>CM042032.1:81045759-82302425 GCA_023525975.1 Smallanthus sonchifolius | reverse complement strand
AGAAGCTTCATTAATTTCAAAGACAATTTCCATTGAAATCTAATTCATTAACTTATTTACATATCTATTATACATAATAAATAAAAGTTTTTTCATAATACGTGTCGTCTTCAAATTAATTCTTATCAATTTTTTTATGTTTCTTTCTCTTATTAAATACATCTCTATATTTTAAAAATAATTATATTTTTAAAGAAAATACTAAATAAACAAATTTATTTTAAATTATCTCTTATTATAAGAAACTTTGAAATCTAATTATGTAACTTTTATATTCAATCAAATAGTAAATGAAAGTCAAATTACATTAAATAGTGATTAACGTTTTTTCGAAAACCAATTATATATTAATTTTTTCATACTTTAAATTTTGTTTTCTATCCTTACTATATGTAATACATTTTTACACATGTAAAATATATACATAACAATTTAAGAATTTTATGTATTGATATTTTTCACCCCGTGTGTAGACACGGGTTCTAAACTAGTACAAATATATAAAACATTGTACTTTCAAATAAATAAAAATTAATAAGTTAATTAAATGTTTCAAAATTTGTGAATTAACATGAAATTCAATAAAGAAAGGGTCAAGATGTGTCAAAATTTCGTATTCTATTTCAGTCGATCTTATAATTTGAAAATTTCAAATGACTCAGACGAATAAAAGATAGTTACTATACGCGGCACGCTCATTCACGATTGAATTAATGGCATGTATATTCAATTCAAATTAATATTTTTCTATATAAACCAAGAGTCACTATTTTGTGATAAAGCTTTTATCTTAATAGCTATAGAATTTTGATAAATTGTTAATAAATTCTAACGGAAAATTTGAAATATACAATTAGACATTTTACCATTTCAAATAATAAGTGGTAAATTAATTATCATATGATCTAAAAGTAAAAAATATGCAAATAGTTTCCATACAAATCCAAACCAACAAAAACAAAGTTCACCTGAAGTGGGCCATGGGTAGACCGTGTCACCTTGCAAAATGCAATGCCAAACAACATAAATACATGAAAATTTGGCATCCTTAACGTAAAGCAAATGTTTTTGAAACCGGACCTGCTGCTCGGACTGATCTAATCAGGAACGGGTACCTCTGGTGGTTCAGTTGTATATTATGTGATCGTTTTATAAAAAGCCGGACGGTTCGTACGATTATAAGGTCGAACGGTGAACCGTAAACTGAGGGTTGAACAGGGTTCTGCAATTTAAGTTTCTTTTTTTTATTTACCTTTTGAGTTTTTTTTTAACTTTTAAACAAATAAATAATCACAAAACTCTTTTAACCCTAAATTTGGATTATTTTTATTTAAACTTGGGTTATTTTGCTTAAATTTGGATTTTGTTTGTTTAAACGGTTGTATATGTTGTATTTGGAATTTGTGCTTTTTTTCTATATAATTTTATGAATATTTATATTATTTCTTGAATCCGGTCCGACAAATGAACCTCTAAGACGTCCGGTTCTGAAAACATTGCGTAAAGCAGCTTGTTGGGAAAAATCATTATTTCTTTTTTATTTGGGGAGATGATATAATATTGTTTATATAAAACAAATTACATTAGATATGAAATACATTTAATAGAACAAGATAAAAATTAACTTCGAGTTAGCAACAACGTGACCATAGAATAAACAATTTTTTGTGTTAAACACGAGTCATTTAAAATAAATTTCACGTCTATTCATGTTTGTTACTTAAAAACAACTCCAGAGATACCATGTGACGTGAGTCTTTGTGTTTATGTGCAAATGATTAACATTTTATATTCACATAAAAAAAGGAGTTTTGTTCAACAAGTCTAGTTCATCTAAAGGTGTCCCACAAAAAAAAATAATACTTAACCTTAATTCATAACCTTTTAAGTACGCGTCATCACTTTTAAAAAAACAAGTGTCATCTATAAAGTTGAGTAAAATAATATGCTATGATTTTAAAACAAGTAATCATCGTATAATAAAAACCATTCTTCATATCATTAACTCGTTTCTTTCAAATGTTTGCAAGCTATGATTCAAGCCAATATGACATAATTAAGGAGTTCAACCTAAGGATGTGTCTATCGTCTTAAGCAATCTTATCATCTTTTCATCTTTACGTCCTTTTCTTTATCATGGTATATTTATCACGTGGTTTTATTTGTTACCTTTCAATATTCATCATTACTTTGCATCAACCCAAAACCACTTGGAGAATATTCCTTGGTCAAGAGAACCTTACCTTGGGTTAAACCATGTGTATCGAGTAGTCACATAGGGTGAAATCCCACTACATCCGACTTTGTGAAGGAGCATAAAAGCAGTTCACCGTTGTCTCTTGGACATCATCGAACAAGTACTTCATGTGTGTGGCTCTTGGTTGCCTGCCTTAAATCTTGATTGTCACGGTATTGATTCTAGTGCGAGTATGCAAGCATACAAGCACCAAATATTTATCATGGGATGGACCAATCAAAGCGTTCGTTAACTCCCATTCGTTAATATTTTAGGCCCCTTAATTTTATGTACAACAAATTTAGGTATAGTGTCGTCTAAATCGTTTCAAGTAGCATACAAAGCATATATATTCTTCATGATAGAGAAATAGTCATTATAACAAGACAACAATAATGTAAACTTTATATACGACCCTACTAACCTTGAGCAACATACACATAATAGCCTTTATATCCATATAAATCCTAATCAACTTGCAATTTTAATAAATAACAAAAGAACATTTTAATGCATACCAAGTTTTCATATAAAATATCTAAATTAAAGCGAATATTAGATAGACATACTTGTCAATAATGGACCACTAATACCAAATACCAACTATATCTCATAATATCTTAACCTAATAATGATTCCTCGATTTTTTTCTAATGAGAATCCCAATCATTAGTATTTAATGACGTCTTACAAGTGTACGTAACTTTCACTTAGTTACAAAAGGCTATACAGTATGTGATACCGTTTGACCATTTGGTGCAATGGTAGCCCCAAGACTTCTCATAGTGAAGGTCTTGAGTTCGAATCCTGGCAACAACAAAAAAAGGGGTCTGTTGCCAGGTCAGGGGGTTTTACCCAGTTGGAGGTTCCTCCTGTGGTGGGTTACCCTGGATGTTCTAGGTGTTGCCCTTGGGAAACCCAATTATCCTAGAATATCTAGGTGTTGCGGTTCAAAAAAAATATAGTATGTGATTATTTAATATAATATTAAAATATTTTATGGGAACCGAAAATGATGGGTATTAAAAAGAAAATAGGGTATGTATGAACTATGAATAGAGGAAAAGATTAAAAAAAACAAATATTTGAGTCGAATCTGATTCACATATTATTTACTGTGAAAAGATGAAAAGACTTTTTTCAGAGTTACACCACTTTGGTGTATGTGGAGGGCTTGAAACGATAAGATCTTCAAGAAAATGTCGATTTCTCGTGAAAAGACCCTAGAAGAAATAAAAATCCTAATTTTTCTGTGGTTGAAATCCCGTTCGAAATCCGTATCTTTATTTGGGAACAATGGCGCTCGTTTAACATGTTTTGACTTGGTTCTAATTGTTTGTATTTATTTTTTAGTGATTGTAGTACTGGTAGAGGTGCACAAAACGGTTTTTTCAACCCGAACCGGTTTGCTCAACAAATGGTCAAACCCGGTTTGGCCCTAAACCGGTTCTCAACACATAAAAACCCAACCCTATCAAACCGGTTAGGGTAGGGTCCAAACCGGTTTAAGGAAAAAACCGGTTTAAACCGGTTTTTTAATTAAAAATCAAATAAATTCAATAAAATTCAATATATGTAATAAAAAATAAAAAAAAAGATATAACAAATATAAAACATAAAGTTCAACGTTTATTAATATTTGAAAAGTTCAAAAAATTAAAAAGCAATACAAGATAAAATTATAAAATTGGAAAACATTACAAATGACAATATATATTTTTATTTTTTGGACTATTCTTGTACGTTATCTTCGGAACCGGAGCTTCGTAGGCTTGCATCTTCGGCTAGTTCTTCATCGGTGACTGGTTCGGATATTCCAAGATCAACCTCGTTGTTGTGTATGGTTTCTTCGACTTGAATTTCGTCTTCGAGAGAACTTTGGTCTTGTATCATATTCATCGCATCCAAATGGTTTTTCAAGCAAATCAACATTTCCATCGCCACGGGGTGAGTCTAGTCCTCCGTATCGATAAGACCCTGCCACTAAAAGAAAACGCAAATTCCGAAGCTACCGTGGAAGCTTTGACGTTTATACAATCCCGTCTAAGGGTGGTGCGACTTACTTGATGATAACGTGGTTGGAGTGTCTCTTGAATCATCCTTATCAAGCGCGGATTGTCAAAGTGGTTGAACGGCAATACTTCTTGGATCACTAACCTCGTCATTCTATCTCGAACAATATTTGGATCAAAGTTCCAAATTCCTCCTTCGCTTGTCATCGAGCCTTGACCTTCACTTGGAATTCTCTTCAATGACGGGCAAGATTTTTCCATATGCGTTTTTAAACTAGTGTTTGAATCTTTCCCCAAAAACGCACCACACATCTTGCACCGAGCACGTTCCTTCCCGTTTGACAACAAACATAGATCGTAATTGCACAAAATTGCCGGATTTCTCGTTGTTGGTCGAATTTCCACAACGGAAACTTCGTTTGAAGAAGCACCAACACTACTTGCCATGGTTTTTTTTAGAGTTTAGAGAGCGTTTAACGAGTTTAAAGAGCGGTTTGAGAGATTAGAGAGAGGTGTGAACAACCCTAAACACACCCCACCTATTTATATTTAGTTAAGGGTGAAAAAAATGACAAAAAAATGGCTACAAAACTCTCAACGGCTATAAAGCCGTTTTGTAACAGCTATAAACCGTTCAGCGCGAAAAACCGATTTTGCGGACTGGGTTGGGAGAACCGGTCCGTAACCCGATGGGCTCCAGAATATGGCAAACCGGTTTGTAACCGGCGGTTTCACTCGGGTTTGAACCGGTTTAGGGTAAACCGGTTTAGTTTGAACCGGTTTTCGGGTTATGCCCTTCAAACCAGTTTTTTAGCCCATCTCTAAGTACTGGCGTGTCTAGCTCTTTGCTAGTGCTTCTTAATATATTAGGTTTTGTTGGCCGTTCAGAAAAAAAAATAGATACATGACTAATGATTAACGTATCTCATAACTATACATATGCATACAAATAATGACTACTTTCGTTATATATTTGATTTTTAAAGCTTTCATAAGATGATTAAATGTTGAATAATTATTAAATGTTAATTAAAAAAACTAATAAATGAAAAGTAATTTTTTTTTGAACGGGAATGAAAAGTAACTAGAAAGATATTTTTATAGGGGGCATCTTATGAAAACGATGCCAATATTTCTTAAAATGTTAAATTAGATAGATTAAACTTTAAGTAAGAAATAATTACGTAATTTGATTTTATATATTTTTTTTAATGGCAAATTTCTTACTTAGTGGGACTTGAACCTATGACCTTTAAGGTCTTTAAGTGTTTAAAAGGCTTTGCCTCTACCATTAGAGTAGGGATGAGCATAGTACCGGTATCGGTACCCGCTTTTCAATAAATTCGGTACCGGTACCGAAAAAAATGAACATTTTGTAACGAGTACCGGTACCGTACCGATACCGTACCAATACTGGTGCTTTTCCATAAATTCGGTTCCGGTACGGTACCGATCTCATCCCTACACTGGACCACCCCAATGGCATTTGATTTTATATATAACTACAAGTTTTATTAAAGTTCTTATGAAACCGATTTTTAAACTCTACATCTGCAATAAATAAAAAGTAAATCTGTATATTTTAATTAAAAAAATATAAATATAAAGATTTTATATTTTAATATTATTAAGTTTTTTACTTTTAGCTGAATAAGTAATCCAATAAACATATGAAACTAGAACTTCTTCAAAATGTGTTTTCATGGCTTCTAACCAGGTTATGTCCTAATTGCAAGAAGCTTCTTAATGAACACACTGCCGTTAGAACCGTCGAACCCTGATGCATGGTTTAACCTGGGCCTGATTTATAAGTATGTGTGCCCGTGTTCGTGTGCGTATATAGAGGGACTGAGAGAGGGAGGAGATCGTAAACATTGACTTTTCGGGTCAAATTTAGACCATATAGGTCAAGTTAACCTGTTACTATAGCATTGTCCCAGAAAATATACATTTTTTGCAAACCAAATGGGGTAACTTCTAAACTTCAAAATGAAGTTAAAATGACTCCAAATGTTCTCATAAATAAATTTATAACGGATTATTATTACAAATATTACTTCCTTAAAAAAAAGGAACAATTTCTTATTACAATACAAATAGTCGAAAGTTACTTACAAATGTACTTAGCGGTCGATGTTATGCTTACAAAAGCTAGACGTTACCCCATTTGCCACTGCACCCATAAATAAGGTTCATCAGATTCCGAAAGTTAAAAGAAGACAAAACAGACGAAAACAACTTGAAAAAACACATGCATATAACACCGTAGAGACAAAACGGATTATAAAAACTGTGAGAATAATTATACCTTAAGAACTGGTTCGCCTTTGTTAGTATGTGAAGCCTGTTTTGCAGTTGCTTGCATCTGAGCTCGTGCAGCTCTACCTGCAGGTGATTTTGCAAATTCTTCTTGCCTGCAAATTCAGTCATGAAAATTTTGCAAGTTAACGTTTTGAAATTTGAAATCAAACGGGCTAAGTTGCAGCTTTCATACTGATATTACATCTGACCTAGAGAAAAAAGAGCCAAGTTTTAGCTTGGAAATTAGAGCTAGTCTTTTCCAAATTGAAAAGCAACAAAATCACCATATTTGATACTCAAAAGCTTGGTTTTAAAAAGCTTGAGGCGCAAGGCAAGAGCTTCACGTACGAGAGGCATTGCTATGTATACAAGCATAAAAGCTTTATGTACAACCAAAACTGCATATCTCTCATCTCCTTTACATATCAGCTTTTTCATCAAATAAACCATTCATAATCCCTTCTTACGTTTGGTCATCGTTACATATCAACCTCCTCCAAACACTAATTTTGACCCACATGTACATGAAGTGCCGCCTCAAGGCCCTGAGGCGTTTCTCCGATCGCCTCAGGAGCGCTTTTTAAAACCAAGCTCAAATTCAAATATTTCCAAAAAAATGGATTTCTATCTTGTAGCCTCACGAGGAAGAACCATACCCATAATAAATCTGAATAATAAGAGAATTGACCTTAATAGTTAACATGTATGTGTTTTCTTTTTGTACAAAAAAGGTATTTAACGGTTTTAACAGCATTCCTACATGAAATATCTGGCTCTCCGTTCCGTGCATTCAAAAACTATATTTTAATTTCTATCTATAGTTTACAAAAGGCCACGATATACCTACTGTCCTACTGTGTGTTAGCATCCTATCTCATATTATCATTGTCATTATTACATCACAAAACTCATGCCTCAGTTGGTGCCTTAGTGGAAGGGATGGAAACAAAAACGAAACCTATAATCATAAAATAGGACTAATTATAAAACTTACCACAGACAATCTGCATACAGTGCACACATATAAAAGCAAATGAATATTTACAGTTCATAGATCCTTGGCAAAGGGTGACACTTTTGTGTAGGCAAGGCAAGCAGCGCACAAAAGGCATACTTTTTAGGAAAAAAGGCATAATGTGCAGGTCTTAGGCGCGCTTTTCGTACGTTGGCTGGATTTGTGCTTCAAGAAGTTGTACAGTAGGCTTTTTAGGTTATACATATAGGTTATTTAGATATTAAACCATATATATAACTTATTTGTGTCTAAATTTTGGGTAAATGATGCTAGAAACCTATAAGAAATATATTCAAAACTTAGATAAAAAAATTATGCCCCACATACGAAAAGCGGTGCACTTTGTGCCTCAGTTTTGGATCATGTCGCTTTTGTGCGCTTCTCGCTTCTTAAAACCAAGCATAGATCCTGTTAGAACCGTTTGATATGCTAATCTTCACAGTTGATTACAACAACTCAACATTGCTAATCATAAGCAATTTCAATTGTGATTCCTACAGCTAGATAGCTTCATCTGCAAGCATCAAATGTGAACCAAACAACAGTAAAAAAGCCCTAGAACTCAAAACACTGAAAATCAACGACTTAACATTGCTAACCATAAGCGATTTCAATTGTGATTCCATCAGCTAGATATGGAAACAGAAGTTGTTAAATTGTGATTCCTACACCTAAATAGCTTCATCAGCTAGCATCAATTGTGAATCAAACTACAGTAAAAAAAGCCCTAGAACCAGAAACAACAAAAATCAATGAAATTGCAAGCGATCGTAACAAAAAATCTAAGAAAAATAACAGATTCTGTTCAAACAACGACTAATCGGAAACTCTGAAGAACAATTAAACCGATTAAATGAAATTAGAAATCGGAGTAACCTTTTCTCGGCGGCTTCAGCAGCTTTAGCTCGAGCTTCTTGAGAAGCCCTGCGTTCTTCCTCTAATCTCTCCTGTTTCGCTAACCCTCCGCCGAAGCAACCGAAGCATCCCATCGTCTCTGTCTCCACAGAAGATGCCGTCTGCTCTCGTGTCAATTTTGATCGGTCGTATAAATATGGGTCTACCTGATCAAACATTTTAAGTTGCTTTTGCACCTTCACTTTTTATATAATGGTAACTTCACTCCTTGAAGTTAAAGGAATTGACAATTTTGTCCACTGGTTGACTTTTTTCGGTCCACGTGTTTAGTGCTGCAAACGAACTAAACTGAACGCGAACAGTTCGTGAACCGTTCGGCGAGAATGACGTTTTATGTTCGTTCGTTTAATAAAGGGAAAACACCACAGAATAGTAACCAAGTTTCAAAAGTGTTCCAATTAGGTCACTCACCATAGTATACCCGAGGTTGTATACCGTGTAAAATGCGTATTGAGTGACCTAATTGAAACACTTTTGAAACTTGGTTACTATTCTACAAAGTTACACCTTTAATAAATGAACGAACGTGGACAAGAAATTTGGTTCGTTTAGTTAAATGAACGAACATGAACAAATGTCGCATTTATTCATTTATGTTCGTTAACGGTCGATAATGTGTTCATTTATGATAAATTGGTTGATAAAATAATAATATTCTACACAAATTGTTAGAAAAGGTTAAAATATGATGACGGTGGATTCTTTACTTAAAGAATTTGAGTGAATTCATTAAAACTCCAATTAATTTACTCACTAACCAAATGTTATCATTTGAATTTAGATTCTAATTCCAAAAAATTCTACAAATCAAATAAATAAGAAATAGAATTTAGATTCTAATTTCAAAAAATTCTACAAATCAAATAAATAAGAAATAGAATTTAGATTTTAATTCCATCAAACCAAACGCCTTATTTCTATGTTGATAGTCAAACTTTGATGCAATCGAGTAGCTATAGAAGTTACGTTGTGCTCCCGAGTTTAATAAACAAAAAAAAGAAGAGAAAATGAATTAAGGAGATAAAATAAAAAGAGATGAAATAAAAAAAGTGAAAGGAAATTAATGAAATAAAAGAAATGAAAAATAAAGATAGAATGTAATTACTAATTACGTGTTTCAAAGTTCGAATGAAAGAAACATTTTGGGAGAAAATATTATTAAAATATTCATTTCTTTTCAAATCCGTCCATTTTGGGAGAAAAGTTAGGAGAGAAAATTATTAAAAGCTTTACTTTATCTTCTTTCCATTAAAAAAACTCATGAACCTGATTTTTTTCCGGTTTCTTTTCACTTTCTTTCACTAAAAAAATTCAGAAACATAAATATTTTTCGGCTTCTTTCCACTTCTTTCACTTCTCTCGTTAAAAAGACTTGGGAACACAACGCTAGAGTGGATTAGGTGGGGATTAGTTTGCAATTAGGTGGAAGTTTTGTAGCATTTACTTGTAACTTTGTCCTTCACTTGTGAAGTCCAACTAAACCACGACATATTTGTTTTTATTAAATGATGCCAAATCCTAATTGTGTTGGTATATGAATGTCTTTGAATATCTCATGTTAGGGTTAAATGTTGACAACTATTGCATGGTATCGCAAGTTAGAGGTGCTAACAAAACCGTTCTGGAACCGGTTTGGTAAGAACCGGTTAGGAACCGACCCGAACCATCAGTTTGATATCGGTTTGAGAACTCCTCCCTTAAAACTGGTTTGGAAGCGTTGTAGAACCGAACCGATCCTTTTCCACTTCATAAACCGGTTCCAAACCCGAACATATTTCTTCAAAAACTTGTTTTGACCATCGTTGACCAGAATCGAACATGTTTGGTAAAAAAAACTGATTTGTACACCTCTATGACGCAAGTTAGTTACGTGTTTAGATGGAAATCGTAGATATTTCTTGAACTTTAGCCGAGGGGATGCAACGCCCTTTGACATCAAGACTCAAGAGGACAAGAGGTTACTAGTTAACTCTCATTTAGATATCGAATACCTTGTGTTGTTTCATGTAATATTTTCTATAACTTTTAACAAAATAATTAAATTTGATGAGGATAATAAAGTGACAGCCTACATAAATACTTCGTATTTAATTGTAGCATAATTCAAAAAAGTCATATGGCATCACTTAAAAAATATTCGATTTTTCAAAATTTTATTCTGGCTAATCTTTTTTTGAACGGCCAACGAATACTATAAGTTCGGCCATCCGGGTAAACCCAATGGCGAAAGGCCACCCACGCCCGTGAGCGTAGACAACGCTGGTGACCCGGCCTGTAACACCCCGAAAATAATAAAGGGCGTCATGGGTCGGAAATAACATTAAGTGATAGAAGACGAGTCTCGAAATGGAATAAGAAGGAAAGAAATAAAAGGAAATGGGTTCGTGGGCTTGCGGGTCGGGCCATGGGCCGAAATGGAAAAGGGCAAGGGGAGGGCTACAAGCCCTAGCAGCCCCTCACCCTCTTCATTCTCATCCTCATTCCCACGATTTGTTGAGAGAGATAGAGGGAGAGAGAGCCAGTTTCGTGTCTAGATCGTTGCTACAAGTCTCTCCATCATCTACAAGCAGGAACTCCGAGGATTTGAGCTAATCAGAGATAACCTCCGACCCAAATCTGAGTTTTTGTATGTTTAAGGGTTTTTAAGTTATTTTGATAAAAGAGAAAGGTTTTTACGTATGGATTAAGAAACAAATCATAGATCTAGTATTACGAAAGTGTAAGGAATGTTTTGAACGTAAAAAGTTTGCATCTTGATCGTGCTTGGACTGAGCTGCCATTAACATGCAAACTTAGGGTTTCCTGGGGAAGAAGCTGATGCGCAGGCGAACTTAGGCAGATGTTGGCGAACTTAATATGTTCGCTTGGTAATAGACCTGGCGAAACTGATATGTTTGCTAGGGTTGGATGGCGAACTTAACCCTTATGTTCGCTTAGTGTCATGAGCGAACTTAGCCTTATGTTTGCTAGGTATCAAGAACGAATTTAACCTTTATGTTCGCTGGCTACATCCAACGAACTTGGCACGTTCGCCGGGAATAGAATGGGCGAACTTAACTCTAAGTTCGCTAGAACAAAAGTATGAAACTGACTAGCGTCGTATAGACCTGATAATACACATTTATCTAGATTGTACGTGACATAGTTGGGCAGTAAAGAACACTGTGAGGCTAGCATTTTCAGTTGAGTTCAAGAATCCCTATTTTTACTTTTTAGGGTGGTGTGCATACTCAAAAATTAGATGTTTATAATAAATGTATTTTATTACTTAAACGTTTGCAAAGAAAGATAACAGTTTATTTAACTGAACGTTTTGTAAAAAAGAAAGATAAGAAAGATAACGGTTGTTTAACCATACGTTTTACAAGAAAAAAAGATAAGAAAGATAACAGTTTATTTAACTGAACGTTTTGTAAGAAAAAAAGATAATAAAGATAACAGTTGTTTAACCGTACGTTTTACAAGAAAGAAAGATAAGAAAGATAATAGTTTATTTAACTATATAAGAGAAAGAAAAAAGAATGGTTTATTTAACTATATGTTTTATAAACAGGAGAAAAAAAGAATGGTTTATTTAACTACATGTTTTATAAACAAGAGAAAGAAAGAAATAAGGCGAATACATTGTCTAATCTGTAAGAATATGCTTATACGAGGAAAGTCTTGACGTAGTAACGTAGTCTTTATGGCTAGTGCTACCCGAAGCCTATGGTTGCGACATGGGCTGTGAGCATGACGTTACCATATGAACAACCGGGACAGTGCTCGGCAGGGCACTGTAACGGGTGAAGTTGCAACTTGTTAAGATGAGTAACAACAGTTACTCTAGCGACGACGGTCGTTAAGTAAGAGTGAAGAAGCCCGCTTGGGGGCACATAAAGTGGGTATCGGCCTTTGGACGTTGAGCCTTAGGGAACAATACATGCGAACGAATGTTCCTTCGGGAAGTAAGAATGAAGAATCCCGCTTAAGGGCATAGAACAGATTGTAGACGTTAATGCAGTACTTAAAGAAAAGAGCATAAAGTAAATACGTATTGTATTACGCGTATAATATAATATGTATGTTTAAAGAACGTTTTAAAGGAAAAATCCTATTTATAAAGCTAAAGAAAACTTGAACTCACCAGCGTTAGCTGACTATTTTAGTATGCACATCAGGTGATAAGGGAAAGAGAAAGTGAAAGAGAAAGATATGAAGCCGCAAGAGCTTAGAAGCAGATGACTAGATGACTGTTGCTGGCAAGGTTGATATTCCCACGATTAGTTTATGTTTTTAAGACAATGAATGTTTAAAGTTTTAATTAACTTTGAAAACGTAAAGACTTATGCTGTTTGATTTACTGTTTATTCGAAGTTTAAGAACTATATTTATTAATGTTTGTCAACTATGAGATGTATCCGGTTTGAGTCCTTTCACGGCCCGCCCACCATTCCAGGGGTGACAATGTGGTAGCAACATGTTAATTTTTTTTTTCTGATGTGAGGCTAACATGAAGTATTAAAACCGGTTAACTTACGATATATATCAACCTTAAATAGAGAACCGTAAGAATGTAAGAAATATATAATCTCGTGTATTTATTGTTTTAACTATGATACATAAGACGGTAATATAACCGCATAACAACTTCACCATGTCTCCCTCTTTATATCACAAACACAACATATAAATAATGCGGCTCTCGTAGTTCTCTATTTAAAATTCGTAATGTATCAAACGTTCTCCAATAATGCTCTTTTAAGTCTTAGCATCTTCTTAAATTTTCTATGGCTACCTAAATCTTTTCTATTAAAAATTAAATTGTTATTTATAATATTAGAATATCTTATATTTAATGTGTTTAACATCAATAAATTAAAAATACTAATCATGTATAAAATAAAGATTAAGGATGAAGATTACAACTAGGTATATAAATGATGAAAAATATAATTTACTTAAGTTCTAAGCTTAAATACAAGGAATATATAGTTGAATTTCAACACATATGCTAGCATTGTTAAACATGTACTTTGTGTGCTAGAACACTATCTGATTCTTTAAATTCTTCATATGTTAAAGAGACAAGTTCAAATCGTCACCTAAAGATCCAAATGCTGTTTAAACGAGTTTAATGCAAACCGATCATATAATCGAGTAAATGCTTTATTTCTTAAGTGTGTAGCTGGTAATTTTATGAAAACGTGCGACCAGAAAGTGCCATAGTAACAATAGCAAGACTAGACGACTAGTAAAGAACAAGAATTATCAATTATATGATCGGTTTATTTCCATGGTCGAACTAGAGAGATTTTATCACAATGACAACTTAGGAGGGCGCCACGCCCTCTAATGCCAAGACCTTGTTTTAAAAAAAAACTTTCACTCCCCCAAGTTGCCAAAATGCCCATTTGGCTTTTATTTGCTTTCTTTCTTTAAACAACATAGAAAATTTTATATATGCATAAAAAGAACTAGCAAAAAACTGGACCGATACAACCAACGCCAAGACAACCAGAAAAATACAAAGATCTCATGAGACTCATCAAAAAACTTGTAAAACTCATTAGACTGCCCCCACCGACTAACAAGAATAAGAAGACTAAAAGCAAGCTTGAGGAGATAAACATCAACTCGAACACTAATGTTATGGAACTTTGTTCTAAACTTCACCCACGATAATACTTGCATTTGGCTTTTATTTGGTGGAAAATGGGTATAGAAGAAGTTAGGACATGAGGGGCATCCTCTCCCGATCTATTAATTTGCAAGTTGTTTTTGTTAAATTTTTAGTTAATTTTTTCTTATTTTAATTTAGTTATTTTGTATTTTAATTAATTATTTCTTGATACTTAATTATGTTTATTTGTTTGTTTAATTAATCTAAGTTAAAATGTTTATGTATTATCAAGGTAACTTGTTTGTTTATATTGGTTATTTATTTGTTATTAATCTATTATTTTGAGACATGGTATGACATAGGAAAATTTTGGGTTAGACTAAATGTTTTTTCACCCTTGT
This sequence comes from Smallanthus sonchifolius, assembly GCA_023525975.1. NCBI lineage: Eukaryota > Viridiplantae > Streptophyta > Magnoliopsida > Asterales > Asteraceae > Smallanthus > Smallanthus sonchifolius. The sequence goes on along the minus strand of CM042032.1, from coordinate 82,287,943 downwards.
CATACCCTTCCTCTAAAAAGCCACATCAAAACTTGTTATATTTCCCCTCTAAAAAAATCATTATTAAATAATTTTTTATAAAAAAAAACACTTTAAAAAAAAACTTAAAAAAAAAACTTAAAGAAACACTTTCTCAAAAAAAATCAAAATTTCTTTAAAAAAAAAAACCTTTTTACTAGTATTTTAATTTTTTTGTTCTCTTTTAAATATAATAATATAACATTTTTGTAAAAAACAATAAAAAAGTTGATTTTATGTATTTTACCCATTATTTAATCTGTCAGAATAGCTCGTGTATGAACTATGTATCGACGATGATGATTTCATGTACATAAAATTAAATTCAACAGCATTTGACGTAGTTGAACAATGTTTTACAAGGATATTGAGTAATGGGATTATCTCGACTTTTTTGTTGTTGTTTCTTCAAGTTTTGTCGTACATGAATTATATTTCCGAACAATAGGTTTTCAACGAAAGATATACTTGGATCGAATATTCCTTTTATTTCCAGACTTAGACCAGTTGTCAAAAGATTTATAGAATGCGCTATGAGGGAGAAGACAGAAGCAACTGACATAGTTAATGTCCGAGGAGTCAATAAGTGCCTCACTTTACAGTAAAGGAAGACGAATCCGCGAAAGGAAAGGTAACTGAATGCGTATCCGCTTTTACGACTTCACTCCAGTCACTAGCCCTGCCTTCGGCATCCCCCTCCTTGTGGTTAAGGTAATGACTTCGGGCATGGCCAGCTCCCATAGTGTGACGGGCGGTGTGTACAAGGCCCGGGAACGGATTCACCGCCGTATGGCTGCCGGCGATTACTAGCGATTCTGGCTTCATGCAGGCGAGTTGCAGCCTGCAATCCGAACTGAGGACTGGTTTTTGGAGTTAGCTCACCCATTTTTAATTCAACTTCACAAGTAATATCATCTTCGAAATGTGTTAAAGGTGACATATCAAGTTTCCTTCAAAATATGTCGACCGAATCCAAAGCAATACACTGACCTACATTCAAATTTAAACCACTTTATTTTTTATTATATTAGAATAGTTAATATATTTAAAAAAATAAATTATTTGCTTAGAAGATCTATTGAGTACTATCTTTGATGCACCTCAATCTCTTCTGTCGTATAATCGACTTCCAACCCAAGAAAGTGTTTAAGCTTTCCCAGGTCCTTCATGCAAATTCTCACAAACATAATTCGTTTCAACTGATCAATTTCCTCTGAGTAAATCACCGGTAATAATCAAATTATCTACATACACGAGAACTACGACCATTTTCTTTTCTTTGGCTAGTACAAATAAGCTTATGTCCGCTGGAGTTGATTCGAACCCATTAAGTTCTAAGAATTCATCAATTTTTTCAAACCAAGCTCTCGGCGATTGTTTTAATCCATACAATGCCTTTTTCAACTTACAAACATGGTTTAGATGTACTCGACTTTCAAACCGCTGTGGCTGCTCCATATAAATTACATGAGCAAGATCCCCATATAAAACTACATTGCTTACGTCCATTTGGGATAGTTTCCAACCTTTTCTCGCGACTATGGCAAGTAGAACATGTACTGTAGTAAGCTTGGCAACTGGACTGAAGGTCTCTTCAGAGTCTAAACCGAATTGTTGTGAAAATCCACGAGCCCCCAGTCAAGCTTTATACCATTCGATTGTACCGTCAGCCTTTCGTTTTATCTTGTATACCCACTTACACGATATTGCTTTCACGTTTTCTGGTTTTGGAGATAATTCCCAAGTTTGATTTCTTACAAGAGCTTCATACTCTTCTTTCATAACATTCAACCATCTTTTCCCCCCACTTGCTTGTTCGAAAGATTCAGGCTCAGACTCTTCTTTAGTTTCCTAAGTTGCAACATTGGCATAACGTTCATTTGGCTTTCGAATCCGACTCGGCCGCCTACCTTTGGGCTCAACATTTCCAGCTGTTCCTGCTTGGGTTCCAGACCCACGGCTCTCAGGATTTCCTCCGATTTGCCATTTTTCATCAACTGACTCTGCTTCTTCGATCACTGTTTCCAGGTCATCTAAGTTGAGTGCCACCCATTTTTCAACATCTTCTTTTAGACCTTGTGAATCTGGCAAGGCTTCATGGTTTTCTTACCACCACCAAGTTGCCTCATCAAAGATAAAGTCTCGGGATACATAGCACTTCCCGGTTCCCGGTTCGCAACACCGCCAACCTTTCTTTGCATTGTCATACTCAACGAAAATGCATCTAATTGCCTTATTTTCTAGCTTGTGCCTTAAACGTCCAGGAACAAAGACATAGCACACACCCAAACACACGAAAATAACTCACACTCGGCTTTATATTGAACAACCTTTCAAATGGTGAGACATAATTCAGGCTTTGTTATGGAATTCTGTAATTGAAATAAGCTGCTGTCTTCATTGATTCAGCCAAAAACGTCTGGGAGCTTTTGTCGTGGATCATACTACCAAAGAGTGCAGTCAACGTTCTATTCTTTCTTTCTGAGACGTCGTTTTGTTGTGGAGTCTTCGAATATGTAAGTTCTACCACATGTTTTTGTCTCTCCTTCTGCTTCACCTTTAAACTCTTTAAACTTGCGAGAGCTTCCGATGTTTCCTTTATGAAATACACCCAAACAAACCTAGAAAAGTCGTCAGTAAAAGTTATCATGTATTTCATACCTGTGATCGAGGCTTGTCTGAAAGGTCCAAACACATTGGAGTGCATGAGTTCTAGAGGCTTTGATGAACGATGTTTGGAGCTTTCGTACGGCAGCTGATGTGCCTTGCTGTATTGGCAACCGACACAAACAATATCCTTCTTGACTTCAGTATTTGGTATGCCGTTGACTAAACCATTTTTTATCATTAGTTCCAATTTGTCATATCACACATGACCAAGGCATTTGTGCCACACATCAATGTTTTGATTACACTTAGTCTTTTCTACGTACGTCGTTCCAGCTGATAATACATACACATTCTCATTTCTTTTCCCTCGTAGAATCGGCTTAGACTTAGTCTCTAATTCATCGAAACCATGACCTCCTTCGGTCCAAATAGAACATAACAGCCGGTTTCAGTCATTTGTGGCACGGACAACAAGTTCTTCTTCATTCAAGTACATGGTAGAAGTTATCTAACTCAAAACCCTGATGCTTTTCTCGATGGAACCATACTTTCCCAACATAAGCAATATTATGTTTCGAGTTGTCTGCTATTACAACTACCCGTTTGCATTCCTACTTTTGTGGATTCTTCAGTCTTCCTTTCTCTCTTGTCATATGAACAGAACAACATGAGTCTACTATCTTGTTATCAAGAATATTACCTTGGGTTTCGATTGTGGTAGTTAGAGCTAAGATAGACTCTTCCCATGCAGGATTCAGCATCTGAGGGTTCCTCCTCTTGTGTATTCGCTGCATTACCTTCCTCGAATTTCTTGGACGGGCAATTCTTTGACTTATGGCCACATATGCCACAATTATAACACTTGCATGGAAATTTCTTTTCCCTGGTGCGCCGATCCTTCTTCTCACCGTTTTCACTGTTGTTTCCCGTTTCTCGGTTATTCTTTTGATATTTCGGCTTCTTGAATCGATAGTTATGATTTTTCTGACCCTGCCACTTGTTCGACCGATACATGCCCTTGCTACGGTCAGCGTACATCATTGTTTCTTTTTTCTTTATTGGGTCGGGAATAGAGACGTCTACTATTTGTTTAGCCAACACTACTTGGGATGCTAATTGGTCTTCAAATTCTACTAGCGAGGGTTGCGTTAGCCAGCCTTGAATTGCTGCTACAAAGAGCGTGAATAATAATTCTCTTCATACGGGCTTCACCGATCTTGGCTTGTTGATCTAATTCCCCAATTTCCCTACACAATGATTTTACCTTATGGAAATATTGAGGGATGGACTGATCTTGTTGGCTTGTCGACAGAAGTTCGTTCTCCGGTAGTTAGAGTTTGGCGTCATTCTTTTTGGAGAACATGCCTGCCAACATCGTCCACGCTTCATTGGGTGTTTGCAGATCCCTGTTGTATTCTAAATGTTCATCCTCAACCGTTGTTTTTATGATGAACATGGCCCTGCTTACTTTGATTCTCCACTTGTGAATCGCCCCGTTAGTGTCAATTCTTGGTTCTGTCGTGCTGTCACCATTAACAACCTCCCACATATCTTGTCCCTGTAGATACGAACTCATACATGTAGACCATGTGTTGTAATTCGAGTTGTTCAATTTCTTCACACTTCTGAGACCATGGAATTCTGCCATGACCAACAGGTTTAGCTTTGATACCACTTGGTAAACAAACACAAGTGAAATCTATTCAAGCCACACTACAATCGACACACGATTATGGTCCAAAACAAGAGCGACTCTTTTTCTATTATAAATCAACGCACGAAAGAAACAAAACAGAAAAGATGTGAACGTGAACGCTAAGCTTATGGGTTTATAAATACCCTTACAAAGACTAATCCTATCCAAGTACTAATAGGACTCCTAATTCGATAAGCAAACAAATTAATTGAAACTGACAGATAAACTTAAAACATTCAAATAATAAACATATTATTATTCTTCTAGATTTCTTTCATCAGATCAACCGAGCCACCCTAATCTCTTAGCTAATGTTGAATACGTTTAATATAGAATAATAGAGAGTTAGCTTCATGAGATCAACTTTGGAAGATACTTATATTAGAGCGAGTTCATGTGACCGCTTGAACTAAAATAAAAATAGTTTTCTATATAGTACACCAACCCTAAATTAAATTAAGACTAAGATAAGGAAGTATTTAATAACAAGATAAGTTTTAACTTTATTCCAACATGCCCCATAAAAAGGCCGCCATTTACATTTACGATATCGTCAAGATTTAGGTACATCAAGTGATCCAACTTTAGTCCAACTCATGCTACAACAACAAAACATACAAACATAAACAATATACAGAATGAACACATCGCCACAAAGAATCAAAATCTACAAAACAACATACATACGAACCAAAACCCCTAAAACAAACCGAAAAAAGAAAGTTGTACTTGTTTGGGTCGTCACCAAAATCAAAGATTGACCAACCGAAGCTTATTACGTCAAAATTCAACAAGAAACTTCTATTGTGGTGTTTATTGTTTTCGGTCTGTCTTGACTTCTTCAACCTATCTTTCTTCGTGGTGTTAATTATTCGACTGCTTTGAATTATGTAAGCTCTCGTTAACGATCAGAACCAAATACCAACCTATAGATATCGCGAAAGATCGTCCAGAAAACAACAATAAGATCAAGATCACGAACAAAGCAAAATGATAACGAGGCTTCCACCATTCCACAATCTTTCTTTTGCATTGATCGGACCTAATCTTTTGAGTAGGTTCATCAACCACTTTCGTGTTCACTTCTTTGGCTTCATTACAGCGATTATTAATCCTTTTGATAAAAGAAACATCCTTTTCATGATCCAAATATTCTGGAGTACTTAACGAACTCATGTTATGGTGTTTTGTTTGATCTTGTAATTTGATCACGATAGGTTCGATTTCGTTGGAGCTTCTGTAAATGGACTTAACCATGGACACATATTGATCAGACCCTATTCCTGTTAAAATCTTCTGTGTTTTCTGGTCAAGATCAGCCAAAAGTGCCTCAAACTTGTCGAGCCCACGATCCCCATACGGGTTTGTGGCATTTTTGTTGCGTTGGCTACCGAAAATGCGACGTCTTCTTGTTGGTTTTCTTGTATATGTGGAAGAAAAGGGCCAAAGGACATCATAGTTATCTTCTTCTTGGCTACGGAAAGAACCACAAATAAAGGCCATGATTTCTTGTTCTTGTAAACTTTAGGGGTGTGATTGAGTGTGTATCGGAGCCTTTAATGTGTTGAATGTGTGGTGTTTTTACAAATATGAGAATCAAAGTGGTTGGGAAGGAATTATAAATTATATGAAGAATGTTTGTTTGAAGACAATTAAATCCAATGGTTAGAATAGTCAAACATGAAAGTTTTGACTTTTAGGGTTGAAGGAAAAGCTTTGGTGAACCTTCTAAAACTGAACAACATAAAAAAAAGAAACGTGCTTGTTATACTAGTGATGGATTCACGTAATTTTTTTAACAGATGTTATAATATTTAATTATTTTTTGGGTTTTGATGTATTAGTTCATTGAATTTAACCAAAATTTCAATAATAATATACATTTATCCAAAAATAGTTCCATTACCCCCCTTCGTTTTTGGTTAAAGATAAATGTGAATTTGTTTTATCCGTTTATACATACTTGTCATTAAGGTTTCAGTACTACTTTAATTTTGACATTTTTCTTTAATGTATAACATAGTTTTATTATTAACTTTGATGTAAATTAATGTAGGATTTTTAGATTTTGTAATTGCCGTGGATAACTTTTTGAATTGCGTATGGAATTCACTTTCAGATTAAAGTATTTCATGGATACACAAAATCTTTTATCGAATAAGACAGAAAGATATTTCCAAATAACGAGATGTGAGATTCTATGAAAATTCAAATGTATCGATGTCTGAAATCAGATCAATGATTTCTTTATATAGGGCTTGAACAGTCATAATGAATCTTTTCAACTTGTCATGAATGAGTATGAGTGTTGACAATTATAACTGTTTGTAACCGTTGTAGTTACACAACAATTATAACAGTTTAGGAACTTCATTAGAAAACACCATCAGTAGTAACTATTAGTTACTATTCACGATGAGTGGCCAACATCACTAATAACAGAGTTACTACTGATCGCTCAATCCTACCCATATAAAGTTGCTATTGATGTAGTCAGTTGCTAACAAAGTACATAGTTGCTACTAATGATCAGTTTTTCAAGCCATTTTCATTGATCATGCAGAACTGAAGCAACTTTCTACCAATCATGCATCTTGACGATCGCCAGAGACTTTACCCCTTGGACCCTATTAGGGGCCAGCCCCCCAGACCCCACGAGGGTGCTGCCCCAGACCCACCAAGGGGCGATGTCCCCTTGGAACCCCCATAGTCTAGGGGTTTCTCCCCTAACAACCTTAGAGGTTACATTGTTCTAGAAATTATAATAGTATTGATTGAGTGTGTACTCTATACCTCCTACCTCAAACCAATGTATATTATAACTTTCCATTTGGTTTTAAGCAAATCTATAATTACGTATAAATGACACTAAAATCATCAAAAATTAACTCACTATACATGTATTTGTTTTGAAACGAATGTTAATATTATATTTGAAGCAAAAATATTATTGTATATAGTGATTGTACAAATGATTTGGACTCTTTTAAGTTAGCATAAACGTTATGATATTGAAGCTCGTTTGATTATTTTAGTGTTTTCGATGAGTTTGAAATTTTTTTTCCTTTTCAAGTTGTCTCTCAACCAATTCACACATATATTTTGAAGCCTCATTATTTAAGCCAGCTTGATAACAAATAAACATATACTTACATTGAGAATGATAGATAATTTCTGGAGTGAGAAACACTTTGAAAGAGTAAGAAAAGAAACTTGTTCTTCTTCCTTCTTCCACTTAGAAGATCTGATCTCCATACTTTGCTGGAGTCGGTAATGAGTTTCCAATCCTGTCCTGCATCAAACTAATTTCTTTTTTGGTTGACATGAATTCATGAGAATTTAATAGAATTGGACTTTAAATTCCATTCATTTGCATGTTTGGTTGGCTAATAGAAATAATTGGAATTAATTTAAATCAAATTCTTCAATCGATGAAATTCATAATCACTCAATATTTTAAAGGAAATATGAGGAATGTTTATAATTTACGTAATAAACCTAGTCACTTTTCGTTCCATCTCCAAATCTATTTAAAAGTTATTTGAGTTTCGATCTTTATTTTATATTTTGTTAAATTTAAAGGGTAATTTTATTTTTTTAGGTATTTTTACATTCCAATTTCATTAACAGATGTATCAGCTAAACACACTATTGATTTTTAGAAGAATCCTTTAAATTCCAAATTCTAATTCTAATTACAAAATATGCTCATTGAATAAAAAACTATCTACCTAGGAGAGAGAGAGAGAGAGAGAGAGAGAGAGAGAGAGAGAGAGAGAGAGAGAGGGTTGGAGTGGAAATTGCTCACCTAACCGGGTCTGCTTAGCCAAGTTCACATCTAACTCAGCTTTATGTGCTTGGAGATCTACTACACGCTTCCATTAGACTTCTTATTGCACTTGGAGGCCAGCGACACGCTTATGTTCATCCGCCAGCTGTGCCTACAACTCCTCTCGTGTGTGCCGCTCCTTCCGCATCACACTCACTTTTTCTTTCAAAGCGATTATCTACGAACATTAGGCATTATACACATGATTAGTACTCTGTTGGCTATCAAAATTAATAATCTTATATATGATATATACCTCTGCCAGATGGACAGTGAGGGTAAGATCTTAAGTGCTGCAACTCCCATGATCATCACTAATGACATAATGAAGACGCGACCCTTCTTTTGTCTCGGTCACTCCACTCCCAAAGCTGAGAACATCCGATATATATATGAATAGATATCATACAAATGTATGTACGTACACTGACTAATTAAATTTAAGCTATGAGCCTAATTAGTTAAGATTCATGACCCACCGTTATATATATAGGGACATTTTCAATTAAGAACTATAATTTTGACGATAACCAAAAGAACCATGTATTTATACACATATTTAAGGATGTATGTATGCATTTATGCATATATGTAGTAAGGAAGCATGTATACATTTGTGTATATTTGTGTATGAATGTATGGTTCTTTTGGTTCTCGCCAAAATTATGGTTCTTAATTGAACAGCTGCCTATATATATATATAGGGGGAGAATCAAATAATAAGTAGTTTTTCGCTAAAAAATCTAAGAAATGACAAAAACCTTAAAAAACGATATCAAACGAACTCCGATTGAGCTAATTTCAGCGGCGTTGGAACCGTCTCGTCGAACTCTACCATCTTAACTTTTAGGGTTTAGTTTTTAAGGTTTAGATTTTACGTTTGAATTTTATGGTTTTAGCCTTATAGTTTATCATTAGGGTTTAGCTTTTAGGGTTTAGAATTTATGGTTTAGGTTTTTTTTTTGGGGTGGGGGTGGGGGGTTTAGGTTTTTGCGGGTGGGTTTAGGTTTTTTGGGGGGTGGGGTGGGGTGGTTTAGGTTTTTGGGGGGTGGGGGTTTTAGGCTTTTCGGGGTAGGGTTGGAGGGGGTTTAGGTTTTTGGGGGTGCGGGTGGAGGGGGTTTAGGTTTTTGGGTCCGGGTTAGGGTTCAATGAGATGGTTCTAACGCCGCTGGAATAAGCTCAATCGGAGTTCGTTTGACTCACTTCTTAGGATTTTTTTAGAGAAAACCTACTTTTTAGTTTAACCGTCCCCTATATATATACACACACACGTACACTGTGGATTTCTCTCATTACATGGATACCATGTTAGAAATGTTCCTCCCTCTTAAGAAGTTGGAACTTGCAAGTTTCTTTTGTTTGTGTTGGCTGATCTGTTCTTCTTTGTTAGCTATTTTAGTGTAATTGAATTGATATGTTAACCAAACTGAATCATAATGTACATCAAACAAGTCCAGAGGTGTGGAGTGCACGTTTGTTTGAGTTTATTATGATTTTAAGTATTTAGGAATCTTATTGATTCTTAGGGGCGAAGCCCTAAGCAATGGAGGTTCCAAGGGGCAATGCCCCTGGGAGCATGGTCCAAGGGGCGACATCCCCTGGCAGGATCCAAGGAGCAGAGTCCCTGGCTGGGGTCAAGGTGATTGATAGCAGTTACTGCCCCTAATATTTGAATACAAAAACCGTCTTTGGTCAAACAACTGGTTCACGAAATCATCACAGATTCCATACTTTGTTCTGAAGAATTATTCTTAGTTTTATCTGCTTGAGAAATTCAAGTAAACCATCGAATTGTTTCAATATGAAAGTGATACACACGACTCTCAAAAGATCCATAATTTGATATACGAAACTTACATTCTTTGTGTATGCGTATGGATACAATTGACTTATGACTATTACGCTTTTAGCATCTATATCCCATACGATTTTCCTACCTATTCACAATAAAGGTTGATTCTTTAGCTACTTCGTCCTTATGGTTGTGTTTTTGTGATTTGTTTAAGTCGTATGGATCCATGATTCTTGAAGTTAAATAATTTATTTTACAAATATCATGTCGTGTTTTTTATTTGATTAAATGCAAATAGTTGGTGGCCGTGGCCTCAAGGAGATAACATGATAGCTTCATAATAACTAGGAAGAGACTTGGTTTTTTCCCACCGGATCTACCCCATCATATATGATAAAAAGAGAAACAAAAGAAAATATTGAATATGTTCCATGAAAAACTATGACATTTGAAACAGTAAACAAAGACTTTGGACTCGAGTTATAAAGTTTTAAAGGAATATTTTGATTGGTCAAAGATTTAAAAACAAATAAAGTGGTTATAGCCTAAAATCGAATCTTTAATCGATGTTTCAGTTTTTAGGTTTTTATAATCGATTGGTTTTGTTTATAAACGGTTTGGTTAATTCAATTATTGGAAAAAAGGTTCAATTAATTTAGTTAACCATCAATTAACCACGGCTTTAGACATGAGTGAGAATGTTGTGATTGTATTAATTGTGTACACAATTAGGGTATTACAAGGAGATTATATACATTTATGCATTTACATAATCTACCCTCAACTATGTCTATTTATAATAATGATGTAATATTCCCCGACAAGCTAAGGACGATGAGCGACCTTTAGCTTGTAAAGTAAAAACGTGAATCTTTGAGTCAACAACGGTTTTGTGAAGATATCTGCAATTTGATCCGTTGTAGACATAAATTGAACATGAAGCTTTTCTTGTGCGACTCTTTCTTCGACAAAGTGAAAATCTACTTCAACGTGTTTAGTTCTGGCATGGAATACAAGATTAGTTGCAAGATAGGTTGCATCAAGGTTGTCACACTAGAGCTTCTAACTAGGTCTACTCAGTAACAATATCAGCCAGGGCTTTATTATGACTCAGTGGATGACTGTGACACAATTTTCTATTTTCGTGCGGTCCATGAAATAAGGTTAGTTCCCATGTAGATATCAAATCCCCCAGTGGACCAACGACCATCTGGACAGTCAGCCCAGTCACATCAAAGAATGCACGAATGGATGAGGATCCTTACCCGTGAACATTAGTGTAGGCCTGAAATTAGGACCCAGAGTTATGACGAATTAGTAATCCATGATCGATGGTGCCCTTTAAGTATAGAAGAATACGTTTGACTGCAGACCAATGGTTCTCTGACAGGGCATGCATGTACTAACATATTTTATTAACAGTAAAGGTAATGTCTAGTCTGGATAAAGTGACATATTGAAGAGCTTCAACTAACTAGAGATACTTGATTGGTTTGGAAATGAGAGGAATGTTCCCAAGAGATAAAGTCTGTGAAGTGCTCATTAGAGAGGAGACCGGTTTATAGTCTGAAAAACCCGCTCACTGAATGACCTTGAATATGTATTTCTTCTGAGATAGAATGATATTTCATCCTTGTAGAACAATTTCAATACCCAGAAAAGTAGTCAAGGTTGTCAAGATCCTATATGGCAAAGTCTTTGCTAAGTTAGTGTATAACGCGGTTGATTGCCATGGTAGTGTTACCAGTGACAATGATATCATCAACATAATCCAGAGCGTACAGAAGAGTGTTTTCTAGACTTGTAAGTAAATAGGGAAGGACCAGTCTTTGAACCAATGAAGCCTAGTGTGTGAAGAGCTTGTGACTGATGGTAAAACCCTGTCGGTGGATCCTGTTTGAGACCATATAAGGACTTGTGTTGTGAACATACATGATCCGAATGTTTGGGATCAACAAAACCTTGGGGCTGGTTGAGCTAGACGTCTTTGTAAGGTTACCATGTAAGAAAGCATTTTGGACATCTAGTTGTCGAAGAGTCCATTACTATTTAATAGCAAGAGAAAAGAGTACTCTAATGGTTGTTTGTTGACTCGACATAGGAGTTGGAAGACACAGTAGTATTGTAAGCAGAAGGACTATATGGAGTGCGGGGTTTTGCTTTTGTACATAAGTTGGAAGGATGAGGAGGAGGTGGTGGTGGAGGAGGAGTTTTTTGTGAAGTGGAGTTGGAAACCGGTGATGAAGAGGAAGAGTGGAAACCGGTGGTGGAGGAGGAGTTTTTTTGTGACTGAGAGGATGTAGGAGAAGATGGTAGAGAAGTTTCAACCGGTGGCATTGTGAAATCTGAGAATGAAGTGTATGGATTGAATGTTGGGCTGGGAGAAGATGGTGGGGTAGGAGTGGTAAATGAGAAGTTATCCTCAATAAAGCGAACATGTCGAGTAATACATATACGATTCGTGGAAGGATCAAAGCATCTATAGCCATGGTGTGGAGGACTGTATCATAGAAAAATACAAGTGTGGAACGAAAATCCATCTTGTGACGATTATATCGTCAAAGATGGGGAAAGCATTGGCAACTGAATACTCAAAGAAATGAATAGTTGGGTGAGCGTTTGAACATATGTTCAAATGGTGATATTGGGAATATGTGCGAGAAGGCATACTATTTATGAGATAGACAGTTGTGTCAAAATCAAAGTGCCAAAAGCGTTGAAGTACGGAAGACTGAGCCACGAGTGCAAGGTCGGTTTCAACAACAGAGGACGCGGTCGCAACCAATTCTCGTCAGCATCCTCTCAGAACATGGTTTACGATTCCTGCAATCGCTATGGCATTTGCCAAATAAAAATATTAGTAATTCTTTTAATTTATAAAAAAACAAAAGATAACTAATATCTGATTTATAAAAACACATAACCAAATTTTTTTCACATATAACATATTATTTATAAAAAATAAAAAAAATAATTTTAGTCTTCGTTAATATAGTTATTATTCACATATAACTATTTTAAACCACGAAAACGGTTATTAAAAATAAAACTTATTTCAGTTAATAACTTTTATTGATACAGTTTTTCTGTTAACCCGTTGGAAAGACGAAACAAACTTTATCAAGAATACATCACCCATTTCATTTGGAACACTGCACGCATGGAACTACCATTTCTCCAAATGGTTTTTGATCGTCACCAATATTTTCTAACATGTTAATTACGTTATTGCCTAAGCCAAAATCAGCAATTTGTTGTAAATGTTTAGAATATTACGTGTTTCTCGTAATTATCATATATAACTATTTATATTATATTCAGAGATAACCTCAACTCCTCATTAAGATTTAATTACACCCTTCTATTTTCTCCAATACCATCACTTTTTACCTTTTCTATTTAACATTCAGTTTTTTTTTATATAAACCCATTATTAAAAGCAATATGTAATATTGAAACATCTTTCATGACGTCAAAATAGTATAATTTATAAATTTTTAAAATATATAATAACAAGAACATATTTACATATCTTAAGTACCTTTTTGAATCCCATTTATCTTAGTCACATAATTTGCCTACATGATTCATCAAACAAACAATATACCAAGTGAGTTTAAAAATATATAATTATATGAACGGATTGGCATATCCAGACTCATAATTCTAATAAAAGTCAATCTTACACTACTAGAAAACATGTATATTTTTTTTACAAAAGTTTCTGACACGTTACCAACAAAAGAAATTTCCCACAAGTTTGCGACAATTTTCCGACAAAACAAAAACAAAAAAATAACCACAAGATTTCTTACAATTTTCTTACAATTTTATTAAGTAAGTTAACTTATTTATTTAATATAATCGTCGGAATATTGTCGAAAATTACCGACGAAAAGCTTTTGTCGCTAATTCGTAGGAAACTTAGTCGAGATTTTATCGGAAAATACATTTCCTACGAGGTTTTTTCCAACGAACATTTTTTGTCGGAAACTTGTCGCTAACGGCCAGTTCCGACAAATTTCCTACGAAACTGCCGTCGCAAAATTTTTCATTTTTTTAGTAGTGTTATGCATAATATAACTGAGGTAATTTTACCAATTTGTTTGCATAAAACCAGATATACTTCACACAATTTAAAAATACATACACACCTGAATTGCTTTAGAGAATCCAAATCTAATGATCCATACAACAATGTTGGTTACTTGCTTGTGCCACAAGTCAGTGTTATTATAACTACCTTAGCGCTTATCTTCTAGCACACGAAAATGATGCCCAATTCCTGTGCTTACCTATTTCTTCCAATATCTTTTTACTTCTATATTTAACAAACTTCCTTTTTTTCTAAAACGCACTATAAGTACATCGTTTCCCATCATCTCATACATTCAAATCTTCAACCAACAATGGCTACTTACATCAACCTTTCTCATCTTTCATGGGGTGCAATTTTTATTGCTATATCTCTATACATGTCTCTTCTTGGTAATTGTGTTTGTGAAGCTAGGGTTTACAGGGGTAAAGGATGCGCCTTTGTTCGAACCAAAGGATCACACTTTGTTATCAACGGTTCACCTTTTCTGTTCAATGGTTTTAATGCATATTGGATGATGAATGTAGCCATTGATCCGAGCGAGAGGCACAAAGTTAGCCAAGTCCTACAAGACGCTGCGAATGCTGGTCTTTCGGTTTGTCGCACGTGGGCTTTCGCCGATGGTGGTCATGCTGATAACGCGTTACAAATTTCACCAGGAGTATACAATGAACGTGTATTTCAGGGATTGGATTTTGTGGTGGCAGAAGCAAGAAAATATGGTCTTCGGTTGATATTAAGTTTTGTTAACAATTATAAAGACTTTGGAGGGAGATCCCAATATGTTGAGTGGGCTAGAAACTCAGGCGTTCACATAAAAAATGATGATGATTTCTACACAAACCCAATAGTTAAAGTGTATTACAAAAACCATGTTCAAGTAAGTACAAAATATTTTATGTTTTACCTACCCAATTTAAATTTGTTTTTATAGCAACTTATATATATGTATAAATATGAATGCAGAGAGTTATAACAAGAATCAATACAATCAACAATATCGCGTATCGTCACGACCCGACTATCATGGCATGGGAACTCATTAACGAGCCCCGGTGCCAAGCCGATGACTCCGGACGAACTGTTAATGTGAGTGTTTTTGAATGTTTAATTATTTAAATGACAAGTTATGTATAATTTCATGAATCTGAATTATGCTTAATTATTTTTAGGGCTGGGTTCAAGAAATGGCTTTGTTTGTTAAATCATTGGATCGATATCATTTGTTGGAGATCGGTATGGAAGGCTTTTATGGAGACACAATGCCGAAAAGAAAACAAATAAACCCTAATAATTACCAAGTTGGAACCGATTTCATCAGCAACAATCTTATTTGGGAAATCGATTTTGCCACGATACATGCATATCCTGATCAATGGTAATTTCATAAGTTACATGTTCTTTCTTTAAAAAGAAAAAAAAAAAAAAGCCCTATACATAATGGAAAGAGTGTATATTTAGTAATTTACTGAATTCTTTTAATTTATAGAGAATTACATATTTCATATTTGTTTATTTAGTTTCAAGCAAAGCTGACAGAACTTCGTGGCAAGCGGACTTGCTAACTCCGCTGAGGTGGCATGCTAAGTCTGTTTGTTGAGATAGCAGACTTTACCTGTCCTTATTATTCACAAGAAAGTTTTGGCTTTTCTTTTCAGGGATTCCATGCAAGCTTGCCACCTCAGCCCTCAGGTGAGTTACCGAGTCCGCTTGTCACGTGAGGGGAGTACGTCCTGCCAGTTTGAGTTTTGCTAGAGTCTGCTACGTGTAGAAACCAATTTTTTTTTTTTCAAATTTCACTTAGAAACCAAAATCAATTTAGTAAGTCCCCCGTATATCCAAAAAGTTCGCTATTTCCCTTATGCCTAGCCTTTTAATTTGCAGGTTGCCCAGAGAAGATGAAGATTCGCAAATGGTGTTTATGCGAAGATGGATGTGGAGTCATTTCAAAGATTCAAGAACTATTCTAAAGAAGCCACTTGTGATAGCCGAATTTGGGAAGTCGAGTAAAGATCCAAATTACAACATTAACAAAAGAGATTCATACATGAAAGCTGTTTATAGAAACATTTACATGGACGCAAGAGGTGGAGGGGCGGTTGGTGGTGGTTTAGTGTGGCAGCTTCAGGCGGACGGTATGGGTTCCTACGGCGATGGATATGAAATTATCTTGTCGGACAGCCCATCCACTGACCACATCATTTCACAGCAATCTCATGCCATGACCACTCTATCACATTTGTTAAGAATTCGACGTCATCATCATGCAAATCGTACTCATATTTAGAATTTTGGTTAAGGTATCCACTAATTTGAACTTACCGGATTTCTGTGGGGAATCAAATAACTTGCATATCGGGTTAATCACTGACCATATCGAGATAGCAACATGACGGAAAGAATATACTTCTTTAATATTTTATGTAAAAATGGAAAAAGTAACTTGCGTATCCGGTTAATCTTTGACAGCATATCAATTGTTTACATTTTAAAATCATATATACCCATGCTTTGTCATTAAAGAAATTGAAAATAAAGAAACGAGAATTTGTGTTTCTATATAGGTATTTTTATATGTTTTTAACTAGTTATAAAAAGCTCAAAAAATTGTTTATATAATTATATAACATGTGTAATAACCCGAAAAAAAAAATTAAGTTAATATTTTAAATTCCCAAATACATATAAGATAAATGAGTTTTATTTAAATTTAAATTTTCATTTATGAAATATGGATATTGTAATTATTTGTTATAAACTTATAAGTTTGTGTGTCGAACAATTTGGATGTTTGGTTTATGTTTCGGATATTAGTTTTTATCAGATTTGAATGTTTGAATGGTTTATATTTAATTATTTGCAGGTTTTTGTTTTTAGAAATTTAATATTTCTGGATAAAATATTAAAAATTAAAAAATAAAAAAAACAGAAAAGAACTATACCGACGAGATGTCGTCGCTATAGGCATTTTTAAAAAAATACTAAAAAAAACAAAAAACCCGTCGTCGGTATAAAATTTCTTTTTGAATTTTTTAATTAAAAAAAACAAAAGACCTGTCCCGATGACACCTATCCCGACGACAATCTTGGCTATTGGGACGAGGCAATACCGACGACATGTCGTCGGTATAGGCTATCCCGACGACAAGTCGTCGCTATAGAGTCAAAAAAAATCGTCAGGATAGGGTGATACTGTTGTAGTGTTATTTAAATGTTTTAAATAAAGATGTTTTTATAATATTGAAAACAGTTTTAAATAAAATATATATGTTTAAAATGTATAAATATATTTATACATTGGAATGATTATTTTGCTAAATTTTAAAAAAAAGTTCAGTTTGAATTTAAATGAAATTAATAGAGATTTAGTTTGATTTAAAAAAAAAAGAGATTTTATCATAAGAGATGAACCCTTCTAGCATTTGAACCCCACCTTGAAACTTGCCCCCTTCTTTTTCTGAACCCTGGAACCATTGAAGAACGCAATATTTGACTCCGAAAAAGTCAAACCGCGTAAATCTTGTTAAATCCCATAAAATCCGTGAACCAAAACCTTCCAATCTTGTCCTAAATCAATTCCAATCGTGAAGGATCGATAATAAGAAGATTGATTGACCAAATCAAGAGCTAATTCGAATCGTTAGGAACAAGTTTGGAAAAGGGTATACACGGCTCAAACAAGGCAATTAACAGGCGATGATTCCCCAAATCTCGTCTAAATCCAAGCCATAAACGTGTTCTGAGTCGCTATTAATACCCGTTGCACCTCAAAACGAAATCGCCAAGCTTTCTCTTCTCCCCCGATTTGCATTTGGCAAGAAGCTGAGTCGGGATTCGTTACCGCAATCGGCAAACGTTTTGAACTTTGTTCTTCGTTAATCAACACCAGGTAACCCTCCTTTCTGTTAATCGCGCATCTTCCGTTTGTACCAGATCGAAATCGAAATCAATTTGGGGGCAAGGTCTGGGTTCACGTCTTGGTTTGTTAAGGAAGAAAGAACTTTGTCAGTTTTTAAATAATTTTATTCTAATTTCTGATCAAACATGATACCTCAGTCCAGTGGCTTAAGCTCTTGTTTCACAAAGCCAATGTCATGGGTTCTAGACCATAATAGATGTCTGGTTCATCTTTATAGTCTAAATCGGAAATTATATTTTCTAATAATATTGGTAATCATAAATTGCTACTGATGTGAACAAAGTCATTTATGTATTTCAAATCTAGATTTTATAGTACAATTATTTTATGATATTAACATTGTTACTAAATTACGTAACATGGATATTTTGGTATAAGTATTGTATCAATATTAATATTACGGTAATACTGTTTTGTCATTACTATCTTTAACCATGAGAATTTATATTATTATGCTCACAACCTAATATAAAGATCATGATAGGGTGACACGCATAAGTGGACTTCATCCCTCGTAGAATATTTTGGAACTACTAATTGAGGTACGGACTTTCGAACAACTTATGTGTACGGATTTGGTTTCCAACACTCGGTTGTTGAGATCTAAATTCGTTATTACGTGCTTATGTGTATTATATATAAACATAGATATACTGTTTATAAGCATTGAATTATTGAAGATGACGCTTCGTGCGCATCGAACTATTGGATATGGCCCTTCGTAAGCGTTGAACTATTGAATATGACGCTTCGTACGCATTGACCCTTTGTAAGCATTGAACTATTGAATATGACGCTTCGTGTGCATTGACCCTTCGTAAGCATCGGACTATTGAATATGACGTTTCGTGTGCATTAACCCTTCGTAAGCATCGAACTATTGAATATGACGCTTCGTGCGCATTGAACTATTGAATGTGTTATATGACTCATCGAATGTGAACTATTGTTATGTGACTCATCGAATGTGTATTGAATGTGTATGTATGTATTTGTTTGATAGATATATTGTTAAAATTTTATTTATTGTATAGTTGTTGTCCCACTGAGTAAAATCAAGTTTACTCAGGCATACATTCTTCCTGTTATATAGGTTACAAGACTGTTCTGGAAGACTTGGAAGGATGGCTCGAGAGAATAAAGATCAAAAGTTTTTCTTTAAACAAGTTTAAATGTATTGTAATGAATTTTCTTTAAACAAATTTAAATGTATTGTACAAATTTAAATGGTTGCCACTACCCATTTTGAGTGTGTGTATCGTGAAAGGGGGAGGAGACCAAAAGAAGAAAATAGAGTTCATCCCTAAATTAAAATTTTTCGGGTATATGATTCGGGTAAACGGATATGAGGTTTCAGGTAATAAGGGTTGGGTATCAGCTAGTCCCATACCCGGCAAAAAATTTTAAAATTAATCTCATACCCGTCGGGTTCAGGTATACCCGTCGCAAATGTTTCGAGTTTCGGTATACCCGCTGGGCTCGGGTTATTTTCCATCCCTAGATGATGTCGACTCGGCATGTTTCCCTCAACAACCAAAATCAAAAGTTAAAGGTATAAACCTTGTGGCGTAGTTCAAGTGGTAAGTCTAATGCCCCATATGCATGATGTCTTTGGTTCTAGTCTCTTCACAAGGCCACCTACCCGGTTTAGGCAGCGATTTACCTTGTCCTGACCGGTTAGTAGGGTATTGATTGGGGCCCAAGGGTTTACCACGTAACCCCCCCCCCCCCCCCCCCCTTTATCAAAAATAAAAGTTATAAACACCCATGTTGGTGGTTGGACATCAATTTAAAAAAGAGATTACAAATTAACATATAAAACTTGATCCTATTTGAAAGTGTTAATTGCATAAATGGCCCCTGTGGTTTGATAAAATTGTATGTTTGGCCTCTAGGTTTTAAAAATTGCAAACTTAGCCCAAACATTTGAAACATGTTGCGTCTTTAGCCCCTGGTGTTAACACCAGTTAGTTTTTAACGGAAAGTTAACCCATGTGCTATCTACGTGACTTACGATTGCAAACTTAATCTTAAAATGAGTAATATCAGTAAAAATTAGTAAAAATCAATAAAAAAATTAGAGATTTTTACTGATTTTTATGAATTTTTAGAAAAAAAATTTTTAATAATTTTTACCTATTTTAACTCATTTTTAACATTAAGTTTGCAATCGTAAATCACGTGAATAGCAAATTGGTTAACTTTCCGTTAAAAACTAACTGGGGTTAACACCAGGGGCTAAAGACGCAACAGGTTTCAAATGTTTGGGCTAAGTTTGCAATTTTTAAAACCTAAGGGCCAAACATGCAATTTGATCAAACCATAGGGGCCATTTATGCAATTAACTCTATTTGAAATGTTACATCTGGATATAAAAGTACAGGCTGTTTTACAAAACTGGTGAAATTGTTAAAACATCAACAAATTCAAGTCATCAGATGTTTTACATGCTAATATTCTTGCTACAATCAGATGTCAATACTCTTTAATCAAATGGCATTAAACTAACTACTATGTTCATGTTTATTCAACAAACCAGAATCGCCGAACGACTGAACCAGAAAATATAATATTATATCATGTAACTAAAACTAAACATGGTTTAATGATCAATCACAAAACTTCCATCCATTAGCCTTAAATTTCAGTGCAACAAGATCATGTACATTAAATAGATTTTTTTTGACAAAATGTACAAAAATATTTAAACCAGAAAGCTGTTATGAACAATACTCATCAGTATCCATACCTTGCAATATTTGAACATCAACGGATACACTCAGTACCGCGACAAACCACCATCCAAACAACAAACAGTACCAAACATACAGCAACATCAATCGCAAGAACAATACGAACTTGGCGACACCATTTATTTCTTACGGTTTGAGTCCTTGATCTACTCACTGAACTTACTTCTTTAGTCAACGAAATACCAGCCACAGACCCACCTTGATTATTAACATCCAGACACGAAACATCCACCTTGGCACCCTGTTTATCTGCACACTTCCTGTGTTCCTCCACCGCCCCACTTTCTCTTATTGTAATCACATGATCTCTCATCTTTCTCTTTTCTTGCTTGCTTGATTTCCCCAACAAAGGGGCTTTCGTCGAAGCCCCTATATCAAGCTGACCGTTATTATCACTGCTAATATCATTATAAGGTGAGCGCACCACGCCCACGCTCTCATTACCATGTTCTAAAGATTTGATCATTCGTCGTATAACCGGCAATAACTGTTCTTGCAAAACAACTGAATTCGGGTTTGACATGATCCGCCTTGACCCCTTTTTCGCAACTTTCTTGAACGCGTCCCTAACGCGTTCCAAAAACTCCAGCTTTTTAGAATTATCAAGATTCTCATCAACTATAGCAAAATAGACATACCCATCTTCCATCAGAAACCCAAAAGTTTTGTTAATCATGGTCTGAAAGTACCATTTGTGATGAGAAGGGGCTTTTTCTAAACATAAAGCAGCCAATTTTTCAATTTCATGATCTTCTCCACTGTTATATGCATACAAAATATTTCCCGCATTACAAACACAACAATAGTGAACTGTATTACAAATCGTACCCATATTCAAACACAATTTGGAAACCCTAGGTAAAAATCGTAGATCGGAAAGTATATACAGATCCTTAATTAGAGTTCTAAACCTCAAAAGTCAAAACCCTAGATAAATATGGAAACTGGAATTCACATGAATCTAGAGTCGCGAATTAACGTGTTTTTATAGAAATTGAAAACAGAGATGGAGATATCACCAGTTGGCGTCGCTGTAACCAGATCTACGAAGAGAGTTGAGGTGGTGTTCTTGATTGATTTTGAAAGTCAATGTGTATTTTGGGGGATTTTGACCGTATCAGGACTGGACCCCTTCCTGAGATTCTCAGTTTAACTTTTGACATAACATATGTTATGATTATTTTTGGTTTAAGATATAGCAATCGGAAATATTTACGATTTTGATTGACTAAATCCCTGTTTTCCATACACATACATATTAACACGCGTAATTATATTTTAAATACTATAAACTAATAATCACTTATTTTAAAATAGGGCAATTTCATATATATATATATTTTTACAAATAAAAAAATTTCTTTATACTAGTAAATAAAAATTCTATGGGGTTTCGATAGGGTTTTTCTAGCTTATTTCTCATATTAAATAATAATATTAAAATAATATATTTTTAAATATTTAATAAAAATCTAATTATTGATACTTACTATTTTTTTTGAATGATAATTTGGATCACCGACGGCCCAATGACTCACCCGATCATCTCCATCATCCTTAGAAGGAAACCCTATATAGGTGAGAAAACCTCATGGCCCAATCTAGAATCCATTTTTTGTCACAAGTGGGACTTGAAACCAAGACCTCTACATTTTAATGAAATCTTAGGTACCTTATCTCAACCACTTGGGCTGAAGATCATTGGCGGATACTTACTATTTAATTATAAATAGTTATTATATCATTAAACAAATGAGTTTAATATTAATAAACATTTATCAATTACATAAAAAAAGAGTAAATTACACAAAAGTTTCCTACGGTTGTTATTGTTTTGGATTTGCTCCCCAATTATGAGAAACTACATGTCTCCTTCCCGTGGTATGACAAATGATAACATATTAGGTACCCAGATTGGATGTCCATCTATTTTCTCTGTAAAATGTCTATAAAATAACCAAATTACCCTTGTGAACATATTTAAAATAAAAGAAAATAAGTTATTAAATGATGGGACCACATATTCACACATCTCCATCTTCTAGGTTAATAAACCCTAAACCCTAAACCCACCCACATCCCTCCCCATTTCTTCCCGGATGAGAACTCACCGCCGTGGGCCACCGAATCTACCGCCACCACCATGCTCAGATCTCTTCGAACCCATTTTCCGACAACACATCTATAGCCCACCAGAAATCCACCGCCGCCATCAAAACCATCCCACCACACATCTCCGTCGACGACCTCCATGAAGTTGAAAAACGAATAACGGAGATGAGGGTGGGTTCGATTTGCAGGTGTGGGCCTAATTTATTGCAGTCACACCACCACCACTGAGTCAACAATAAGGTGCCATTATTGAACCCTCTCGCTGACCATTTTGTTTACTGATTAGGAAACTTGGGGCCTCGTCGTAAAGATTTAATTTCATGTATTTTGGATCGGGAAACATCGATCACTGAGTTGGGTCATCAAAGAAGAATAACTAGGATTTCTGGTCGGAAATTTGGCCGGCTAGTGTTAGGGATTTGGTGTATACAATGTTTGCCTCATCGGATCTGTGATTATAAGCAATACCCACATCAGTTCAGGCAAAACTCTTGCTTTTGCTGCTGCAAAACACCCATTTTTCATTTTTGGATCGATTATAAGACAAAAATGGGTTTTGTGGATCGATTATAAGTCACACAAATGGGTTTTCCAGTCAGTCGCTGTTGCAGGTGGGCATCAGATAGGAGATGCCGAGGGGTTGAAGATGGGATGGCGATGTTACAGGTTCCAAATCTCACTTTTCTAGCAAGGGGGTTTGCTGGAAAAGAAACCGTGGCCGGTGGTGGCGATGGTGGCGGACCAGAGAGGGAGAGACAACCATCGTTCCACTATTTAATATTTAATGGGGCCCACTATTTATTATTTTATTTTATTTTTTAAAAATAGAGGGCCATTTTGGTCATTTTACTGTTACTTAACAGCAAAAATTATCAGACATCCGATCTAGGGACCTATTATGTTCCTCGTTGTCATATCACAGGGAAGAAACATGTAGTTTCTCATACCTGAGGAGCAAATCCAAAACAATAACAAATCATAGGTACCTTTCATGTAATTTACTCTAAAAAAAATTAATACTCAGTTGAAAAAAAATGTTTTAAAAACTAACTTAACACAATTTATAATTGTTACGTCAAAGTATATTTTTTTAAAGACGTATTTTGATAAGTGTATATGTTAACATATTAAATTATATTTTATTCAACATGTGTAATACACGAGTTTATTCAACCTGTGTAATACATAGGTTTTTAAATATATAATTTTTATTATTAAGTATATCACATTACATTTATTCAGGCCGTATAATACACGAGATTCTAACCTAGTATCATATATACTCAAGTAAAACTAAAAATATTATATATAGCATTACAAACATGTAATAATATCATATATATATACTCATTTAATTAAAAACAATTTAGGAAATAACCATTTTACCTTTATTTATCTTAAACTTTAAAATTTTCATTTTTACCCATTTTTAACTTAAAATTTCATATTTACTCATTTTTAACTTTAGAATTTTATATTTACTCATAAACAATAATTTTCTCAATATATTATATTTAATTTTCTTGATTTCTTTTATAATTTTACCAATTTTAATTTATAACATTTATACGTACATCATATATAACAATTTTCTTTTATAACATTTATAGCTTTCTGTCACACGTTCCTTCTGAATCGATGTCAATGGGTTTGTAGAATCACGTTGATCGCCATCAAGAACGGGTGATCTTTTACGTATAGGGTAAAACTAAAAAAATTAGGTTATGAAAAATCATATAATAGATAAGGGTAGAATGATTATAAAGTAAAAAATCATTTAAATTTGGTATATATGATATTTTTAGTTTTGTTTTTTTTAACAGCAAACGTTACTTCTACTCTACTTTTACAGCAATAATCCTAAACTACTCTATTGCCCAGTTTTGAACCTGAGACCTCCCATCTAAGAGGTATATGCCTTTACCAAGTTTTGTTCGAGTATCTATATCTATACCATCTAATAAATAAATGTTTTTTTCATGACACGTGTCGCATCCATATTAATTCACATTTTTTATTTTTCCCGTCTATCTCTCTTATTAAATACACCTATATCTTTAAATAATAATATATTTTAAAGAAAATACTAATTATTATACTAATAAAACACATTTATTTTAATATATCTCTTATTATAATAAATTTTGAAATCTAATTATGTAAATTTTATTTTCAATCAAATAGTAAATAAAAGTCAAATTACATTAAATAGTAATTAACGTATTTTCGAGACCCAATTATATATTAATTTTTACATATTTTGAATTTTGTTTTCTATTCTTAGTATATGTAATACATTTTTACACTTGTAAAATATATACATAAAGATTTAAAAATTTTATGTATTGATATTTTTCACCCATGTGTATTACACGGGTTCTAAACTAGTATGTAATATTTACCCATGTTTGTATGAGTATATATGAAATTCCCCATTTTAAAATTGATATGGATACGTTAAGACACAATTATCTTACTTGTTTAACAATTCAAGTTGTTCTAATATGTTCGAACTTCTAAGGTTATAATTTTAATAATATAAGATATGGGGACTTTCTTATTGATTTCAATGTTCTTAGATTTTCAATACACGAGAGATCGAATTAGGTTAAATTTTCATACATGAAAGTATAGAACCCTTCTAAAAAATTACTCTTCAAGCGGTCTTGACCCCGCTGAGATGTCGAGCATCTCGAACTCTTGCACCATGATTGCGGCTAGACCATGTACCAACAACCAGCAGTGAATACCGATTGTAGCGGCGACGGCTTGAAAGAGAACGATCGAGCAGTGACCGTCTTCTTGTATGCAAGATGATGACGGCTTGTAGGCGTCGATGATGACTGTCGATTGTAACGACAGTGATGATGATGGTGTTGTGAGGACGATAAAGCCAAAAAAATGGCTCTGATACCAAAACAAGGCAAAAGGAATGTTTGGGTATTATGTGATTGTGAATTGTATTCCAAAATTAATGCATTAAATGGGTATATATATATATATATATATATATATATATATATATATATATATATATATATATGGGCCGGTTATTGTACAAAGTGATTTTAGTGTACGAAGGCACCAGCATGCGACACGTGTTTAGTGGGCGAGGGGTAAATGCGTCCGCGTAATAATAACTCATCAACATTTGTATAATCACGTAATCACTCTCAGCACATCAAAACATTAGTATAATCACGTAATCACGCATCTTGTATAATAACACAATTTCATAAATTAATCACATAATCACGCAATCACTCTTAGCACATTAACATTTAAAAAAAAAGTCGATTTAAAAAAAAAAGTATAGCAAAAGTGTACTCAAATTAAAGAGAATAAAATGCTCGATTTTATGGTGTAATCTTTTTAAAAAAATAATGTCGTATAAAAAAGTTATGATTGTTTTAAAAAAAATGTGGAAACTTGTAAAAAAGTCAACAAAGATAGGTCATTACAATTTTACCCTTTTCAGAAGTTTTTCACGCTGAAAACAATTATTTTTTATTTTAACCATTGATTTTCTAGATCAACGATTCAAAATACTTTCTACGCTTCTCACCAAAAAATAATTTGTATTTAAACCTCTCTCTCTCTATATATATATACTACTTTAGATCCCGTGTATACACACGGGGTGAAAATATCAATAAATAAGATTTTTAAATTTATACAGATGTAAAAATGTATCTATTATAAGGATAGAAAATAAAACTCAAAATATATAAAAAATAATATATAATTGGATTTCGAAAATACATTAAGTACTATTTAATATAATTTGATTTTCATTTATTATTTAATTGAAAATAAAAGTTACATAATTAGATTTGAAAGTTTCATAAAGGATAACTTAAAAAAAATATGTTTTAATATTATAATTAGTAATTTCTTTAAATATATATTTTTGTATAAAGATGGAAGTGCATTTAAAAAGAGAGAGAGGCGGGAAAAAAATGATGAGAATGAATGTGGAGGCGACATGTGGCATGGAAAAACCTTTATTTATTATATATATATATATATATATATATATATATAGGGAGGATCAAATAAGAAGTCTAATTTGGCTAAGAAGCCTAAGAAGTAATCTCATCCATTTAATTAGATGATCAACGGTAGAGATTTAAGTGTATGAAAAATAAGGGGTGGGAGAGTATTTAAGTAATAGCCACTTTTGTTGACTTTTTTCAACTTCCCTCACTTTTTTTTAAACGTTCATAACTTTTTCATATGAAATTATTTTAAAAAAAAAATTACACTATAAAATCGAGCGTTTTTTTATCTTTAATTTGAGTATAGTATTGCTATATTTTTTTGCAAAAACAAAAACGACACTTAACGAAATTGTGCTAATTTACGTAAATGTGCTGGTTTCTCATAAATGTGCTGGTTTCTGGTAAAACAACACAATTTAACACATTAAAAATTTGCTGGTTTCTGGTAAAACAACACAATTTACGTAAATGTAATGGTTTCTTTAATGTGTGTACTTTTAGTCAATTATTATGTGCATAATTTGGTAGCATTATTTAAAAATAAAAATTTAAAACATCAATACACAAAAAAAAACGGTTTAGTGGTAGGCAACAAAAAGCTTATGCATCAAAATGTTGTTTTGTGCTGGTTTGATATACTAGTTTTATTGTGCTGGTTTTGTTTGTGTTTGGTTAGCTAAGAAAAGCAAGGTACACAATGAACCGTGTTCTTTTGGTGTTGTGAAACAACACAACTAATTGTTATGTTTGGTGTTGTTTTATGATAAAGCAGCACAGTTAATTGTGCTGTTTTACAATGCAGCACAGTTAATTGTGCTGTTTTACAATGCATCACAGTTAATTGTGCTGTTTTACTATAAACTAGCACATTTATGTAAAGTAGCACAATTTCACTAAGTGTCGATTTTGTTTTAGAGTAAAATATAGCAATACTATACTCTAATTAAAGGTAAAAAATGTTCGATTTTATGGTGTATTTTTTTTTAAAAAATAAGGTTGTATGAAAAAGTTAAGTACGTTTAAAAAAAGGGGGGGGAATTTGAAAAAAGTCAACAATTATGGGTTTTCCAAAAATTTCATCCACCCCTTATTTTCCTACACTTAAATACATACCCTTGATCATCCAATTGAATGGATGAGATTGCTTCTTAGCCAAGTAGCACTTCTTAGGGGAACCATCCCCTATATATATATATATATATATATATATATATATATATATATATTATCATATTTACACGATCTATCCTCTACTTTGTCAAATTACAATATCATTTAATACCTCAAAATCAAAAGTAGTATTTTATTCTCTAAAATTTAACACCCTTACTTTCTGTTAAAGGACTCCATTGAAAACAAAATACAAGCACTTTCAAACCAAATGGACAACCCCTTCGCTTGAAATTTATATAGTAACATCATATTTCTACAAGCATATTGCAACATGACAAAAACATACTTTCGAAAGACAGAAAACAACCCGATTCACGACCAAAACCACAAGTGAACACACGATCACAACCTAAGTTGTGCCAGTTGTTGAACGTTGATCGGAAAGCAGTCAGTAGTGGACCCAGAGTAAGCCCTCTGAGCCAGAACACCATTCGCAGCTTGAGTCGGATGGAAAGCATCCCAAAACACGTATTGGTCGCGGTTAAAACATGGAGTTGCTAAAGGGAGGCACGTTATTTGTCCTTGGTTCCTTCCTACCCCGCAACATGCTCTATCTCTCACAACAAACCCTGTAATATATAATTGAATAAAAATACATCATCAATCTTTAAAAAATTTATTTAATACCTTAACATACACAAAAACTATAGAATAAGTTCATACCGTATCTTGCAGGATTATTCAAGATGTCACCAAAAACACCATATGTGTTTCCATAGACAAACGTGGCTCCAGGGTGGGAACCACCATTGAACTGACCAACTAGTCTTTTGAGGCCCTCGTTAAAGGGTCCTAGCATTTGGTTCACCGAGTCCAAGCACCGCCCAGGAGGGGCTTGACCGGTGGCTAGCTGGTTAGGTATGCACCCAAGTGGCCCGACTCCTGGTAGAAAAAACTTTCGTAGTCCTAGGATGTATAGTGTCTATATATACATCATACAAAAACAATAATAATCAGTAAACTAAAAATAAAATTAAAAAACTATTTTTTTCGGAAATTTCCGATGAAATAAGAAATAATATTATTTTAGAGTTTTTGTCAGAATTTTCCGACAACTTTTTTTTCCTATCGGTAAATTGTCGTCACTAAAATTAGGATTTATTTCTTTTGGAAAATTCCCAAACTAAACATATGATGTTTCATTTTTCCCAAACTAAACATTGACTTTTCAAGTTACACAAATTAAACATTCCAAAATCGCCGGAATATTCATCAAACAGTGTGAATTCGCTGGAAAATGGATAAAAAGGGACGCAACACGGGTACTTTTTTTGAGTGAAATCGCCAATTTTTTAAGTAATCCGGCGGAACGCGGGCAAAATTCCGGTGAAATGCCATTTTTCCGGCGAAATTAAAAAAATTTCCGCCGAACAACCGGAACATTTAGTTTTTTTTTCTAACTTTTTGTTACATGTCAGGTCTCTGAGGCGTCTACGTATTTCGGCATTTCGCCCCATTTAATTTGATATAAGTTTCGTCGATTTTGGCATGCTTAGTATATGGGAGTTCAAAATTCAATGTTTATTTTGGGGGAAAAGGAAAAGTCAAATGTTTATTCTCTAAATTTTCCCTTCTTTTTAGGAAAGTTGTCGGAATTTCGTCGCTATTTCCGACCAAAGTTTTTTTTCCTGAAATTTGCATAGGAAAAAAGAGGTTTTTTAGTTGTATTAAAGTTGAAAGTTTAACCTTAATCAGTACTGCAAAGAAAGATAAAAGATAACCGAAATATTATACATGAAGTTTACGGGCGTAATGATTGAGAAGGATGTTGGCAAATGTTTCGGGAGTGCACATGCGACTCGTTGGGTAAATGTTTGGCATTAGGTAATTGTTGATGTAATCGTTGCTACCAAAAACCATGACTACTATGGAGTTCGAGAGGAGTTGAGTTAGGTTTGCTGGGCTCATCATGGTTCGTAACTGGTTTAACGTTGTCTCGAAATTCAGAACTTGCTGGCTCAAGGTGAAACGTTCTCCCTGCAACCAATTTATTTTTCAGATTAAGGGTTTAAAAGAGAGATAATGTTGACATTTGAAGTCAAAGTTGTTTCTTTTTCATTCAAAAGTTCATCAACGTTCTAAGTTCTTTTGAGATGTAATTATTTGTCGGAAATATCTAGGAAATATGTAAGTGAACAGGGGGGAACCAAGGGAGGATTAAAATCGTCCATTGGCCTCCGGATCACTGGAATTTGTTATTTTTTAGATATAAATGTTGAGTTTCTTTTAAGAAAATATGAGTTGGATTATGATCCCTCTGGCTAAAAATTCAGTTCCGCCCCGTCAGTGAGAATGGAATAGGTCATAATTCTATCGATGATGGTCCCCGAGAAACATGACGTGACTAAAAAATTCACCGATGGCAGCATCACCGACCCTAGACATGGCCAGACAAGTATGGTAATTTCACCGACGGATCAATGACGGCTTTTTACCAACATATCAACGACGGATATTTATAGATTTTTTTTAATTTTGTAATTTCTTCAATCCATCAATGATAAGTTAGTAATTTGTGACAGAGACGATAAATATTTAAATATTTTATTATGTTTAGATTTTGTCAGATCCATCGTTGATTCATCAAAATACTGGATCCGACAAAATCTAAAAAGAAATAACAAAATAAAATCTATAAATCTAAAATTAATAGTTTGACTTCATAAAAGCCAAGATTGACACTTACATAGTGTTGGCCACTTTCATCAAGGATACCACCAGCAGCAGAAGCATAATTGACACCGCCCAGAATCCGGTTTCCGGCCGTCGTGGGATCCGAAAACTGTGGCGGAGCAGGTATTCCCAGCCAATCTCCTGCAACCAAAAATCATTTTGTAGTACGATCAAAAGTTACACATACACAACTAAAAAACCGAAAATATTAAGATAAATAAACAAGTTTATAATCAAGTACCCAGAATGTCGCTGAAAGTTCTTGCGTTACAAAATCTACCAGTAGGACCGCGATAGTAATCGATGCCGTAAGGATAATAATTAGCTCTAGCAATGGACCTGAGAAAGTTGTTATTCCCATTATCCACCAATGAATCTCCCATCACCCATATGGCCGGAGCCTGCCGTTGTTGTTGTTGTCCTACAACATCTTTCCACCAGCACGCCGCCACCAGAACCACCATGAACCACCATCTTTGTCCGTCCATATTTAGCATAGTTTGAACACAGTTTTTCAGAGTAAAGATGGACGAGGCACTTGCATTGCTATATATAGAAATCATTTCTAATCACAGGATAGATATGCTGATGATTATCCGCTTGTAAAGAACAAAAAAGACTTAGAATTCGCTAGTTATGGTCCTAAAATACTTCTTTTTTTGGATGTTTTTGACTTCTTTTTGGTCACATAGTTTGGCTATTTATGTCATGATGTTTATCATCGTATGTTGCAGCAAGACTCATGTGAAGATTTCAAAGGACGACACTTTATGGGCCGGGTAGCGTACATGATACTACTGGACGTAGAGCGGAAGCACTAAGAGAATACACTTGATACGAAAAAAATCGATATATTACAAGAGAATTATAAATTTACCATGTAATGCAAATCTAGAAATTTAAAATTAATAACTAGTTACTGGAAATAGTTAAACAAGTAAATTAATTAAATCAAAGATTTACGCACTTTTGCACAAATAAATTAAGTGAAATAATGGAAAACTACTAAAATTGGAGGAAATTCTTGAAAATGAAAATCTGGACTCCAAGTGATGAAATCCGGGTCCAAGGGTCAGGGCAAACTGTCTATGACTGTTTGTCACATGATCTGACTTGTTGAGATGTTTCCGTTCATTTCCAAATTATTGAAAGTTATTCTCGTTTTAAGTTGAACCATTTTCTAACCTATTTCTCATTTTCTAATGGCTCAAAGTATGAATCTTTCATCCGGATCAGCTTGTATCAATACCATTATAGATTATAGTCTTCTTTGTTAAGAAAGCACTCTGTTATAACAATTCGTCCCTATCTACCTCGATTCTTGTTTTGCTTTCATCATTGAACATGGTTTTCTTGTCATCTTAGTGCATAAAATATGCAAAAGTAATTAAGTTAAGACGTGCACGATATTGTGTTAGTGATTATACAGTTAATTATTGTTCTTAATTTTTAGGATTAACTTTATGTAATTGTTGATTTGTTATTATCTCTCTAAATATGTAGTAAATATACCCTTTAACTAATAAAAGATAAAATTATTTAGATGCCATCATTTTCTAATTAGACTAACACCCAATTTTCCTTCTACTTAATTCGTTATGGTTGATTGAATTATGAGTGCAACTTACTTCATCACATGTTTCATTAACGATCCTTTATATATAAGTTTAAGTTATAATTTTTTTTAAAAGTCCCACAAATCTCTATAGACATGTCATTTATTTTATTTTTTGATTTCCTGTGATTTATAAAATAAATAATAATATATGCTTTTTAAACAATTATATTAATGGAAATATTTTTAATGGGTTTAAAACGGTGTTTTCAGAACTGCTCCGACCAGGAACCAGTCATAGAACTAGTCTGGTTATGTTAATTTCCGGTCGGACCGATGAACCAATTGAAACGGACGGTCGAACTAGATTTCAATTTTTAATGGGTATAAAATATTTTGGATTTCTTCACAAGTTTTTAGAAATTATAGATTCAGTCTGAAAGTTACGAAACCTTATCACATGTTAATGGAAGTTAAAAATATTTGTTAAGTTAATATGAAATAACTATTTTACCTTTTTCATTGAAAAACAAATATCAAGAAACCTTTTTTTCTATCTCTTTCTCATCCTCTGTCACGCATTCAACGATCATCCATCAAAATCGGTTAACCATCGAAGACCATCCAGTCACACACAGATATCACCATCGTTTTCCCCACCCAACCACCATTGACCATCACTACGCACACGTCACTTACACACATACCATCACCCACGAGCACGAACAACCACTTTCCCATCTGTGATGAGACGCCCTAATCTTCACCCCTTAACGAATGCAGAGATCATATTTGATGGAACATGTTTTGTTCAACAATTGACTATATATCGGTTATTTTAATTTTCGTCACTTGTAACATTGTCATGTGCTCATGTATGTAGCAATAGATGCCATAAGTTCTAGGATCGTAAAATGTGTTTTATGTAAATCGTCTTGATCTAGAATAACCATTTTCACTCCAACATATTGAAGTCCACTCTCATGTAGAGATTGCGAAATGCCAATATTTGTGACACCTATCTCATAGTTTGTACACAAGTTAATCACATCTTTATATTCATATCCTTCACCAATACTGTGCTCTGATCGATATCGGGTCCAAAATACCGTTTTATGTAAAATCTAAAATGTAAACGCCTATTCAAACGCATGGTTTATGACAGTTGACCTACAAAAGGCCAAGTCTACGTTAATGGCCATAGAGAGACTTCTTGTTTAGATCCATTCAATACGTGCTTTTAAATCTAGTGCGATAATGTATGAAGATTACGAAATTAAGTTTGAACCTTTCAAATCATTGTAACATGTAATATTGTCAAACCACATTTTCATTGGTGTTTTCTTGTCAATTGCTAAAGATGGTGATCACGTATGAGTTTCTTAACCTTTCTTCCAGTTTGAGTTTCCATGAAAGCTTTCAATTCACCGAACTTGTTAGAAGTTTCATCTTTATGTTTCTACACATAAATATAAACACTCCTTGAGTAATTATCATTGAGTGAAAGAAATTACCTACCTCAACCAAAAGATGGAGCCCTAAGAGGTCCTCACAAATCTAAGTGGACATAATATAACATTCCCTTTGTGTTGTGGCTGTCGTTGCTAAATTTGAGCAACCCTTGTTGTTTATTCAACTTCAGCAACACTTGCTTGCTTATATGACCTAACCTCTTATTCCATGCTTCACTATCAACATTTAACTCCACAACAGAGGCTAATCCAGGACTTCCATTTCCACTCAAGAAGTAGATATTGTTCTTCTTTCTTGTTCTAGAAAAAGCAGTCATTGACCCATTCATTATGTTTGCTTTTGTCACACCCCAACCGACGGCGGAATACGTCGGGACGGGACATTTAGATTGTTCATGAGCTCAAGGTTGACTAATTTGTAATATATTAAATTCATTTCAATTCAAACCTACATAAACTAATTCCAAAGTACATAAATGAAATACAAATTGTTCTTGAATTAAAATTAACTAAGTCCCAAAAACCTATGTGTAGCAAGCCTTGATCAAAATCACACATTAGCACCTGAAACATGAATAAAATAAGGTCAACTAAAAAGTTGGTGAGCATACACAGGTTTGTACATAGATAATATATAGATGTGAATTAACAAATCCTTACATAACATGATAAAATAAGGCATTTATGGGGAGCAACTATTGTATAACCAAAGTACAATCAAAACTTTGTAACTAGCATGCAAATTGTGTTGTCGGTAACAATCACCCCAATCTGGGTGGGTTTGTCAGACTCAATAGATCTATCATTGTTAACCGTCGGCTTGAATAGTTAATTATTACACATGAATTGCACACAAACAGTTAACACACCTAGTACTCAAACATAAAGCTCAAATTTGCACACATGAATGTAAAGTAGATTTGTATTTGTGTAGTTTGTGTAAATGTAAATCATTGTATGTATAGTGTTCATGCTTCACCCCAAAAATGTAAAAGTGTGAAAAGGGGATATGTAATACTCACCTGTATTAGTTGCGTAGATAACACGAGCAACAAGTAGCACAAGTGAATTTGCAATTTACACACTTAACCTAGAGTGAAATTGTATGAAGGTGAATTAATAACATGCACAAAGTCTATGACAAGGTCTAATGTTCATTGGGTCCGGATATGTGTGGGTTTGTACAAGAGTTGTGTCATTTCATGAAAAGGATATAAATTGGCAAAAGTTTGATATAAACTTGTAAGTTCAAAGTATATATGAAAATGATATTTGTCTTTAGGGTTTACGTTTAAATAAATAAATTTCTCTTATTTATTTATTTATTTATTATAGTAAGTCTTTAATAGCAGTGTGATATCATATTTATAATTCAAATAAATAAGCTTATTTTATTTATTATTACAATGTGTCAAAAATATAGTGTAGCTATATTAGTATATATTTCAATTTAAACCCTAAATGAAATGTTAATGTAAAAGATAAATATTTTTAAATAAACAAGTTCCTTTTATTTATTTATTTATTTTAAAATAGAATATCTCCCAAAAAGAAACTAGGGATTTGTAACATATAATTAGTAAATTTATATTTATTTGAATATAGTTTAAACTTTTATATTTATACTAAATAGAAACTTGGTTTGTGAGATTGTTTTATGAACGTGTTTTTATAAAAATTATGTCACAGCTTTTTTTTTATAAAATGGATAATATATAAACTTTAAGTGAAACTAATAATTTTAAGAAAAATCCATTTCTTAAACTATTTGCATTAAAAAACTTTAATTTGTAAGGATAATAGTTTTAATTGAAAATCTGGTTATTTATGCATAAATTAGTCTCAAAAGATATTAGGTTTTATAAAATAATTTTTATAAATTAATTACTGTTTGAAAACAGTGATTTTAAAAAGAATGGACATAACCCGGTTCGAACCCGGGTGGGTTATGTGTTGACTGTGAGCCTTACCACTGGACCAGGGGACTAACCCGTGATATAAGACAGGTGCGCAAAAAGATAACCCTAGTTATGAAAGGGGCCGGGTTGGGTTCAGATATGCGCGCAAAAAGGGCTGTGGTATGTGGGTTTCGAACCCACGCCACTCGGTCAACTGGCGAAACGACTTAACCAGTTGAACCGAGTGGATTCGCTGGTATAGCTTGTAATGTTAAAGTTTAAATGTAATAACTAGCTTGAATCGAAATCCCCCTTTTTAAACTCGGATGAACAGGAACAAAGGAAAGCTAGAAATCGAATCCGATTTGAATTCGTTTTAGTAGATTGATAAGGGGCTTTCGATTAGAGGATGAAAACAAGGCTAACGATGTAATTTATACCTGTAATGGTTGTGTGTTGAAGGCCGACGACTAGATGGACAAGGACTTTGTTCTTCGTGATCGATCGGTAGGCAGACGTGGAATTTAGATCAATTGCGGGTTGAGAGAGTTTGAAACGAGTTATACGAAGGTGTGGGGTGATTTTACTCGTTCAATTCCACCTCAAAGGCACGATTCGATTAGGAAGCGGCGTATGACAACTGTTGAGGCGATTTACACGTAAATTTTAACGAATGCGAATGAATTGAGTTGCGTTTTCGGTCTAGACACATGCGTGAACTGTTTTCGCGTTATTTATGGTCATTAACGCGTTTAATTTCTTGTTTTGGAAACGAATTTACTCGGTTTGACTTGGGGTTGTCAAACTTAATTCGAAATTCGAATTCTATAGCGTTTGGAACCAAATTAAAGTTCTTAGGGTGTTTAGGAAGGTCCGAAAAACTGTTATGAGCGATAAATGAGCAGGAGCCATCGAATATGGTTAATTGGATAGACTAATTCGGTCATGTTTGACCTTTCAAAGTCAACCCTGATGAGCATTGCTCTTGTTGACTTTTCCAGGTCAAAGTAATCTCAAATCTATATATTTTTCTTATTGAATGGGTTCAAAATCGAGGTATAAAGGTCTAGGTTCAAGAACGAGAGTTTGGAATGATTGGGGGGGTTCAAGTGGTCTATTTAAATTGTAATTATATGCACATACATACATATATATTCTTGTTTTAAAACTTTATGACATTAATTATACTATAAATTTTGAAATGGTTTATTAAAAATGTTGAATATATATATATATATATATATATATATATATATATATATATATATATGTATATATATTTTGTTTTAACACTAGCCGACACAAACATGAGGTTTAAATGTAAGATTTTAATTGTGTAATTATATACATAACTTTTAAAATAATTATACGTATATATGTATACGTACACCAAGTGTGTTATAGAATTTAATATGTAACGTAAGTTTAGATTTTGAATGGAAACGTTAGTTAAAATAATAGTTTACGTGACCTAAGGTGCTTGATCAAATACAAAATTTAATGTAGTGTTGTTATTGTATTAATCAAAATATACTAAAATAGGATCGAAAGATTAGGGATGTTACTGCTTTACCATCCACCAACTTCTCATGATCCCCAATCTCTTCAAATGTACCAAGTGAGATAAGATTCCTCTTAAGTTGAGGAATTTATCTTACTTTGTGAAGATGAAATTCAGATCTATTTTGCAATATGAATGTGCATGCCCTAGAACTCTTTGTCGGGTGTTATATGGTAAGAGCAACCTAATTAATCCATGATCCATTCTTGACTAATTTTTGTACTAGACACTATAAGAACCTCGAGCCTTTCGTATCCATCAGAGAATGTGTCTGATGATTGAGAGTCATGGATTCTTGATGTACTGCCCTCTCCCTTTCTTTTCCTTCTTTATAGGCAATCCATTTTGAAGTGTTTTTAGAGACATATGAAACATCTGCTCTTAAACTTTGACTTGGACTTTGGACGACTCTTTCATTTGTAAGATCTTTATTTTGTCCCCCGTCTCAAAGATATTATTCTTCTCTTGTATCAGCCAGTTTCTCTACCCCTTTTTGACTTCATGGATATAAGAACTTTTTCCATGGACAAGCTATCTCATATATTTGGAGTAATGAGGTCCAGAAGATGATGGCTCTATCCTTTTCATCTACTGCCACCTCTATATTCTCTAAATCAACAACCAACTTATTAAATTCGATCATTTGTATCGTCCACAAGAGACTTACAAGAAGCCATTTGGAATGTATATAATCTTATTGGCTATAGATTTAGTCATGTGGAGAGTCTTCAGGTTAAGGTATGCAAAAGAGGTTTCCTTTTACAGCTCTCGCAACACTTTATCTCAAAGACCGAGAATCAAGACACTATAAGCCTTCTCCATAATATATTTCTTTTCCTTCTCACCAATTATCCCCTAATGAATCAAGAGTACCCGCAACTTTAACCTCCATAATCTGAAATCATTCTTGCCATTGAATTTCTCCAAATCAAAATTTGCAGGAGTCATTCTTTGTTTTGGTTAGTTGTTTATGATCCCTTCTCTTTGAATCGAGCCAAACTAGAAGCTTAGATACCACTTGTTGGAATTAATTGTAAGATCAAATTAATCAACACCACATAAATGAGAACTGAAGAACAAACCAGCCTTTGTATTATTGATTCAATAACACAATTATAGAACAATAAAATCGAATTAGAAACAAAGAGAATATGATTCACTAAACTCTCTTCCCGGTTACACTCTTAATCAGTTAATCCTTTAAACCCCGCTCATTAACGATTTATGAATGTATCTCAGTTCAATGAGGCGAGTCAAAACACTTGAGCTAGAATTCGAGATCAAGATAAACAATGTAACCCACAAAACAAGTATCCATTAGGCGGATTGACCCGTTTAATTTATGCCTTTTATTGATCACAACCCACTAAATATTCTGATAAAAGAGATTATGAAAATGTGGAAAGCACATGAAAGAGATGCATCAAAAAATGGTGAAGTATGGATCCAAATGCTAGCTTGCTTATTATTTTCTTGTGTCAACATTGGGTTCCCTTTAAAGATCAACATTCCAAACAGCTCCATCTCCTTCTCCACAAGAATTATGAACAAATTTCATCCGCTCCACCGACTTGCATATCCCGCTGCACGACCAATCAAATGCAGCCACGCAAACATTCCCTGCCTGTGCCTTCCACTCACAATCTGTATTACACATCCAAATTGATCAACAATCAACACTCAGTCATCTGCATACATTTTTAATTGTGCACATGGGTGCGAGTGTGGGTGTAGCTTAAAACAAATCTCTAGTAACCTGGAGGAGTTCCACAACACATGGAACGATCATCTATGTGATGAACATCCAACCCAATTAACCAAGATCCTAAAGAAACATCCTCATTAGCATACCTATGCAATATACCCCTGCAGAGAACAACCTTAAATCAACAAATCTTCAAAGAAGGAGATAAATGGAATCTCCGTGTTACAACGTACGAGTTGATGGAAATATATGATGCTAAGTCCTTTGAAATGGCGTAAATTTGCCCCGTTGCATGCCTGAAATACTTGTTCCCTTCTTCCCCAAATTTCCAATACTCAGGCTCGTGATATCTCACCCCTCTGCACAATGTATTTCCAATAACAATTAAGAACTCATTATTCATCCACAAAGAATCAAAATTTTGTAAATGTTTAAAGAAAAGTAACAGACTTTTGAGAGAGCACGGGGCCAGATTTCATGCATCCGATGTAGGTTCTTGGTTTAGATCTGTAACGCGCAAGGGAAGTTACAAGCATGCCCAAGTTGACATGAACATCATCATCCACCTTGACATAGAACTCTGCATCCCAAGTGGAGACAGCAGTGGAGAAATACAACCTTGTCTTCATGGAGAGCTCATGGTAGCCCTCGACGTGATTTAACCTTAAAAAATCATGATACTTCTCCTCCTCGGTGTCAATAGCTCGATCAAGAACACCACCGGGTGTTGCACTATGTCCTATCACAAACTTTATTATGATCCCCTTTTCTTTTGCCAGTTTATTTAGTTTTGATCCTGTAGAGTGTCCATATATTGAATGGACATAATTAAACATTTAGTGAATATTAGAAGAAGTACATTTGGGGAATGCGAGTTGAAGGCGGACCAGTAGGCATCCATGTTTCTCGAACGGAGTCTCTACGCTTCTTGCTGCTAAAAGCGGTATTAATACCGATGACAACAAACGCTTTCTGTAAAGATGTCTTGTTAATTGCCACCCTCTCTGGCAGAAATTTGGCTCCATTTAGACTTGCACGATCCGCCTCTAGTTCCATCTCTAATGTTGATATCGTCTTGTCTAACGATCTATGCAAAAATTAAGCCCGACAACCTAGTGACTTTCTAATCATGTAAACTTACTATGATAGAATTTTTTCTTGTTCTAGGTGGTTTAAAATTATAAACATGGTTTCTTGGTGTTTTTTGAAAGCACTTTTGTTGTAGGTGATTCGCTCCTTCAATTAGCAGATGTGAGTGATCCGCTAGTCATACTAGTGGATGTAAACAATGCAAAAGCAAAATCACCTTGCCATATCTAGAATAAAGATGATGTTATGAATAATTATTGTTCTTTTGCACTGTCGTCTGTTCATATCCGCTAGTTTGACTAGTGAATCACCCACATCCGCTAACTGAAGGAGCGGATCACCTAGAAACAAAAATGGTTTTAAAAAAAACCTAAAACATGTTTATAATTCTAAACCACCTAAAACAAGAAAAAATTCTACTATGATATATACACATACGCTTACCGGATGGCTTGATGAGTTTTCGTGACTTCTGCCATAATGTCTCTAGAATTCTGTTCGACCAATTTCTACAAGAAAGATCACTATTTAGTGTTAGAATAACTTCAGAACTAAGAGAAAATTAAGATGTGAGTACTTACACGCTTGTGATCACCGTCTCGAGTTGATGTTAAACTCATCTTCTGTTCATGGTTCTTGAAACGAAAACCGTTTGATTGAGGCCATGTGTGTCTAGTGAAGAGTGATCCGGCAAGAAAACTGACGGTGCATAGCATCAAAATGATCTTTCCCGGTACCGACTTTCCCCGCATTTTCAGCATTTCTTTTTTGTATGTAGAAGCTATGGTTTGCTGCAATCTAGCCTGAGCGTGAGCCTGGTGCCACATTCTTGCAGGTAGAAATAGAGATACAAGAGTTATGTGGGAGGCAAGGGGTGTGTGGCTGATTAATCATGTGGGTTTCATGGTTCAACCAACCAATCTGCCTTCAAATTCAAACTAGACCACCCTTGTTAACGTTGTACATGACGCAACCACTTCCCATGTCTTTGGTTATATTCCTAACCACAAACCGAGACAAACAATATTTGTGGTCTAATCGTGTTTAATATGGTTTATAGGATAAGTCCCCCGCACGTAGAACACAAGTATTGTTTTCTGTTGTATATTTTTTAGATCGACCTGTTTTGACCCGTACATATTTTGAGCACAACCCGTCTTGACCCGTATAT
The DNA here is from genome assembly GCA_023525975.1 of Smallanthus sonchifolius. Classification (NCBI taxonomy): domain Eukaryota; kingdom Viridiplantae; phylum Streptophyta; class Magnoliopsida; order Asterales; family Asteraceae; genus Smallanthus; species Smallanthus sonchifolius. The sequence continues at coordinate 82,246,820 of CM042032.1, read as the reverse complement.
ATTTTGAGCATAACCCGTCTTGACCCGTACCTATTTTGAGCATATGCATATATGTAAGTATGTATGTATTATGTATTAATTATATATGTTTTAACAAATTTTAGGTCCAAGATATTCGATCTGAACTACAAAAAGAACGGGAGGCTCGAGAAAATTTGGAAAACCGTTTGGAACAAATGGAAAGAGATCGAGAACGAGAACAAGAACGGGTTGAAAGGGAACAAGAGCGGGAACAAGAACGGGCCGAACGAGATGCAAAGGAGCAAAAATTACAAAAACAACTTGTAGAAATTTTGAAAAAACTAGTCGGTTAGTAACAGTAATCGTTAAATATGTAAATTTTGATTGTAAATTGTGATTGATATATTAAAACATGTTTTTTTGGGAATTTTTCTCCTATTTTTCTGCAATTTTTTTGTAATTTTTCTGCAATTTTTTTTTGCTATTTTTTGCAATTTTTTCTGCAATATTTTTAGTTTTTTAGATTTTGTTTTTAAAATTAGAAGTGTCGGAAACTTGTCGGTATTGTAAACCTGAAAAGAGGTTAAGATTGTAGGAAAATTGTCGGAAATTTTTTAAAAAACTTGTCGGAAATTTGTAGGAATTGTGTTTTTAGAAAAAATGTAAAATACAATTTAAAATTTAGAATTGTCGGAAAAATGTCGGAATTTTTTTTTAAAGTTGTCGGAAATTTGTCGGTATCATTATAAATAAAAATTAAATACTAATATTACTGATTAGTTATTATTATTATTGTTTGTATTATTATTAATAATTAAAAAAAAATAATATTTAAAAACTATTTTGTGGGAAAATCGTCGCAATTTCGTCACAGACCTTAAAGAATATAATCGTCGGAATATTGTCGGAGATTACCGACGAAATGCTTTTGTCGCTAATTCGTTGGAAAATTAGTCGGAACTTTGTCGGAATTTTTTTTCCTACGAGGGTTTTTCCGACAAACAGTTTTTGTCGGAAACTTGTCGCTAACGGCCAATTCCGACAAATTTTCAACGAAATCTGTTGTCGTAAACTTTTCAGTTTTTTGGTAGTGTATCTTATTTAGCTTTCTTAATTGGTTAAGCAATTTTATTTGCATTTTCTGAAGAGGAAGATGATGCCTACAAGTATTTAATTTCTCCCGAAAATGAGGTATTTTTGAGATGACATGATATTGTGGAGTTAAATTGGCACGACATTTGCACCTTATAATGTTGATAAGAAGTCATTAAGATAAGTTTTCTTGTCATTAATATCCTCATGTTGGTGGATCGTCCAACTTTCACAATTATTGGGGGGATACCATCTACGGAAACGGGGACATTTTTTGGGGGCTTTTTTTTGTTATCTAAGATAGCAACTTTTGTGTTTTGGAGTTACCAAAACCGATACCAGTGTTTCAGATTTTTTCCAACTATCAACGTACAAACAAAACGCCCCATATCATAGTGTAGAGTTATGTGAACTCCAAGATAGAAGTCGCTATCTTAGATCGCGACTAATGAAGGCGATAATTCTGATGAGATAGAATGGTTTAGAGGAGATAAATACAAGGATTTAAAGGTGAAGATAAAGTTGGAGATTGAAGGTTTATCTAATAAGTAGTAGTTATCAGATTGGGTTTGTTTAGTTTGTAATAGGTTTATCCAATTGTTTTCCAATAATTGGTATCAGAGTGTTGGACGATCCAAGGAGAGAAAAAAACATGTAGCGAATATTTGATCTAGGAGGCGATTGAATCCATCAAAGAGTCGGATCACAAATTTGTGTGATTGTGAATCGGTTTAGCGGAAGATAGATCATGTGTGGATCAAGCAAACTAGCCAAGTTGCAACATGTGTGGTGCAAAGAATCCTGTGTGGAGCTACGTGAAGTCGATCAGGAAGAATAAGATAGTAGCTAAATTGAACAAGTGCGGTGTGATCATACACATTAAACCAATCGAACCTGTGAAATTTTGAAAGAAAACGGCGATCGGTAGTGTTTGGGTTACCGAAAACAGCAACAATAGGTGGCTAGTAGTGTTGGTCACGACAGTAACATGCTACAGAATAGAGGAGCAACGACAACGACGGTTTAGGTGGTTGTCTAGGCAGCAACAATGGTCAGGTAAGGAAATCGCAGTCGATGGTACATATTACAAGAGGCCGGTGGAATTAGAAGGTGTAAGAGGAGATCCGGCTGCGGGTCAAGGTGTTTCAGAACATAACTATGTGTTCTAGAGAGAGTTGTGTGCTCGAAAGAAACCGGGTGTTTTAGAGATAAGTTGTGTGCTCACCAGGGACAAGAGAAGTAAGAACCGCTTGTTCGTGAGAAAGAGAAGAAGACTGGAATAATGTAGGTGACAAATGTTGGCTGTTAATATGTTTGTTAGGCTTTATTTTTCCTTCTTCAGCAAATGGTTTAGACCTAGAATGAGAGTTATGTAAAGAATTTAATTGAATTGGGTACTCTGATTGATTTATAAACAGTAGGAAATCATGTGTAAAACATCTGTTTTGGATAAAATTCGGATTAAGATGGTTGCATGGCTTGAATTGCTAAAACCGAGTTCTAACAGACGAGAGGCACGACAGTGCCTCATGAACGCACGACCGCGCCAATCGGTGACCTAGTGTATTGCCTTTATTATCAAGAAAGATGTTATTTGAGCCAATAATTGAGATCGGTGCGAGCGTGCCTGCCTTGGCACAACCGTGCTAGATGGTCAGAACCAGAAAATGTTGGATTTTGGACTTCAATTAATTAGTTTAACACCCCAAATTTCAAAGAAAAATACAAGTATAAACTCGAAGTAGCGGGTGGTTTAAAATTCAGGGGTTAAAATGCAAAAATCTGAAAGTTGGGACGGTAGTGGTCCGCTACGTGGAGAGAAAGGCAGCAATGATGAGGGGACACATGTCAGACGCGTGTCTAATGACTCAGCCCTATCGCGGACTGTGACACCCGACAAATTCCGGTTAACCCCGTTAACCTAAACTCCGTTATCTCACAAACTACAAGGACCAAACCTGTCAAATCTCAAACCAACACCAAACTACAAGGACTATTTCTGTATTTAACCAAAACCCAAGTTGGCACGGTCGCGCCAGTGCACGAGCACGGTCGTGCCAGTGCACGAGCAAGGTCGCGCTAGGTGCGCGAACACGGTCGCGCCTAACGCCAAGCACGGTCGCGCCTCGTGCAGTCAAGACGCAAATCAATTCAGTAACGTCCCAAACCGTTTGAATATGAAATTGTAACGTAACCTAGTTAATGGCGATCATCATTGAGCCATTATCTTGCGAATAAACACTCGTAATGATCAAATTAAACTCCATTTTGGTCCTTAATCTCATAACCATCGATCCCATTATCAAATCCTTCGAATTCGATCATTTGGGAGCACCTCTGCGCAAACAAACCACACACACACCTTGTACGAACATCTGTGAAGCCTTTGCACACTCTAATTTGGCGGTAGAAGAAGCCGGAGTCGCCGGAGATCAAGTCGGGACTCCATTTGGTCGAGCTCTGTCGATTTGATAGCGTTAAGGTAACTAAACACATCCTCAGACTCATTTCAATCCCTTGAGGGAAATCCTTAACCTATTCAAGGCTTATATCATCGAATTAAACTCGAATCAGACCTAGGGTTCATCACGTTTTTGGTTTAATCGAACCCTGTTCTAGACACGATCTCAATCCAATTATTTTGCATGGTTAGATTCGCAAACACCCACTCAGTGAAAGTCCCATGATTCTAACAGTTAATCTTACAAGATTTAATCAATTTGTTTTCTGGAAAAGTCCAGACACGGTCGTGCTAATCGATTAGCACGGTCGTGCCTCGTGACCAGGCATGGTTGTGCCTCCTGGCTAGGCATGGTCGCGGCCCATGTCTAAGCACGGTCGTGCCCATACCCTGGCACGGTCGTGTGTCCCTTTGGTCTTTTGAACATAATACATTCTATGCTATTATAATATTATAATTAGTTCCATTCGTTACCGGAAAACAACCGTGTACTCGGGATTGAATTTCTAATTAATTCTAAATGTTATTTTCATTTTAAAAATAATATATTTATTATTTTCGGTTAAACATTTGTTTCGTTCACAATATCACACGGATTAATATTAAATATTTTATGTCGAGTTTGGTAGTGTTTTTCACATACCACATCCGTGTTAGAAACCAAACTAGGGATTCTTTAATCCCGATGACAAGATTGTGTAGTCGTTGTTCAAAAGCATATTTAGCACTTCCGGTCTTTCCCATGTCGTCGTCACAAAATCCTTTGTGTTCCTAACAATCGTAAACATATTCTAGGGCATTCGTAGACTGTCCACGTATGATCCATTTGTGGTTTTGTTGAATCCTTGTGGGGTGCTAATTACTACGCATTACACAACTCATGTGAGTTTACATAGCCCATTTTCCTTTTTGTACATTTTTTGGGTGAAACATGATTACTCAATAACACACTATTTACAATTACATACGTACAATTCTATAATATGATCACATGTGTTTATTTGTGCTTTGTGCTTGAATGCTAACTGTTAAGGCTACATATACATGACATACTCGTGTAATCATTAATACATTACATCAGGATAACATTTGATTGTTATGCCCTACATCAGGATAACATGTGTTGTTATGCCCTACATTTACATCAGGATAACATGTGTTGTTATGCCCTACATTTACATCAGGATAACATATGTTGTTATGCCCTACATTTACATCAAGATAACATGTGTTGTTATACCCTTCAGTTACAAAGTTATATTTGTGCAACTAGCTTAACTTAGATTCTCCATAAATGCTTTATAAACCATGTATCATATGATTTGTACACAAAACATTTGAACTTTACTTGTGGTGTCGAAACCTATGTATACTCACCAACTATTTTTTTAGTTGACCCTGTTTTTATCATGTTTCAGGTACTAGTGTATGAGATCATATGCAACATGCTACATATAGGATTTGGACTTAGTGAACAAAGAAATTTAACATGTTGATGTATTTGATTAAACTTATGCAATGAAATCTTGATTTAATAAACAATATGAATTTTAGTTAATCATGTGCTTATGAACAGTCTACACGTCCACCCCGACGTATTCCGTCGTCGGTTGGGGTGTGACACGGACCGCTACCGTGGCACGTAACGGTCCGCTAGCCGCAAAAAGGGTTCAGGCAACGAGAGAGCTACACGTGGCAGATGACACGTCTGATTGAGGGCGGTAGCGGACCGCTACCGACCTGCTTAACGGTCCGCCACCGACGTGTTTTCAGCCTATAAATTAGAGGCAATTGCCGTTCACTTTTACACACAAACAAACACACAATACACACACATACAATCTGAGAATGTGCAACAAGGTGGTGCGGTGCATTTAAGTGCGAGTCCGGTACACGGCGAACGCGGTTCTGATTCGGAGAAACGTTTAAGCAAGGAAAGAGGATAGGAAACGACCTGAAACTATTTTAAGTACACTGGACCCGTACCTGGTCTCATGATTTATGTGATATGTGTAAAAATAAGGTACGAGGAAAGAGTAAACTAGTCTAAACTCTAAACCCAAATAATGGAGTATCCATGAGATGTCAAATAGGTGGTGGGTACTTCGTCGGTACACCCTCTATATAAACCTCTTTGATATCTCTGGGAGAAACCACTACCAAGGTTTAGGGTAAGAAATAGTGTTAAATAGCATGGCATGAATGCAAGCTAATAAACGTGAATACGTGACGAAAGCTTAATTCTAAATAAAGGAGTATTCATGAGATATTAAAGGGGTGGTGGGTACGCCGCTGTTACACCCTATATATAAACCTCTTTAATGTAACATGGAGAAACCTTTACGAGGAATTAGAGCAGGGATGAGAATGAAAGCATAATAAAAGATCATGATGTGCATGATAAGAAATCATGCCATATATGACGAATGTGAATGTGTGAATGCATGATAATAAATAATGCAATACTTGTTGAATGTGAATGTGTGACGGAAACAAGTCTAAACCCTAAAATGGAGTAACGGAGTATTCACAACGATTTAATGAGGTGGTGGGTACGCCGCTGGTGCAACCTATATATAAACCTCTTTAATACATCGGGGAGAAACCGTTGTGAAGTTTTAAGGTAAGGACTAGTTGGGAATGAAACAGGCGTGAACGTGCATGATAAAGAGTAAACATGCATGTTATAAATAAATGCTTGATAAATTGGGAGACTGTGAGTCCATGACACTCAAGATCCTAATGTAACGAGATGTCCAGCCTGTGGGGCGGGTCTTGTGTGGGATAATAAACAAGATGTCCAGCCTACGGGGGCAGGTCTTGTTTAAAATCAATGAATAACGTGACTTGAGGTACGTCCAATGATGATCACTGGGGAATGTATGTCCGGTGAAACTTGAATAAGGAACTCAAAGGGTTCCATAAATAAAAGAGACAAGCAGTGTACTTGCTTAGCGTAAGCTAATGTAAGAACGTTTTCCAAACACTACAGAGAAAGGCACTCGGAACGAATGAAGCTTCCTGAGGACATGTCCTAACGGAGGAGAGAATCCCTAGATCATGAATGTATAATGTAATATTGTTTATAAAACAATATTTATAATAAAATAAACCTGTGTTACCACGGTGGCAAGGTTTTGAAAAATTGGGACCGATTTTCGCATTAAAACTCTAATAAAATAAAGAAATAAAAGTAGGGTGTTTCATGTTGGTATCATAGCACGTTTTGATGGATTTAAGTATCAGAAAGGGTACTTAAACTCAAACCATAAGTGCTCGTGATATAAATAGGGAAAAAATCCGAGGTCATCCAAGGAAGCAGGTATATTTAAATCCGAGTGCTAAAAGAAAAGTGTGTGTTATATGTGGGCTGATTTTGTATTATGTAAGCTCTATATGGTAGTTGGGAGTATCATGACGAGTAACATATATTGCCTCATACCTAGCTGGTATGAGAGTTAATGTATGAGACCATCATGATATCACAAACATCATATGATAACTTATGTTAGCAGATAGTAAGTCGAGAATTTGAATATGCATGATTACGGTGCATAAATGACTGTGTATATGTGGAAATGCATAAATGGGCCTTACGTGAAACCCTAGAACACGTGAATATGGATAGAAAAATATCATCCCTGTAATGTGAAACCCTAGACTATGATTAAGGCAAACGAGTGAGAATTTAAACGAATTCGTATCTTAGCAAACAAATGGCTGAGCCTTAGAACATGGAAATTCGTGATGTAAGGATCTTCAATAAACGGATTCAACAACGTGTTGAATCTGGCGGAAACAGAAATGACACGTGACGAGTAGGTAAACAAAGATAACGAGCACACACAGGCCGCTTCTCCTGAGGATATTCAATAAACTGATTCAACAACGTGTTGAATCTAGCGAAATCAGAAACGACACGTGACGAGTACTTAATCCGACTACTTTGAGAAGTCGTGAACTTAAAAACCGATTACTTAGAAACGCCGTGAACTTCAAAAACCGAAAACATGTAAACCGAGTACCTTCCACACGAGAACTTAAATCCGAACACTTCAAAGATCTCGGAGGAGCGTCTATCAAGTACTTTACTTAGTACTTCACCGAGAACCTAGAATAATCTCCAATATGTTCTGAATAACACTCCTAACAATCTGGAATGATCTTCATGTCAATCAAATGGCAGAAAATACGAAGAGCAATGTTTGGTTCTTCAAGAAAAACGACAGAACAATGGTCCAAAACCAATGAATCTGTCCAGAAACACTTTCAAAACACACTCGTCAGTTTAAGCAAAGAAAAAGAGTAACTTTGATACCTCCCAAGTCAGAAAAATCCATTGTAAGCTTCACCGAATCAGCGCTAAGGCTCTGGTACCAATTGTAAGACCGCTTCCCCTGAGGATCTTCAATAAACAGATTCAACAACGTGTTGAATTTGGCGGAAACAGAAACGACACGTGACGAGTAGGTAAACAAAGAGAATGAGCACACACCGATTATCAAATGATTGTATATTACTTGTAAAACTGCTAATTACAATACAAAACGTCTAATCACTCATCTAACCCGAGCACTGTTACAAAACCAACTATTTATAGCTAAACATCAAAGTTCTCGGTATAAGTGGGCCTGGGCTTTACGAGAACTTCAAGTACTCGGCCCATCTAAAGTTCTCAGGCCGAGAAATTTTACAAAACCAAGTTCTCATAAATCAAACTAACTAAACTAACTTCTGAACACTATGGTGATTCTTTGATGCTTTAGCCTATTAGGTTTGGTCCTTACACGTGACGAAGGGAGTCATAGGAGAAACGCATCTCCACCTCCCGACAAGAATGACGTAGAACAAGTCCCAAAAAATATCCGGAGGCAAATTGCTTTGGAAGTAGGTAAAGAATTCAATGCAAACCTACCGATCATGTAAGCGGAACTGCAGAGTTCTTTAGAAAGTTGGTTTGAAAATCATAAGGAGGTTGAGAAACCTCATAATAAGGATGATGAAATCTAAAGGTTGATGCAAAGTCAACCCGGTGCACGTATAAAGACTTTATGGCATGCAAGCCGATAGAATTCAAGGGAAATGTTAATCCCTTAGAAACCCAGAGATGGATTGCTGCAATGGAAACGGTCTTCAACATGTGCCATTGCGAAAAAGGAAGATGAGGTAACGTTCGCTGCCAATCAACTGAAACAAAGAGCATAAGATTGGTGGGGAATTGTTAAAAGAGAAAAGGGAAGAGATAAAATTAAAGAAGATGAGGTAACTGATGTAAGGTCAAATATCCCGGGTTAATGTGTCATTTTTTTATACGTTTTAGTAGTTTAACTTTGTATTTCGAGTCAGTTTTATGGGTCTTTTGTAGCTTGAGTGTTACATGGTAATTGTGTTTATTGAGCGGGAACTACGAGCTATAAATAATAAGGCATCAAAGCACGGAAAGTCAAGAAGTCAAGTCAAAAACTCAAAAATCAAAATAAGGGAATTTGGAGTCTTCGCGCCACGCGAAGACTGAGGTGGAGAAGTTCGCGGTACGCGAGGAAACAGAAAAGGGCCGTGACTATTTTGGCCTTCGCGCCACGCGAAGGCTCGGCCAGGAATGGTCACGACACGCGAAGGAAATGAATACGGCAAATTAAAACCTAATTCGAATTATAAAGTTTTAAGGATCCCATTCTCGAATTATCTTCTTCTCAGCCGTCTCAGAGGTGTTCTAAGGCGATTGCAAGTTTATTTTGGTCAATTTTTCTTGTTTTTCAATGCTTGTAAGTTCTAGATTAGATATTGCAATGTTTGTTACGATTATGAGCGGCTAAGCTTTTCGTGATCCCTCCGGGTGAACGATTTATGCATGTACTCGTCTGATTTTAGTTGATTATCAGTGTGGATTGAGTTTTGTGAACCCGTTAAGTTCTTTGGACTTAATTGTGTGTTTGATTTATGAACAATTGCATGTTATTCGATTCTTACGCATTTATCATCGTTTCTTGGTTTTCTTGCATCGGGAATAATCTGATTTTGTGTTTGAGTTTTATAATATTTGATTGGGTTGAACAATTTAAACAAGGTTGTGTCTATATAATCTCCTATCTGATTTGAAACTAAAATTGAATGTGTGTTTTGCTGAATCTGAAACCCGGAGTGGTCGTTTTTCTCTAATAGTTTTCCTAAATCAAATTAAGTTGCTTTTTTATAATTCCAAGTGTTCTAAGTAATAAAGTTTTAAACTTTAGTAGCAATTGAATCGTTTTAGTCTAAATAGCATTCTTCACGAATTCCCTGTGGATACGATAGCTTAATACATATAAATTAACACTATTGAGCGAAAAATCGGTACGATACGTATAAATTAACACTACTGAGGGAAAAATCGGGGGGAGGGGGCGGGTCCCCCCGGGCCCTAAGAAAGCTTCGCCCATGCTAATGATCGCAAGTCATTAAGTGAGATAAATGTAACTCCGACAATCTCTGTAATTAACACTAACTAATACCAACACATGTTAATATGACCTAAAAGATTAGTCAGATGGGTGAAAGAGCCTATTTAGGGTTATAAACCCCACATCTGTTGCCCATATAACCGATGTTGAACAAGTTCCATACATTACAAGGGTTTCAATACGTAACACAATATGTGGTAGGGCAAAATTGGAGCAATGGATCAGTAGCGAGTGCACAATGGAAGAGAAGTTTTAGCGACTATAAACGGATCAGTAACACTGAATCAATAAGCAACATACGATCCATAGAAACCTTGACATAAGCTAACCGATGGTGCGCATTAAAACGCTTATGGTGTATGTAAGCAAGAATCCCTTAAATTCATACCTAAAACATAATTAACAACAGACAACTGGTCCAATAGTAAAGTACACTTTACAAAGCCTCATGTACAACTTATTGTTGCATTAAAGGTGTCCTTTATTGGGTAGAATAGTAATTTCTGAGAAGTTCAGGGCACGTGTAAGTGCCACCTCGCCTCAATATCCTGCTCCTATCTCTTTCTATGTCAAAGAATCAAATCATCGCCATTGACATACCATGTGCAGGTTAGGCTTTTTCTTTGCGTTTACCATCCTGAAAACAGACCAAGGTGGTAGATCAAAGTCGAAAGGGAGGCCGATTGGGAGTTACCGCAGCGCAGTCGGGCTTCAGCAGTCAGAGATTGCAAGACAGAGCATGAGGGTTGTTTTAGTGTTAGGCGATTATATACAGGGAGTCGGTCGTGCGGATAGGGATTCAAAAATTCCGTCATCTTCGGTGGTGACTCACGGAAGTAAAGGAAACAGAATATTTGGGGTTTTAGCAGATTTGTACGTAACGTATGAAAGAAGAAAATTACCTAACGGGTCGAGTTGAGTCACACGCACATCATTTTAGTTCTGAATCATTCAATTTCACAGTTGTTCATTGAAATGGAACAATTCTCAGAAAGACTATTGTTTGGTGGAGCTATTTCCACTACTTTCCCAATTAGGTTTGAGATCTGTTTCCATTTAATCTTACGATCTTTTGGGCCTCTGATTTGTTTAGTGTATTTGTAGATTTTTGATGAGGAAGTTTGAATTGTTTAATTGCAGGATGTGAGCAATATTCGTTAACGCTTTGTGCGATTCTTAGGTAACGGTCCGTTGTTTTTTGCTTTGTTTCGAGTGTGATATGCAATGGCTTCTTCTTTATTTTTATTTTTTGCGCAGGTTTTGTGTCTCGATTTCGGTGTGATCGCTTCCTCTCCCTGCGTTTGCAATGTTGCTACTTTTCTCTGCTTTGTTTTGATAACGAATTCTTCCCGGTAAGTCTTCCTCAACATCAGCTTCAGCAAACTGTTTAGTGTACTTTGCCGGTTGACGTGTTGTGCTTTTGGTGTATTGTAATTTTGTTTGAAATTAGGGTTTGTAGATATCAGATATTGTTTGCGATTGAAAATCTGAATAGGGTTTGAAGTTAGGTGTGTGTATTTTTTTTATTGAAATTTAGGTATCTGAAGATGTTAACTGAAAACCAGATTCAATTTCCATCTGTGTAGGAGAAACTGGAACTACAATTGTTGGCTTCATTTTTGAGGTATGTTGTGCTTCTATTACGTTTCATTATTTGGTTGGTGCGTTTAATTTGAGTTAGGTTTATGTGAAGTAAGATTATGGCGTTTCGATCTATAATTTGTTGATAATTCAAATTAGATGTTTTGTGTTAGTATACATAAATGGATTAGGCATCAAGAGTGTTATTTATTAAAGAAATCAATCTACACACACTACAAGGTTTGAAGATATTATCATTTATCACCATACATACCCTGGTCTTTAGAAGAAAAAAATCACTTTAGTAATGGCTTATCTTTCAAATATGTTGGCTCTGAAGTAAGGAAAAACTTCGAAATCGTTCCTTTGTATAGTTAAATAACCCTCAATTTTTTTATTATTGTTATGATTTTGCAGTTATTTCTAGATATTGACTCATTTTAGCTTTCTGCGACATTCTATTCTCTTTTGCAGCAACCAAAAGCCGATTAACATTTGGATCCACTGTCTTTTTATAATTTTCTACAAAATTGTTGTGTTTGTAGATCATATGAATTGTATACATCAGTGCTATTGTGAGTATATTAGTATAGCAATTGACTAAGTTTAGCGGTTTTGATAAATTCTTCACACTGGTTTTTGTTATAGAAAGAGACAGGGCTACTAAAATGCCATTTTAGTTCTTATATATTCTCATTTTACCAAGATGATCTGAATCTTATATGTAATCATATTTACTATATTTTTTTTGTATTTCAGGGTGGGGTTGCTTCAGTTGAATTCATCGATCCACTAGATGCTGTAGCGGTTAGTATATTATAATCCCCTTTCACTGTAATATATTACAAAAATCAAAAGGTACACATCTTTGTTCTATGATTTTCTGGTGTTTTTCATTTTTGAATTTTAACTATAATCATTATAAAAGTGTTTTTACTCGTATTTTTTTGGTACTAATGAGTCACTCAAAAGGTTGTTCCCATCTTGAGAGCTGGTCTTGCTCTTGCAGAACATACATCATCCATCTTACCACCTAGGTAATTAGCAATTAACCATTTATTAATGTTGATGTAACTAATTAATACATCTTTATTTTTTTATTAAATTAGGTGTTAGCAGAAATGAGGAGACACTTCAACCAACCGTATATCTGAACAAAAACATATGAACTTATTTAAACCACTATCTTTTACCTGCCAGGTCGGATAAGTAGATCGGCTAACAATTCTCCGTCATTATAAACTAGTTTTTTACCCGTCCGGTGGTCAGGTTCTTTAACCGTATTAGCAATACTTGATATAGGAAACAGACGAGCAGCCCAAATACAAGGATGAAATACAAATGAAACATTCAGAATCATTAATACATACCTTTTACAAATAACCTATATTATATTTTGTGTGTAATAATGGTTATAAAATCAATGAATTTAATAAAGCTATAGTATGAACGTGAGATTATCATGTTTTAAAATAAAAGCAACAAATAGCAACATAACTACTTGGTAACTTTGTTATATACCCAAAAAAACATTTAACAATAATTGAAGAGTGACTCATTTAGCAAGAAAACTACAATTACACAGGCCATTTTCTACATAATGAGCATTCATTAAGTATGAACAAAAAGATATTCACAAATGTACGTAACTTAACTTAAACGGTTAACAGATGTACATTCTTTAAATATGAACAAATAGATATTCACAAATGTACATTCTTTAATTATGAACAAATAGATATTCATCTTTGCCTAAATCGGTCTCGTTGTCAACCATGTTAATGATCAAAGAAGGGACCCAATTACCTTCATTAAGGGTTATAGAGTTAATAGGGCCCTTATTTGATTATGAACTTGTAACATAGGCCATTAAACAATGATGTTAAAAGTATGTTCTATATAATAGAAATGAACTTGAAGTATGCTCCTTTTACATACAATCCAAGTGCAGGTTCCATATTTTCACCACTTAAGAAAGCAACCTCTGGTGTGAACCATGCATATATGACGTTAAACCACAGCATGTCAATATTAGTTGGCTTCAATGAACCACCTGTAGAACCATGATACAGAAAATTGAATAAAATGCATAAAAATAAAAAAATAACTCCAAAAGTGTATGTGGCTGAAAATAGAGTAAATGACTATTTTAACCTTTAACAGGGCAGAGACAACACTCTCTTAACCTCGGGTGTTTCACACGCCCTACAAACCCAAGATGTTAAAAATTCGTATCTCTAAATCCATAGCATTATTTGACGGAACTTCATTCTCGACGATTCTCCTTGTCGAATCAAGCGCGAATCCCTGCAAAACATGACACAAACATATGTAAAAATACCTAGAACTCTGTTGTAGTATAGTGGTAAGTATTCCCGCCTGTCACGCGGGTGACCCGGGTTCGTTCCCCGGCAACGGCGCCAAAAACTTGATGTCGTCCAAACGGTCTATAAAACTAATGAATAAAAACCTAACTAGACTCCTAAGTGATAATAGGAATACCTATGAACTAAACCGCACTGACAGGCAAGTGTACCTATCGAGTGTAGCACAGCTTAACGGTAAACCGGAATATCGAACCCTAGAGACACTGAATACTAATACTAGACTCTGACACGGACTTAAACCAAAGAAAGCATACAAACTCTACATCCCGAGCACGTGCCCGAGACTCAACCAAGCCTATCAGGAGGCTTCTCCTTAATCCTAACGGGTACCGCCTTCATTCTTCGCGGTCTCCCGGTTCTCCACATCAGCAACTTCACACTCTTATCAAACCATGAACTCAGAACATATTTTGCACACAGATCCTTGCACCACAGCTTACATCTACCTGGTTCGAATGTAATATGCATTAAATAACCAAGTAATTTGTCACCCCTAGACGTCCCCACACTTGGGGTTTTCACTACCCTCACCCTAGATGAATCTATTAGCGCACGGGTTCTCTTACGAGGCGGCCTAGACCTAGGAACACTAGAACTAGGGGTCGGCTCAACGGTTCTCCCCTCAGAATGCACAAATATGGTGGGAAAAGGCCCGGGTAAGGATATTTCTAAGGACGTGACTTCTAAGCCTCCACTAGTATCTCCGGGATCCTCTACAACCTCCACCAACTTCCCCACACTTGGGGTTTTACCTATGATTTCTTCGAATTCTGCCATCATCTCCAGCAGATCATCAGGCACCTCATCGCCGTAATCGTCTGGCTCATATAACAATCCTTCTAACTCTACCGCCCACTCAGATGGTTCTTCTAAATTAGGGGCGGGTTCACCTACTTCTATCTCTGGATCAGAGTCCCAGTGGTTGTCCGTGAAGGCCTCAAGCATGCACACGGAGTGACTATGCTTGCCAACATCCCTCTCGGACTTAGCAGTATCGAATGTGATCATCTCATCCCCCACACGGAGTATGAGTTTCCCGTCAAAGACATCGATCATCGCCTTGGCGGTACGTAGGAACAGGCGTCCTAGGATGAGTGGAACTCTATCATCCACTTCCATGTCCAGAATGACAAAATCCACGGGGAAGACAAACTTACCTACTTTAACTAACAGATTCTCCACAATTCCTCGTGGATACTTGACTGAGCGGTCAGCCAAGGAAATGCTCATGCTCGTCGGCTGCAGTTCACCTAGGTCCAACTATTTATAGATAGAATACGGCATCAGATTGATGCTAGCACCTAGGTCGGCCAACGCGTGGTGCGAGTGCAAACTGTCTAGGAGACACGGGATCGTGAAACGACCCGAATCTCCCAATTTCTCGGGCAGCTTGTTCTGCACTATAGCAGAACATTGCTCACTAAGTGAGACTTCAGAGATCCCTCCTAGTTTCTTCTTGTTGGAAAGAAGATCTTTGAGGAACTTGCCATACTTAGGCATATGTTGGAGGACCTCTATGAATGGGAGATTGACCTTGAGTTGTCTAAACATATCAAGGAAAGTACCGTATTCCCTAGCGTTCTTATATGACAGTACGCGCGATGGGTAGGGAATACGACTCAGGTCAATCTCGGGGGACTTCATCTCCACCCCCTTCTTCTTCTCCACTGCCCTCTAGGCAGGCTTCTCCTCTACTATCTCCTCGTCCAACGGCTCTTCTAGTGTCTCCTCCATCTCCTGCTCTTCACTCATCTTAGCATCGATTGCAGCAAATCGAGCTCTCCAATCTACCTTCTTCACTTCCTCTACCGAAGGTATGCCATACTCAATAGAGTGGGAGTCATCCTCTACAACCTCTTTCTTCTCCACACTCCTAACTGACACGGCCATCACTAAAGCATTTGGGCCCGAAGATGGACCTCCTTGTCTACCCTTCAGGCTCTGAGCGATGTCTCCTACCGTGCGTTGCAAATCCTGGAATGCGGACTACTGATTCTTCAATAGGGTGTCATGGCAATCCAGTCTTTGCCTCATGTCCTTGTCTTGCTGGACTAAGTGGGCAAGCAGTTGTGTCTGATTCTCGAGCATCTCTTCGATCTTTCTTGTATTGACACTACTTCCCGAGCTCGCTCCAGTCTCTCCTCCTCCATACTGCTGCTGGCGACCATTAAATCCAGGCGGGTTATTTCCAGATCTCCATCCCGACCCATAAGTATTGTTGTTATTATACCCTCGGTTCTGGTACTGGTTGCCAGCATAGCTCACATGCTCCTGATTATTTACGGGGCAATCTCGGGTGTCGTGGCCTCCCCTACACACTTGACACCGCTGAGCACTGAGCTTCAGCTCCTTAATCTCGTTAGCCATTGAGGCGAGTGCAGCAGCCACGCTAGTCTTAGGAGTGACCTGATGCACCCCTCTAGGAGAAGAGGCGGGTGCTCTAGCAGTAGGAATGGAAGTCCTAATAGATGGATACTGTTGTTCAGCTTGAGCGAAGCTCTTGAACATTCCTCGCACTCATCAGGCTCGAGTCTCTCCATGATATGACCTCCCGCAGTTGTGTTGAACATTTGCTGCTTCTCGAAAGTGAGGCCATTATAGAACTTCTCCACCAGCGCCCAGTCAGAAAGACCGTGTTGAGGACATCGGCTCAACAGCGCGTTGAACCACTCCCAGGCCATGTGATAGGGCTCGTCGGGGTCCATCCGGAATGAATGGATTTGGTCCCTAAGGCGAGCGGCCCTGGAAGGTGGATAGTACTTCTTGATGGCTTCGAGATCCTCCCATGTGGTGATAGAATTGTCTGGGAGAGTGTCGAGCCAAGTAGATGCACGCCAAGAGAGGGAGAATGGGAAGAGACGCAAGTAGATAGCGTCCTTAGACACACCCGTGATATTGAATGTATCACATATCCGCGCGAAGCGGGACAAATGCCCGGGTGCATCCTCATCCCCGAGGCCATGGAATTGGGTGGCATGAGTGATCGTACTCATGACATGTGATGGGATCTGCCAAGAATTGGTGTTCGGTATAGTGGGGCGGGTGATCGAAGATCTCGCGCCCGTGACCCCATCACTGGCCCTCTGGTGTACTGTACGCCTCGCTGGTGGGTCAGCGTCGCCCATTTGTGGAAAGGGGATTGGGCTAGTATTACGTACCTGGGTGATGCACAATGCTTTCAAACGCTCCCGGAAGTCGCGGGTGCGCTCGTGTAGCTCTCGCTCGGGCTCTGTAAAAGCTGAGAATGATGGTAATCCCTGCGAGCGAGTATGGTGCATAAACAGAAAGACTCTAGAAGGAAACAGAACAAAGACTCAAAGACACACAGAAAGACTCGATTCTAAATTAGACACTCAGATACGACTCACTAGTAGCACAGAAGACAAGTAGCACACAAGACTCAACAGAAAACAAAACAAACCAAAAATCACTAAAAGAACTAGTCAAAGCTAATATTGCTATTGCCAAGTGTTCCCGGTAACGGCGCCAAAAACTTGATGTCGCCCAGACGGTCTATTAAAATAATAACAAAACCTAACCTAGACTCCTAAGTAATAATAGGAATACCAATTCTAAACCGCACTGACAGGCGAGTGTACCTATCGAGTGTAGCACAGCTTAACGGTAAACCGGAATATCGAACCCTAGAGACACTGAATATTAATACTAGACTCTGACACTGACTAAAGATTGATTTGGATTAGGGGGTTTACTACACTACTGAATTAACTAAGGAATGCAATAAACAAAGGTCTCAACTATTAAGATCAAGAATAAGGTGAAATCAAGAATGGGAAGAATATCACCTAGTTCGGAATCCTACTTGCAAAGCACAAATTCTACCGGTTCTGGAAACTAAGATGGATCTGGGTTCCTAATGAAACAACTCTAGACAGCCTAGCAGATCCCTAATCACTATCAGGGTGTCACCAACTAAGGAACCTAAAGATGTAATAACTCACCATATTGTTGGATCACTTCTCAGGTATTTCCAACTATGATAAAGTACCCTAATAGACAGATTACCTCTCAGTCTCTCCGTCCACCAATACACTAGAAAAATGCTCGGGATAATCTCAAGATAACAACTATGACACGAATAGCATCAATCACTAGACACCTAATACCAGCTTCCTCTCAGATAGCTGACACTCGGATTCCTAATGACGAAGACTAAACGACTAATCCTCACCTCCCGGGTATTGAACTAGGATACACATTCAATTCTAATCAGCAACTAATGACAATGGCTGCTACGTCTAGCAAACCACCCTAATCACAAACCCTCAGATCTATGACCAAGATACACTAATCAAACTGGCAGACAACCACAATCAACGCAATGAATTGAAATCAAACACAAGATCAGATCTAAACACGCAATAACATCACAATTATCAACTCGAGATCTTTTACAAAATCATAAACCCATTAATTAAAATCCAAAAACCGATAAAAATCGAAACTTTAACAAGTATTCATCAATTGACCTAGGAAATATTAATGTTTTAGCCTAGGATCATACTCAAACACATCAAAACAGAAGTATTAAGTAAGAACATGGTATCAAACAATCAAATCAAAGATAAAAATCAAAGCTTGAAACCTAGAACGCTAGAATTAACGAACCCGGAAGCAAAGTCTTCAACTTTCGACCTCTAATCTCTTCTCTAGCCTCAAAATCGCCTCTAAACCCTTCTCCGGACGGATAAAAATCGAACTCCTTCAAGAATGGGATTGCAAAACATTAAATATCGAATTTTAGGGTTTTCTCGGAAATTCCTTCCCTCGCGTACCGCGAAAGAAATGCATTGGTTCCTCGCGTACTGCGAGGAACAAAATAGTCGCGGCCCTTCCTGAGCTTTCTCACGTACCGCGAGAGTTGTCCTTCTGGTCTTCGCGTACCGCGAGAGACTGGAATTTCAACTTTTTTGAACTTTTGAACTTTGGGCTTCACTCTCTAGCTCGGTTCTTCACGTATTCACTTGTATTTCATACGAGCACCTGTAAATATAACAAAGACTCAATAGTATACAAAAACGACTCAAAACGAATACAAAGCTAAGTAAAAAATGCACAAAAACACTAGGAATAAAGATGTGTGCTTTGCACTACATCAATCACCTATACGACCCATTCATAATTAGTAATCCATTGATCACCAATTGACACACAACACATCCGTGTGATCTAAATGACCCGTTTGACTTATAATAGTCAAACTTTCAAACCCACCAATTCACCATTTACCAATAAAGGTCTAACACCCACCCTAGACCTTATGGATTTTTCCCATTCTAAACTTGATTAGTTACACCTTAAACAAGTTTTAACCTCTCTACATAATCATTCACCCATTTTGACATGTTTGGGTTTCACCCAATTTGCACCAAAACTCCATTTTACGATTCATCATAAAAATTAGGGCTTTATGGTTAATTATGTATCTAATAACTCCCTAGACACTTACCCAACCTCAATTCAACATTCAAACATCTTCAAATAAAAAAAAATCCCTAATTTGATCCTCAAGAACCCTAACTTTCAAATCATCAAATTAGATTGGGTTTCTTACATAATAATGTGTATTTTAACACCAAAGACACTTGTCATCTACCAAATTATCATTTAAACATCCAATTTGGTGATTCGAGAACTAGGGTTCTTGAGAGAAATTTGGGATTTCGGATAAGATGTGAACATACCTGCAGCGGCGGCCGGTAGAGAGGCGCCGAGATCGGAGATGTCAAACTGTTCTTTCTTGTTGTTGCCCATGGCGGACGATTGTATAGCTGAAACCCTAACGAAAACCCTGTGAAAGTGAAAGAAAAAGATTTTAGGGGGGCGAGTGGGCGGTTTGATCTGCGCTTAGTGGTCTCGCGTTTGTGACCTAATGGAATGCTAGGGATTTTATAGTCATCAAGTGAGGAATGAGTTGAATGGTTTGTGGCGCGTCATCTTTTGTGGGATTTCCAAGTTGGGCTAGAACCACATTTGGGATTTCAAACAATCTACCTTCCATTACCATTAACAAAGCTAGATAACAAGTTATCTCTCAATAATTCAACCCAATGTGGCCCCAATGCTTGGTTCACCCAAAACTCACCTAGAACTCCATCAATGGAGTTACAAGAGGAAGAAAAGATACTTACTTGAAGGCTTGAAGGAGATGATTACTCCAAATCCATCAGATTTCTCAAACAACACTTCAATTTCAGTTCTTGGCTCCTTCTTCCTCCCTTTTCTCTTCAAATCCGCGACACACACACACACATAAAAGTGTGTGTGTCACCATTTTCACCCCACCATATAATCTGATTTGCCAAAATTGCAAATATGCCCCCTCTACTTCAAAACGCGTCTCCTTTCATCCAAAGTTAGATAAAATGCACCATTTAAACAAGCCCTCCACTTTGTTTTATATTTCTTTAACCCCTATAATATTATTTAGACAAATAACATTATAATTTGGATTTTAGTTCGTTACATTTACTAAGGCTGAACAAATTCCCAAGAGAAGAAAGCACACAGTATATCCAATAACACAATGACGATACTATCGAGGACCACTTAACACTATGTTTCTTAAACTGAAGTACAACCATCTGAAGGATAAATAATTAATATTAGTGGGATTACTTTTATTACGGCTAATGGTTCTTGACATACACTGTTCCTGTTACAATGAGATAACTTTTCTTAGGGCTAATGGTTCTGAACATACACCTAATAAAAGTTATCTGATTATAGCAGGAAGAGTGTATGTCTTTAGCCGTAATAAAAGTAAAAAATAAAAAAAAATTAGGACTAATGACCATCAAACAATATATATAAAAAAAATCGTTAACATAACACAGAATACACAAACTTTAAACCTACTTGATAGAGATGACTATCATATCAATTAAGATATTTTGACTTTTATAAAGTCAAAGGATAATTAGATTCTCATTTTCTCAAATTACAGTTTTATTGATGCTTACCGTTTCTCTCACCGGGATCGATGAACCCATTGACTTCCATAAGATCTGGATAAGCTCCAAGTAAATCATTTGTGGATGTTACTTGGGCGTTTTTTGTTGAAGTGGATGCCACGCATGCTTTTTTTTTTCTTGCTGACCCTAACAAACTAACATTTGTAAGAACCCTAAAAACAACCAAGCATGTTTATATACATTTGTTAATAGATAGCATACTAATGATAAATGTTAATTGGAAAACAAAATAAGGCTAAAAGTACCTGCAAATGACTCTTTTAAGTGGTACAAAGTAAGCCCATGAATGCTCATGACTCTTATCAAAGATTTACACAAAGTTACTACTCTTTTCATGTGTGCCTGAACGGGCCCCTTGTTAGTAAATGGGTCAAAATTAGTACGCTTGCCACTAATCATCGCGGGTTCGTGTTTACTCTAAATGGGTTCGGGTCAGTTTCAGATCGAACCCGCAGCCCCGTTTAGCTAAACATGTCGTTTTCGTGTCAACCTGACGGGTTCGCGGTACACCTTGAGATAAAATATTTTACTCATGTTAACATCAAAATCCTGTTTATATTTTTCAGCATATATAAACAGATAGATATATAATAAGAAAAATTGTATAGCTGACCGGTCAAATATTGATATTCTAAAATTAATAGCATATCGTTACCGTTATCGCAGTTTCTCATTGTCCATTCACTCACCAAAAAGCCCTTCAACTCGCCCCCTAACACATCACAATAAAAGAAAATTTAAATTGTATATACTCATAGATACATAAAGAGATGTGTATACCTTATTACGTGTAACTATTGACCACCATCACCACCACCATATCATGCCTAACTTCAGCTTGTAAGGTTAGTCTCTTTTGCTTTAAGGCCATCAAATTGTTTCTTAGTAGCCTCTATTTCCTATAAAATGGCACAGAAATATGAATTATGTTAAATAATCTGGGAATCCCATCAAGAAAGGGTCTCAATGGAATAGCCCTCCCTGCAAGAATAAAACTCAGTTGCAGACTAACATCTTTGTGGGAATTATGAAAGATTTTGAACAAATTACTAAAAACAAATTTTAAAAGTCATTCAAGAAATATGGTTTTCTATCAATCCCTTCAATTGTAAAGTGCATAACTACTGTCAATTTTGAAACAATGATTTAAGTATAATATCCTGATGCTTACTCGTTAAATAAACCATGAACGTCAAGATCATTTTTCCTTAGCTTTAGAGATGTGCTATACCATCCTACCACATGCTTCTTAGCTGCAACATACTCCAAATTGTTAGGACTACTTAGAATTAAAAAAAAACATTCACTACAAATTTCTTAACTAAAACCGAGGATTACCATTGATTCTCTTAAACATAGAGAACATAGTGTAACACCTCGAAAATTCCTCGAAAGAAATACCAAGTACAAGGACCTTAGGTGCAAATAAATCAAACTTCAAGGATTAAAAATGAAAAATTGAAGAAAATGGTCCGTAACGGACCGTCACCCAGGATAACGGTCCGTTACAGCCCTGATGGACCGTCACCATCCCATAACGGTCTGTGCCGCAATACCGGAGGTGATTTAGGGTTTCTGACACGCGTCCTCTGACTCAGCACTCGTGACGGACCGTCACGACCGTCACCCCCTTTAACGGTCCGTCACCCCCTGTAAGAGCGTAGTCACCAAGCAAAGGGGTGACGGACCGTCACCCCCTGTAACGGTCCGTCACGACCCGAAATTTAGCCCTATAAATAGATGGCCGACCCAACTTACCCAAGCAGTCTGCCAAGAAGAAAGACAGAGAGCGGGAACTGTGAGACCGACCACTCGACCGACCGCTCGACCTGAGCTGAGACACCGCTCGGCGCCGTCTCCGCCAAACACCAGTCGCATGTTACCGTCAAAAAAAAATTTGTTTACATGAAAGTATGGTCAAAAAAAATTTTGTTTTATTTACATGAGTGTACGGTAAAAAAATTGTTTACATGAAAGTCCCGTCAAAAAAATTTTTTGTTTCATTTACATGAAAGTACAGTAAAAAAAATTCGTTACCCCTGAACTTTTGTTCTAGATCCGCCAATGGTTGTAAACATTAATAAAATGGGAAAATCCAAAACACTAAATACGAAATATGGGGAACGTAACGTTCAAAATAATTACGAGATCAGAATGAAAGATGAAGCGCAAAATCTTGCAAGGGTTTCGGGGCACAACGATAAAGAAATTGGTCCAATATAATTCACATGTGAAAGTTTGTAGAGAATCATAATGAACGATTGAAATTAAACATTCAAGGTCAATAATTATGAAAATATAAAAAGAAGCATCATTTGTCAAGTCAAAATCGATGTTCATGTAGTTCAATGACCAAACTGTTAAAAGTGCTCTTAATCAGCAGGACAACCATTTGACCATTAATGATGAGATCCGATCCTCAAACTTAACGTGAATCTCAAATAACTAATAAGTTGCGTGACTATAAATTCATAAAAATGCTCATTGAATGTGCATTAGTTGGAGCTTTTTTTTTCGTATTTCACTTTTTAATTTTATGCAATTTATTTTAGGTAATGGTAACTTAGTTACCTCTACATAAAGTAATTTGGAGAAAAATTTTAGGGAGACAGTACAAGAAATCGGACCTATGGCGACGACGAAAGTCATAGACCCAAAAAGTCGTCGCTATAGGATTCGGCGACGGTGTCGTCACCACAACTTAGCCACTAAAGATAGAAAAAGTCGTCGCCATACTTGTCGTCGCAATACCTGGGGCCTATAGCGACGACAAGTCGTCGTTCGTGTACATTTTTCAAAAAAAAATCTTTATTTAAATTAATATTATGGCTATGGCGACGACAAGTCGTCGCTATAGGGTCATTTTCCAAATTTAAATTTAAATTAATAATAGGGTTATGACGACGACATGTCCTCGTTATAGAGTCATTTTCCAAATTAAAGTTTAAATTAATATTAGAGCTATGGCGACGTCGCTATATGTTATGAATTTATATGAATATTTTTTTGTTTTTTTTCCATTAAAATCCATACAAACTAAAAATTCATAGAAGCTTATTTAAATAACAAACATTACACTAAAAATTCATACAAACTAAGTTCGATTCTAATACAAATTATATATACAAACTAATAAACGAAACTAGCTAATCACTTTCATCACTTTGATGCTGGGATTGACTCGTTGGTGAAGATTTTTTGTTGGTCATCGCAGCAAGTAGTTCATTTATTTATTTTTGCATTTGTTCATTTATTTTTTTGTTGTTGTTGCCGGCGTTCATTCAATTGTCGCACTTGTTCTTTCATTTCATCATACCGTGAGGAGGATACGTATGTACTACCAATCACGTCAGGGGAAACATGTTTCAGTTTTCGATCAACACCTCATGTATGCTAACGCCTTACACCTAGGGCACGTGTGAGACATTCAATCTCATCAACTAGTGAATTGCCAGCCTCACTTTGCAATCTGGCATACTCTTGTTGAACCTTTCCTACATTAAACAATATAACAAACGTATATTATTTTTTTTTCTAAAATTCGACAGCATAACTGCTGTAAAACGGATAACCAACATGTTCAACACTTCAACTATAAATAATTAATGGTAACAATTCCCAACTATAAATAATGAACGGGTTAAAATGATCTGAACTCACTTTAATGTAATTAATATATCCAACTTTTAGTCTAGTAAAGTGGGTTCAGGTCATTTTGACCCATTTAAACTAAAAGTTAGATATTTTAAGTCTGTTAAAGTGGGTTGGGGTCACTTTGACCCATTTAAATTAAAAGTTAGATATTATAAGTCTATTAAAATAGGTTCGAATCATTTGACCCATTTAAATTAAAAGTTGAATATTTTAAGTCTATTAAAGTATGTTAGGATCATTTTAACCCATTTAAACTAAAAGTTCAATATTCTAAATCTATTAAAGTGTGTTCGGGTCATTTTAACCCATTTAAACTAAAAATTGGATATATTAAGTGCATTAAAGTGGGTTCAGGTCATTTTGACTCATTTAAACTAAAAGTAACCACAAATTATCCTACAATGCCTAAATGCACACAAACTCCTTGTTTATCAATAGCTAGTTGTTGGTTTTGTCTAACCGAGCCAATTATGCCTAGAATGCAATAAACATACATTAATAACAACAATACTAACAATAATGGCAATAATATCCAACTTTTAGTCTATTAAAATAGGTTCGGGTCATTTTGACCCATTTAAACTAAAGTTTTGGTATATTAAGTCCATTAAAATGGGTCCGAGTCATTTTGACCCAAGTTTAAGTATTTAGGATCGTTTGTACAGACCAATGGGGATTTAGATAGTGACGTAGCCCACTGCGTCTGAGTAGGCTGGTATCAGTGGAGAGCAGCTGCAGGCGTATTGTGAGAGAAAATGTTCCCAACTAAACTTAAGGGGAAGTTCTATAGGGTTACAGTTAGACTAGCTTTGTTATACGAAACAGAATGTCGGGCCATCAAGAAAACACATCCCCGTAAGATGGAAGTAGTGACAATGAGGATGTTGAGGTTGATGTGTGGACCAGGAATGAAATGAGGTTTTTAGGGAAAACTTAGGGGTGGCTAGTATAGTGGATAAGATAAGAAAGAGGATATTAAGATGGTTTGGGCATGTGAAGAGGAGACAGATGACGGCGCAAGTTAGTCCAGTGGAAACCCTCACTGTAGATGGAAAGTGGGGTAGAGGTAGACCCAAACTAACCTGGGATGAGCGGATTAGGCATGATTGTTAGACTTACATCTCTCTGAGGACATGGTCCAGGATAGGACTTCGTGGAGGCGTAGGATTAAGGTTAAGGACTTTTAGGGGGAGTGTAACCTATGTGTCTTACTTTTATTTTAGGGGCTTAGTTTTATCTAAATTTATGGTGGCCTAAGCATGTTGTGGTATTCCTAGCTTTGTGTATCTATATGATGTTATCTATAATATCTTCACTTTCTCACTACATACACTTTTTCATCTTTTCCACTACTGGTAGCTTATTAATACTTTTTATTAAACCTTCTGTTGTTGCTATGTAGATTCAATGTGATGAACTCTATGGTATTAATATACTTTTCATGTCATGAGAAGGTTTTTAGAGTTGGGGGTCTCCCTAGAAGCAGCCTCTCTATCCTCTTGGGATAGGGGTATGGTTTGCCTACATCTCACACTCCCCAGACCCTATGGATAGCTTTGTTATTGGTGGGATTTTACTAGTTATGGTTGTTGTTATTTTAAATTATACAGATAAAAGCTTTAACTTACCCAATCTTTTGTTGCCCTATCGTTACGCTATCCACTTCCTTCCTTGTAATGCATCATTCTCCAACCCTCAAGATGACTTGTGTGGCCAATTTCTTACAACTTAAACAACAAAAGTACTATTACTGAGATTTCAAAGAACTGTGAATACAACTTTGAATAATACTAACAATTTTTATTACCTCCATGCGTCGCCTATGTGCATAAGATTGACTCCTATGAGAACTTGTATAAGATTGTTTTGATCTATTTTGTTATTTTTAAGGGAGCGTTTCATATATTTTTCTGTTCTGAACAAATCATCAATGACCCGAACCTACGCCTCTAGATCAAGTTCACATCGGAGATTTATCTTTTGTCGTTTCAACATCTTCATAACCTCCAAACTTATCAAAATGTGCGTTCAATTTTGTTTTTCGGTCCTCATAGCTTCTTGCACACTCCACATGGATTCTGAGCCTTATTCCTTCCCAGTGCTCTATGTCTGGAGATGGAGGCAGAAGAAGTGTAGCGCCTGAGACCGAGAGAGATATTTGAAGGTTAGAAAAGTAGGAATGAGTTGTTTTTCTCGATTAATGCAGACCGGACCCTCTAACGATGACATGTCTTCGCCATAGGGTCAAGCAGACGACGACGCTTCTGTTTTACTTATTTTCAGCGTATAAGAAAATAAAAAAAATTACTCTTGAGCGACGACATGTCCTTGGGAAACATTTTCCAATTGACGCGTACTTTTTTCACAACTCCCGTCTAAGCTGTGGCAACGAAATGTCGTCTCTATAGCAAAAAAACCCTAATTCCCGGATATTTCTATGGCGATGACACGTCGTCACTGTATATCATACTATGTTGACGACTTAGTGTCGTCGCTATAACCCTCGTCGCCATAGACGTAAATTCTTGTAGTGGAGGATAAGATATCTTTTTAAATACATAAATATTGAGGTTTAATATATTTTGTGTTTTCATATATAGTATACAAGCATAACCAAATAAGATATTTTAAAGTCATATATTAACCCAATGAGTGTTAGTTTTTATTTACCAACACTTACTTATTTTCCTCAGTAAAATTGATCACGAAATTAGCAATATAAATTTAATCCATCTAATATTTTACAATGAAACTTAATTGGTCGTAAAATTTACGGAAATTGAATCGGTTGCTAATCTTGCAACGGGAACTTAACTAGTCACAACTTAGCGACAGATTTCATTCCGTCCCAAATTTTTTGAACAACAAAGTTTTAATGCCTCAATACCATCTAACGTTACACTTGCATTAAAAAATCCACACCACTTTTATGAAGAGAAAACGGCATATAGTTCATTAATAGATTGCTAATCTTATAACCATCTTTTTTTGAACAGCGAACATTGAATGTTGTAACATCGCACCCCCCCGTCACATGGGAGAGTCTCATCCAACTCCGGCCAATATATTGTCTTAACCGGGCCCCTTGACGTTAGAGTTGGAGAGCATCCAAGGAAAAATCCCACCCAATACGGCCTCTTCCGGGCTTGAGGGAGAGCCGAGGCTCGAACCCTGGATCGGCGTGGGTAAAACCCTTGTGCATCAGCCTAAGAACTAGGCCTCATTTGCATGCCTCAGAAATTAATGGTGGTGGCAGGGATTAAACCCTGGTCCCTTAGGACTTCAGTCCTCACCTCAACCACTACACCACAACCTCTTTGGCTTATAAGCATCTATTGTTGTGTGAATCCTGGTGTATTATGCTGTCTTAATGTGAATTAATCGAACGGTTAAATAAAAAACTTTGACCATTCTGTAACAATGTTCGGCAATGAACGTAGAACAAAACTTTGTATTCTGAGCCTTTGAAAATGAAGAGGAAGAATGCATGGATATCGTGGCTTTCAAACAAACAAAGTCAACGGTGTAAATAAAAATAGGATCAAACACGTACTCAAAAGGTCGTAGCCGCATGTGCACATTAAACCGTCCAATCAACACTAATCCCGATATGGCCTTTAAGCAGCTTGTGTTCCCATGAATATATATAGCTTGCTTTCACAAGAAGCAAATACCCTTTTCTTAATTTTATGCTATTTTTTTTAACGACTAACCCTTGCACTTGTGAAGGATAGTGGTGATCTCATCAAGACCTTTTGTCAGGATTCAAACCATGACATCCACAGAAGAAAACTTTTTACGGTGAAAACTCTCTGATCATTAGACCAGAAGTCTGATAGCAAACACCTAATTTTATGCTATTAAAGACCAAATAATATGTTTTAGTATATTTTAATAAAAATACTTATAAAACTCGATTATTATTTGGTTACTATTTAATAATTATTTTTTTCAAGTTTACTTAAATATAACAATTATAAAACTTTATCATTATTTAGTAATTATTTCACAATAACCGACTGTAGGTTAAACTTGAAAAAAATAGTCACTAAGTAGTAATCAGTTTCAAGTTTCCTTTATGTCATATTTAGGAGTAAATTGTATTTTACGTCCTTTAAGTATTTACCAAATTTCAGTTTACGTCCTTAAACTAAGGAAATTACATAAATCGTTATTTATGTTTAAATTTGATAACAATTTTCGTCCTTTCCACTAACGGACGGAAGTTGTTTAACAAATTTAAACATAAAAGACGATTTATGTAATATCCTTAATTTAAGGACGTAGATGTAAAATGCAATTTACTCTTGTATTTAGTTATTTAACTTTAAAACATTTTAATATTTTATAAAAAAAGTACAACAATAGTTTCAATATTGAGTGATTCTTATAGTTAAAGAAAATATAAGTTAATTTAGTAGAATACTAAATATAAATAAACTTGATTGCTTTAAGTGTGATATATTCCCAAAAGGTATTTTAAAGTATTAGTCTTTTTATTAAATAAGAAATCTATCATCTAAAATGCTGTATTTATTAGTTTCAAGAACGCGTAGATGTAGGATTCAAAGTATATCCCATCGCCATCAGTGTGATCGGTCCAGATAAGTATTGCTTCCAATCTACGTAAGCTTTAGGCTTCACCGCCGCCGTCTTCACCGGCCGTACTTCAACTTTCTAACCTTACATAAACACAACACACTCCATCTTAAATGATTGATGATATCACCCTACTCAAGATTTAACAAACACAAATAAACCAGTAACTAGAGACTCTTCCTTGGTGGTTCATGACATCATCAAACGGTGGTGTTCCGCCGGGGTTCCGGTTTCACCCCACAGAAGAAGAGCTGCTTCATTTCTACTTGAAGAAGAAGATTTCTTTTGAAAAATTTGATATGGATGTCATTAGGGAAATTGACTTGAACAAGACTGAGCCATGGGACCTCCAAGGTGAACTCTTTTTCTTTTCTTTTTTTTTAAATTTTGCTGGTGTTCGTTCAAGTAATTAAATGAACTTTTTTTTTGAAATCTTGTAGAGAGATGTAAGATAGGGTCGACACAGGAGGACGAGTGGTACTTCTTTAGCCATAAGGATAAGAAGTACCCGACTGGATCGAGAACGAATCGAGCAACAAACGCGGGTTTCTGGAAGGCAACAGGGCGAGACAAGTGTATTCGAGACACCTTCAAGAAGATTGGTATGAGGAAAACCCTAGTTTTCTATCGCGGACGAGCTCCTCATGGTCAAAAGACGGATTGGATTATGCACGAGTATCGTCTTGATGATGTTATCGATCATCAGGATCCTCTCAATCCTGTTTTAACCTCTTGTGTAAGTTGAAGTTAGTTCCCTCTTGTTACTTTTTTATAGTTTGAGACTTGAGTCTTAATAAGTTGTGTTTTTTCAAATATAGGAAGATGGATGGGTGATTTGTCGGGTGTTCAAGAAGAGAAACTTGTTCAAGGTCGGGGGAAACAAAGCGTCGAGTGGTAGCATAGCGTTAGAAGAACACGCCAACAATATGTACCAAACGCGCCCTATCTCATATGGTGTGGACAATCATCAGTATTTAACATATCAACAAGAACAACATCAACAACAAAGTTTCGACTTAGGCCTTAACTACACTCATCAATATCCTCACCTTATCAGTACCAACCACAAACCTCTCGGATGTGGTTTCTTGAATCTACCTTCTGAAGATTCACCGATCATGGTTAGACAACTCATGTCAAACCATAGAGAATGTGATAGTGGAAGTTGCGAAAACCAACTTGAAGTAGGGTACCCTACTTGTGAGCCGGGTTTAGAGGTTGACATCTCTGAACCAACTCAAAACATGATTAATGCAAGTGTAAGAGAAGAAACATCAAACGAGTGGGGAATGATTGATAGGCTTGTAACTTCACATCTCGTTCAACATAACGGGGATGCGAATTCGACAAAAGGGGTGTTGAGATATAGAGATGACGCCACATCATCTTCTTCGATGCAACCGATCAATCAACTCTCTTTGCGAGGAGGAATGGAATTTTAGGGTTATGAAACCATGGTCCATAGAGAAGATGATTCATGACCATTGAAACTAAGTATCTAACAGTTTGATTAATTGTTACAATATTAACTAATTACGTGGAACTCCATATATGATTTGACATAAATTTGTCATGATTAATGGGACATTGTAGTGATTTCTTTCTTATTAAATGTATATGTATTTCTAATCCAATGTATAAGCATTTCTGTGGGGTGAACATTAATGTTTTCTATTGTCGTATACTATCGATCCTCGACATCTTGCCTTTACCTGTTATCATGGAACGGGTTTACATGTGAGTGACTAGTGCATTGGAGGCAGCTCCAATACGTGTGGCAATGCTTGAAGCGAATTAGATGAATGTGGACCTTCCCAAGTTCTTTCCTTTAGATATTTTGTTAAACTTGGAGCAAAGTAGCAAAACTATTAATCATGAATAACAATACAAGAAAATAAATGTTCTCAACCTATATAATATCTAGAGTTAATTACACGGATGGTCCTTGTGGATTGGCCAAATTACGGATATAGTTCCTAACGTTGAGAAATTACAGGTTGATCCCAAGAAACTTCATTTTGTTTCACTGACGGTCCCTACGATAGATGACAAGTGGGTATGAAATTATCAAAATACCCTCTTGTAAAAAAATTAAAATTAAAAAATACATGTGGACCTTATTCCCTTTTCAGTTAAAAAATAAAATATATATCAATAATATATTAAAGTGGCGGCACACCATTTCACATCTTCATCCCCTCCACAGTCCCTCCACCCCACCCACCCACCCACCCGTCGGCATCAACATACCTACGACTCCCCACCGGCAACGATCCCGTCACCGACTGCAACAACTACACCATCGCCTTCGGCTACGCCTGCAACGACCCCCTCCTGCACCACCGCCTTCGGCTACACATGCAACAACACCCCTCCTACCTAGCTTTATGATCACAATCACCTCTTTACAACACCCCGTCCTTCATCACCGCCCTCCTAACTTCAAACCCTAACGACATCACCACCCTCTTTATTAAGTATTTTGTGAACATTATGATTAAGTTTTTTTTTTTTTGGTAAACATTTTGGTTAAGTATACAGAAGGTTTTTATAATTTTCCTTTTATTGGCCAGCGATGATACCGTTTGACTTATATATGTAATTTGAGTTTTATATTTTTTTGTTTTGGAATACGAATGTAACAAAGAAAATAAAGAACTTTCATTTTATAGTTTTTTAAAGTACATTTAACTACCTGTAAACTGTGACGGGTATAAAATTAGTTTATATCGTTTGAAACGGGTGATGAATTTACCTTATCATTAACGGTAAATTTATCATTTTAGTTTTATTTCGTGACAAACTGAAGTTTTTAAAAACTAATAGATAAATTTACCTTTTTAACCCTGTGAAAATAAATTTAAAAGTAATTTTTGTGGTGATGGTGAGGTGAGATGTGAAGTTATCCAGCCTCCACAGCTTCAACTTCAATTTCAACTACCTTCGTCTTCATGTGGTATATCTCATCTCAGACATCATAATCCGCCACGTCATCATCATAATCTAATTGGATAGGTGTCATCAGATTTCATCTCCCTCTTCCCACCAATCACAACCATCCTACCTGGCAAGTCCACATCCACCAGAACTTCCATTTAGCAACACTCTCTCTTCTCCATTCCCATCACACAAATAAAACAAACAAAAACATAATCATCATCTAAAAGGTTTACCGGAAACAATGGCTTCAACGGCGGCAGCCACCCTCGGCGTATCGGGAATGCGTGGAAACCCTCTCAACGCTTCCAGGGCGGCTCCTTCGGCTTCCAGTCCGGTCACATTTAAGACGGTGGCCCTTTTCCAAAAGAAAAAGGCTGCACCATCCAAGGCAAAGCCTGTTGCCGTCACTCCGGCGTCCGACGAGCTCTCCAAGTGGTATGGTCCTGAGAGAAGAATCTTCTTGCCGGAAGGTCTTTTGGACCGGTCGGAGATCCCGGAGTACCTCAACGGTGAAGTCGCCGGAGAGTAAGTGAAATTAAAGCCATGTATAGATAGATAAGTAATTAAGTTGGTTACAAATAAATAATAAAATTGATTTTATATGCAGTTATGGTTATGATCCTTTTGGACTTGGCAAGAAACCCGAAGACTTCGCCAAGTAAGTTCACTTTCAACTCACTAATACACACACACATACAATTTTGAGCCAGTAAACACACACTTGAAATTGATTCTGAGTTTGAATATATATATGCAATCCTAAACCAAATCATAATTTTTTAGATTTCTAGCTTAGAAAATTAATAAAAGTTTCAAAAACCAAATATGTTTAAAAAACCTCCTGGAAATTTTTAATAATTTTCTAACCAGCCTGCCCATAATTATATATATTTTTGCATAATGATGAGTTAACTCAGTTGTAACAAACTGGTTGTGTATGGCACCCAGATACCAAGCCTACGAGCTGATCCATGCACGATGGGCAATGTTGGGTGCAGCCGGTTGCATTATTCCTGAGGCCTTTAACAAATACGGTGCTAACTGTGGCCCTGAAGCTGTTTGGTTCAAGGTTTGTCTCACATGAATCGTGTTGAAACTAATTTTATTGGAAAAATTTATGATTCAAATCTTTATAAATTCATGCAGACCGGAGCTCTACTACTGGACGGCAACACATTGAATTACTTTGGGAAGAACATCCCCATTAATCTGGTCCTAGCAGTCGTCGCTGAGGTTGTTCTTGTTGGTGGAGCAGAATACTACAGAATCATCAATGGCTTGGTATGTACATGAATCAAATCTAATACTTTATATTGAACACATGACCCCGTTTGACCAATTATGTATGTGCAGGATTTGGAGGACAAGCTACACCCTGGTGGTCCATTTGACCCATTGGGACTGGCTAACGATCCAGACCAGTTTGCACTGTTGAAGGTTAAGGAGATCAAGAATGGGAGACTAGCAATGTTCTCCATGTTTGCATTCTTCATCCAAGCATATGTGACTGGACAGGGTCCTGTAGAAAACCTTGCATCTCACTTGAGTGACCCCTTTGGAAACAACTTGCTAACCGTGATTTCTGGAAACATCGAACGAGCCCCAACCCTATAAACACAATATGTACTCTAAAACAATGACATTCAGATTATGGTGTATTCTATATATTTTGTTTTTGTGAGAAACGGTTCAATCATTGCAAGAGTCGTACTTAATGTTGTAACTTGTTAGATTTGCAACACCAGTTACATATAATTTAAAGACTACAATGGTCTTAAATTGTAAGATAAGATGCAAATGACTCTCTTTTCAAGTCACACTAATGAGGGTTCATATCATTTGTGACTTCTGGTATTGAAGGTTAAACTAAATTATAAATGCAAGGGTCTTAGTGTCAGTATTAGAAAGTCAAGTTTATGAGTCTTATATGTATTTGTAATTAGTTAAGGAGTGAGTCTGTAAACTTAGAAAGATAGAAACTGATTTAGAAAAGTAGGGTTGGGACGATTCCTAAAATCGTCGCGTCGATTGAACAAGCCCCTATATACGGTCGGTGTCTTCTAAACGTAAAAATGTCGATTGTATCAAGATTCTCTACAATGTAATTCACGTTCAGTTTTATCTTGTTCTTTAATTCCAACAGTTGGTATCAGAGCAAGTTAATCGATCAAGGGAATAAAGAAAGGAGGCGACGGTTGTAATCTTCAAAGAAACGCTTATGTAGCATCTGTTAATCGATCAAAGGGAGGAATAATGAAGTAGCGACCATCTCTGTTGGCAAAATCATCGATCAGAAGGAGCGAGCAAAAGTAATTGAAATTGAAATCAGAACCGGGAGATTTTCGATCAAGAAAGAAGTAGAAGACGATCACGAATAATGAAGGCTGAAACAAAATGACGATTGAAATTAGGGGTGAGCAAATAACCGAATTAACCGAACCATAACCGAATTAACCGACATAACCGAACCGATCAATTAACCGATGGCTCGGTTAAGCCATAAGTGATTAACCGAAATTTATGGGTCGGTTTTGGTTATGGTGTGTGCCATAACCGAATTAACCGAACCGAACCGAATGTAAACCATTTGCAATAAATTTAAATTACCACTCATGTTTTTGCTATAATTCCGATTAGCTTCCGGTTATCGGTTTATTTGTGTGTATACCAGTTTGATCATTAATCTTGCAAAAACCATTTAGTAAGTTGGTTGGTTGAAGAAAAAAATTAATGCAAGTACAATTGTGATTTCTGATTCTTGTGCCTCATTTAGCAGGTAGTTGTATTTATCATAATGGGTTTGAGTCGCATTCTCATCCATACAACTTGATGATGCAACAAAGAGACCGGTGTGGGAACAAATTTGTTGTACCGTATCAGCACCGTATGAACGATAAGCAGAGGTTATACATAGCTAATTGGACATTTATCGAAGCAAAAAGGGAGATGACCTACTTGTTCCGTTCTACCTATACTTGAATTGATGATGCAATCAATGTTTTTACTAAAATCTTGATGTGAAATTTAGTTCTCTTTGATACTACTACATAAGTTGATGAATGAAATTTTGCTTGAACAAGATTCTTGTTATTGTTTGCTTATGTCTATACTTGAATGGATGATTAATACAATCAATGTTTTTACTAAAATCTTGATGTGAAATTTAGCTCCCTTTGATACTCCGACATATCTCGATGAATGGAATTTTGCTTGATCAAGATTCGTGTTGCTTGGATGATGTACTAGATACTGTTTCATTTAAATTCACTGTCTGCCTATTAAATTCTCACATGATTAAGGATCACTTAATTTTTTTTTGCTATAGCGGTTAATTAACCGAATTAACCGATAACCGATCCATAACCGACGGTTAACCGAACTAACCATAACCGAAGTTTCGGTTCGGTTTCGGTTTTGGAAATGGACATAACCGAGGTTTCGGTTTCGGTTTTGGAAATGCCCATAACCGAACCGAACCGACCCATGCACAGCCCTAATTGAAATTGAAATTGAAATAGAAGAAAAAATCGACATTGAATGAAATTAAGATTCGATCCCAGGGAAGAAAGTCGGCAATCAGGATAATCAGAAGAAGGATTTAATCATCAATTGGACTTATGATCAATCAAAAGAAAAAAAATCGATCCAATTATGTGTATCAATTGAAGCCTGTGTTCGATCGAAACAGTAAACAAAGAATCAGGAGTGTGATTTTTTGGGTACAGAACATCAGGAGCATGGTTTTTTTCAATCAAAGAAACGGAGGAGGAAAAGAGACGACAGTAGTTTTACACTCATCGAACAATCACAGAATCAAAATTGAAATAAAAAAGGAGGAATAACAGTTGGTTTGATAGTTGCAATTCAGAACCAGGAAATTAGAAGGAATAGTCTACATTCAAGTAAGTATTACCTTCAGTTATTGCTTAAACATTGATTAGAAAGTAGCAAGTTCGAATCCCTGAATCAGTTAAAGGAAAGTAAGAAAGATCAAAACCTGTTTTGTATGTTTTTCTATCAAGAAATAGACAAAAATACATACCCTAGATTAAGAAAAATACAAAACGAGTAAGAAAGTAAGAAAAAAAATCAAAACCGAATTCCAGCGATTCGAATAACAAGAGCAAGAAAATGAACCCGTGTGGTTAATATAGTAAGCAAGAAACAGAACCCGTGTGGTTCATATAGCAAGTGTTAACAAATGAACATGTACAGAGAAAAGATGGAGACTCAATATTATTCAAGTGAATATTAGCTTACAAATGAAAAGAAAGTAACATTAAATAACAAGCTAAATGGGCTAAAGCTCATAACAGACTAATTATGCTAACATCCCCCCTCAAATTCACAATGCAACAGAAATAAACATTGAGAGTTTCTCACACAAAAAACAAAACCGAGATGCCGATTGAGCCTTGGTGAAAATATCTGCAATTTGCAAGGCTGATGGAACAAAAGGAAGTAAGATGGTCCCGAGCTGAAGATGATGACGAGTAAAATGACAATCTATCTCAATATGTTTTGTCCGTTAATGAAAGTAGAGTTCTTGGCGATCTGCATAGCATTTTAATTATCACAATGTAATGGGGTAGGCGAGGAAATGACAACCCCCATGTCTGACAGAAGTCATCGTAACCAAACAATTTCACATGTAGTCACAGCCATAGCATGATATTCAGTCTCAGTGGAGGACCTAGAAACAACATCTTGTTTCTTGCTTTTCCATGAGATTAAGGAATCACCAAGGAAAATACAGAAACCAGTAGTGGATTTACGATCATTAGGATCACTATCCCAATCATCATCACTATAGGCACGCAATTCCAGAGAAGATGTATAGGGGAACAGAAGACTTTGAAACTGAGTGCCACGAAGATATCTCAAAATACGAAGAACAGCTCCCTAGTGAACAGAAGTAGGAGCGGTTACAAACTGGCTAACCACATGAACAGCATGAGCCATATCAGGGCGAGTAACTGTAAGATAAACCAAACTGCCTACAATGGTACGATATAGGCTTGGATCAGATAGAGGAACACCATCAGTGGGAGAGTAACGTGCGTTGGTTTCAAGAGAAGTGTCTGCAATTATGTTATCAGAGAGTCTCGCACGTTGAAACAAATCAGAAATATACTTCGTCTGAGAGAAAATATATCCCTTTTTAGATTGAGCTACCTCAATCCCCAAAAAATATCGTAATAATCCCAAATCTTCCATAGCAAAACGGTGAGTCAAGTCACGTTTCAAAGATTCAATGTCATCATAATCATCGCATGTAATAATCATATCATCCACATATAAAGACAAGAGAATGCGTCCAGCATTCGTACATCGAACAAATAATGTTGAATCATGATTGCTAGGAAGAAAACCAAGAGAAGTGATGACTGCAGAGAATTTTTCAAACCAGGCACGAGGAGCCTGTTTAAGCCCATATAGAGCTTTTCGAAGCCGACAAACTTCACCGGGCTGATGAGTTATTCCCGGGGGTGGAGTCATGTAAACCTCCTCATGAAGATCACCATTCAGAAAGGCATTTTTAACATCCATTTGACAGATCTTCCACTGACGAACGGACGCAACAGCTATTAAAGTACGAATTGTTGTCATTTTTTCCACGGGGGCAAAGGTCTCCTCATAATCCATACCATACGTTTGCGAATATACTTTTTCCACAAGTCTGGCCTTGTATCGTTCAACAGAGCCATCAGAATTTGTCTTAATCTTATACAACTAACGACAACCAACCTTATGTTTACCTGGTGGTAGTGGAACCAAATCCCAGGTGTGGGTCTGATGAAGAGCGGTGAGCTCTTCAGCCATAGCATTTTGCCATAGAGGGTTAGAGACAGCCTCTCTATATGATTCTGGTTCAGACAGATGATGAATGCTTGTGATAAATGAACTAAACGAAGCAGAGTAGGCAGAGTATGCAAAGTCTGGTAGTTGAGTAGACTTACATTCACGAGTAGACTTTCTCGGAGGTGGAGGATTTCTAGTTTCAACCAGCGGAGGATCAACATTAGTACCGGATGACGTGGAAGGTTCATGATCTGGCACATCATGTGCAACAAACGTATCTGGAGCAGGCATATTAGAATCAACAGACGAATCTGGAACATCAGAGGTTGAGACATCAATGTTGCTAGCAAAAGGATCAATGTTCTAAAGATCTGACTTTGCTACCTCATGTGACTTAGCTGGAATCGAATATAAGGGAATATGTTCAAGAAATGCAACATGTCTTGATACATATAACTTCTAACTTACAGGATCAAAACAACGATATCCTTTCTGTCCCGTGTCATATCGTTTGGGACCACTTTCATAGTCTAAGAAAACACATAAGGCTGACTTATTTGTCAATTTGTCTCGTTCAACATGAGGACGAAGAGCAAAGCAAGTACATCCAAAAACCCGTAACTCACCATAATCTGGGCGTTCACCGAAAAGACTTTCAAACGGAGACATCCCATCATTGTGAGAAGTAGGGATCCTATTAATCACATGCTGGGCGGTCAGGAGTGCTTTTCCCCAAAAGACACTATGTACCTCAGCAAATAAAATGAATGAACGAGCGGTTTCCATAAGATGGAGATGTTTCCTTTCTACAACACCATTCTGTTGAGGTGTGTCAGTACAAGACGATTGGTGTTTGGTACCATCTGATGCAAGCAATTGAGTAAAATCATTAGAGGTGTATTCACCCCCTAAGTCACACCTGAAGCACTTTATCATAGCCGAATGTTGCGTTTGAACATAAGCCCTAAATGTTTTATAAATGTCAAAGAACTCAGATCTACGTTTCATAAGGTACACCCAGGTATAACGAGTGTAATCATTGATAAAGGAAACATAATAACGTGAACCACCCTTAGTGGATACTAGTGATGGTCCCCACACATCATAATGAATAATATCAAATGGTGCAACAGAATAAGAAATACTTTTATCAAAAGGTAAAGCAGAAAATTTGGCAAGTTTGTAACCACTACAATCAGATATATCACAAGTTTGCAACTGACCCAAAACGCCTGAAGAAACCAAAAATTTTAAACGAGATGCGAACACATGTCCCAAACGAGAATGCCAAATATAAAATCCAGACGACAAAGGACTTAAACGAAAAGAATATAAATCAACATTGGAGGCAGCAACACCAGGTGCAGGCACTTTGAGTTCTTCTAGGACATATAAATCTCCCACCCTACGGCCGATCCCAATCACCCTCTGAGTGTGTTGATCCTGCACAACACAAACAGAGTCACAAAAGAAAACCCAAATTCCAAACTTACACAACTGACTGACCTAAGCAAGATTTAAGGCAAGCTTTAAAATATAATAGACATCATTGAAAGACACATGAGGGGTAGACACAGAGCCAACACCCTCTACCGACATAGATGTAGCACTAGCAGACATGACAGAAATTGGAGAAACAGGAGACAAAGAAAGAAAAGAAGACAGATATGGAGACATATGATGTGAGGAACCAGAATCCAAAATCCATAATGATGACGAAATACCTGAAGTACCAGATGAAGACAGTCCCGCAGCAGACATAGCGGTAGGGTTGGCGGCAAGAAACTGTCTGAATTGTTCAAAAATCTGCGGATCTAGAGCAGATGGTGGTTTAGAAGTTTCTACAGATGGTGGTGTAGCAGCAGCAGTAAACTGAGGTGGTTTAAATGTCCATGAAGATGGACCAGATGAACCAGTAGAAGTGGATGAGCGAGACGGAAAATGTCCACCTGATATGTTCTGTTGTGGAGCTTCTGCAAGTTAGAATTCTTTCTGCTAAGTAATAACGGACATTGAGACTTCCAATGATTTTCCCTTTATAGAATGCACATTCATCAAAAGCAACTTTAGCACCTTGTCTAGACTAGTGATGTGTTAGTATTTACACATTTTTTTTGGCATAAAACTTCGCTCATTTAATGATCAATTCTTGGTTATATTCAATGTTTAGACACTTATTTGCTTCATTTCCTGTTTTGTAGGTTTTTGTGAAGCTTGGTGAATAAACAAAAAGATTCCAGGATAAACAAATGAAGTTTTAGGGTTTCTGTGATGGAGGCACGGTCGTGCCCCTATTTGGCACGGTCGTGCCAAGCCTGCAAAACCTAGGCACGGTCGCGCCCACATCTGGCACGACCGCGCCAAGCCAAAATCCAAGGCACAACCGTGCATTGGCCACCCACGGTCGCGTGTCATCTCGTGAGTCTGAACAGTCGTACGTCCTCGATCAGTGGTACCCAATGGAAGCTACGGATCGGTCAAACCTCTGTCCCACGGTCGTGCCTTGACCTAGACACGACCGCGTCTTTGTACTAGGCACGGTCGTGCCTTCTCTCCTGGAACGGTCGTGCCTCCCCGTTTCTATTTAAACAGAACTTAATTCTCATTCAGTTATTTAGCAAACCAGGAGAAGAAACCCCACTGTTCCAGTTCGTGTGTTCCTTGTTCCAGCCATATTTCAAGATTCTTAGAGAGGATACAACATCAAGAGGATCACCATACATCAACAACAACATCTAGGCTTGGAGGAGTGGTTTGATTCTTGTTTTCATATCATGTTTCTCACTATTTTTCCCTGCTTATTTGTAATTTTGATGCTCATGATGAGCTAAAACTCTTGTTCACTTTGGTTTAGATGAAGTTTAGATACATTTGACAACATTCATGGATTATTGGCAATTATTGTGTTAATGTTATGACAACCGTATGATTATTCTTTGATGAAATTATGTATTCAAGTATTTTAAGTTGTTTACAAGACTTGTATTTGTGTATGTCATATTATGTTGGAAAACTTGTGATTTATGCTCATATTCATGGATTGGTGTATGTATTTATACTAGTTTATGACATTTGACTAGGAATGGTGAATGAAGTCTTGTTCATGAATCATTATATTTGAATGTATAACCATATACTTATGTTTGGAAAGACAAAGTATTTGTTATGATGTGTCATATTTAGTATTATGTTTAACTAGGAATTGTTGACACATCCTCCTAATTTATATAACCTTTATATGAACATTGTATGTTGAAGAAATGCATATTGTTGTCTAAATTAATCAACTTGAGGTGGATAGTGTGTTGTTCATATTATCTTTCCAACTAGTTGTTGGATTAGTGTACCTTAATCGGAAGCTAGTTCAATCTTTATAAACATTGACATGATTATTAAACACGTAAGCCTCATTATATGACTTTAGGTGGTTAGTTTGTGTAATTCATGCTAGCTTTCCGAATAGTCATTTGATTAGATATCTTTGACGAGAATTTAGTCACTTTATGTATCGTGTATTTGCCATGTTTCTATGAATGTATTGAATGCATTCTAAATGGATTCGACGCCAAAGTGATATTTTCTCCTTGATTGTTTGATTTGTGATTTTAGTTTAGTTTTATATTCTTACATATTAGTTTAATTAAAAATCAACTTAAACATCTTTTACCCATACTTGATTGAATTTTAGTCCCGGTTTATTATCGCATTCCACCGTGTCCACGGATTGATATCTGGTTCTTACCTTTACTGTATTGCTATCCGACGGGTACACTGTCCGGTGTGTGTGATTAGTATTTGGTGAAAACCCTTTTTAAAACTAATTGTGTAAAAATACTTATAAAAATATATATATAGTTTACACACATCAACTAGTTAGAAGGAACGGCAAACACAACTGGAGTAGTAGTTACTTTAGGACCTTTAACAACCTGAGATTTTAACCGAGTTTCCTCTACAATCAACTCGTGAACAACCGAATCAAGTGTTGGAAGAGGGGAACGATGAAATCGTTCCCCGCAGTCCTTCAAAATCTGAACGCAATGCCATCAAGAATTGTACCAAACGTTGTTCCTCCCTTCGATCAATGTAAGGTTTAAACACCTTAAGTTCTGCAGATTCCGTAAGTGCCAATTGATCCCATAAATCCGTCATAGCTCCATAGAAGTCTTGAATGCTCATCTCATTCTGTTGAAGAGCACGGATATCAAACTCCAACTGATAATGCTTGGCAAAATTAGACTGAGTATACAGCCTTTCCAAATGATCCCAAACCTCCTTAGCTGTATCATATTTAGCCAACTGAATACCAATGGACTGACCTACAGAGTAATTGATCCAAGTGATAACTTTAGAGTTATTTGTTTCCCATGTATCGAGAGCTAAGGCATATTCAGCAGCCTTAGACTTATCAGTAGGTTTTCCCTTAGTACCGGTGACATAACTCCACATATTTTTCCCTCGAAGAAAGTTTTTCATTACATAACTCCAGTAGGCGTAGTTTTTACCATCTAGACGAGTACTAATAGACTGAAGAGAGTCATCTTTTCCAGCCATATTATCAAAACAGAACGACAGCAGAATAACCGCAAACTTCAAATACCGCAAACTTCAAATACCGCAAACTTCGTAATACCGCAAACTTCGAATACTGCAAACTTTCGAATACCGCAAACTTTGGAATACCGCAAACTTCAAATACCGCAAACTTGAGGTAACCGCAAACTTGAAGACCGCAAACTTCGAAATCGTGACAGAAACA
This sequence comes from Smallanthus sonchifolius, assembly GCA_023525975.1. Classification (NCBI taxonomy): domain Eukaryota; kingdom Viridiplantae; phylum Streptophyta; class Magnoliopsida; order Asterales; family Asteraceae; genus Smallanthus; species Smallanthus sonchifolius. Next base: position 82,204,149 of record CM042032.1, on the reverse strand, counting down.
AGGTCCAAACCTGTCAATCTGTCCAGAAGCTTTTCCAAACACACAATTCAGTTCAAATAAAATGAAATCTGTAACTTTGATACCTGGTTGGCAAACTTTGAAATCGCAAACTTGAGGTAACCGAGCTCTACCCTTCAACAGCGAACAAACCAAACAACGAACAAATCAACAACGGAGCGGAAGTGACAACAAAAATCTTCTATCAAGCATGAATCGATTCAGCTCTGATACCATGTTAACAAATAAACATATACAGAGAAAAGATGGAGACTCAATATTATTCAAGTGAAGATTAGCTTACAAATGAAAAGAAATCAAACATTAAATAGGAAGCTAAATGGGCTAAAGCCCATAACAGACTAATTATGCTAACACTAAGCAAGAAACCGAACCCATGTGGTTCATACAGCGAGCAAGATCGAACCAATCTTGGTTCAAATAGCAAGAAAGAAAGCAAGTAGGAGAAACCATAGTGTTTCAAAAGCAAGCACTAAAGATCAATTATGGTCAAAGCAAGAAGAAAGCAAATAAGAAAGACTTGTGTGGCAAAGCAAGCAAGAAAGACTTGTGTGGCAAAGCAAGCAAGAAAGACTTGTGTGGAAAACAAGACATGTATGGCAAACAAGAAAAGAACTTGTGTGGTACAATCAAACCTGTGTGAGACGATCAAAATAAGATAAGCAAGAAAGCAATACGGGTTCATCTTTGAATCCATCAGCAAGTAGCAAGAGCAAGAATAAAGCAAGAAAGAATAAAGAGCAAGCAAGAACAATCAAGACTCGTGTGGTACAGATCAAGGAATCAGAGACAAGAGCGAATGTAGGTGCATTAAATATGGTGAATATGGTCATTATGCACACAAGTGCACCAAATGGTTAGAGAAAGAGAGTGGGGGGAGGATCAAGAGGCCCATCTCGTTTAGAATGAAGGACAAACACTATTGTGAAGACTAGTCAAGTTGAAGACATCCTTTACACTATATTTAGTTTAACAGGGAGTGTTGAAGGTTAAACTCAATTATAAATGCAAGGGCCTTAGTGTCAATATTATAAAGTCAAGTTTAAGAGTATTATATGTATTTGTAATTAGTTAAGGGGTGAGTCTGTAAACTTAGAAAGATAAAACTGATTTAGAAGCATAGGGTTGGAATGGTTAATAGAATCGTCGTGTAGATTGAACAAGCCCCTATATATATGGTCGGTGTCTTGTAAACATAGAAATGTCGATTGTATATGGATTCTCTACAATGTAATTCACGTTCAGTTTGTATCTTGTTCTTTGATTCCAACATCTAGACCATCACTGGGTGGATTTTGCGAGAAATGGGGGGTGAAATAAGAGTGAAACAAAACAAAATATGTATATGATTCCACTCACTTGTTCATACACATCGATGTATGTATATATACACATTAAACCAGTGTGTTCCAGTCTATGCATCGCTTGGATACCACCGATATTACCTAATTGACTCAATAACACTTTAACTCCTACGTATTTACAATATGGCACTATTACACTTATACTAATAATACTGACAAGAATAATATTTAGTTTAACTTTAATATAGTTTAAGGAAGATCTTCATCTTCTATAGCTTCAAGATCTAGATCAACCATCCTTTTTCTTCTTTAACCGTTCTTCCATCTTGACCTTTTCCCGGACCTCCGACCTCTACCTCAGCCACATCCAAATTTTATTTCTTCCTATGTCATAAGCCACCTGCTAGACCACTAACCGGAAAAAACAAGTCACTGTTATTCTGTCTTTCAAACCGCTAAACGAAAGCTACCCCGCTGATTCGTTTTTACTACTAATTTGCCCAATCCTGTTGTTTAATCCATACCCTTGAAGGTCAACTTTTGATGATCGATATGTTGTTCGATTTGTACATGTTGATCAACTGATTGAATGCCCGTTGCAGATCTAAACCTTGTTCGGTGATTTACGGTCTCCTGCCTTCATCGTCTCTCTACTCTCTTTTGACTAGAAAAGAAAATCTTACTGACCGGATCGCATATAATTGTGAGAAGAGCCTGGTTTTTCGGTCGACCTTTCGATTTGATCAAACCTGCTAAACTGTTGTTGATCACTTTCTTCTTAGGTCGAATGAAAACCTTGTGTTCTTTGATCGGATTTTCTTCATGTTTGTAATCCTATTTATGAACCCATCGATCTCTCCTAGCCTTCGAAGTTCCAAACCCTCTCCTGCTCTCCCTGGTTTAGGTCGATTATATGCATCAACCATAACAAGATTTTAAATCTGAATCAATTTGATCCTTCCAAAAACGAATTGATTCCACCTTTGTTTTTTTTTGTATCGAAATTTTTGATCGCTCATTGTTGGTTGCTACACTTATGATCGACAATTGATGTTCTTCAGATTTTGTCAGCTTCTTCTAAGTTCAACCGGTGATGATCTGTAGTCAATTGATGGTTTCAAACTTCAGAATTCAAACATCAATTCTTGGTTTCAGTTTTCAAAAACAATTTAATACAATTTCTGTTAGTGCAGCCAATTGGATGATTCTGCAGTGTTTGATGGTGTCACTTATGATCTTAATCAAAACGAAAAATTAATGATTACAAGTTCTTCCCTTGATCGATTTTTCTTGATCATCGCTCTGATACCTTTGTTAGAAAATTAAGGGTGAAATCAGAGTGAAACAAAACAAAATACGTATATGATTCCACTTGTTCATACAGATCGATGTATGTGTATATATATACACATTGAACTGGTGTGTTCCAATCGATACGTGGCATGGATACCACCGATATAACCTATTTGACTCAATAATACTTTAATCCCTACATATTTACAATATGACACTATGACCCTTATACTAATAATAATGACACAAATAATATTTATCGTAACTTTCAACAAATTTGGTGGAAATACGGAAAAAAACGGCAATAAATCTCAACTTGCTTTTGAAGATTTATCCATCTAGTTTTAATTTAACAAGCAAATCATGTTTTGTCACCAGGGGCGGACTTACGTATGCCGGAGAGGGTTCACAGGAACCCCCGGAGTTTCGAAATTTTAGTGGAACGTTAGGTAAAAAACTGGGGTAAACCCCTTAAAAAATTATAGGGTGAACCCTCTTACAAAGTTTAACAAGTGGTGTAATGGTTTAGGCTTAGCATTATAAGATGGAGGTTGTGGGTTCGAATCCCTTCCCTAATATTTATTAAAACATTTTTGTTTTAGCTAATTTCGTATGGGCCTTGTCTCACTCTCAACTGGTGGGCCTTTTAATTGTTTATTGTTTTTGTTGGGCTCTTCACTTAATCACTTGGGGCAGTAGTATAACAAAGAAAAAAGAATCGCAGATTGAGGAACTAGGGAAAGAAAAGAACCAGCGCAGCTCCTGCCCTCCTCTCCACTGTTGTCGCCTATCTGCTGCTGAGCTGCTCCCCTGTCGGCTGCCGCCGCCGGCCACCGGCCCACCGCTGACCGCACCATCCACGGCTCCACCATAGTCCACAGGTTAGTAATTAGTTACTTCTTATTCTCACTTACTTGTTTAGTTGTTTGTTGTTTACTTGTTTGAAAAATAAAATCTAGGGTTAATTTTAATGTTAATTTGAATGTTAGTTTATATGTTAATTTAGATTTTAGATGTTAATTTGAATTTTAGATGTTACTTAGATTTTAGATGTTAATTTGAATTTGATTCCTAGTACTATTAATCTATTATGAATTTTAGATGTTAATTCGTATTTTTGTTATGTGTTGAACTTTACCCGACCCGAACCATCGAACCGACCCAAACAGCGCAGAGACAATATGGGTGCTTCTTCTAAGGTATTTGTTTCTCGATGGAATTCATTGGATCAAATGAGTGAAATTGTTTTCTGTCCTATAATGTTTGTTTGATAACAATGTGTGTGGTTCGGATTGTTTTTGTATGTTTTGGCAGGGGAGGCTTTGAGATCATGATTTGTGTTTGTTGATTGATTCCATTGATGCTTGTATTTTGGCAGAGGGTGCTTGTAAGGACCAAGATGCTTGTATTTTGCAACTCAATCTTTCAATATGTTCAAGGTATTAATTTATCATTCAATCAACTTAATCTTTTAGCTGTGATTTGTTTTGATATGCTCATTTAGATTAATGCATGATTTGGTCATTTAAATTTAAGTGTGATTTGCTTATTTAGAGGACGTTTTTTAGCGTGACTTTTGAAAAAAAAAGACCTTAGTTTTTTAGTTTGCTTGGGGTCATCAAATACGTTGAGTCGCCCCTGATTTTATCATATTTTTGTTATGTGATGAACCTTACCTGACCCGAACCATCGAACCGACCCAAAAATTTTATGTCCGGCCCTATAAATTTGAAACATCTAAAAACATTGAACCCCTTAAAAAAATTTATGGATCCGCCATTGGTCGTCACCAATTAATGTTGTTCATTAGTTCCACATTTTATTTCTTAATTATCGTATGTAATTTCTTAGTTGTCGGTAGTTGATGAGAAATGATTAAATTCTCCTATAAAAGCAACATATTTTATCCTTAAAAACGCATTCAATAATATATTAATTTTCCTTGAGGAGTATTTTCACCTTTTTATCTTCTTTTTTTTTTCGCTTCGCCTTTATTATCCCATATAGTAGTATCACCTTTTTGATTTTTGGCTCATACCATTTATGGCGGATTAAGAAGGCACGCAGGGGGAAGGGATGAAGAAGAAAATCAATCCAGAGATTATACGCAAATTAGATGATGCTTACTATTCTACAGTTCTACGTTATATTATATACTATCTTAAACACTAAAGTCGGTGAAATTTTTCACCCAGACCATCACCCCCCTCAAGTTTTTTTTTTTTTTTCCCAGAAGTTACCCCTTATGTTTCACACCTCCCCCTTGTAATATGGCAGAACTAACCCCTCAGGTTTCTCACATCTCCCTCAACTTTGTAACCAGCCAAAACTTACACCTCAAGTTTCACACCTCCTCCTTAACTTTATAACTTGACAAAACTGACCTCTCAAGTTTCACCGCCTAATCGGTTAAGGTTCGGATCCCGCCATGGAACGCGGAGTAAATTTTCTCGTTTTATATAATTGTTAGCTTTAACATGAGGGATTTTTTCATCATATGAAAAGGTGCCTTTGGTTCATCAAAAAGTTTACCCCATAGCAAAGCTACCCAATGATGGTCCAGAAGTCACAAATGATCTGAAGCCTGGTTATGTGACCTGATGCTTACAATATGCACCTTATCTAGTGGATCCACTAATACATGTAACTCTTGATGCAAATATGACAAGTTAAAGCATTGAACACAACTCGTGCAGTCATAAAAACAAATAAAATATATAGAATAAGTACACGATGATCTCAATGTCATTGTTCTAGAGTACATATTGTGTTTACAGGGTTGGGGCTCGTTCGATGTTTCCAGAAATCACCGTTAGCAAGTTGTTTCCAAAGGGGTCGCTCAAGTGAGATGCAAGGTTTTCTACAGGACCCTGTCCAGTCACATATGCTTGGATGAAGAATGCAAACATGGAGAACATTGCTAGTCTCCCATTCTTGATCTCCTTAACCTTCAACAGTGCAAACTGGTCTGGATCATTAGCCAGTCCCAATGGGTCAAATGGACCACCAGGGTGCAGCTTGTCCTCCAAATCCTACACATACATAATTGGTCAAACGGGGTCATGTGTTCAATGTGGTATATATAAAGTATTAGATTTGATTCATGTACATACCAAGCCATTGATGATTCTGTAGTATTCTGCACCACCAACAAGAACAACCTCAGCGACGACAGCTAGGACCAGATTAATGGGGATGTTTTTCCCAAAGTAATTCAATGTGTTGCCATCAAGTAGTAGAGCTCCAGTCTGCATGAATTTATAAAGATTTGAATCATAAGTTTTTCCAATAAAATTAGTTTCAACACGATTCATGTGAGACAAACCTTGAACCAGACAGCTTCAGGGCCACAGTTAGCACCGTATTTGTTAAAGGCCTCAGGAATAATGCAGCCGGCTGCACCCAACATTGCCCATCGTGCGTGGATCAGCTCGTAGGCTTGGTATCTGGGTGCAATACAAAACCAATTCGTTACAACTGAGTTAACTCATCTTTATGCAAAAATATATATAATTATAAATTATGGGCCATTCCGCCAGTTTTTTGGATTTATAGGTGGGTTAGAAAAATTATTAAAAAAATTTCGAAGGTTTTTGAAACATATTTGGTTTCTAGGCAATTTGTAAGGTGGTCTATAGAACTCAACAAATTCGCTTTTTAACTAGCAAACGCAACTAAATTCGCGTCTTGTAACACATTAGATTTTTTTTTTCTTTTTCAATAAATCATTTAACATATAATTGGATTTTTCTTTAATAACTTGTAATATTTAATTTTTTCAAAAAAATTAAATACACCATTTTGTTTAATTTTTTTGTCGATATTCTGAAATAAATTTTGTTAAAAACCGAGGTTTTTTTTTCAAAATAAAGTATTTTTCTATACTTACGAGACCAAAAAATACTTTATTTTGAAAACAACTAAGTTTTCAACAAAATTTATATCCGAATGACTATACAAAAATTAAACAAAACATTGTATTTTTTTTTTTTAAATTAAATATTATAAATTATTTAAAAAAATCAAGTTATATGTTAAATAAATTATTAAAAAGGAAAAAAAGAATCTTGTGTGTTGAGTTCGTAAAAGCGAATTTGGTTGAGTTCGCTTGTTACATAAACGAACTTGTTCAGTTCGCTAGACCACCTAGCAAATTGTGTAAATATATTTCAAAAACCTACTAGAAACTTTTATCAATTTGCTAAACCACCTCAGAATCAATGTCTTCTGCACTCTCTCACTCAACAGTGTGTTTACTGAGTTGACTCGCTCAAACTTGTGTGTGTGTGCATTAGTGAGTTGAAAGTGAACTTACTTGGCGAAGTCTTCGGGTTTCTTGCCAAGTCCAAAAGGATCATAACCATAACTGCATATAAAATCAATTTATTATTTATTTGTAACCAACTTAATTACTTATCTATCTATACATGGCTTTAATTTCACTTACTCTCCGGCGACTTCACCGTTGAGGTACTCCGGGATCTCCGACCGGTCCAAAAGACCTTCCGGCAAGAAGATTCTTCTCTCAGGACCATACCACTTGGCGAGCTCGTCGGAAGCCGGAGTGACGGCAACAGGCTTAGCCTTGGATGGTGCAGCCTTCTTCTTTTGGAAAAGGGCCACTGTCTTAAATGTCACAGGACTGGAAGCTGAAGGAGCCGCCCTGGAAGCGCCGGATCCGAGAGTGGCTGCCGCAGTTGAAGCCGCCAAAGAAGCCATTCTTTCTTGTGAAGAAGCTGTTAGATGGCTGGTTTGTTTTGTCAGTGATGTGAATGGAGAAGGGAGAGTGTTGCTAAATGGAAGTTCTGGTGGATGTGGAGTTGCCAGGTGGGATGGCTGTGATTGGTGGGAAGAGGGATATGAAATCTAATGCTGCTATCCAATTGGATTACATGGCGGATTATGATGTCTGCTGGTGGTGGTGGTGAGGGTAGTTGAACTTGAAGTTGTGGAACAAAATGGCCGTGTCTCGGATAAGGGATAACTTCACGTCTAACGACCACAAAACTTGCTTTCAAAAAATCTAACATTTTTATCATGAAATTAAACTAAAATGATAAATTTACCATTAATAATTAGGTAAATTCGTCACCCATTTCTAACAATATAAATTTGTGTGTATGGCATTAAATATTGGCAATGGTTTAGACCAATTTACCATCGGGATATTTTCATCAAACTCATTAGGGCAAGAAACGACTTGGTAAGATCACCTTCATAATCCAAAAATAAATCAGTTACGTGACTTAATCCGGAATAAGAACGTTCGGTGACCATACTAAAAAAACATCCACTGACTCAACTCGACAAAAACCTTTTTACATATACATGCGAATAACAAAAAAGTTTAACCTTGGAGAAAGAAAATCGTGGGTTCGCCCGTGGAAATAAATGTCGTGTAACTACTTTTGCTCGGGTATTAGACTTTATTCCCGTTAATGCATAAGTAAATGCACGTTCCACGTGACTATGTGTCGCATGTCAACCTTTCATTCGCTTAGGTTCAAAAGTTGTCTCTTCAATGGTGTTTAACTGTCTATTATTAATTGTGTACCCGATTGTGACTTGTGTATCATCCATTTTGATTAGTATTAGTATCAGTAGTGATATAAACGTTCATTTACTATAGAAGACGTGAAGCAATGGTAATCTCTCTGTTTAAACTAGTATAAATTAAAAACACATTTATAGAGATTGTAATGTCCGGAAGGGTTGTTAGTGAGGACACTAAATCAATACCGGACATGGAAGCCACTAAAGTAATAAGTAATGTAAGATGTCTTTCGGATAGGAAGTTAAATTATTGCTTGTGGATGGTTCATGATGTTTAGATCAATTACTCATGTGAGTAGTGACAGATGTGATTTTACGAACGATCATCCCTTTGGTAGACGAGTTGTACTTGTAAATGGTCAGCACTTAGTTGATATTGTGGGAGTAATACATCAATGTTCTACATGCCTCACATTAGTTTTGAGAGATATCCCATTCCATACATCTCAAAGTCTATAATATTTGTTAACATATTGGTTCAAGATCGATGGATGCTACGTATGTGCTATGGCAAACACCACAGCAGAGATTGTTTGGATTACTCATTTACTACGCGAGCTTCATGCCTTACCTCCGGATCGACCGACTCTATTGTGTGATAATCGTAGTGCTCTTTTTATGTCTTAGAATCCCGTCTCACACAAACGGGCTAAGCACATTGATCTAGATTATCATTTTATCCGCGAACTTGTCTCTTCTGGTCAGCTATATACGAAGTTCATTCCGACCAAGCTTCAGGTGACCGACATCTTCACGAAGAGTCTTCCGCGAGCGCAATTCAAATATTTTCGTGCCATGTTATGTCTTGGTCCACCACCGTTTCGCTTGAGGGGGATGTTAAAGTAAAATAATTACTTATTGTAAATGTTTACTCTTCATGTACTATTATTGTAATATTCATTTATATATATAGTCATCCCACCTAGTTTGGTGGTAAGCATTACCACGTTTACAATATCCAAAATAATTAAAGTCTAAAATATTATCATTCTTACATCCAACATCCCAAATGTAGACAAAGATATTAAATTTATTTTACTTCTCAAGGGCTTTAAAATATGAATATCAAACTGATTTTACTTCTCAAGGGCTTTAAAATTTTAAAATATAAATATCAAATTGATTTTTAAATTAGTATTAGCACGAATTAAATTTGAATGAATATTTAAACGAACTTCAACAAACGAACATAAGCGAACATATATAAACGAACGAAGATATATGCATGTAAATAAACGATCATTCGCGAACGTAACATGTGTTCATTTTCCTTCGTTTAGTTAAATGAATAAAAAATTGCATTCATGGTCATTTGTTTATTAAATAAACGAATATAAAATAACTTCCCATGGAACGGTTAACAAAAGGTTCACTACTCGCTCAGCTAGGTTTGTGTGTGTGTTTCTTGAATTGAAAATGAACTTACTTGGGTTTCTTTACAAGTCCAAAAGGATCATAACCGTAACTGCATTATATATAAAAAATGAAGAAGAAAAAGTCATTTTACTTGATTATTATGTATATATATGGCCATATGGGGTATGCATTTATGTATAGCTTTGGCTTACTATCCAACGACTTCTTCGTTGAGATACTCGGGGATCTCCGATCGATCCAAAAGACCTTCCGGCAAGAAGATTCTTCTCTCAGGACCTGAAAAACGATTGAAAACTGTTGTTAGTTTCTAGTAAGCCCAACTGTTACTATGAACACTAGATAACAAGCGATCAATACTCCTGAACTTTCTGCAACCTTTGACTTTCTTATTTGACATTGTTGACTTTACAATACAACAATCTCCACCGTGTAAAGTTATCAAGAACATTAACCAACACCAAACGAACTTACATAAAAGTCAAACTTAGTCCCTGGCAAGGACTTAGTAAACACATCAGCAAGATTATCATTTGTACTCACATATTCAACTTGAATTTTCTTTGAACTAATTACATCTCGTATGAAATGTAACCGCACATTTATGTGCTTAGTTCGATCATGGAAGACACTGTTCTTAGAAAGCTTAACAGCCCTTTGATTATCACAGTAAACAATTGGAATACCTGCATCAATTCCTAATTCTGCAATAGCCCCTTTCAACCAAAGTGCCTCCTTAACTACCTCAGTTAAGGAAATATACTATGCCTCTGTGGTGCTTAAAGCCACCACATGTTGTAACTGTGCCTTCCAACTAACTACACGTCCAAGGACTTTGAATGCATACTCAGTAGTTTACCTACCCTTATCAGGGTCTTTTGCAAAGTCAGAATCAACAAAACCTTCAATTACCTTTGACCCATCACCAACAGATTTTCCAAACTTCAAGCCCCAATTCTTAGTACCACTCAAGTATCTCATAATCCACTTGGCAGCTTGCCAATGAGCCTTCCCCGGTGTGGCCAGATATCTACTTACAAGACTGACTGCATAACTCAAGTCAGGTCTTGTACACACCATCAAATACATGAGACTCCCTACCACATTTGCATAGGGTATCTTGTCCATGTATTGTATCTCATCTTCAGACCTTGGACAATCTCCTAATGACAATTTGAAATGTGCAGCTAATGGAGTCTTCACTGGTTTGCAATTATCCATGGCATAATTCCTTAAAACTTTCTAAACATAAGATGTTTGAGTCAAGTGTATCTCAAACCTCTATCCCTTTTTATCTCCATGCCTAAGATTCTCTTAGCTTCACCAAGCTCCTTCATTTCAAATTCCAACTTCAACAAGTCCTTATCTGCTTCAATTTCAGACTTATCTTTGCAAGCTATGAGCATGTCATCCACATACAGCAACAAATAAATGAACTGCCCTTTGATGTACTCTTTGTAATACACACAAATGTCATAGGAGCTTCTTTGAAATTCATGAGTCACCATGTACTTATCAAACCTTTTGTACCACTGTCTTGGAGATTGCTTGAGCCCATACAAGGACCTTTTCAATAAACACACCTTGTCTTCTTGACCCTCCTCTTCAAAACCCTGTAGCTGTTTCATATAGATAGTTCCATCCAGATAACCATGTAGGAATGCTGTTTTTACATCTAACTGTTCTAGTTCCAGATCCAACACTACAGTTATAGATAATAGCATTCTAATAGAAGTATGCTTCATAAATGGTGAAAAAATCTTAGTATAGTCCACCTTAGCCCTCTGTGTGAACCCCTTAGCCACCAATCTTGCTTTGAACCTAGGCTCTTCAATTCCTAGTACACCCTCTTTAATCTTGTAAATCCACTTGCATGATACAAGTTTCTGACTTTCTGGCTTTTCAACTAATTCCCAAGTACCATTCTTCTTGAGGGAATCCATCTTTTCCTTCATGGACTTACACCATTTTTCTTTATCTCTTGACATTATTGCTTCAGAGTATATCAATGGTTCATTAGTTGATTCATGTTCTGCAGCCATAAATGCCATTGTAGATGTATCAGCATTGTCTCTAAACCTTAATGGTGGAACAATCTGCCTCCTTGGCCTATCTCTAGCCAAGTTATAGCTAGTAGTATTCTCTTCCACAGGCACCTCAAACTGATCATCAACATTTTCACTTACACTATGCTCCACCTCAATCTGAACTTCCTATTGACTGTCCATAATCCCTTCATTCTGTTTTCCAACCACATCCTTGTACATGACATTTTCATTAAACACCACATCCCTACTTGTTATAGCCTTAGGGTTGCCTTCTATTCTCCACAGCCTATAGCCTTTAACACCCTTAGAGTATCCCAGAAAAACACATTTGCATGCACTTGGTTCCAGTTTTCCCTGATTCACATGTGCATATGCCAGATATCCAAACACCTTTAGCCCACTATAATCTGAACTACTCAACATACATCTCACTTTCTCAAGAACTGTCCTGTTTATTCTCTCAACCAAGCCATTCTGCTGAGGAGTCCCTGGCACAGTCAAGTGTCTAGTTATACCACAATCTTTACAAAATTGATTGAACTCTTCATTGCAGAATTCTAAACCATTGTCTGTTCTTAATTTCTTAATTTTCCTATCAGTTTGTGTTTCCACCTTCACTTTCCATTCCTTAAACTTTATGAAAGCTTCATTTTTGGTTTTAAGTATAAAAACAAACACTCTCCTTGAAAAATCATCAATTATAGACAAAAAAAAATACCTTGCATTACCTAGGGGATTCACCTTTGCAGGCCCCATAGATCAGAATGAACATAGTCTAATACTCCTTTAGTGGTGTGTCTTCCCCTACTAAATCTGACCCTCTTATGCTTTCCCAACACACATGTTTCACAGAAACCAATATCACACTGTTTCAAATCACCAATAACCTGTTGCTTGTGCAATTCAACTAACCCCTGATTGCTTATGTGTCCTAATCTCTTATGCCACAACAGGTTTTTATCATCCCTTTCAACTGTGGCTGCAACAGAATCTTTATTACCAACAGCCTTACCATCCAATAGGTATATATTATTCTCTTGCCTTAGACTAGAAATAACTACTAAAGATCCCTTTATCACTTTAGCTTTACCATCTTTCAAACTAACCTGATATCCCCCCTTTTCAAAGGTACCCAATGATAATAAACTCTTTTTAAGACTAGGGATATACCTGACTTCTTTAATGTTAATTTCAGTGCCATTGTTCATCTTGAATGTAACTGAACCAATCCCTAATATCTTGCAAGGTCTGTCATCACCAAGTTTGACCGAACCCAATTCCTCATTCTTTAAATCCCTAAAGAATTCTTTTATTAGAGTCCTATGAAAAGAACATCCAGAATCTAGCACCCAGTCCCCTTTACTTTCACAGCTTGAAATGCATAGAACATCTGCACTTTCATACCCTTCTGATGAGTCATCTTGGACTGTATGACTACTACTGGTTTTAAAGCTATTAGGATCATTCCTCTTCTTTTTTCAATCAGGGCAGTCCTTCTTTAAGTGTTTTTCAGAATTACAAATAAAACACTTCCTCTTGAACCTTGATTTGGACCTTAACCCACCCTTGAACTTTGGGCCTCTCTGATCAGACCTTCCTCTCACTATCAGCCCCTCTCCACCTTCTTCTTTAGGATCTGACCTCTTCTTCAATTCTTTGGAATTTAGGGCAGCAAGAACCTCCTCCATTGTTAGAGTCTCTCTGCCATACATGAGAGTGTCAACAAAATGCTCATAGGTTTGGGGTAGTGATGTAAGAAATATGATTGCCTGGTCTTCTTCATCCAATTCCACCTCAATGTTCTCAAGATCCAAGACAAGTTTATTGAACTCATCTGTGTGATCTTCCAAGGATTTCCTTAACCCCATCTGGAATGTGTACAACCGCTTCTTCAGGTACAGTATATTTGCCAAAGATTTGGTCATGTAGAGGGTTTCTAACTTTGACCAAATTCCAGCCGTCGAATTCTCTTTTGATACTTCCCTTAGCACACGATCACCAAGGCTCAGTATGATCGCGCTATGGGCCTTCTCCATTATCTCTTTCTTCTCCTTATCTGTGAGATTCGCCGGCATGTTTTCTTCACCCTTCAGGGCATCCACAATGCCAATGTGTACCAACCGTGCTGGCATATTCACCCTCCATAAACTGAAATCATTTTTACCATCGAATTTCTCTAATTCGAACCTGGTTGACACCATCTTGATCGCCAATTGCGGAATTGTTATCTGAATCGAGCTTCAACCAACGCTCTGATACCACTTGTTACTATGAATACTAGATAACAAGCGATCAATATTCTCAAACAATTATACGATCTTTATTCAAACGATTACTATGAAGAATTACAAGAGAATGAAACGAGATTACAATGGAATCAAAACTAATTCGGATGATCTTAACAAACGCCTAATCACATACCTAAATAGAAGCTTAACAAACTGTTAACAACTTCATTACAACTGACACCCTTAAACTTTGAAACAATTACCAAAGAAACCCTCAGGTTGAACTTTCACATATATGCATAACACACCCCCTGAACTTTCTGCAACCTTTGACTTTCTTGTTTGACATTGTTGACTTTACAATACAACACCAACAAACTGAAGTAGAGAAGATGGTTATAGAATCAGTGGTCGTGATGATACTTACCGTACCACTTGGCAAGCTCGTCGAAAGCTGGGGTAACGGCAACGGGCTTAGCCTTGGGTGCAACCTTCTTATTTTGGAAAAGGGCGACTGTCTTAAAGATTGCAGGATTGGAAGCCGAAGGAGGTTGTCGCGGTTGATGCTGTTAAAGATGTCATTCTTTCCGTTGAGGAGTCTCGCCGGAAAACTATATATTGTGTTGTTTATTGTGTTTTAGATGAGAAGTGAGAAGGGAGAGGTGTTGCTAAATGGAAGTTCTGGTGGGTGTGGACTTGCTAGGTAGGATGGCTGTGATTGGTGAGTGGGGGATGAAATCTGATGCTTGGTATCACATAGGAATATCATGATGACGTTGCGGGTTATGGCTTTTGTTTTCATGTATATGTTGGGCCCACATCTGGAAAGTTGAACTTGTGGATGACAATGTCGGTTCCTAAAATTTTCGTCCAAGGACATCCTGGTGGTTAAATGATATACCCCACAATCAAAAGGTTAGAGGTTTAAATCTTGTAGGATGCAGGTTGTGGTGTATTTATCGTAGAAAATGTAGGAATTGTTGTTAAAAAAAATTAAAAAAAAATGGTCGTGTTATGTTTCAATAATTGAATCAAATGCATTAACGAAATTTGTAACCATCACTTTATCCTAACATACTAGAGATGAGATTTTCTGACCGTATATTGGTAAGGTACCGTTAAACATATATTGTTTCATGACCTTGAGCCATCCTCTGTCATCAACATGTTTTGATTTTCAAACACTTTAGCATCTTATCTTTATAAAGCGGTGATATTTGAACCTCTTAGTATCTTTTAGCATTGTGATTATGTCCTTACAATTCAATATCAAACGTTTTTTTAATGTTATTTTAATGTATTTTATAAAAATACTTTTTAATATATTTTACAAAAACGTTTTTTATTTTATTTTATAAAAACGATCTTTAAGAGTTTTTTTAATTTTTTAAAAACGTATTTTTTTCACAAAGTAACAATAAGGGCATGTTTGGCTTTACTTTTAAAAAACAACTTATGACTTTTTCAAAAAGTAAGTACCCACTTACTTTTAAAAAACAACTTTTTCATTCTTTAAAAATCAACTTTTACCCTATTATCCAAACAAACTTTTGACTTATTGACTTCTTGAAGAAGTTAATAAGTCAATAAGTAATTCTAAAAGTAATCCCAAACACCCCCTAAACCAAACTCACCGTATTTTAGAAAGAAATAGAAAAGGGGGAAAAGTGGCCGGTGATTCTCCCTATTCGGAGCTCCGACCAGTCCTTCCCGGCAGAGCACATGCAGCAATAACAACCATGTCCGTGTGTTGTATTAGCTTCCCATCGTTCTATAAACACCATATTCCTACTTATTTCAAACCCAATTCCATTTCAAGTCGAACCATCAAATCTATTATTGGCTCTAGGTTAACCAAGTGCACGCCTTCTGATGATATCCATGAATTATTAAAGGTACTGTTGTTGATTAATTCCCCCTTCTTCCTTCAACATATGTAGAATTATATTTCTAAAATTGGGACTGGATTCAAATTTGAAAGTAGAATTAGGTATAACTAGAACAGAAACTGTCAAATTTGAAACTACTCCCTCTGTCCAACAATTACTGTCTACCTGGATATTGATATTCATGTTGAAAAATTTAGTGAAAAAATGGTTTTCTTTTCACTAACTTTAGACACAAATAGTTATATATAATTGTTAATAAATGGATTTGCTTCTTGATGTAGAGTGGAAGCAAAGGTAATAAACAGAGAAGAATTCTCAAGAAAATTGGATATATTTCAGAATGTAGGTGACCATTACATGAAAGCCTTACTTAAAAGGAATTCTAAATTTGATAGCATTGCCAAAATTTTGAAATTAAAAATCAATAATTAAATACTGAAATTGAAACCATAAATAAACGTGTAAATTAAGTCAATAAAAGATTTACGCGTTTTGGACTAAAAGAGGAAAGAGTTGAAAATTGCGAAATTTGGGGGAATCATTGATTGGCGAAATCGAAGCTCTTATTGATGGAATTCGGATCAGACAGCTTGTCGCCGTAGGCGTTTGCCACATGATCCAGCTCGTCAAGAACTTTCCGTCCGCTGCTTATGGGCCCCGTAGCTCCACTTGTAGCCCAACTTATGCTCGTTTTAGTTTTGGGTCTTTTCTGCATTGTTTCCCTCTATCTAGCTGGTCCAGGTAAGAGTGTGCCAACTCTTCGATCAGCTCCTCGTCACTTCTTCTTGATGAGAGCTTTGCAACGAGCTAAAAATCGTACAAAATGGAGTTATGGTGAATGAGATGATGCTCAAATTTGTGTGTTTGAAACTAGGTGGTAAACAAACCTAGAAGTGGTTTATAAGTTACATGCCAATATGCTTGATAAGCTCCAAACTATGCTTTTGCATAAACGAATTCCGGACCAAAACTCTCAGGCTAGTTTGTCATTAACAAGAAAAACTGCCCGTTAAACCGTTTAAATTTCATTTTA
Source organism: Smallanthus sonchifolius (assembly GCA_023525975.1). Classification (NCBI taxonomy): domain Eukaryota; kingdom Viridiplantae; phylum Streptophyta; class Magnoliopsida; order Asterales; family Asteraceae; genus Smallanthus; species Smallanthus sonchifolius. Next base: position 82,187,409 of record CM042032.1, on the reverse strand, counting down.
AAGTGCTTAATGCAATTTAACTTTTCCGTTTTTATTACAATAAAATGATTTGGCTATTTTTCTTTTGAAATGGTATAAAACCATACACTCTACTTCAGTTCGAGCTCACAAGAAAATACAGAAACACACAAGAATTTCCAGCAACTAGAACATACGACTTTCAGGTGTGGTTTCAGGCTCGCTAGTTCATCTCCGACAGTATAACTACCGCTTCGGTTGTTGTACCCTGGGAGAGACGCGTAATTTGAGTAAAGACGTGAAATCTGTTTTAAGGGAACCGTGTTAAACATGAGGCCTCATCCAAAACTATTTTTATGTCTGCTGCAGCATATCAAATGTTTAATTTCTTCATCTGATTTTCAGATATGACCTTTTGTTTTCCAGATCCTTCCACATGATTTGCGTGACAATCTTGTGATGGAATCTAAAAGAGATCAACTGTTGGAGGTGATTACTTTTTCAGACACTTTAGGGTTTTGCAGTTTCTTTTCATAATAGTTGCAATTATCTGTATGTAGTATGATAGTATATAGGCCCACATCAATGGAAACACAAATTAAGTTCTGTTATCCAACTGCTAAATATTCTAATTGATTCTGCAATTATCTGTATGTAGTATGATAGTATATATGCCCACATCAATGGAAACACAAATTAAGTTTTGTTATCCAACTGCTAAATATTCTAATTGATTCGACTAGTTTGCCATTTTGTTTCCCCAAAAAACTAAGACTTTAACTAGTACTTTTATAATATATATCATCATCCCACCCTCCCCAGACCCTACCAATAGCTCTGTTGTGAGTGAGATTTTATTGGTTATGTTTGTTTGTTTGTTTGTTTAGTTTGCCATTTTGTTCCCCCAAAAAATTAAGATTTGAATCTCATTTTCTATATTAAACATATATTTTATTAGATTTATATTCATTCAATGATTTCTTACATATACTGGTAGGTAATATTGGATCTTGGTCGTATGCCAGAGGCTCGCTATCTCGGTGATTCAGGCCGAAGATATCTAAGAGATACCGAGGTAAACGTTTCTTTGCTTTTCAGCCTATAATGATAGAATCAAGATATTTAAAGTTGTGTTTAAACTTTAAATATTCTCCAAGGATGGACAAATGAATAGTGGATTAACCGGATAGAAGCAAGTGGGCTAGAAAAACGCCCAACTTAAAATGGGCATGTAAGCGGCATTTCCGTTCTAAGCAGCTAAAAGATTATGCCTTTTCTAGCCCACTTGCTTCTATCCAGTTGCTCCAAATATGTGTCTGACAATTCTTGCATCAGCTATGTATCATTTTGCAAGTTAAATTAGTAATGATTGGTAAACAGGTTTCAATTGAAGAACTAGAATATGCTAAAAACGCCATTGGAGAAATTGGAGGAGATAATAGAGCTGGAATTACTGGCACCCTGCACCGCATATCTGCTGTGAGAAATAGAAAAGGTGTTGTAGTTGGGTTAACGTGCAGAGTAGGCAGGGTGGTTAGGGGTCACATTGACATGGTCCGGGATCTACTTCAGTTTGGAGAAAGTATCCTCTTTATTGGAAGGTAAATAGTCACAAAATGCGTGCACCGTATAGTTAGGACCCGCAAAATGATAATTTTAAATGATGTACAGGCCTGGTGTAGGGAAAACTACAGTTATGCGAGAAATATCTAGAGTTCTTTCAGATGAGTTACAAAAACGAGTGGTACGTGTGCTTCTGCTTTCAAGTTTTGTAAACATTTACCAATGCCAAAAATGCATTTTTATAACCATATTGGCAATAAAGATAGGTGGTTGTTGATACCAGCAATGAGATAGGAGGGGGTGGAGATATACCTCACCCAGCCATAGGCAGCACGAGAAGAATGCAGGTTTCAAAACCGTTTATGCAACATAAAGTCATGATTGAGGCAGTGGAGAATCACATGCCTGAAGTGATTATTATTGATGAAATTAGCACTCGGGATGAAGTTAATGCTTGTAAATCGATTGCTGAGAGAGGAGTCATGCTTATAGGCAGCGCTCATGGTGACCGACTGGAAAATATCATAAAGAATCCTGTTTTGTCTCGCTTGGTATGTTTCTATCTAATTTCATTCCTACTTTATGTTTTAACTTTCGATAGTTCTTTAAACTTTATGCAGGCGGGGGGAGTTGAAACTGTTACTTTAGGGGATCAGGAAGCTCGAAAGAGAAATAGCAGGAAAAGTATTAGTCAGAGGAGTGGTCCTTCTACCTTTCCCTTCATGATTGAAATGAGAGAGAGACACCATTGGGTTGTACATAAGGTATTCTCTGTGTGTGATTATGATACATATTAGGGGAGTTCATAAACTGTTGAAACCAATCCAAACGCCAAGACTAAAGCAAGTTGGTCAGTTTGGCCGGTTTGAGATCCAAAGGGTCTACTTTGAAACTTGGAACCGGCCGTTAACCTTTTTTATCTGTAACTTTTTCAATTTTGAAATGTGTAGTTATGTACATGTGTTATAATCATCATCTTTCTTATACTAAAATTATTAATACAAACTGATGATTTTGAAGAAAAAAAAAGTTGGTTCAAACCGCCAAAACTTAACCATTAAACTGCTAAACCGGCCGGCCGGTTTGGTTTGTCATTCCTTGAAATCGTAGTTAGCGGTTTGGTCCAGAATTTTCGTTAAAACCAGCCATACCGAGCCATGAACACTCATAATACATATATGTTATCTAATAGTTTCTTCTTTTTTTTTTACTTTAGACGGAAAGAAGTGTGGATGCACTGCTTCGTGGGGAAAAGCCACGGGTGGAGGTAAATGACCTTTTAAACTTGCGGTTCAATGTTCGTGTACTAATTTTAAACCACCTTGTATGTTTTGCAGGTTCGGAAGCGGGACAAACAAATGAAAGTTATCATAGAAAAATGGAAACTTGAGAATTAGAGTGACAATCAGTTCTCCTTTTTCTTGATAACCGTGAGAACCCTTTATCGGAAAACTCATGGGACCCCAACTAGTTCTCTTTGTTTACTTCGATCCCGAACTTGAGCTGAAACCAACTCGGCTTGGCTTGGCTTGCTCGTTAAGCTAACACTATACACCGTATACAACCATCATTATATATCGTTATGATAGAGTTCACAAAATGTTCTGTGATAACTTTCTTTTAGTTATGATACGTTGTGCATATACTGATATACATGTAACAAAACACATAGGTTTCAGATGGGTGGGGCACTAGTTCAGATAGTTCTTGAACTCACCAATTGGGGCACTAGTTCTTGAACCTGGGGCCACTATAGTATGAAACAAACAAACAAAATGGTTCACTATTATAGTAGGAATGTAACACCGGATTTTTAAACCAATTTAAACTTTTGAATCCATGCGGAATTTAGGTCTCAAAAACAACCACCACAGACGACATCATTAATATTTACAAACGACAAAGTTAAGACTTAACAATTTCAAAAGAAAAGAAGTCAAAACATTTTTTGAACGACCCACGAGTTAATTAACAACCAACATTGTTTATAATTCCCACAACGAGATTGGTTTATAACAAAACAAGCACTCGACTCCAACCATGAGAATCCAAATCCACGTGAAGCGAGACCCGAGGCTACACCGGAGCTTTACCTACATCCAAAAACACCACAAAACACGTCATTCCTAATGATATATAACTCCCTGTTAAATCCACATGTCCTTACAAGAACAAACAGTCCAAAACGACAGCCATGTTAGGCGTATGGGGCAGTGTTGGCAGAAGATTTTGAGCGTATGAAACGTTGCCCCAGCGTATGGAACGCCGGGGGGTGGTACCATGTGCTTTCAGCCATCCTCCCCCTTTGCTGATTTCCAGCCATTCCAAACCCCCTTTATCCGACCTGTTTGCAACTTTGTGCAGTAATCGACTTTAGTCCTGTATTAAACACCATACAAGTTCTATTATACCACCAACAATTTGGATAGTTTATACACACCCATTTACGAGAACCACAACTCGTTTTCATACATGGAGCAATTGATTCCATATTTACTCGTGAAGTATTTGACTTCACGTCACCCGTGAAGTATTCGACTTCACTACCACCCATGAAGTATTTTACTTCACTACTTCCCGTGAAGTATTCAACTTCACATACCCCCTGAAGTGTTTTAACTTCAAGAATCCATCCATTTACCAATTAATCATAATTTCACCCGATTGCATTTTAAAATACGAAAGAAATGGAGAAGCCAAGCTAGTGGGCTATAGGATAGCTCACACAACATCGATCGCGTTGATGGAAGGAGCACAAACCGAAATGATTTTCTATTATGGAGGAGGACTAATGGCTTGGTGTAGTAAAAAACAAAACATTGTTGCATTGTCTTCTTGTGAAGTCGAATTCATGGCGGCAACAACTATCCCGTGTCAAGCCATTTGGCTAAAGGAGTTGCTCGAAGAAATAAAGGATCAAAGGATGGAAGCAATAACACTTCTCGTTGGTAACAAGTTGGCTATCGAGTTGATGAATAATCTGGTGTTTCATGGACGTAGCAAACACATTAATACTCGTTATCATTACATTCGATAATTTATTGAAAAGGGATTAGTAAAGGTGGAGTATGTTAGTGCGGACAAACAGAAAGCGGATATTCTAACTAAAGCACTACCAAGGATCAAATTCAATGAAATGTTCGGAGTTATTGATTTAGGTGGCACAATGCATAATTAAGGGGGAGAATATTGTTTGTTTTAATTCTAGAAAAAAAAAGTCATGTCTTTGGTCATGTTAGATAAAATAATACAAGTGGCCAAGTTACCAAGTTGTTTAGTGAGTAAAGTATCTAGATAAGATAATCAAGTGGCCAAGTTGTCAAATTGTTTTGGGATCTGTTGTTTTTCTCTCTATATATAGAACGTGCATAGAAAAGAGAAAGATGGGAAAAAATGTATGAAAATGAAATAAATTTTTCTCCGGTAATAAATATTAAAAAGAGTCGTTGCTCAGCTTTGCAACAACCTTAGTGTTCTATATATTCTTTTTCTGCCAATGTAAGGCTTGAATCTTAATATTCTACTAATTTACTAGATGTGTTACGAATAATGATTAGTTAATTAACCGGTAGACTGATTAATATAATTAGTTTAGTTCATCGGTAGACTAATTAATATAAACTAGGTTAAAATCTCGTGTATTACACGAGTTGAATAAATATAATATTATATATTAACTAATAAAAAACTATTTTTTAAAAACTCGTGTTTTATACGGGTTGAACAAACTCGTGGAATACAATATAATCTGTTAATATATACACTCGTCAAAATATGTCAGAAGATTTATTTATTAATATAATATATAGATTAGTATTTCTTTAAAAAATATATTATTATTAAAATATAGAAGTGTATTTAATAAGAGAGAGATGCGAGAAAAAAATTGATGAGAATGAATGTGGAGGTGACACGTGGCATTGAAAACCTTTATTTATTATATAGTATAGATTTCGCCCCAATTGGACCCGACCCGGTTTTTGTCCCCAACCGAAATTTTCTAGATCTGCCAGGTGAAATACATGGTAACTCCAAGCCAAAAACATTATATGCCCACATGTGCTCTAGTAGAAACACAACTAGATACATAAAGAACACTGATATCAGTTTTTATTTTAGGAATTTGTGTTTGAAATTACCAAAATATCTAATTCAAAAAAGAATAAAAGGGGCCATTGAAATCATATATAACAAACAAGGTAAGGAATATGTAAAATGGGACAATCCCTCTCATTTAGAAAGCTTATTTGTACAATGTACAGATTAAACAAGAATGTTACATTTTCCTGTGTTTTTTTCTCTATAGACCAAAACCCGAATCGGATGCTATTCTGTTGTACATTGAGATATAACTACAACTGTTTTTTATCCGGTATTTTTCAAGGCCATAAATGACAAAAAGGTTAAATTAGGTGTATTTGTTGTGATGTTACATGCTCATGGCTTTTGATGAGGTCTCTTCTTCGCCTTCCCCATCAACTTCCTGCATTCATCACAAAAGTTCGCTTTAGAAACGCAGTTCGAATAGACCATGATGTATAATTGCTCAAAAATATATTTTACCAAGTGGTTGATGGGTTACAAGATGAAAATAGAGGTGAAAATTTTGACCCGTTCACTTTATGAAATGGGTTGATTGGGTTATGTAGACCTCAAACGGGTCAAATCAGGAAATTTAGCTAAAAGGGGAACGGGTTAAATTAATCAAAAAGGTAGTTTATACAACCTCCTCAATCATTGTATTCGAATATTAAGATTAAGATTTATAACAACTTTTTGCAATAAAAATTAATGCATTAAGTTATCTATAATTTAAAAAAAAAAAGTAAGAAAGAAATGTTTGCGGGTCAGCCCTTCCCAACCCGTACTAAAAACAATTTGACGAATTACAGCCCAAACTTGTTTTGACCCGTTACATCTAGCTACTGAAAATATGTAAATCTCATACCGTTTGTTCTCTGGACCTTGTATTTGCGAGATAATTTTCTAATGCACCATCACCTCGAAGTATCTTTCCACCACAACCATACAAATCCACAGAGCCAACCGATTCCTCATCGATCACAACAGCATCCACTCGATCATTTCCTGTCTTGGCATCTGGAATCTAAATTTGGAAAAAAAATATATATATATATAAAAAAAGGTAATTCATTCAACTTTCTTCATGTAAAAAGGTGTGTACATAACTAAAAACACACACGCATACCTCATACATAGAGTCGGTTCGAAGCGTTTCAAGTATAGCTCTTAACCCTCTAGCACCCGTGTTTTTGACCATTGATTTTTGAGCAATTAATCTTTGTGCCTTTTCTGTAAAATGTAGTTTGACATACAGTTGACCATACATGTGCATGATAATCAGCAAGATATACATTTCAAACTAATCAAAATAAATAAAGTACCTACATCGTTCATCTGAAATAATTTCTTGTATTGCTTCCCAAGAGCATTTTTTGGTTCCATTAGGACCTGAACAAGTTGATCCTCGGTTAGAGCAGACAAACTAACTAGAATTGGAAAGCGTCCTATGAACTCGGGTATGAGTCCATACACGATAAGATCACTACTCTCCACCTGAAAACAGAGGGAAAAAAGCGGTAAATAATTTCGGTTATGGATATTCATAAATAATAATATATTAGTAAGATATCAACAAAAAAATTCCAACTGATGCTTACAGATTCAAGTAAAGATGATGTCACTGCAGCATTTGTGGGTGCACCGTTTCGCATGTTAGCACGAACTGGTGCTCCAAAACCTATTGATGAGTCCTGTCGTCTAATATAACCATGAAATAATATTTTTATTAAAACTATTAATAAGAAAGCTAAATAGTATAACAATTTCCCCACACAATTTAATTATCAAATAAAGTAAAATAAAATAAATACAACACAAAAGTACGGATTCACCTCTCGGATATGGTTTTTTCCAAATCGACAAATGCTCCTCCACATATGAAAAGTATGTCTTTTGTATCTATCTGCACAACTTGCTGAAGTTATGGCTCTTTTAAATAAAAAAGCACATTTTTTTATAAAAGAAAACTCAAAGGACTATCATAAGAAACTAAAACATGGATAATATAATGATTGTGGATGAACCTGAATGTTATCGCCTCTGGGATGCTTCCTGACCCCCTTTTCAGGCACATTTACTATCTGCAGAAAATAAATATTTTATGTCAACAACAAACAAGTATAATCCGTTCAATTTGGTAATTCAATGAACATAAAAAAGATTAAATCACATGTGTACTAAACTATCAATTGTCACACTTGATTGATTTTGCAAATTTATTATGAGTTTAATTGCTTACAGTTCCTTCCAGCATCTTAAGTAGAGCTTGCTGGACACCTTCTCCAGAGACGTCTCTGCTAATGTTTAAGCTCTCAGCCTGTAAAATACGCAAAATGAAAATCTGTTAGATCTGGAAGCAAAATGAAATTTTGGCACAGTAAATATAATTGGCAAAAATCACTGCAAACTATGCCAAACAACCTTTTTGGTTATCTTATCAACTTCATCAATGTAAACCATCCCCTGTTGTGCTGCTTGAACATTAAATTCAGCAACCTTCAAAACAAATGTAGACCTTACATTATAAGCTTGCAAAGTTTAGATGAACGGTTATTAACACGAAAACATAGAATAACAAGAAGCAACCATTCAATAAATTCATGTATTGTAGTACCGTAAGTAGTTTGTGCAATATAGATTCAACATCATCACCAACATACCCAGCCTGCATAATATAAACAAACAACCTTCAGCCACAAGAACGCATTGAAATAACAACAGATTCCCATTTTCAGATGATTTGCAGACCTGTGTCAATGTTGTTGCATCAGCAATAACAAAGGGAACATTGACAAAACGAGCTAGGGTTTTTACAAGCAAAGTCTTCCCTGTTTCACAGCAACTCATTACTCAACTGTGAAAAAAATAAAGACAATTTGACAGATGCATAAACAATAAGCAATAGGATTCAAATCTAAGGCACAAACAATGTTTAAAAATGAAGCAAGAAGATCATACCCGAGCCAGTTGGGCCCATTAGAAGCACATTGCTTTTCTCTAAATCTACATTGTCGTCGTCATTATCTTCAGTCTTGGATCTTTCCGGATCTGCCCCTAACCCTTTCTTCAAGGAGGCGTGATATATCCTTTTGTAATGGTTATAAACAGCCACCGAAAGGACCTGCATACAAAACGCGTACAAGTTCAAACAAAATTGATGTGAAACTTCGAAGATAACCCGATGGATCTAACTTCACAAGCATAATCAATAAGACTTCATTTATGAACACATGTACATTTAGATACATCACATCGAGAAATGATCAGAATGCATTAAAATCAAGATTAATGAGCAAAAGAGTTGAAAGTTTAAACCTTTTTGGCACCATGTTGACCAATGACAAACTTATCCAATCCTTCACAAATCTCCTTAGGAGTAGGCAAATTCTTTCCAAGATTTGAACCACCCCACCCATGCTTCTCTCCATCATCACCACCACCTGCACGCGTGGCGTCAACCCCTGGTGCAACGGCGGTCCTGCGGTAGTATGCACCGCGAGTCCATTATTCGTCCAATTCTCCGGTGGATCACCCGCCATAAGCGCGCAATGTGTCCCAAAACGAAGCCTTAATTTTGTTCCCATAATCATCCTCATTGTTAATCTGTCTCTTATCCTTCCCATTACTATTCTTAACCCTACCAATTTCCACAAACCGGCCCTGTAAAGGGGCCATCTTGTACGGCCGGAAATAATAAGCAGTTTTACAATTAGGACAAAGATTAACCGCCTGGTACCCATTTTTCAAATTACCATCGGAAACAAGATCCGGCGGAGATTCCGATTCATTGCCGGCGTAAGACGACGGCGGAATCAGATGGTGGTTATTCGAAAACACCAGACTCATCTGCTTACAACAACGAGGACAGTTAGCTTCAGCTCTAATCCTCCGCGTGGTCTTACCGCCGCCGTCATCAGAACCACCACCGCCGTGATCCGATTTACACCTCTCTTGCGTCAACGACGGCGGAAGAGCGCCGGCGTACAGCAGGCAATTCACGAAACGACGCTTCGATGTTGTTGCAAATACAATCTCGTGAATCTTCTTCCATCTCCACAATCCAGACATCATATCCAGTCCAATTTGTTCAAAAGTGAATTCAGTTGTTGGATAAAAGGGGGATTTGAAAATTGGTGATGTTTAAGATGAAGATGATGTATCTAATCCAGAAATCTATCCGAATTGGGATTGCATACGTTTGATGCAGACATGATTTTGCGGGATGGGGAACGAAGAGAGACAAGAAAGGGGAGATCAATGGTGGTTGAAACTAATAACCGTAAATCGCTCTCCACTCCCACTGCTCTCCTTTGCCATCTTTACACGGCTTCAACTTTTTTCAGATTTGGTGGCATCTGAAATTTGTTCACGCTTTTTATTTTATTTTTGTTTTGAGTAAAATGTCATTTTTGTGCGTTTAGCGTCATTTTTACCAGTTTCATTCAAAAGATTTATTTTTCTCTTGTGTATAATCGTGGTTTACAAAACTTGTCATTATCATTCAATTGGTTAACCTCATCCATTTTTAACGTTAAATGAGGGGTAGGGGTATTCAGGTCTTTTTATATATTTATTTATTTTACTAATATTTTAAACCCTTAATTATTCTCACATCCCCTTAAAACATATTAACCTTAATTACCCTATTATGATCATCCTTGTGACCACCAGCTTCTTAATCCCAAAGATGATGGCCACGGTGACAATTGGGACGATCGTAATTTAAGAAAATGATAGCCACGAGGACGATCGTAATTCAAGAAAATGATGGCCACATGGACGATCAGGATTAAGAAGATGATGGCCACATGGACGATTGGCTTGATAAATCATGCAGGTGGTATAGTCATTTGCTAATTCAGTTGGTTCAAAGCATTCTTTATACGGAGTCTTGACCGACCATTGTTTGTTCATAATAAATCACAGGATATCTGCTACAACAGTGTAGTTCCTGTTTGGTTCCTTTAAACATCTACAACAACTGTTTCTTACATGAATTACACCAATAGTACATTCGACAAACGAAATCTATGGTGTACTTTGCCACATTATGATGACAACATTACAATCTAAGAATCAAAGAATCGCTGGTAACTAACTCAACCCGGCCTGCAGGGAAGAAGATACTTTGCCCCCTATAGCCGCCCTTCACTTGTTACCATTTCTTTTATCGTCATTGTCATGTTCATGTTCCTGTGCCTATAAATACACTTGAGGATTCTTCGAATCACACTATGATACACCTTTTCAACTTATTTACAACTTTATCATCCACTTCCACCAGCAACCTCGGCTGCACGCTGCCTCATCATCTCCATTACAGCAGCCCTCCGCCGACTATCAGCCTGTTGTTGCAGCCTTCTTAAATGTTCCTTCAGATCTCTGTAAACATAATCCAAACAAACACATTAGTGAATATACATATAATAGTATTTCCTTAATAGTGTAATGAATGGGGCAAACCTGCAGCGTGGTACATGACATTGTGATTCTTTACATGCTCGGGCATGAAGTTGAAGAAGATACCACATTTTCTTGCAAAGAACACAACCTCCAGAGGCGCGTATTTTGCAACTCATCCCATGTCTGAAAAGTCCCTTCACCTTTCTACAGTTTGGATACTGGCAATGTGGAGACCGACACTGAGATGCATGTACCAGGAGATCAAGCATTTTCCTAAGCTGCAATACCAAAAAAAATAATATAATTATAATCTTGAGTTTTTATAAGCAAAATGCACAAAGTGAAAGAAAGATATATTTAGCATATACCTGTACAACACGTTGTTGGCGAGCTTCTTTGTTTTGTGCATCACGCTCAGCAATGGAGACATGAGGCGTCAGCTTATGAGGATGATCAATGCCTCCATCTTTGCAGTAGCAGGAATTGCAGACATCATAGTCAGGACAAACATCACAGCGCCAACCTTGTCCTGTTTCTATATCATTATGACATCTGTTGCATGTTGTCACAAATGCAGGCGCGGTTGGGTTATGAAGATGGTACAACACCATCATTGATGAATGTTTTGCTCGACGAAGTGTGTCATATTGATAATGATTTCCTTGACAAAGGCTGAGAAAAGCTTGTCGGGTGTCGAAAAATTCACTCTCGAGAATCTCGTCTTTATCTTTGGTATCTACCAGAACATCATTGATTTCAATCTGCATAATTTATCCATTTTTAATCATAACTGTAATCATAATCGAGACTGAGGATGGAGATCTTGATTTTGAGAAGCTTACAGGATAAAGAGAATGTTTCTCCCTATGATTGATGGGATGCCTCTCCCAATCCTCAAGTTTTTGTTCAATTTCATAACAACTGTGATTGCAAGTGTTGAGTTAGAACAGTAGGTTGCATTTATCTTATTTTTTGCTGCAATGGTTACAATATGAAACTGATCTTTTGGCTAGAATTGTGAAAAAAAAACCATTCTTTATACTACTTACTTATCACAGATCTGAAACTTTTTGCACTGATTGCAGGCCCATCGATTTCCAGATACCATAAGAATGCAGCAATGGGTGCATGCATGCTGTAAATGAACCATAATGAAATCTTCCTTCATTGGGGAAATTGATTCACCAAGCTGTACCAAATAGATTCCAAGAAACCGGGTATGAAGACATTAATTAAGATGGCAAATTACAAAAATCTTTTCAGGATTCCCAGAAAACATAAATTAAATAAAAGATACAATAATGAAGAGAATTAGTTACCTTGTGCATCAATAGCAGATCTTTGGATGCATTACTAGAAAGATCGGTTTGACCAGAAGCTTTCAAAGCTCTTTTTGTTATGGACTTCTTAATGAATCCTTTCTTATTTTGCTTTCTTCCTTCCTCTTCTTGACGAATCTGATAAATCATATCTTCCGCAGCACCCGGCCAATAGTCTCCATCAAAGTAAGGTAATCGAGCTGCAGTTACCTTAGCTTTGCATTCACCAGAAGATGTAAAAAAATGATCATATAAATTAGTGAGACCAACTACAATATTTTCCTTTGAAGCTTTTCTCAACATCGACAAATACCTGATACACACATCCACATAAATCCTTCAGTGTTAGTAGTAGTAGTAGCAGTAGTAATTACAAAAAATGAAGTAATGCACATCTCACAACCACTCACCATTCTCTTAGTTTATCAGATTTCGGTGTCTTCTGAATTTCAGGATGACAATACAAGATATAATCTTCACCCTTCAATGGAGGGCAAGCCCATATATAGCAACTTGTGAAACCACGTAATTTGCAATATTCTAGGTAACCTATCTGGTAAGTAGAATGAAAGAAAATCAGTTGACATACTCAACTTAATAAGAAAAAAGCAACCAAAAAGATTTTTTATTTTTTGTTAAAAAACACTTGCCAGAATTTCATGATACACAAATGTACGGAGAGCCTCCCCTGTGACAGCCCTAATCTCAGGCCTAAAGTACTTGACAGAATCCAAATAAGAAAGATACACACGGCGATGATTTGGCTGCTCACACTCTGCTCCAAATTCTTGAACATACATCCCAAAAAGACATACTTCAACTCCTTCAATTTTCTGAAACAACAGAACAACCTAAAACAAGCAACAGTGGTTTAGAGATTTAGAGATTGGTATAATAATGATGACATCAAAAGGAAATATTATTATTTTTAAATACCTTCGACTTGTACCCAAATTCAACAGGGTAATTTTCATCTTGAAAGATCTCAAGAAATCGCTGTTTGACTTCCAATTTCTTGTCCACGGATGACACAACTCTGACAACAAGTGATTCCGCTCCAGGAACCTGATATAATCATAATTCAACAATCAATAAAGAATTCTGATTATATTTATACAAAATACACCGATCAAATTGAAAATCAGAAGATTAACTTTTACCTCATCATAACTTTTACCAAGGAGCCTAGCACGCTCTAGTCTCTCGTGTTTCAGTCTTCCAAACAACCTGCTCTCTATATGATCACTAAGTATGGTTCTAGGTAAATCTTTTGCTCCAAGTACAGCACTCTGCGGTAGGGGTAACCTCTCTCCTCTTTCAACTTCTTCTACATAACAATTTGGACATGTGTACTCTGCTTGTCCACCATCATTTCTTCTACCATTAAATAATGCGCATATTTGATGTTGCCATGCTTCACACTTGTCACATTGAACCCACTGCCAAAAAAAACACAAGGATTAAATATCCATGTGAGCGATCATGAAAAAATAAACACATCATACCCATTCTTCAGTTTCCTCATCATTTTTCTTTTTCTCTAATCTAGCTTTCAAAACATTAGTTCCATCAACATTAATAGTGTCTCCACGGGCTTCATTGTAGCAAGGAATACAGAAGTAGTGACGAGTATCACCAGTCCCAACAGTGTAGAACATTGCATTTCTTTTAATACGAGCACCACAAGGTGTACAATATATAGGTGGTGGTTCAAAAGTTAGCTTTTCAACTGCACATAGTTGACAAGAATTCTCACTCATCGAGTGTTCCAGAGCTTGATTCTTTTCTGCTTTCGCTTTGCTCTGTACAACAAATGAATACAAGATATAAAATGGGAAGAAATAAAAAATAAGATTAAGTGACACAAGGGTATTGTAGTAATCTCACCTGGCCGACCCACTGCCTGAGACCGGAGATATGCTCCCGAACCTGCTTTGGTGTAAACAACTCTATCATTGATACTCCCTTTATATTTGCTTTTCCAGATTTGGTTCCAGAGGAGGCTTCAGCCGGAAGTGCTGCATTTTCCAGTTTAGGCTGGCCCTGGCTCTGGCCTACCTCTATCTCAGTCTTAACAAACTCCTGTTTTGGTAAACCAGTGGCTTTAGTAGGCACAACTGGATCACCTTTGGACTTTTGGTTTCCAGAATCTTCCACGTAGTCCTTGGGAATTTCATGCACAGAACTTGCAAGAATTTCCAATTTTACCCCCTTAACCTCAGATTTTTTGGGAGTTGTATTGGTGTCATCAAATTGATCCTGAAGTTGAGATGCGCTGGAGACAGGAACTGTTATGGGCGGAGTTTGGCTTTCAGTAGCCAGTGATTGTGATGACGGTTCTATTTTCATTCGTTTCAAAGTTGGATTTATATCTTGTGGAGTTTCAGCAACAGATGGACTCGTCTTCATGCTACATTCACTAGACTCTTCACGCGGGGCCCCTTTCAGTTGCACAAAACGCTTTACCGGGACACAAACTGGACAACTAGGATCCCTACAGTGCCTATGATGATGAAGTAAAACCTTTGTCATTCGGCAACGAGGATATTGACATTGAACCAGATCATTACATGATGCCATATGGTTCAACAACTTTTGAGCAGTGATGCAATTGATTTCTGGACATTTTCCTGGTGGATGAACACATTTACGAGCATGTCGCAAGAACAAAAGCCACCTTTGTTGATTCTTGAACTGTAATTCACGGGTTAGATTAACAGATTTAGAAGAAGCACCAGATTTGGGTGGATTTATTGTTTTATTGGCAGCACTTTGATAAGTAATAGATCCTTCTGAAGAAAGATTGTTCCTCTGAGCTTGATCTTGACCCGTTATTCTTTGGCTAAATTCTTCTTTGACATTTTGCTCTGTCATGTTACTTGGTACATGTGGCACTTCTTGAGACCTTGAATGCCATTGGCCCTGCATTACAGACCCTGGTTGAACTCCTATAGAGCTAATAAGACCATTTTGAGTGTCAGCAACAAATTGACCTTCCCCGGTGTTCTCTTGAAAGTGATTGATTGTCTGGGAAGACTGAAAATGGTCAGAGACCTGCAATTGACCTCCAGGATCAGATATCATCTGAGACTGACCATACGATAAATGCTGATTCTGCTGATATTGCTGCTTTTGTAAACTTTGATTTTGAACAAGTTGTTGCTGAAAATGAACAGGCTGCTGTAGTGAATGCTGAGACCGGAAATCCGTCTTTTCTGATTGATCAATTGAAGGTTTCATGTTTGTCCCCTGCTGAGTGTTGACCAAATTGGAATGATTGACCATCAAGGGAGAGCTTGTTTTATGTAAAGCATGCAAGCTTACTGAGTTAGCGTCCTGGTTATTCATCATTGACATAGCAGAATTTGTGAGGGCATAAAAATTTCCAGATCGAGAAGAATCAGTAGTACCTCCATAGTTAGAAGCTGTTGCATAGCTTTCTGAGGTTCCTGAACCATTCATCATTGGTAAATAATTTCCCGTCATTCCTAAACCACTGTTTGTTGACCCGTTTGGAAACCCATACGCTTTTTGATGCGCACTAGACCTGATTCCCCCACCCATATGGCTCCCTAGGCTATGTAATATTCTACTGTTTTGACCACCAACTTGCTGCTTTTGTTGCAGTGGTTGAGACACGGTTGTAGAGTCAATAGTTGATAGCCCAACAACACTGTTGGAGGAATCTATATTCATGTAAGACTGACTGCTTGTGCTATTACTGTTATTAAATCCAGGAGTAGGTATCATCTGGCTGGCCATTCTTTGTGCGCCCATCGATGAAATCAAATTGTTTCCACCTGAATTATTGGAGAAATTTGTTATTGACTGTTGGTAACCATTAGTCATACCTGCATAAAAGGATACGATTGTAATACAGAGTAGAAGAAAATTTGGTAACACAAAGAACTTTGAAACAGAATAAAGGTAAAGTTTACCATCAGATGAACTTAATGAACCATTGTGCATCCCACTGGGAATTTGTGTGCTATTGGGCAAAAAGTTCCCTGTGTTGACAGCTGGCGGCACCATGGTATCCATAGACGATGGAACCATTATGCTTGAGTTTCCACTTTGAGGCATGCCAGGATTTGGAATCATAGTTCCCATGGGAACAGAAGTATTTCCTTGTTGCTGATATGGGAGGCGTTTGATTAAAACATGTAAACGGTTTTCTAGTGTCTCTGAATTCATGTATTCCTCCTAAACAAAGAAAAAAAGAAAAATGAAGGGACTCCAAATGTAGGAGTAGAAACATGCCTAGATAGATTTATACAAAAAGAGTGAATCAAAGAAGAGAAAACAAAACCTTAGTGGTTGCAGTTTTAAACAGGCCTTCTTCTAAACGTCTAACAATGTCTACCACCTTCTTTTGATCTAGCTCCTGAGTTTGTGGTCGCCGCATTAAGAATTCAAAGCTGCAGGAGATAAAATATTCCCAGGGATTAAATGTCAAATATATGATGGATGCAAAAAAAGACCAAACTACACCTGAATGCATGCATGAATGCACAGGGTAAGAGTGTTCACACTTCACACAAAAACATCTAAGCACATTTGGGAAGAAGGAACTTACATTCTCTCTTGTATATAACGCCGAACTGTAATAAAACCATCCACATTGGGTGCATTACGCTGACTTCCAGAGCTTTGCATTATGTTCTGCTGATGTGGCACGGCAGACAATGAAGTCCCAGATTGATTCTGTACCTGCCCAGAAAACTGTCCGGACATGTGTGTAGGTAAATTCATCTTATCCTGTCAACTAGTAGGTATGATATTCATAAAACAAAAACACCATTCAAAACATTCAATCAACACCAAATGTTGGATTGTGACGCCTATCCTTAAGTCAAGCTGCTTCAGTTTTCCTGAGTAAAATCAAAATGCCAACAGCAATAGAAAAACTTCAGTAAAGGTAGAATATGACTACACAACAAGAAAGACAAGTGCCTTCCCATTTATGTTTAAAACTATCACCTTTCAAAGATGATTACAGAGAATGGTGTTAGGAATATTGTTGCCATGTACAGTGGAACATTCTATGGGCCAGAGGTAGTATGTTATTTCAATAATTTACAAAATCGCTAACACAACATATGATGGTCAGCCAAACATGTGAATCAAGTAGAAGTTAATATATATAAGTGAAAGGTGACAGGTGGCAGAGTGGCAAATGGCATGAAATAAACATGCCTTGAGAAAGAGAATTAAAGGCACCGAGCTATACAGAAGGAGATGCTCATTTATGTTACAGAGAAGTAATGGTTGTGCACATCTGATGAAAACAGATCGAACAGAAACTATGTGCTTAGCATCAGAACCAGGATATACAGAAATCAACTTGAGCAAGAGTCAAGAGATGTGTAGCTATAAATGCTATGTCACCAATGGATGAGATTTTTAAGTCACTTGGAACTTGGAAGATTAGATTGGGTAAAACTGTAAAAGAATGGGTTATGATTTTCATTGATATAGAGTATATACATAATAGATACCTAAAAGATTTACTTAGAGAACCGTTGAAGAATAATATGGTGAATCCTCCTTCAAAACCATGTGAAACATTCAATAGTTTTTGAACCTTATGAAAGCACACAGCAAGTTAAAACTACATAAAGCCAGCATGACTTCTGAGTCAAGAAAAGCTCATGTTTCATACGATATATCCCAACATTAAACGTATCTTATCGTCGTAAGTCATAAAACCATATTTAGCAAACAACCGTTAACATTGCACAGAACATGGCAATATGAAACCAACACTTCGTAACTTTTTCTAGTGATCATTATGCACAAATCTATTTCAAGTTCTATATCTCATGCTTATTACTTAAAATTGCCACTTATAATATTCATAACTAATATAAATGATCTACATTCTACAGTAGTTACCTCTGAGAGAAGTCGGCCAGATATACCTAAATTTCAAAAATGTGGATCCCATTCCCTAGCAAGGATTTCATCACCAAACTAAATTTCCTAATAATTATGATCTAATGTTTTTGTGGGCACACAGGGTTGGACCGGATAAGAAATGAAGTTTTTTAGGCCAAATTGGGGGTGGCACGCATTTCGGATAAGATAAGGGAGGGGAGATTGAGATGGTTTGGGCATGTGCAGAGGAGACATATGACAACACTAGTAAGAACCGTAGAAACCTTCACAACGGAGGGGTGTTGGGAATAAATTCACACACACACACAATGCAGAAAATAAAGAACACAATATTTAACGTGGTTCGGTCTAATCTGACCTACGTCCACGGGAGCAACTAGGGTTTGTATTATTGAGTGATTGAGATTACAAGTACAAGAGATTAATATATATATAGGAAACAGAAACTGAGAGCTAGGGCCTGCTGGACTCCACTGCTCTTTCTCTTCTATTCGGCTCGGCCGACAATGGGACGAAGCCTACAACCCAACAATCTCCCACTTGGAGGCTTCGAACACTTTCAACTGCGCTCCACTTGTACTTCGTAAACATCATCTGATCTTTTTGCTCCTCCTAGTTGCTACCACCTTCTCAACATTATTCCTGAAGGCCAGCTGAAGTTACACAGAACTTCAGCTTATCCAGTGTCACAGACTTGGTAAACATGTCTGCTGGATTCTTCGCACCCGAGATATTCTTCAAGTTTATTGTACCATCACAAATCAGCCCTCTGACAAAATGATACCTCATCCCAATGTGCTTTGTTTTTCCATGATAGACTGGATTCTTAGCAAGCTTGACTGCACTTTCGTTATCACAGTATAACGAGTAGTCAGTCTGTGTTTGACCCAATTCTGCAAGAAAAGTCTTCAACCAAACTAGCTCTTTATTGGCTTCAGCAACTGCCATGTACTCAGCTTCTGTTGTTGATAGTGCAACACTTTTCTATAGCCTGGACATCCAACTCACTGCTGTTCCTCCCACTGTGAAAACATACCCAGATGTGCTTTTGAATGTCTATTTACAGCCACCCAAGTCAGCATCTGTATAACCATTCAAAACTGCATCCTTTCTTTTGAAACATAAGCCCATCTTTGATGTACCCTTCAAATACCTGAGCAGCCATTTGACTGCTCCCCAGTGCTCTCTCCCCGGATTAGACATAAACCGACTGACAACTCCAACGGCATGTGCTATGTCTGGTCGCGTGCATACCATTGCATACATGAGGCTACCAATAGCGGATGCATAAGGAACTTTAGCCATGTCCTCTTTATCTTCATCTGATCTAGGAGACTGATCCTTGGTAAGTTTGAAGTGACTCCCAAGAGGTGTGCTTCTAGGTTTCGTGTTTTCACCATTTATGTCAAATCTCTCCAACACTTTCCCTACGTATTTTTCCTGAGACAGTGTTAGAAAGCCATCTTCCTTGTTTCTGGCAATGTTCATTCCGAGTATCTGCTTAGCGGGACCCAAATCCTTCATCTCGAATTCTTTGGACATTTGCTTCTTCAGCTTACTGATTTCATTCATGTCAGATCCTGCAATAAGCATATCATCCACATAGAGAAGAAGGATGATATAAGAGTTACTGAATTTCTTCAGATAACAGCAGTGGTCCATCTCACATTTCTTATACCCTGTTCTTTCCATGAAGTTATCAAACTTCAAGTACCACTGTCTGGGTGCTTGCTTCAGTCCATACAAGCTCTTCTTCAACTTACAGACCCAATTTTCTTTACCCGTAACCTGAAACCCTTCAGGTTGTGCCATGTAAATTTCTTCATCAAGATCACCATGTAGAAATGATGTCTTAACATCTAGCTGCTCTAGATGTAAGCCCTCTGCTGCTACAATGCTCAGAACTAATCTGATGGTTGTCATTTTCACCACTGGAGAGAACACTTCATTGTAACCGATTCCCTCTTTCTGTTGAAAGCCCTTGACCACTAACCGGGCTTTATACCGTTTAGTTCCATCATGCTCATCCTTGATTCTGAAGACCCATTTGTTCTGTAAGACCTTTCTGTTTAGCGAAAGCTTTGTTAATACCCATGTCTTGTTTTTATTCAAGGACCCCATTTCTTCTTTCATAGCATGCTCCCACTGGAGCGAGTCTTTAACTTTGACTGCCTCAGAATAGCACTCCGGTTCACCATTTTCAGTCAACAGTAAGTAATTTACTGACGGGCTGTATCTCTCTGGTGGCTTGGTAGTTCTGGTGGATCTCCTGACCCACTGTGAACTGGAAGACTGTACTGGGGACGGTGATTCTTCTTCATCCTCTGAACTGACTATATCATCTTGATTATCTTCAGAGCTTTCACTATAAGTTGAATCATTTTGGATATCTGTCTCGGTACTCCCACTGCTTTGAATACCCCCTGAACCTCTGTTTCTGATAGCCTCATCATCAAAGTCAACATGTTCTTTCTGAACTTTTGAGGTTTCAATATTTCTGTCTTTATATAGCTCGTTCTCGATGAAAGTGGCATGTTTGCTTCTGACTACCTTTCTGCTTTCAAAATCCCAAAGCATGTAGCCCATTTGTTCTGACCCATAACCAATAAATGTATACTTCTTGGCCTTTGCGTCTAACTTGTCACCATCTTTCATCAAATCATAAGCACTGCACCCAAAGACCTTTAGGTGCTTGTAACTGACAGCTTTGCCTCTCCATTCTTCTTCAGGTATTTGGAATCCCAATGGTACCGACGGTCCACGATTGATAAGATAAGCTGCAGTGTTAACTGCATCTGCCCAGAACGTCTTAGGGAGCCCAGCATTTAACCTCATACTTTTGGCCCTCTCATTGAGAGTTCTATTCATTCTTTCTGCAACTCCATTTTGCTGAGGAGTGCCAGGAACTGTCTTGATCATCTGGATGCCGTGTTCAGCACAGTACTCGAGAAACTCTGTGCTAATGTATTCACCTCCATTGTCGGACTTCAAGCATTTTACCTTCAAATCAGTTTCATTTTCAACAGCGATTTTCCATTTCTTAAAAGTATTAAAGACATCAAATTTATTTTTAAGAAAGTAAACCCATACCTTTCGAGTTGAGTCATCGATGAATGTCACGTAGTAATGCGAGCCTCCTAGAGAAGAAACTGGTGTTGGTCCGTAGACATCTGTATGAACAAGTTCCAGTTTCTGAGCTTTTGGCGTTTTCCCTGTCTTCACAAAGGAGACCTTCTTCTTCTTTCCAAGAACACATGGCTCACAGAATTCTGACTCTACCTTCTTCAATTCTGGGAGTTTACCATTTGCTACGAGCATCTTCATTCCTTTTTCACTCATGTGACCCAATCGCTGGTGCCATAGAATAGATGAGCTGGGTCCGCTGGTTACTGCATTTATACCATCATTCGTCACTTCGACCATATACAAAGTGCCTTTCTTTTTACCCTTTGCGATTACCAAATTCCCCTTGATAACCTTCCATTGCCCACTACCGAACGTGACGTCATAGCCCTGATCGTCCAACTGCCCGATAGAAATCAACATCT
The DNA here is from genome assembly GCA_023525975.1 of Smallanthus sonchifolius. Taxonomy (NCBI): domain Eukaryota; kingdom Viridiplantae; phylum Streptophyta; class Magnoliopsida; order Asterales; family Asteraceae; genus Smallanthus; species Smallanthus sonchifolius. The sequence goes on along the minus strand of CM042032.1, from coordinate 82,165,637 downwards.
TCTTAAGACTTGGAATAACCCGAACATTTTTCAAGGTCCAAATAGTACCCATTGGTGTCTTCAAATCAATGTCCCCCATACCTGTGATATCAAGAGTATCATCATTAGCCAAACGAACTTTACCAAGTTTACCTGTTTGTAGATTCTTCATCTTCCTCGTGCTAGAAGTAGCATGGAACGATGCCCCGGAGTCCATGATCCATGACTCGGTTGAGTTCTCAACGCAACAAATGAGGGCATCATCTGAATCATCTGTGGCTGCATTTACCTCTCTTCTTTCTTTTTCCACTGATGGTTTTGGGCATTGATTTCTGAAGTGCCCGGTCTCCTTGCAATTCCAGCAAGTGACGTCTTTCCTTTGTTTTGACGGCCCCCTAGATTTACTTCGACCCCATTTTCTTGATTTTGATCTGTCACTGTTGTTACCCCTCTCATTATTTCTACCTCTCCCTTCAGTGCTTAGCAAAGCACTCGATGATTCCCCAGAACTTCGTCTTCTAATGTCCTCTCTTAGGATAATTTCACGAATGCCCTCGAACGTGAGTTTAGAGGTTCCAGATGAACCACTAATGGCAGTGACTGTACCTGACCAACTTTCAGGTAACGAAGATAATAGAAGTAATGCTTGGACTTCATCTTCAAATTTAATATCAACAGATAACAAACGGGATATGATAGTATTAAATTCATTAATATGAGCTGTAACAGACGCACCTTCTTTCATCTTGGTGTTAACCAATTGCCTGATTAGGAATACCTTATTAGATGCAGAAGGCTTTTCATACATATTGGACAAGGCTTTCATCAACCCACTTGCTGTGGTTTCTTTCAGGATGTTAAACGCCACACTCTTAGATAGTGTGAACCTGATAACAGCTAAAGCCTTTCTGTCCATTGCGGCCCACTCATCATCCTTCATCTTTTCTGGTTTAGGACCTGTCAGAACCATGTCAAGATCCTTCTGACATAGCAAGTCCTCAACTTGCATTTTCCACCATCCAAAGTCCTGTCCCTCAAACTTCTCAATCCTCTGTTTACCGTCTTCTGCCATAACTTCAAATAAAAACAATACTTGTCCAAAAAAGAACCGGTTAACTCGAAAAATCAGTTTACCAAACTTAGCAACGGCGGCTGCCTGAACTTAACGGCTAATCTATTGAAAAACTGATGATGATTTCGAGTATACCTGGCAATCGGAGAGACTGCTGTTAGACGGCGGCGGAAAACACTGTTCACCGGAAAACACTGTTCACCGGGGGGGGTACTGTTCACGGGTACTGTTCACCGGAAAACACTGTTCACGGCGGCGGTACTGTTCACGGCGGCGGTACTGTTCACGGCGGCTAGGTTTGACGGTTCGTGTGATCTGATCAAGAGCCAAAGATCTGATACCAGTTGTTGGGAATAAATTCACACACACACACAATGCAGAAAATAAAGAACACAATATTTAACGTGGTTCGGTCTAATCTGACCTACGTCCACGGGAGCAACTAGGGTTTGTATTATTGAGTGATTGAGATTACAAGTACAAGAGATTAATATATATAGGAAACAGAAACTGAGAGCTAGGGCCTGCTGGACTCCACTGCTCTTTCTCTTCTATTCGGCTGGGCCCACAATGGGCCGAAGCCTACAACCCAATAAGGGGAGGAGCAGAGAAGAGACAGATGACAACACTAGTAAGAACCATGGGAACCCTCACAATGGAGGGGAGGAGCAGAGGCACACCCAAACTGACATGGGATGAGCAGATTAGGCAGGATTTGTTAGACTTACACCTCTCCTTGGTTTTAAAAAGCGAAAAGCACACCGAAGCGACAAGGTCTAAATCCGAAGCGCAAATCGCAAAAGCGGACCGATTTTCGTACGCGAAGCGCAAGGTGCTTATATAATTTTTTTTATATATCCCATTGGTTTTTAGCATCCCCTACCCAAAATATAGCCATAAATAAGGTTTATATATGATTTAATGTATAAATTACTTACATGTACAACCTCTTTAGCTAAATGTATAACACTTTGAAGCACAAAAACAGCCCCTGTACAAGAATCGAGCCTTTAAGTGCGATTTTTTTTCAAAAAAGTGCGATTTTTTTTCAAAAAAGTGCGAGTTTTGTACGTTGCTCGAGTTGGGTTACATGACTCGCTAGAGTCTGCGCCCTAGGTCGAGTCACGAGTTAAGCGCGCTTACTATCGGTTTTTAAAACCAAGCACCTCTCTGTGGACATGATCAGTGATAGGATTTCTTGGAGACGTCAGAGAAAGGTTATGAATTTTAGGGGCATATAGATTTGTCTTAGCTTTGTTTTGGTGTCTTAGCTCGTCTTAGCTCTTAGCTTAGCTTTTCCACCCTTTTGTTAGCCTTTCTTCTTTGGTTTCGGTGTTGGTTACGTTCGAGGTGGTTCGTGCTTCTTTTTCTTACTTGTACTTTTATACTTTATATTTCCAAAAAAAATGGGCAAGGAGTGTGGGTGCAGGATAGATAAAATTTTTGCCCTCATCTCACCCTCCCCAGCTCTACCAATAGCTTCTATGAGTGGGATCTTACGGGTCTGTTTGTTTGTTTGTATCCTCATAGAAATGAGTGAATGCATAATGCATTCTCCTTCAAAAAACTAAAAGAACTGTTTCAGTTGAAATGATTTACATTTGATATAAAAAAAAGGAAACTTTGCCCCTGCTTTTGCAACAAAAGTGGTAAAAAACAAACTTTAGTCATAATCAACATTTTGTTTCACTTCTAATTTTGAACACATGAAATCCAACACAGCAAATTCCCAACTATCTCCCTGTTGTTACATCACAACAATAAATCTCAATTTGATTAAACCCCCAAAATCTTGACCAGTAATCACGATAACCCCAAATACTGAACTTTAAAACCCAAACTCCGCATTTAGCAACCCTGGATTAGTAATTCCTCAAATAAGCTCAAATAAGTTACGAAAATCATTCACACCAGCAGAAATTAGATTAAATCATCCTTCAGTTTAACAATTGATTTCAATTACATCAAACCCTAATTTAACCAATTACCCTGTAAATTGGAATGAAGAAAACGGAAACAGATTCAAAGCAATAGAGGATTAGACAGAGGATGATGATAGATCGCAGTGGCATACCTTAATTTATTCTTAGAATTGGAGGTAGATGAACAATTCGAAGCGCATCAAAAAACCCCAATGACTTCGCATAGGCAAAGCTCAAAAGAGAATTGGGGTTAGTTTGTCGGGCATGGTTAAAAGTTATAACCCGATAAGTTGTCGGATTTCCGGGTTTGGAAAGAAAAAAACACTTTGATTTATAAATTTTTTGGTAACCTTTTAAAATATGACCCGTATGATATGACGAAAAATATTTATACGAGTCATATGACTTTGTCAGTTGTCACGTCAGTTATTTCAGTGTCAATTAATTAAATCATATATGTCGTATGATTTGGCGAACACCACCTTATACGGGTCGTATGAACAGTTTCGTCATATCATACGGGTCGTATGACCTCTGTTGTTTGTATAGTATGTTAGTGATGTTTGTATAGACCTGGGCTATTTTTAAACACACTCTTTTGATAAATTAATATTTATATTTGGTTCTTAAATGTATCATAAAAAATAATCATACTTTTTTAGTTATCATGAAAAAAAAATATTAACAATTTTTGCATATTAAAGTCACTAAAATGTAAGAAAAACACCAAAAAAAATCATCAACCCATTTTTATTATAATAAAGGATTTACAATCTACACATGTCTAAAATGCATATACTTATAAAAAAAAGTATGAGTAAATTACGGTTTTTATCCCTCTGGTTTGGTAAACATAACCCTTTTAGTCCAAATGTTCTAATTTGTTTTTTTTAGCCCATTAGTTTTATTTTCGTCTCATATAACTCAATAACTCTATCACCATCCAGAGTTGTCGCTAACTTTTTATGAATTGACAAACATACCCTTTTGTAGAAAAAACACAAATATAAACCACCCACATCTATCTATCTCTCTCTCTCTCCCTCCCTCCCTCACCCATTGGGGTCAAACCACCTACAACAACACTGGTGGTCCAAGAGACTTATATGCAATGAAGAGGATGAAGGGAAACGAATGAATCTGGTTATGGATCAAGTCAATATTGAATTTCAAACGAAGATGTGAACAGTCGGATTTTTTATAGGAAATTAGTTGGGGATGATCTTTTCTCGACTGGTACGTGGCAGTGGTGGCGACGGCGACAATTTTGGTGTTACATTGTCTTACACCAAGAAATTAGTTTTGGTGCCGGAGGTTAACACTTCATACAGAAATGAAAAACTGTCGGGCTAAATTTATTGCACATTTCTTGGGTGATTTCAACATATTGGTGGGTTTAATGGACAAAACTTTCCAAAATTGGGATTAAAAAAAGAAGATTGTATATAGGTAAGTTGGATTCAATCGGTGCTCTACTAGGCAAACTTCGATTTGACTCAAATGTTGATGGTTTGAGGTGGCCGAATAAAAAAACAAATGGTGAGCCCCAATCGTAGGTTTCATCTCACCATTTTAGGATTTCATAACCTTTTTTGCAGTTCTAATTCCATAGACTTAAGCCCCAATCGAATATTTCAGCTCATCAATTAGGTTCATCGAGAGGGTTAATCCTTTGAAATCCTAAATCTTTGTATATGTAGAATGTGACTAGAGATTTTTGCAATCCCAGTAAATTTAGACGAAGAACTATTGGTTGTGATTTTTTCCATTACCAAAATGTTGCAAAAGTTGAGTTTTGTTTGAGTTTCATGTTTAAGCTTATGTAAAAGTTTAATGTTTGGAAATCAGTTGGTTGTAGGTGGGTGATTTTCATCTTCACAATCATGACTTCATGTTGAATGTTCACATTCGCCAAGTCAACATGAAACTGCCATGGCCGCCTCCTCCATTGTTCTTGCCGATTGTTAATCGCATGTCTTTTGACCAGATATCATCACTGTTCTTGTCGGAAAGGGGGCTGATGACGAATGAAAACTTAGGGTTGCGACTAGAGATGGCGATGGTAGCGTAGTTTTGATTTTGTATTTTTTTTTGCTTGTTTTATTAATAGGGGTATTTTGGTATTTTTAACAAAGTTAAAGAAAAAACAAACAGTGTTAAACAGGTGACTTTAATTGAAAAGAAAATGAAACTAATGGACTAAAAAAAATCAAATTAGAAATGCAATTTACTAAAAAAATAATATTTAAAATAGTGACTCTTTACCCCATAAATTGGTCAAAACATTTCATCAAATATTGACTAATATAGCCTGTAACAAGTTATTATTTTGAATAGTCTTTTCATAGGTATATGAGTACATGCATTATAGAAAAGTTTTTAAGTTTAAGAAATTTAATATATCAAAATTATGTTGAGTGACTTTTATTTATTGTTCTGACATATTTAAAAACTTTAATATGCCAAAATCATGTTAAATGATATTTTTTTATTACTTCTTATGATATTAATCTTTATTCTTATAGATATTAACTCTAGGCTTAAAAAAATGGTTGATAGACAAATTTATTTATTTTTACTGGACATCATAAAAGCTATTTGGAGAATTAAAAGGATAATAAAAATGTTTATTTTAAAAATATTTTTTATAGAAAGAAAAATTATGGTAAATATTTAGTAAAATTCAAAATATAGCTAAGAATCAAATATGAGTATTATTTTTTTTATTAACATTGTATTAAAGAGATAATGAAAGATAAACGTTGTTTAAAAATCAGCAACAAGTTTATCTCTTTAGTACTGTTTAATAGCAAATGAAAGAGTTTTAGTCTAGTTCGTGGTTCTCTACTCGCACTTATTTATGACCATGCACAATAAAGGCGTTAGCGAGGTGGTAGAAAGAGAGTGAGGATGTGAAGGGGAGAGGATAAGTGGAAGTTCATGTGTATAAATGACTAGAAACGAAGGATGTGAGGGGGAGTGAAAGGCCAGAGGGTCGTTTTTATGGCATGTGAGTAGGGCATGAGAGAGAGAGAGTGAGTGAGGCAATACCATATCATCCGTTTTTTACGTAGTCTTATTATTGATGACACTTGATCTTAAGCTCTTATGTTTGTGTATATAATTTTTGTGAACAAATTTTATAAATATAATATAGATGTTTTGTAATTTTTAATATTTAATATAATTTAAGGAATTTTTATCATACTAATAACGATTATAACAAAATGTAGATATTAGACCTCGTGATATTACTACTCTACTAAAACCAATTGCGATATACAGTAAAAGCTTGTAAAAGCTTCTCAATGCATCGCTGACTTTTGCATCCATGTTTTCTTTCCTTACACGTGAGGTGATTTGATATTTATTTTTTGCTTTTGATTCTTCATTTTGAAAACTTATTTCGATTGTTTTTTAAGATACTTCATTTATTATTTGGGTTCAATATATGTTTCGATAAATTTAAGCATATTATTTTTTTTCGAAAGGCAAGTTAACAAGACTTATTAAAATTTAAATTCATGTTTTCTTTATATTTTTAATAAAGTTTTTAGAATGTTAGTGTCTATTTAGCTGTAACGCATGGTGGCTCTTGAAATTCTTTGATTTTTTTAACGGTTTAGATTTTTTTTAAGTTTCGAAGCGGTTTGGTGTCTGGTTTTTTAGTTTTTCGAAAACTTTGTTTAACCGTTTAGTTTTTTTTTAATAAAGTTTGATGTCGTTTAGCGTTCGTTGCTTAACGTGTCGCGTCACGCGGCGGCCGCAACGCGCCCGTTTCGAATCCGCCGCGGAGCACGGGTGGTAACCAACTAGTTTAGAACAAAATTTAATGTTAATAATAAGCAAATTTTAATAAACGTACAATAACAAGAACCTAATAAATAATAAATAATGAATCATAAAAGCCTTCATTGCTTGAGATCAATTAACCAACCAAAAAAATAAACTTCAATAAATCTTATTTAAAATACCGAAATTGGATTTTAATAATCTTACATTTTATCAATTGACCAATAATAATCCTAACTGAGAATATTCTTACCACCAGTCCTTACTTTCAAACTATTTTCTTACATTTGACCCCTATTAAAAAAAACTTAACGCCGTTAGATTTTATATAACGTGAACATCTACAAACCGCCGAAAAGTCGAGCCAAGCTAGCAGTGGTCTCGTGGTGAGTTTTGACATTGGCTCTGGTGGTGTTTAACGTGTCTCGTTTTTCCGGCAAGTCCAAACGGAGACAACGATGGTGTTTAACGGTGACAGACTAGGGTTTGCAGACCACCCCTCCGGCGAAGGCGGTGGCTAGGGTTCCGGCTTGGCTCGACTTTCTGGCGGTTTGCAGATGTCCACGTCATATAAAATCTAACGGCGTTAAGTTTTTTTAACGGAGGTCCAATGTAAAAAAATAGTTTGAAAGTAGAGACTAGTGGTAAGAATATTCTCAGTTGGGATTATTATTGGCCAACCGGTAAAATGTGAGATTATTAAAATCTAATAATCCTTTAAAAAATTAATGGGCCCCAAACGAAAAAAAGTTTAAATAAAAAAATTAGTTATTAAGGCAAAATATTTTATACTCCATATCGTCTAATATTCCGTTCTCGATAGCTATAATTACCAATCTGTTAAGTCTTTTTGTAACATTGTTGATCGTAAGTAAAATTTTAATAACTTCAACTATGAGAAACTCCTCTCTGTATATGTCACCGTCACTGGAATAGTCAACAATATTTTATACGCAGCTTGCATTTGGGGAATATTCGAGTTGTTTAAGATGTTTCGAAACATATGTAGGATTGATAACTTCACTAGTTTGTAATGTGTCAAATAACTTCAATTCCATATAAAGGTCATCTCCATCAATATCAGGTTTTTTATGAAACTTGAGTGCATCTTCACAAGGTCGTCCCCAAAAATCCCCGAAGATTTTGGGCCTGGGACGAGTAAAAAAAATGGCCCCCCATCGCAATTAATATAGAATTATATACATGTAAAATATAAAAAAAAAATTAAAAACTTTGGGCCCCTGATAGAGTGGGCCCTGGGCGGTCGCCCCACCTTGCCCCTCCCCAGGGTCGGCCCTGCATCTTCAAGAACACGACAACTCAACTTAACATTTTTATCTTCTAACTCCCTCAACTTGTTAGGAAATAAGAAATCAAATAATTTTTCACACTCTTTAAATTGGTTAAATCTTGTTTCAATAGAAACACTAGCTTGATCAACAATATATAAGAAATAATTGATTTTAAAATTGTTTTCAATTGAAAATGAAACTTCTTTGTCATTTGAACTTTCATCAAATTGTTTTTTTTCATTTGAACCGGACGCCTTTGTGAAAATATTGGATCAATATCCATTTTAATAGCAATCTCCTAGGTTCACCAAACAAGCATCTGACTCAGTTTCTCTATATCCCTTGAAGCTTCAATCATAATGTATTTCATTCTTTATCTAAATATATTAAAAAAAATTCTAAAAAATTATTAGAAAAATTCTAAAAAACTCGAATTAGAAAAATTCTAAAAAATTAATTATACATAATATTTTAACATGTTAACTTTCAAACATTAAAAAATAAGAAATTTAGATAAATAAATACAAAAAAAAAGCTATAGGTACCACCAAACAAGCTTTATGTACAACCAAACTAAGCCTAACTCAAAAAACAAGTAAAGAAAATAAAATAAACAAACTAGAAAAATGTTTAGGGTCATATTCGATAAAGTCTATAACATTAAGAATGAAAGTGTAATTTATTATTTAAAAGAAAAAGTAATAGATAAATATTACGGCCGTCACTTCCATTTTTCATCCTTTGTCATCTTCATCTACATCTCCATGTCAATTTTATGAGTTCAACTTCTCTCCATGGTTCCTAGCCTTCTCCAATAGATCTCCAGGTCAGATCTAACCCCGTATTCAGTTGAAAAAGTCCGATTCAAGTCCTAATTCCATGTTGCACGCAATATAGCGCATCTTGCGATGCACCGCAAAATGCGAAATCGGCGCAATATTCGCGCAACACGGAAACGCTACGCATCATGTGCAGCGATGCGCTAAACCCATCGCAACGTCACAATGCGCGCAATTTAAACCCAAGAAAACCGGAACAATAAACCTTGCTATTGGGTGTTCATACAACGATCTAGAACCATGGAAGGCGAAGGCGAATTCAAGGTGGGACAACAAAAGCACGCCAAATTGAACATCGGTTTGTTCTTCAAATTAGCGGGAGTAGTCTAGTAAATCAAATTGTATATTTTGATCATCAAATCTGACCCATATTGGCAATGACATGTAATAGAACCCAACCTACCATTTGTTACCCACAACATACATGACCCATCTCGCCCGACCTAACAAATTTCCCCTTGTGCAGTTCTGCCCCGTTAAACCCACCTGATAAAAGTCAAACAGAGCAAAATTAAAACAATTTACAGGAAAGTAAAACCCCAAAATTGAAAATTAAACAAATTAGGTTAAAACCAAGTTAAACCCCCAAATTGGAAAATCAACAAATTAGGTTAAAACCAAGTAAGAACGTAACAATTTAAATGCATATATAACAAAATTAGTTATTAAGAAACAACCTTCATTGCAGCATTCCGATCAGGTTCATTGTTCCAGCTCAGGTTGACTGCACTACTAACGAATGGCTAAGTATATAAATACGTTAGATCGAAATCACCGGTTAACCGCCCTCAGAAACCCCTTCGTCGCATCAAATTCACTTCGTGTTCATCAAAGTCGGCGTTTGACACTTTCAATCTTCATGGTGTTCATCGAAGCAGTGGTAACCGCCCCCCAAAAACCCCTTTCATCTTTTCGATTTAACCGTTGTATAGAGATTAATCTGGCGTTCGATACTTTGATGCTTAATAGTGTTCATCTCTTTCTCTTCATGAGATATCGATGAGAAAAAAAAGGAGAGAGGATTTTACATCCGGCTCTTTCTCTTTCCCTGTTTCACTATTTCCACTATGATGACGGCCTTTCCTCTTCGACTCTCTGTTTCTTCTATGCATTCAATCCCATTAAAGCAGGGCACTTCAACAGACGGGATCCGGAGCAGGGGGAAGGGGCGTCTTAATTCTCCGACGTCTTAATTTAATGCATTTGGGGTTTAATTGTAGAGAAGGGTAAAATTGTAACTCAGCAAATTTAATGCATTGGTAACTTGTCGTTGTGTGCTAGAAAAACTATCTTAAGTGTCTTAAAAAATAAAGCAATTTACAATAGTGTCCATCCAATAACTATTATATAGTAGTATAGATATAGATATATATAGGAAAATGATAAAATGAAAACCCACTATGAGTGATTAAACCCATTAAATTCATATGTATCTTTTTTAGAGTAGATTTTATAAGTATTTTCGTCACCAGAAAACAAAAAAAAAACGCAAAGTACTTTTTTTTTAAATGTTGAAAAAAAACAGCGTTTTTACATCTTACGTCAACATGTTACCTACGTAACACCGGATGTTACATACGTAAAAAAGTTTTAAAAAAATTTATTAAAAAATCCACTCGGTGCTTTTTTGTTTTTTTTATACCAAAAGTGATGAAATTAAATATAGAAGATATCCCAAAAATCAAAAAAAAATATTTTACCAACGTTTTAGACTTTTACATATGTAACACAAGGGTTAAGATCTAGCCCTCCCCTATATATATAGGAAGTTTTAAATACAAATGGATTATTTCGTACAAAGGGATAGCAGCGCTCCGCGTGTTTCTTTTAGATTTTAGTGGGAGAATATTTTTGTCATTCTACCAATTATTAATTATACATGCGTAATTAATTAAAAATGCGTTATAATTTCGCATTAGCTATAAACATACAAGCGTAACAAACCTCAATCTTGTGTGATTACGTATGCGTGATTACTAGACATATATATACACACACATATGCATAATAAACCTAAGACTTGCATTATTACATATGCGTAATAAACCTCATACCAATCAACAAGTGTGAACGTACCAATAAGGGTGAACATGATTACATACTTGAATTTGATATGCCAAATAAGGGTGAACGTGATTTTATGGTTTGATTTATACGCTTTTATCACATAAGGGTGGAGGTGATTTCAGATCGTTGACGACGTTTTTTCAGAGATTGTTTTTTACGCATGTTGTTAGATATTGACTTTAATACCTTTTTTTACCTAGACGCTCGTTTATTTTTTTCATTCTATTTACAAATATGCCACCACGTTTTTTTAAGCGCTAGCTTAAATCAAATTTACGTGTAGGAAGCCTCGTATACTTCGTACGTTAAGAACTCTTTGTACGATAACCGTCCTCTATATATATATACATATATTTCAAGGTTCGAGTCAATTTTTTTTTTTAAATCAATGGGTCAATTTAGAAAAAAAAATTGTGGTCGATCGGCATTCGCGTAATACTCGCTACTAAAATTTTGAAATCAATTGAGGTCGGCTGACCCTGGTACCCTTGTGGTACCTCCGTCCTTGCAGGCCACGTGTCATTCGTTCGTTTGTTAGTTGGATTTAAAAAAGAAAAAGGCAATATCTATATAATATCTATATGTGCAAATCTCTTGATTAACATGGCTATCTATTATTTTCCTTTTGTTTGTTTGCTTGCTCGATTTCCTGATTTCCCTCCCTGCAGTGGACCACAATAGTCCTCCAATTTGGCCAAGTTGATATATAGATGTTTCATTAATTCACCTTTCAAAATACGAAGACCAATCCTAAAGAAGAAAAAATCGAATTTAGGGATTTTGAGGGTTGACCTTGCTTTTTGAATTATTATGTCAAAATATGACCAAGTCTTCTTATACATGTGTGTGGTGCCCATAGATTTTTCTAGTTTATGACGTACCCAATGATGCAATCATCGTAGTGGTCGAAATGATCTATCTTGTGGCCACCATAAATAGTACCACACGTGTAATTAATGACAGCCGACCAACTAAAAGAATATCTTATTACCTTTCAAATTAATAGTTTTTTTTTTCAAATCTTTTACCAATGAATTTTTTGACTTTGCATGTTCTAGTCAATCCCTCTAATTTTGACTCCCCCTCTATTCAACCTATATAACCATGTAAACACATACTCTATGCATCATTAACATTTGAAAAAAGTTGAAACACATCAAAAAAAAGTTAAGCATGAGTGCCACCAGCTCAGATGAAGGCAGCAGCAGCATATGTACAAGCAGATCAGCTGACGGTACAAATCAAGAAAAGAGATACAAAGGCATCCGGTGCAGACGATGGGGCAAATGGGTGTCTGAGATTCGAGTTCCAGGAAGCCCGGAACGGCTCTGGCTAGGAACGTACTCCACCCCTGAGGGTGCAGCTATGGCTCATGATGTGGCCTCTTACTCTTTAAAAGGGACCACATCTTTGCGGAAACTTAATTTTCCATCTATGTTACCTCCTACAGCCCGGACGGACCTGTCTCCTAGGTCCATCCAAAAGGCTGCGTCAGATGCCGGCATGGCCATGGACGCACGGTTTATTACTTCGAGAGAAACTGCTTCGAATAACAATGCATTGAATATATCCGTAGATGATTATCTTTGAATTTGGTGAACTCGATGAGGTGTTAATTCTAGTAAACGAAAGAAGATTGAGATGATTTTGGCATGCATGGATATATAGATATATTTTTATGTATGTTATGTATACATGTTTATGTGTGTATACTTGAAGTTCGTTCGAACACTTTTTTTGACTCGAATGGCTTTTACATGATGACATGTTCTTCGTGTTTTCGTATTCAATTCGTGGTTGAAAATATTTGTCATTGTACGGTCGTACGGATTAACTGAATCCGTGGGTATTTGTCGTTGATATTTGATAATGACTAGTCACTTTCATGAAGAATTCTTTGGTATATTCTAAAAGAGAACAAAAATAAATTATTTTTGAAATTTAAGGAAAATATAGTATTCTACTATTCTTTGGGATTTATATTATTTGAAAATTAAGATATCCGATAGATTAGTTTAGAGTTAATTACACATATAGTCCCTATTATTTGTGAAAAGTAACAAGTTTGGGTATTTTTAGTCATCTCACACCAATTAATGAAAGATAGCCTTAATACTCAAACTCGTTACAAAATTTAATGATAAAACTCAAACATGTTACTTTAAACCTTTAGTACCCAAAACCTATTACTTTTCGCAAACCACAGGGACTGTGTAATTAACTCATTAGTTTATTAGTAAGAAAATACAAAAAACGATCTAAATATGAATAGTTTTAAAATTTATCTGATTTTGATTATTCAAATTTATGAGATGAATATATATATCTATACTATATAATAAATAAATGTTTTTTCATGCCACGTATCGCCTCCATATTCATTCTCATCATTTTTTCCCGCATCTCTCTCTTATTAAATACACCTCTATATTTAAATAATAATATATTTTTAAAGAAAATACTAATCTTTATTCTAATAAAAAAAATCCTAAGGGGACACGTGTCATTTTCTGATGCATCCTTAGTATTTTTTTCTCGCATCTCTCTCATAATAAATAATGATATTAAAAGAATATATTTTTAAATATTTAATATAAATCTAATTATGGATACTTATTATTTAATTATGGATGATTATTATATCATTAAATAAATAAATTTAAATGGATTAACAATTATCAATTACATAAAAATATTAATACCCAATTGAAAAAAAATGTTTTCAAAATTAAATTAACATAATTTATAATTGTCACGACAAAGTACATTTTTTAAAGACATATTTTGACGAGTGTATGTGTTAACATATTACATTATATTTTATTCAACACGTGTAATACATTGGTTTATTTAACTCGTACAATACACGAGTTTTTAAAAACATAAATTTTTTATTACTAAATATATAGCATTACTAATGTTCAACTCGTGTAATATACGAGATTCTAACATAGTATATATGTATATTATATCAAATAAAAGAACACCAATTGGAGACACGTGTCACCCTCATGTTCACTCTCAAGAATTTTTTACTGCCTAAACACGTTTACCCATTTTGATAAAACACGTGGATCCTATCACCCGTTTTCAATTTCTTGGAAACTCTAACCATATTTCTCTCACCATCTTCAATATCCCTACACTTTGCACCCACACCACAACCAGATCTCTCAACCACTTCTACATTCTCTATCGCCATTGTTACCGTTACCGTCATCCTTCATGGCTAAGAGCATGGGGTATACTCATATGATTAATGTGGTGTGATAATAAATTGCACGTCACGTGGCGCCACGTCACTATCCTCATTATCACACCACCCATCACTAGGCAAGGGGTATACCCGTGTGATTGTGGTGGTGTGATAATTAAATATTATTTTTTTTAATTTTTATTTAAATTAAAAAACATAATATTTAATAGAAAAATACATTAATTAAAATAACTAAAATAACATTACTAAAATAAACCATTAATTCAAACAAATAAAAAAAACATTAATAAAAAAATACATTACTAAAAAAACATTAATAAAAAAAAATACATAACTAAAAACCTACGGGATACCATGACGTTCTTTGATCTCCATTTATTTTTTTTCGATCAAAAAACGTTGCGCGGTGGATAGTGAATCAAGATCTATGCCAAGAATTTCGATCTTTTGTTTTGTTCGTTTCCAATCCATCCTCTCATTGTGGGTGTTGTTAAATCTTGTCATTTGTTCCACCATTCTCTCTCCGATTTCATCGTGACGTGAAACCGAACCCGAGCCCATTGATTGGGCTTTTGCTTTTTTCTTCCCAATCGGGCGAGGTATTTCTTCCACGTCTTCCGGTGCATCTACGTTGAGATCGTAGAAAGATCTACCACCCGACGCGCCCGGACTAGCGTCGATGTCGGTTGATGTTCTTTTTTTGGACGAGCCGGTTCGGGTGGGGGCAACGTATAATGTTTGCCACTTAGGCGATTGCCTACAAATCTCCCAATAATCAATTGGTGCATCGCCACCAACGTCGTCTTGAAACCGGACCGTTGCTCTCCCCAACATATCGGCATCGTTGTCACCGCTTCTTCGGTTCCGCAAACATTCTTGGTATATCCCGTGGAACTTTACAACATTCCCATTTATATGAGTCCATTTTGAACTCAATTGGTCTAAGGTTCGGTAACCGGGCGGTACGCCCATGAAAGATACAAATTTTTCACAAACGCGAGTCCATAACGTCTTTTTGTTTTGGGCATTGCCTTCAAAAAAATATAATAAAAATTAATAAACACAAATAAAAATAATTAAAATAAAAATAACGCCAAAAAACAATTATTTTGTTTCCGATGATTGGATCCTCCGAGACGTCTATAAACGCCTTAACCAAGTGTAGTGCTTCGTCTTTGAGCCACTTCTTTTTTGTATTCGGTCGGCTAGACGTTTCTTGCGACACCTTCTTTTTTCCTTTTTTTGTGAAACATTTTGAGTATCGGCCACGGTTTCTTGTGACATTTCTTGAGTTCCAGTACGAAGTCAAGTGGTGTACCCGGTTGGGACATTGGTGATTGGTAGTTAAAAAAGTTCGGGTTGGGTTGAAAGTTTGGGTTGGGTTGGAAGTTTGGGTTGGGTGAAAAGTTTTGGTTCATTTGGGTGGCCTTGAAGACTTTATTACGAGCCGCATATTGAGCCCAAAAGTATTAGTTCGGATCGTTACTCATTTTTTGGTAGAAAAGTAGAAGATTAGTTAGTAGAAGAGCAGAGAATTAGAAATGTGTGAAAATATATGGAGTAAAATTGGGTATTTATAGTGAGTAAAATAATATTAATAATTATTAATTAATTTTTTTATTCAAACGGTACAAAATATTACCGTTCAACGGTAATATTTTTTTGAGAGAATCAATTTCATGGTGTGAAAAAAATCACGGAGGGGAACCACGGCGTTATACTACAAACGAGGAGGCGGTGTTGGGTGGCAATCACAGCGTGATTTTGTCATCCACGTGGGACGACGCCGTGCTTTTAACTGATATACCGGATGGCCTAACATGATCATGGCCTCCTCCATAACCCTAATCACATCTCCCCCAGCCCCTAAATCAAATCCCCAACCACCACACCACAAACCTGTAAGTCATATATTAACTCAAAATATTGTTTTATAATTTTTAAATCTTTATTACTAATTATATCACATTACATTTATTCAAACTGTATGATACACGAGTTTCTAACATAGTAATATAATATAAAACTTCCATCGGAAGAACCTAGAATACATAGAACGATGGTTTTCTTTTAATAAATATGAAAATTGAAATGAATAAATAATCGTTGAAACATTAAACTTTTACAAAATTAATTATAAACAAGTTTTAGTTATAGTTTTACGTTCTTATTTTTATCTACGTTTCGGTGTAAAATTTATTAAAAACCGAGTTGTACGTAATAATGTACAAGTAGTCGAAGCACAAACGTACAAGTCGTCAAAACTATTTTAAGGTTTTTTTTTACAGTTTTTTTACCTTTAAAATATGATGTTTTATAAAATTCTGAATTTTTTTTATTGAGACGTGTTTATTTTATTAACGTTTCCATGTGAATTTTTTTATGAGGTGAATACTAATTTATGTGTTATCGAAATCAAATTTTATAAATTTTAACACTCTCATTGCAGCGCTGGGTTTCGCGCTCTACTAATATACTAAATAGTAGGAGAAAGAATATGTTAGTTATAAGAAAAAAAACACATCATTGGTGTGGATAGAATTTTGGGAAAACGGCCGTGGAAAAAGTATGTGCGTATTTTATAATTTATAAAGCCCTCTCCTCAAATTTGCTATTTTTATTTTTAACCCGGCTCAACTTTTTCCTAAAAATAAATGATGCTAATCTTTAGTATTTAATTAAAATAATACGATATACTAATTGCTAAGTTTGAAAAGTGTCACGGAGTAATCTTGACGACTCACGTGCTGTCTTAGATGTGCGATCTAAGTAAGCCAAAAAGAGTTTAACCAGGATTGGTCGAGCAACGAAAGTCTTGAACGGAAGGTTTGGTTTGATGACTTTATATTACTTTGAATATGGTTTACAAGACTTTTGATTGATACAAGCTTGGGTGCTTACAAATGTGCCCCGTATCACCTATTTACACTAGTTAAGGCATTTCTAGATGGTTCTAATTCTAGTTGCATCTATACATTATTTTATGACAAATCTAGAGATTTCAATATCTAGACATTTCCTTGATCTAGTGCAGAATTTTCTAGCATTTATCCAGACCTTATCTAGCAGCTTCTAAGCACTTTAAAGGCTGTTCTAGATAGTTCCGAGCCATGATTGTTGATCCAGAATTTTAGGGGTTGTTATGGAAATATCCAGACAGCCCTAAATGCTTCCGAGTTATTCCAGAAATGTCTGAAATACGAGTTTTGCGATCTGAATTTAGGCGTAGCATGACCAAAGAAGCTTGAGCTTATATTAGTAAAAGCAGGTGAAAAATATGAGATATGATAAACGGATTTAAAAGTTTTCTTTTATTTAGACAATTTTATGATTTTCTTAATTAGTTACCATGTCATGGTTTTTTTCCTTCAAAGTTTATTTGTTAGTGGTATATTTTTTTTCCTTCAAAGCTTTTTGTTAGTGGTATATACAAGGAGATTTCAAATAAAAATCTTTATACTAAGATCATGTGGTATGCATTGCGTGAGCCTCTCCGTGAGGCCCGTTTACGACGTGAGGGAGAAGGGAACACCTAGGGATAGCAATGAAACTCAAACCCGATGGGAAAACCCAAAACCCGAAGCATTTGGGACGGGAATGGGCTGGGTAACCGGGTATGGGACCGGGTTTGGGATTACATTTGAAATTTTTTGCGGGTTTGGGACGGGTATGGGATATGATGATATACCCGTTTACCCGCCCCAATTACCCGATAACATATACCCGATTATATACCCGACATATCTTTATTTCTTTTTTATTTAATTTAGTGTATATACCACATTTATTTTAAGTATATTCATACTGTATTTATTTTAAATGTATATACTAAACATGATTTTATTTTATTTTTTTTTATTTTAACTACAACTTTATATATACCCTATAGATACCCGACGTGTTTTGGGACGAGTATACCAAACGAATATTTTTTATAGACTAACGGGTTTACCCGAAACCCGCGGGTATACCCGATACCCGATAGAAACCCGACGGGTTTTGGGCCGGGTATGAGACAAGATTTTGTAACCGTGTATGGGGTTGGGATTATCTAAACCCGACCCATTACCATCCCTATGAACACCACCCCCTTGATGATGTGAGGGGGTGGGTAAGAGTGCTTCGTGAGATTTTTCACGGGAAGGGAGGCCAAAATCAAGCTTCAACGGTTCTTTTTTTTTTTTAAATTATACCGTTCAACGGTTAAAAATGAAAAAAAAAATTCTCAATTAAACCACTATAAATAACCCTTTAACCAAATATATTTTACACTAAAAATCTCAATTTCCTCTATATTTACATTCTTTTCAATTTTATCGTAGGATACTCAAGAAGTACCGCTGAAACTCAAGAAGTACCGTTGGATACTCATCCGATCCGTCTTTCTAGAGAAGAAACCAAACGAGATTAAGGCAAAATATGGAATCGAGTAGTTTTATTTATGTTTATTTTTAATTTATGTAACTTTTATTTATGTTTTTTTATTTTTATTTTTTGAATTTTTATTTGTCTTTTTTTAATATAATTTTAATTATCAATATTATTTAAATGAATATTAATAAAAAAATGCATTTAATGCTCACACCACCTTCACTCACTTGGGTATTTTCCTTGGCAAGTGAGGTTGGTGTGAGAGTTGATGGAGATGCTGTGGCGCCACGTGACAACCACTTTTCTCCTCACGAAAGACTCACTCACTAGAGTATACCACATGTATATCTATATCTATACTATATAATAAATAAAAGTTTTGATATGACACTTGTCAATCTTCTATGCATTCTTAACATTTTTTCCCCGCACCTCTCTCCTATTAATTATACAAATTTCCTTATTTGTTTTTATAAGTTTTTGTTTCTCGCCTCTCTCTCCTGTTACATAATAATGAATCCCTATAATTATTTTTATAAAACATTTTTAGTTTAAAAAATAGTTTTGTTCATAAAATATTTTTCTAAATTGAACATTTCTTTCATTCTTTTTTATAAAACATTTAAAAAAAATAATTATATAAAGTTTTTAGAATTTGTATTAAAAAACTATGTAATATGTTATAAATATGTAATATGTAAATTTTTATTACTAAATATATAACATTGCATTTATTCAACCCGTATAATACATGGGGTTTCTAACCTAATGCTCTAATAAATAAAAATCTTAAGTGAACATGTGTCACTTTCTTGTGCATTTTCAGCATGTCTTTCCCGTCTCTCTCTTCTATTAAATAATGATATTAAAAGAATATATATTTTTAAATATTTAATATAAATCTAATTATGGATACTTATTATTTAATTACGGATATTAACCAAATGAATTTAATATTAATTAATATTTACCAATTACATAAAAAAAATTAATACACAATTGAAAAAAAAAATGTTTTAAAATTTAGTTAACAAAATTTATAACTATCACGTGAAAATAAATTTTTTAAAAGACATATTTTGACGAGTGTATGAATTAACAGAATACATTATATTTTATTCAAATCGTGTAATACACAGGTTTTTAAAAACATATATTTTTTTATTACTAAGTATATGTCATTACAATTATTCAACCCGTGTAGTACACGAGATTCTAACCTAGTCTATGATAAGTTGGTCATTGAAGTAGAAACCACAAAGTGAATGATCTTCTTGTTGAGCTGTCATTTTTTTTTCCTTCTTCATTCTCCATTATTCGTCTTTTTCTTCTTCATTCTTCATCTTCTTCTCCTTATTCATTCTTTTCTTCTTTTTCTTCTTCTATGATGAAGATAAGTGCTACAATTTGTAGTTCAGATTTTTAAAGTACACGGTTGATGCCTTATTCAAACAAACAAACTAAAATAATTTGGATGTTTTGTTGGAATCTGCTGGACCCAAGAAGAACAGATGATTGGAAAGCCAAAACGTGCTAACATCTGATCCTTAATAAAACAGAAGTTAGAAGATCTGTTTGCCCAAAAGACTGTTGATACTACAACCTCTGCTTATACAAGATCTGTCAAAGCTAACATCTGTTGGAGCTAACATCTGCCCAAGAACATGCAAGATCTGTTTTGAGCTAAAGTCTGCTAAAGCTAACCTCTGCTGATGAAGACACAAGGTCTGTTCAAGCCAACAGCGTTTAGCAATAGAACAGTGTATGTATAAACAGTTGTTAGGATAACAGTGTTTAGCTATAGAACAGATGTTATGTAAACAGATGTTAGAGTTTGTTAGAGGTTGTTAGATGTCGCTGTCTTAGGTGACGTCAGCCTTGATCAACAGATGTTTGGTTCATGTATAAATAGACCAGTACATGTACTATTCTATTCATCACTCTGCACACATTCTCTGCACGAACAAACTGAGTGATCGGGCTGAGGGGGAGTTTGTAATTCTTGTACTGTTATTCTTATATGAATGAATGAAAAGTACTTGATGAAAAGCAATCTTCTGTTTGTTATGAATTAAAGCTTATTTCCGTTGCACTTTCCATATTTACTCATTCATCTTTCACTGTTACATTAGCAAAAAGTTCATAACAATCAAACTCAGATCCAACAATTGGTATTAGAGCTTAGTCGATTGAATTTGATCTAACCAATCAAATTTAATACAAATAGATCAGCTCTCTTATTGATTTCGTTTGTTCGTTTTTGAAAACAAATTTAGAGTTTATTGACGATCAAAGTTTTATAAAATCTATTTTGAAAACAAGCAGAGAATGTCTACCATCAATCACGATCCACACAACACCGGCACGAACAACAAGCCACCGATGCTTGTCAGATCTGAATACAATATCTGGCAACGTCGGATGAGCCATGTTCTCGCACAACAGAACACGGGATGCTGGAAATCGGTCATCTATGGACCACATGTTCCGATGGTGCCGAGTACCGAAGATCCCAAAATTCAGGAGCCTAAAAAGCTTGAAAACTACTCTGACATAGATTTTCAGAAAATCGAGTTAGATGCCAAAGCTTTCAGTATTGTAGCAATGGCACTACCGAATGATATCTATGCTGGGCTGTTACACTGTAACAGTGCCAAAGAGTTGTGGGATGCTTTGAAGGAACAATTCGGTGGAACTGAAGAGGTTATTGAAAACAATCGTGAAATTCTGAATCAACAGTATGAAACATTCTGTCATGTGAAGGGAGAGTCATTAACTCAACAATTTGAGAGGTTTAACTGTTTAATCAGTGAATTAAAACTTGTGGATCTGACTTATCAAAATTCAACTTTAAACCACAGATTTTTAAGATCACTACCTGATAGATGGGATACTATTGCAATTGTTATGAGAAACTCTCTTGGTTTCAAGGACTTGTCTCTGACCCAGCTTCATGGTAAGCTCTTGACTTATGAGAGAGAGCTTAACTAGAAAAAGAAGCTCCAGGATTCTGGAAAAGTGTCTGATGACTATGTATTTGGGAATACAACACTTTTGGGTCAAGATGAGGTGACTAGCAATAAGGATCAGGGTTATGATCATTTTATTGATATAACTTCTGGTTTTAACTCTGATTCTCATTCATCCAATTATGCTTTTGCAGCAAATGGTGATAGTCAAGTTTCTAATAACATGTCCTTTGAGTATAATGACCTTCAATATTTTGATCCCTTAGATTTGGAAGAAATGGAACTAGTGCACCAACTGGCCCTACTCAGTATTAGAACTAACAAGTTTTATAAGAAAACTGGTAGGAAATTTCCAGGGTTACATGGGAGGACAAAGGTAGGGTTGGATAAATCAAAGCTGAAATGTTACAAATGTAACAGACTTTGCCACTTTGCTAGGGAATGTAGGAGTCAAAATAGTGTACCTATAGTATCCTACCCTGACCAAAGGCCTCAGACCAACAATTATCATTATCCCCAAACTACCCCTCCTGGTCAAAATGTGCAAAACACCGCCCACTTTGCACAGACCCCAACCAATATTCCAGTGCACTTTGTCCAAACCACTGTTCCTCAGATCCAATATGTTCAAACCTCTGTTGCCCAGTTTTCAGTACCACAAGCTGCTGGCCCATCCTCTGCACCTGCAGAGGCTAGTCAACAAAGCTTCTTTACACAAGGTTTTGTTGACTGGAGCAGTTTACCAGATGAGTTAACAGATGAGAACTTTGCTCTAGTTGCCAACTCCACTGAACCAGAAAACTTCTGTTTCATGGCATTAGAGTCAATAGTTGAGGGAGTTGAATCTGAGGAAGTGGTTTCTGAATCTGAAAATGTGACTAATGAAATGATTAAAACAGATGTTTCAGAAGAACATGTTGAAAAGGAAGTTGTGAATCTCTCAGATCCATGGAATTCTGATGATGTTGAGTGTAAGTGTGAGTGTGCATTGATGGTTGCTGCTAAGGTATCTCCTCAAATCCTAAAGGATCTATGTTCAAAAACATGTGTGATAGCTTTTGCTAACATAAAAGAGGTGAATGAAAACCTTAGAAAGAAAATTTTGGAAGACGAAAATCAGTTTGAAAAACTCACAAAAGAGTTAAAATCAAAATTAACTGAAAAGGATTCTGAAATCAGCAGTTTAAAACATGAGGCAAGCATAACCAAAGACCAGCTCCAAACAATGATAACCAAATATCAAAGTTGTAAACAGGAACTTGAGTCCACCCAGATCACTTGTGAAAAATGGGTGGAATCATGCAAAGGTTATGAGATCTTGCTCAACCAACAGACCAGGAGCAATGTAAAATTTGGCATTGGCTTCCCTGAAACCACTGATGTTCAAAACACTGTTGGAAGGGAAACAAACTTGGTTGAACTTGTTCCTAAAAATGAAAAGGGTCAAGTTGTCAAAATCACTGAACCAAATGGTAAGAAAATTGTTCTTACAAAACATGAAGGTTCCTCATCTCATTCTGAGGTTGAAAAATATCAGTTTAAACCTACTTGGTCAGATGAGTGTGATGTTCTTGAAAATTTCAAACCAGTAGAATTTTCAACCACTGATGGTGTGAAAGCACCAACTGTCAAAATCATTCTCCTAACAGATCTTCCAGCAGATGATCAAACATCTGTTGAAAGGAAGAAAGAAAAGGGGAAGAAGAAAGAAAAGGATTTGAACTTGTTTTGTGACTTCTGTGAAAAGAAGAATCATGTTACTAAAAACTGTTTTCTTCTAAAAGCTTATGATGTCAACAAAGAAACAAGTGTGTGTGATTCTGATTCAAATTGTTCAATTTGTAGGAAAAAGAATCATAAAACTCAAGAGTGTTTTTATCTCAAAAATTTTGATGTCAAGATAAAAGAGTATAAAACTGAAACTCAAATGGATCAAGGGATTAGTACTTCAAAAGGAAAGTCCAGGCAAACTTTTGGTGTTCAAAACCAAAAGGAAAACCATGTTTCAAAACACTTGTCCAAACAGACCTTCACACCTGTCCAAACATCTGTTACCAAAAGTTTGAATGAAAACTATGTCCATAGAGATATTCAAGTAACAGATGCTCCACCTTCAAACCATTTTCCAAGAGGCTATGGTCAACCACATTACCATAGATTGTCCCATGTTTATGAAGAGCCAAAAAGACCTTCTAAACCAAAGGTAAACAGGCATCCTCATGGCTATTCTCACTTAACAGGTAATGATCAAACATCTGTTGCACCAAGTGTAAACATTCAAGCACTGACAAATGGTCAACAACAATTGTTACACTTGGTCCAAAAGCTTGTTCAAACCACTGATCATACACCAACTTCTGTGCCTATGAACACTAAGACCCCATCCAACGCCAACTCAGCTTTGGACACTCACCAAAACTAACCCTTTACTGATGTGCAGAGAGCTTCTACTTGCTTAGACAGTTTATGGTATGTAGACAGTGGAGGCTCCAGGCACATGACAGGATGTAAAGCCCTGCTCAAAGATTTCTTTTCTCATGGAGGGGGTGATATATCCTTTGGTAATGACTCTAAAGGTAAGGTATTGGGTTCAGGGACTGTTCAGGCTGGGAAACTCAAGTTTGAGAATGTCAATCTCATTGATAATCTTAAATTTAATCTTTTGAGTGTCTCACAAATGAGTGACAAAGGGTATGATTCATTTTTCACTAAGAACACCTGTAAAATCATTGGGCCAGAAGTGGTGAAAAAGATTGAAACAATCATTGCTGAGAGCAAAGCACAACTTGTTGCTCACAGAAGTGGCAATGTGTATGTTGTTGATATGATGAGGGATAACCCAATGGCAAATGTTTTCCTATTCACCCCTGCCTCTACAAAAGAGACAGAGTTGTGGCATAGGAGATTGAGTCACACAAACCTTCAAACTATTAACACACTCTCCAAACAAGGCCTTGTCCGTGGTCTTCCACCAAAAGATTTTAAATGTAATGAGCATTGCATTTCTTGTTTAAAAGGAAAACAACATAAAAGCTCTTACAAATCCATTGATGAGTCCAAAACAATCCAATGTCTTCAAATGTTGCATATGGATTTGTTTGGCCCAGTTAAAATCATGAGTCTAAAGAAAAAGAGATATTGTCTTGTCATTGTTGATGATTTTTCTAGGTTTACATGGACTTACTTTTTACACTCTAAGGATGAGACTGCAGGTATCTTGAAGGACTTTGTCATCAAAGTTGAAAAACAATATGACTTGCCAGTAAAAGTCTTTAGAAGTGACAATGGAATAGAATTCAGAAATAAGGAGTTGGATGAGTTTTGTGTGTCAAAAGGAATTGTGAGGCAGTACAGCATTCCAAGGACACCAGAACAAAATGGGGTGGTTGAAAGGAAAAACAGAACTCTGATTGAGGCTGCAAGATCTATGCTAGCAGATTCTGGTTTACCACTGTCCTTTTGGGCAGAGGCTGTAAACACTGCTTGCTATGTACAAAACAGAGTTTTAATCAATCCCAGACATCAAAAGACTGCTTATGAAATCTTGTTCAAAATCAAACCACTGATATCATTTTTTAAAATCTTTGGCCGCCCATGTTTCATTTTAAATCTCAAAGATTCCATTTCAAAATTTGCAGCCAAAGTAGACTGTGGTTACTTTTTGGGATACTCTTCTACTGCCAAGGCCTACAAAGTTTTTAATACAAGAACTAGGTCTATAGAAGAAACTTTGAATGTAAAATTCAATGAACTTTCATCCCTGAAAATCCCTGCAAATCCTGCAGAACTGTTTGATTTAGATAAATTCAAATTTGAAGATATCACAAATAAACCTTACAGTGCAGGTACACCACAAGTCTCTCCACAAGATTTCAGATTCGACATAGTGATTCCCTCACCATGCAAAGGTCTGTCCACACAAGGAGCATCAGATGTTCAGAATGTCTGTCACAGCTCTGCCTCAGCTGTTTCAACCATTGTTGATCAGTATCATCCCCAAACCACTGATTCACCAAGTTCATCATCTGTTGACAAAAGTTCATCCTATGGTGACAAAATTCAATCCACTGCTACACCACTTGGACCCATACCTCCACCTCCATTTCAAACATCTGTTGGCACCTCTGAAGAACAAACAGATGTTGCACCAGATACAGCAACAGTTGTTTCACATCTTTGTCCCTCTCCTCAAAATGCCATTATTCCATACACAGGAGACCTCATTTACCTTAGAGCTCATCCACCAGATCTCATTATTGGCAACATCGATGACGGGGTCCTTACAAGGAGTCAAACCTCTAACATTTGTCTTTTTGCTGGCTTTCTATCACTCATACAACCTGTCAAATACCAAGAGGCATTAAGAGACAACAGTTGGGTAGAGGCCATGCAAGAAGAGCTCCTTCAGTTCAAAAGACAACAAGTATGGGAACTTGTACCATTGCCAAAAGATGTTTATCCAATTGGCACAAAATGGGTCTTCAAAAACAAAACTGATGAAAGGGGCATTGTTGTAAAAAACAAAGCCAGGCTTGTGGTTCAAGGCTTCAGACAAGAAGAAGGAATTGATTATGATGAAACCTTCGCTCCTGTAGCTAGGTTGGAAGCTATCAGACTCTTTCTAGCCTTTGCTGTCAACCACAACATCAAGGTGTATCAGATGGACATCAAATGTGCTTTCCTATATGGCAAAATTCAGGAAGAGGTATATGTGTGCCAACCACCTGGTTTTGAAGACACATTCCTTCCTGATTATGTCTACAAGCTCAACAAAGCTTTGTATGGCTTGAAACAAGCACCAAGGTCCTGGTATGAAACTCTCTCAACTTTTCTCTTATCCATAGGTTTCACAAGAGGTAAAATTGACAAAACCTTGTTTCTAAAATGGAAAGGAAAAGATTTAATGATTGTTCAAATATATGTGGATGACATCATTTTTGGGTCCACATGTAACAAAATGTGTGAGGAGTTTCGGACACTCATGACAGCAGAGTTTGAAATGAGTGCCATGGGTGGACTCCAATGCTTTCTTGGTCTCTAAGTTAAGCAATTGCAAAATGGAACTTTCATTCATCAAAACAAGTATGTTAAAAACCTACTAACAAAATTTGATATGAATGATTGTAAGCCATGCAGTACACCCATGAGCACCACAAAGTTGTTCACTGTTGAGGAAAACGATGAACTGGTAGATCAGACACATTATAGATGCATGATTGGTTCTTTATTGTACCTAACTGCTTCTAGGCCAGACATTATGTTTGCCACTTGTGTTTGTGCAAGATACCAAGCTTCACCCAGAAAGTCTAATCTCATAGCTGTGAAAAGGATCTTCAGATACCTAAAAGGTGCTCCCACACTTGGTATCTATTATCCTGCTAATGGTTTTATTGAGCTTTCAGGTTTCTCAGACAGTGATTTTGCTGGTTGTCAAACAACAAGGAAGTCCACCTCAGGAGGCTGCCAGTTCCTAGGCAATGCTTTGGTTTCTTGGCAAAGCAAAAAGCAGGTAGCTGTCTCAACCTCAACAGCAGAGGCTGATTACATTGCAGCTGCCAGCTGTACAGCCCAACTTCTGTGGCTTCAAAACCAGCTGCTGGATTTTGGTATAACTGCTCTAAAGACTCCACTCATGCTGGACAGTCAAGCAGCTGAAAATATCATCAAAAATCCAGTATCACACTCAACCACCAAACACATTGACATCAGACACCATTTTGTCAGAGACAGCTATGAAAAAGGTCTGATTTCTCTGCATCATGTTCCAACAGAGGATCGGCTGGCAGATGTGTTAACAAAACCTTTAGACACATCCACCTTTGAAAGCTTGATCTCTCGGATAGGCATGTTAAACATGCAGTAACAACAAAAATTTGTTTTCAAAACATTAAAAATGTTGAAAAATTCAAATCTTTCATAAAAATCCATCTTGTTGTTAAACATCTGTTCAGATATTTCAAAAGTCTGTTCAGAAACCACTGTTTTCCACATCTGTTCACTTTGATATAAAAATAAAAATAAAAAAAAAATAAAATAAAAAAATCCGCCACTGTTGAAGATAACCACTGTTTTCAACATCTGTTGACTAGTCAAACAGATGTTTGTCTAAACAGAGTTTAGCACAAGGTCAACAGACCTTGATCATCAGATCTTTCAAAAAGATATTTTTCAACAGATGCCACGTCAGTTCTCAAAAACAGACGTTTGGCCATGTCAGCGTCACTTTTTCATTCTATAAAATCCTTTTTCCCCAAAACAGAGTTTACGTTGTCTTCTTGAAATTAAATTTCTTGCGAACCGTTTTACTCTCTCTCACAAACACCGTCACCTCCGTTCACAGTCATGGATCTTCCAATCAAAACCCCACACAATCATCTTCCATATCTGGTCAAAACAGATACCAACACACCATTTCATCCAATCATCGACATGCTCACCAACTCTAAATATTTCTCCATTCTTACTGCTGATGCTCCCATTTTCTCCGACACCCTTCAAACATTCTGGCTGAATGCCAACACACTCATGGCCAACAAGAAGCCATCCGCCATTATTTCAAAAATCGGCGACACCACCATCCAAATCACACCACAGAGCATTTCAGCAGTATTCAACTTGAATGACTTAAACGGTAAAACTGAATTCACCAAGCATGAACTTCACACAGTGTTCATTGAGAGGGGTTATGATGGTCAGACAACTGGGGCAACCATTTTTAAACCTAACTTTCCCCCAGAAATGAAATTTTTCTTCCATACCCTTCTCATATGTCTCTCTGCCAAGACAACTTCTTTTAATGAGATTCCCTTGAAAGTTCAATATCTGGGATATGCGATTTTATCAGACACTGATTATAATCTATCCCAGACATTGTTCATGGACTTGGCAGCAAATGTGAAATCCATCAAGTCAGGGTCCAACAAAGCATTTTTATTATACCCTAGACTGCTAAGTGTTTACCTACAAAAAGTTTTGCCTCAAAAAGACTTTCAAGATGGTCAGGCTTACAAAATAACAAGCCTTTCACATGAAACTTTTACAAGAATGATGGGTTCAAAACCCCAAGCAAAATCTTCAAAAGTATCTGTTTCTGCACCACCCACCAGCAGTGTTGTAACAACATCTGTTGCCGAGCCCACTGCTCCTGGTGACCACAGTACTACAACCAGTGCTATGGAACCCCCACCAGTTATCACATTCACAAGAAACTTTCCATCCAAAAATCCCACCAAAACAAAACCAAAAAGGGCAACTCTGGAGGATGAGATACCAGAGGATGACCCTGTTGCAACACAACGGCAACTAACAACCACTGTTGATACTTCCTCTCAACAGATGGAAATATCTCAACCCAGCCAAACTCCTCATGTATCCTCTCAAAAGGATCATGTTGAAAGCCAAGGGGAACCACATAATGAAACTTATGAATCACTTGAACATTTGTTTACAAGTCCTTCTCCCGGGGCTGAAATGCTTTTTCATACACAATCCACACCATCTTCTACATTTCCCTCTACCCTACAATCACTGTTTGAAGCTATAAATCAAACTCAGGCACAAACCAGTTCCTCTCAACCACCCATCACTGAGAGTATACTTCAACAAGTGACTGGGCCTGGGTCAAATTTATCAGCTATCCCACAAACAGAGGAGGCTACACCCCCTGAGTTACAAGTAACTCTTGGTGGTAGTTCAAGAGAAGCAGCCACTACAGTTGTAGAGACCATTGTCTCACAACTGGACAGTGGTTCCATTGCTAAGTCTTCCTTGAAGGCAACAACTGTTGAGGCTACAATTGTAACCTCTGTTCCAGTTGGAAGTCCCCAGTACCATGAACAAGGGGCAGCTAGTTACTCTTCCATGGACTCACCTCCTAGGAAGAAACCAACTACAACTACCACATCTGGTAGGAATTCAGATGATCCTATTCAGTTAGGTGATGGATTAAGATACCAGGAATTGACAGAAAGAGTGACAAATATTGAGTCATCAATCACTGAAATCAAGTCTGACATGAAGACTATGATGACTTCTTTAGAAAAGCTCTCCAACAGTCAACCATCAACCGCTGATCTTGCCAATGAGCTATGGAAAAATGTCAATCCCATCATCATAGCTCAACAAAATTAGCAGACATCACCCATGACTCCCACATGGAGCTCATTCGAAACATGGTGGAGGCCAGATACAAGGATACCCAAGCAGATATCAAGGCCATCAAAGACCACCTATTGAAGACCACTGGTTCAACCCCTACCACTGTTCTCAGGGATGATAACCCTGATGATGCCAAAAAGGGGGAGAATGAACAGGAAGGTCTTAGAAAGCTGCACACTGAAGCCCTATCAAAACCATCTCCAAATGTGCAAGCATCTGCTCCTCAAACCTCTGCCAAGCAATCAGCAGATGACAAAGGAAAGAAAGTTGATGAAGCTCTCAACATCACTACTGACAAAGTTGCTTTGGAAAAACAAAAGAGGTTTGACACAAGGGAGGCAAAGGCTTGTCTGCTGATTGAGCAAAGAAAAGAAGAACAGAAGAAAAAGGAAAATGTTGGCTCTTCAACAGAGGATTCCTCAGCTCCTAAAACCTCTGTTTCTGTAACCACTGCTCTAACCTTTGTAAATCCCACTCCCTTGAGCTCATATCCAACAGATGTTACATCACCACCTTCTCCCACTATATCCAAACCAATTCCCACTCAAACCACCACTTCAAAATTACCATCACCACCATCTCCTCTCATCAAAACTAAAAGAAAAAGAAAAACTTTCGTTGTTGTAGATGATGAAGAGGAGATCCACACATCTGTTCCCACACCAGCCATTCCCTTCACATCATCCACACCCACTGCAACCACTTCTTCCATTGGCCCATTGGGTGCTCAATACCCACTTGAGCTTGCAGCTATTAGGGATGAAATCAAATCATTCTATTATGCTGATGACCCATCTCAACTATCCTTTCCATCTCTACAAAACTACCCTAAACCCAAAAATGTTGAGGAGTATCTAAAGATCAAAGCTCAACAAGCTGATACAATTGGGAGGGAGAAAAGTAAGGGGAAGGATGACAGGGCTGCTCAGGGAATCTTGTCAGCAGTACTTAGCAAACTCAGACTCATAGAAGATTATGCTAAGGACCTGAGCAAGTCCATGTCAGAACAACCAGTCAGTGGTGATCTTGAAAGGGAAGTGAGGGAAGCTTATCTTGATCACATTATGAAAAACAAACCCTACAAAGCCACCAAAAAGCAATTCAGTGGCTGGACCACTCAAGCTCTCAAAGACGAAATTGACAGGATTCAAGGTATGATAAAAAACTCTTCTATCAAATCCACTCCACCACCAAGAATGGGTAAAGATCCAAAACATATCTTGAAACTGAGAAGAATGAGAGAAGAGCTGGTAGCTGCTGAATATGGTCCCATGAGATCAGTTGCAAGATGGTCTGAGTTGAGGTTAGTTGAAACTTACAAGAAGCTAAGACAAGACAGGCTAATAAATCCTTCTCTTCCCAGAAGACCTGATTACCCATCTGATGAGGAAGATGACCAACCATCTCGACAGACCCAAACTCAAAATCCACAGCCTTCTGTATCCAATGTAGTGATAGTTGCAAGAAGAGAAGCCAAAAGGCAAAAAGAAATGTCTGAAGAGGATCAGAAGAACTTTCATGACGATCTGTGGAAAGAAGGGCTGTCTCATCAATTAAGATTTTTCTCAGATGACGTTTCAAATGAGATAAGACAGCTCTTTGGTAGACCCTCTTCACCAAACTCATCAAGAATAAAGCTTCACCCAAGAAACCCCTCAGATTCAAAAATTCTAAAGTGGAAGTCAGATAAAGACACCCACGAATTGACTCTGCTCAGATCTGATGGGGAGGTTCAAAAACTCAGCATGGACGATGCTTACAACTTAAGTGAACAAGATCACCAAGACCTGCTGAATTTAGAACTAGAAAGGGATTTTGAAGATGTGATCTCCTTTAATTTTGAACTTCAACTGAAGGGACAAATTAGGGAATCAATGATGAGGAATAAAGATCAGCAATAAAGACTGAGTTTTGGCATCATCCGTTCTAGGGGGAGATTGTTGGAATCTGCTGGACCCAAGAAGAACAGATGATTGGAAAGCCAAAACTTGCTAACATCTGATCCTTAATAAAACAGAAGTTAGAAGATCTGTTTGCCCAAAAGACTGTTGATACTACAACCTCTGCTTATACAAGATCTGTCAAAGCTAACATCTGCTGGAGCTAACATCTGCCCAAGAACATGCAAGATCTGTTTTGAGCTAAAGTCTGCTAAAGCTAACCTCTGCTGATGAAGACACAAGGTCTGTTCAAGCCAACAACGTTTAGCAATAGAACAGTGTCTGTATAAACAGTTGTTAGGATAACAGTGTTTAGCTATAGAACAGATGTTATGTAAACAGATGTTAGAGTTTGTTAGAGGTTGTTAGATGTTGCTGTCTTAGGTGACGTCAGCCTTGATCAACAGATGTTTGGTTCGTGTATAAATAGATCAGTACCTGTACTATTCTATTCATCACTCTGCACACATTCTCTGCACGAACAAACTGAGTGATCGGGCTGAGGGGGAGTTTGTAATTCTTGTACTGTTATTCTTATATGAATGAATGAAAAGTACTTGATGAAAAGCAATCTTCTGTTTGTTATGAATTAAAGCTTATTTCCGTTGCACTTTCCATATTTACTCATTCATCTTTCACTGTTACATTAGCAAAAAGTTCATAACAATCAAACTCAGATCCAACATGTTTGGTCACCAAGAGCGTTTAAAGTTCTGATACCATGATAAAATTAAAATAAAAAGAGGACTGAGACTAACGTCTAGGTTAGAGAGAACGATTGCATAATATGAACTTGATATTTTTAATTACAATTACATAGGTTTATATAAAACACTCACGAGCTCCCTATTACTAAACACAACTTAATCCTGTAAGTTATATAACTTTCAAGTTGCTTAATATTAAATACTATTTAATAATCTTAGCAATAACTTTCCTTAAACACCTGTTAGATATGTTAAAAATAAAAATCACTAAAATCTATACACATATGTCATCGATCATATTATCTTTTTTATTATCTTTTATAATTTCTTTTAATTGAATGACAAAATATAATACAACTGTCTTCAAACAGTTACATTATTAAAAAGCTCTATTCAAATCATTCAAATTTTTTTAACATGAGTGTAACTTTTATAACATTTTCATCAATAATAAAATATATCAACAAAATATATAAAACTATTTTATAATCTAAATTTTTATACGAGACCGACCACCTCTCCCCCCTATATTTTATAAACTAGTAAAAATAACCCTTAACTTTGAAAAATATTACTTTGATCCACTCAAATTTCTAAAGTTTTGAGTTTACACCTTTTAGTATATATGACCTAATTTTTCCTCAATAACTTTTTGTTCATTATTTAATAATAATAATAATAATAATAATAATTTGTGGTTGTGTTTAATATTTTTTCTTAGCGTCCCGATATAAATTTTGTTAAAGGTGGAGTTGTTTTCAAAATAGAGTATTTTTTAGGTATCGTGTGTCTACCGACTGACAGTAACGTATTGATACCGTGAAGAATGAGGCCGATACCGACTGCAAAACATCGGTACCGTTATATAAATATTTTTATTATTATTTTTTTAACGAGTTCGCCGTTTCAATGTTAAGTGTTGTTTACGTCGCAACGTGAATTTTATACGTTTCTTTTTGTGTTTAGTCACGTTAATGTGACCGCCTTAATAATTTAAGATCCGAATCCTTAATTTTCTCATTGACCATAATTTCATGTATTTTGGCCATTGACTTTGAAAAGACAAAATAAGCTTCAAACTTTGCACTTTATTTTTGGGTTAAATGCATCTATATAACATAACAATATTAGTCAACTATCAAACCAAAACCAAGACAAAATACCTTAAGATTGTAATAAATAATAATAACTAGTTTTCTCCCCCGTGCTACGCGGATGAAGTTTGGTAATTATCTGTTCGGCTCATCGACGTGGATAAAACTTACGTCTAAACACAGACTCCCTCTAACGTACGATACAAAAAAAATACTCGGATCGCTAAAAAAAACAAACCCGTGTATCCCGTTTAAAAAAAGTTAATGAATGAAAGTTATTACAAAAAAAATACTCAACGAACTTTTGTTATAATTTTATAAAAAACCTTTACTCTATTGAAGTTTTATAGCAAATTTTGTATATAAATTGTGTAGAAAAACAAAAAAAGTGAAGTGTGTGCAAATCTATAAAAAAAAGTTTTGTTGTCAAAACGCAAAAGGGCTGAAGGTCCCTATTCAATCTAACTAGGTTTTGTGGCGCGGGGGGAGTTTAGTTGTTATCGGTTTAGCTTGTTGAAAACCATAAAAATAATTTATAAAATGCATACAAAGCATAAAGTCTAAAAAATCCATAATGATTAAAATTATTTCAATTTAAAAAGTTGGTTAAAAAAACAGAAAACAACATATCATATTGTTTTTAAGTGTGAGATGAGTGGATAATAAGATTTGATCCCTTATTTTATAACATTAATAACTCCATATCAGCAACAATAACTTTAAGCTAGTAAAACAAAGAATGATACCGGAAACGAAGCATTCAATTTTTAAACTGATGAACTTGTCGTACCCGTCTATAAAGGTTCAAATCAGGCCATGCACCTGATTCGAAAGAAAAATTTTCACAGAACTAAGATAACAGGAGATACGATTCACATCAATATATTCACTATTTATCATCCTACAACTCGTTTTAGTAGCATTATTATCAAAGTAGTTCCAAAAACCATGAACACTTATCAACAGTTGGTGAGTCTGACATCAGAAGGTACTAAACTTTTTAAATGAAAGTAAACAATACTATTTACTAAAACAGTAAATAAAAAAAAACACACCTTAACATATTTTTATAAAACAAAGTAATGATGTACAAACCTCAATCAAATGGTTAAACTCTTTTATTAAATACTAGTGTTAGAACCCGTGTAATACACGGGGACAGAAATAAAATAAATTTACAACAAAATAGAACTTGAGACTAAAAAAATGATGAATACATTTCATAATTCATAAATCAGTAAATATTTCTTTGTATACAACGTTAGATGTTTTGTTTGTAATTTTTCCATCCTTGTCTAAGGCTAAAATTTTTAATCCGTCTCTGCTTTTAACTCTTGAAAGCGCAACATATAATTGACCATGAGTGAAAACCGGTTGCCTCAAGAACAATCCAACTCTTGATAGTGACTGACCCTGGCTCTTATTTATTGTCATGGCGAAACAAACCGAGAGTGGAAACTGCCTTCTTTGTAGCTTGAAAGGGATTCTTTTGTCTGAAGGCGTTAAATTTATTCTTGGAATAAATGTTCGAGTCCCAATATTGCTACCAGAAATTATCTCGGCCTCAATAACACGATTACCAAGAGATTTGACTTGTAATCTAGTTCCATTACATAACCCATTTTTCTGATCAATATTTCTCAGCAACATTACATGCACACCTACCTTCAAAACTAAACTATGATTTGGCAATCCTGAAAGTTTAAGACCATTAAGAACATCCGGTGAGTATAAACTTTGTTGAAAATTATCGTTTAACTGTTCTGACTGACATATGCTATCTGAACTTAGATATTCTTTTTGTTCACCGGGGAACATTGCCAAAAATCGATCATTAATCTCCTGCACTACTTCATTTGTCGGTGCAAGTATTGCTCTTTCTTGAAAGAATTGAGGATTTTTGTAGTTTTGTAGAATATATGGATAGACAAAGTCAATTAAACTACCAATAGGATCGACGGAATCAGTAATAAGTATATCATCAGGTATATCAATCACCGCATCTCCTTCATTAATGCCACCAACATTACCCTCTCCCAGGTCCAAAAGCCATTTTGCAAAGTTTTGTGTCTTTTCGAAATCAGCTGTGTCTTTACCAATGGTTAGTCTCATGTTTTTTGTTAACTTTAGCAACTTGCATTTTCTCCAAATGTATGATGAACATAAAGCAGCATTTACAATGTCTTGTCTGCTTCCGTTTGGCACAACAGGTAGGATTTGTCTAAAATCTCCACCAAATACAATAACTTTACCTCCGAATGGTATGTTACTTTTGTTTGAATTATTTGGGGACAATATGTCATTCAAAGATCTATCCAACGCTTCAAATGCATGCTTGTGAACCATCGGAGCTTCATCCCAGATAATCAATTGTGTTTGACTTATTAAATGCGCAACTTCGCTACCTGGCTTAATACGGCAAATAGAATCTTCATTAAGATTGAGAGGAATGAGAAATCTAGAATGTGCTGTTCTACCTCCTGTCAACAGCAACGATGCTATACCACTTGAAGCAACATTTAAAACGATTTGACCTTTACATCTAATTGCTGCTGATAATGTTTTCCATAGAAAAGTTTTACCAGTACCACCATAACCATACAGAAAAAACACACCTCCTTTCTTATCTTTAACAGCCGTCATTACCTTGTTAAAAACGTTTCTTTGTTCATTTGTCAGTTGATTCAAAAGAGTATGTAGCTCTTTCTGCAACAAATGTATATCATATGACAATTCTTCGGTAATAAATCGATTTTGTGCAGAACTTATACTCTCATCGTCAGGATAAGGCATGGTGTTGTAGTTTCGTAATGTAGAGTTATTACGAAGAAGAAATTTCTCTATTTGTAACAAAGTCAAGTTCTTAGTTTGATCTTCAGTAAGTAAGAAATCTGAAAATGAACAAAAAAAATTTAATTTAAATGAAATATTTGTATGAAAAGATGTAACATATTAAAGTACATTGAATCATCTAAAGAATAACATACCTTGATTGTTTAATAATATTTTCTGGTTGTATAGAATATCATCTGACAAATATTTCCATGTCTTTTCCCACACAAAATTTGGTCTTGACAAGCTATTAGACATTAGCATTGTTGCAAATAAGCCTCTTAGGTAATAACCAGAGCCAGAATGACTTGCTTCTTGGATTGCTTCAATATACTCCATGTCATCGTCTAACAGACCTAGGTCATAACATGCATCTCTAAATGTAGCACATACATGACCATTTACTGTACGAATATCTTCAAATGATGTTGGTCCTTTTACTTTATTTAAAAGTATTCTTAAGAAATAGGAGATCGAAAATAGGAATTAATACCATATATAATTAATTTAAAATTAGGTAAGTTTATAATTTTAAATTAAGTGGTTATACTTATATAGTCTTGAAATGTATGTGTGATTAATTTAATTTGTAAATGAATTTTTTTAAAGTTTGAAACCATTTGAAGCAATATATATTTATTATTTACAAATTATGTTAACTTTCTAAACTATCCGATTTTAATTATACAATTACAACATTATATAATAACTGATAATAAAATCGTGGATAAATTTTATAAAAGTATTTCAAATTGCCGACGTTAAAAATATTTTTACAAAGTAATTATATTTTAAATCTTTACCAAAAATAAGGAAATTAAGACAAAATCGAATTTTTAATATATATGTTAGAAAATTATTTCAAAATATAATTTTTGAAATCTTTCAAAACATTTGTAATATTGTTAATCCGATTATATATATATTTTTCATTAACTTTTATAATATTTCGAAATATTTTTTATTAACTTTTATTAAGAATAGAATAAAAGTATTAAAATATAAAATATTTATTTTGTTTAAACTGAAAGTAGATTTGGATTTGCTTTTTTTTTAAATGTCAAGGTAACTGTTTTTGATTTAAGAATCTTCGTGGAGATGTAAGGTTGTAATGGAATGGATTGTAATCATATTATATTTCCCAAATAAGTTAAAAATTATTGGATTTAGGTAGTAAGTAAAAAATTATATCAACATTAATTTCTCTAATTCTAATTGGATATTGAATGAGATTGGATATTTTTAGAAGGTTTTTAATTTGATTATTTGGGGGGATTTGGAATGTTTAGACGCGGGTTTGATTTTACTCAAAATTTATTTACTATATTAAAAGTGGGGGTTCAATATTCAGGGTAAAATATTTAATGGATGTATGCAAATCGACATTAATAAATTGAATTTACTCGATTTTTTGTTGATATTATTTTTTTTATTTTTTACATAACAATTTTGAAGTGTTGAGATTAATTAAATCAATAAAATAATAATTCATAGAATATTGAGTATTTAACCTTGGAAAAGCATACACAACGCTCGAATTTAAAACCAAAAAAGAAACATAACATGTAAATTATACTTTTAAAAATAATTTTATAAAATCAGAATAAATAATTAATACCGAAAACAAAAGACATTCATAGTGTTCAAAAAGCAAAATAATGTCACGACAAAATAACATACTTTAAAAAAGTTCAAAATATAGATAGATAAAATAAATAAAACCGAAATCAACTATGGTGATTTTTCAATTTTTGGTATCAGCAACTTGATCTTTGAATCCTCGCCCCCATCTTCTTTTTTATAACATGCACGTGTTTTGGTTGCTGATGTAGCCAATTCATCATCAACATCATATATTTCTTCTAAGATTCTTTTATCAAGTTTGACAGGTTGACAGTTGATGTCTTTAGAAATGGAAAGCGGTGTTAGACTGTCACCGGTACATGATATAGAATCCTAAAAAAGAGAAAATTTAATAAAATTTATTAATAAAAGTATTGGTAATATATAGTCTCATTGGTGTAATTTGTGTATAAAGTTATAGGACATACCTTGACTGCAACAGAATCTTGAGATTGGAATTCAGACATATTGTAATTCATAGAGTCAAATTCAGTGTTCTGTAAATTCAATGTCATGTATCAAGTAAAATTGTTGTTTGATAAGTTAAGTATTTGAAATATTATATTTTCAAAGGTAATATATGTTTTTTTAATATGTTTTATTTGTTACCTGAGACAGAATTGATTTCTTTTCAAGTGCTGCTATTATTTTGCTGTCTTCGGTAACTTTTGAAATTCCATATGTACGCCAATTTTTTTTACTTAAGATAAACTCGGTCACCTCAATCTTGAAAGCTAATTTTTTTCCCAACAACGTGTCTAACTCATCAGGAAAAAAACCATCATCCCAATGTAAAACGTACAGTATATTAAAAGGATCAACATACAACTTTATTGATTTATAAAATAATTTTCCAAGTGTTAATAAAATATATGAGTGTACCTCAATTTTCAGTTTTTCGATCAATTCATTTGCAGTTTTGTTTAATAGCTTTGAAGCTTCGCTCTCAAATAATGTAAGTGTCACTGTTCCTGTAAGATCTTGAACCCTTATGGTAATTTTAAATCTGTGAACAGAAATACAATAATTTATTTTTGTAAATTTGTTATTTAACAAAAAGTTTATTAAAAGACCAATAAAAAATTAACAAATTATTTATTTCTTTACTCACTTTGGGTATGCAGAGACAACATGATAGTTGCATTGTGGATTACTGCATTCAATTATCTTGTTTTCAACAAAATCATCAGATTCGTCACCAATTTCAGTGCTGACATACTTGGTTGTGACCTTCATGTTACAATGCTTACACACCATATAAAACCACGGTTGATCTCTGCATATACCTTTTATTGTTGCAAGTATTATAACTGATTTTACCTGAAGAATATAATATATTAAATTTTAATCTATCTTATATATTTAGATTATAGATATTAACAGTATATAACATTTAGACGGATAATTGTACCTCACGGATGTCATATAATTCTGTAATATTGCAAAACGGATAACTGATTAGAAATTCATCCTCTACACTGGAGATGATTGAATCAACAAATCCACGGCTACTCGATGATGTTAGCCCATCTGATTTTGCAAGCAAACTGTATATATTTGGATGTTTAAATTATTTATGTTATTGATATATTAGATTTAATCAAAAATTCTATAATCTATCTATATATAAACAGTTATTAAGTAGAGGACAAACCTTTTCTTAAAGGAAACAACTTCATCAACATCGGTGTTAATCAATAACCTACTCACGTTGAAGGAATTGTTAACATATGGTTTACCTGAAATTTTATTAACACAGATATAAAGTTATTTATCATTATAATTTTTGTAAATAAGTCATGTGTTATGTAAGGCCTCAAACCCGGGAGGCCCCACTTGTTGGATTTACTCATTCACAAACAGTTCTTAAACATGAATATCAAATAACGCAGCGGAAAAATTTCATTCATTCATCATAATTAAAACTTGTTCATACATGCGGAAGCGTAAACATAGTTTAAAACATATTTACATCATAACTAAACATAACGGGATGCCAGTCTTCATGATCAGCCGGGTAACTCTTCTCGCTTGCCAAGCATCACCGTCCATCCTCATAACCTACCTTAACCTGAATGTGCACACTTAAAAACGTCAGCTACGCTGGTGAGTTCTAGTTTAACATAAAACCTTAACTTCAAATAAATTGCCAAAAACATCACTTCATACTTCATTTAATAAAAAGCGTACGTAAATAATGCAATAACAAACATAACACTTCATAAGTCAACGAACATATAGAATCTGCGCCTTCTCGTAACCGTCAAATCCAAACGTTACATACTGGTTGAATAACTTAAGGATCACCACCACTAGGCCCATCATCACCGTACTGTCCTTCGGGTGAGGAACTCTTAGGGCCCGATACTTAGGTCATTCAACCCTTCAAGCACGGCGTCCCAAAGGATAGCGCGTACCAAACTTCAAGCACTGCATCCCGTCGGACACAAGTACTTAACTTCAAGCACGACTACCCCGTAAGGTAAATCGTACCAAACTTCAAGGATCACGATAATCCCCTTGGCGACCGTCATCGCCCCAGTTGTACAACAGTTGGCCAGCCACAGAGGCCCCTAAAAGGTAAAGGCCCATAACATCCTTCCCATCCCTTAACCTTCATTCCCTAAGGAATATTGGCAGATTCGTTCGTTTGTGACTTTCGTAAACCTTCGCTTCTTTTACTTCAAAAACTTCAGTTAAAGCATTCGTACGTTTTATTAAAAACATTCTCTTCGTTAAAACACTTCGTAAACTTCTTTTGGCAAAATATTTCATAAACACTTCCTTCATAAACATCATTTTATAAAACGTTACATACTTCCTTCATAAACATCATTTTATAAAACGTTACATACAACCTTCGTAAATATCGTTTCATAAACATCGTTTCATAAACATCGTTTTATAAAATCATCACGTGTGCACACCAGCCCAAAAAC
This sequence comes from Smallanthus sonchifolius, assembly GCA_023525975.1. Lineage (NCBI taxonomy): Eukaryota > Viridiplantae > Streptophyta > Magnoliopsida > Asterales > Asteraceae > Smallanthus > Smallanthus sonchifolius. The sequence goes on along the minus strand of CM042032.1, from coordinate 82,124,825 downwards.
ATTATTAAAACATTTAAAAGAGGGCTTCTAGAGCTCACCTTATAAGATAGTCTCGGTTGTCCTAACAAAGGTCCAACAACTTCACTTCCGATCTGAATTGATTAGTTAATGCACATCTGACCAATACCGACTCTAACGGTTTAACCATTCTAACATACTGACTTCACTTAATCAGTTCTGATGTCTGCGCACTTAGCAAGTGCGCAGACCCTGCTGCCTGCGCACTTAGCAAGTGCGCAGACCATGCTTCCCGCGCACTTAGCAAGTGCGCAGGTCCTTCCTCCTGCGCACTTAGCAAGTACGCAGGACACTCCTCCTGCGCACTTAGCAAGTACGCAGGATCTGCTCCGTGCGCACTTAGCAAGTGCGCACGACTTGTTCTTCGCGAAAACCCTAACTTTCGCATTCGGGTCTGATCATGTCAAGATCCCGAACCTGTTGCATTCAAAACGTTCGTTTTCCATTAAGGAACTCAAATCTATACTCATCTTCCAGTTTCATCCGTTCAAACATAACCTTTTTACCCAAAACCCGAAAAACCCAAAAACGAACAAAAACTCAGATTTAGGTCGGATCGTTACTTGAATCGAGCTTCTGATCCGGTGGTTCTTCTCACGAGTTATGGAGCAACACACTTCTCAAATCTCGGGTCGATCCGACAACTTTCTCTCTTTACGGTTTCTCTCTCTAGAAGTTGCAAATGAGAGAAAAGGGTTGTGACCTTGGCTATTTATAGGGGAGGCTCCCCTTCTAGCCCATCCGACCCGACCCGACCCGACCCGACCCGACATGCCTCGTTCGTTTATTTCGTCATTTTAACCGTCGTTTTATTTTTGGGATGTTACATGTTATGGGTTTTCTAAAAAAATTTAATAGGGTTGGAATAAAACCTTTGAACCACTTCAACTTTCCAAACTGTAAAATAATCACCACATGATCATGGAGATCGGGATTCAATGAAATGTAATGAGACATTTTTTAGAGTATTCATCCCATAGAGTTGTAAATATCTTTCTGCCCCTGATAAATAAATAAAATTTAAAAGATTGACGTTAATTTATAAAAATTATTTGGCGTAAAAAAAACATAAAAAACGTGGCCCACTCAAGATCAGCAATCTCCAGAGTTGTTTTTTCAGATTCTGTTCCATCTTTCTTTTTAAATTTGTCTGGGTTGAAACATTTGGTTACATAACCAATCACATCTATACATAGCACACAAAATAATGTTATTTTAGTTAATGGGAAACATGTAAAAAATATTGTTAAAAATTCTATATAATATTTTTGAGAAAATAAGCTTACCAATTGTCCCGTTCTCAGTAGACTCATGATTTAGTATACTCTTAAAGCATTCAAAATCGAAACCATAGGTTGATCCACCAAAATCAGGGGCTTTTGTTAGTGTGGTTTTATAGTGAAAACAAACTTTGTTTTCATTATCAACATACTTGTACTTTGAGTTGTTGTACCCAAGAGTGGGATTCTTGATAACATGACAACATTCCTCTTGGAGATGTTTCTCAAACTTATAAAAGAATCTACTCAAAAGTGATGCTTGCAACCTTGTTCCCTACATATGTGAAACTGCCTATGTTATATTTGATATAATAATAAAAGTTATGGACGGTAATTATAAAAGTATTGATGAAGAAAGACTTATATTAATAGGCATCCAAATCTTAATTTTTTTAGACAAAGTAAACAAATTTAAAAAATAAAATAAAAAAATAGAATCATAACCTGTTCATCCATGATAATCATGTCTATTGCGGTTATCTCATTGGGTTTTTCCCAGGAACTCTGTTTTCACATTCTGAGTAGACGCACCTTGATAGTAAAGTTGTCTTGTAAAACATCAATGACATTTAGTATCGAAATTTTTTCAGACTCCATGAAGCTATACAAATAAATTGCATTCAATTAGATAACATTATAAGATTATAATACATGATAGAATTTAAAATATATTACCTTGTTTTGAAGTTTAATTGGTGACAGAGAGTTATGATTTGTGCTTTAGTTGTATGAATGGGTGGTTATATTTATAGAGTCTTGAAATTTATGTGTGATTTAATTAATTGGTTAATAATATTTTTTAAAATACTGAAAAGATTTGAAGCATTAAATATGAATTCTTTTCAAAATTATTTGCCTTTTTGCAACAATCCGATTTTAGTTACTATAATTAAAGAATTGTATAAAAATTGAAAGGATTTGAAGCATTAAATATGAATTGTTTTCAAATTAGTTTAATTTTCCCAACAATCCGATTTTAGTTACTACAATTAAAGAATTGTATAAAAATTCAAAGTTAATACAATTACAGAATTCCAAAAAAAATCATCATAAAATCGTTGATATATTATTTAAATTTTAAATCTTTACCAAAAATAAAATGATTTATATTTTAAATTCAAATAAAAATAAAATATAATTATTTATATATTTTTATTGTTATAGTGTAAATATATTTTAAATCTTTACCAAAAATAAAATGATTAAGTGTAAATCCAGTTTTTAATATATTTACTAATTTATTTCATAATAAAAACTGTCAGAAAATATAAATTAATTAGTAATGATGAAAAAATAAATTACAAAAAATAATGACCATATTTAAAAAAAAACGGGAATTTATAAAAAACGGAATGATTATATTACTAAATAAATATTGACAATCAATTCTATCTATATTTGATTTTTAATAAAGTTATATTTTATTAATGAATATATTATTTCATAAAAACATGATTTAAAAAAAAGGAACGATTAGAGTTACTAACTAAATTTTGACTATATTGGATTTCTATAATTGATTTTTAATTAATATACAGTATAAAAATTTTGCTAATTAGATAACTATGTATTTTTTTTGGTGTTTTAAAAATTCATTAATGAATGCATGAAAAATTTGAATTAGTAACCAAAGTTTTTTTATGTTTTTTTTGTAATTGTAAATTTAAATAAATAAAACATTGTTGATGTAATTGTGTAACATTTTAAATAAATCATTATTTGCTTTGAAATATATTAATTTGATAATAACAGAATAAAATATAAATTAATTAGTTAATAAATGATGAAAAAATAACTTACAAACAATACACATGAGAGATATATATATGTGGTGTTCACATAGATTGGATCGCCTTTACAACTGAAACACTGGGTATAATAAGTTAGTATATCATAACATATAGCAACGCTAAATATCAACTAAAAAAAACAAACATAGTTGTTTATAAAACATATGATAACGCATCAAACACGCAATTTTGCACAAGGGACCAAAATATGATCATGAGGTTGTATTCAAGATGTGTATACTACAGTCTAAAATCAAGTTTAATACAAAGTGGTTGGCATAGTTACCTTAAATTCAGTTGCTGCAACTACAAATAAAGTTGTAGAAAAAAAACAGTCACAGTTTCATGAACTTTTGAAAGGAAACATAATTCAAGTTGCAAAACACATATTCAAATATTCAATAACATCCAAAATCATATCTGTCACAAGCAACCAAAAACATTTAAGTTTTCAAACCAATTAGTTTCAAAAATCAACACCAGAAGTAATGTTATGCTACCTTCATGCAGCTACTAATTATGATTTTCAACAGAAGTCAAATGAATTGTTGAATTAGACTTGATCAGATTAAACGAACAAATATCTCCAGGAATAATTGAATTTGCCTTCATAAATGCAGTCCATCCGGATAACGCGTACCTTTTGGAGGTCTTGGACATTTCAATCCTTACTCCCAACTGTGACTGTACTCCGTTAACATCAATGACGATCAAAGAATTCTTTTCATCGAGTTCAGCCATCTGTGCAACTTTGACAGGAAGACGCTAAATTGGAAAAATAAAAGTTTAGATTAAATGATTATCATCTTTTCATGTATATATTAAAAATGATTGCTACATACCATGCGATTGTTTGCAGTAATAGAGAACGGAAAAACATCATCTTCAATGAGCAGTTGTTCATGAGCAGTAGTCTGATGACTTTCAACATTAGCATCTGGTTCATTGACCTGATTTTTCACAATAGTTTGAACCTGAAAATTAATCAAAGAAACAAAATATTATGAAGCTTATGATGAAATACATATTAGTTAAAAATTCTGAAATATTTAAAACAAAATGCATAACCTGTGAACCATCTGATAGTATATCTTCCATTATTTCATCAGCTACTTCATCTGGTTCATTCTTTGGAATAAGTCTAGAAGTGCAGTTTGGTGTGAAAATTATCATTTCAAATGATGCTTGACTAATTTGACGAAAGTACAAAAAATCCCACGGTTGCAACGAAGTGTCTTTACATAGCCGCATCCAGCCATTACCAAAAACATATTGATCTCCCCCGATTGAAAGCTTAACCTTCCATGTTCGTTCACCAACATATATTGTATAATATCCACTGTTTTTTTTTGTTTGAACAAAAGCTTTGGCAAAAGTTAGAGGCAATAACTGAAACACAAAATGTTAAATCAAAATTGCTTCATAATATAACATGATTATGAAATGATTTAAAATTAATAAAAACATACCAAGTATCCGGATGATGCATCGTGTAATACAATTTTGACAAATTGATCACCACATACACTGTCGTTGAAAACTGATATTAAAAATGTTGAAACATCTATAGCTTTGAATACTACGAAGCAAAAATAATCAATCTCCATAATTTTCACGATGTTAAGCCATCCCTCTATGAAAGAAAGCCTATCTTGAACATATCCTAACTTTACCCTCATAGTGTGTGTACCGGATGCCCTTATAATACACGGCTCTTTTGGAATTCCATCCGGATAAAAGCTTTTCACAAAAACGTCAGGCAATGGCTTTCAAAATAGTTAAGAAAAAGATGTGTTAATACAATTGTTTTGAAAAAAATAATGAATGAGATTTGAAAGACAAACTTACCAAATATGGGGTTTCAGGGTCCTTAACAAATTTGAAGAAAGTTGGATTCATCTTGAATACAAACCTAATAAAATGTTTAAAAAAATCAGATTTCTAAACATTGATAGTAAAATAACAATGTAAGATTGTTACTGTAGCAGATGTGTATACTACAATCTAAAAGATGTGTTCAAGATATGTATACTACAGTCTAAAAGCAAGTTTAATACAAATAACAATGTAAGATTGTTACTGTAGCAGATGTGTATACTACAGTCTAAAAGATGTGTTCAAGATGTGTATTTATAAGAAAAAATTAAAATCAATTAACAACAATTCATGTGTATATTAGATACATATTGAGTAAAATCCTACATCGATTAAACACAAATTAGAACAAATGGTAATCAATTGTAATACATCATTGTTAATGATCAAAAAGTAAAACAAATAACTGAAAGAAGTTGTATGTAAAGATTACTTTTGTAAATCTTGGTTTGTCATTCTGATAGAACGGTATACATCATAGATTTGTTTTTGAATGAGTAAAAATCTAGATGGAAAGTAGAACCGTATACATGATTAGGGTTTAATTGTTATATCCTCCATCAGAATGAGGGTTTAAATTTCTAAAATCGGACTTAACAATAGATTCCACTTGTTATTCTATCCTGCATCTTTTTTTGGTTTGCATTATCCTATTTAATATCATTCTGATGGAGGATAGAACGGTATACATCATAGGGTTAAAAATAACATACCTTAGAGAGTTAGAACAGATCGAGGATAGAACGGTAACACGACGAAGATGAATAATTTTAGGGCTTGAATCTTTAGATCGTATACCGAAGATAGAACAGATGATGCAAACCAAAAGATAGAACAGATCGCTATGTCTGATGCAAACCAAAAAAATATTATCATCAGATGATGTATACAGATGGATGATATTATATTTAACCAAAACATACCTTGAATCTTTAGATCGTATAAGGGAATGAAGGGGTGCGGCGGTCAGAAGTTTAGGGTTTGTTCATCGGGGTGCGGCGGTCTGATGTTTAGGGTTTGTTCATCGGTGGTGATGTTAGACTGAAAGAATAGCCGGGTTTTGATGTAATATATCAGTTGTTAAACGGGTTGTCTTGTACCCGTATGTAACCCGCGTGCATACCCATTAAGCCAAAAAACGGGTTATATTTGACCCAATGTTTGAGGATGGCTGTATGGTTGACAAGTGGCAAAACTTTTTATTCTTTTATTATATAGGATAGATGTGCAAAATCAAATGTGATTCAAGTTACAATTTTAGTGATTTAGTTATATAGTAATATAATATTTAAAATACTTACCTTCTACCATAACTTGAGTGATGATTTCATCTTTTCCCTTACGAAAAGGAGGACCGTCATTTTTTTTATTTTGCTCTCTGCGCAGTGCATCTCTTTCCCCCGCGTGGGCATAAACCTGAACTTTGTAGCTTTGAGTTCATATATAGCAGCTAATATACAATGTTGTTAAAATAGTAAACTTATAAACTTTCTTTCAAGAGCTAAGACCGTTTGATCTCTTTTTTTAGGGACTCGACTTCAGCTTCAATTGATTTTATACTATTTAATATAGTGAAACAACTAATAAAGAAACAATAAGAGTACAAATTATATAAAAAAACCAAAATTTGAATATAATTAGAATCCCAAAGCTTACCCTTTGTTCCTCATGCAAAGACCTCAGCTGCTCATTCTCATTCATAAACTTTGCAATTTCATCAGCCTTTGCCTGAAACATGTTTTAGCCAATAATAAGAAAACATTTATAACTAACAAAGCAATTAATAACTACTAAATTCTTCTATTTGATATATTTTTCTATGCAACTAATTGTTCTTATGTACCTTAGCAGCTCCTAAAAGTACAGTCTCCATCAACTTCATCTGCTTATTCGCCAATGAATCTGAATTTTCACACAATTTGTTCTTTAAAAAAAATTAATCTTGTATGAGATATGGGGTATAGGACTGTTTTCATTTTGAGTATACACGCCTATTTTTTATGGCCACATAAGTGGAGCATGAGCTAAAAAAGATGGCATGAGAGTATATCTTTTGAAAATATGTCATTTCATGTTCTCCTTGGTACACTTACAATTTGTCTAAATATATCTACAAATTGTACTTATCAAATTTGATTCTGATAATCATTTCTTCAAGGTTCATTTTGGTATATTTCATGTGGATAACATTTGACTTCTTGTAAAAACTACAAAGCAAATAAATTAGAAGAGTTAATAGGATGAAACCTGAAACTATTCTCTTCACAACCATAATGGAGGGCGGCCGCCCTCCATACCCACCATGTAGGTCCACCGTCCACCTATGATCATGTAACGAACCAAAATCTAAAATATAATATTATATATGAATCTTTAGATTATATGTCTAAATTATATTGTAGGGGTGAAAGTGAAATAAAGCTAAGTTAAGGATTTAAAAACTTAAGTGTAAATCCTAAAACTTTGGATCAAAAGGTTGAGCCTATGTTACATGTTTAGTTCGATTGCGTCCTCAAATCGGTTGAGCCTATGTTACATGTTTACGTATGTAGTCTATGTATATAGTCATCAAGTTCGAACACGTTGTTTGATGCGAATGACTTTTAGTACAAATTTTTTTCTTTTTTGAGATTTGAACCCACAAACTCTTGACAGTGATACTCTCTCTTACCGACCCCACCCGAATGACTTTTACATAATGACATATTCTCCGTGTTTCCATTTTCAATGAGCAGTCACTTTCACTTTCATGGAGAATTTCTTTGTACGGACGTATGGATTATTCAATCCTAGCGAATTGGTCGTTGACAATGAGTAGTCATTTTCATGCAGAATTTCTTTGTCATATTCTAAAAGAAAACAAAAAGCAATTATTTTGGGAATTTTAGGAATTAAGGAAATGTAATATTATTTAAATTTAAATAGTTTTAATAAGAAGCCTACTATTGGGACACGGAGATTTGTTATCTGGACACGTCGTCAAAAACTAATGATTTCATTTTGATTATTTTATTTATAACATGAAGAGTTTATTCATTTAATAGCATGAACACATATATGTTTGTCCATTTATGTTCGTGAACATTTATTTACTTTTGTCCGTTAAGGTTTGTTTGTTTAGTTTCGTTCTCTTATGTATGTTCTTTTATGTTTGTTTACATATTCATTAAAACATATTAAACAATATTAATAAAGTGAGTCCATACCATTTAGAGAACCATCGGCAAGAAACATTACACTAGAAACCAGGGCTACTTTCGTGCTCAAAGCTTGCATCTTCTTGTTTATTGCGACCTTAGCTTTAACTAACCTCTTGCTTAGTGCTCGCCTCTTCCAGTTGGTCGTCCTAACACTTTGATCTCATGGTTTTCCAAGAAATCATGAGGCCAGTGTGTAAGACACAGTTTTAATATGTGGCTCTTATAATCATTTATCTAATTATTAAATTAATCATTGATTTATTTATTTATTATTAACCTATAGCTAGTAATTAGTTGATGGACCTAATTACTCTTAATGGGCCATAAATAGGTTTTCCCTTGGGTGTACATATAAATAGAGAGATAATTAAAGGGAATTAACTAATGAATCATTCAATTATCACCAACATCAAATTCGTCCCCCTCTCTCACATAACCGTGAGTTCTACCTTAGCCATCCTAACCGTACACCCTAAACGGGAACCCGATCTTCCTAGCGGATCATGACGTCTTCCCTCTCTGCGGTTAGCTTATCAGCTATGATTTACATTATTGCTTTCCCTTATCATGTTTAAGAACTGATCAACATATGGTATCAGAGAGTATGTTGATTAATCAGTTCTTTTTCGTTCCCTAAAACTGGAATGAATCGAAAAATCATTTTTTTGATAAGTTTTCGGTTCTGGACTTATGTTTTTCAGATCTGATCTGTTTAAACAGTTTGTAAAACCTGTTTTGATCCCTTATTTGGATCAAATAAACTGTTTTTTATGATATATTAAAGTTCTCGGATCTAAACCTCATGTTTTCGGTTTTCATTTTTAATTTTCTGATATGAATAAACTGTTTATGATCCATAAAACTAATATATTTTTCGGAATCCTTAGCATCATGTTCTATGATTTCGATTCCTGTCATATATCTGATAATTAATCAAGAACAGTCTTAATGTTCTTCGAACTGTTATTGATGTTCTCGTTTTTTTTTTCCGAAAATATCCCCTTATTTGGGGATAGATTAGGATTTAATTATGTTTTCTAAATTCGTGTTGATTCATCCCCAAGTTTCGTATTAAAATGTTATTTTAAATAAAACGAACTGATATATTTGAAGATAAACTAAGACACATAAAAGATTTTGAAATCAGAATAAAATCCCTTAATTTGGATTAAAACTGGATTTGATTATGTTTTCTTAAAAAGGTGCAACTTAATCTCCAAGTTTTTTTGAAATTTTATTATTATTTTAATATTAGAACTAATATACTTGGAGATATACTAAAACATCTTAAAGATTTTCGAAATCAAAAAATATAATCAAATCTCTTATTTTTCACACTGCCTTATTGGGTTTAATTTTCACGGTTTTGCATCACGTTTTTTATTAGTTCACGGGTATTCTACTTCATGGGTATAGTTCACGATTATGAGTTTATGGTTTATGTTTCACGGTTTAAGTTCACGGTTTAACTTCACGGGTCTTAAGTTCACGGGTCTTAAAGTTCACGGGTTATTTCTATGGAGCCGTGAACCTTACCTGAGTCGTGAACCCTTAGCCATGAATCTCACCTGAGCCGTGAACCCTTATAGAGCCGTGAACCTTAATTTTCCAGAGAATCTTAAAGTACCCGAGAACCTTACTTGGAGCCGTGAACTTAGCCTTATATGTGCCTAAAATTTTTCCCCGCGGGGGCGTGCTTCCCCTGCACCTCCCAGCGATCCACGCTAACTGAGAGGTTTGCTATTAATGAATGCTTTAGTTTTAGTTTTAGTTTTAGTTTTAATTTTGTCAAACCTTAAATTTAAATGTTTTCAAAACCTTAAAAACTTACTTAAATAACACCTAAAAGCTTCACTTCTACCCAAAGGTGATGTGATACATGTGCAAACTTGTTCAAGCTTAATTGAGCATTATAACTTGGTGCATACCATAATATATAAATTAGAAAATATGATTAACTTAAATAACACCTAAAATTTCACTTCTGTCCAAAGGAGATGTGTCACGCTTGTAAAGTTATTTAAGTCTAATTAAGCACTACTTCGCCTAATACAACTAAATGTTTCTACTTCTGCCCAAAGGTGATGTGTCACATTTGGTTTTCACGGAGCTAATTATGTGCATACTAAATAAATGTTTCACTTCTGTCCAAAGGTGATGTGTTACATTCTTACTACACATACTCACTATTAAATTGTTCTTAATGCTAAACAAATGTTTCACTTCTGTCCAAATGTGATGTATTACATTGTTTAAGCAGAACCTAATTAAATCTATTAGTTTGGTGTTGTAAAAGATTTTTATCACATCTTCATAATATAATTGTTCTTAAGAAGAACCTTATTTAATTTATTATTCCTGTCTGCCTTAGATTATTACCCCGTAGATCTCTCTAAGTTCTTCTTTAGCTATTTGTACCTTATTTTCACTCTAGATTCTAAGATGAGTTTTGCTTAACTAAGAGTTTCCACTAATATTTGCTCTTATTGAGTCTTGATTATCCCTTAACACATGACACTCATGCTGCTTTCTCTGATAAAAGTACTACAGAAGAATGGTAGATCATAAGAAATAGGATAAGTCAAACACAATCTCTCTTATGGTAATCAACAACTCTTTTCATGATTGCTATCAGGGGAGCTATTCCAGATTCTGAATTTCCTAATACTAATGTATTCTCTGTGGAAATGGAAGAATAAAAAATAATTCCTAAGACGCATGCAAACATTCTAATTCTAAATAAAAAGGTTAAGTAGCATCCGTGAACACATCATAATATACACTGACATGACTCATAAACTAAGGGCTTATACATGGAAATCAGTGAAGGTTTTCAGTGCGTACATAATAATTTTTACACTAGTACGATTAGTTGCCTTAAAAATCAACTATAACACTCAGAAGTATCAAAGGAAAACGAGTGTATTGATAGCAACATACGTACAGGAAAAGGAACGCCTAAAACTGGAAAACCGAATGTTATTCACCTCACTACCACTAAACCTAAAAAGAGGAAGAAAAATTACTATAGAGAGGATAGTTCTAAGGTCCAGAAACAAAATACAAGTACTGCTTCCAGCTCTAAGTTATCCAAGGAGAAGTCTCACTGCAAAACTATGCCATTATACTAGGCATAAGCAATGAGACCATCTACAAGCCAAGGGACTAGCTGGCTAAGATAAAGTAGTCACTAATTAATGATTTTTGAGTCCGTTAATATTAATATTCCAATCAACACATGATACGTTGAGTTTAGTTATATACGTTTCCTTACCGGAATTCAACTAATAATTAACATGAGAGGTTAGTGGTGGATTTAAATGTTAAGGCTACATAGAACCATGAAATAATTGATCTTTGTATTAGGCTTTATGATACCTTACACATTCTGGAGAATACTCAGAATTTAGTATCAATAATAAAGCTACACTTTGATAGTTATGAGGTTTGCATGGGCAAAAACAAAGTTATCATTAACTTAAACTCTCATATTATTGGTTATCATTATCTGGATAGAAATCTTTATGACATAGAACTAGCTAATACAATAAACTTTCACAACTTTTGTTATCATGAAAATGAAAATTTAACAAAAGATAAATGAGACCTATGCACTTCACCCATTCGACCAAATTTTATAAGAAATCATAACCCAGTTGATGAAGGATAAATTTTTATCAAATCTTATTCTTAGTGACTCTAAATCATGTGTTAAACGCCCTAAATATCAAATGGTTAAGGGATTAAATGAGGGTCCACCAGAAGTTATCACAAATGGAATATTCGGACATAATTCATTTATCATGTTGAAAAATATTTACTTGTATCTAATCTGTTTCCTACGACCCAAAGCTTTAAAGATATCAATTCATATATACTTAATAGAATTCCTTCTAAATTTGTCTCTCAAATTTCTTATGAAATTTTGGACGATAAGGAAATCAAGTCTCAAATATATGAAAGGTTCCCACGTCACGCGCATCATTGAAACTTGTCATGTGTAGTTCCTAGAGACCTCAAAGATCAGTGGGAGCACCGAGTGTTCTAATTATAGCTTGCGAGTTGCAAGAGGTGGGGGAGTGACAAATTAGTCTTACCTAAAATTACACCTCTTGTACACGACAATGCTCCATCACAACTTGTCTCCTTAGAATCTAATGCTACCCCTAACAAAGTCTCATAGATGCTAATATGTGGGAAAACCAAAACTATAGTAATCCTCAACAAGAGAAACTAACATAAACATCATTAAGTTGTTTCTCTATTAGAATCTATTGGTCTTCAAATGTTAGTTACAATGTTGACTCTAAGCATGTTGAATTACATAAAATTTCTAAGGTCAGTGGGAGCAGTAAAAGTCCTTATCATGACTTGCCAAGAGTACAAGAGGCGGGGGGAGAGACTCGTTAAATTTAACTTTGTGTTTAACTCCACTTATACCTCTTGTACACCATACTGCATCAACTCCTACACACTTATAAACTAATGTTGCTCCTAATATACCTGGAAATGAAAGCACCTAACCAAGAGCTACTCTATAAACTTGAAACTCTCAATAAACCCAATAATCAAATCAGGAGGTCATCTAGGTATATGGCCTACTAACTTTGATGATTATGTATCCTACCTGACTGAATTTGAAATGGATGCTGGAAACCGGTCCTTCTTATTTTAATTAAGCCATTAGCATCAATCAATCTTCTAAATGGAATAAAGCTATTACTAGCAAGCCTGATTCCATGAATTAGAATAACATTTGGGATTTGGTTGAATTACCTAAAGGGTGTTCATAACTAAACTAAATCCGAATGGAAACGCACGATTGATTGCTAAAGGTTATACTCAAGAAGGAATGAATTATCAAAGAACCTTATTACTTGTTTTATAAAGTTTTTCTTTGAGGATCATTACTGTTTTAGTAGCTTATAATAACTTAAAGCTACATCAGATGGAAATTAAAACAACTTTCCCTAACATTGACCTACATGTTCATAAAATAACCTGAAAGTTCTAAACTGAAGGTTAAGAACACTTATTACGTAAGTCAATGAAATCCATGTATAGGTTGATTGAAATCATAAAGCAACTCTTTTCATCAACAATTAAGTGAATTTGTACACCTACCTCATGATGAGTGGGAACAACTAATGCAAACTTGTCCTTATATAGATGACATTCTTTTGACAAGTATATGTTACATAAGTCAAAGCATTGATTACTCATATTTTGACATGATGGATCTCGAAGATACCTCTTATGTGATATGTATCAAAATACACCGAGATAGACCCAGTGGGACATTAGTTTTGTCCCATAAGCTTTACACTAAGCGGGTCCTTACACATGTAACATTTAAATTGTTCTCCTTTAAAGGTTAATAGGATAAATGAAAGTTATTTCCTTATGCTTCATTAATTAGAAGTCTTATGAAGGTTAAAGTCTATACTCGTTTAGATATTGCTCACATTGCTGAACACTAGACTAGTCTAGATTATTGTGAAGCATCTAATTGAATATTACAATATCTTTAAGAAACAAGAGACTATAATTTAAAGAAGAAGTAAGAACTTAAAACAATTGACTACTCTTATTCTAACTTTGTTGTATTCAAAGGTAACAAAATGTTAATTTCTGGGTATATCCTTAAGTTAGCAGACAGACATATCTCATGGAGAAGTCATAAGAAACTGTTAACAACAACCCAAGTTTCAATGACATAATATGTTACTGATCACAACATAATTGTCACTAAATGTTGTTGGAAAATTTATCAGTTGACTCATAATTTAGTAACTCCACATAAATATCATATCGAAGATTTATTGTGATAAGTCAGCTACCCTTGCTTCTCGAACAGTAACAGTTCGAGTGGAGCTGCATTAAATTTCGATACGAAATTATTGTTCGCTTGTGAACAAGTATAGGAAACCAAATCTTTGTATCGAATACATTCATGATATGCTAATGGATCCAAATAACTAAAGGTCTACCACCCATAAGTCTTTTGTAAGCGCTTATAATAAAGACGGGTTTTACTAATGACCATACATAATTGCATATCGTACTATGAATGATTAATTATTAAAATTTTCTCACTTATTTGAATTTGTTTGTCTCTAAATACGTTTATGCATGCCTAAAGACATATAGACAAGTAACTATACAAATCAACGTTAAAGGGCTTATTTGTAAATTTGATCCTAAGTTTACTTAAGTCTTAAATTGGGATTGTAGTATAATTAATAGGGGTCTTGAGTTGAATATTGATTCAATAACTGTATTTCTCTGCTACAGTTTTGGTTTAAAACTAAAATGAGTATTAAATTTGCGCGCACTTACTAATGCTCATAATAAATGATTACTCAGCCAAGTGGGAGAATGTAAGACACGGTTTTAATATGTGTCTCTTATAATCATTTATCTCATTATTAAATGATCATTGATTTATTTATTTATTATTAACCTATAACTAGTAATTAGTTGATGGGCCTAATTACTCTTAATGGGCCATTAATGGGTTTCCCCTTGGGTGTACATATAAATAGAGAGATAATTAGAGGGAATTGACTAATGAATCATTCAATTATCACCAACATCAAATTCGTCCCTCTCTCTCTCTCTCACATAACCGTGATTTCTAACGAACTCACCTTAGCCATCCTAACCGTACACCCTAAATGGGAACCCGATCTTCCTAGCGGATCATGACGTCTTCCCTCTCTACGGTTAGCTTATCAGGTATGATTTACATTATCGTTTGGAGCTACCGGATGGACTAAGTAGACTTCATAACACGTTTCATGTGTCTCATTTGCGAAAATGTTTGACGGATGAATCTACTTTTGTCTCATTGGATGATATCGAATTGGATGAAAAGTTGAATTATGTTGAAGAACCGGTGGCAATCTTGGATAGAAAAGTGAAGCATTTACGCAATAAAGAGATTAGCCAAGTTTTTTTTGTGAGGTGGAAACATAAAAAGGAGCGGAAATGACTTGGGAAACTTAGGAAGAGATGCTCAATTATTATCCGAACCTCTTTGTGTAAAGTCGGGTTTCGGGGACGAAACCCAAATAAGGGAAGGTGATTTGTAACGAACCAAAATCCGGGTTTCGTTATAAAATAAATAAATGTTCTAAATAATATTATGGTGGAAATAATACTTTAGAAATAAGTTAAAACAAGTGGATTTCAAGTTTGTATGGAGTTATGTTAGTTTTTGTGTAGTTTTGGAATGAAAATGGGTGAAATAAAAGTTGAGGGGCTGAATGTGTAACATGGCAAAATCTGCCATATTTACTAGTGAAAGTCAAAATTAGTCTCATTTGGGTGTTGGGTCGTTCTTGAGCAAAGTAGAAAAAGGAGAAAACGAGATTGAAGCCTAAATCGTGCATTTGAGGCTTGTTTTGTGAAGGTTTTGGCTCACACGTCACCTTCCTAACATCAAGTAAGTGATAATCTTCGATTTGATTTCACCATTTATGAGTTCATAGATGGGTTTTGTAGAAATCTGGAAATTTTGAATGCATGTGGTTAATTGGTGTTAGATTGTTGATAATCTAGCTAAACTAAAGGTAAAGAATGGTGATTAACATCCTAGAACCCTTTGATTTTGATTATGAGAAGTTAGGGTTCATATGGGAAAATTTGGGGGTTTTTGGATTATGATGATAAGATGATAAATTAATGATGATTAAGTGTTTATATGATGTTAGACACTTGAACAAACACCAACTTAACCTAATGATAAAAATTGAATGAAAAATTAGTGTTAAGGTAAGGATAATGAAACTCAAGTAGGTGAGTTTGGGGTGAAAGAGGGTGTTTGGATATGAGTATAACTCAAACGGGTCAGTTTGGGTTAGAAATAGGAAATTGGGTTGTGAACCCAATTAAAATGTGATTTTGGTGTATGATGGATTACTAAACTAGATGAATGTATTTAGGTAATCAAATTGCAAAACGTGAAGTAGAATCGGGACCTTCAAATCCACAAGGTAAGTGCTTTTGCACTTACTTAGTAATTGATGATAAATGGTGTTATATGCAATGTTGTATGCATAATGTGTTAAGTTGCATAATGTGTTATGTGGTATGAATGTGTATAGAGTTGTACGAATAAGTGAATGAATGTAGTTATAGTTTTAATACTATAATGGATATATGGATATGGAGTTATGGTCTAAGTACCATAATGGATATGTGAATATGAAGTTATGATCTAAGAATCATAATGGAAATGTGATGATGACGTAATGGCCTGTGTGCCATAATGGAAATGCAAATGTGTTAATCATGAATATAAAATGAAATGAATGAAACTTGTAGGTGATATGCAAGTGATAAGTAGCCTATTGACAAATTGGGTGAAAACGGGTCGAATGGGTGAATGGATGAAACAAGAAGAATTTTACTTGTTTGTTATGTTTTATCTTCATTACTAATGGTGATATATGTGGTGTTATATAGGAAAAGCTCTGGGATAGTCAAGGTCAAGTCTATGGCGAATGTTGGATTCTCGTATGCACTTTTTGGTGATTTCGGGTGTAATTAGAAGTCCATCTAATGGATGTAAATGGATACTTGAAATTGTATTTTTTGGTGCAAAAGTATGTTATTTTGAATGTTAGAACCCATATTTAAGTGTTGGAAAAATTTTATAACAAAATGGGTTAAAGATGAAAAAATTGGTTAAGTGTTAAAAACTGTACAGGTTTGGAAACTTTCTGTTGTTGGGGATCTTCGCGCCACGCGAGAACCAGGGACCTGGTCTTCGCGACACACGAAGACCTGGTTTCCCGGACCTGCCTTCTTTGGACTCCCTCGCGGCACGCGAAGGGAGGGTTCATGATTTTCGCGACACGTGAAAATATATAAAAAATAATAATAATAATTCTTGGGATAAATGCTTTCGCGTGTGTAAAATGTTTATTATAGTTGGTGTTTAAATTAAAGGTGTTACATTTCCCTTATCATGTTCAAGAACTGATCAACACAGTGATAAAGAAATCAGTAAGAAGGCGAAACACCAAGAATAAATAGACTCATTGGTTTTAAAAACTTTGAATTCTAAAAAACTGTGACATTTTACATATTTTAATAATTTTGAGAGCATTAAACTTATCTAAATTGGCAATCGATTTTGTAAATATGACAATGTCATCCTATTTTGAGATCGGTTACTACACTAGATTTATTATAATGCATATATCTAAAATATGATGCAATGGTTGTGAAAGTGAAAAAGATCTCAATCATTCATTAAACGTGATGTTATAGTTAAAAAGTGTTTTATAACGATCCTTAAATCTTTAGCTTTTTTTTAACAATACCTAAATTTTCTAAGATAAAAACATCACAACTTATATTCTGTAGGATTTAAACATCAATTTTTTAGTTGTAGGACATACCACTTAACCATCAGGATGTCTCATCGAGGATCCTTAAATATTTATTAGTTCTTTATCCAATTACATGCTTTTTTTTATGATAATGTAAGATTTTATTTTTTTCATTATTTTAGTTTATTTTCTAATAACTTTTTTTAAACACCCGTTAGATATGTTTAAAATAATAAAACAAAAATCACTAAAATTTGTACACATAGGTGAGCGCTCATGTTATCTTTTTTTATATCTTTTTATTTTTTTTCTTTTAATGAATAACAAAATATAGAGTAAACTTCGTTTTTGGCCCCTGTGGTTTGGCCTGTTTAACCTTTTTAGTTCAAAAAAGAATCTTTTAACATATCAGCCCTGAGGTTGTATTTTTATAACCATTTCAATCCATAACACTAACGCTATTAACTTTTCTGTTAAGTAAAGGAGCATTTGTCATTTTATTTCTAAGTAAACTAGTTAATTTTTTAAGTTCAATAAAAACTTTTTTTAGATTTTTTCATAAAAAAAATTTCTACTTTTTTTAAAAACGTTTTTTTTTTACTTTTAAAAATTATTTTTTTAGTTCTTTTTTCCATAAAAACGTATTTTTTTAATCTTTTTAAAAACGTTTTTTGATAAAAAAAAATTTTAATCTTTTTTTCATAAAAAGCGATTTAAAAATATTTTTTTAGTTTTTTTTTTAAATTTTTTTTAGCTTTTTATAAAATGTTTTTTTAACTATTTTAAAAACGTTTTTTTTTTTACTTTTTTGAGTGAACTATTTAAAAAAATACGTTTTTAAAATACTTAAAAAAATATTTTAAGAATAAGCTAAAAAACGTTTTTATAAAAAAAACGAACGTTTTTTATGAAAAAAAAAATAAAAAAAATATTTTTTAGAAAAGTGAAAAAACGTTTTTAAAAAGATTCAAAATGTATTTTTTTTAAAGTAAAAAAAAACGTTTTTTAAATAGTTAAAAAAACATTTTACGAAAAAATTAAAAAACTTTTTTATAAAAAAATGTTTTTAAAAACGTTTTTTATTAAAAAAGTTAAAAAAGTGTTTTTTAGAAATGTGAAAAAACGTTTTTAAAAAGATTCAAAAAAGACGTTTTTACGGAAAAAAAAACAAAAAAAAAAGATTTTAAAAAATAAAATAAAAAACGTTTTTAAAAAAAGTAGAAAAAAAGTTTTATGAAAAAGGCTAAAAAAGTTTTTATTGAACTGAAAAGATTAACCAGGTTACTTAAAAATAAAATAACTAAAATGCCCTTATACTTAACAGAAAAGTTAACAGAGTTAGTGTCATGGACTGGAATGGTTACAAAAATACAACATCAGGGGCTGATATGTTAAAAGATTCTTTTTTGGACTAAAAGGGTTAAACAGGCCAAACCACAGGGGCTAAACACGAAGTTTACTCCAAAATATAATACAATTGTCTTAATTGCATTATTAAAAGCTCTATTCACATCATTCGAAATGTTTAAACATAAGATTAACTTTTTAATATTTACATTTATGATAAAATATATTTAGGCGCCTTAACCCAGACCCTTTTTCAAAACTCATCGTTTTAAACGATGACGAATTTAGGATTTTTCTTTTATGAGTAGACAAAAAGAAACTTGTTCGTTAAGTATGATTGGACTATATATATAAAAAATATTTCCGGCCCATATTTTTGTTGTTAAATTAAGATTGGAAATTTTTTGTCCTAAAAGAAAGAACTTAGACCGCTGATTGTGTATATAATTTTATTTCTTTTTTTAAATTTGGTGCTCGCTAGTCCCAAGCCTATAAAAAAACAAAAGAGTCGGCCTTGAATATATTTAAAAAAACATATAAAACTATTTAATAATCTAAAATTTTTATACGAGGAAACACAAAATTGACAAAATTGGCTTTGAAAATACAAAATAAGCTTCAAAGTTTGCACTTAATTTTTGGGTTTAATGCATCTATATAACATAAAACAAAATTAGCCAACTACCAAACAAAACCAAGACAAGCCACCTTCAAATCAAGATTGTAATAAATAATAACATTAATAGTCTCAACTGTCAAATTATTGGGTGATACATCCACATAACTAACAATACCTTCATCTAATCTTAATTCTAAACCCAAACCTCACATAATTCCCCTAAACTCTACAAAATGATCGACCGAAGCTAAGTTTCTCGACAAATTAGGAAATGTACCTGCGCGATAAACTCAAACTGATGAACACCGAAACCAAAATCCCAAGGACAAAAGGTCTTGTAGCAATGCCACCCGATATTGACCTGCAAAGTTAAACAACAAAGTTCAGGTTCTTGGAGATTTTCAAGACAAATGGTCTTCTAAAGTTAAACAACAAAGTTCAGGTTTCCTGGAGATTTTCAAGACAAATGGTCTTCTAAAGTTAAACAACAAAGTTCAGGTTTCCTGGAGATTTTCAAGACAAATGGTCTTCTAGCAATCAGCAAAGTTCAGGCCACCTGCCTAGCGTAAACTACAAATTACCGATTAGCAGGGTACTGGTGGGGCCCGTGAGTTTTCCCTAACGTGTTCTCATGGTTACCAAGAAAAACATTATAATTTATTGTTGATATTCATCCGGGGAATATTCCACCCAATAATAATCAGGTTTCTTCACTGTTCCGCAAACGTCAGTTGCACTTTTTTCTAACAAAAACCACTCACGTTGCAATTTTGTTCCATCGTTGTGAAATCTTTTTATAAACGTTAATATCTTTAAAGAGACCTAAATGAAACATTATGAAACTTGGTTACTATTTAGTGATTATTTTTTCCAAGTTTAACTTCAAGTAAGAGGTAATTTTGAAGAAAAGAATTCACTAAATAGTAACCAAGTTTCATAATTGTTGCTTTAAGTCAATTTGAAAAGAATAATCATCGAATAGTAATCAAGTTTCATATATATTCCATTTAATCACTTAACTATAAAAAATTGGACATTTAAAATATAATTTCATAACAATGGAACAATAAATGAAACTTGAGTGTTTTTTATAGTTAAAACAATATTAGAACTTGGTTATTATTTCATAATCTTATCTATTTTGTCAATTATCTTTGCCATTCAAGTTACAGTCAAACTCTTCTATCAAATGGCAATAGAAACAAAAGAAATTAATGTGATTGCTAACAAGTTTTTACCTTTCAGTCACTGATGTTGTTGTGAGTCCAAATCCAAAAGGAAAGAGTGGATCATAATGCGGATCGCCTATGTTCATCGGGAGTTGGTCTACATTTCTAAACCAGGTTCTTGAAAGTTTACCAGTGAACTCATGGTCTCCAAACAGGACATCAGCTACACCTTGGCCTTCAGTGCCCGGTAACCAGGCTGCAACCAGAGCATCAATAACAGACACATATGGTTCAATCACAACCGGGCGACCAGATATGATGACTACAACACACTTCACGTTCGCGCAAACGTTTGTGATGATGCTTGGACCGGGGTCTGCAATTGTGAGGTTTGAACTGTCACCAAACATCTCTGTGTAAGGATGCTCACCAACCACAACTATAGCGTAAGAGAAGTTGTTGGACTTGATGAATTCAGTATTTGGATTCTCCATGTAGGTTATTTCTGTGTTTGGGTCAACTGTAGATTTGATTCCATTAAGAATAGTGGTTCCTGCAGTTAATTAGTAACAGGTCAAACAGTTTCAAAGCAACCCAAAGTGTATTTCATGCATACAACCTCTTAAATTGCTTTATTTAAAAAATTATATTAATATCGAGTTTTCTAGCATATTTAATACCCGACCCACCTGACCCGCCCATTTTGCTACCTCTAGTGATAAGAAAGGAAATGAGCGATTATCTTTTCTGCTTAAGCGCGAGCTTTTAGCCCGTAAGATGAACGTACCTGTTGTGTTTTCATTCCCGCTAAACCCTTGCCAACCGATTGTCCACCCGCCACATTGGTAGCCCAGATTATCTGCATGACTTCCTGCAACCAAAACTTTAGATGACATCTTCGGTAGGGGCAGCATCGAGTCATCTACACTTTTCCCGTTTTTCAGCAACACTAATGACTTCCTCACCGCCTCCCTTGCTATTTCTCTGTGTGCCTATATTTCTCAAAACCGTAAAGCAAACAAACAAACAAAAGTAGGAACATTAAGGGATCTTGGTTTTAAAAAGCGCGAGGCGGGAGCTTCACATACGCAATGTGTTGCTCAATGACTCAATGTACAGTCAAACAAGCTTTATGTATGACAAAAGGCTGCATTTGTCTCGTCTCTTTTACATATCAAGCTTTTTATCAAGTAAACTATTCATGATCTCTTCATCCTTTTGGTTGTTTTTACATCTCAGCCTTCTACATGCCCTAATTTCACCAATTTTGACCCAGATGTGCATGAGACACGGCATCAAGCCCCTGAGGTGTTTTCCCTATCGCCTAGTGCCTTAGGCGCACTTTTAAAACCAAGAAAGGGATCACTTAGAAGTTGGAACAGGATAATTCACTGACCTGGCTTCCAACCTCATTAACCATACTAAAATCGGCAAGAGGGTTCTCAAACAGGCCCATTGTGAATTTGACTCTTAAAATTCTGCTCACAGCATCGTCAATACGCTCCATTGGGATAAACTTGTTCTTAACCAAAGATGTAAGATCATCAATGAACTCGATGTAATTGTTCGGGACCATAACCTGTTCAAGAATTTAACTTCAATATCGAATTTCGGTTACATAAACCAACTTCATTCACATATAGCCATATACTAACCATATCAATGCCAGCTGAAATACTAGCCATGACAGAGTAAGTGTAGTTGGAATGAGGAGGGGAAGTAATTCGGTCAATTCCCTCCCAATCTGAGATAACAAAACCCTGATAATAGTAGTTAGATCACGTAAGTTAATATTTTAGTACAAGAAGAGGTATGGAAACAACAAATATACCTTGAAATCAAGTTTGTCCTTAAGGTATCCAGTAATGAGATCACCATTGCCATGCATTCTTTGACCATTTAAGCTGGAATAAGACACCATGACTGTTGATACACCCTTGATTATAGAGTCAGGGTAAGGGGGCATGTGGATGCTTAGCAAGTCATGTTGATTGACCACGGTGTTGTTTTCATCTATTCCATGAGTTGTCCCACCATCAGCCACAAAGTGCTTTGCACAAGCAGCAACCTTGTTCCTGATATGTGTGGACGCAAAACAATATGATGAATAATAGGACATTTGGACACGAAAATTTTCAAGGAAATGTAACGTAAGGGCGTTTGGTTCACATAACTTTTTTGCAGGAATTGGAATCTGTCAAAGGATTTAAACGAATTCAACTTGGAATTGAAACTTATAAAAGGAATTGGAACTTGTGATGCATTTGGTTGATAATATAATCATGTTTGGTTTGTAAATTTGTTAAAGAAGTTGGAATGTGAAGGTAGTGGTGGCAGTGGAGGGCAAGCTGGTAGGGGTGGTGGTTATAGCGGGGGAGTGGGAGATTCCAGTTCCTTTGGTTTAATTCCTTCACTATTTGGAAGAAATGTTGAATTCCTTTACTTGAAGGAATTTGAGGGAATTCATTCTCGAACCAAACATGTTATCATTTGAATTCAGATTCCAATTCCAACTAATTTTGCCAAGCTTAGGAATGGAATTCAGATTCCAATTCCATTGAATTCCAGCGAACCAAACTCCCACTAAAGGTCCTAACTAAACTGTGAAAGTATTAAGACAGTACATACCTTCCAGCAACATACGGGACACCCAGTTGTGATCCCTTTGGAATTTCCCCTTGCAATCCTAATATAATGTCAGTCATACTTTGAACAAGTTCGGTATCCTCACTGTAACTCTCATAACATCGTCCCCATCTTGGATCTCTGCATACCTATAAAAGTTTTGCAACATTTGAGACTTTCAGTAAACATATATTAACGAATGCTCGCTATTATAAAAGAAAAATAGACATTTTCAGGTGTAATAATTTTTCATATACTTACAGCAATACAAGGAGCAAATGCATATGGAATTCCAGTTGCTCTAACTTCAGCAGCAGTGGCAGCACCTATTCTCTTCACAAGATCAGTATCCCTAGTGTGCATTTAAGAATATAACAAATTTAAAAGATAAGTTATGCTGCATTCATGCAAAGACTTTGACTTTTTAAAAAGTCAAAACTAGAAACACATAGAACATTAGAGTAATAACAAAGTACTAAAAGATTTAACTTGCCTGGTAGCTCCAAGGCCAATATTATGTGGAAATATTGTAGCATTAATAACATTGTTGTGCCCATGAACAGCATCAATTCCATAAATCATCGGGATCCCTAATCGCGTAGAAAGCGACCCGTTTTGGAACTCGTTTACCATATTAACCCAATCAACAACAGTTGCATGTGGATTCGGAACACTCCCTCCACCACTTAGCAAGCTTCCTGCATTTAAGAACAACAAAAGATCATTCACCTGTCCAGAAGCTAGCAAACTCATACTTAGATCAGCTTAAATGAGCTAGAAAATGGCTCAACTTAAAAAACACATAACTTTGGCTACGTCTAGAGTTACAAGGCCCATAAGTAATGAATCGAATCGTCTCAGCGGCCGGATCAAGTGGCAAACTTGAATCAGCCGTAGGCGATTTTCCCAACCGCCGGACCCGAATTCCATCATTTTGAGCCCAAAGTTCAGATCTTTTTCCCCAAATTTTACGAGTTCTAATTTATTTCCTTTTCTATGTAAAAAAGCGTGAATCTTTAACTTTGAACCCAGATTTCAGACTCAACGTTTTTTCCTAATTTTACGAGTTCTAATTTATTTCCTTTTGTATATAAAAAAACGTGAATCTTTGTTTTAAGTAATTTGCGTGTTTATTTAGGAAGTCAATTAGGCGGTGAATTTTAGTTTTTTAATCATTCAATAATATACCAATTTCCTCGACGCTCGTCACCTAATATATAAATTATATAGATTTATATGAAACCATTGTTTATTTACCAATGAAGTAATGCCTCATAATATCAGGAGTAGCTACAATCCTTTCAATCTGAACCATCTGACCAATTTTCTCTTCCATTGTCATTCTTCCCAACAGATCTTTCACTCTAACAGCAACAGGCTGATTTGGATCTCTATACACAACATCATCCGCCACCGCCAACCACCATAACAACACCGTCATCCCCAACCATGACATTGGCATTAATCGCACCATATTCACTGCACCAAAATCAAACACAAAATCAAATCAGACTGTTTTCATATAAAGAGGAAAAAATAACGTTATTTAAACCCTAGAACGAACGTAATCGCACGAACATCAATTTAAAACGGGCGATTTCAATAAACAGAAAGATGAAATGCTGGAATTGGTAGGCTGTTAAACAACATGAATCAAACAACATTGAAATGATGAAGAAGATCCAGCAACAAGAGAAGAGATACCGATTGATTGAGAGTGTATCGATCGAGAACAGTCGCTGCAGAAAGTTTAAACTGCAGGGCAGGGGGCTAAGTGCCGATATGCGATATTTGCTGAAAATTTGAAATACAATGACGGTTTTTTTCTTTAATTGCATTTCAAGCCCCTCAAGTTTTAACTTTTCTTCTCGTTCACACCAACTTTTTCACTTCGTGCCCCCTTTCTTTTATCAAAATTAAAGTTTCAGTAAGTTAATAGATCTTTCATGTGATCTTTTGTAATTTAATTACATAAATTTTTTAAATCGTAGTTAAGGATTATGCCTAAATTTTTTGTTAACGTCAACTAAAATAAATATGATCAAACTTTTATTAAAATCGATCAAAGATTGAATATGCACTCTCCTATTAGAGCATTGACAATGAGTTCTTTATTAGCATCCATATCTATACATACTAATAAATAAAGGTTTTGGATTGCCACATGTCACTCCCTCATGCCTCCTCACATTGGTTTTTCCGCCTCTCTCTCCTAATAAATGCACCTATATCTTATTAAATAATAATGATATTATAAATATATTATTAAAGAAGAATAATAATTATATTAAATAAGAATATATAATAAGAATTCAAAATATAACTAATTAAAGAAAAATATTAATCTATACTCCCAAATAAATAAAGGTTTTTGTAAAATTGTTTTCCCACCTAAAGTTTAATAATAATTTAAGATTTTAAACCTCTCACAAATAATAAATGCTTAAAAATATAATTGTTAAAATTATTTAATATCATTTTACTAGAACTTAAAAACCGTTTGATTTGAAAATTTTAAACTTTGTATTATTTAAATTATAACAAAATCAATAAATTAACTCTCGCAAATTTACTATAATTAGATAATTAAATTGACAATTTTTAAAAAAATTAACAACTTATCTTTGTTAAGCAAATAACAATTAATCAAAATCAACTTTGTAGAATCTAAAAAATTTACCTTATGTAATTTGGTTTTGTGAATGTAATTGTAATTTTATTTTTTTTTCACTTTGTAAAGTAATTCTTATTTAGACACTTATAAATAATATATGTTTCTTTTTATTAACTGTGTAATACACGGGAACTAACCTAGTAATTTAAGTAAAAAACACATTTACTTTATCATTTTAAAGATTTTATAAAGAAACATCACATCATATTCCTTATATTTATCTCTATTTTCACTTACAAAAGAATTATAAGAACACTCATAGTAGGTTCTTTATCCTTATCCATATAATTTAATTAAAAAACACATTTACCTTATCACTTTAAAGATTTTTAAAAACCCCTCACATCTGTTTCCTTATATTTTTCTCTATTTGATTAAAATAATACTCTTTTATTCAGTTTTTACCATTGTTTCTCTCTTTTCCACTCACAAAAGTATTAAAAATATAAGGGTATGGGATGAATTGAGATTGATATGTTTACCACTCTATGTAGTCTCCCATAAATTTTGTTGTTAAATTTTAAAGATAATAAGTGTTTTAAGAAATATGATGAACAAATATTTTAGATGTTTTTCTTAAATTTACCTAAAATATTAAATTTACCTAAAATATAAGGATAAAAGTGAATATACTAAATCCATTGTAAATGCTCTAAGAGCATCCACAATGGAGTTAGTAAAATTATCAAATCTTTAAATTTTAAGGAAAAAATATGGTTTTAACCTAAAAGACTCCTACAACTTATTCTTTAAACTTTAACCTTATCCATAAAATTATATGGAAAACTACATTGAATTGGTATATTTACCAATCCCCTACACATTCCATATAATTATACCAAATGGGATGTGAGAGGTTTTAAAAAAATGGTAGATAAATTTAAGTAATGGTGATTTTTAGTTAAATTATATGGATGAGGATAAAGAATGTACTGTGAATGCTCTAAGGGATGAATATTGTGTTGGTAAATATAAGAAATTACAATTCAATCTATATATATTATCCTTATAATTTAAGTATAAGGAAAATGAAACAGCCTACTTATTTCTTATTTTATCAGAGTATTACATTGCGAAAAACGGGTCCCAGATTTTTCAAAACCATATCACTAAAGTGATAAAGATATATTTTATTAGAAATATTGTCTTTACATTAAATATTATAACATGTAACATATGGATTCTTTAACTCCGACCGGCCACATCTTTAGGAAGCTTCATTCTACGTGCCTCTTTCATGCAGTGTTTGGAAAACGTTTTTAAATTAGCTTACGCTAAGTAAGTACACTGCATCATTCATTTTATTATGAACCCTTTAAGTTCTTATTATTGTTCAAGTTTCTCGAGCTCTCAGCGCCCCCGTGACCATCTCCGGACGTACCTCCGGTCACGTCATTCGTATATTTTATGGGTGTGTTAACCCCCTCATGACCATCTTCGGACGTACCTCCGGTCATAGTATTCATTGCATTCCTGAGACCCGCCCCGTAGACTGGACATCTCTCCCCACTTATTTCTTATTGAGACCCGCCCCGTAGGTTAGACATCTCTTTTCACTGGGATCTTGAGTATCATACACTCACAACCTCCCATTGTATTCATAACCAGTCCTCACCTTAAAACTTCATAACGGTTTCTCCACAATGCACTAAAGAGGCTTATATATAGGAAGTACCAGCGGTGTATCCACCACCCCTTTAACACTTCGTGAGTATTCCGTTATTCCATTTTAAGACTTAGACTCGTTTCCATCACACATTCATATTTACACATATGGCATGACCATCTATCATGCATTCACGTTTAACACACATTGCATATTCACACATATAGCATGACCTCTTGTCATACTTTCATATTCATCCCTACTCTAATTCCTTATAAAGGTTTCTCCATGTTACGTTAAAGAGGTTTATATATAGGAAGTATCAGCGGCGTATCCACCACCCCTTTAACGTTCCATCAATACTCCTTTACTTAGAATTAAGTTTCCCCTGTTAATTTTCTTTTATTTAATGGCATGACTTCCTCATGTCTTTATCCAATCCTTGCTCTAATTCCTCCTAAAGGTATCTCTATGATGCATTAAAGAGGTTTATATATAGGGTATACCAGCGACGTACCCATCACCCCTATAATACATCACATATATTCCTTTATTTAGAATTAAGCTTTCCCATTTATCCTCATTTATTAATAGCATGATCTCTTCATGCTTTTATTCCATTCCTACTCTAATTCCTCACAAAGGCTTCTCCACCGTATGTTAAAGAGGTTTATATATAGGAAGTATCAGCGGCTTATCCATCACCCCTTTAACATATCATAGATGTTCCTTTATTTGGAATTAAGTCCTCCCTTGTTTATTTCATTTATTTAGCGGGTGATTATCCTCCCAGAGTAGTACCTCCAACAGAAATGTTCCCAGGAAAGAATGACGGGTCCAGGAGGGATTTATACACCACTATTTCCTTAGACAGAACATTATGTTTGTCAGATAACTACATACTGGTTGGAAGATTACCATTCCATTATGAAAATCATAGTATTCTCATCATTGTGTTTTAGTCTATACCCCTAAGCGTTCATAATGGTTTCACCACGAGCGTCAAAGAGATTTATATATAAGAAGTACCAGCGGTGTATCCACCACCCCTTTGATACCTCGTGATTACTCCATTATTCTGGTTTAATGTCTAGACTAATCCCCCATTACCCCGTACCTTAGTTCCACACATAGCACATAACACACAATCACATGATTCACATAAACATTTATCTAAGGTACGGGTCCAGTGTACTTACGATAATCTCGGGTTGTTTCCTACGCTCGTTCCTCGCTTAAACGTCTCTTCGGATCCGAACCGCACTCACAACGTACCGCACTCGCACTTAAACGCACCGCACCGGGTCCCTTGATCCTTCTCAAATTCGTGTGTGTGTGTGTATAGAATGTGTGTTTGTGTGTGAGAAAGTGCATGGCCAAGTCCAACTATTTATAGGCTGAAATTGGACTCATATCGGACCGACATATAAAAGCATATCGGTCTGACATCCGCATATCGGAGCGACATATAAAAGCATATCGGTCCGACTTGGGGCTGAGTCATCAGACACGCGTCACGGCCTCCTGTATTGCTTCGGGAACATATGTCGGACCATTATGGCTTAGGATAGCGGTCCGATATACCTCATATTCAGATTCTCCTCGTCGAAATACCCCATTTTCATATATTATGGTTCTCGTAACTCATTTTCTAGCTCGGGATATGCCTATATGAAGTTTTGGGCTATTTCCGGGTGAATAGTCTTTCCGTTTCGTATCCGGTTAAGTTCTTAGGTCATGTTTCTTAACCGAAATTCATCCCAGCTTATTATTTTTCAATCCCATCTCTCCCGTTAAGCTTTTGGTATCGCGTTTTGTTACCGATACTATTCGTAGCTTTACGTTTGACGTCCCTTTGACCGTTAACCGTTTACGGCTGGATTCTTGGGATGTTACGGAAAAATATAAAGAATGTGATGGAGTGGTAATTTGGAATTTTTTTAAAATTTACCTTAAAATATAAGGATAAGACATGATTTCCAAAACCCATTGTGAATGATCTTATAAAAATAAGCTAAAATTTTAGGATTAAACTTTTAAGGGCCCTTTGTAAGGTCCCAAACCCGGGAACCTTACTTGTTGATATACTCGACAAGCACGATAGTTCTAGACATCAAATTGTCTAATTAATGCGGCAGAAATAAAAAGTCAAACACATAATCGATGGCAAATCGCCTTAAACAAACAACTGTTCGGGAATGCCATAAGTCTATTCATAACCCGGGTAACCACTTGCCAATCCAAGAGCCGCCAACCTACTCTTTTTCCTTACCCAAAATACATGCTAAAAGTTATTTACGCTGAGTGAGTTTAAAATAGGTAAAACCACCGAAAAATCGTTATCGTTTCATAAAAACTGTTTTCAACACGTTTCGCATTAAAAAGGTTTAAATCCTTTCTTGCAAAAAAACTCATTTAAAATACACCATAAAATATAAGTTTCATGACAATTCGTGACAAGTGTCACCATCACCCCCACGGGGCCCATCACTGCACGCGCGACACCCCTATCAGAGTCCGCTGACATTCATTCTCGTTCACCGCACCATCAGGTAACGACAAACACTAACTCCCGTTTGACCACCGTTAAACATCTAGCCACGTTCGACCACCGTCGAATATCGTATCCTTTTTTGACCACCGTCAAACCATATCTCTCGCAACATGCGCCACCCACGCAAGCCAATTCAATACTCACGTTACACAATCACACATGCATAACAAAAACACTAACACGCACGCAAGCATATAAAACATTTAAAGAAAACGGTTTATCATACAAATCACATATGTCGTGCGTTTATTATAAAATCATCACGTCACATGCATTTCACGCCCAAAAACAGTTAAAACATTTAAAAAGGTTGGGCGATAGAACTCACCTTTGTGTTAAACGATACGCTTCCTAGAACTCACGTGCACCTCACTTTCGTCTTTCGACTTCAAACCTACAACAAGTAATTTACGAGTCAATAGACGACTCGAGACCTGAAACCGACTCACTCGGTTTAACTCATCACCACACGTGACTAAACCATATCACAAACACCGTCGCGGGAGACCCGCGGGTCCCGCACCCGACCTCCACCGATCACTGTCGGCCATTCCCGACCAAAGCCGGCTTCCGCCGGACTTCAGCAGCCTTGCCGACCACTGTCGTACCACCACAGCCGTCGTCGAGCCTCCCCCTCCCACGACTGTCGTCGCCGTCCGTGGTCGTCCCCGCCGCCATTCGTCGTGCGAGCGCCGTCATCGGCCTCCCATTCACAACACCATCACTCGACAAGCCGTCGACAACCCCTGTGGTCACGGTCGGACTACCACCCATAACCACCATTCTCGTTTCGATGTAAAAATTAAATAAACGAGTAGGGTTTAATGATTATACCTTTAAATGGGAAGAACTCGTGCAAATCGAATCCCCGATCCACTCGTCTCCTTCCCATTCTCTTCTAGCGGCCGTAAAACACAAATAGAGCCCCCCCATTGCGTCGCACCCTAATAGGGTGCTATAAATCTGGGATGTTACACCCTTAGATTATTATTTTTTAATGTTTTATACGGGTTGAATAAATAAATATTAAATAGTTAGTAATGAAGAAAAAATAAGGAGAAAAGAATCACAGGTTCACGGAATAGTAACATGTGACGCAAACAATTACTTATTTATTATGTATAGATTTTATATATACATATATGTAATATATATGATATATATATGTTATATATATATTTATATATATATATATATATATATTTTATATATATATATATTAAAATGTATGGTCGGCATCTCACCGTAATGAATAGCGTTTGTGTTGACCAATGAGGCTGCATCTTGTGATACAACAACCAACTTTTTTTTTATGGATTTTACATGTAATATATATATATATATATATATATATATATATATATATGGGGGTATGTTCTTTTGAGAACCAACAATATGTTGAGAACCAACAATATGTTAAGAACCGTGAGAACCGCATTAACTCTTCCTCTATTTATAATATAAATTGACTAGAATTCATGTACATTTCAATATGTTTAAGGTTTGGTTTTAAAAGACCTCGAATTTATAGTCGTTTTTTTAAATGCATATATGCACTCACACTATATGCACAAATGAATGCATATATGCATATTTTTATACTTTTCTTAAAAAAATTCAGGAGAGATGAGATAAACTCAAACTAAGAGTAGGAAGAGATAAATAAAACATTGTTGTTGAATTTTACTTTTTTCACTAAAGCGATATGTACACGTTTTGTGCGGTTCTTTCGGTTCTCAACATATAGTTGGTTCTCAAAAGAACATGCCCCTATATATATGTGTGTGTAATTGAATTGGATTTAAAACAAGATGTGTGGTTGGCCCAGTGCTCCACCACCCGCACCCACACACGCGAGACGCGGGTTTGATATGCACTGTCTTCGGTTTAACTGTTAACGTCGGCCAATTTTTTTAATTTTTTTTATTTCAGTTTATATTTTTATAGATTTCTTTAATAATTTTATTTTTTATATCTAGTTTTAGGTTGTAGTTTTAAAAGTTGGACGTTAATTTTTTCCGAGGGGTAAATACTAATCGTCGAGACCGAACTTTACAAGTTTAACACCCTCCACAAGAGCGCACGGGTTCTCGTTTTCTTATAAAACACCAATAATCCAATTTAATGCATTCTTATATCATTTAAAATCCTAGTTTTTTATTATTTAATACTTTTATCATTTATACCTTCATCAACAATAAATTTGTAGTTTAATATTATCGGTCCTATAACGATAAAGAAAAGATTTATTACATTGATAAAAAACAATTTTAACATACTTCAAATTTGAATTTTATTTTAGGCTTTAAAATAAATTAAACCGCCTCTAACTTTGAAGATATTTACAATTTAGATTTTTTTTTTTTTAAGGAGAAGAAAAGGCAGGGTACACAAAAGCAATCTGTTTAACCTCCCGATAACATTTCACGTGCACGAATTTTGTTTGTTTCTGCATAAGGAGTTGGGCCGACAATAAGAACTTTTAAAGCTTTGGGGTAAATTTGAAAATACTAAAAATAAAGGGACCGTAGTGAAAAGTAAATGTTTCGAGGTTTGAGAACGTGTGTGCTCCCTAGATTGTTGCACATGGTTAGGCCATATCATATTTATTTCATACCATCTTACATCTATCCGTATTTAAGGATCTACTTTCACATTTGTGTGATATAAGTTTCCAAGAGTACTTAATTTATATTATCACACTAAATAATTGATTACTAATGAAAGTGTTTGTCTAATTTTCGTTTTAATAACATATATTTTCTAATATGTAAAATACACGTGCTCAATAAAAATATCGGTTGTGAAACTTCATCGTACAAAAAAACAAATTTGTGAGCTCATAGTGGGTAAAACGGACAATATTTGTGGTACAAGAGGTTAGATGTTACAAATGGTATCAGAACCACTATTGTGTCGTTCGGGATGGTGGGGCAAACCTCATCGAGGATGATGAGTCCCCGGTGGGGTTCAGATGGACACCTTAGGCTCATCTCCGATTAGGATGATGGGGCAAACCTCATTAAGGACGATGAGTCCAAAAGGGGGGGGTTGTAACACCCTAGGAGAATCCCACATCAACCGTGAACAAGAAAGATGTTGAGTTATAGGGAATTATTCACCTAAAACATCATCAACGCGTTTTGGACGCATCGGTTATGGATGAGAGGAAAACTTCACCGTTAAACGTGCTCATGTGGGAGTAGTACTAGGAAGGGTGGCCTCCTGGGAAGTATTAAACCGAGCAACAAAAAATAAGTCCATGAGCTCCTAATGAGTAAAGCGGATAATATTGGTATAAGAGGTTGGATGTTACGCCCACCCTTTCCACAACCCCAACCACCAACCCCTCCCCCCCCCCTCCCCCCAACTCCCCACACATCAAAGAAAAAAAATGTCAACTCGACCATCACATATTACATTTCTTTTAACAGATTTTTCTTTCATCAATTAAATTTTTTTTATAATTTAAATTCTTTTGATAAATTCTAATTCCTTTAAGAAAAATGCATGAAATAAACACCAACATCTTATCTTGCTAGGTCTCAATTACCTAAAAGGCTAAAACTGTTACCATACCCGTTTACTAGTACGGAAACCGGATTTAGGAATACATACAATATTAAATTTGAGTAAATTTTAATTTGTTAAAGTTCTAACAAATTTTTTATTGAACAACGATAGTCATCCAATTGAAATTGTTAAAAAAAAAGTTAAATTGATAGAACTACATTTAAATATCTGACATTTCAAGCCGAGTTTTGATATAGCTTGTATGTGATACCATTTCAAAAAGCAGATTTTAATAATCTATATCTATTAAAAGAGGATAAATATATTGATATACAACATAAATAAATTTTTAAATAATTTATCAAACACTAGTTATTTACGTGTTATAAATACGGTAATAGGATAATCTACCTAAAAATATCAGACGATTAACCCGGGGAGACATCCAAACGACTCGCATATTGCGCATTGAACTAGAATCAGCCAAAGATGGTTGCTGCTCACATCAACCATCATTTTCCAATTAAATATTATGGTTTTGAAATCTGATTACAATAAAAGTAACGATTCCAGACATTTTAGAATCTAAAGATATTTTGAAAAGAATTTATGTACAATCACACCGACTTTATCATTTAAAAATTATTATTATATGAATTTTAATTAAAAAGGATATGTTATATAAATTATAAACTGATATAACTTTTTATAACGACGAAATTATTTAAAATTAAAAAGTACCAGTTGAGCTGAAGAAACGAAGTTCATGTTCTGTTCAAATCGTCAATAGAACCGGCCACCATGTTGCTTTCAAGGTGCTGATTGTTTTCAACTTTTGGTTTTCTTGTTAAAGTTAAATAGCAGTAAGTAATTTGACATTCTGCAGCTCACAACTGACGATCCAAATAAATATTGTGTCTCGCCAAATACTGGAGTTATTGATCCAAATTCAGCATGTAAGTTCTTACCCAAAGTTTTGGAATATGTTTGGTTAAATTTTGCTACATTGTTGCTATCAAGTAGACTTGTTACTTTTTGGACCCTCATTGGTTCCCTTGGTTTAAAAATAGCGCCGCGCCTAAGGGCCTTGAGGCGGTGTTTCATATACACGTGGGTCAAAATTGGTCAAATATAGGGTCTGAATGAGGTGATATGTAAAAATGATCAAAAGGATGAAAATATTGTGAATAGTTTACTTGATTAAAAGGTTGATATGTAAAAGAGATGAGAGAGATGCAGCTTTTGCCTCATGCCTCAGCTTTCAGGACCTAAACGCCTCGGAATGTCTCGCGCTTTTTAAAACCAAGTTGCTTCCTCATCATGTTTACTGGTTCATTTTTTACGTACCATACTCCAACCAACAAAAAATGTCATTGTTTGACTCTACAAGTGTTTGAATTTTGGTTTATGTCTAAAATGTCTTACTACAATAGCAAGATAATGTATTCTATACTGACCCTCGTAATAGCACAAATAATCCGAGCGGTGAGGCAAGCATGCAATCTTAGATTGAAATACCTCCTAAATAGGGTCCTTGACCATTTTCTAAAACGGTCTGTTTCGACTCGTACTATTTTTGTCAGAACCCGTTCTGACCCGAACTAGAAAAACCTTTTTTTAAAGCGACCCGTTCCGACCGAACCCGTTATCCCGCCCGACCCGACCAGCCCGTTTTGCCAGGATTGCCCATGTGTCATCAGGTGTAAACAAATATCTTATATCTTAAAATAAGAATTATGATTGTTCTATCTAGTAGGTGAAATATTTGAAGTTACTGTAAAGAAACTAACATTTTGTATTCTGAGGGTGTTGTTTAATGTAATTGTTCAAATTTTTTGGTGGTTTGATGCAGTTACTATGCAAGCTCAAAAGATAGCTCCTTTGGATATGGTATGCAGGGACACGCTCTTAGTTCAAAGTACGGTTGTCCCAGTGGGGACGAAAGAGGGAGATGTCACGTCTAATACGGTTGGTAATGTATGAAGGTGTTGATTTTGGACTTTTTAGTGGTAACGAAGACAGAGTGCTAAAAGGTGACCTACTTCAAAAACATAGTTTTTGTGCCAAGGTAAGAGCTTATTTTATGATCCAAGTACTATTTTGATTCATTCATTTACAAATACATCAATTTGGGATACTTACTTTCAGGGCCGGCCCTGGGGTAGGCCGAGCCGGACCTCCGGTCAGGGCCCATTTTTTTAGGGGGCCTAAAATTTTATATATATGTTTTTTTTGTAAAATTTTATATACCGGTTTTATATATTGGGACCTTTTTATAAAAACTTAAAAACATATTAGGCCTTTTTTTATAATGGTTGGGCCCTCTTTAATCTTTATAATGGTTGAGCCCTCTTTAATCTTTATAATGTAATGGTTGGGCCCTAATCCGTTTAATCTTTATAATGTAAATATGTAATGGTTGATTGGTTGGGCCTTAATCCAGTAATCCATTTAATCTTTATAATGTAATGGTTGGGCTCTAATCCAGTAATCCATTTAATCTTTATAATGTAAATATGTAATGTTTGGGCCCTAATCCTGTAATCCATTTAATCTTCCAATTCCATGATTAGAATCTTCCATCTTCCAGTAACATACTATATTTTTTCTATGTTTATTACTATAACGTTAATCGTCGTTTAAAAAAAAATTAGTTTATATATTTTGTTCGTAGGGATCTTTTTTTTCCGGCTCGAACGGGGCACTTAAATCCTCAGTACCGGCGCTGCTTACTTTATCCCAACTGCTTACTTTCTCTCAAGGGCATGGGAATGATCGGTTGAGAGTTTGGTCTGATTATCAATGCGTGCTTCGACTTTGTGGCAGTGTTGCAAAGACGTTGCTGATTCTGCGCGTCAACAGAAAGGATGAAAATGTGATTGCTTCTTCACCTTCCTGTTTAGATGGTTATAGCGTGGAAGAGCATACAGTCACGAGATGGAGTCCAGAACGCTGATGGGAGGATGAAGCGATTGGGACCAAGTAATATGATAGGCTGCATTGACGGCATCACCATTCAGGTTCGCAGTCTTGATTACAGTGACAAATATCGTTATCATCACTATGGATCCGGTGATAACGAATCATTTTCTCTTGACAACGATGATTCATGTTTGCTTTTTTTTTTTGTTCCAGATTTATGATGATTATTGTTTATGAAATTTATGTTTTCTGAGTGTTTTTCTTACCATAATCAGTGAAGGAACCAGAAATTTTCAATTGGGTCAGATAAAATTTTATTTATACATTAATAAGCATATGTTGGTTAGTTTTTTTTAACACCCAACCGTTGTTGGCTTCTTTTAATATTACTTTAATTGGTATTTATAGAATTTCATAAACATCATTTTATTTTATCAAAATATCTACGTATAAAAATTTCTTATATATACATAAGAACTGAGAAACTTATTGAAAAATTAATAAACCCATAAACTAAGTAAAATAAAAAACAAATATATATATATATACTAGGTTAAAATCTCGTGTATTACACGGGTTGATAAAATATAATATTATATACTTAGTAATAAAAAAATTGTATTTTAAAAAATCCGTGTTGATAAAATATAATGTTATATAGTTAGTAATAAAAAGTTTATATCTTTAAAAACCTGTATATTACACGGTTTGAATATATTAATTTTTATTTAATATAACTTGACTTACATCACTATTTAGTTAAAAATAAAAGTTACATAATTAAATTTCAAAGTTTCTTAAAATAAGAATTAATTTAAAATAAATATATTTTGTTAGTATAATTAATATTTTTCTTTAAATATAAATCATTATTAAAAAAAAGAGGTGCATTTAATAAAAGATAGAGAATGAAAAAAAATGGTGAAAAGAGATGTGTGCGTGACACGTGACATAAATAATTTTTATTTATTATATAGTATAGATATTTAAATAAGAACTAAAATACCTTTTAAAAAATAAGGAAATACAAATTTTAATGATCGAATAAAACAAAAACGTTTAATTTCTTTTCAATCAAACTAAATAAATTAATAACAAAAGGTGAAATTACTTGTTGAAGTTTAAATATTTTATTTGTTAACGCGGCTGACAAAACTTTCTTATCATTCCTTTCAAATAAATCAGAACATTTAAATGAGTTATTGGGCTATTGGGTTAACTTTTAAACTGGCCCAGTCACCACACTCTAAATATTAGGTTATGTTTTCGTTCCACCCTTATCTTCTTCTTAACCTTCTTAGCACTTTAGCAGAGCCGTTGCAGCCACCGCTATTGTCGCCGGAGCCACGGTAACACACTAAATTATAACACCGAATAATAAACGTAAAAACACGCGGAAGCATTCGTCCCAAGAAATTTTTTTATTTTTTTTATTTTTTATGTCTCTCGCGTACCGCGAGAGACCAAGCCCCCTCCCTTCGCGTACCGCGAGGGAGCCTGAGAAAAGCTCACCGGAAACCAGGTCCCTCGCATACCGCGAGGCACCTGTCTTCACAGAAAGTTTCCAGGTTCTACAGATTTCAACACTTTGTCATTTTTTCAACTTTTACCATTTCATCTAGCTATCAAAAATTCCCAAACACCTGGGATTTTGACCAAAAGTATACATACACCACTATATCACCAAAACATCAATTCTTGTCCCGAATTCACACCCCTTTCGAGGATTTCAATACACATCCCAAAATCAACCATTTACACATACGAGAATCCGTTAACGCCTTGGACTTGACTTGGAATACATCGGAGCTTTTCCTACATAACCACATAAACATATCACCATTAGTAATGAATATAAAACATAACAAATAAGTAAAGTTCTACTTGTTTCACCCATTCACCCATTTGACCCGTTTTCACCCAATTTGTCATTAGGCAACCTATCACTTGCATATTCACCTACAAGTTTCACCCTTTTCGTTTCATATTCATGCTTATCACATTTCCATTTCCATTATGACACATAGGCCATAACTTCATCACCACATTTCCATTATGATTCTTAGATCATAACTTCATATCCACATATCTATTATGGTACTTAGACCATAACTCCATATCCACATATCTATTATAGTATTAATACTATAACTAAATTCTTTCACTTACTCATGCACTTTTATACACATTCATACTACATAACACATTATGCAACTAAACACATTATGCATACAACATTGCATATAATACCATTTATCATCAATTACCAAGTAAGTGCAAAAGCATTTACCTTGTGGATTTGAAGGTCCCGATTCCACTTCACGTTTTGCAATTTGATTACCTGAACACATTCATCTAGTTTAGTAATCTAACATACATCAAAATCACATTTTAATTGGGTTCACAACCCAATTTCTCATTTCCAACCCAAACTGACCCATTTGAGTTATACTCATATCCAAACACCCTCTTTCACCCCAAACTCACATACTTGAGTTTCATTATCCTTACATTAACACTAATTTTTTATTCAATAATTATTATTAGGTTAATTTGGTGTTTGTTCAAGTGTCTAACATCATACAAACACTTAATCATCATTAATTCAACATTCTATCATCATAATCCAAACACCCCCAAAATTCTCCATATGAACCCTAACTTCTAATAATCATAATCAAAGGGTTCTAGGATGTTAAATCACAATTCTTTACCTTTAGTTTAACTAGATTATCAACAATCTAACACCAATTTACCATATGCATTCAAAATTCTGGATTTTTACCCAAAACCCACCAAGAACACCATAAATGGTGGATTCAAGAGACGAAGGAGGAACTTACTTGATGTTAGGAAGGTATTGTGTGAATCAACACCCTAAATCCCGAGCATGCAAGCCTCTAATTTCGTTCTTGACCGGATTCTCCTATTTCTCCTTCTTCTCTTGCAAGCATCGACCCCCAACACCAAACAAAGTATGAATTTTGACTTCATATAAGTCAAATATGGCAGATTTGTCATATTTGCACTTTCAGTCCCCCAACTACCATTCCACTAATTTTCATGCCAAAATTAGTTAAAAACTAACATAACAAATTTGAAACCTACTTGTTTCAACTTATTTTTAAAATATTATTTCCACCATAATATTTTTTAGAATATTTATTTATTTATAACGAAACCCGAATTTTGGTTTGTTACAGCCACGTCGACTGAAAAAATTTCTGTCACTCAGTTTCACTCTTCTCGTCTCAACTACTCTCCGTCAATAATAATTTGAGAGGATCAAAGTAAAAAAGAAAAGTGACGAAGTTTTATACCTATATTAAAGGAAATTTGTCTCGCCGGAGGGTCAAAGGACCCTCTGGACCCCCCACTGGTTCGCCGATGACCATAATTAATGAAAAATAAAATGAAGTGTTATATTAGATGTTATGTTTTTACCTATGAGAAAAGTAGCAAAAGTTGTTGCATCACTATTGTTTTTTTTTTCTTTTTTCAATTGTAGTCTGTAAAGTTCTTTTCTTTTTTTTAGTGTTAAAAGCTAAACACCATGCAATCAAATAATTTTGAATATGGGTATCAAACCTTTGTCTGATGCCCTGATCATTGTAATGAATTAAATGTCCCCTTATAATATACACTAGACAAATTAAACATACCAAGTTAGACATAGTGTTGTAATGAGTTGGACGGGTTGTCGGTTTCTGCAGGAATGTGATTCCTTCCATTTGGCTATATTAAGAGTTACAATGTAATTTACTTGGTTTTGCTATCCAAAAGAGGGTTGCGACGTACTTTGTTACCCGTTTACCTGCCACTTTATTGTAATCGTCCTTCTTATTGTGAAATGAAACATTGTTATTTAAAAAAAAATTAATATTATTATTATTATTATGTAATCTCAAAATGAAAGAGTTTTATAAACACTCTCAAAACCCTTGTTGAATTGCTGATTTTATTTTCAAAAATAACTTGAAAATGTCCTATTATTGCAGTTTTGTTTGAGGTATTATTGAACTGTATTGTATTTAATTTATATTAAATAAGGTGTATATTTACACATAAAAAGTTCATATTATAACTCATTCATCACCCATCCATTTCATTTCTTTATCATTCCATTCCAACTAACCAAAGTCTGTTTGCTTAAGTTTTTCTTTACATTTTACAAAGACTTATTGTGCTCCTAAGTCCTAACAATGGGTGGAACTTCTTTATCTCATGGGATAAAGGTAAGGTTTGCCCTCATCTCACCCTCGTCTCCCTGAGACCTGTTGTTTGAGTGAGATTTTGTTAAGAATGTTTATTTGTTTGAATCAAACCTAAGAAGTTAGACCCACCATTGTAAATATTCGATGCATACATCAAAACAAGTTACAGAAGTGTATCACACCTGCAAGTTTTGAATGCCTTTCAAAATGGTTTTGATGCATGGTTACTAACATGTGCGTCGCAACCCGTTTGAGTCTCGGGACGTTGACCCTTTACCCTTGCAACTTTTTGGCACATTAATATAGTTAACAGTGCATCATGTTATGTTAAAAATGTCACCTTTTAAAAAGTATATATAGCACCACTTGTACAATAAAAAGTATATATAGTTCCATTGCACCTGTTCACACATATATAATTCATTCTAAATACTCTTTCATAATTTAGTCAGTATCAAATATACGAAAATCTTAACAGTCTTTCACAATTTGGTCAATATTAGATATACAAAATTCTTAACAATCTTTCATAAATAGTCCCTGGAACGGTGAAATGGCCATTTTGCCCTCACGTGCAGGGCACGGTACTGACTTAACGTCAAAAATAGACGGTTGTTAGTGGAAATGATGATTTTCTTAACTTAAGGATATAATTAGTTTAAGGATATAAAACGAAAAAGAAAAATTGAAGTTAGAGGATGAAATGATTATTAATTATTTTTGGTACAAAATTTTTTTTTAGAGCAAATTACAAATTACGTCCTTTAAGTATTACCTAAATTTTAGTGTACGTCATTTAACTAAGGATATTACAGAAAATGTCATTTATGTTTAAAAAATCTTGAACGTTACGTCCTTTGGCCTAACGACCGTTAAATTTTACCGTTAAGTCTGATCACGTGCCATGCACATGAGGGTATTTTGGGACTTTTACACA
Organism: Smallanthus sonchifolius; assembly: GCA_023525975.1. NCBI lineage: Eukaryota > Viridiplantae > Streptophyta > Magnoliopsida > Asterales > Asteraceae > Smallanthus > Smallanthus sonchifolius. The sequence goes on along the minus strand of CM042032.1, from coordinate 82,083,141 downwards.
TAAAATGACTATTCTTGTAATTTGTTTTTATGAATGAGGGTTTATAGAAATAGTTCTTTTACGATAAAAAGACCAAAATACTGCACATGACCTGACTTAACGGTCGTTAGGTTAAAGGACGTAACATGCAAGATTTTTTAAATATAAAATACGTTTTCTATAATTTCTATAATTAAAGAACATATACTGAAATTTAGGTAAGACGTAATTTGTAATTTGATCGTAAATTTATTTTTGGTACAGGCGTAGGGCTGGCATATCGTGTATACACGTACACGATAAGACACGAACACGAAATATGTATACATGAACACGACACGATAACTTATCGTGTACTTTTTTCCAAATACGAACATGTTTATACATGCTTAACACGATAAGACACGATAAGACCTGTTTAGAAACACATGTTTAAGAACATGTTTAGTGAAACACATCTTAACATGTACTAACAAGTATTTTACCAGGTACTAACATGTATTTAACAAGTATTTGACCAGGTATAATATCATATTTTTATATTTTTTATTTAAAAAAATCTTAACAGGTACTTAACAGGTAAACAGGTATTTTACCTGTTTAGACACGAAAATTAACAGGTAGATTCGTGTCTACCTGTTTAGGACACGAAACACGATAAGGCCATACACGATACCTGTTAAGATCGTGTAGGTTCGTGTCGTGTATTCGTGTACGTGTCTAAAATTGCCAGCCCTATACAGGCGTATAGAATATGTCCGGGGAAAAAGTTCCAATCACCAATAACAATTGACCACGTGTCCGATGGCTTACGAGCCGCCCGTTCAACCTACGCTGCATAGACCACATGCTCAACTTGACTCCTTCCATTTTGCCCTAAAATTCTCTCTCAATACATAAAGTCCACCTTCATTCCCTTTGGAAAACCCTCCACCCTCCTCTCTGTCTCACGAAATCTTCAATCGGCGATTTGATCTACATAGCTTAATGGCGTCTTTCGCGGAGGCTCCAGCCGGAAATGCCACCGCTGGCGAGAAGATCTTCAAGACGAAGTGCGCTCAGTGTCACACCGTCGAGAAAGGCGCTGGCCACAAACAAGGTATCATCTCCTTCTTATCATATTCTATTCAGATCTGATGTTTTTTGAATCAATTCGTATGATCCGCTACATGTTATGATGTTGTTTACCAAAAACGATGCTGTTCTAGAATCATTTTGATTTGCTATCGCCCCTTTTAGATCGGTTAGTAGATGTATCGTATACGTCGTTTTCGCTTGATTTGCTCCATCTCTGACGGTGTTTCGGTTTATGCGTTGAATCTGATATGATTTGTAATCTTATTTGAAAATGAAAGATTAGATTCATTCATTATTCAATTACCACAGAGTTGTAATACATGAACGATGATGTATGCTATTTGTTAATTCCTGTTTGCGGATCTAGGTATATCTCATGGCGGCACAGATTTTTGAGTTAAAAGTATTCCAGAAGAAAATTAATAATACTTGGTTGACAAGGGAACAAAATTAACACAAATTTTCAACGATTGCTCTTATGATCTTCAACGTTACAAAGCTCTTTAAAAATACAAAAATCCTTATGAAGTTTATACGATTTTTAAGCAGACCAAATACCTAATGTTTTTCAGTAGTTTGATTGTTAAATTTATCAATAATTTGACAATCATCTCAAAGAAGTTCAAGTATTAAAGTAATATATGCTCATCAAAGTTTGTGATATGGACCTAGACATCTTTTAGAAAAGTAAAAATAATTTATTGGGGAGAAGAAGAGATTATCTATTGAAATTTTACAATCATATGTAATTAAATACTAAAGCCACCAAAAGCTAACTATATAGTACCTTCTGACTTGAAAATGTGATTAGTTTCTTGCATACTTATCAAAAGCGAGCGCCTTACTTTGAACATTTTGTTATTCAAGTTTTGGGATTACATTTAGCAGTCGATATCACCGATATATCGGTGATATATCGGCTATCTGTCCTATGCAAAAATATCGGTCAAAATATCGGTCCCGATATTATCGGTGATATTTACCGAGATATCGCCGAGATTTTGATTCCATAATATCGGTTGTCTCACCGAGTTTCTCGGTTTACTAATCTTGGCCCTTTTTTTAACATTTTTCTGCCCCAAAGCACATTCCCCTTTAAAAATGTTGGCCCAATGCCTTGTACCCATAGCCAAAACCATCGAAGTAAATGCCCCAACTCCTTGGTTTTAAAAAGCGAGAAGCGCACCGAGGCGACGGGGTCTAAAACCGAGGCGCAAAGCGTAAAAGCGCACCGCTTTTCGTACGTTAAGCGCAAGATGGTTATATAAATTTTTTTATATAACTCATAGGATTTTAGCATCCCCTACCCAAAATTTAGCTATAAATCAGCTTTATATATGATTTTATATATGAATTACCTACATGTATAACCTAAAAAGCCTGTTGTACAACATCCTAATGCATATTTGCGCTTTTTGTACATGAGGCGTGCGCCTCACCTGCGCTTTTGGTGCGCTTTTTGTACAGCTCGCGCCTTATGCACACAAAAGCGAAGGGCCTTAGGTCGCCTTGCGCCTGAGGCGCGCTTTTTAAAACCAAGCCCAACTCCCTAATACACACACCCACTTTCGCACTTCGCACACATGCTAGATCATGTTTCTAATATAAATATTGACACTTTTTAGTTTTGACTATTACTATTATATATGTATATATATATATATATATATATATATATATAAGTTTATGCATGATATAAAAATTACCGATATCCCACCGCGAGAACCGATATCTCAAATATCGGTCCTTGACCGATAACCGATATTTTTCCGCATTAACTGCATAGTTACATTGAATTTTTTACTATTTTAGAACTTTTGGAGTTTTGGTACTAATTAGATGATATTAAATGTTATATAATAGCTTTTCTTTATTTTATTTGAAGAATAGTATTATTTTTAAGTATAGATTCTGTTAATTTAAGTTTTTTTTCCTCAGGCCCTCACTTTTTTTGCGCCTAGGCCCCATGTGAGGCCTATGCGCCTCCTAGCGCCTTTGACAACTATGGTTTCTTGTAAATAGTGTGCTAATTGATTGTACTTGTATCTTTAATCAAAAAGTAAAGTTTATAGAAATGAAAATAGTAATGTTTTTTTATCAAAATTAGGAGACAACTTATAACATGGTAAAACCTTGATCTTTAGTCACCTATTTTCAATTCCTATAACTAAACAAAACCAAATGTCAAACTGCTGATATCTTATTCACCGGATAGTACATTCCTTAAGAGTGTCTACAACCTTTTGCTTGTTTTATTAGTAGCAAGCTCCATGTAGGAGTGGATCATTATTTTTTGTATTGACTTTGTTTTCCATAATTTTTTAGCTATTATTTAATTTAAATTTTATTAAAACAGATCAACAGTCTACCTGGCTGAAACACAATAATTAGGAAACTTTGGCTCAGTTTATATATAAGAGAAATGGTTAGTAATATATTTTTAAGGGCAGCTAGCCAGCTGCCATCTTTTTAGTGATTGGACCACCCAACTTCTCTCACTTCAACCTAACTTTCTGAAGAAATTCTTTGTACAAATTGGGAAATCTTATATCTGTTTTTCAATATAGGTTGTTTTTAATTTTGTAGATCCTTATGATGATATTGTGCATCTATAATTCTATTTAAACAAGTAAATTGGGAATTTTTAATCTATTTTCAGCTTTGATTCTTTATCTGATTGCAGTGGTTATCTTAATTAGTATCTGCATGTTTGGAAGTACCAGGAACATGGTTTTGTTTTAGATTATATATGAATCAAACATTAATGGGAACTCTTATATTAGATACCTGCTTGAAAATAACTATAGCACATATATGATATAGGGTTGGGCTAAAGTGTGATTTAAGATTATAGTTGATAAATCGATATATGAAATTTGCAGGACCCAACTTGAATGGACTTTTTGGAAGGCAATCTGGAACTACTGCTGGATATTCCTATTCTGCTGGTAACAAGAACAAGGCAGTTATTTGGGAGGAAAATTCGTTATATGACTACTTGCTGAACCCTAAGAAGGTATGAATTATTTACTATTTTGCTGATAGAAAACCATATAAAACAAACTTGCCTGCTGGGTTTAGAACTAAATTTAATATTATTTATTCATTTTCTTTCACAAAACTTGAAAAGAAATTTCCATAAGGAGAATCTATAGTCGTTTAGTAGAACTAGTTTTTTTGGCTTTGCTAATTTTTTTTTCTTTTGTTTAACGCAGTACATTCCTGGAACAAAGATGGTTTTCCCAGGACTGAAAAAACCACAGGACCGTGCCGATCTCATTGCGTACCTGAAGGCATCCACAGCGTAAATTACGATTTTAACACCGTTTTTAAGTTCTCTTGATGATTCAAGGTATTTGGAGATAACTTGGGATTATATTTTGGTTAATAAGGGGAAGACATTCATCAAATTTCTTTACTCCCTTCATTTTTGTTTATTCAATTGGCAGAAAATGCAATGCGTTTACATGTTAGTTGTTTAAGTTTTTCCTTCTTACATACATCGTGGCCTGATTTTGACCTTTATCACACAGAAATGTTTCTTTTTGTTAGGTAACGGTATTAAAACAAGTTCAGTTTGAACTAGTTTATTTGTAAAATAAGCTGAGCCTTTTATTTTTAAATCTCAAGTTGACCCGGGCTGAGCTTGTTTATTTATATCTACTTTCTTTTTTATAATTATAATTTTTATATATAAATAATCATATTTTTTAGTTGTTTTTTATGGTAAATTTATAAATAATATTAACTATGCGTTGCGGCGGCCTTCGAGCGATAATGCTAGCTTTTACAAACGCGCGTTGCGGCATGGTAAAACGCGTAATAAATTAACGTCCTCGAAAGATTATAAAATAAAACCAAAATATTTAGGTAAACTCACCATGTGTGAGAAGAACATATAAGATTTATGGTTGTAAATTAAAACGTAAAAAAAAGACGATAATGGTAGCTTTAATTTACCAACGCGTGTTAAGGCTTGTTAGCGTAAGAAATTAACGTCCTTGAAATCTTATAAAATAAAACAAAAACCTGTAGGTAAACTCATCTTGCGTGAGAAGAGTGTATAAGATTTATGGTTATAAACTAAAACGTAAAAAAAAAGCTAGAAAACAAAAAATAGCATTAGTTACCACTAAATCGGTCACACATTGGTCTACGGGTTTCGAACCCACGTCCTATGCATAATCCTAAAGCCTGGATACCACTCCCCCAAACAAATCTTATGATTTTCCTGTCCAGATTTAAATATTTAAACTAAACCTGCATATGAGAAATTAAGAAAAAAGATAACATAAAGCAAGCTTCATGATCTTGTACCTTGGGCATAAAAAACTTTATAATATCTACAGTAAATTTGCCTCACATACAAAACTTACCTTTTAATATATTATTAATTATTATGTAAATAATAATTAATAAGTTTTTGGATTTAACTTCGTTTACTTTTCATATCAGAACTAGTCTAAAATACGGAGCCACTTGCCTTATGATTCTAACGAAGACAAGAGGGAGCCACTTGCCTACTCGTACCTTCGTATCACAACTAGTCTAAAAGATCAACTCGCAATCAGTCAGTTTAAATTTTGCGTCTTTGATCACCTACTCGCGTGTTGCCTTGATGGTATCTGGTTACCCAATTTCTGGGTATTTGTGATGTCAAAGTCAGGGACTTCTTCATCACTGGAGGTATCCTCCTGGGGGTTGGTTAAGTCGCTGACCCGAGGAATAGTAAGAAGAACCCACCGACACTTGTGCTTAAGTTTACTTAATTAATTATTATGTAAATAATTATTTAATATAACAAAGGCTCGTTTAAGCCCATGAGTCAAGTTGAGCTTGATATACGAAGCTCGGGTTTGAGCTCGCTTATTAAATGGGGCCTCTATATAAGCTTAAACTCGGGATAGAGCTCTCAAACTCATACTCGAGGTTGTTTAAGTTTGACTTGATTCAAGCTTTTAGCAAGCTGGTAGACGGTCTTGAGTAGCTCACGAGCAGCACGACTCGTTTACACCCCTCGGTTGAATGAAGGAGATTTGAAGCGGTAAACAATCTTACTTTTTGGCTTTTAAAATTATGGTTAGAGTTTAACGTTTAGTCAAGAAAACATCAAAGAAGTAACACGTTAAATAGTAAAAACTCATGCCATGATGTGAAATGTTTGTTGTAGTTAATAATCTAACAAGAACTGATTATATATCCACCGGTAACCCACTTTTTAATGTTCCTAGTTCACTTTATGTGTAATTACTTCAAAATATAATATTACATTTTAAATTATGAGGTGATTACGTTTTAAAATTTGAGGTGTAATAGAGTAGATAAGTTGATATACGTCACGTGCATATGCTTTTGATACTTATACATGACATATTATTGTGTTCCCATCATGATCCTCATAACATACAAGATAAATCACTATAATTAGGTTACATCATGGGTGATTATCTTATATGGAGACATCACATGCACGTGATAAGTTGGGATAAACGGGCCTCCATTTTAAAGTAAACGATTGTATATTTTCTTCATAACATGTAATACTGTGTTTTTTTGACTCGTGAATGTTATTTAAACTCTTTATAGATTGCATAAAGGGTTAGGTTCTGTGGCCTAACACATTTTTTGCTGATGCGTATGCCATGTCCTAGTGGCATTAGTGCTAGAGGCAAGTGAGAAAGAGACATAAGGCTATATGTAATACACACGTCGCCCCTTCGGTAAAGATGAGGCGAGGGTGCGGCAACACCGCCCCCGCCCTTGTAGCCGTCACACTTTTGCAATACTCCGGTGGATTAACACCGCACATATCCTAATCAAGGGTGTTACAATTTTATAACCTAATATCTTTTCCTTATTGACATGTATGCTAAGAATAGTGAGGACGATTTTGGTGACCTAAGACCGCGTGAGTTAGTACTGTATAAATTCCTTAACATTAAATTTGTGAATTCAGCTCGAAGTTGAAAGCATATCATCCCACAACAAGAAGTTGTGAGTTCAAAGTTTATCCAAGACAAAAAAAAAATTTAAGCATCAAAAACAAAATTCAATTTATTAATTAAAAAAATAAAATAAAAAAAATCAGACACAATTTTGATTAAGAGTTAAGTACACGTATGGTCCTGTGGTTCCGTGTACTTAACTGTTTGATTAATATTCTTATCATAAATACTTAAAAAATTGATTAAAATTTTGTTGAATTATTTATGATTTACTTGTAAAAGTTCAAAATCCACATATCATTATATTGATCAAATATCAATTATCAAGTCTAGTTTCATGAAACTACTGGGCTTTGGTTTAGTGGTTATGGCGGTGAAGACGCAGGTTCGAGTCCGAGCCAACCCGGGTTTTAGTCCGGAGTGCGTTACGCTAGCGGGGTTTGGCCCGTGTAGCGGCGCAACTGTTGTCAAGTGGCAGCAGGCTCCATGGTTTCCCGGTGATAGCCTATGCCTCTCGTTCTGAACCCGCGGGCCCGGTTCAGACAACGTAGTGGTCAGATTGAGGGGTAACGAATCTCCGATTTAGAGATGTGACGACCGCCACTTAAAAATGAAAGTCAACTTTAAAAAAAAAGTCAGTTTCATGAAGGCACCGGAAATCTGATCAGAAAACCGAGAGAATCGATCGACCAAAATGCAAACCTCATCAGACTTAGAAACCCCTAAACAATGCGACTTCAAGATCGGCCAGCGAGTCCACTGGGCCGGAGACTACCGACGGATCGGCACCGTGAAGTACGTGGGACAAGTCGAAGGCTATTCCGGCATCTGGATCGGCGTCGAATGGGACAATTGTGACGGCAAACACGACGGATCAGTCAACGGCGTTCGCTATTTCAATGCTCAGTTCCCCAAGTCAGCTTCCTTCGCTCGCCCACACAATTTGAGCACCGGCGTTTCGCTGTTGCAAGCCCTAATTATCCGATACCGCACCAGTTCCACTAAAGAAGAACTAGGTAAACATTTCTAACAATCAGGGTTTAAATATTTGAGTGGTTGATATGGTTAATTATGCGTTTTTTTTAATGTTCACAGATGAAATGTATGTTCTATCTGCTAGCCACAAACGAGTGAATGTTCAGCTGGTGGGTACAGATAAGATTGAAGACATATTGGGCCGATTCGAGGAGTTGCCTGGTGCATCATTATCCTATTTAGGGGTTAGCTCCTCTGGGGATCCTTTAGAAATTAGTAAAACTCTACCAAGTAAGTTTCAGTTCTTTTGTAAAAAGTTGGTGAAAGAAAGATTTGATTAATGAGATAAATGTAAATCACCTGCCTGTAGCTTTAATCAAATAGTTGTCCGATTGCATATGTTTTAAAATGTTGACAGTATTTGGATGTGGAAGATCTTTGTTAATTGTTCTTTAAAAGTACCTTTTGAAGCATGTTATAGGATTAGGTCACTTGTATGTAAGGTTATATGTGATATTTAGAATGCGAAATTCGGTACTATTTTGTGGGATGCTGGTCTATTACATGATTACTTTAACTATATTAGTGGTCTTTGATGGGCTGGAGACGTGTGTTGGAAATTTGATTAATTGTGAGTGTTGATTTTCTCAATGTTGGGGTGGTAACTGAAAAAGATCAACATATAGTTGCACCTGGTTTTGTGTCATTACAGTTGTGCTTGATTTTTTTGGCAGATCTAAAGGAACTTGATTTAACTGGAAATCTGCTTTCCGAGTGGCAAGTATGTTTTCTTGCTTAAAGATTTACATTTTCATAGTTTTTAGGATCTATTTGTGGTATTAGTATATGTTGTAATCATGGCAGAGCACATAAAAGTTACTGTTATTATTGTTACTGACAATTCAAGAATTTTACTTGAGCTTAACTAAAAAGGAAGATGGGATTAATACTGATATTATTTTCTTCATACTTGTATGTATGTCTTTATGAAAAAGTATTTGCTTGAAGGTGAGTAAACTTGTGTTGTATTGCAGGACATTGATGCCATTTGCAGTGGGTTGCCAGCCCTTACAGCACTTAATTTGACAAACAATAGAATGTCAAATGATGTAGCGGGAATCTCGCACCTTAGGAATCTTCGCCTTTTAGTCTTAAATAATGTTTCCATTAATTGGTCTCAGGCGAGCAATTCTTCCTTACTTTTCTTTTGACTTGACTATGACTTGTTAATATGGTCAATGTCAGTGAAATTTACTTGCTTTTCAGGTTGAAGTGCTTAAAGATTCACTTCAAGCCATCGAAGAGCTGCATTTAATGGGAAATAAGATAAGGGAGATAACGGTTTGTAATATCCTCATCTTTATCATGTCATTGCCTCAAAATTGGTCTTTTTGATGTTGCATAGTGGTAGAGATGGCAATGGGGTCCAGGGATTATGTTTATCTTCCACATCCTGTTGGGGAATGAGCTTACATCCTTTATTAAAACAACTAAAAGCTCCTCAAATATTACAACACCTGTCCATTAAGTAGCTCAAATAAACTCGTATGATTTATGGTTAAGCCAATTACAACATTGGCCCAATAGTGAAACATACTAAATACAGAAATCATATAATATCAAATCGAAGTCTCATGTCTGGATCTAGGAAAAAGATGGTGACAGGGAATAGGTGGCTTGAGATTTTAATTTTAATAATATCTGACTATTTGATTCATTTGAATAAATTACACACACACAAATACAGACATGTATACACACATACATATATGTCTATATGTATACTTACATGTCTATATGTATACATATATGTATATATGCATACGTATATGTATATATGCATACATATATGTATATGTGTGTACACTTAGAACCACGTGAACACTCCATTTCTGTGAGAACGCTTCTTAAGGTGAGAGCAAACCACGGACTTCAAAAAACGTCTTCTCTCAAAAAAATATCGCAATCTGCAAGTTTTCTTGTAAATACCAGGTTTTTAAATATTGGTTTTGATTTTTTTTTTCTTTTTCACAAAACCTTGATAGCTTTTTGTTTGCGGTGGAAGTTTGTAACCATCACAGCGAAACTTGAAACCTTCACAATGAAGCTTTTTAATCTTCATAGCAGAAAAAACTCTAAAGGTTTCCTGAAAAAATATTCTTTTACGAAACCAATTTTCACAGAACCTTTTGTTTGCAAAAACTTACAGATTTAAAAAAAAAATTGAAATAAGTGTTCTAAATGTCTAAACTATGCTGTGAAGGTTCATAAATTCATGAAGGTTTGTTCTCACCATTCTCACAAAAATAGAGTTTTCTCAGCAGAATCCAACCCTATACACACATATGGTACGTATACACACGTATGCAAGTGTATGTGTACATAGGGTGGGGTTATACTAAAAAAGAAGTTTGGTTAAAAAGGTAGGGAGGAATCTAAAAGTGACAAGTGATGGGAGGGAAAGAGTGAGATTAATGGAGGGTACGGAGAACGAAAAATGGGACTGTCGTCCTCCCCTTCCTTCCTATCCCTTTAATTCGAACTTCCTCCTTTCTATATCTTGTGCCTATGGTGAGGGTTTAAGTCCCATCTTCGACAAATGGTGTAGATTTAGGAGTAGGTTTAGTGAGTGTGAGTTCGCCGTCCAAAAAAAATAAAAAAATGTATGTGCTTGGTACGGCGCTGCCTTAAGCGCGAGGCGCTGGGCAAAACGCCTCAAATGGGTGAGGCGCCCGAGATACATGAAGCGCTCCGAGGCGCCGCCTGAGGCTTGAAGCGCGAGGCGAGGCGAGGCGCCGCTTCATGTATTTTCATGTTTTTTAGCTTTAAATCAGTTGGGCTTGGCCCATCATTTAAACCAATTTGGGCCTAAATCTGTAGTTGAGCATAACTTGTGAGGCTGCGACCAATTTAAATAACCCAAAATCAGGCCTGTAACCATATTTGGGCGTATCCTGTGAGGCTGTGACCAATTTATAAATGTTTAATTATGTTCTAAGCTTTTAACTTCTAAGTATTAAAGTATGTTTTGTGTTTTTATGATTAAGAAGTGAAGTGTGTCATGCATAATACATTTTTTCTTATTTTTTTAGTTTTAGCGCCTCGCATACGTGAAGCCCTCGCCTGAGGCGTGGCGCCTCGGATTTTGGGACCGAAACGCCTCGCCTCGCCTCGCGCTTTTTTAAACCAAGTGTATGTGTGTAGGGATTTATGGTTGTCCCATCCCGGTTTCACAAATCAGGGATTCTTCGTTTCCTACCCGGTGAACTTGGGATTAACCTGTCAAAGCGGGTTTAGGTATCGGGTTCCCCATAGGGCATGGATTGTCTTGCAATCCCTGCATAGTGGCGGAAAGACGAGCGGGTTGGGCTGGTTGGGTAACGGGTCAATATGGTTCTGGTTGTAATGGTTCATATCTAGGGTTGACCCACAAACACTTTTTCCCACTTCATATTTGATATAAATAATTAATGTTCTAATTAATATAATACAATAGTATTTGACATGTTCTCAAGTAAATGGTCACAATTGCCACATCTAATCTTTGCATATTTTGATAATCTCATTTTACAACGTGTTTCATTTACCCAGCCTACATCATCCCAATTTGTACAAGGATTTTGCTCTCTGCGGGTTCTTAACTTGGAAGATAACTATATAGCTGATTGGGGTGAAATCTTGAAGATTTCACAACTGAAATGGTACAAAAAAGCAAAATCCTTTCACTTCTTGGTTTAAACTGTTTAAGGTTTATATGTTGATGTTAATCCTTGAAAATATGGTTTCTTCATTCAGTTTGGAGCAGCTTCATTTGAATAAGAATAACATAGAATTCATTTGGTACCCTGCTACAGACGAAGTACCATATAAGCCTTTCCAAAATTTGCGCTGCCTACTTATTGGTAAATGGTAATTTAATTTCCACTATATATGTAACTTGCTCATAATGCCAACTAATTTATAATTTACACTGCCCAGGAAGTAATAAAATTGAGGATCTAGCTTCTATTGATGCGCTAAACTCTTATCCGGCCTTAGTGGTAAGGCTGTCTTATTTGATATGCTTTACCTTCCATTTATCTTATTCTTTCTTAATTTTCTGAAAATAGTGTATATTTAACAATTGAGTATAGCATAGCTTACACTTGAGAATAATATTGATTTCATGTGGAACACGTGCCTTGATAAAGTTGTGAGAAAGTAGTGTGGGCCTAGAAGAAAGGATGGTTTTGTCTATAATGTAATCAGGGTTATACTCAATGATTAAGACATGTATTTGTTTTCATGAAGGGGCTTATGGTAGCTTTAAGCTTTCAGAATTAAATCCAGATTTGTTGATGTTATGGTTTCAAAGTGCAGGATATTAGGTGTTCTGAGAACCCAGCAACTGATCCAAATAGAGGTGGGATGGGAAGATTTGCTTTGATTGCTCGTTTGGCAAAAGTTAAAATATTGAATGGGAGTGAGGTAATTTCAAGAGCATATGTTGTATATTGCCATTTATAGTTATTTAAACTTAACACATCCATCTTATTGCCATTTGTCAGATTACCCCTCGAGAGCGTAAAGAGTCTGAGATTAGGTATTTTCATGTTTACCTAATTAATGCAATTGATCTTTAATTATAAATTTAGTATTGTAGAGCTGCATGCATTAAAATTAGGACTACCATTTAAATGTTGTGGGCCTATGTAGATAAAAAATATATTTTATAATTTTATGCAGGTATGTACGCCAGGTTATGTCTCAGCCGCATCAAAATCTTGAAGAGATCAAGAGGCTTCACCCAAGGTATTGTCAAAGCCGCATCAAACATTCATTGTTTAAAAGTTATATTCTTATTTCTTACTTCTAGTTCATAAAATGAAGTTATATGATTAAACAAACCAAAGAGGCAAAGGCGACTAATTTCTTGATCTTGCATATGTGAATCAAAATCAGGTTGGGAAAAACCCTAGCATAGGACAATGGAGATGAAAGTTACAAAAAAATTAGGGTTATGCTATTTCAGATAAATTTAAGGAAAACATAGTGTTTATAATTTTCATCGGGTACTAGTGGCGGCAAGATTGACCTTTTTACCTATAAATTGGTTCGATTTGGGTTACGTTTTGTCTCTAATGGGTCAAATGGGTTACACCGAAGGATTTAACTAGAAAGGAAACATGTCTAACAGGTCAAGTGGGTCAAAATTCATCCACAGTTTATTCAAATGTATAAAAACCTCTAAATAATTTTATTAAAAAAGGTTAGATTATTTTTGTAATACCACGGTTTTTGTAATTACATTTAGCACATTAGTTATTTATAAATTTAAAAAAAATGGATAAATATTTGTTGTGAGTCAGCTTAATCCAACCCGGTCCATTTTGACCCACACTGCTTATTTACTTGTTTGACCCGAACCTGTTGTGACCTGTTACTCAACCCGTTTGACCCGTCCGTTTGCCACGTCTAACTGGTATCTTGAAAATCCATCATCATAGAGTGATTTTGTTCCATTGATCTATATCTTCATAGTGGGGTTTCCATTACAGTCCATTTTTATTTGTAAATGAAGGTGTTTTGTTGCAAAATTAATAAGACGTTAAATATATATTTGTGCAATTGGTGAAAAACCTTCACTAACAAAGATCCTTTTCTATTCATTGGTATTTTTATGCAATGATCCTTCCACTCATACTGTCTCGAACTTGATATTAGATTCACTGAGCTCAAAGCATTTCATGGAATCGAGGATGAACGGCCTTCAAATGGTCCAGCAGGCCCTCAGAAAATGGCTTCTGGACTTATTAGTATGAGCCCATTTCTTTAATTTATTATTTTCTTGTTACCCTTTCTTTGAGCTTTGTGCCATATCAAATGCACCAAAATTATCAAGTTTAATGCTTTTTTGTTTCTTGCAGCTGTTACACTGAAGTGTATTGCACCATCAATTTGTGAAAAAGCCCCAATAACAAAAAAGTTGCCAGCAACCACCACTGTAATTATTATTATTATTATTATTTTTTATTCTGTTATATCATTTTTTTTATATCCATAATGCCTTTACTATATTTCCTTTTTGTAAGGTTGGCAAGCTGAAGACTCTTTGCTTGAGCTTCTTCAAATTGAAGTTTTTCAAGCCCCGACTATATCTTCAAGAAGAGGTTTGTTTTTGACCAAATGTTTTGACTTTATAAGCGTTCATGTCGCGTATTATCTATTCTCAAGACTTGTATCTTCTGCTGATATGATTTGTAGGGCTCCCCACTGCATATGTTGCTTGATGACGACATGACATCTTTGAATGATGCGGGTGTATGCAACCAATCAACCATTCTCGTGGATGAAGAGTACTAAAAACCACATCCCATGAACAATTTTAGGTCTGGCTTTGATTGGTATTTCTGTTCATTTTAATAGCATGCTGCTATTACTGGTAAATTGTGAAAGTTTGTTGCTATTAACCCTCTTACATACTTGTAGCCGTAGGTTTTATGCGGGATGAAATCATATTGCATTGTAGGCGGGAAGTATGTTTCTTGATACATACCATAAACCGATCCTTGAAGTATTTTACACTGACATTGGGCTAGCAGCCATGTATTCATGGTATGTAAGTGGAGCATTGTATGGTTTCATGTTTTGTTTTGTATATGGACAAAAGGTTTTGGTTTGTAGCATGATGGAAAGCTAATTAATTCATGTATCAAATCTTGGTTTTAAAAAGGGGCGTGAGGCGATTAAGGTCTCGGTGGGTGTGAGGTGGAGCGGACTGAAGCATGTATTTTTGCCTGAGGCGAGAGACGCCGCTTCATGTGCTTTCTGCACGCCCGGTTTTGGGTTAAAAGTATGATCGTGAGAGTAGAGAAGGAAACTCTTAAACCTTTTTTCTTTTTTGTTTATTTTGATTGTAACAAGACAGGGAAGGAGAGAGCTGTGTTTGGGTATGTGCTAGATGGAAAGAAAAAAAAAATATGGTTTTGTGCTGTTTGTTTGAATATTATGTTATTATCTAAATATGGGTGTTCCAAGATTAACTATATAGTAAATATTATCTAGAATTAATTTATAAATATTATATTAATATCTGGTGGCTCGCGTACGTGAAACTGTCGCCTCATGCTTTTTGAAACTAAGTATTATATGCTAAAACACGCCTCCCAGTTTCCATAAGAAATTTCGTCGGTTGCTATTTGCTAACGCCACCATTGTCGGACGTTGTCCCACACCGCCTTCATTGGTTGTCACCATTAGCCACCTCCCCATCATCGTTGTCTACAATTCTCACCATTGTCATTGCTTCACAAGGATAATCCCCTCTCCATCGGCCATGGTGTCAGTCATTGGTTTTCACTAGTCGTGTAAGTTACTAAATATTTCTCTGTATATTACGGTTTTGGTGGGTTTTATGTAATAAAAATACACTTTGGGTAATACTTGACCCGTTTGACCTATTTTCTCTTAAACTGTTTTTTTAACTACTTGTTAAAAGATAAAACTAAAACTAAAAGAGACCTATTCATATGTAAATGGGTTTGAATTTGCTAGATTTATACATCGTGCCTTGATTAAAAAAAAAGACAACAAGAAATAAAGAAAGACAAAGAAAACATAATAGGCTTATGATTGTTTACAATAGTTCCATTCTTAGTTTGTATTTCTTTTTGTGTATATATAGTGTAAAAATCGGGTATCAAAAACCGGATATTCTCATGGTCGTGACATACTTTCAGATTGAAACAATTTGGTAGTTCATTCGAATTTTCCAATCAGATAAAACTCAGAAATTGAATGTTCAAGAAGAAAATGCAACTTGTCTGAATTCGTGAACCAGATCAATGACCAAATAACTGTTTTCCGTATCTGAGGGCAAGTAACTGTTGGATAGCAGTTAATTTCAAAATTCAAAATCATTTAATATTTCATCAAAATGTTGGATATCAGCTAATTTCAAAATTCAAAATCATTTAATATTTCACCAATTTTGACATCGATTTTTTAATGCCAATTTCAGGAAATTAAAAATTCTGATGAATTTTTAATGAAGCAATATTGGTCAAAATAAAAAATCACTTCCAGGGGTGCTGCCCCCCAAATTCCCGCCTTGCTTAGGGGCAATAACGTTCCTAAATACTTAAAATCATAATAAACTCAAATAAACATACACTCTACACCTCCTAACTTGTTTAATGTATGTTATGATTCACTTTGACAAAAAGTCAATTCAATTACACTAAAACGACCGATATACATGCCACTGGTATGTTCAAGGTATGTTGTAGCCCACCTATTACATGATACAACATAAAGAAAGAAATAAATAAATATGAAAAAATGGAGATGTTTGTAAACTATAGAAGCATTGATATTTGTGATAAGAGAGAGAAGACAGAAGGAGAATTCAACCAAATCAAGCATAACTTCTATTAACGATCTTAACGACTTATAACAGTCATTCGGTTACAAGAATACAGAATTACAATTAGGTCCATGAACTAATAGAAATAACAAACAAAACTATTATTTTTTACAAATAAGTCCCTAGACTTATAGACATCGTAACAAATCTCCCCTGTTAACAACATTCTTGACCTCAAGAATGGAAATCCGAAAATCGAAGCTGGAAGTCAGACAAATCTCCCCAAGTAGCTTCTAAAATTGGAAGCGAATGCCAATGAACCAAAATGCGAGTAGCAGCTCGTTTCCTCTTCTGCACCAATTGTCTATCTAGGATCGCCCGAGGTTGCAAAGTAAAGCGTGGGCCTTGGGTAGAGGAGTGACCTGCGATGGCGGTCCAGGAGTAGCTTTAAGCAGAGAAACATGGAAAACCGGATGAATTGCAGCTGAATCAAGTAAATCCAAGCGATAAGCTACACTCCCAATTTTTCCAGTGATCAAATAGGGCCCATAATATGTAGGAGCAAGTTTCTGGCAATGGTGCTTCTTGATGGTAGATTGGACATAGGGTTGTAACTTAACATACACCCAACTGCCCACCACAAACTGTCTTTCAGTTCTTTTTCTATCAGCAAATTGTTTCATTATATTTTTGGCCTTAGCTAAATTAGCTTTAAGAAGAGCCGATTTTAAATCCCTTTGCTTAAACCAATCTTCAAGAGAGTCAATCTTAGTATCATTAGGAATGTAAGGAATGTGCATTAGAGGTGGAATACCATAAAGAGTCTCAAAAGGAGACATGCCAATAGCTGAATGAGTAGAAGTATTGTACCACCATTCTGCAAGAGTAAGCCACTTAGGCCATTGTAATGGGTCATCCATAACCATAAATCTTAAGTAGGACTCCAAACATCTATTCAAAACTCCAGTCTGACCATCTGATTGGGGATGGTAAGGAGAAGAAAATGCCAAAGCCAAACCTTGTAACTTCATAAAATCTTCCCAGAAATGACTAAGGAATATAGAATCCCTGTCTGAAACAATAGTGCTAGGACACCCATGAAGCTTGAAAATATTGTCAAAGAACAACTGAGCCACTTGAGTTGCACCAAAGGGATGACATAAAGGAATGAAGTGGCCATATTTAGTGATTCTGTGTACAATGACCATAATAGAATCTTTCCCACTGGCCTTAGGAAGACCTCCAATAAAATCCATAGAAATGTCACTAAAGACATATTTAGGAGTGGGTAGAGGTTGCAGCAGACCAGGAGAGGCTACCCTTTCATATTTGGCTTTGTGACAAACAACACATGATTGCACAAATTCTTTAACAACCTGATTACATTTCTTCCAATAGAACATCAACTTGAGTTTATTAAGAGTAGGTAGATACCCTGAATGACCTCCCATAGGAGAAGCATGACAAAGGTGAAGAATGTCCATTCTTAACTGAGTATCAAAACCAATCACCACTCTATTCTTTCTTTTGAGAATGTGACCATCCCAAGAGTATTGCTTAAAGTAATTCCAGCTTGTAATTGAGACAAAATCTGTTGAATAGTAGGGTCCTTTTGCCAACTAGCTTGAATTCTTGGCCAAAGACAGAACTAAGTCCCATTTAGAACAAAGCCAGCCCATCAACTCTACATAAAGCATCAGCAGCAGAATTATCTTTGCCTTGCTTATAGACTATTTCATAGTCATATCCTAACAACTTAGCCAGCCACTTTTGTTGTAATGGAGTACTAATTTTCTGCTCCAACGTGAATTTTAAACTCTTCTGGTCAGTTCTGATTATGAAATGTTTAATCAGGAGATAATGATGCCAATGTTTGACAGCCATCAAGATAGCCAATAACTCCTTCTCATAAACTGACATAGCCTGTTGTTTTATTAAAATGCCCTTGCTGAGGAAGGCAAGAGGATGACCTTCCTGCATAAGCACAGCCCCCAGACCTTTGGAAGAAGCATCAATTTCAATGATAAAGGTCTTTGAAAAATCAGGTAAAGCTAAGACATGAGCTGTAGATAAAGCCACTTTTAATTGTTCAAAGGCTTGTTGAGCCTCTTCTTGCCAATGGAAAGCATCCTTCTTCAATAAATTTGTCAAAGGTCTGGCAATACTACCAAAAGATTTAATAAATCTTCTGTAATACCCTGCTAAACCCAAGAATTCTCTTAACTGTTTGATTGTAGAAGGGTTAGGCCATTGCAACACAGCTTCAATTTTGGCTGGATCTGTGTGAACCCCTTCTTTAGTAATCACATGGCCTAAGTATTCCACATGGGAACTAGGAAAAGTGCATTTGGATTTCTTAGCCAACAAGGAATTAGACCTTAATAGTTGCAAGACTTGAGAGAGGTCTAATAAGTGTTGCTCAAGAGGAGTTATACACCAGAATGTCATAAAAAAAGACTATAGCACACTTCCTTAAAAGGGGTTTGAATGTAGCATTCATAAGGGCTTGAAATGTGGCAGGTGCATTAGTTAACCCAAAGGGTAGCACTGAAAATTCAAAATGGCCTTGATGAGTCCTGAAAGCAGTCTTGTAAATATCAGGCTCATGCATACGAACTTGGTGATACCCTGACCTCAAATCCAATTTAGAAAAAATAGAGGAACCCCCTAGTTCATCCAATAGTTCATCTATGAGGGGTATAGGGAAGTTGTTCTTAACAGTAGCATCATTAAGGTGCCAGTAATCTACACACATTCGCCAAGTACCATCTTTCTTCTTAACTAGAACCACAGGAGCTGCAAATAAGCTGGTACTTTCTCTGACAATACCCATATCCAACAATTCTTGAGTCATTTTTTCAATGATATCTTTTTGGGCTGCAGGATACCTATAAGGTTTCTGAGTAATAGCAGTGACTCCCTCCTTAAGTACAATTTGATGATCACACTGTCTTTGTGGGGATAGGGAAGCAGGCATAGAAAAGACATCTTCATAAGAAGATAGAAGATCATCAAGTGCAGAACAATTGCTCTTGTTTGTGACATTTGGAACATGGGAAATTTTTGATGATATAGAGGAATGTAAGCTAAACAGTTGGGCATGTGAAATTGTATTAGGTTTAGCCAAAATGTTATATGCCTCTTCACTAGAGCATAAACTGACCCCACTGTCCTTTGCCCCTTTCAATTCAAAGGTTAAATCATTAACCTTAAATTTCATGGTCAGGTCTTTGAAGTTCCAAGTAATATCATCCAAACTTTGCATCCATTGAATGCCTAAAACCATGTCATAGTTGGATAATGGAATGACCAAAACATCAGCTTTGAACCAATTGCCTTGCATAATCCATTGTAGATTCTCACAACTCTTATTACAAGTAATAAGATACCTATCAGCTATAGTAATTTTAAGTGCAGGAATATGGGTGGTAGGACATTGCATTTTATGGGCTATCTTCTCATCCAAAAAATTATGAGTGGAACCGGAATCAATGAGAATGTGTAAAGTTTTAGTACCAATTGCCACTGTCACTTTCATAGTAGAATAGGATGATACCCCCATGATAGCATTCAAGGAAATTTGGGGGTCTAAACCTTCACTAGGTACATCAGCTATAGAATCAGAGTCTGGACACTCATATTCCTCTTCCCAGACTTTAATAGAGTATAATTGTTTATTCTTACACTTATGGGTAGAAGAAACTTTTCATTATAGCTAAAACATTCCCCCTTAGCCCTTTTCTCTTCAATTTCCTTAGGAGTTAACCTTCTTAAGGGTTTAGCCCTAATAGGGGGTGCAGGTAGTAAGGCCAAATTAGCAGCAGTACTATTACCCTTAGGAAAAGAATCTGTGGATCTATTAAAATTGGAGTTACTTGTAGTTGGCTTATAAGATTGACCCCATCCCTTATTGCATAACAAAGAAATATTTTCATCTTGAATTCTTGCCAACATATAAGCCTCAGGTAAATTCTTAGGTCTTAGTAACCTAAGAGGATAACCAACTTCTTGCTTAACAGCCCTAAGAACAAGCTAACAACATATTCATCACAAATGGCTACTTTAGTAAGAGCTAAGTCAAATTCTTGACAAAGAGATTGTAATGAACCTGTTTGTCGCAAAGCAGCTAAAGCCCCCATAGCTTATTGGCTGATGACCACTGCAAAACGAGTTGAAATTAATCCTTTATACTCTTGCCAAGATAAACCATCAATGGAACCACCTCTTGATTGAACGAAGGATTGGTGCCACAGTAAAGCTATATCCTCCAAATGTACAATAGCATACTTGACTTTGATTTGCTCAAATGTCTCATCAATAGAAAAGAAGTGCTCCACTCTACACAACCAGCCTTCAACATTGATGCCATTAAACTTTGGAAATTTCATCTTTGTTAAACGTGTGTTACTGCTAGTCATCCAATTGTTCCTGGTTTCAGCACCGCCATGACTAGAACTAGATCCGTTGACATGATTAGGACGGGAATTGCTCATTAAATGTAAGTTCTTGAGAATTTCGGTTATCTGAATAGAATTATCGGCTAATTGATTCTTCACATCTTCCAAATCCGAAGAATTCTTTGTTGTAGCTGCTTTAATTGCTTTAAGATCTGTCAAATTCAAACCAGTTGCTGCTTCTAACCGTAAAAGCGTGTTATCGTGCTCATGCACTCGCTGCTCCAGAGTTGCATTCCTCGTCGACATAGTTGCGCCGGCGAACTTGCAGGTATTCCGATAGGCGGTGGAAGATCAATACAAACGTGCTCCGAGGGTCGGAAGCTCTGATACCACTTGATAAGAGAGAAAGAAAACAGAAGGAGAATTCAACCAAATCAAGCGTAACTTCTATTAACGATCTTAACGACTTATAACAGTTAGGGCTGTTCAAGAACCGAACCGAGCGAACCTTTGCTCGTGCTTGGTTCGTTTACAAACCGAACCGAGCCGATCGGCTCGTTTACAACCGAGCGAAAAATCGAACGAGCATTATCCAAGCATTAATTTTTCGAGCGAGCATCGAGCGATTTAGACAACCCTACTGTCTAGTGTGCCTTTCGAATTGGAGTGCCGCAAAAGCTGCTCGGCGTCGCTGATCGTGAGCCGCAAACCAAGAGGGAGACGATTTGAGACTTGAATCGCAGAGGGTTAGGGATATTAGGCAGAGACAATTTGAAGCTTGAATTAAGGAAAGGGCCCTGAGGGTGAACCAGTGAAGTAACGTAATTACTAAAGAGTTTTTTTTTCTTTTTAAGTTTTAAGTTGGGCTACTCTTGATTCACTATAAGAAGTTCCATAATGGATTGGATCAAAAGAATTATTTATAAATGTATAAAATATTAATTCATTAATTATATATATATATATATATATATATATATATATATATATATATATATATATATAAATTAAAAATTAATTCGAGCCAAACCGAACGAGCAACAAGCGAGCGTACCTTTGCTCGTGCTCGGTTCGTTTACAAACCGAACCGAGCCGAAATTGAACAAGTGTATTTCCGAGCATTTTTCGAACGAGTTCGAGCGAGTTTCGAGTGTCGAGCATTTTGGACAGCCCTAATAACAGTCATTCGGTTACAAGAATACAGAATTACAATTAGGTCCTTGAACTAATAGAAATGACAAACGAAACTATTCTTTATTATAAATAAGTCCCTAGACTTGTTAATATCGTAACAATTTGGTAGACAAAAACTTTGAATTCACAGAAGCACATGAGAATTGAGATAGCCACTTACATTTAGGCCAACATAATGTCACGATCCACATGGGAATTTCGAAGTTTTTTAGGTCATTCTCGATGGATCAAGATCATGAGAAAACTATGGGATGTGCCTCCATAATATCTTGGATATTTCCTTAGAAATATCCTAGATGGTTCCATAGATGGATAAGTCCAGAGACATCATGTAAATATCATCATAGATACTTGACATAGATTAGTCTAGATTAGGAAATCTAGAATCATCAGGAATGGTTGGCACCGATTAATAATGGTGGCTGGTGGCTGCTTATTTGACCAAATCTTTCAACTTTATCTTTTGAATTTTAAAGGTTTCTCAAAAAGTAATAAAGTTTTCTTTGGTTTACATATTTAATATTGGTTTAGGCACGTAAAATAATACAGAGAGTAGTAGAGTAATTTTTATGTTTCAATCTCTCTAATTACTAACTAAACACTTTGAAGCATAATATTTTTTTTTCGTTCTTAATTTTTATTTTCAACCCTTATAATATATATAATATACGTTTTTAGCCCGTTTCATTTTCTATTAATTCCGTTTTTTTAATAGCTTTCGTTCGTTAACTTTTTTTAAAATACGAAGTGCGAGAATGTTTTTAGTTTTCTTTGTCAACGTTACGATATAGTTTTTTTTAAACGGAGTTTTATTTAAAATCGAGTTCTTTTTTGTACCGTTCCTTGTATCGAGTGTCGTTAACGTTATTGTACCGACAAAAGGCAACGGTTGAGCAGTGAAGTACTGCTCTCTAATGCACGGATCGTACAACCACTTGAAGCATAAAAGTTTTTTTTTCTTAATTTTCATTTTCAACCCTTATACTATATATAATATACGCTTTTAGCCCGTTTCATTTTCTATTAATTCCGTTTTTCTTTAATAACTTTAGTTCGTTAACTTTTTTTTTAAAATACGGAGTGCGAGGATGTTTTTAGTTTTTTTTGTCAACGTTCCGATATAATTTTTTTTGAAAACAGAGTTTTATTTAAGATCGAGTTCTTTTTTGTATCGTTGCCTGTAGCGAGTACCGTTAACGTTATTATACCGTGACGAGCCGAACCTATTATGAGCGAACAACATCATTGTCGGTATTTGTATTATCGGAACCCGTATCGGTATTCGCTTTTATGGTTTTCGACGACCCGTACCGATAGTTTTTTTCTGCTTTTTTATTATTTAGTTTTATGTCTCTCTTTTAGTAACATTATTTTTACCGTTGCGCCTACGTTTTCATTTGATAATTTTATTTTTCTTTAATAGCTTTCATTCGTTAACTTTTTTCAAAATACGGAGTACGCATATGTTTTTAGTTTTTTTTATCAACGTTCTGATATAATTTTTTTTAAAACAGAGTTTTATTTAAAATCAAGTTCTTTTTTATATCGTTGCATGTAGCGAGTGTCGTTACCGTTATTGTACCATGACGAGCCGAACATATTATGAGCGAACAACATCATTGTCAGTATTGATAATATCGGAACCTGTATCGGTATTCGCTTTTATGGTTTTCGACGACCCGAACCGGTAGTTTTTTTATTTTTTTTCTTTGTTTTTTTTATTATTTAGTTTTATGTCTCTCTTTTAATAACATTATTTTTACCTTACGCCTACGTTTTCTTTTTTGTTTTTAGTTTTATGTCTCTCGATTTTAAATTAATAACTTTTTTCAAAATACGAAGTGCGAGAATGTTTTTAGTTTTCTTTGTCAACGTTACGATATAGTTTTTTTTAAACGGAGTTTTATTTAAAATCGAGTTCTTTTTTGTACCGTTCCTTGTATCGAGTGTCGTTAACGTTATTGTACCGACAAAAGGCAACGGTTGAGCAGTGAAGTACTGCTCTCTAATGCACGGATCGTACAACCACTTGAAGCATAAAAGTTTCTTTTTCTTAATTTTCATTTTCAACCCTTATACTATATATAATATACGCTTTTAGCCCGTTTCATTTTCTATTAATTCCGTTTTTCTTTAATAACTTTAGTTCGTTAACTTTTTTTTAAAATACGGAGTGCGAGGATGTTTTTAGTTTTTTTTGTCAACGTTCCGATATAATTTTTTTTTGAAAACAGAGTTTTATTTAAGATCGAGTTCTTTTTAGTATCGTTGCCTGTAGCGAGTACCGTTAACGTTATTATACCGTGACGAGCCGAACCTATTATGAGCGAACAACATCATTGTCGGTATTTGTATTATCGGAACCCGTATCGGTATTCGCTTTTATGGTTTTCGACGACCTGTACCAATAGTTTTTTTTTGCTTTTTTATTATTTAGTTTTATGTCTCTCTTTTAGTAACATTATTTTTACCGTTGCGCCTACGTTTTCATTTGATAATTTTATTTTTCTTTAATAGTATTCATTCGTTAACTTTTTTCAAAATACGGAGTACGCAGATGTTTTTAGTTTTTTTTTATCAACGTTCTGATATAATTTTTTTTTTAAACAGAGTTTTATTTAAAATCAAGTTCTTTTTTATATCGTTGCCTGTAGCGAGTGTCGTTACC
The DNA here is from genome assembly GCA_023525975.1 of Smallanthus sonchifolius. Classification (NCBI taxonomy): domain Eukaryota; kingdom Viridiplantae; phylum Streptophyta; class Magnoliopsida; order Asterales; family Asteraceae; genus Smallanthus; species Smallanthus sonchifolius. The sequence goes on along the minus strand of CM042032.1, from coordinate 82,058,562 downwards.
GTTATTATACCATGACGAGCCGAACATATTATGAGCGAACAACATCATTGTCAGTATTGATAATATCGGAACCTGTATCGGTATTCGCTTTTATGGTTTTCGACGACCCGAACCGGTAGTTTTTTTATTTTTTTTTCTTTGTTTTTTTATTATTTAGTTTTATGTCTCTCTTTTAATAACATTATTTTTACCTTACGCCTACGTTTTCATTTAAATTTTATTAACGATTGACCCAACACTCGCCGCAAAACGCGGATATAACCATCTAGTTATATTTAACACATACACTACATTAAATTGGAAAAATAACCTTGTACCTAAAGAAAAGAAAAATAACTTGCTACTAACCCACTACTTTGACTCTCATACAACATATAAAAAAATGACAAAATAAATAAACTATCAACTGACCCATCCATTTAAAACAAAGCTCCATTGACTTAAAACTCACTCTGACCAGTGAACAAACCGATTAGCTCAACATTCACCCCTAATCATTGTTTGTTCACACCATTCATTAACAACACCATTGGTTCCTTGTCTTACCAAATCAACTCGACCTTTCTCAGACCTGACCTCTACCTCGGTCACGTCCACGCCAAATTTAAAAGGAGTGAAACCTTTTCTACCTCTAATACCCCACACCAACCCGTTCCAAATCATTAATCCGTAAAATTAGCAGTTTGTTAAATCGAAAATGGGTTCGGAATGTGTCATCGTCAAAGGGTGGGATCAGCAAAGTAGTCGTGAACCTAACCATTGTGGACTTCGGTCTATTTAACACGGTTCATCGTGTGAAGGTTGGGTTGACGTGTTCGAACTTCCAATATAATCTTTCAGTATTCCAACGATAATGATAGCAAATATGCGTCTGCCACATCAGGCTCCACGGGCCTCTACACGAAAGTAGACAGAAAGGCCTCATATAAATGCTGGTGGGGGTGGGGGGGGAGGGGGAGGGGGTGTTCTTTCTCCAAACCTCATAAATGCAAATTCAAAGCTTGAAGTATGCTTTCGCATCAGTTTCCTTGGCTTTGCTTTCTGAGGTTGAACAACCGAGGTAAAAGGATAATATGAAATATAATTGTATACAAACCACATAACAAACGTTCCTAAGCAAAACACAAACTACAACAAATTAAAAAGGTCCAAGTACAGGCTATACAAAACATACATGAACCCATGTAACAAGTGAATCAAGATTTGTCGTGCCCTCCGGGCTCTATTTACGTGTAGCTTGAAGCCGTTGGCCCATGTAAGCCATATGCCACATGAGCGCGACCAACGTAAACAGATTCAGTGTAGATGAATACGCATTCAACCTCTTCAACTTCTCGTTCAACCTCAACACATCTGGTCTCACCACCACACTCGCCGCCGACACCACCACCGTAGGCCCACCGCCATCCACCATCCCTTCTTTAGCCGCAATCACAACCCCTACCCCTCTCCCTTCTCTATCTTCATTCTTTCATACATCACCTGCAAACAAACATCGTTATTAATGATCAAGTTAGATTTTTTTAGATTCATTATAAGAGACTTAATAAAATCATATTAATTGGTCACATTTTTTACTTTCGAAAACATTTTGGTTTCTCGAAATCCTCTACCTATTCCGCGACTTCACCTTTTTAATAGAGTCCGCCCTACCGAGCGGACGCCTCTGTTGGGCGAAACTAACTTGTTGAGCCAGCAAAACTAGCTAGTTTCAACAAGTTAGTTTCGCTAGTTAGTTAGTTTCTTTTATTTAGTTTGTTTCGCTTATTTAGCCTTTAGTATATAAGCATCATTTGATAAAAATCAAATAATGATTACAAAAATGCTTATAAACTAAAGGCTAAATGAGTGAAACTAACTGACCAGCTAAACTAACTAACAAGTTTCGTTGAATCGTTGGCCGAGTTAGTTTCGCCCAACAGCCTCATGGATGTGTGAGCGGAATCTGGGCAAAAATGTTTGAATTCATTTTTGTAGATAAAAACCAAAATATTTTCAAAAGTTGCCAAACATATGTGAATCTAATACAAACTCTACACCTCTTTCTTTACCTTGGTTGCTTTAGGCTCCAACAAGATCATGTTGATCAAAACCATCAAGAGTGAAGAAAGCTCTGAAACATCCCAACTTTGGTGGTCAAAACCTCAATCTTTAGACTCCCTAAATGCCCAATCAAAGCAGCAGAAACACAATAAGCCATGGCCTTAAAGTACACCGGATATATCCTGCTCTGCGCCATCCCAAACATCTGTCTCGGAAGATACCTGCCTAAAACATAGCTAGAAACAAACGTTACCCACACACACATACCCTACGCAGTCGAAAACCCGATCATATGAACCGTAGACAGAATATCATATATCACTTCTTTCAACTTAGAGAGAATATCAGTTAAACTTATTCCTCGCATTTCTTGAACATTCTTAACGGTTTCTTGGATTCCACCTGTCACGTTTCTTGCTACATCTTCAACGATTCTTTTCGGCGAATCGACGATATCGAAGTCCTTCGACGCGCCGTCTTTTACGACGGCTTTCACGTCTCCAGCGAGCTCTTTCACCAAACCAATTCCATGAGCTGACGACTCTTCCACCGTATGTCCGGTGACCTTTTCCGACAGGCCTTCGCCGAGATCTTTTCCGACGGTTTTCTTAACCATGTCTTTCGTTTTGTCGAGAGCGTTTGCAACTTTGTGTTTGCACTTGCCGTAAGTGTCACATACAAGGTCTCTTGGACCGGAGAACATTCGTTTCTCTGGTTTCTGTTTCTCGTCGTGTGGTGAAATCAACACTTTGGTGATGCCGTCGGCTTCTTTGTCGTATTCGACCGTCACTATGCGGTGGCCTTCTTTCACAATCACCTCATCACGGTGGTGAGACTGAGATGGAGACGACACTGCTGCTGTTAACAGTGTGGTTAGAGATAGGGAGATGACTAATAGGTTCATCATCTGTCTTTAATTGTGTTATTTTTTGAATTTGAATTGGATGTTTTGAGAAACAAGATCAGAAGTTCGGTGGATGTGAGAATTGGGAAATTGCAGAAATATGTGCAAAAAGTGCATGGTGGTGGAGAGGAGGTGACACGTGGACTGCTGCATGTTGCCAGTGAGTTATACGTGTCTTGGTTGTGAGGGATTACTTTATTCCTCATTTTCGTAAGCTACTAGCTCTCGAAAGATTTAAAGAGAGGAGGGTGTGCAATGGAAGATGGAACTTTGTTTGAGATAATTAATGAGAGCATGGTATTATCACGTGTAAAATAAGATTTTAAAAAGAAATAATTACATAAATGGTATTGTGATTTGGACGAATTATGGATTTTGTTTCTGACTTTGAGAAATTACGGATTTAGTCGTAATTGTTTGCCGACTTGTTTCACTGATGGTCTTTGTTTCTAATGTCCGACTATTTTAAACATTAAGTACCCCATGTGAGGGCATTCTATTAATTCATGTGATGTAATTAATGTTTTTTTTAATTCTAACTAGTTGAATACCCGCTCTTCGCGTTATGTTGGACCATTCGAGATAGTGAAAAGGATTGATCCGGTTGCGTATCAATTAAACCTACCTGATGAACTCAATGGAGTACACAATGTCTTTCATGTTTCAAACCTAAAGAAATGCCTATCAGACGAGACACTAGTGGTTCCACTCGAGGAGTTTGGAATCGATGAACAGTTGCGTTTCATCGAGGAACCGGTTGAAATCATGGACCGTGAGGTCAAGAAGCTCAAGCATAGTAAGATCCCAATTGTTAGAGTTCGCTGGAACTCGAAGCGTGGACCGGAGTTTACATGGGAACGCGAGGATCAAATGATGAAAAAATATCCTCAGCTTTTCGAGCACTCAACGACAAACACGAAAGATACTAATTAAATTTCGAGACGAAATTTCTTTCAACAAGGGGATGATGTGACAACCCAAACTTTTTGTTTAAGACAAATAGCGACTTTGCTTAATTTTCGGGACGAAAATTCTTTCAACAAGGGGATGATGTGACATCCGACATTTTCAGGTTAACTCCGTTAACACAAACATCGTTATCTCAAACATTTATTTATACAAACTCAGTTATCTCAAACATTCACTCATGCGTTACATTTAATTAGGATTAATTAGATGTGTCAGTTCGCACAAACACGTAGAATTATCGGATCGCACACGAGTCTAACCCGGAACGTTGGTGAACTAATAAAAATAATTGCGAACAATTATTTTAATGTAAATCATGTGAGTTTACGTGCTAAGTGATTTTTCTGTGAATTATGTGAACTTTCGTGAAATCACATAGATTTATCGGACATTAGATGTATTAATTATTTTTATAGATATGGAGTTTTTATAAAAATAATTGTGGAGGGTTTTATTTGTAAAATAATGAAACTTATTCTTAAATAACCCATGGATTATCCATAACCCATGTTTTAACCCATGCATGCATATATATGGAATTTATAAAAAAAATCCTAATCCTTTTTCTCCTCTTATTGGCGTCGACCCCAACCCCCCTCTCTCTCCCTTGCGCCAAGAACAACAAAGCACCCAAACACACCCTATCCAAGCTTGAATATTGCAACTGAACGCGTAATCGGACTCCCCTAGGCATTCCTAACACTACTATGTAAGTTATTTCATCCGATTTTGTCACTTTTTGATTCCTAGAATTTTTATTGAAACCCTAGTTCATCCAAACATGAGTTTTTACAATAAAGTTGTTAACTTTAACATTGTTTTACATTTATTTGATGAATATGTTGTTATTTGGTAAACCCTAGTTTCATATGGTACATAACTTGTTAAAAGAAGGAACTTTTTGATTATGTGATGTTGTAGGATTGTATGCTAGATGTGTTTGATGCTTATTATGGTTATAATCATGCTAGTAGGTTGTATGTAATTGATTTGGTGCTTTGAATCTCATTAAACAAGCTAGAAATCATAACTTACTAAAGTAGGAAACTTTTTAGATTTTGGAACTTGCATTCTAGACTTGAACTATACGATGTGATAAGGTTTATGTGTTACTTGATTCATGTATAAGTGATTTGTGAAATTAGATTTCTAATACTTAGCTCGGTTTTTCAAACTTTCTAAAAGAGAAAACTTTAATTGTCAAAAGTGTTCATAGCCTGCTATTTAGACATGTATGATATGGTTTAATGATAGCTACATGATAGTTAGGATATAATAACATGTTGTAACGTGTTAGATATCTCAGAACACGCATGATATTAAAAACTTACTATACTTGGAAACTTTAATTGAAGTATGATCGTGCCTTGTGTAGACATAACTTGCCATGCTAAGATAGTTATGAGTTGTGTAGCATGAAACTTGAATTACTTGTGTACTATGTTTTAGTATTCAAATCAAACATTAAATCACTAAACGGATCACCAACGGGTCGCCGGGTCGAACTTGAGTCAAACTTGTAAATCTTTTCTAAACACTTAAACAATGGTATTGTTTGGATACTAAGGGTTCATATTAACCTACACGAACACACACTTATAGACCTATGGTTTTAGGTGGCAGTTAGAGGTCTAACTGTTTTTACTTAGCTTTCATTTGCACGCATACTAAGGTGAGTTTCACTACCCCTCTCTTTTACTTACTTTCCTTTTTGGGGGAGAAAGCATGCTCGCACACATTTTGGATCTTGTATTATTGTATTACCGCTTGCTTACTAAAGTGCAAACATACCACATAAGTCCTTACATTCTCGAACCATTAGTATTAGAACAAAGCGAGGTAATTTGAGTAGTACTACTGGGTTTTGACAAGCCCCACCCGCGTTAGTCGCGCTAACTCGACTGGAGATCGAACGGGTGTAATATTGACCTAGACATTTGCCATTGTTTGGTAGACATGGCGGAAGGCAAACAAACACAAACAGTCAGCTTTGGTTTTGAACACTTGTAGTAGCATGACATAAACTAGCTATCTATCGGTATACATTATTTACACTATTTGTTAACTATTTGTGTTACTTATTTGTTTAGTATTTTATCATATTTTTTCATTTATTTTATCTATTTTGTTTTGTTTCTAGTTAGCATACTATCTTTATTTTCTATATTTATTTTTCTTTTTGCAGTGTATGCAACGCACCCGTTCCACAGGATCTGCTGAGTTTGCAGCTCTACTCGAGCCCGAGCATCTGTTTCGAAAGAAACCTGTTGAAGAGCCCGTTTAAACATCTTCTGAAGAAATGGGCGAGCCACCAGCACGAAGGACCGTTTCTGATTACGCCAAGTCGACCGCCGGTGGCGTGCGTTCTAGCATCACTCAGCCTACTGTAGAGGCTAACTCATGGCAGTTTCCATCTCATGTCATGAGCAATATCGCCACTAATGTGCAATTCCATGGGAACTCGCATGAGAACCCACACTCCCATCTCACTAGATTTAGTAGGGTCTGCGACACTTTCTGCCTTAATGGCGTCACTGAGGATGCAAAACTGTTGCGTCTATTCATTCAGTTTGGCAGATAAAGCCGCCACTTGGCTTGAGTCCTTACCCAATGGTTCCATCACCACTTAGACTGCTATGAAGGACAAATTTCTTGCTAAATACTACCCCCCCCCTTCTAAGGCTGGTCACCACAGGAGTTTGATCCATGCTTTTAAGCAGCAGCTAAGGGAGAGTTTTCACGACGCGTGGGAGAGATTTAAGGGTTGTGTAACGATTGCCCGCGTCATGGTATAGAGGATTGTTGTTTGGTTGAGAAGTTTTATAATGGCTGCTCCATTGCTAGTAGAGGACAACTAGATACAGCTGTAGGGGAAACATGATGACGAGCAAGTCCCCTGATGAGTGCTTTGACCTATTCGAGGATATTGCTATGACCAGTTACCAGAGCCCACATTATGAGAATTCACAGAGAGGGGTCATGCATGTTGATTCGAATATAGCCTTAGCAGCACAGATCGAAGCATTAGCCAGAATAGTGAAAGATTTGCAAATGAAGTCGGATCAAAGCTGTGAGATCTGTAAAGGAGGCCACCACACTGTTGATTGCCAGATGACCCAGGAGCAGGTAGAGTACTTAGGAAACCAAAACCGTAATAACTCGTACGGTAACTCTAACGGTAACTCTGGATGGAGAAACAACTCTGGTTCCAATTGGAGGAGTAATTAGAACTAGAGCTTGTTCCAGAATTCGGTCAGGGAAGCGGGGAGAAGAAGGATCGCTTTGAAGAGATGATGGCTCGGTTTCTGGAGCGTGATGATAGGCGGCAGCAGGAGAATGCGGCGAAGTTTAAGGAGCATGACAAGACGATCCAAAGCTAGGGAGTGGCATTACAGAATGTGGAGAGTCATATAGGAGAGATAGCCGAGATGCTGAAGAGTAGGAAAGAGGGTAGTCTGCCTAGTAACACTGATACGAACCCCGGTCACTCACGGCAGTTCGTGAAGGCAGTGACTACTAGGAGCGGCCGAGGTGCCGAGACTTCGAGACCGGTAGATGATGAGGATGAACCAGTTGATGAAGAGATTGAGATGGAGGCAAATCCTAGCAAGGTGCAAGAGAGGCGAAGCCCAGCAATTACAGCACAGCCAAAGGATACAGCTAGGAAGGCGACTGAGACGCCTGTGAGAGAGTATAAGCCCCCACTTCCATATCCCGGTAGGCTTAGAAGAGAGAAAAGGACGGTCACTATCAGAAGTTCCTCAACATGCCACGACAACTACACATTAACATCCCATTTGTTGAGGCTCTGTCTAGTATGCCCAAGTATGCAAAGTACCTCAAGGACATGGGACGAATAAAACAAAACTTGAGGCACTTTCCACCGTGGTGATGAATGAATGGTGTTCTGTGGTTATAGAATCCAGCCTTCCACAAAAGATGAAGGATCCAGGGAATTTCACTATCCCTTGTGTTATTGGTGGGTTATCTGTCGGCAACGCTCTTGCTGACCTAGGTGCTAGCATCAACCTGATGCCCTACTCTGTTTTTAAGAAGCTAGGCCTAGGAGAACCGCAACCGACGTGGATGAGTCTTCAGCTTGCCGACCGATCGGTTAAGTATCCGCGCGGTTTTGTTGAGAATATGTTGGTCAGGGTCGACAAGTTCATCTTCACTGTGGACTTTGTCATATTGGATATGGACGAGGACGAGCATGTGCCTCTTATTTTGGGGCGTCCATTCCTAGCTACCGCTCACGCGATGATAGATGTTTTTAGCGGTAAGCTGACCCTTGGTGTGAATGATGAGAAGGTGATATTCGACGTGAATAAGTCCATGAAGCATCCGAGCAATCAGGGCGATACATTATACTTCATAGAGTCGATCATGTCACATGTGGGAGAGTTCCTGAGTGAGATATGTGGGAGATACGCGTCTGATAGGCAAATCTTGGTTAGAGAGAATGGCGAGATTGAGATGACAGCAGCAGCCATTGATGAGAGTTCGAATCCTCTAGAGAGTGAGGCTCCCCAGGATCCCACTGGATTCGAGGAGATTGAGAGGAGTGAGCCTGTATAGAGGCCATCTATCGAGAGCCTACCGTCCTCCTTAGAGCTTAAGGAGTTACCTTCTCATCTAAAGTATGCTTTCCTGGATGATGAGAAGAAGCTTCCCGTGATTATTGATGCGGATCTGACGCGAGATGAGAAGGAGAGACTGACTGGCGTGCTGAAGGCACATAAGCATGGGATCGCATGGAAGTTGATCGATATCAAGGGTATAAACCCTTCCTTTTGCACGCATAAGATCTTGATGGAGGATGACTATAAGCCAGTTATGCTAAGGCAGCGGAGACTGAACCCTAAGATGCAGGAGGTCGTGAAGAAAGAGGTGCTAAAGTTGTTAGACGCAGGGTTGATTTACCCCATATCTGATTCCGCGTGGGTGAGTCTGGTGCAGGTTGTCCCCAAGAAAGGGGGAATGACAGTTGTGGTGAATGAGAAGAATGAGTTGATACCGACGAGGACGGTTACGGGGTGGAGAGTGTGCATAGATTACAGGAGGTTGAACGACGCGAGTAGGAAGGATCATTTTCCGCTACCGTTTATTGATCAGATGCTGGAGCGTCTGGCGGGACAACAGTTCTATTGCTTTCTCGATGGCTTTTCCGGTTATTTCCAGGTCCCTATTGCACCCGAGGACCAGGAGAAAACCACTTTCACGTGCCCCTATGGTACGTTTGCTTACCGCCACATGCCCTTCGGGCTATGCAACGCTCCAGCTACCTTCCAGCGCTATGTGATTGCTATCTTCCATGACATGGTCGAAGACTTTATGGAGGTATTCATGGACGTTTTCTTGGTTTTTAGGAGCTCCTTCAACCACTGATTGGGGAATTTAGAGATAATGTTGGCACGATGTGAGGAGACAAACCTGATGCTGAATTGGGAGAAGTGCCACTTTATGGTGAGAGAGGGCATAGTGCTAGGGCACAGGATATCACATGCAGGCATAGAGGTAGATAGAGCTAAAATGGAGACGATCTCTAAACTTCCACCGCCGACATGTGTGAGAGCGATTAGGAGTCTTCTTGGCCACGTCGGCTTCTACCGGCGATTCATTCGCGATTTCTCTAAGATAGCGAGGCCAATGACTCAGCTGTTGGAGAAGGATGCGCCCTTCGTGTTTTCTGATGAGTGTTTGAGGGCGTTTGATTTGTTGAAGGGCAAGTTGGTTGATGCCCCTATAATGATAGCCCCGGATTTGTCACTTCCATTCGAGTTGATGTGCGTCACAGTAAGGGCGGTTTTAGGACAGCGGAAGGACAAACACTTCCATCCCATTTACTTTGCTAGTCGGACCTTGAATGATGATCAAGAGCACTACACCACCACGGAGAAGGAGTTGTTGGCCATGGTGTTTGCATTCGATAAATTCAGGTCCTCTCTTGTGCAGTCCAAAACCATCGTTTACACAGACCACGCAGCAGTGAGATATCTCTTCAACAAGCAGGACTCTAAGCCATGCCTTATTCATTGGATCCTGTTGCTGCAAGAGCTTAACATAGAGATTAAGGATAAGAAGGGGGCTGAGAATGTGGCAGCCGATCACTTATCACGATTAGAGGGTGCTGAGAATGAGCACATGGGAGTTCAGATTGATGACCGTTTCCCCATGGAGACTTTGATGAGAGTGAGAGCGAGTGAGGATGATTGCCCTTGGTTCGCGGACATTGCGAACTACCTTGTTGATGGCACCTTGATAAAAGGCATGACTCACCAGCAGAAGAAGAAATTCTTCGCGGATATTCGGCACTTCATTTAGGAGGATCCACACCTATTTAGAGTAGGAGCGGATCAGGTGATTCGGATATGTGTAGCCGAGAGTGAGGTTGAGAGCATTTTGAAGCAGTGCCACGAGGGTCCCACTGGAGGTCATAATGGGGCCAGCTACACAGCTAAGCGAGTGTTTGATTCAGGTTTTTATTGGCACGATATTTAAGGATGCTCGCGCGTTTGTTAGGAGATGTGATGCATGTCATAGGACAGAAAACGTCTTTTCAAGGAATGAGATGCCACAAAACCCCATCCAGATCGTAGAGGTGTTTGATGTCTGGGGGGTTGACTTCATGGGACCGTTCTCTTCATCTCAAGGGAATAAGTACATACTCGGCGCGATGGATTACGTTTCTAAGTGGGTGGAGGCCGAAGCTCTACCCACAAATGATGCCAGAGTAGTTGTGAGATTCTTGAGGAAGTTGTTTGCTAGATTTTGTGTGCCAAAGGCACTGATTAGCGACATAGGTACCCACTTCTGCAATACGCAGATGGAGAAAACCTTGCCAAGATATGGGGTCTCCCATCGACTTGCAACGGCTTATCATCCGCAGACTAGTGGGTAGGTAGAGGTTAGCAACTTTGGGATTAAGCGGATCCTGGAGAAAACAGTTGGATCGAATAGGAAGGATTGGGCAGATAAGCTGGATGATGCACTCTGGGATTTTCGTATGGCATTCAGTACACCTATCGGTTCCATGCCGTTTAGGTTGATTTATGGGAAACCGTGTCATCTGCCGGTTGAGTTAGAGCATCGTGCATACTGGGCCTTCCGCACCGTCAATCTTGACAAGCCTAAGGCGGGAGAGAACCGGGTGTACGAGTTACACGAGTTAGAGGATCTGAGAGATCATGCATACACGCGTTCATATGATTATAAGTTGAGAACTAAGGAGCTGCATGATCGCCACATAAAAAGTGGTAAGGAGTTTGAGGTGGGAGATCGAGTGCTGTTGTTTAATTCCCGGGAAAGTTGAGATCTCGATGGTCGGGCCCGTTCACAATCATTCAGGTTTTTCCTTACGGGACGATAGAGATAGAGGGAGAAGATGGAGCAAAGTTCAAGGTAAATGTGCATAGATTGAAGCACTATATCACTGGCCCGGTTGCGGAACGCTCAGTTGAGGCGGTGCACCTTAAGCCGCCAAAGAACTAAGTGTGAGGATGACTCAGGCTGAAGACTCGTTAAACCAAGCGCTCTCGGGAGGCAGCCCGAGCTGTATACCTTTAATTTTGTATTAATTTTTATAATTTTATTCTGTATATGTGTATTTTAACCTTCTACTGAGTCCATGCAGGTCACACTCAACAGGCGGAAATGAGAGATTAAACCATGCAGGTACATATAAAAATGTTTGAGGAGGTAAGAAAAGCCGCTAGGTAGGCTCAAGTCTATGAGAATTTCCAAGAAAAGTTACTGGAATTTGGAGGATATCGGACCGACTTAGGGCACATGTCGGTCCGACATGGGGAGTCTTGAAATCCGAGAATTAACATCCAAAGCGGACCGACATCCAAGTATATATCGGTCTGCAATGCTGCAGAAGTGAAAGGACATATGCCATAAGTCGGACCGACATCCAGACACAAGTCGGTCCGCAGCGCATTGGAATTTGAACAGTCGCGGAGATTAGTCGGGCCGATTTTCTTTGCACAACGGTCCGCAATGGGGGCCCACTCAGGATCTTAAATAACTCACATCGGTCCAACTTAGAACCCTTCATCACCAATACCCTCCGACACCCACCTATCCCCTCCGCCTATCACCATCACCATACATTACCACCGTTCACCGCGACGACGGAAGAACTTCCTACTCACCGGAGTTCGCCACCACCGCCCTTCCTCGCCTACGCAGCCTCTTCCACCTTCATCACAGGTACGTATCCGCTTCCTCCCATCCAGAACTCTAATTTGGCTTCCATATGCGGTTCACCTTGGGAACTTTAATGGGACTGTTGATTTTGGGTTTAAATCCGAGTTTCTTTTGAATCAAGTTGAAAAGTTAGGGTGTAAATTGGGCATCGGACCGACATGTCCCATGTCGGTCCGACATGAATGCCAGGATGAATTGCAGAATTAGGGTTTATATTTGGGCGTCAGACCGATATCCGATTTCATGTCGGTCCGACATGCATACTCATGGCAGATTAATGGGGATTTGTACTTAACCTGTGATTTCGAGACCAGGACTGGGTAATTGGGTAATTGTACATTGTTACTCATAAAATTTGTCTTAGATTCCCTTGTTGTTGTTCTTCACATAGGCTCGGTAATTATGTATCGTATATCTGTAGCTAATTTTGCGTATTAGTATTGCATTGTAAATTGTGTATTTGTGATTGCCTTTCGTCTGTTGAGACATGCATTGAATTAATAGACCGTAGGTATCAAATCCAGTTAGTTTGGCGTTCAGGGGTTGAGTGATCCAGGGTAAATGATGCCATTCTTTGCAGAATCTATTTAAGTTATTATGTAATTGTGTAATTTGTATAGACTTAGGGTTTTAATCAACATTTTATCCACTTGTACATTTCTGTTATCAACTAACCACACGACACACACGCACGGATCTTCTTCTTGTATGTGCAGGTATGGCTTCTAGTTCGTCCACCAGGCCCGTTATGCGGGCCCGTCAAGCATCGGTTGTTCGATATGTAGAGCCTCCACCACCGCCAGCCACGGACGAGGTCGTGGAGCCAGCGGACCCACCACAACATTGTGACCATACACTCCTACAGTTCGTACCAGGCACCGACGCGCTTGCAGCTTTTGCCACACCCCAACCGACGGCGGAAAACATCGGGATGGGACATGTAGACTGTTCATGAGCACAAGGTTGACTAAATTGAGATATATTAATCATTCAAATTCATTGCAATTATTCAAGACAAGAAAAAATCAACCAAGTACATGAAATTGAAATACATAATCCTTTATTTAAAATTATCTAGGTCTAAAACTTATGTGTAGCAAGTCTTGATCAAAATCACACATTAGCACCTGAAACATGAACAAAATAAGGTTAACTAAAAAGTTGGTGAGCATACACAGGTTTATACATAGATAGTGTGTAGATATAAATAATCAAATCCTTACATAACATGATAAAATAAGGCATTTATGGGGAGCAGCTATTGTGTAACCAAAGTACAATCAAACCTTTGTAACTAGCATGCAAATTGTGTTGTCGGTAACAATCACCCCAATCTGGGTGGGTTTGTCAGACTCAATAGATCTATCATTGTTAACCGTCGGCTTGAATAGTTAATGATTGCACATAAATTGCACACAAAAGTTAACACACCTAGCACTCAAACATAAAGCTCAGATTTTAATGTAAAGAGGATTTATGTTTGTGTAGTTTATGTAAATGTAAACAATTGTGTGTATAGAGTTCATGTTTCACCCCAAAAAGTGTAAAAGTGTAAAAGGGGCTATGTAATACTCACTTGATTCAAATGTGTAGTTAACACGGGAGACTAGGTAGTAACGTGATCCTTGTAACGTGCAACGTTAACCTAAAGTGTATTGCGTATGAACATAAATTAATAAAATGTCTAAATCAAAGTCTAGGGTTTCAATGGATATGAGTATAAGGAATTATATACCGAGTTCGTGACGAATTATGAAAAATGATTGTGTAGGTGTTGACTAAATGAAAACAATTTGAAATGAATAGTTTAATTATATTATTTATGAATTTGAAACGTTACAAAAATGACTATAATACGGAGGAAATAATATATAAAGTGTATTATTTTTAATTTGAGTCACGGTATAAAATAATGGGAAAATATATTATTTTATAAATGGATTATAATAATAATTACGGTTTGCAAGACTAAACCCGAATCCACGGGTGGCTTCCGGGTTCAAAACACCTTAATACTTATTGTTGTGAAAATATAAATATAAATTTAAATCAAACAATCTGACAAAGGTTTTCTCACACACACGACCGTGCCTAAGACAAGGCACGACCGTGTTAAGATCAAGGACGCGACCGTGCTGGTCAGGGGCGCGACCGTGCTGGTCAAAACAGAAGACACAACAAAGTCTGGTCATCAGGCACGACCGTGCTTGTGTCGGGCACGACCGTGTCTAGGGTTCTCTAGGCATGACCTTGTCTGGCTAGCAGGCACGACCAGGTCATGTATGGGGCACGACTGTGCTCGGATAGGCACGACCGCGCTAGCAGATTAGCGCGACCGTGTCTGACTAATTTCAGAAACAAATCGATTAAATCTTATAATATTAGCGTTGGAAATCATGGGGCTTTTGATAATCAAAGAATTGTGAATTTAACCATGCAGTTTAATTGAGTTACAAACGTGTCTAGATTAGAATCCGATCAAGCCGAAAGTGTATGAACCCTAGGATTTGGTTCGCAACAGTTTCGATAATATTAACCCGAATTAATAAGGGGTTTTTGATCTATGAATAAAAACGAAGGTGTGGGATGTTTCAATTACCAAAAAGGATGATGGATTGATGGTGTTCGACTAAAAAGAGCTCTGACTTGCGCAAGCCTCGTCTCCGGTGACTCCGGCTTCAACTCCGGTGAAATTGATGTGCGTAAAAACTTCAGAGAGGGTTAATTCCAATGCGCAGTTGCTTGATTTGAGAGAGTAACAATAGAAATGAACGAATTCGATGAGTAAAAGATGAAGAGGTAGACGGTTTCAGTTTAAAAATCCATAATTGGTTTTAGTTCAAGTGTAATGTCGATGTTTAATTGACTAATGATGGTTGTTAATAGATGAACGTGTATAACGGTTAAAAAGTTGAATGAATTTAGGATTAAAGACTGTTTTTACGTTTCAACAGACAAGAGGCACGACCGTGCCAATAAGAGGCGCGATCGTGCCAAGGCGCTGGGCGTGACCGTGCCAAAACAAGGCGCGACCGTGCCTACTAAGATTTCTGGTTATTTACCAAATCAGCCCTTGTAACTTCAGCTTTGACACATTTATATAAATATTTACATATATAGGATTCTAATAGAATATACCCGTGTAAAACTCGCGGATTTGTATTGGAACCTAGTATTTAATAGTTGGTACGAATAGAATAAATCAGTGTACTAGAATTGGATTTGAAATGTGTTACATTGAATGAAAAATACCGATAATAAAATCAGAAATGTTACAGCTTTGGGCCGCATCATTGACATGGAGCATCATACGCCACGGATTATCGATTGGGCACTTATGGAGACACTCGGCGTCCGACAGAGGCTAGAGACCATGGTCACGCCCAGATGGAGGCAGCTACTGGACATGCGTGAGCCGTAGTACGAAGAGCTCACTCTGGAGTTCTTCTCCACATTCGTCTTCCACTCCGGGAGCTTCACCGACGAGTATGCTGCCCAGATCTTTCTCTGTCGTACTCAGTACCACATGACCATCCCCCCGTTTGCCATACACATGGGGTTATACACCGCGGAGGAGACCACCCAGCCGGTATTCACAGAGAGCCTCCGTGGGATTTTTCGAGAGGCCGCACCAGTCGCGATCACCGCACAGACACTACGCGACTGGTGGATTACCATTGCGGACGGCTCGTTCGCTTCAAGCACTCCGACTTCCCGCATCCGTGACCCGGTCCTTCAATTTCTTCATCGGATCATCGCCTCCACTATTATGGCGAGATTCATGGGGATTGAGAAGGTTACCGAGGGGGACCTCTTCGCCCTTTATTACATGGTGGTAGGCCACGAGGCTAACCTAGCCACCATTTTGCTCACCTCCCTCGCCAGGACACGTAGTCGCGGCCAGGGTTCGCGTCTATGTCAGGGCGTCTACGTGTCACGCCTTGCGCGTGCGTTGGGAGTATTCACTGCTCACCCTCCTGCTACACTGACCCTGGGACCTACAGTCTCCAGATACAGATATGAGGATATGAAGCAGATGGGCCTTTGCCCCTTTAACGAGCCCAAGAGATTTGTGGATTTCCGGCCTATACAGTTGCAGCCACCACCACCAGGTGCTGACCCTGCAGATATTCCACAGATGCGGGTGCCACCACCCCGCCAGACACGCCCATTCACCCAGCCTCGCGCAGAGAGACCACCACCGCTAACACTCGAGGACATTCATGCCGAGCTGGTGGCTCAGGGGCAATGCTACAACGCATCATGGACTTCCTGCAGATACCTCCAGCCCCACAGCCGCCACCACCGTAGATCGGGTTTGTTATTGTATAGTTCTTATGTACCTTTTTGTCTATGTATTTCTTATTTTGTATTTGTACTCACCGTTGTATCTGTAGCTAGCTTTTGTCTTTATGTATTGTATTTCAAACGGTAGGCATATTGTATAGTTGTTTCCTTGTATTCTGTATATATTTTTGTTATTTATATTTCCGTTATTGTCATTTGTTGTATATTTAATGCTTGGTTGTGTAGTATCCTGTACAGAACGTTAGATGACATCAGCTTGACAGTCAAAGTACCCCCACGTGCATCTGAGTACAATCATCACCAGGGGAGATTGAGTTTTATTTCTGCTTTATTTTTTATTTTATTTTTCATTCTTCTTTAATTTGCATCTCTTTTATCCTTCACATTAGGGACAATGTGAATATTAAGTGTGAGGATGGAGGATTAATTAGTAAAAAAAGGAGTTGTTTGTTTTTGCAAGTCCTGAGAGCTTCACATAATATACTTTTTACCCGGGCATGTAAATCAAGAGTTTTAGGCGGGCCGGGTATGGGTTTGCGTTTACTTAACGCGGTATTCTCCAAGTTTTCGGGATTAAGTAGTTCAACTAGTAGGATTTTCAGTAATAAAATTATTTGGGGGGCCTAGGAGAGTTTAGCAGACTAGACAGTAATGATTGTGCATGACTTGTATCAGTAACCCGATTCCACACATTTCAGTGAGACTTTGAGCCTTTTCATATTCATTTATATTCACTGCTTTTCGTTTGATGTGTGTTTTACCTGCATGATTTGTCTGGTTAGAACTTGATTATCTTGATACATGTTGAGACCCTAGGTTTAGACAACACATAGAAATGATCTAAGCCATTAGGATTTAGCCATGTTTGTTTAGCCTTTTCTTTTGTTTATTCCTACCTGAACATTAACCCTTAGTTAGCCCACTTGAGCCTGATTCCCTTTCAATTCTAAAAACTCACTTAATACACCCCTAGCCCTACAGCCTTTTACTTTGTAACCCCGTGTCACTGGTCCGGACTGTTTTAGTTGTGTAGTTATTGTCAAAAGAATATATATATATATATATATAAATGAAATAAAGTTATGAGAAAATCAAAAAGAAAAAAAAATAGAGTGTTTCAAAAAAATAAGTGTGAGAATCAAAGATTCTCAATGATGAAGTCTGATTCCCTTTAGTTAGTTTGGTTCTTAATTATGTTTTCTCTTTAGTCCGGACCAGTTTCACGATTACCCACTTAAAATCCCCTATCCGTACCCTGAACCCGAACCTAACATTACAACCCTCTTAAAGACATGTTTGATCTGTGTGTTCATCTTCACATTTGGGTGGAGATTTGATTGATTCTCAATCCTATGACTTAAGCATTTCATTGGTGGGTCTGAGAGTTAGAATAGGTACTGGCATAGTTTTTACTAGTCACAGAAATAAACCGAGTAGAGAGAACTTTTGTGAGGGGTGCAAGTTATGCGCGGTTAGAGCTTGAAAGAAAGCGAGACTTGAGTAGGTAGACCCATGTTTTCAAAAATTTAGGTCTCATATAGACTGGTTGAATTGTAAATCTATTGACCGTTGTAAATCTTCGGGAGTCGTTCGTTGTTAGTGGATTTCGTGACCTATTTCTGGTTTTAACTTGAGGTTCTTGTATTTTTGCGATTGCTGGGTTGGATGTATTATTTGTGGCTTTGCTTAGGGACAAGCAAACTTCAAGTGCGAGAATGTTTGATGTGTTCTAAAAAAACATATGTTTTTATGGTTGTTTTAACCCGTTTCGTTCGGTTTTATCAGTTAAAATCCAAGATAATCGATACTTCATGATAATATTGTTGAAAATGCAGGTTCTATTCATAAACCGGAGGAATTTGATGAAGACACGGGTCTAGAAAGAAGCGGGAATGCAGAGTTGGAGTTAAGCAAGAAAAGAATAAAGTAATTATGAATTTGACTTCTGCTACAATGTCGGTCCGACGCGCATTTGGAAGACACAATCATCGCTTAATCATTGAGCCGTAATCATTGAGGGTTGCGTTAGCCCTAGTCGGACCGACATCCCACCCCATGTCGGTCCGACATGCTTCCAGTCGGGCAGAAAACCCTAATTCGCATCTTTTAAAAGGTTTGGTCATTTTTCTTGGGTGGGGGATCGATTGTTTGCGGCTTGTAGAAAGTAGAGAGACTTCAAGGACGAGTTTAGAGCTTCAGGATCACTTGGATTGCTTGTGGGGATTGCTTTTCAGTTTGCAATTCGCGTTTTCATCATTCGGTTTCTTCTATTTACATTTGTTTCGAATTCTGAACATGTTTCCGGTATTTTGTGGATTGTATCTCAGTATTATGAGTATCTAAATTCATAGCTATCTAGATTAGGATGAATATTGACTTGGTTTGATTGTTTTCGGGTTTTATTTGATCGTATGAAGGATATTAGTGTAAAGATTTCTGATTTAATGGTTATGAATGTGTTTGAGTACTAATTTCCTATTGATCTTGCATGAATTTGTTGCACTTGAGGTTCTACTTGAATGCTTTGTGTGTTTTGGGTGAGATTTCGGGTTTTCGGGTCATTTACTTTGTGTTTGTGATCTACACGATTAGGCCAATCGTTGTAGTAGGTTTGTGTGGTCATATAAATCAGTGTTTTACCAATCTTGAGTCCGAGAGGAGATAGTTTGTCGGGTTGTCTTGTAGTTTGTCGGTTCGGGTAGCAATTGCACGAGAGTGGGTTGTCCGAGTCGTCTTTTTCATCTTGCAATTTCGTGTCATAAACAGTATTTTGGGAGTTTACTCCTTGCTCTTAGGTATGTCTAGGATAGTCTCTGAGTATAGGACAGTTGAGACCGAGAGGTGAAACCGTTTTTGAGTACGTGATATTCTAGGTTTTGGTGAGTCCGAGAGGAAATCCAATTTCTTGCCGGTGAGCTTAATCCGACCCTTAGGATAGTTGAGGTGTGTAGGTGAGTCCGAGAGGAGATCCTGCATGTTTTAGTGATTCCCGTGTCAGTCTATCTTTAGAACTTGTGTCATACAGTCGGTTGTCCCAAAAGTAGTTGAGTCAGTCAATAGGATTCCTGGTCTAGGTGGTGTTTGTCTCATATTTGGTATTCATCTGAATTCTAGTGTGTTTGGTCTTTCTAGTGTGGTTTATTTGTCCGTAATTTTTAGTGTCTTGTCTTCGTTCATCTTTGTGTGTGTCTACGTATTTTTTGTGTCTCTTCAGTCTTTGAGTCGAGTCAGTATTTAGTTGTTTTATTCTAAGTTTCATGTCCTAAAATCAATAAGGGTAATAAATAGAATCATCTCTTGTGCTACATCGGTTAGGAGTCAATAAAGGTTTAGTATCAAGGGTCGCTGCCTTTTGTGTCCACGGTTCGATAACTCGGGCTTAATGTCTTTACTACGCGTGACCGGTACACTTGCTGTGAGCGTGTGATTTAGTTGTGAGTCCATTTCTACATTTAAAACTTGGTTAATTTAATATATATAATATCACGCATCAGCGCACCCGCGGTGTTCATGGACCTCATGAACCGTGTGTGTAAACCCTACCTCGACTAATTCGTCATCATTTTCATTGACGATATCCTTATCTATTCTAATAGTAAGGAAGAACACGAGGAGCACCTGCGCTTAATTCTTGAACTGCTGAGACAGGAGCAGCTATACGCCAAGTTTTCCAAATGTGATTTTTGGATTCACAAGGTTCAATTTCTTGGACATGTAGTCAATGAGAAAGGAATACATGTCGATCCATCCAAAGTAGAAGCCATTAAGAATTGGGCAGCGCCAACGACTCCGACAGAGGTGCGACAATTTTTGGGATTGGCTGGCAACTACCGTCGGCTTATCGAGGGATTTTCTAAGATCGCTCAACCTCTCACCGTCCTAACTCAAAAAGGTAAACCATATACCTAGAGCGAAACTCAAGATTCAGCATTCCAACTACTGAAGCAGAAACTCTGTAGTGCACCCATCCTATCTCTGCCAGAGGGAACTGATGATTTCATAGTGTACTGCGATGCCTCCATCCAGGGTCTCGGTTGTGTGCTAATGCAACGTGAGAAAGTTATCGCATACGCTTCTCGGCAATTGAAACTCCATGAGAAAAACTGCATGACTCACGACTTGGAGTTGGGAGCCGTGGTATTTGCGCTGAAAATCTGGAGACACTACTTGTATGGTACCAAATGCACTATCTACACCGATCATAAGAGTCTTCAGCACATATTTGAACAGAAAGAGTTGAACATGCGACAACGTCGCTGGATCGAACTCTTAAATGATTATGATTGTGCCATCAAGTATCACCCGGGCAAAGCTAACGTGGTAGCCGATGCCCTCAGCAGAAAAGAAACCAAGCCCCAACGAGTTAGAGCGTTACAACTCACAATTCATACGGGTTTACCCGAACAGATCTGTAATGCTCAACTCGAAACATTGAAAGAAGGTAACTTACCTCTAGAAGCCACACGTGGTAACTTGAGGTTAAACACGATGGTATTCGCTACTTCGCAAAGCGAATATGGATTCCAGTGTATGGAAACTTGAGAGAACTTGTTATGGATGAAGCTCATAAATCCCGATACTCTATTCATCCGGGGTCTGAGAAGATGTACCACGATCTAAAGGTGTTGTATTGGTGGCCGAACATGAAAGCCGACATAGCCACCTATGTGAGCAAGTGTCTTACTTGTTCAAAGGTCAAGGTGGAGTACCAAAAGCCATTAGGATTCCTCCAACAGTCGGAGATCCCGATGTGGAAATAGGAGCAGATTTCCATGGATTTTATCACCAAATTACCCCGAACCCCTACTGGATGTGACACAATCTGGGTGATAGTGGATCGCCTAACTAAATCCGCTCACTTCCTTGCTATCAAAGAAACTGACAAAATGGATAAGCTAACACGCATCTATTTAAAGGAAGTAGTCTCTCGGCATGGAGTGCCAGTTTCAATCATTTCAGATAGAGACGCTCGATTCACTTCACGCTTCTGGCAATCCCTACAGAAATCTCTAGGTACGCGTCTGGATATGAGCACAGCGTACCATCCCCAAACAGATGGCCAGAGTGAGCGTATTATCCAAACCCTAGAGGACATGCTATGGGCTTGCGTAATCGATTTCGAAAATACTTGGGATACTCACCTACCCTTGGTGGAGTTCTCTTATAACAATAGCTACCATACTAGCATCAAGGCAGCACCGTTCGAGGCATTATATGGACGGAAATGCCGATCACCTCTCTGTTGGGCTGAAGTGGGAAATAGCATGCTAGATGTGTTTGATGCTTATTATGGTTATAATCATGCTAGTAGGTTGTATGCAATTGATTTGGTGCTTTGAATCTCATTAAACAAGCTAGAAATCATAACTTACTAAAGTAGGAAACTTTTTAGATTTTGGAACTTGCAGATGTGATGAGGTTTATGTGTTACTTGATTCATGTATAAGTGATTTGTGAAATTAGATTTCTAATACCTAGCTCGGTTTTGCAAACTTTCTAAAAGAGGAAACTTTAATTGTTAAAAGTGTTCATAGCCTGCTATTTAGACATGTATGATATGGTTTAATGATAGCTACATGATAGTTAGGATATAATAACATGTTGTAACGTGTTAGATATCTCAGAACACGCATGATATTCAAAACTTACTATACTTGAAAATTTTAATTGAAGTATGATCATGCATTGTGTAGACATAACTTGCCATGCTAAGATAGTTATGAGTTGTGTAGCATGAAACTTGAATTACTTGTGTACTATGTTTTATTTCAAATCAAACATTAAATCACTAAACGGATCACCAACGGGTCGTCGGGTCGAACTTGAGTCAAACTTGTAAATCTTTTCTAAACACTTAAACAATGGTATTGTTTGGATACTAAGGGTTCATATTAACCTACACGAACACACACTTATAGACTATGGTTTTAGGTGACAGTTAGAGGTCTATCTGTTTTTACTTAGCTTTCATCTACACGCATACTAAGGTGAGTTTCACTACCCCTCTCTTTTACTTACTTTGCTTTTTGGGGGAGAAAGCACGCTCACAAACATTTTTGATCTTGTATTATTGTATTACCGCTTGCTTACTAAAGTGCAAACATACCACATAAGTCCTTACATTCTTAAACCGTTGGTATTGGAACATAGCGAGGTAATTTGAGTAGTACTACTGTGTTTTGACAAGCCCCACCCGCGTTAGTCGCGCTAACTCGACTGGAGGTCGAACGGGTGTAATATTGACCTAGACATTTTCCATTGTTCGGTAGACATGGCGGAAGGCAAACAAACATAAACAGTCAGCTTCAGTTTCGAACACTTGTAGTAGCATGACATAGACTAGCTATCTATCGGTATACATTATTTACACTATCTGGCAAACATCAAATTGTTATTTACTTACAACTTAGTGAACTCGCCAACCTTTGTGTTGTCACTTTTTAGCATGTTTTTCTCAGGTCGCTAAGGTATTGAGCACGAGCATAGGACATGCATGGAGTCCCATCATTTTCAAACACTGAACTTATTTTATTTACTTACTTTATTTATTTAAACTGCATGGTTTGGGCGCCTTGTTTTGCGCGTGTATTTTCTTAAACCTTTTCGCTTCCGCATTACGTATTTACTCTGACTATTTAATGGTTTTATTAAACTCATATAGAGTCATTCCGTGTAACTAATGACTGAGATCCTGGTTTGTCACGCGCCTCGCGATAAAACCCCGCAAGTGGATTTTGAGGGTGTGTCAGTTATACAATCTGTTTATGTGTAAGATTATCATGGAATTACCAAACATCCAAAACACACAGCATATAATCTACATATGTGTAAGAACACCATAAAACCCGTAATATCAATTACTAAGTAAGTGTAGAACACTCACATTTGTCACTAGAATGTCCCGATTGGTCTTCAACTTTAGCAACCCGAACACCTAAACAATTTACACCTATTGTGTAGCATATCTAGTGATCCCACTTAACACAACAGGGAAATCACACAACTAATGACCATTGATTCATACTTTCACAACATATGGTCATTACAACCTTAACCAAACCTCAATCTCCCACTTTTCCATGATAAACAACATTAAACCCATTTGACCCTTTTGGATGAAATCCATCTTTCATTCAAACTTCCAAAATCTTAGATCACCAAATTGTTTAGGGGTTTCAAGACATAAAACACACACACAAGCCAACTCATCTCAATTAATATTTATCTCCACTCAAGAGCCTCTGGTCTTTATAAAATAGTTTTATAAATAATCATCATATAGATAACCACTATTATCCTATGATATCTCAAAGGATTCACCACCCCGGAATCAACCCGCCATTTTAACTCAGTAAGTCTCTCCGACATAGATCGAGCTTACCACTCTGATAACTCAACATTTACCACACATAATAACCAAACACTGGTTATCTCAACCAACCTCTAGACACCGACTTAACCAGCCCTAACCAAAACTCACAAGTCAACTAACACAATAGTTGTAACGCAATGTCCTCTTCCCGACACAACAGGCCATCTAACTATACACACCACATTAATATCATCTACTCACCACATCAATATCATCTCATACACAATTATTATAACTCATCACTTGCATATAATTTAACACATATATATGCACACAAACACATACCTCATCATTACACCCTCGTTAGGGCGTTCAACACACCCCGGGCTCATCATTAACTTGTTCAATATTGTCACATTTGGTGACCTCCCGAAGGACTTAGTCCTCCACAACCCCGTTTTCCGTGTCACAAAGACAACGATGCAAACACACCCGTTTGTCGTGCCAGAAGGACAACGATGCAAACACAACACATAACACATAATACACATCATCACATATTATTTTTATGCCTAGTTACTAGGCCTACACCATATACGCATTCCCAGGATAATATATCCTACATAAACTCATGAGCGTATAGCTCACATCCTGACTTACTCTGACTAACTCAACATGTCACACCCCGACCGATGGCGGAATCATCGAGGCGGACAATGGAATGATTGTTCAAAAGCACATGATAGCTAAAAGGTTGCATAATTCATTAATTTAAATTTAAAGACAACAAGATCCAAATACGATACATTCCAAATAACCTAGTCTAGTTCAAAACATTGATTTATTTAACTAGGTCCATAGTCCTTAAGTGGAGAAATCTTCGGCAAGTAGTCACATATCCAAACCTGAAACATTATTTAAATCAAGTGTCAACTAAAAAGTTGGTGAGTACATAGGTTTAGTAATTTCGGTAAATAGTAGTTGTAAATCATTTTGCAACTCATTGTTTATCTTGTTAAACATAGTATGTATGATGTATCATTTATTTAATCACAATTCGAACCGAGTTTGACGCGCTTGAACAGAGCACAACAGCTAAGTCCGGTATGTTTGAATATAGTTACCCACTATATCCGATATGTTTGAATATAACACGCGGTTATATCCGAGTATGCAGTAATAAACACCCTAACCGGGTGGGCTGGTCAGGCACAATAGATCTATCAATATTACAGTTGGTTGTCTTGTGTTTAAATGTATGTACATCCAAAGAATAAGCATATAGTCTCACGTATAACACGTATAAACAATGTGAGTAGCATGTATAATGTTTCACCCCAAAACGTATAAAAATGTAAAATAGGGGCTATGTAACTCACCTTGCAAGCGGGTGTTTTTCCACGCGTGTAGGTGATAAGTATGTGAAAGCCTAAGCACGTTGATACCCTATGTAGATAAATGGGTATTATTGTATGTTTACATGTGCGTATTAGTATTTAATTGTGTATAGGTTTATAATAGCATTTCTCAGTGTTATTTGCATAAAAGTTGGTCCAGATTTACTTGAAATTACTGATTTGATCGAAACTGTTTTATAGTTGTGACAGGTATCGAAACTGTGTTCAATCGAAACTACTAGTTTCGATTGACCATTTATAAGTGGTACACAGGCTGTCGAAACTACCATCTATCGAAACTACTAGTTTCGATTGATCATTTATAAGTGATACACAGGCTGTCGAAACTACCCTCTATCGAAACTACTAGTTTCGATTGGTCATTTATAAGTGATAGACAGGCTGTCGAAACTACCATCAATCGAAACTATTAGTTTCGATTGACCATTTACTCAATCGAAACTAAGTAGTTTCGATGGCCCAGACTTTAGCAAATAAAACAGTAACATTAGTTTGTCCGGAAATCGATGGTTTGGAGTCATGACTTCGATTGGTTCAGTTTGTCTTATGATAACAGAAGGTAAAGAAACGAAGTTGAGGATTCTTACGTGGTCGTGAAGGGTCTGGTTGGCAAGGCTTTTAGTTCGAAAATACCAAGAACTTGAATTCCAGAATTTGAGTTGAATTGAGCCTTGTAATCTGGTCACAGCTTCGTCTGAGGATGGCGAAGGCAATGGTGGTTTTAATTTGAAGTGTGAGTGAGTGACGAGAGAGAATGGAGCCCGAGAAGGACCGGCAATGGGTATTTATACCCGAACCTGATCTCTATGTTAAAACGTGAAATTGGGCACGTTCCGACACTAGTCTGGACGAGACGAAACTAACCAGACATTCAACACGCGTGGAGGTGGTCTGTCGGGCGCGAATTCGAACGTGGGTTTCTCGGCCACCAACAGGATCAGACGATCCTTATGTTGGGGAGACCAATTGGTCGGGGGGTCTTGTTTGCGTGGGAGAGACGAAGCCAGGGATGCCTGTAGCGGCTGTCGAGGTGCAGGGGACAGCCCTGTCGGCGGCTCGCCGGAAAGGGCTTTGGACCGCCGGACAATGTAGGGGGTGACCGGATTTACGATTTGCAATTTGACAGATTTAGTCCCTAGAGTTAAATTTTGTTTTAATTCGCCCCCTGAGATAATTACGGATGGATCCTTGTAGTTTAATTTGTCCAGAAACAGTCCCTCAACAGACTTTAGCTTAAAACCTTCTAGTTTGATTAATTACAAAATGACCCCTAAACTTTTTATTTAAATAAATTTATTTAATTTCTTTTAAATTTTTAAATATATTTTATAAACTTATATTATTATTATTGTTATAAATAATTTTTATAAAAGTTAGTCATCTTATTCTAAATAGGTTGTTGTATTAAATATGAAATTTTTTAAATATAGATTTTAATATAAAAATTGTATATAAGTTTTAAAACTTATAAAATTTTAATTAATTTAAATCCGTAAAATGAAAGTATCCATTTGTATAAAACTAAATAAAACACTCGTATTTTATTTAAATTGAGAGTGATTACACGATAATTATATTATAAGTGCGCGAATGAAAAATCCGAAATGTCACAACACACGTCATTAACTGTTTTACCCCTATCTCACCAAGTCTCATAGACACCCTCCCTTATAGACTCCCCAACTCATTAATGAATGTTTTAATTCATAAACACCTCGGGTTAAAACCCAAAACTCTTAATATGTTTAATAAAGCAAACTTGTCTCATAAGCGTGTACGATAGCCCCAAAAACATTAAAAACATTTAAAGAGGGGAATTAGAAACTCACCGGTTACGCTGAGTCTCAATCCTTGCTCTGCACCCCGACCACTCGCTCAAATCCCGAACCTGTCAAACGTACGATCACATGATCCGAATACCTTCTACACATACCTCGTATAATGCATAAAATATAAACCCCAGCGTCGTCTCGTCAGCTCGTCCTTTCTTTCCACGAAACCCTAGTTCCACGTGCTCATACAAACCGGATCGTCCTCGACCCGTTTAGAAACTGAACACCTGAGTTGGGTCTCATGCATGCACATACGCGCCCATGCAAACCCTAACCCGTGAGTGTACACGTTAACGAACCGGTTTCTGTACACGCATTGTCACACCCCGCCAAGGCGGAAACGCGAGAACATTCATGGTTTCCAAAGCATATGATTACCGTAAACACATACATGATAAATGGATACATAAACAAGTTTAAGTTTTACATCCCAAAATGTCATTTGAGTTTACAAAAAGTTAAGATTTCGCAAATATGACTCATATACAATGAGTTATACAAGAGAAATCCCCCAAAAGTCGTATCCATCGTGCATGCATGTAACCTGCATTGCTAACCTTGTGACCACGTTCAATTTCCTGAAAAACATACTTAAAATGTCAACACTAGGTTGGTGAGTTCACAAGTTTTAATCAAATAGTTCTTTGTAAATTCAATTATTCGTAAATAGTTCCAGGTGCATGTGATAATCAGAATAGGTAATGTGTGACCCATCTGTAAACTAGCTAGGAATACAAATAATATGTTCATACATGAGGCGTAACCAAACCATGACAATTGTTCTTTCGCCCCTCTCATTTGTTATCAAATGCTATGCGACCATAAATCCACCAGATTGCGGTTAGCGCGACTAACCATGACCGGGGGGACGTCATTCCCTATAGTACTATTCATAGGACCCTAGGCTACAGTTAATTGTTACTAAGTTGTTCCAAGGGACTTTAGCGGCCTAAATTGTGTTCAACTCATGCAAACATAAAGGTCGAGTCTTATTCTCTTGTTATCACATGAAAAATAGTTGTAAGTATGCTTTTCCCCCAAATATAGAAAACAGTAAAAAGGGGCCGTGAAACTCACCTCGAGATCTGAGTATGCTAGCAAATAATACTTGGTTCTAGGAAGACTTGACTACCCGTACCCTAATACAAAAGGGCATTTTAGTGTTAAGACCGGATGTCTCATATGCAAGTTATTCACCTAACTTAGCACATCCGGTTAGGAATGTTTTCGTTTAGGTAAAATATATTTTGTGTTACGACCCGTTGGTGATTAATTTTTACTCTATAAGTATATATATTTCATATATCGGCAAGCATAAAAATAGTATGTCACTATTATCAAATATTTATATTCTTGACGAAACATATAATTATTTTTAGTTGAATGATCCAATATTAACGTGTTTTGCGTAAAATAATATATTTATTATTATTACATTATGTATTTCTTTAATAAATAAATTTCACGAGGTAACACCCGATTAGATATTGTGACTAACACACACATTATATATATACACACATTCACAATTACTCAAGTAGTACATATAGTTTATTAAAAAAATCCTGTCATGATTAAACTCAACGGCTTAACGATTTAGCAATTTCCAAACTAATACTCGGGTTTTATAATATCCATTTTTGTTATAAACTACCTTTTATATTTGATTATTTTCAAAACGTCTCTAATATATAAAAATTGCATACTTTTATTAAAACTATTTTTAAGGTCATAAAGTCACAAAAATCATTTTTATAAACATGCATATTTTTATACTTAATATTTTGTATATATTTAGATCTACACATTTTTAGCACGAGTTAGACGTTCAAACCCCTATTTTTAACAAAGCATCTTTGTATAATTTAATCACCAACGTTCGTATTGTGCGGGTCATACGTGTTCATGTATTGGTAATTATCCTAATTACCAAAAATGCAAATTGTGTAACACATGATTTTTGCTAGGCTCATAATATTATTAGTTGAAACTAAGTAGATCAGGAAAAATGAGATGTGAACGCGTTTAAAATGTGTACGGATATTGACCTGGAAAAGTCGGGTGTCACACGCATGCACGCCATGCAAAGTGCACTCTAATCGTGCGTGACGTCTAAACTTGCATCGGGTTCCCATGCTCGCGCGTATGCTAGCCATGCAAGACATCCTCATCCTCCTCACCTTGACCAAACCCTAATCAACTACACTTCCGTCACCGCCACCGGTGGACTTCACTCGAGCCACCCTACATGTTGGAAACAACCTTGCCATCGTATTCCGTCGATCACCGCCATAGTGCACCACCACCACAGCTGTCGTCCTCTGTGCGCCATTCTAGCCCACCTCCTTTCTTTCTCTCTCCTTTGGCAGCCGATCACAACCCCATACCAATAACACCGCCACCTGCAACCACTCATAACCACCACCATCGTCACCCACAGCCACCTCCGGTCTCTCATCCATCTCGTCGTCATCGTCTCCTACGTCAAAGCCCTAGCCGGGAGCCACTTCCCTCACTGTCGTCTTCCCCGAAGAGTTTAACCACAGCCGAGGCCAGCTCCCCTACTGTCCATTGCTCTCCACCTGTGTCCTTCCCGTCTTCGCTCACGGCTGCCACCGAGCATCCTCTTCACAGCCATAACCGGCCACCGCTAAACCCACCACGGCTAAACCCTTATCGTAAACATGCAAGGAGATTAGATTTACGAAGGTGTATAAACAAAACGAGAATTACCTCAATGATGCTTGGAAGCCACTAGTTCAAAACCGTCGTCGAACCGCCACCGTTGCTTCCTTCCGGCCACCCCTCGTCGGCGACCCCCTCTCTCTTCTCTCTTTCTTGCCGTAAGCACACCTAGGTCAATAATGACCTAGGGTTTTACGTAAATGTGATATTTAAATACCCACAAGTTACGGTCCCGGTCCCTCTAATTCCTTCTCGTGCGTCTTGGTCTCGTACTTTCTTTAAATGACTATCTGTCCCCTCTTTGATAGTTAAACGTAACAAATTTGTTCAACATAACCAGGAATAATTATTTGGGTCGTCCCCTATCTCGAACTGTTAGTTTTATGAATTTCCGGGATGTTACATAACTTGAGAAAAGTATAAACCTAGCTTGATTAAAGGTAAAGAGAGGTAGATAACATCGTGTAAACATCCAGTTTTATGATTTGAGAATTAGGGTTCTTGAGGTGAAAATTTGGAGGTTTTGAATTAGGGGTTGGTAACACAATCCTTAATCAATTTGGTGATTTATGAAATTGGGGTTTTGGGTGAAAACTTGGATAAGACCTAAATAGGTCAAACAGATGGAATGTTATCTAGGAAGGTTTTAAAGGTTAAATAAAGTTGAATTAACCAAGTTTAATATGAATGTAGATCATAAGGTCTTATGTGGGTGTTAAAACTTAATTGGTGAAATTAGCTAGACCTTCATATTTCTAAATAAGGTGTGATTGTATAGGTAATCAAGTTGCTACAAGGAAAGATCAACCAGAGGCGTCTAATCCGAAAGGTAAGTGCGTTGCACTTACTTAGTAATAGATAAAGTGTTAATAACACATAAATAGCTTATATGATGTTGATACCCTAATTTATGTGTTTGATTAAATTGGTGTAAGTTGTTGAATTGGTGTAAATTGTCGAATTGGTGTAAATTGTTGAATTGGTGTAAATTTTTGAATTGGTGTAAAATGTTGAATTGGTGTAAATTGTTGATCTTGAAGTTAAAACACTTCATGGGCGTAAGTAAAGTCAAATACTTCACGGGTGGACATGGAGTCAAATCTCCTGTAGCATGTACCATCTGTAAAGTAAAATCTGTTTCTGTAACTTTTGTAGATCTCCTTCAAGATCCGGATCTCCTGTAGCATGTACCATCTGTAAGTGAAACCATGGTTTTATTTAGTCTTATATACAATAGTTTTAAAATTGTATCTAAACTGCTCTATTTTGATAATTGGATGTGGCTTAATCAAGTTAGAGCAGGTCAAAATGGGTAAGGTTTTGGTGCGAGTTGAAAAGTAGGGTTGACCTGAAACATTTTTTCTCTAAAGTTTTTAGTGTTTCTATAAATAATATGTATCAACTATGATTACAATAACTGTAAATATTCGGTAATAATCTTATTTTTTTGACAATATGATTTATGAAGATTTTAATGTATTAAAAATGCACAACAGGCGGCTTTCAATCTGGTTGACCCGCTTCATTATTCTAATTCATAAGAGTGATGAGTGGTAAAGGTTTAGGAAGTGTTCTTAACTTGTTATGTACTTGCTTGACTTTTTATTCTCAAAAGTCAAAATTGTTACTCTGGTTGACTTGAAAGAAGTCAACAAAATTTATGTTTTTAAATTTTAACTTGATTAGGATCAAAGTAGTTACCAGGAATACATGAGGCTTAAAGAACGCTATGATGCCCTAAAACAACTTGAAAGGCAAGAACCTATAGTCTGCAAAGTTATGATCTATTTTAGTAACAACAAAAGATGGTATGACACAAGATGGTATGACAGAAAATGTGTTGTTCATTTGGGTCATCTTTTATAAGAGGCTAAACTGGTAAGAAAATGTTAAAAGGAGACGGGTCATAAAACTTTCTAATCATTGGTAGAGGCATATGCCTCCTAGAGGAGGGGTATCAGGTTCAAACCTGAGCATTAGTGTAGTTTAGGATTATTGGTGTAAAAGTAGAGTAGAAGTAACGTTTGTCTTTCAAAAAAAAAAACTTTCTAATCATTTTATTTAAATATATTGTTACTGATGTGATATAATTTTTGTAATAGTAAAAAAAAACTAGACGGGAAGTGTTTTGGGCAATTAAAGCCCAACATTCAATTATCATTTAACACATCTCTACAATTAAAGCCCCTCGTCTCTACAATTAAAGCTCATCACTTAATTAAAACTTTTTCCTTTTCCCTTAACCTTTTAGAAAAGATGTATTTATTTATATATTTAAAATGAGTTTTATTAAATAATAATCGTAAAAATAAAAAAATAATAAAAACAAAATAGCAATAAAAAAGTTCAAAAAATAAAAACAGTTTTTTTAAATATACAAATAAAAAAACTCATTTTACACGGAAGTAAGAATGAGATTGTTGTTTGGTTTTTGTTAACTTGAGTAATTACATAAATTGCCCCTTAAATATTATAAAAAAAAATAACTTTATAACTTATATAAATAACCCCTGAGGTGTAAAAGTACTAAAATACTCTTACACTTAACATAAAAAAAGTAACAGTGTTAGTATTATTTTGGTTCGAGTCAAAAAGGGTTCGGGTCATTAATTAGTTGAATTTAATATTTTAATAATTTTAAATTTTGTTTATTCGTTTTTCTTTTAATAATACGTTTGGTATTTAATAATACATATTATTCGGGTCAGATCGGACAACAACAACAATAATAATAATAATCAAAAGTTTTCTAACGTTACCCGATATCTTACATCACTTTTCGACATAGCATAATTAACCCAACGTGAAACCCCTAATTAATTTAAGTGATCATAACCTAACATAAAACTTACGGAAATTGTCGACTCCGTCGCAACGCGCGAGTTCCCCACTATAAATTAAGGGGAATGAGTTTTCTAGTTTTTTTTAGTAAGGGGGAGTTTTCTCTTGATCATCTATATATATATATATATATATATATATATATATATAGGGTTATGTTATAGTAAAAAGGGTTTTAAAAATAAGAAGGGTAAGAATGATTTTAAACTTGAAATGTGTCATTTTATTATTTTTAAAGGGAGGGCATAATGGTCAATGTGTAATATATCAGGTCAATGTGTAATACACCAGGTCAATGTGTAATACACCAGGTCAATGTGTAAAACATTAGGTCAATGTGTAATACAAGGTATGATATTACACAATGATCAGACCTGATATTACACAATAAACTGATATTACACAATGAGCATATTACACAATTACCTGACATATTTGAGCGAATTACACAATGAGCTGGAAAACGTAAAACACAATGATGAAAACATATAACACAATAATGAAAAATATTTGACACAATGAACTTGTATTACACAATGACCTGACTAATTACACAATGAACGTGTATTACACAATGAACTTGTATTATACAATGACAAGACGTGGTATTACACAATGAACTTGTATTACATGATGAACTTGTATTACACAATGACCTTACTAACTACACAATGAGCTGGAAAACGTAAAACACAATGATAAATACATATAACACAATGAACTTGTATTACACATTGAACTTGTATTACACATTGAACTTGTATTACACAATGAACTTGTATTACACAATGACCTGACTAATTACACAATGACCAAATATTACACAATGACCAGACGTGGTATTACACAATGAACTTGTATTACACAATGAACTTGTATTACACGATAAACTTGTATTACACAATGAGCTGAAAAACGTAAAACACAATGATAAATACATATAACACAATGAACTTGTATTACACAATGAACTTGTATTACACATTGAACTTGTATTACACAATGAACTTGTATTACACAATGACCTGGCTAATTACACAATGACCAGACGTGGTATTACACAATGAACTTGTATTACACAATGAGCTTGTATTACACGATGACCTAACTAATTACACAATGAGCTAAAAAAACGTAAAACACAATGATAAATACATATAACACAATGAACTTGTATTACACATTGAACTTGTATTACACAATGAACTTGTATTACACAATGAACTTGTATTACACAGTGAACTTGTATTACACAATGACCTGACTAATTACACAATGAACTTGTATTACACAATGAACTTGTATTACACGATGAACCTGTATTACACAATGACCTGACTAATTACACAATAAGCTGAAAAATGTAAAACACAATGATAAATACATATAATACAATGAAGTTGTATTACACATTGAACTTGTATTATACAATGACCTGACTAATTACACAATGAGCTGAAAAACGTAAAACACAATGATAAATACATATAACAAAATGAACTTGTATTACACATTGAACTTGTATTATACGATGAACTTGTATTACACGATGAACTTGTATTACACAATGACCTGACTAATTACACAATGAGCTGAAAAACGTAAAACACGATGATAAATACATATAACACAATGAACTTGTATTACACATTAAACTTGTATTACACGATGAACTTGTATTACACAATGACCTGACTAATTACACAATGAGCTGAAAAACGTAAAACACAATTATAAATACATATAACACAATGAACTTGTATTACACATTGAACTTGTATTACACAGTGACCTGACTAATTATATAATGAGCTGAAAAACGTAAAACACAATGATAAATACATATAACACAATGAACTTGTATTACACAATGAACTTGTATTACACAATGAGCTAGAAAACGTAAAAAAATTCTTTTTTGTTTATAACGACACTATACTCGTTTTAAAGATAAAAAACCCTCGTTTTAAAGATAAAATTTTTGAAAAAATAATGTTGTATGTAAAAGTTATGAACGTTTAAAAATGAGGGGGGAACTTGATAAAAAGTTAACAAAAGTGGTCAAGACTAAAATACTCTTCCAACAACTTTTTCTCTTACAATTTAATCTCAACCATTAAATCTTTTCTACAATTTGATCTAATGGCTCTAAATCCTTCTCACCCTTCTTAGAATTAGAATCTTTTTACCTGAACCTAATCATATATATATATATATATAGGACGGTTCCACTAAAAGTGGTTTTTCGCTAATAAATCCTAAGAAGTGGGTCAAACGAACTCCGATTGAGCTCATTCCAGCGGCGTTGGAACCGTCTCATCGAACTCTAACCCGGACCCAAAAACCTAAACCCCCCTCCACTCGCACCCCAAAAAACCTAAACTCTCCCTCCAACCCTACCCCGAAAAGCCTAAAACCACCACACCACCACCCAAAAGCCTAAACCCACCCCCAAAAACCTAAACCCCCCACCCGACCCCCAAAAAAACCAAAACCATAAAATCTAAACCCTAAAAGCTAAACCCTAAAGCTAAAACCCTAAAATTCAAACGTAAAATCTAAACCTCAAAACCTAAACCCTAAAAGCTAAGATGATAGAGTTCGACGAGACGGTTCCAACGCCGCTGAAATTAGCTTAATCGGAGTTTGTTTGATATCGTTTCTTAAGGTTTTATTATTTCTTAGATTTATTAGCAAAAAACTACTTTTTATTTGATTCTCCCCATATATATATATATATATATATAAGTTAAATTTTTCCGATGTTCAGAAATCACGAACTCTAAACTTTTAAAATATCATATTTACTCAAACCACGCATTAAGATGATTGCGCGTTATGTATTAAGAACTTATATTTTTGAGAAAATGTGACATTTTACAAGTTTAGAGCGTTTATCTTAAGGACAATATAGTACCGTTGGCCATTTGATGCAATAGTAGCCCCAAGACTTCCCATAGTGGAGGTCTTGGGTTCGAATCCTGGACACAGCAAAAAAGGGGGTCTGTGGCCATGTCAGGAGGTTTACCCAGTTGGGGGATTCCTCCTGGGGTGGGCTGCCCTGGATATTCTAGGTGTTGCCCGAAGAAACCCAACTATCCTAGAATATCTAGGTGTTGTCGTTAAAAAAAAATATGCGTTAAAGTATTGAAGTTTGAAACGTGAGAGAAAAAGATAAAGGGTATAAAAGTGCTTTTACATATTATATTTAATTAAACGGGTAGATATGAAACTTTAAATAAGTATATTTGATATTAATTGTTTTAGTTGGGATTAAGTGTAAGAGCATCTCCAATGCTAAACCCAAAAACACCCATGAACGTGATACCTCAGCTGGCACATTAGATTTTCACCCATTCTTTAAAAACAAATTTTTTATAAAAAGAAAAAATTAAACATGTTGTGTGTGTATGGACCCATTATAACCATTTTTGTTGGCGTTTGAAATTCTAAACGTGGACAAACGAACGCCCGCCAAAGCGGACAAACAAACGCCCACCAAACACTCTCCCCCAATGCTCACATTTGAATTCAAACGCCACCTGACATCTGTTTGCTTGTGTTAGAGCTGCTCTAACACTATGTTCCCGAGTTCTTTTAAAGAGAGAAATGAAAGAAGTGGAAAAAAACTGGAAAAGATTTGTGTTCTTGAGTTTTTTAATGTAAGGAAATGAAAAAAAGAGAAATGAAGATTTTTAATAATCTTTGCTCATAACTTTCCTTTCAAAATGGACGGATATGGAGAGAAAGTAATCAAATACACGTAACTACATTATATCTTTCACTTCCTTTTTCTTCCTTTCAACTCGGGAATAGGGATGAGCATTTGGTACCGAGTACCGGTACCGTACCGATAGATTCGGTACCGGTACCCACTTTTCCATAAATTCGGTACCGGTATTTTCGGTACCGGTACGGTACCGTTACTATCTAGAGATGAACATTTTGTAACGAGTATCGGTACCGTACCAAACCGGTTCCGTACAGATAAATTCGGTACCGGTACCCACTTTTCTATAAATTCGGTACCGGTATTTTCGTTATCAATACCGGTTCGGTATCAGTACGGTACCAATCTCATCCCTACTCGGAAACACATAAAATTTTTAATCTCTTTTCCGTTCATTCAAACTCTAAACACGAAATTAAATTATATCTTTTATTTACCTTCCCTTTTCCTTTTTAAATCTATTTTTTTTACTTTTTCTTTCGTTTATTAAATCTGGAAAACAACGAGTATGTATGAAACTAGTAAAATTCCTCCGCGCGTTGCGGCGGAAATTCGGTCGGTATCGGTTGTGTTCGGTATGGTATGGATATGGTACCGGCACTTGGTATAGCAACCGAAAGAGGAACCAAAAAAAAATAAAGTTGATATGCGCAAAACGATGGCAGTACGTATCTTATATCGATCGAAAACAATAAAAACGATTATTGGTAACGGTTCTGATAGTACATCGATAATTTATTAAAATTTTAAATAATAAAAGAATTGTAAACAAAAAACATAAAAACAAAAACAGAAAAAACGGAAAACAAAAAAACTAAGCAAAATTGTATTCTTTTTTTTTTTCTTAAAAATGGTGATAATGGAGGGTTGGGCAGGTCACACAAAAGAAAAGGAAAACAAAAAAACAAAGCAAAAATTAGGAGAGGAAAGCATGATTCGAACTCAGGTCTGTTGTGAGAAAGCTAAGGTGAAGAACCATCAGACCAGACTAATATACATGTTATGATTTCAAACAAACTAGTGGGTGTTCACCCGCGCGTTGCGGCGGGGCGTGTTTTGCGATGACTTAGTTCTGAATATTGAAACGTAGATAAAAAACACCGCGGTAGTATATTTGGAAATCACAAAAAAATCACGTCGTTGTAAAAGCGAAATTGTTTTTATATATTATCTTTTTATTTCACATCGGAATCAACTTTAATCTTAATATTTGCAAAGCCTAATAGCAAGGGGTATACCCGTGAGATTGTGGTGTGATAATAAAGTGCACGCCACGTGACGTCATGTCACTACCCTCATTATCACTCTACACATCACTTGGCAAGGGGTATACATGTGTGATTGTGGTGGTATGATAATTAAATATTTATTTTTTAATTTTCATTTAAATAAAATAAAAATAATATTTCAACGGCTTTATAAACGTTAAAGTAGGCGAACAACCCCGTGAAAAAAATAACGCCAAGTTACCACGCCCCCTTTCACGCGACAAGGGGGCGGTGTTCCATCTTAATCATGCCGTGATTAACCATGCCACATAGGACGACGGCATGGTAATCACATGTATACCGGATGACCTAACGGTCCATGTATTTTTATTTTATTTCATTTATCAAACAATGAATCTGAGTTTTTAGACCCTTAATCCCCTCAATCTCTAGCTTCTATTTCTCACACATACATACCAGTACCAACACACACTTTATCCTACATCTCCTCCACCGACGGTTACCACCACCACATCCACCGCCACCATATATACGCAGAATAAGAAGCAGCCCTCTGTCTCTTCACGACTCACTCTCTCTATCCTCTCTTCCACCACCACCACTGAACTCCAGCTTCTCTCTTTACCCTCTCTTCGACCACCATCACCACCACCGCCGACGACCGTTCCCGGTGAGTGCACTTAGTGAACAGACTCTCTCTCTCTCTATACTCTCTCTGATGAAGATGCACAACGATCTTGCAACGAAACGATAAAGATGACGATGGTGAATCAGTGCCAAGCCGATGTTGTCCTCCCTTCACACACAGGGACGCGCGTCGCCGTCGTTACTCGATCTCCGCCACCGGCATGTTAGAACCAAGCAGTCGTCGTAGATCTGAATCTTGTTCGTGAAGCTTAAGAAAACTGATCGGGGCTTGCATGTGATCGAAAGGACGCATTTTGGCCTGAACCCTAGTTCTACTCCGCTGAAAAAGTGGGTTTTAAAGGAAACCCTTGCCGCCACCGTCTGGACCACCGGAGCCGCTGCCGGATTTGCGTCTTCTGCCGTTAACCCACCATCTCCGCTGCCATTTTCCTAGTTCCCGAATGCATCACCCGCCTTCATCTCCGTCATAGACGACGTCTAGAGATGCAACTGTCACCAAGACCATCGCGTTGGGTGTGACTGTCGGAAGGACCAACCGCCGACACCATTTTCCTTGTGTTTCCGCCGTGAGTCGCCGGGGGTAGAGCCGTCTGAGGGTGGTGGTCGGCTCCCCCTCTCGCTCTCTCTGGTTTTGTGAGTCTGATTTGAAGAAAGAGCGGTCCACTGATGGAGTGACACACACCTGTGTGTCACTATTCCTAAGGAAGTTTCATTTTAGTCGGAAGTTTAGTTTAGAAGTTCACCGACGACGACATGTTTCAGCAAAATTAAGCTCAAGAACTACCCTAGTCAGTTTGCGCTTTGCAGAGATCGTTTCACTTACCGTTGAAGTTCTAGCTTGCTTTGAAGGGACATTCCGTAATTTAACATGATAAAAAAATATTTCTACTACTATTATTAAGCGTTTCATTTTAAAGAGGTTTGTAATAATATATATATATATATATATAAAAGCAACGTCAAATTTTTTTAAAAGAAATAGACCAATCGCAGGCCGTAGCCACCGACCTGCGATTTTATCATTTTAAAGGTTAGGTAATTGATCTTAAAAAAAAATAAAAATACAAGTCGGGTTTGCTTGGAGAGAGAGAATCAAGGGTTCTGCTTAATATCACTTGCTTCTCCAATCTGATTCAAACAATTCTCATCAATTTTGTCAGGGTTTGAACTTTTGATTCATTCTCTATCCACACCATGGAGTCCGAACCAAACAATACTGCTAGCGGTAGTGGAAACCCTAAAGAGGAGGCCACTTTGAAGGTCCCTTCCAAAGATCCGAAGACGAAAGATGATAAGAAAGACGAAGATCTAGTAAGTATTTAGTTGTTTTTAATTAGCATTTAGGTTGAATATTTCTGATTATTCTTTTTCGATGTGATAGTCGGAGGAGGATTTAGCGTTGAAACAGCAATTGGAGCTGTATGTTGAGAGAGCTCAGGATGCCGACCTAGGTTTACAGAAGGTTGCTCTTGAGAGCATGAGGTACTAATTTTTGTAAGGTTAATACTATTTATGTGTTGTTATATTTGGCTAAGCAGAAGGAATTAGGGTTAGAAGAATTATAGTAATGGAAATTAGGGTTACAAGATATAAAAAAATACTGAAGTTATATCTTTGTTATTTGTTTGTAGGCAAGAAATTAGGACTTCAACAAGCTCTATGACTTCAGTCCCAAAGCCGCTGAAGTTTTTGCGTCCGCATTACGGAACTCTAAAATCGTATTATGAGACAATGGCAGATTCAGATTTAAAGGTATCTCTTGTCTTCATGGATATATTTTTTTCTCTGTCTTTCTGATTAACTTTCATTTTGGGTGCAGAAATTGCTTGCAGATATACTATCGGTTTTGGCTTTGACAATGTCTGCAGAGGGTGATCGGGTAAGGGATCATGTGCATATGTTTAATTACATTTTTTAGTATGTAATTAAATGCATTGGTGATTGGTTTAGTGTGTGCTATATAGGGTGAATGTATTTGTTAAAGTGTAATGATCCTTTATGTTGTTTTAAGTATTGTTTTTTGCTACTGATGTTTTCCACATTTCGCACATTCAGGAGAGTTTGAAGTATCGATTGCTGGGTTCTGAAGGTGATATTGGTTCCTGGGGTCATGAGTATGTTAGGTAATGAACTTGTTATTGCTTCATTAGTTACAACTGCAAAAAGAATTGAAAAGTTCATCCATATGCATGTTAAAATATGTAGCCATTGCTTGCTGTACTATAGGATTACCAGTGTAAATTTTAGGCTCAAGTTTTATCAAGACATCCTAAGTGGTAAAAGCCAAGGGTTTCTAGTTTCTGTAGCAACTTAGGCACAGCAACGGTTGATGCCACATAGTTCCACCTATTTATAGGTGTAAACGTATAGCAAGGTTGTGATGTAGAAAACTGTATTAAGTTCATGTTTACTTTTGATCTTGTGCAATATTTACTATATTCTACAATAACATGTTTGTTCACTATTACTGTTGCGTATCCTTTGAAGATTGGTATTTCCAGTTTGAAATTTGAGATTGTATAGCAATTGAATTAATTAGAAGCCATGAATGTTGGAAATGCTATATTTGACCTATTCAGTTCGAAGGGTAGAGTATGGATGGTATTCATTTGTTTAGTTATTTTTGTGTGTTTTATGTACAATATAGACGTGTCTAAGGCAATGTAAGCATCATATAGTATGTTTGCAACTTTGCATATTACAATGCAACAGTTTTCACCTGTCAGAGGTATTCTGCATTCTCTTGTATAATCTATTGCATTGCTACAGAAATTCTCCATATCTAAGACCCATTCGAGCAAATCATAGATTTCTTAGATAATTTTGCTACTTTGTTGGTTGGTCTGATAA
This sequence comes from Smallanthus sonchifolius, assembly GCA_023525975.1. NCBI lineage: Eukaryota > Viridiplantae > Streptophyta > Magnoliopsida > Asterales > Asteraceae > Smallanthus > Smallanthus sonchifolius. Next base: position 82,017,582 of record CM042032.1, on the reverse strand, counting down.
CTGATTGTGTCACTCATTGTTGTAGGAATCTGGCTGGTGAAATTGCACAAGAGTATTCAAAAAGAGTGGTACTGTTTTCTATCTAACGTTATCTTTTTATTATTATTTTCAGATTTCAGATGTTACTTTCATTTTGCGTTTGAAATTATGTATATTTATCTTGAACTTTGTGCCATTTCAGAATGAGGAAGCAACCGTAGATGATCTAATAGAGCTTGTGGAACAAATTGTTGCTTTTCACATGAAGGTATCACTTATTTAATTCTTTATTATGAGTTCTAATTAGTTTGTTGTCGTTTTCTTAACTATTTTTCTTTATGCTAGTGTCTTATCTAAATATTACTTGTTTCTATCTTTTGTTTCTGCATTGCAGCATAATGCTGAACCCGAGGCTGTAGATCTCTTGATGGAGGTATTCTGCTTTACGATTTTTGATGTGCTTTATCTACTTTTTAAAAAGACAAATATGAATCTTTATTGTGAATAAATTCAGGTTGAATTTCTTGATCTACTAGTGAAGCATGTTGACAAAACAAATTACAAAAGAACCTGTCTGTACCTAACAAGTTCAGCGAGGTAAACTACAGAGTATAGATTAATTGTCTTCTGTTAATGGCCTAAAATTTTATTTTCTATGTTTATGTGCTGTCCTTTCCGCGATCCTTATATGTATGCTTCTCACACATTATATGCTTATGTGCTACGTATGGTTCTTTTTCTTTTTTTCAAAATTTTGTAGATACCTCCCTGGACCAGATGATGTCTCAGTTCTGGATATTGCATACACAATCTATAGCAAGTTTGAAGAATTTCCAAGTGCACTTCAGATTGCACTCTATCTCGACAACATGCAGGTTTGCATTTCATGGTTTTTTGTATACTTTTTCTTTTGACATATGATGTGCAACTTACCTATATAATTTAACTTAAACATTGCACAACTGAACATAGCCTTTGGGCGAAAATTATTTTTAGTTACTTGAAGTTCATTTAGGACAGGATCTGACAGAACCTTTTGTTTTATATTAGGGTAAATGCAAATAGTTTCATGATAAGATGATTACTTGTTCTGTTTTCCATGTATTGGGTTTGAGTTCTTATATGTCCTTGGATGTTTCTTCTGCAGCATGTGAAGCAGGTTTTCACTTCTTGTCCTGATCTATTGCGGAAGAAGCAATTTTGCTACATTCTTGCTCGACAAGTAAGTATTAATCCTCATAAGCTGTTTGTTTTCTTATAATTGGTATTGATCATAATTGTTAATCCTTCATGCCTTGCTTTATTCGCGAGGCCTCAAATGATTTTTAAGTATTTTTGTCATCAATATAAATAGACTTGTCTTTATTGATTTATTAAATGAGTGGCATTTTATGAAGTGGTGTGTTGAGTTATTCACAAGGCAGCAAATAAGCTTCGGTGCTATAAACTATGAGTTGTCATTTTGTGTAGGGTATAAGTTTTGAGCTTGATGAAGAAATGTGTGCTGATGAAGAAGACAGAGAGGCCTTGCAAGAGATCATCAACAATACTAAATTAAGTGAAGGCTATCTTACCCTTGCTCGAGATATTGAAGTTATGGAGCCCAAATCTCCTGAGGATATTTATAAGGTCTGAACCATTGACCATGATATCAAACTATAATCTAGGAATCTTTGGTTTACACGTTAAAAGAGCTCATTCATTATCAACCATAACTTAATTGTTAACATCACTCTGATAATGTTTGTTACTTTCATTAGGCACATTTACTTGATGGTCGGGCAAGTGCTGGGGCTAGTGTCGATTCAGCTAGGCAAAACCTGGCAGCAACGTTTGTAAATGCATTCGTGAATGCTGGTTTTGGTCAGGTGGGTTATTTATCTAAGCAAAGATATTATTATATCTTGTGCCAGTGTCTGTAATGATTTGTTTTTCTTCTTTTTCAGGATAAATTAATGACAGTTACTTCAGAGACTTCTGGTGGAGGTTCTTTGGGAAATTGGCTTTTTAAAAACAAAGAACATGGGAAAGCCAGTGCTGCTGCAAGTTTGGTATGTAAAAGCTGTTCTAATTCTCTTATTTTACTTTACACTATGTTCATACTATTTGCATATGATCTGTAAATTTTGTTTGTACCATCTTAGGGCATGATCGATCTTTGGGATGTTGACACTGGGCTTGCCCAACTTGACAAGTACTTCCATAGCAATGATAATCATGTCACAGCTGGCGCATTATTAGGAGTTGGGATTGTAAACTGCGGTATCAAGAATGACTGTGATCCTGTGAGCAGCGAACCATTGACATTTTATATATAAGTCAAATTGGCTATGACCACTTTTTTTGATATCTTAGTTTTTATTTGTTCTTTTCAGGCTTTGGCGCTTCTTGCTGATTATCTGGATAAAGAAGATTCTTCTATTAGAATAGGTGCCATAACTGGTCTTGGTCTTGCATATGCAGGCACACAGAATGAACAGGTTTCCTTTCCTTTTCTTTTCTTTTCTTTTCTTTTACCATACTGTAACTTTGTTCTTTTTGAACATATATGTGTGTGTGTGCATATATAATTAGCTTTTGTTGTTTTTCAGATTCGAGACAAACTCACTCCCATTCTTGGAGACCCGAAAGCACCACTAGATGTTATTGCCTTCACAGCAATTGCACTAGGTTTGGTGTATGTTGGTTCTTGTAACGAGGAGGTTGCTCAGGCAATAATCTTTGCACTTATGGACAGAAGTGAGTCAGACTTGGGGGAGCCACTCACCCGGCTATTACCTCTTGGTTTAGGCCTTCTTTACCTTGGGAAGCAGGTAAATGAAATGCATTTGGTAGAAGCCATTAACTTTTAAGTATTTGTTGTAATATACTAACAAGCACTAAACTTAAATTTTTTTGTCTAATAGGATAGTGTGGAGGCTACTGCTGAGGTATCAAAGACATTCAATGAAAAAATCAGAAAATATTGTGATATGACCCTGCTGTCCTGTGCCTATGCTGGAACTGGAAATGTCTTGAAGGTAATTTACTCTCAAAGCTTATACCAGCATAGCTCATGCAATGTAATAAAAGTTGCTGATGGTCTTTTTTCCCCATAGGTTCAACATTTTCTTGGTCAGTGTGCCCAGCACCTGGAGAAGGGTGAAACTTTTCAGGGTCCAGCTGTGCTGGGTATAGCCATGGTAGCAATGGCCGAGGAACTAGGCCTTGATATGGCAATCCGTTCGTTAGAGCATCTTTTACAGTATGGGGAACAAAATATCAGAAAGGCAGTTCCATTGGCTCTTGGTCTACTCTGCATATCAAATCCAAAGGTGATAAATTATGTGACCAAATCTGCTTGTTGCAGTGGTGAATTTTGTTGTATTTAAATGTTCATAATAATGTGTCCTGTTTTGTTTTAATTAGGTACATGTCATGGATACACTGAGTCGGCTCAGTCATGATGCTGATACAGAAGTTGCTATGGCTGCAGTCATATCTTTGGGGTTGATAGGTGCAGGAACCAATAATGCGAGAATTGCTGGCATGCTTAGGAATCTTTCAAGTTATTACTACAAAGAAGCTAATCTTCTCTTCTGTGTAAATCTCTCTCTTTGCTAGTAGTCAACAAATGCTCTTCCACTCTTGTAACTGCAAACTAATAACATCATGATTTAATTTTTTTATATACTATTATTGTAGGTGCGAATTGCTCAAGGTTTTGTGCATATGGGGAAGGGTTTGTTGACTCTTGCTCCTTACCACTCCGAAAGATTCTTACTATCCCCGTAAGTAGAACTTACTCATAACATGTCTTGGTATAATGCATTTACATCATCATGTGTTTTGCTTGTGATTGTCATAGAAGTTAAGCAGTCTTTTCTAGCCATTTGTTATATGGAACAATGAAAGTAGTCATTTGAAAAGTAAATATATCGAAGTGATAGAATATCAATTTTGGATCCTCTTAAATTTACAATATTGCATTCTTTTTCTATTTTATAGAAGACGAATCACTCTTCTGTATATGAAAGGTCTTTGATTTTTTCTTGCAGGACTGCCCTGGCTGGACTTGTAGTATTACTGCATGCATGTCTTGATATGAAAGCTATAATTTTGGGAAAATATCACTATGTTCTCTACTTTGTAGTCCTGGCTATGCAGGTTTGTACTGTTATTCTAGTGGTGGCCAAATTGTTGATCTTCTTGTACCATTTGGTTAGGCTGACTCACAAAAACAATTTGCCTTTTATTCTTCCCAATTTTCATAATTAGTTAATGTTTTAAATATGATTAGGGAACCATCTTGTTAAGCAATACTCTTATTTTGAAACAGACATAGGAGGCTATGTGTATTGGGAATATACTTTAGGGACTCTTGAACTTCTTGGGTGGTTAACCCGTGTTTAAGTAATTAAGTTTACTCATTTGACCCGTCAAAGGTATAGTTTAACCCAAACTGACCTGTGTATCTGCTAATTTTTGTGAGCACTCAACAGCCTAGAATGTTGCTGACCGTGGATGAAAATCTGAAACCACTAGCGGTACCAGTTCGGGTGGGTCAAGCTGTTGATGTTGTGGGCCAGGCAGGCAGGCCCAAGACAATCACTGGTTTCCAGACCCACTCCACCCCTGTCCTCTTGGCTGCTGGGGATAGGGCTGAACTTGCAACAGAGAAGTACATCATCTTTTTATTACCTTTTCTACTTATTATTGTAAAAGCATGTATTTTAATATTTTGATGGCTGTTTTTCTGTGCAGGTATATCCCCCTCTCTCCTATTCTGGAAGGATTTGTTATTTTGAAAGAGAACCCGGATTACAGGGAAGAGGCGTAGACCCATGGATCATTTCATGGTTGAGAAGACGGGATTTGGTGGAGATATGAAGTAACGTGCTTCAGTGGGACCCGTGTGTGACAGTGATGAAGTTTTATGACCCGGGCTTAAGTTTTGAAGTGGTTTTTTTCTGACATGGATTCTTTTGATTCATGTTCAGATTATGTTTAATGTTGATGTTAAAATAGATTTACGCTTTGTTCATGAACTGATGGCGGTTACACTATGTGACATCATCATCATGAGCATGTTACAACACTGGTTTCAACTAATGCTCTCTCCCAACAAAGTTTGTTTTGCAAATGTAATGTGTTTGTCTTATAGAGGATGATACAAATTGATGACTTGATAGGATCGACTACTTAGACTATTTGTGTGACATAAATCCCATAAAACCAAGACGGGGTTTCACTTTAAACCCATCGTCAATCTGGGAAGAACTAGGGCTCCTCTCGCGGCCTACTTGTTGACCTTATTGCCTCTCGTTTCTTACTTCAATTCGAGTCACTTTGTCTGTCCTCTCTTTCATCAACAGAAGTCTCGGCTATTATAGCTATAAGTGTGGATGTCTAGTCCCGCACGCACAAACCTATATTTCTAGCATTTAGCGCATGTTGTAACACAGGTTTTATTAATAACTTTTGACAAAAATCACATGGATCGATTTTTATTTTATTTTATACCGGATCCACACACAATTTTGATCTCTCATCTATTGCTAAATTGGGTCAAACTCACCTACACCATTTACATTGAGCTAGAATTTGGTTAATTGCATTGTATGATCAACGTTGACTCGATCTTATTTGTGCCTTTGAATCTTTGATTGATCAAAGAAGACAAAATGGATCATGGGTCAAAGGTGTTTTGACACTTGGTTAAAAACAGTCCAAATGCATCGTTGGTCAAACACGTTGACATGGCTTTAGTTTTCATTTCTATTTTAATTTTGAATTAAAAGAAGATATTTTGACTTTAAGAAATAGTCAAAAGATAAATAATAAATACACATTTGATGCAAATATTACGTAGGAATAAAATAACAAGTGGATTGAGCACCCAAACTTCATTAGACCAATGCTAAAGATGATCTTCGATTTATTCAACTCCTTAGTCAATTGTGCTCGACCCATTACATTAGCAATTTAGCATACTTCATAAAATAATGAGTCAAAAATTTTGTGACTTTTGTGGTTTGCCGGATCCGTTTGTTGACCAACTAATTCAAAGATGCATTCAAAAAGTCCAACACTCGTTGGAAACTAATGATTATAGAAAAATAGAAACCCTGTTTCTAGATAAATAACTGGGCTTTATTATAGAAAATATAAAATCTGGGACCGGACTCTATTTGTCAACTTCATACCCGGTGTAAACTCCAAGACCTCCAGACCAGGGTCAGGTTATCCAAGAGTCTCCAGAAAGATAGTACTGAGCTTGACCTTGCAAAACAAGAAACACCGTTAGTCTCGTCACAGTGAGGACCCCGGGGGGTGTCGCTGTGACCAGCCTCCGGCGTGAGAATAAGTATAAGGTTTGGAGGGAGGAAACAAGTAGTAAGCGAGTGTGAGAATGAATGAGAACATGAACATTACCTTGGGTTTGATATGGTATTTATACCTAGTGATTATTTGTCTTTAGCCTGGAGCGTATCTTTGTCTTATTGGCCTGGATATGTAATGCCTGAGTCATTGTTTAAGGTTGTTAGTAACGATTTATGCATTGTCGGGTCTCCTCTATTGGTTCGTACTCTGACATGTGAATTTTTGTCTCCTTTTTACCGTTATCTCTTTGTCTCTTTCTCCTGAACATGTCCGGGTCTCGCCCATCTGCCGGGTCTTTAACTAAAGCCCGGCTTTTGGGTTTATACGCCCGGCCTTAGGTTACTATATCTTTGTAAGTGTTTGTCCGGACTTGGGTTCTGGGATATGTCCGGTCTTCTTTCCGGACCATATCCCAACACGTCCCCCCTAGTCTATTAGTTGCTTTGGTCATGATAGACTAATTTTCTTTTCTCTACTTTTGAGGATCTGAAGTGTCTATTGAGTTGTGGGTTGAAGACAGTTGTATTTGTAGGTACTTGAGTTCTTTTTAGACTCAGATATCCAATGGCTTCTGAGGAGGGGATCCGCCACGTGTTGACCATCTGTCCCTTTCCAATGTTTGAAATTCAAATTACTTTTTAACCGACTTACTTTTTCCCTTTATAACTATTGTAATCTTCTTATCCTTTCTTTTTTACGCCCTTTTTTTTTTCTTCCAGACATTCGCTCTGCCCCTTCTCTTTCCCCCTGGTTTTCTTCACTCAATCTTCATCGTCCTTCCCCGTCTTATGGAGCCAGGTGCGTTTGTTTCTCTTTTGTTTTTCTTTTGACTTTCCTTTCTCTTTTCTTTTCTGTTTTTCGTGAGAAGTCATGGGTGAGCGTCATAATCTTGTTATGACTCCGTCCGTTCTGTCCGCTCAGGAACTTAGGGTTTTTTGTGAAAAATACAATATTCCCTTTATAACTATTGTAATCTTCTTATCCTTTCTTTTTTACGCCCTTTTTTTTCTTCGAGACATTCGCTCTGCCCCTTCTCTTTCCCCCTGGTTTTCTTCAGTCAACCTTCATCGTCCTCCCCCGTCTTATGGAGCCATGTGCGTTTGTTTCTCTTTTGTTTTTCTTTTGACTTTCCTTCCTCTTTTCTTTTCTGTTTTTCGTGAGAAATCATGGGTGAGCGTCATAATCTTGGTATGACTTCGTCCGTTCTGTCCGCTCAGGAACTTAAGGTTTTTTGTGAAAAATACAATATTCCCCAAGGATTGAATCCTACCCTGTCGGTTCCTGTTCAGACTGTCGTTGCCCCGGATGGGATGATAACTTTATATACCAAGAGTTTTGAATTTGCTAACTGTCGTTATCCTCTTACTTCCTTCCTCTTAGAATTGCTACTATTTTATGGCGTTCGTTTTGACCAGATTAGCCCTTTAGGTATTTGCAAAGTATTCCATTTTGAGGTTGCCTGCCGTGCTTGTGGGGGGTGGCCTTCCGTGAACTTGTTCTGTGTTTTCTATCATCTTGGCACTGCCGGCGATTGGTTAACCTTTATCAAGAGAAGGAAACCTAGCCCGTCAATGGCTCTTAAAATCCCCAATTCTCTAAAAAATTGGAAAGATCACTTCTTTTATGTTTCTTATGCTTTCCTCTCCGTTACCCTGCCTCGTCGGGACATTAGTACTCCCATTGAAGATCCTTCTCCTGCCGAGGGTACTTACGAGGATGGGTTGTGCACCCTTTTGACTTCTCGCTCCTCTTCCATCGTTGTTTTTGATGAGCCAGTCCTAGTCCTAGCTGGTGTTAGTTAAAATTGGGATACGCCTCTTCTCCGTCCCGTCCTTGTTCGTAATGGTGTTGGTGAGTGGGGGAAAATTATTTTTGTTTGACTGTCTCTCTTTTTTTTTTATCGAGGTTTAACTCTGTTTTTCTTTTTATTTTGCAGAGGTGGATTTGCTGGATATTGTAATGGGAGGTGACCTCGGTGTCACCTGAAAAACTGTTGATGTCGTTCCTGGGGCTGTACCTAGCCCTGTTCAAGCTTCGTCGGCTCACAATGTTTCTGCCGCTCAGGGGATCACTATTAGTCCCCTGGAGTCGGAAGACGAGAATGAGGAGGTGCTTCTGGTTCACCGGTGCAAGAGGAAGATCGAGGAGTCTTCCAGTGGGTCATCCCCGAAACGTCCCAACATACGAGTGATATTTAATCCTCCCACTCCTTCTCCGGCCATTATCGAACCTTTGACTGCTACTGTCCCACATTCGACCGTCCTCCCTCTCCGTTCTTTTCCGATGCAACCTGACCTGCCTGTTGATTCCCCTGTTGATCGGATTACCGACCTTTCTCCTCCTCCCCGGGGTGCCTCCCCCCCTTTCCCCTGTTCCCGGGGGTGAGGGTTCTAGCTCACGCCCATTTGATGATCATTTTCCTTACGAGCTAGGTCATGGAGATGAGATCCCTATTTTATCCAAGGAGGATCAAGCCGCACCTTTTTTTCCCAACTGGTCGTTGGCCACATGTACTGTACTTGATTCGGCTGAAGTGGGTCACGACCTTTTAGAACATGTCCTCCCTTACGGGGAGAGGGTTTTTAACAGGGGTCTTACCACTGCCCAGCTTAGTCGGGATCACCGTTTTTACATGGCCAACCAGTTGTCTCGCTCTATTGAGATGCATCATAGGATGCTTTATTTTGAGGGTCGGTACCATGCTCCTTTATCCCGACACAATGATTTTGGTGTTTACCTGGAGAAGGTTATGGTGGAGAAGCATACTTTCCTGAAGGAACTGGAGGAAAAGGGGCGGCAACTACAAAGGGTGGAATTGGAATTAGAGGGATCCAAGGTTGAGCTTCAGAAAATGGACTCTATCATTCAGGGCTCTAAGCTTCACGAGGCCGAGATTATCCGTCTTAGGGAAGAGATTTCTGGCTTATCTCAGCAGGTGTCGGATAAGGAAGTGGAGTGTGTCAAGACGTCCTCCGAAATGAATCTTTTGCAGGTGGACTTGGATCATGTCCGTGGTGAAGTCCGATCCTTGGAGGTGATTTTCCCTTGTATATTTCTTGTATATTTCCTTGTTTCTTTTAGGTTTTATTTCCTGTTTATGTCGTACCTTTTGTAGGAGGGTGAGAGAGGGTTAAAGGCCCAGTTGGCCAGTCTGGATGAAGACAAGCAGCACCTGGAAACCTTACTGGATGACAAGGAGGATGCTTGGTCTTTGGAGAGGAACGCTCTAGTGGCAGAAAGAGATGGACTGAAGGCGGATCTGGCTGCTGTGTTGGCTCAGAAGGAAACTTTGGTTCTAGAGAACCATCGTTTGTCTTTTGAGCATGATTGGCTTATCGGTTCAGGTTTCCGGCTCTTTTATGAGCGTCTTAGAGGTAGCCGGGAATGACTTTTATTGGTAGGTGCTGTTAACAAGGTTGCCAAGGTTGTAGGTTTTCAGGAAGGGTTGGTGGCGGGGTATGCGGGAAGTAAGGCACAGGTTCCGTTGGAGTCTGTGGAGTGATATGATTCGAACGCCTTTCAAAGGCTCCGTGATAACACTATAATTTTGCAAACCTCCAACCATTCCTTGGTGACCCGGTTGGCCATCTTAACTGAAGCTTCTCTTGGCGTCCTGAAGGCTGTTTTTACCGGTGCCGCTACTTCTTCTTACAGTGTCGTGCCTTAGTAGATTTCTTTAGGCTTTTGGACTTGTAATTTAATTTATGAATGTATTTGCTTTTGGATCTCACATTTTAGTCTTTTGCGCGTTTGTCTTTATTTATTCCTACCCGATGGCTTTTATGTTTTTTATTGAACTTTATACCCTTGGCAAGAGGTATAAGTTATGTAGTGGTTTGCTCGGGGGTGATGCGGCCGGATAGCCTTTTTATTTTTTATCGAGTCTTATTCCCTTGGCAAGGGGCATAAGTTATTTTCAGTGACTTGTCAGGGGGTGATCTAGCCGGATAGCCTTTTTATTTTTTATTAAGTCTTATGCCCTTGCCAAGGGGCATAAGTTATTTTCAGTGACTTGTCCGGGGGTGATCCGGCCGGATAGCCTTTTTATTTTTTATTGAGTCTTATTCCCTTAGCAAGAGGCATAAGTTACTTTCAGTGACTTGTCCGGGGGTGATCCGGCCGGATAGCCTTACGAATTCGTTTGTCCTAATCTTTTAGCATGTGATGTTTTTAAGAAAAAAACGCAACTTTCATTAGATAAGGCTTCAAGCCATTGTAAGTAGACTAGAAATGACATTGGTTGGGGTGCTCGTTCTTACATGAAGTATTTCTTTAGCTGCATTCCATGCCAAGTACGGGGGATAGGTGTGCCATCCGGCCTGGCCAACTTATACGATCCCCTGGTGTTAGCTTCGATTACTTGGTAGGGGCCTTCCTACCTGGTCCCAGCTTACCGGTGTCTTCTTGTAGGCTCGCTTCATTGTCCCGCAATACCCACTCTCCGGGCTTAAAACTCTTTCCTCTAACGCGGCTGTTGTAGTATTTTCCCACCTTCTTCTTGTATCTTGTTTCTCTGGCGATAGCCATTTCTCGGCGCTCTTCCAGCAGGTTTAAGTGGAACCTTAGGTCTTCTTCATTTCCTTTTTCTTCTACCCGGGCTCGCCGGCTGGGCAATCCTATTTCCGTTGGGATCATTGCTTCAGTTCCGTATGTTAAGTTGAACGACGTTTCTCCGTGGCTGGTCATTGGTGTGGTGCGGTGAGCCCAGAGTACATGTGGGATTTCTTCCACCCAGCTGTGGCTCTTAGGTTCGAGGAGGTTTTTCATCCCTTCCACAATGCTCCTGTTGGCCCGCTCCACTTAGCCGTTGGACTGAGGGTGTTTAACAGAAGAGAACACTTGTGTTATCTGCAATTCGGCACACCAACTTTTGAATGGATTTTCTGCAAACTGCCTTCCGTTGTCATTCACCATCTATTTTGGTATTCTAAATCTGCAAACTATGTTTTCCCATACGAAACGTTGCATTTGCTGTCCTGTGATTGTTGCTAGTGGTTTTGCCTCGATCCACTCGATCGCTACAATAAGGAATTTCACCCTTCCCGCTGCTTCTGGGAAGGGTCCTACAATGTCTATGGCCCACTTAAAGAAAGGCCATGCGAAGGTTACCGAGATTAAATTCATGCAAGGGCGGCGGCTTACCGGAGCATGTCTTTGGCAGTTATCACATCTTTGGATCTCGTCCACCGCTGTTTTGTACATCTCGGGCCAATAGTATCCAGCTCTCATTTCCCATGCTACTACCGCCTTTGGTCCCGAGTGCATACCACAGATGTCTTCGTGCAATTCTCTGATCACATAGTTGTCTTCATCTAGGTCCACACATTTCAGCATGGGGCCTACGTAGGACTTCCGGTATAATTGTTCATCTTCTACTGCATAATTAAGGGCTTTGCATTGTACCTTCCATGCCTCCTTCTGGTATGGTGGAAGGATTCCTTTATTCAGGAAATCTAGCAGTGGGGACATCCACGTTCTTTGTTTTTTTTTGTTTCTATCGTCTCGACGTTCTTCTCTGTCGTGGATGGCTCGGCTAGTACTTCCACCCGAATTTCCTTGGCTAGATGACTGAATGCTACCGAGGCTAGCTTTCTGAGCGCATAAACCTTTTTGTTCTAGCTCCTTGGAATGTGCATTACCTTGCAATACTTGAAATTGGTCGTCAATTCCTCTACTTTGGCTCTGTATTGCTTCATTGTTTCGCCCTTGACTTCATAGACATTGTTGACTTGGTTTGCCACTAACATGGAATCTACGTGTGCTTCTATCCGGGCTATTTTCATTTCTAGTGCTATACGTAGTCCCGTAAGAAGGTCTTCGTATTCTGCTTCGTTGTTAGTGCTTTTGAAGTCTAGTCAGAGTGCATAGGTGAGTTATATGCCTTACGGGCTAATCAGTATCAAACCTGCTCCACATCCTTCATCATTGGAAGCTCCGTCTGTAAAGAGTTTCCATGGTTCCTGTTCCCCGGCTTTCTCATCCCTTTCTTCTGACACCTCCATCTTGTCTTATTGGGTTTTTGGTAGTTCTGCCAGGAAGTCTGCAATTACTTGCCCTTTGAATGTTGTTCGTGGGCAGTAAGTGATTTGATGATCTCCTAACTCAATTGCCCATGTGGCTAGCCTTCCCAAATATTCGGGTTGTTAATACCCTGATTGGATGAGCCTGGAAGTATCGTCGGAGACGTCGGGATGCGTAAACTAGTGCCAGAGTTAAATTTTCCATATCCGGGTATCGAGTTTCCGGATCTTTAAGTGTTCTGCTAACAAAATAGATTGGGGTCTGGGTTTCTTCTCTCTATGTCATGAGCACTGCACTGACAGCACTTGCGGATGCAACTAGGTACATAATCAATGTCTCCCCGGGGTTGGGTGCTGTTAGTGCCGGTAGGTTGCATAGGTGAGCCTTCATTTCTTGGAATGCCGCTTCTGCTTCTGTTGTCCATGCAAAGTCGTTCTTTTGGAGGCAATTTTTTAGCGTTCCCATAAATGGGAGTGACCTGTCAGCCATTCGGGATAGAAATCTGTTCAGCGCCACCGACCGCCCATTCAGTCTTTGCACCTCTTTTAGCGTTTTTAGGGAGGGCATCTTAGCTATGGCTTCCACCTTTTCCGGGTTTGGCCGAATTCCTTCTCTAGTCACCATTATCCCTAGGAATTTGCCTTCTGCTACCCCGAATGAACATTTCTTTGGATTGACCTTCATGCCGGCCTCCCGGAGTGTTTTGAAGGTTTCCTCTACATCTTTGATCATTCCCTCTTCTGTTGTACTTTTGATTACCAGTTCATCTACGTAGACTTCAAGATTCTTACCAATTTGTTTTGCAAAAGTCTGATCCATGAATCTTTGATTTGTGGCCCCTGCATTCTTCAGGCCGAATGGCATTTTGGTGTAGCAAAACACTCCTTCGTCCGTGTAGAAAGCTGTTTTTTCTTCATCTTCCGGGGCCATTTGTATCCGGTGGTACCCTTGTATGCATCTAGAAAACACCTTATTGGGAAGTCTGCTAGGGCTTCTACCTTCATTTCCATCTCTGGCAAGGGGTAACAATCTTTAGGAGTTGCCTTATTGAGGTCTTTAAAGTCTATGCACATCCTCCACGATCCGTCTCCCTTTGCTACCATCACAGGGTTTGTTATCCAAGATGGGTACTTGACCTCCCTTACTATTCCTGCTTGTAGTAGCTTTTTGGTTTCCGTGCATGCAGCTTTACGGCGTTCCGGGCCCATACTTCGCCGCTTCTGTCGGATTGGAGCTGCCGTGGGATGTATATTAAGCTTGTGTTCTACCAAATCCCTTGGGATGCCTTCCATATCCGCCTCTTCCCAAGCAAACACATCCATGTTGCGGATGAGCAACTCCTTCAAATCTGTCTTTAATTTGTTGGATAGCCGCGCTCCTACTTTGATAGTTTGCTCTGTGAAATCACCATTCATCATCCAAACTTCCTCTTCCTTGTCTCGGCTTTCCTTAGTTCTATCCAATGCAGCAACTATCTCCGTAGCCGTGCTAACTGATGCAATACCTTTTGGGGTGGGGAATTTCATGATTCCGTGATTGTTGGAAACTACTCCCCTGAAGGCCTTTATTCTCGGCCTGCCCATGATGATGTTGTTTTTAGAATTGGCTCGTACTATGGAAAAAGTTAGGTTGACAGTATGGAACATGTCTCCTTCCCCCAGGGTGACATGCAGGGTTACTTTGCCTACTGCCAGTACTCTTTCCCCCGAAAATCCTACCAACGGTAGATGGTCCGGGACTAATCTAGCTTTTAAATCTTCATCCAGATGCTCGAAGCAATGTTCGAACATAATTTCTACTCCACTGCCCCCATCCACATGTATTCTTCCACTACAATGACCAGCCCCATTTGCAGAGATGACCAGCGGGCCTTCCTGGATGTCTTTGTCTATCAGTGATTCGAAAAAGATGGATTGCATCATCCATGATTCTAGTGGTGGGGATTTTCTTTTGTGGTCGGACTCCTCTTTTTGAACTTCCTCTTGTGTGGATCATTTCCACTCTTCCTCTGTCTTTCAGGGGTGGTCTATGCCTGTCTCCCTCGAGTTTTCTATCTCTGTTCCTTTGCTGGCTTATTTATTTAACCAAGTGAGACAGCTTGCGTGTTTTACCGCCTTCTCTATCTCCCTTTTCAAATGTTTACAATTATCCGTAGTATGACCTCCTATCTTATGGAATTCATAGAATTTGCTTGATTCTTGTATGTATGGCCGTGGTCTAACGGGTCTAGATGGTTGGAAGCTTTGGCTTACTCGTTCTGTTGCCCAAACTTGGCTTGGTGTTTTTGTGAGAGCTGTAAAGTCGAATGTCCGGTCCTGCTTTTCACCCCCTTGCCTCATTGGTTCACTATTATACACTTGTTTTGAATATGGGCTGAATGGTGTAGTAGGGTGGGGTGAGTACCTGGATCTTTCTGGCATCGGTGGGCGGAACTTATGAAGGGAATTGCTTGTTGGAGTATATCTGCCTCCCCTGCTGTCTGGTTGCTTGCTTTTATGTCGGGAGTTTCGGCTGTCCCATTTTCTAGCCCTGTCCGACGTGTCTTTGCCCCTAATGAATGCTCGTACCCTATCCATCAACACATCAAAGCCTTTTGGATAATCTTCCCCCAATTTTTCTTGTAGTTGTGTGTGCCGTACTCCGTTGATGAAACTGCTCACCTTCATTTGTTCCGATACGTCCTTTATCAACAAACTCTCATTAATGAACCGTTCCATGTACTGCTCTACACTTTCGTTTTCCTTTCTTCGGATGTGCATGATCTCGTTGGCGTTCTTGAACCTTTTCTTTTGTTGGCCGAAATTACGGAGCAACTTTTCTTTCAACTAGATGAAGTTATCTATACTTTGTGAAGGTTAGGAGTTGAACCATACCCTTGCCGGACCTTTCAATGTCTGAGCAAACATGTGGCACCAGACCGGGAGAGACCATTGCTCGACGTAGGCCGCGCCATTAAAGGTGTGCAAGTGGTCTTCCAGGTCTTGGCTGCCATCGTACTTACTGATACACGTTGGCATTTTGAGCTTAGCCGGGAGTGGTGCCTCCGTCAGCCGGGTAGTAAACTTGGATTGTTCCGCCAGGTGGTCCGGTCTGTAAGGTTTGGTTAGGTCATCCTATGCTCTTTTCCCCTACGGGCCGTTGTCGGGTTTGTTGCTTGTGTTGTCCGCTCCCGCCGCCTTACCGGCCGTCAAGTGTGGTGTGAGCATTGTCAACAATTGGTTTAGTAGGTTAGGTGCATCTTCAGTTGGCGCGTACATGTTGTCTTCTTTTTGCTTGCCCTGTCGGACTACTCCAGCATCGGCCGGGCCTTCCAGCTGTTTGTTTTTGTTCGTTGCTTCCTTAGTTGTATCAAATACCAATTTTGTTTGAACTTCAGCGAGTTTATCTGCTTTGTCCAGAGCTGCTAGCTCCGCCCGGAGTTTATCCCGGTTGCTCCGGACGAACTCTGGGGTGATTTGAGCTGTTGCACCGGATGCTTCTTGATCAGATTCATCCAATGCATCTTCCACCAAAACATAATTTTCTAAGGATTCCTTCATCTGGCTTTCTTTCTCTCTACCTTCCCCTCTTTCAACGAACAACGTTCCTTTCAATAATACGTCAGGAGAGGGTGCTGGATAAGGGTTTTGCTGCTGGTTTGACATGGTGACTGTGTGGGATTAGGGTTTCACGTTGTTTTTTTAGCTGAGTTGGTTTTAGGGTTGATCCAATTTGGATGGCGTCACAGTAAACTCCAAGACCTTCGGACCAGGGTCAGGTTATCCAAGAGTCTCCAGAAAGATAGTACTGAGCTTGACCTTGTAAAACAGGAAACACCGTTAGTCTCGTCACAGTGAGGACCCCGGGGGGTGTCGCTGTGACCAGCCTCCGGTGTGAGAATAAGTATAAGGTTTGGAGGGAGGAAACAAATAGTAAGCGAGTGTGAGAATGAACGAGAACATGAACATTACCTTGGGTTTGATGGGGTATTTATACCTGATGATTATTTGTCTTTAGCCTGGAGCGTATCTTTGTCTTATTGGCCTGGATATGTAATGTCTGAGCCATTGTTTAAGATTGTTAGTAATGGTTTATGCATTGTCGGGTCTCCTCTATTTATTGATTCGTACTCTGACATGTGGATCCTTGTCTCCTTTTTACCGTTAGCACTTTGTCTCTTTCTCCTGAACATGTCCGGGTCTCGCCCATCTACCGGGTCTTTAACTAAAGCCCGGCTTTTGGGTTTATAGGCCCGGCCTTAGGTTACTATATCTTTGTAAGTGTTTGTCCGGACTTGGGTTCTGGGATATGTCCGGTCTTCTTTCCGGACCATATCCCAACACCCGGTTTACTACGACAAACCCGACTCTATTTGAAAAATCAATCCCTTGAGGAGGGGTCTGTATCTAGAAACATTTTTTTCCTCAGACAATAAACTCTCTTTGTCGACCACCTTTGTAATATCTTAACCCGGAATAAGCTGATGTGTCGCTGTTACGGAAACAAAGACAATATATTAATAATCCAATAACTTCACCTTAAATAAAAAAAAACTTGTAATAAAAAACAAAAATATGAGTAAAATAAATACTCAATACTAGTTTAATCTTTATCTTTTATCTTCTTTTAGTTCTCTATGATCTAAACTCTTTATTGCCTGTCAGGAACAGCTTAAAAGGAAGCATAAATAAAAGTAGGATTAAGTGAGTTGTCTAGAGAACAGAGAAACATGATACATTTTTTTTTAAAAGGCAGACTTGTATTAAAAGTCTAGAAGGATCTAGCAAACTAACAAAAACCAATAATGAAAAAAAAAATCTAAACAAATAATTAGAAACCACAAAAATACAGAAAGCACCTCTTAGAAATTAAAAGAGCTACAATTCCCCCAATCTACTCCCCGATCTTCCTTCTATTTTTTGCCCATAAGTAGCTTGAACACTTAAGATTTTCAAACAACCATCGGAGAGATGCCCGTTTGCCCAAAAAAACTACTCCGTTCCTTATTTTTCAATACACCAAATTGCGGATAATATTACCACTTGAAAAGCTTTGTGTTTTTGGGATGCCACCAAGTTAGCTTTGTGAAGTTCCAAGATGTCTCTAACCGAGAAAACAAAGATATGTGAAGTTTTACACCATGTGCTAATAAAGCCCCAAAACATGTTGGCATAGTAACATGAGGTAAACAATTGTTTAGCAGTCTCCACATTTTGTGAGCAAAGCGGACAACAATCTGAAGTTAGATTCACCCTCCTCTTGATTAGAGCTTGTCTCGTAGGAATCCTGTCGAGATCCGCACGCCAAGCCAATATATTCACCTTTAACGGAACCGAGCTGCACCAATTAAACACATGGGCTTCCGATGGATTATAAACCGGGCTAAGCAACACATGCATTGATTTGACCGAAAAAACCCATTGTTCATTGTGTTTCCAAATCCAGACACCTTCCTTTTCCTCCACCATTTCATTGAAATTTAGACTTCGAGAACTAATTGCTACCTCTAATTTTTTGATGTTACCCCACACTCCAGCCAAATCTCTTCTGCCATGAAGATAAACATGATAATAATAATAATAATAATAATAATAATAATAATAATAATAATAATAAATAATAATAATAAATAATAAATAATGCAAATTTAATTTCATATGAAAAGTATTTACACTACAAGGGATCAAAACATTATTTAGGAAAACCATCTGCATTCATTATTTGTATTTTAGAAAGCAATTTATTTATAGTAAAAGAATATTATAAGTTGATTTAGAAAGTGGACCAACTATTATTTTAAGAAAACTGAATATATTCGAAACACACACATCTATGGGTTCAGTTGACAAGAAAGAATTTAAGTTTAACGAAAATGTGACGGATTTAGTTTGAAATAAATTCTTTTATAAAACTTTGAGCTTTCAAAACATCTCTTATTTCATAAAAAAATGTAAACATAAATTTTGGTTTTAAACTTTAAAATATTATTGTAACGAAGTCGTTTTATTTTGTTAGAGCTTTTATGATTTAAAAGGGTCGATTGATAAACCATTTTATATGTAGGGTTAGTTATAATAAAAACGGTATTTAATCTAAAAAGGGTAAAAAGGGCTTTAAGCTTGATATGTGCCCTTTTATTATTTTTGAAGAGATGGCATATTGGTCATCGTGTCAAATACGTAATGTCAGGTCTGGTTATTGTGTCTAAATGTGAGGTCATTGTGTCAAATATTTTTCTATCATTGTGGTATATGTATTCATCATTGTGTTTTACGTTTTAGATAATTTTGTGTTATTTTTGACACTGTTTTTTTATGTATTATATATAACACAGTGATGAAAAATATTTAACACAATAACCTGATATTAGACATAATGACATGACATTAGAAAAATATTTAACATTAGACACAATAATGAAAAATATTTGACATTATACACAATGATGAAAAATATTAGACACAATGACCTGACATTAGACACAATGACCTGACATTAGACACATTGACGAGCAATAATCACAATGAGCTGAAAAACGTAAATTTTTGTTTTTCATTTTTGTATATAATGACACTATACTCGTTTTAAAGATAAAAAAAACGCTCGTTTTTATGGTGTAATTTTTTGAAAAAAATAAGAGTAAATTACTATTTGAGTCCCTAACGTTTGACCATTTTAACTATTTGAGCCCCTTATGTTTAAATTCGTCTCTTTTAACCCTGACGTTTCATTTTTGTTCTATTTGAGTCCAGATGACTAACTCTGTTAGTTTTTCTGTTAATTTTTTTTTTTCTGAAATGACCAAAATACCCTCAGGGACTCAAATGGTTAAAAACACATTATATATTCTACCATCTCTTCTCCACCACCACCACCACCTCCACCTCTCTTCTACCCTCTCTCTTCACCACCACCACCATCGCTGCCGCCACCCCCCTGGTGTCAAATATATTCATGGAGCCTAGCACCCCCTAGTCCATCTCCTTCAGTGAAGACGGCGTGACGGGAAACCACTGCAAGGAGCGGTGATGGTGTAATCGTTCGGCGGCCGGGAGGGGAACAAGGACAGAGGCGGCGATGGAACTTGCAGATCCAGATCCGCGCAGCAGTAGAAACGTCTGGTGGTCTAGTAATGGCATCGCGTTTCCGGCGATACACGGTGGAGGATGGTCGAAGACGCTGGCGGCTAGGGTTTTTAGAGATTCTTACACGGTGGAGGATGGTCGAAGACGCTGGCGGCTAGGGTTTTCATTGTTCATTACCTCTGGCCCTAAATCCCAATCAACATAAGAGATTTTTACCGTTCCGCCACCACCGCCGATTATCACTGACGTTTATCTCTACAAACACGATCCCTAGCAGCTTCCCAATACGTTTTCTCAAATCATGTACATCTTATTCCGTAATTTACAAAGTCTGATTTGCCCTAGTTTTAGCCTTAATTTTGACCTAATTTTATTCATAAATGGCTTTGTTTGGAACAACGGATTGGTAAACAAAATATTGATCGGATAATTTCTGCTGTGAAAGTTGGGGAGGATTCAAAGGTTCTGATTTCAACAGGGTCGGAAGGATTTGTTGATCAAGTGGTTGAGACATGTTCTTGCAAACAGTTGCTTGTTCATAATTGCGAACAGTGGAGAACATGAAGCAGTCCCTGGTGGTGGTTGCCGGAGATGATGGAGGTGGTGAAGACAAAAGGGTGAAGATAGTGGGTTGGTAAAAATAAATGTAATTTTAACAATTTGAGTCCATGAGGGTATTTTGGTCTTTTACTTAAAATATTAACAGAAAAACTAACAGAGTTAGTCATCTGGACTCAAATAGAAGCAAAAATGAAACGTCAGGGTTGAGACGAATTTAAACATAAGTGACTCAAATAGTTAAAATGGTCAAATGTCAGGGACTCAAATAGTAATTTACTCAAAAAATAATATCGTATGTAAAAATTATGAACGTTTAAAAAAGAGGGGGGGGGGGGGCTTGATAAAAAGCCAACAAAAGTGGTAATGACTAAAATACCATTTCAACAACTTTTTCTTCTACAATTTGATCTCAACAATTAAAAATATATCTAATAGTTATAAATCTTTCTCACCTTTTTTAGATTTAAAAGTCTTTTTATATGAACCTAATCTTTTGTATGTATAGGAAATAATATAAGTACGGAGACATGACTAACAGTTTAACAAAACAAACAGATATGGAAACTTATTTTAAAAATATAATAGTATAATATAAAACAAAGTTTGAAAATTAGAAATAATGTATTTGAATGTTGGAATAACGCGATGTTAAATAAAATTTGATGGAGGTGTGGGCATATACACCTACCATCCACCCTGAAATCGAAAGTGTGTGCGTATATATCATACCATCAATCCATACACCTCCTAAATAAAATTTGATTTGAGCAATATACTCCTAGAGTTCTAAACATAGATATCTTGATCTCTACTCACCACCACCACGATCGGTTCCACGCCATCTATGTCTTGATGACATGCCTATGGAACCCCGTCACTAAATATGAGTGGTAGCCTAACTATCTAACATATAACTGGATACGAAAACCAAATGGGTGGTTCAACCACCTACGCGATGCAAAATATATATGCATCAAAGTCTAGTAGTCTTATTGTCTTAGGGGAACATGTAATAACGAGTACATGTTAAATAAACATACCACATGTTAAACGTATTACAATACTTACATAAGGCAAAGAGCAAACATTTCAGGTCTAAGTTAAAACACTTTGATACATAAATAATAAATATTAAATATGCATCAAATGATGGGCCCATAAGGCACAAACATGCGTCACCATGTGTCCATTTTTCAAGTTTTATTTTAAATCAAGAAAAATTACTTTTTGACCCGTCAAGTTTAGCCAACTCTGCATTTTATACCTAATGCTTATTTATATATATATAGGGGATGGTTGTACTAAAAATGATTTTTTTTCCTAAAAAGAAGATTTTAAACATGGTGTTCTTTCATTTTAGGTATGTTGTTTTTTATTTTATTTATGTAAACATACTTAAAAGTTGAAGAACAACATGCCTAAAATTTAAAATACCATGCCCTTTTTAGGAAAAAAAGTCATTTTTAGTATAACTCAACTATATATATAGGGTGAGAATCAAATAAGAAGTAGTTTTTCGCTAATAAATCTAAGAAATGACAAAAAGCTTAAGAAACGATATCAAACGAAATCTGATTGAGCTAATTTCAACGGTGTTGGAACCGTCTCGTCAAACTCTACCATATTAGATTTTAGGGTTTAGCTTTTAAGGTTTAGATTTTATATTTGAGTTATAGGGTTTTAGCCTTATGGTGCCTTAGGGTTTAGCTTTTAGGGTTTAGATTTTATGGTTTAGGTGTTTTTTGGGGTGGGGGTTTAGGTTTTTAGGGGTGGGTGGATGTGGGTTTAGGTTTTGGGGGGGGGGTGGGGTGGGGGGTTTAGGTTTTGGGGGGTGGGGGGTTGGGGTGGGGGGTTTAGGTTTTTGGGGGAGTGGGGGGTAGTGGTTTTAGGCTTTTTGGGGTGGGTTGGAGGGGGGGTTTAGGTTTTTGGGGGTGCGGGTGGAGGGGGGTTTAGATTTTTGGGTCCGGGTTAGTGTTCGATGAGACGGTTTCAACGCCGCTGGAATGAGCTCAATCGGAGTTCGTTTGACCCACTTCTTAGGATTTCTTAGCGAAAAACCACTTTTTAGTGGAACCGTCCCCTATATATATATATATATATATATATATATATATATATTTGTTTGTTTTTTAATCCACTCATAATTTTTGTTTTTGTTTTTTATCTTTTAAAATTTAATGTTTAATAAAATTCCTAATATACCATTGCGACGTGCTTATTTTTATCTACGTTTCTGTGTAAATTTCACTCAAAACGGAGTTGTGCGTCATGACGTATACGTCATCGAAGCAAAAACGTATAAACCGTCAAAGTTGATTCAAGGTTTTGATTTCTTTACAACTTCCTTTTCTTTTCTTACTACAACTTTTAAAATATGATTACGTTAATATTTTTAAATGTTTGATTTTTTCGTTGCGACGCGCTTATTTTTATCAATGCTCTGGTGCTACTTTTTTTTAACGGTTATGGTGTCACACCCCAACCGACGGCGGAATACGTCGGGGCGGGACATGTAGACTGTTCATAAGCTCATGGTTTACTAAAGTTGTAATATTTAAACAACCAATTTCATTTCAAAGATCAAAACATCAAATCCAACAGTACAGAAATGGAAATTACATAAATAAGTTATTTAATTTAAATACTAGGTCCTCAATCTTAAGTGGAGCAACTTGTCCTTAACTTAAACATTCGTACCTGAAACATGATAAAAACGAGGTCAACTAAAAAGTTGGTGAGCATACATAGGTTTTTGACACCACAAATAGATTTCAAATGTTTTGTACAATTTATATGATACATGGTTTATAAAACATTTATGGAGAATCTAAGTTAAGCTAGGTGTACAAATCAAACCTTATGACCGAAGGGCATAACAACACATGTTATCCTAATGTAGGACGTAACAACACATATTATCCTAACATAGGGCATAACAACAAATGTTATCCTGATGTAATGTCGGTAACGATCACCCTACCTGGGTGGGTTTGTCAAACACAATAGATCTATCAATGTTAACCGTTGGCTTGTACTGAGTTAATGATTGTACAAGTGTGTCATGTATATGTAGTTCAACTCATAGCATTCAAGCACAAAAGCACAAATTACACAAATAGTCATAATGTAGAATTGTATTTGTAATTGCAAATAGTTTTCAATGCACAACATGTTTCACCCCAAAATGTACAAAAATGAAAAGGGCTATGTAAACTCACTTGAATAAGTTGTGTAGATAACACGAGTAAATGAAGCACAAGTGATTATCAAATCACAAGTTTAACCTAGAATGAAATGTATAAACTTGCATTAATAATGTGCACGGAGTCTAAATCATGATCAAATGTTCATCGGGTTTCATATGTGTGGATTTGTACAAGGGTTGTGTCATTTTATATGAAATGATGTAAGTTAACAAAAGTTTGATATGTAAAATTGTAAGTTCAAAGTATATATGAAAAATAATATTTGTCTTTAGGGTTTATGCTTAATTAATTTAAATAAATAAATTCCTTTTACTTATTTAAAATAATATATATATTTTTTAAGAATTGTAATATTATATTTATTAAAATAAATAAATCTATCTTATTTATTCATTTATGATAATGTGTCAAACTATAGGGTAAATATATATATTAATACATATTAAAACCCTAAATAAATTTGTTAATGTGAAAAGATAATTAATAAATAAATTTGTTTATTTATTTATTATTAAAGTAATATGTTCTAAAATAAGGAATGTAGTTATTAATATATATATATATATATATATATATTTAGAAAAAGTTTTATTTGTTTTAAACTCTAATATGTATATATATAGTTTAATAGAAAAACAAATGATTTATGAGAATGTATTTTTATAAAAATCTTGTCACATTTTTTTATAAAATTAGGAAATTAAATACTTGGTTTTAAAATTTAATAATTTATTTAAAAATGTATTTTTAAATGATTAAAAAGAGATTTTAAACAATTAAATTTGTAAAATAGATGTTTTATGTTAAAAATTGTAAACTATTGCTTTAATCTGATCTAAATAAGGTTGGGTTTATAAAAATAATTTTTATTCAATTTTTGTAGCATTAAAATCATTTTTTTTATAAAATAAACAGGCCACCCGGTTCGAACCCGGGTGGTTCCTGTGTGGGTCGAGGATGTTACCGCTCGGGCAAGGACCCAATTGTTGAATAAATCTGGCATGAGAGTGTATTAACACGAATGGAACAGGGGGCCGGGTCTGGGTTTGAGGCTCGCGCAAAAAGAAGCTGGGATTGTGGGTTTCGAACCCACGCCACTCGGTTCGATGGTGCAGGACTTACCACTCGAACCGAGTGGTTTCGCTGGTTAGTTAGGGATCTTAAAACAATAAATACGCTAAACTATTCGATTCAGAAAATCCCAAATTGAACCCGTAAGAACAAGCCCTGAATTTACATGAAATTGAGTTCGATACCCTCTGTCATTTGAATTTGACAGAGGGCTTTTGATTCTTGAGTAAAAATGAAACTAAAGACGTAAATCATACCTGTAATGGTTGGGTATAGGGGGGCCGACGGCTAGTGAGACAGAGACGAAGATTTTGATGCTCGATCGGGTATGCAGAGATGAAATGAGGGTCAATAGAGGGTTGAGAGAGTTTGTGAGGGATTGAGCGATGGTGTGTGAGTGATTTAAACGGATCAGTTTCACCTAATTCGCTCAATTCGATTTGGATTAGTAGCAAATAGTTGTTATCACGGAAAAACACGTTAATTTGATCCTTTGAAAATGAATTGGGTCGTGAAACTGGATGGGATACATGTGGATTCAATCAGTGCGTGATTTGCGGTATTGAACGCGTTTCAATTTCGTGTTTAGGAAGTGATTTGGGCTCGGTTTGACTAGGAGGAGTCAAACATGTTTGAATTTGAAATTAGCCGCGGATTTGATCGTATTGGAAAGATTAGTTGGTCTAGATATGTTCGATCAGTGATTTCCCATGTATAGAAGGTTCATAACAATCGGATTATCCGATTTATGATGTTGAATTTGCACCATATGGTACTGTTTGACCTTTTTTTAAGTCAAAATAGGTCATGGTTTGTAAATGGATTCAAAATTAAAATGAAAAGGTTCAATTTCAAAAGTGAGGGTTCAAGGGTTCAAATGGTTCAATTAGTTTTATTTATTTTATACTATTTCATATAGGAAAATTTCCTCTTTATAATATTTCAAATTTTGTAAAATGGTTTATTTGATATATATTTACACATACGTATATAATTAAGTACATAGGTGTATATATATATAATAGAAAACAAAATGTTAGTGTAAGGTTGAAATTTTGGAATTGATATACGTTTAAATAATAATTAATGTGACATAAGGTTTTGAATAAGTGCGGGTTTCAAGTGTTTATTATTGTATCTAATAAAATAAAAAAGAAATATCATGGCCTGAAAATCATAGATGTTACATATGGTTTTTCATATAAAGTTTCAAAAATTATCAACAGCATCGTTGCAACGCACTGGTTTGTGACGGTTTCGACGTCCAGGTTTTATTTTTCTTATATAAAGTTACATATGTTATTGACGCGCGAGTTCATGGGGACGTATCGACGCTAATTTTTTCACGGTTTTACGCCCTGCTGCAACGCGCGGGTCATAAAACTAGTTAAATACAAAGTTCAAGTGAGATATCAAACAGAAATTAAGTATGAGATCAAAATGACAAAAATATACAAGGAATGCCTAAAAGCCGAAAATGATTTATTTAATATAAGATGATAAGATATCTTTACCTTATTAGGTGACTATTATGAATATAGTCAGCTTATCACATTCAGAATCCATTAAATCATTAAATATAAGCTAGGATAAATTGACTTTTAACATTATATGCCACTTTAATGTAATCACCCTTATTATTATGAGACACTTTGTTATTTACCAATCTTATGGATTCAAACATTTATACATGTAATCATTTGATACCTTCAACAAGATTTATATTTTTAAAACGGATAAAAGCATTTGTTAATCCATTTAGAAACATAATTTAGCAAGTTTTACTGTTTTAGCGAAGTTTTTTTTATCTTATATTGTAACAAAAGAAACATAATAATTATCATCTTTACAGACATAATTATTTTAAGAAATTAATAAGTTTATAAAAATAGACAAGCCTTCTCAAAACATTTTTCCAAACTTTCAATTCATTTATAAAAATTATGAAAAAACTAAAATACTATTAAATTACTAACTATAAATTTAACAAAACAATTTATCAACAACTTATCCGTTTTATTTTTTCCTACTCTTGATCACAAGTCCACTTTATAAGCTTTATTAACTTTCATAAAATAATTTAATTAACAAGATAATAATTGCATGCATTTATAGCCATTTTGTATTATAACTTAATTTTTTTTTATCAATTTATGAAGATTTAAAAAAATCTAGAATTTTAAAACCGGATAATTTTCCTAAAGATGAAATAAAACTTCTATCACATATATTAACTAAATTGTATTTATTTATATTAATTACTATGTTTGAATCTCGTGTATTGAACGAATTATATATTGAAAACGATAAAATTCATAAAAAATGTATATACGTTTTTTCCGAACTTAATTCATAAACTTTGATACAACTTTCATTTTGCAAATTGGAGAATAAGAATATGAGCATCATTATATTCAGACATTTCTTAAATATAGTTTGATATAACCTATTCTAATTTAAATATAAGATAAAATAAAAAAATCAGTAATTTAAATAAAATTTTCCCTGGTTTGAAGGTATAGATAAAAAAATTGACCAAATTTAAGCAGATTTGTAGCAAATATAACCGGCTTACAAAAAATACGTAAAATACAAATTTTAATAAAGAAACGATAGAAAAAATTTAAAAAATTAATTATTTTAAATTTTATATATAATTATAGTTATGATTGGTAATTGATCTTTATGATTAATGTTATATTCAAATTTTCCCTCTAATTTCTTTATCTGTTTCATGTTTCATATGGAAAATCTTGAAAAGATAGTGACGTAGTTGATAAGATAGAGACGCATTTAATAAGAGAGAGATGCAGGAAAATAAATGTGAGGTTGTACCACAGAGTGACATGTGTCTGATTTTTTATTTATTTATTAGAATAGATTTAAATAGTTTAATTAATATTGGCAAGAACACTACATAATAATAAATGAATAATTTGTCAAATTTTATAAAACAATTATGTATTTAACTTATTAAAATCCAGTTTAATCAATTTCATTTTAACATACATATATCAATTAATGTTTAAAGATGAATATGAACGAGGGGGTCGGGTCAAATAAAACAAGAAACTATATAAGTGTTCTAATCGCATGATTAACAAAGTTCATTTAACTTTAATAGTCATTATAAATTAGATAACCAAATAAGTAATAAAATTAACATTGAGAAATAAACTAAATTAGAAAAATTAATTTCGCAACTAAATATTTAATCAACGTTTTATGTAAAAAAAAATAAAAAATAATGAAAATATCTAACAGTTTTTCTTATTTCTATTTAATGAAGTCAAAACAGACTTTTGATTTTTTATTTTGTTTTGTGAATGTGTCATTGTCTTTAATTTTGTTTTACAGTGTGTCATGTTACCTTTTTTTTTTTTTGTAGTGTGTCCCTTCTCCTTTTTGAAATTAGCATAAATTGGTGTTTACAAATAAATTTTGAAAATGTTTAATGGAGGGTTGGCTAGCTTATATGGTGCATGTCCACCCTCTCCTAATAAGCTGTATCCGCCCCTGAATGTGAGGGATGAGACATGAAGGGCAATGTAATGAGAATCTGGGTTGTCGTTTCGGTCATAAAGAACCTGGGCAAAGTTGAATATAGGGTTAACAAGAGCAAAAAAGGAAGGGGGCGGGGGACTAGGGTTCGAATCCCTGACTTTTGGGCCGGACAAGAACGATATAACCAATTAAATTATATATTTTTTTAATATTTATAATTCTAATTTTAAAGACATTATAAACGGCATGTAACAAAGCTGTAAAAGAGTTGGCGGGTTAAATACATAAATTATATTTTTAAACTTTATAATTATAATTTTAAATAGGTTTTTCTTGTTAATGTTAGTATAATCCGAACACTAGAACGTAAAATATGACATGTTTATTACTTACAAATATAAAACATAATTATTTTTCTATCATGTTTATTTGTAAATCCCTATTATTTGATCCAAAGTCCCTCTTTCTCTCCTATGTGTGTCTTAATTTTATTCACCCTGAATACATAGATTTAGTGATGACTTATGAGTACACTATAGTCAATGAATACACTCTAGCTTTTAATGATTTTACATACATCAATGAATCAAATGGTTCATGAATATTTAATATTTCTCGTTTGAACGCACCATTTGCAAACGAATAAAATAAAGTGTACCCTTTTACATTTACAATTCGTTAAAATTGATTGTTTGGAACAATTAAAATGCATACAATACATCAATACAATAATACTCATATCCTTTTGGATAAAATGGTTTAATAATTTTTTTTGTAATTTCCATTTTTAAAACTATAACAATTACTTATGCTAATTTCTTTTATTTTATGCAATCAATTAACAGAAGGACAAATTAAATTTTAATAATCTAAACTATAATTTATTGGTTAATAATAAATTATACCGATAATTTGATAAATGTCAATACTAACTTTCATTTTTGTTGTCATGAGTAATTCTATTTGTATAATTATCATTGTCACAACCGTAACATATGACAGTTATCTAACAAGAGTAGTACCTCAAACAGATATGTTCACAGGAAAGAAAGACGGGTCTAGGAGAGATTACCGCTCTTTTCTTAGACAGAACATTCCGTTTGCCAGATAACTACATACCGGTCGGAAGGTCGCCTTCTAGTTACTGTGACGTTGATACCAAAAACACACAACGGAAGACTTAAAAGTCATAACTATTTTATTTCATATATAACAAGGTTTTACAGTAAGGACTGACTGGTAAATATAACATATTGTTCCTAGCAACAACACATATAACTCTGGACTTATAGTTCATTGAGAACGTGTTATCCACTCAGGCCTTACGGTTACCAAGGAACCTGCCTTCAGTCATCCCTATCTCAAAACACCTGTACATCTCCTAGAATGTCAACTACAGGCTAGTGGTCTCTTGTGCTAAAAAATATTTGAAAATATTTTGGATCAGCACAGAGCTGGTGAGTTCATAAACAAATCATGTTTTCACAATCATAATCACAATACGAAACGACCATCCATCCCAATCCCCACCCAGTGGCCACACAAGGACCCTGAGCTTTATTATATATATATATATACTGAGACCTTCCGGCTGTTGGCCACACAAGGACCGGTCTAAAACCAAGAGGATCAGTCTTGCCCCTCGGTTTTATCCCAACTCGACTGTAATAAGCGCTATTCACAGGTGTATATACATGGAATTCAAATAGGGATCCGACTCGTTTCGATAAAATCATTTAAAAATATTTTTTATTGAGCACAGTTTAGAGTAACTCACCGCAAGCAGAACCTCCTTCTGATTCACTATAACAATCAACACCTCGACAGAATCCTAAATCATATCCGATATTATCATAATCAATATCCCTATCTTAGGTTTACACAAAGGAACATCAGGGTGTTCAGAAGCCTTACCTCGGCACTATCTACGACAGTTTGCGGACGAATTGCTAGAAACCGAACCCTCGTACGCAAACCATGGCTCGGGAATACTTCTCCAGAGTGTGAGTGTGTGCAAGGGAATTGTGTTTGTGTGTGAAATGAGCTATAGTCGAGCTATCTATTTATAGGGTGAAAACGGACTCATGTCGGACCGACATCTAGGACCATATCGGTCCGACTTCCTTTATGACACCCATATCGGACTGACATACAGGTGCATATCGGTCCGACATCCTTTATGGCGGTTTATTTGGCGTAGCTCCCACATATCGGACCGACATATAAAAACATATCAGTCCGACTTGGGGTTGAGTCATCAGACACGCGTATGATGACGTGCCATTCTCTCATGATTTTCTTGTTCTGCACATGTCGGACTGACATGGTCTGAGATATCGGTCCGACATCGACCAAATTTCAAATTTCTTCATTTTTAACCCTTGATCTTTGGTATATTTGCAATTTTACCCTTGTTCAATTCTGACATCTTTAGCCCTTATATTTCTTGGGAATTATCCGAGTGTTACAATCATTTATTTACATATGAAAATTACTTTATTTCACTTACAAATATGTTACATTTCCCCATTTCGTTTATAATCATCACTGTAGGCGAAACCGAGTGAAAATCAAATGGAAATATATGACAATATACAAGCGGGATTGTCTTTGACAACGAAACTAAAAGTTAGAAGTATCATTTGTTAAAATATCAGTATAAATTATTATCGGCTAATAATTAACGGTTTACCTTAATCACATAATATAAAGAATAGTGTAAAAAGTAAATATTTAATATAAAATAATTGATCAAATAAAAAATGATTAGTGCATGAAAATAAAATTATTAAAGAAAATAAAGGAGCAAACTTTTTCCATGTGGGAAGCTTCAGTGAATAAAGGTTGAGCTGTCTGTCTATCAGTTTGTGATATTTTGAAGCCCACACCACACACCACCACCGCGTCCTTCCCCTCTCTTGACTCCAAGCGCCGTTTACCCCTCCGACCGCCGGAGTCAACCCAATCCTTTCCGAACAACAATTCAAGGCCTCAATTGGTTGAACAATTCTGAATTTCATGGGATAATGCATCACCTGCCTCAATTTCTCGTTATTAAAGGCGGCTCACGCAAAAGTAAGAAGACGTCCGGGAAGCCGAAGCTGGAGCGTATGAATGCACGGAAGAATATAGAATACGAGTTTCCCGCCACATCCACGTCGGAAGAGTCTGCTTTTCGAGGTACTCAATCATTTGATTTACCGAGGAGCTTCCGGATTGATGGAAGTGATTTAGGGCAAGTTGATATAGTTTGTCGTAGCTTAGGGTTAGGAAGTACCGAAGATTTAGGGATTCCTTTGGAATCATGGAAATCTAGAAAGATCCGGTCGACTTCCGGTCTGCTTCCGGCCTCTCGTTTGAATCCTCAAATTGATCATGATACGATTGCAATTGAACATGAACATGAATATGAACAACCAACTGGAGATGTTGAAAATCGGTTGGATGATATTATCAGGGTTTCTCCTGTTGCTGTGGAGGATAAATCTGATATTGTTAGGGTTAGTGGTGGTAACAGAGTTGGGAACGGAATTAAAGGTGTCCGGCCTCCGGTTCTTTCTCCCCCGTTGATCACGCAAGTTTTAATACATCATGATGTTGGATGTGAATGGGACATAGTGAGAAATTTCACTTCTCGTGAAGGCTCTTCTGCTCATGTCAATCAGCAACGGGTTAGCTTGTCTGATGAAGAAGCTGATGCGGAGAATGTTAGGGCAAGGCTTGAAAGGACGACGCTTTCGGCGTCTAGTTCTTTTACAACTTCCAACGATGATGATTCGTCTAGTACTACCACTGAACCTCCAACAAGTGTTTCACCGAATGGGTTTGGATGTAATATATCCATTAATGGAAGATTCAGGCACATCACGATTACTCACTGGCAGCGGGGCGAGCTCCTGGGGCGTGGGTCGTTTGGATCGGTCTATGAAGGCATTTGCGAGTAAGGGCCTAATATACAGTTGTACATTTTTCTTTGTTTCGTACTTTCGTGATCATTGAGTACTTCTGTAAGTATGATATCTGAGTTTCCAATGAGCCAACTAATAAGTTGTAGTGCTGTTAAAACAAATAACATCTGCTGTGAAGGATACATAAGCAAACCAGTCACTTTTTAACAGTTACATTTCTTCCTTCTTGCAGTGGTGGATATTTTATTGCTGTAAAGGAAGTCTCTTTGCTTGATCAAGGGGAACTGGGAAAGCAAAGTGTTTTCCAACTTGAACAGGTAAGGAAGGCCGGTTTCCTGTACTTACTATTTTAACATCTCAATTTGTATTTATCAGTTTATGATATGATCTTTGTTTATCTTTCCAGGAAATTGCTCTTTTAAGCCAGTTTGAACATGACAACATAGTACGATACCATGGGACTGATAAGGTATTGCTTTCAAGTTTTCACTTTGATGCTTTCCTAGATTGTTCATGACAGTGTTCTGAATGATATGTCTGTCCTCTTGATGCCTTAATCCCACTCTACCCTAGACCTAGACTTGGGATATTGATGGATGGTGTTAGTAAATAATTCATCATGTGTTAGTTTGATCCTTTGATAGTACCTAGACAGTATTGTTATCTGCCATAATCTATAACTGAACATTATATGCACATGCCTTTCATTATCTGCAGAACTCAGCCTGCATGGTATTTTTGAAGTAATTTATAGAAGTCTTCCTGCTTCTGTGTCACTGCTACTTAGGTAGACTAGACTACCAGGGTTGTAGCAGACAAAAAATTTGTTAGAAAAATAACAACTGGGCCGTGTGCCACTCTACTTCAGGCCTGAACAGGATGAGATGTTATTTTCATAGAGTATTAGTTAACTTCATAGCCAGTGGTGAATCACTGTTATAGGTAGCCTTTATCATGAACTTTATGGGACTAGTTGTCTATTCCTCATAAGGTTAACATCAGGTTGTTCGTTATAATTGATGATTTTTTGGGGCTGGGATGCATATGGGGGTAGGAGTGAAGCCCACTTAGATGTTTGTTACAGAATTTGTCTACAAAATAAAAATTCTTTTGTTCAAGATATCCCTGTGCAACCAGTGAAGTTTATTTTTATACATTCTCTCTTTCAGGATGATTCAAAGCTGTATATATTTCTTGAGCTTGTAACAAAAGGTTCCCTTTTAAGTCTCTATCAAAGATATCGTCTTCAAGACTGTCAAGTTTCCTCATACACACGCCAGATCTTACATGGTCTGAAGTATTTGCATGACCGTGGTGTGGTGCACAGGTATTGCAACTGAAAACCTGTTACTTTCATAATAGGTTGCATTTTTTTTACCTTATCAGGTTTTATGCCCTCTGTGTGGGAACCTTGTTCTGTTGGAATTTTTATGTATTGCATCTATCTGCCACGACAGACTGTCAAGTATTCACTGGATTATCTTACATCATTGATGTGTCCAAAACTTCTTTTGAGGATACTAAAAGCAAGTCCTGCAATAGTAGGAGATAGTTTATCTACTGGAAGTGGAAGGCCTTCCCCAAACGCCCGATGTGACTAAGACAATAGAATATAATTATTTTTGGACTGAAATAGTGATACTGCATTAACATGAGTTTTATTTTTTCATAGACGCCAAAGAATTTAGCATCCTGCTACCATGGGTCTAAGGTCAAAAATTCTTGCTTGTTTTTCAGGGATGTAAAATGTGCAAACATATTGGTTGATGCTAATGGCTCAGTGAAACTTGCAGATTTTGGGCTGGCAAAGGTTCCTCCAATCTTCATTTATTAAGTCATGTTTTGTTGTTAATAGATCTCTGTTCTCTCAATTAAACCTTTCCTCATCTTATATAGGCAACCAAGTTCAATGATGTGAAGTCTTCCAAGGGAACTGCGTTCTGGATGGCTCCTGAGGTTTGGCTCATTATATATATACACATCTCAGCTGAGTAATATTCATATTTGTCAATATACAAATTAAGTTCTTTTGGAGAACTGGTCACTATGATTGATAGATGACATATGATATACCTATTAGCTTTTATTATTATTTCGTTCTGTTTCCAGGATACTTCAAATACCCAATTAAATCTAATGGGACATTAGGGTTTAGCATCTATTGATATTTGATAGCAATAGATTTGATGACAGAAGTACAGAACTAAAGTAAATAACCAAATCTAAAGTTCTATCATAAGTAATTCTTTTGTCGTTACATGAGTATAGTAAGTTTACATTTTTGTAGTTGTATACGCTACTTGATAAATACTTCACATTTATGCATATTTTGATCTTTTTGTCAGCTGTTCATAACAGAACTCAGTCGCAAGTTACATCTTCTTTATGGAAGTTTGGGAGCTTATTTGTGTAATAAAAAGAAAGATAATGACTTGGCCTTGTTATCTTAATTATCATCTAAATTACAGTGGGGTATTGATGCCATATCTTTTGCCCTTTGTGCTCCTTTATCAAACCATCCACTGATTTGTCAGAACATACAAGTTAAAACACAAGATTATTCTCTCATTGTGAACAGTCACTTAGGATTCTGGGACCACACCTAATTCCGTCTCATATGTCACTCATTCCTTCATAAACGTATCTTATGTTTCAGTTATGTTAAAAATACGAATATGCAGTAGTTTCTTTGCTAGGTTCAACAGTGTTCAAAGAATAATCTTTTCTTTTCACCATTCATTTATATGTTTTAAGGCATTAAATTCTCATTACGAGTCGATGAACTTTGCAGGTTGTTAATCTAAAAAATAAGGGGTATGGACTTGCAGCAGACATATGGAGCCTTGGTTGCACTGTCTTGGAGATGTTGACACATAGGATTCCATACTCCCCAATGGAATGCGTACGTATTTTTTCTTTCATATTCAATGTATTCCTGCTTGTTAGGCATATATTGTGTTTTCTCTCATAAATATTGTTGGGTTGTGAAGGCTTTGGGCCGGGCCAGGCTGGGCGTTGGGTCGGGACGGGCTGGGCTGGGCCGGGCCTTGGGCCACCTGCGGCTGGACCTCTTTGGGCCTTTTACGGCTGGAAGGACAGGAGCATAGGGCAGCCGGCCCTAGGGTGGCTGTGTTTGCTTAGTTTCTTGTAGCCTAAGTTATTGCCTTATTTAATAACCCTAATCTTGGTATTATAAATAACCCCTATGATGTAATTGTATTTCTTGAGCACCTAATAAGAATAAACCCTAGTTGCAACCCGTGGATGTAGGTCACCTTGACCGAACCACGTTAAATCTCTCGTGTCCTTTATTTTCTGCTATTGTTTGTGTGTTTGATTGTTTCCGCTGGACCGCCTCTGATCTAATACCTAACAAGTGGTATCAGAGCTTTGGCTCGGTACACACACGGGTTTACACCGGTTCAAGCAGGAGAGGAAAAAAGGGCTGTCGAGATCTGAAGGGCTGTTATGCTGTTTCGTGTTCTACTGCTGTTTGGCTGAATAAGGGGCTGATTGCAGGTTAGATTCCGTTTTTTTTTTGCTGCTGATCGCGGCTGGTCTGTCACTTAAAGGGGCTGATCGCTGCCTGTTTTAGTTGCTGATACCGCCGCACTTTAGGGTTTCAAGAACCCTAGATATTTCCGCAAAAGGAGGAGGCAGGGCTGTTCGGGACTGATTTGGGGGTGTTTGCGATTAGG
Organism: Smallanthus sonchifolius; assembly: GCA_023525975.1. NCBI lineage: Eukaryota > Viridiplantae > Streptophyta > Magnoliopsida > Asterales > Asteraceae > Smallanthus > Smallanthus sonchifolius. The sequence goes on along the minus strand of CM042032.1, from coordinate 81,982,207 downwards.
GTTTCCTGTCTTAGATCCCTTGAAGTTGCTGATTTCACTCGGGTTTTGCAGGTGAAGCGCCGGTTCAGGTGTTTCGGGTTTTAGGGTTTTCTTTGGAGGTTGCTTGGCTTCGGGTGGTTGATTCTTGACTTGGTTTTTTTTTTCCGTTTCTCGTTTGCGATGGCTGAAGACGGGAGGGTTCGAATCGACAAGTTCAACGGGACTGATTTGATGATGATACTCAAGCAGTGATTATGTTATCTTCTTTGCCTGATAGCTGGTCAGGTTTTGTGACAGCTATCACTAATTCTGCAAGGACTGGTACTTTGAAGTTTGACGGGATCCGGGATAGTGTTTTGGGTGAAGACATTCGCCGAAAGAACTCTAGTGGAGGGTCATCTTTTGATTTATTTAATGTTAGCAGGGGAAGGGAAAATAACAGGAGAAGTGGGAGTAGGGGGAGGAGTTCGTCTAGAACTCGGAAGAATGTGAAGTGTCGGAGCTGCAATGAAATTGGACATGTGAAAAGTCAATGTCTAGGAAAGAAAAAGGAAGGATCTGGGTAGAAGGAAGTGAACAATGAGAGGAAGAGTCTAATGATGCACTGGTTTGCTGTGTAGAGTCTGACATTGATTCTTGGGTTATATGGATTCTGGATCTTCATTTCATGACATACATAGCGGGGAAACAATGGTGAATCTAAAGGTAGGTGACTTTGGGAAGATACGTCTAGGTAACGGTGAGGTTCTTGGTATAACGGGCATGGGGGAAATTAATTTGGCTACTACATTGGGAACTACATGTAACTTGAAGAACGTCAGGGTGAGTCCAGGTCTGACGACGAAACTTATTTCTGTCGGTCAGTTGGATGAACAGGGAATGGAAGTAAAGTTCGGTGGTGGTAAATGGAAAGTGACCAATGGAAATCTAGTTATTGCTCGGGGAAACAAAAGGGGATCATTGTATATGGTTGAATTATCTGCTGAGGGAGTAACCGTCCCGGTTAAGCATAAGTCAGGTTCGCTGAGCCAAAGGAGCAAAAGTGATTCAAGCTGAACGGGGTCGGATGTCTAAACTAGGTTAGGGGTTTGGTTACAGTGGGAGCACGGGGCGTGTTCCAGGCACAGTTACAAAACACCGTAGGGGTTTTGAAGACCGGTATTCCGATTGATAAAATCTCTGCAGTGAAACACTTGCTGAATGTGGAGAGTGGTGATGATTCTCGGTGTATCTCTGGAACTGGTGGAACGTGTAAACCAGTTAGAGACAGAGGATGAGCCAGTAATGACTGCTGGGTTGAAGCTCGGGGGAGCTTCAACTGGCCCTTCATGTACTTGATGAAAGGGGGCGTTGCAACTAGGGGGATTTGACGAAGTCTTAGCTTGTTTATGGGAACTGGAGGCTTGGAAGGCTTGGATTTTGAAGATTACTGGAGTTACTGGATCTGGGGGTTACTTGGAAGACTTTGTGGACTGTGCAAAGCCTTCAAGTTTGAGATTGTTGGGTTGTGAAGGCTTTGGGCCGGGCCAGGCTGGGTTGGGCCTTGGGCCACCTTCGGCTAGACCCATTTAGGCCTGTTACGGCTGGAAGGACAGGAGCATAGGGCAGCCGGCCCTAGGGTGGCTATGTTTGCTTAGTTTGTAGCCTAAGTTATTGCCTTATTTAATAACCCTAATTTTGGTATTATAAATAACCCCTATGATGTAATTGGATTTCTTGAGCACCTAATAAGAATAAACCCTAGTTGCAACCCATGGATGTAGGTCACCTTGACCGAACCACGCTAAATCTCTCGTGTCCTTTATTTTCTGCTATTGTGTGTGTGTTTGATTGTTTCCGCTGGACCGCCTCTGATCTAATACCTAACAAATATAATATAAAAAAATCATTGGAAAAGCTATTGAAAACCATCATTGGTTAATGCCCCCAAATGAGACTGTCTACCGCAGTAAAAAATGTTTCGTGTGGCCTTGGCGATTGGACGCATTTGGTCATAAGTTAATTGACAGCATGTTATTCATGTGATGAACAGATGGCTGCATTATTTAAAATTGGAAATGGTACTCCTCCACCTGTTCCAAACAAACTTTCAAGAGAAGCAAGGGATTTCATATATCAGTGTTTTCATATTAATCCAAGTGATCGACCGACTGCTAGTCAGCTCTTGGACCATCCATTTGTTAAAAGGCCGCTTCCTTTGTCCACAGACTATGCATCTGCACATTCCTGGAAACAGCTGGTTTAATTTCATGAAGTAGAATCAAACAAGAATGAGGTAAATAAATTCCCATAAAAAAGACTATATGTGTACCTGTACTTACCTATATCTACATGGAGTTGATTTGTACACCACCAAAAAGTATCACTTTACCAATAATACCCTTATTTTACAGGAGAAAACAAAATGAACGGAAGGATAAAACCGTAATTTTCAAAAATATTGGTGGTGTAAGGCTAATTTAAGCGTTGCACAAATCACCTCATATCTATTCGTATATTTTACACTTAGTTTCCAACATATCCTTCAATGCCTTTCCTGTGACAGTTACAACTGCAAAGCCCTTTGGCTACAACTCCTGGTCTCGTTGAAGTTTTACTGGCACATATGTTTTTTGTTACCGTCTCTCTTTGGAGGTATATCTCTTGATGCTGTGAGGAATCTTTCCCATCCTCCAGCATTGTTGTTTAGTTTGTACATTAATTCTTTTGGATGGATGATAGTTTATTTGTTCAATATAGTTTAAAGTGTACAAAGAATGGCAGTAAGATTGTGTTTGATCACATGATGATTAAGAAGCATTATTTTGTAAAGTACACCAATCTCCATCATTCAACACCGACCCATTGATGAACCCGAACTTGACATCCACACGAGATTACGACTCGGGCATCAACCAGAACAATGGAAACCGCGAGCAGGACATTCTACCACCTTTTGATTTCATTGGCCCTTGAAGCATACCAATTACTATGTAAGTGTTTTATTTGCTACATCTCTAGCATAGGAACCAGCCACTTGTTTGTGAGATGGGTGTATGAGTCTATGTATGAAAGATTATGAAATAGTTGTTAGTGTTTATTACATACAGATGTAACCTACTTCTGGCAGGTTTTTGTTTCGGGCAACCTGGTCTTTTTGTGCCCATTACAAACCACCGAATGTTGAATTTAATACAAGTATATAGTGTTTTTTTACCATTAAAAACCACCGGATCGCCTGTAGGAAGAACAAGGTGTCCAATGATGGATAAGAGATGAGGTTATATCACCAAGGATCTAGTAGTTTCGGTCTTGTACTATACATTTGATGATGAGAATATGTAAATTATACTTGGAACTAGTCTTTGTAGGTTGACACTTGGTGAGGTATCAGGACCGGAAACCTGAACATCCTATAATTAGCATAGGATTTTTGGAAGCCGGGTGTTTGTGAAGTTTTATAAACGTTTCAAATATAAATTAGAGTTTGATTTTGATAAAAAGATCATGAAGATGGAACAGGAGACTACTTTGGCTCTCAGGGGCTTGAAAAGGGATGAGCGTGGTGCGTTGAACACTAAGACCTCTCCGCTCCAAGTAACTAGGATTTCTACTCGAAAGGACGTTCAAAGGTTATTGATCTTTAAAACCACTATGAATGGTTTTTGTTTTTGGTTTCTTAAGTTGCATACGTTTGGATCATTGGTGGAAAATTTTAAAGATGTTTAAAACTATAAGCTTCTATTGCAAGTGTTTTTGAAATCCTGATACGAACACTCGTGCATGGTTTAAAAAAACTATTTAAAAGAATAAATTCGATTTATTTTTGTTAAAAATACACAATATACAGTTTCATAATAGATAACACATTTTTAGATTTATTTTTGTTAAAAATTCACAATACACAATTTTCAAATGAGCATTGTATATAAACTAGTAATTGTACCTGCGTTTCACGACGGGAGCGTGGTCTTTTCGTCGTATTACGCGGCAGGAGTCTGGTCGTTATCGGTTCCGCTCGTCGATAATCATAAAAGCGACAACCGATATCGGTTACGATAATACCAAAACACCGGCAACGATGTTGTTCGCTCATAAGCGATTGGGTTTGTCACGGCTACACAACGTTGACGTTGCTCGTCATAGCGAAGGATAAAAAATATACACTCGATTTTGAATACAAATCTATTTAAAAACAATAATACCGAAACATTCACAAAAGTAAAACTAAAATCAGCCGTGCATTCCATTTTTTTAAAGCTAACGAACGAAAGCTATTATAGAAAAATAATATTAATAGAAAATCAAACGGGCTAAAAAGGTAAATTATATATAGTAAAAGGGTGAGAACGAAAATTGAAAGAAAAAAGAGTGAAAACGGAAATTGGAAAAAAATAAAAACACGTGGACCACTGACATGTAAGTAATGTACATCCCAATTGGTTTTAGAAAAGGTTCTTAATAGTTTTAACAATATGCATCATATCACATGAATGCATGGTTGTAAAAGTTGCTAGTTATCAAATTTAGTATGGTATATAAATTGTGTTGTTTGGTGCATGGCAAACCTTTTAACCGATGTGATGTTTGGTTGTTAAACTTTTAATTTGTTTGTGAAATATTCTTCCTTGGTTATGATTTCTAATAATAATTTCAATGTTAGCCTCTTGAAAATTGTGGGTGTATACGTAGTAATATAAGACTTGTATTGTGTTTTTCATAAATGAAATAAGATTGGAGATGGTGCAAGTTAAAACTATTTATATAACATTATCAATCAAGTTGAAGTCCTTAGCATTACCAACGACTGACATGACAGGAATTTCAAGAAAATCACAAAGAAATATAAATATTTGTTATGTGTTGTAGGTTTACTAGTTTTTTTTGTCTTCTCACAAATATTATGAAAGGGTTTGCTAATATATTCTTTTATGTTTTAAGGGTGTGCAGTAGAGATGGCAAATTAACCCGAGCCCGGAGGGTATACCTGAAACATCCGGGACGTGTGTACTCGAAACCCGACGGGTATTGGATTAGTTTTAAAAAATTTCACGGGTATGGGGTTTAAAAAATTGCTTTTAACCTCAAAAGGCCTATCTCATACCGTTGCTCGAGTTCATCAACATAGACATGTACAAGCATGATTTAACAAATACAATGAAGCAAAACCACAACTGACCTTGATACTTCACTCCGAATGAGATGTCCAATAAACAAGCCCACTGCACGAAACACCATTTCGACTTAAAAAGATTTAAAAGTGTTCCACATTGATGGTATGATATAAGAATTTTTGTAAAGACATCTTGTAAGTGAAAAATGTGAATGCAAAATCTGAGGGAAATGAAGAGGTACCTAATTAACACAAGCACACACTGCAAAACACCAGCAGTTCCTGTCCAAGATGAAGGTCCTTCAGGCACAAGTGCATCTTGTATCAACAACCCTACAGATGCTGCCAAGGAGACGAAGGACACAACATAAGCTAGAAAAAGCCAAAGTTTCAACCTGCAATATTACACACATTAAAGGTGAGATATATGTAAGAAAACACAAAAAAGTACATGCATGATAAAATACTATACATATAACCATTGAAATAAATCATTAAAAGTAGCTAACTGTTAAACCACCAAAATAAGCATATACAGTACTTTAAAGCATCAACATACTCATGAAATATCCCGGATATGATGATGAAGTTCAAAATATCTCTAGACCTAAACTTGGGTTGTTTAATATAACTGAAAGATGATTAAACGAATTAGAATGAATATATGAAAGACATACAGTTACCTTTTTAAAACATCTGAAACAATTTAAGAAGAGTATTTGATTAAAAAAAACCAAGTCAAAGGAGTAATTTTGATGAGATATTTTTGTTTGTTTATCTTATCAACCAAGAATAATCAATTTATACACCTGTAGTATAAGTAAATCTATGACGATGATTTGCAATCAGATTAACAAGGATTTATGAAATATGATAATATGTTGCATATACTTGAATTTTAAAAAGAGAACAGGCTGCCTCACTTGACCACCATTGCCAATGCCAACTTGAGCACCAAGAAATTCAATGTCTCATCCTTAACCAAAAACAAAAACAAAAACAATATGTAGATGCAATAAATGCAAGAAGGATTATCTCAGAAGAGGTAAATTCTTGCAAACACTCGTAAAATTTTGACAACAATTATTTCTTCATGTAATTACACCTTATCTTCTCTGCTTGTTAATGTTGAAAGACTTAGTTAGTGCTGAGAAAGACTTCTTACTACTTTGAAGTAAGAAGTTAGTGCTGAGAAAGACAACTTCTTACTACTTTGAAGTTGATGCCGAAGAACATGTTTCTACCAATGTTTCTACCGATGATGATGTGGCAGTGGTAATTAAGGAAGCTGGTTATGAAAGATCAAGACAGAGAGTCGGCATGCAATGATATAGAGATCACGCATGATTTGGGGAAATATGAAATTTTGCAAGTTTAGAAGGGGATATATGAAATTGCCCCTGTATTATGTGCCTTACCTAGCTCAGGAATATGGCTGGTCATAAGCAGCTGAGTCATGATAACTATGGTAAATACATACTACGTGCCTTACCTAGCTCAGGAATATGGCTGGTCATAAGCAGCTGAGTTATGATAACTATGGTAAATACATACGTAACTAGTGTACAAAAAGAAAGCTTAGTAAACAATGATAATAATTTCCAATAAATGTATACCCTTGTCAAGGTGTGATATCTAAATGCAGCATAAGCACAACTCATTGATCTATAAACAAGCCTAGAAATCTATTGAGATGAGAATTACATGAATCCCCAGAACTAGACCTGGCAAAACCAACCCATTCCTCACCTTTTGGGTCATTACGGGTGTTAATTATATCATCTTGGGTTAATTTGGGCATAAAGAGTTTCTTTAACTGGGTCACTATGGGCTAAACTAAATATTAAACGGGTCAGGATGGGTATAGTAAAGTTGTTGAGCGGGTCAGAATGGGTTGACTTATAAAAACGCTTTTACCCCACTGTACATCTTGGTTTAAAAAAGCGCGAGGCGAGGCGTTTCGGTACCAAAATCCGAGGCGCTACGCCTCAAGAGCGAGGCGAGAGCTTCACGTACGCGAGGCGCTAAAACTAAAAAAACAAAAAATAAATAAATATATATATATATATATATATATATATATATATATATATATAATATCTATGTACAACCTAAAAAACTATAAATACAACCTAAATAAGCACAAAATCAATTGTTACACCTAATGTACAACAAACCAAGCTTTTTGTACAAGAACAACAACTTAAGAACAAAGAAAAGACAACAAATAAACAAATTAAAAAAAGTATTGGGTAAACTTTAATAAAAATTATAACTTTAAGGGTGAAAAATGTAATTTAGTAAAAATAAATAACCTAATAAATGGGTGGGTTAACCCTAAAACAAAAAACAGCCGCTTTTCTTCATTTGGCAGAGACCATCCTAATAAATGGGTGGGTTAACCCTAAAACAAAAAACATCCGCTTCTTCTTCATTTGGAAGAGACCATCGATCTTCTTCAAAATTTGGCATACCATCGATCTTATTCTTCATCAAAATCTCAAGGTAAGTCTATTCTCACTTCTTACTGGATTTTCATTTCAACATCATCTCATCTACTTCTTTGATTTTACACAAAAGCTCAAACATACCTGACAGAGAACTCCCCTCTCTCTCTCGAATCACCGGAAATTACCACCGGAAATTGACCAACATACATGAAGCGCTGCCTCACAGCGCCTCGTGCTCCAAGCCTGAAGCGCCGCCTCGGACCGCTTCTTGTATCTCCGGCGCCTCAACCAAGCGAGGCGTTTTGCCCAGCGCCTCACAACGCTTTTTTAAACCAAGTTGTACATCATCTTTCTTCAATAAATAAAGAAAGGGTCTCTGTGTATATTGAAACAAAGGTTCGCCCGTTAGTAAACCATGAAAATACTGATGAGAGTAAGAAGCTTGATTTTAAAAACCGCGCTTACTCGCGCGTAACTCGTGACTCGACCTAGGGCGCAGACTCTAGCGAGTCATGTAACCCAACTCGAGCAACGTACAAAACTCGCACTTTTTTGAAAAAAAATCGCACTTAAAGGCTCGATTCTTGTACAGGGGCTGTTTTTGTGCTTCAAAGTGTTATACATTTAGCTAAAGAGGTTATACATATAAGTAATTTATACATTAAATCATATATAAACCTTATTTATGGCTATATTTTGGGTAGGGGATGCTAAAAACCAATAGGATATATAAAAAAAATTATATAAGAACATGCGCTTCGCGTAAGAAAATCAGTCCGCTTTTTCGATTTGCGCTTTGCGCTTCGGATTTAGACTTTGTCGCTTCGGTGCGCTTCTCGCTTTTTAAAACCAAGGTAAGAAGCTACCAACATCAAAATCAAGAAAATATAGCAAGAACAAATGTAAAAACGCTATAGTAACTTGTACATTTGCATTGGAAGTAGTACAAACGGCCTTCATCTACCATCGTTGTCGTTGTCCATCGTATACCGCCGCCGTCCACCGTCTACCGCCGTCGTCCACCGTCTACCGCCGTCGTCCACCGCCTTTGATTCTGGAGAGAGAGGGGGCAAGAAAGTCAGTAGAAACCTCCATTCTGAAAATGGAGTGACCCAGTTTTGATGAGCAACCGATTGAATCAACCACACCATCGATTCCCCGCTGATTTTCCATTAAACGAATCGTCGAAAAACATTAACATCACCTTTATCACTTTTTGCGCATCTGCTCTGTGTGTGAGAGAGAGAGGGAGAACATCAATTGGGTTTTTGATAGTTTTGAGGAGATAGAGAAAACTGTGGGTAAACTAATAATATTATGTGTTAATTCGAAAATATAACCCCTGGACAATTTGTTTTTTATCCATATCTATTTATTATATATTAAGATATACAATTTGTTTTTGCAATCTGTACACTGTTAGAGACTAAGATTAGATCATTGCCCCCTTTCCCCCCGGCTGCTGTCGCCACCACCGGTCGCCCCACCGTCACCGCCGCGACCTCCCCCCCCCCCCTCCCACCCCACCGCCCTGCCACCACCATATCCCACCATAATTGCCGAACTAGTTTTGACCCGAACCAAATTGATAATTTTTTTTAAACGACCCGTTTTGACCCGGACTCATTTTGCTCCAAACCCGTTTTGACCCGAAGTCATTTTGCTCCTAACCCGTATTAACCCGAACCCGTTATGACCCGTGACCCGAACCCGCCAGACCCGCCCAGTTTGCCAGGCCTACCTAGAACCATTACCCTCATAATACAAACAACATACCATGATCACCAAAACAAACCGTCTCTCGGAAATACTATACCACTGTTTCCATATATAAAAAAGAAGATTAATCTTGTCTAATAAAATGAAAAAAAATAAAATAATAATTCGGTATGCTATATCCATGGACAGCAACATATGTCATACATTTTCATTTGTGCGCTATATTATTTTGGTTTTTATTCCCTTCATGATACCTGCTAGCAGATCCCAAACCCCCATCACCGCCATCCCCAGCCCTAAAGGTTTTTTCCTACAAGTACCACTCCCCAAAACTAACAACATAACAAACAATAAGGACGTTAAGCAAGACATTACAACCATCAATAATTAGAAAATGGTATGTATTCTTTCTCAATCACCATCATCCTAATAAGGAATACTCATATCTGACTCAACTCAAGATACCTCTTTCACAAAAGTGGACATTTAAAGAATCTAGAATGCTTTGATATGCAAATCATCACACGTCCACACATCACCACTAATATTTTCTACAAACAAACAAACATACCCAGCAAAATCCCGATCATAGCAGAGCTATTTGTAGTGTCTGGGTAATATTTTCTACAAGAATTGAAATTCATTTTGCAACAAACATGAAACATCTAAAAGATAGCACTATAAAAGATCTGCAAATCATCACACGTCCACACATCACCATTAATATTTTCTACAAACAAACAAACATACCCAGTAAAATCCCGATCATAGCAGAGCTACTGGGTAATATTTTCTACAAGAACTGAAATTCATTTTGCAACAAACATGAAACATCTAAAAGATAGCACTATAAAAGATCTAATAAAAAGAATGAACTATTAATGAAATTCCTGATCAAAATTAGCTTGTAAAAAACAATAATATTTGTTAGATAAAACTTATGATTATCAGAAAGTTCCATTGAAAAGGTACAGAATCATAGTTGGCTTCCTCTTCCACATTCGATAAAAACTCAAAGAAACTATGCTCATAGTGCTGAAGAAGTACTTAACTTGGGGCAAAAACCAAACCCTAACACAATTAAACAGAAGAAAACACAAACCTCCATTCGCCTTCTTCATAGGGAGAGTAATCAATGTCCTCTCTTCTAACACAATTAAACATCAAAGCAGCAAAAGATGCAAATATCCCTACAAACAATTCGACCTAATTTCATACTTGAAACAAAACCGAATTAACCAATCAATCGAACAAACAAGAGAGAGAAAGAGAACCAGGGAGGTAGTGAAGAAACGAGACTTTAACAGAACTGCAAACGACGGCGTCCACCCAAAACCACCATCCGGCTCCGAAAACGGCGCCGGCGACGCCTGGTCCGAATATTGCCCACAATTCAGACAACTCCATTGGTCGATTCGAATGCTTTGGCGATGATCAGGCTTGTTGGATGCGTGCTATTTCAACTTTCTACGATAGGAAACAACATTTGAAATTGATCAAAAGCTTTATGATTAGCTTACGGTAATAACCGATCAACTGTACGTAATTTTACTAGCTGGATCATTTACCACCCGCGGGTTATGGATAAATTGGATTTTCGTCTTCAACATTGTTACACTGAAATACTTTATTGGTACTAGATTTTTTTATGGGATAAGATTGAGAAATTATTAAGAACGAATATAGAATTTCTGTTGTGAAAACTATATTGTATAGAGGACTAAAAGTTACCATGAATCGTCACAATTTTTCATGAAAATGGTACAATTGACGGTTATAACCGCTTGTAACTGCATCAATAGAAAACACATATCAATAGTATACTTAGTTACTACTGAAATACAAGGTTGCTACCGATATTTTCTGTTACTACCGACCAGTGGCAGAGCTTGAAAAAATAAGCAGCGGGGGCCGAAAGTCACGAGACCCAAATTATTTTTTCTTATCGCTATGTTTCGGGTTATATGTTCGGGTTGGCGATTCAATTCGGGTCGGGTCAAACAAATCAACAATAAATAACTCTAAATATCTAATTATCTATGATGATGCGAGAAAAAATGGTAAGTACTTGGAAGAAGAATTATAACTCACCATCCTTTCTTTTCTCTTGTTCAACATCAATTCTTTTATAAAAAGAAATAATAGTTAAACTTTTCAACTTTACCATGATATGTCTAACAAAAAAAAAAAACAATAGGATTGTATTAAGCAGCTTTTCTCTTGTTCATCATCAATAATCCTAATTCATAAATCATAATCCATAAATCATAAATCAAATTATCAAATCAATGAATCATAATCCATAAGTTTCTAACCCTAATATTTAACAATTCTATGTTAGTAACAATCCATAAATCATACTTCAAATTATCAAATCAATGAATCATAATCCATAAGTAACAATTCTAAGTTAGTACCTTACCAACTACTAAGAATTGAGTGTGTGAAGGAGTGAAGCGGTGGCGAGTGCCGAGCAGGCAGCAGCGGCAAGCGGGACTAGATCGACGATTTGAGTGTGTTCAGTGTTTGGGGGAAGCGGGATTGGATGTCTAGATTGACGAAAGGCAGAGGGGGCCAACAATTTTAGGGTGAATTGATTTGAACTTTTCATTTCCCCCCCTAAACTTACACTTTTATTTTTTAAATGCACAAACTTTTTTTTAATTTTGTACCGATAACTTATCGAATCAATCTGAATAGAGCATTGAACTGAAATTTTTAGGGATAAAAAATCTGAGGGGGCCAATAATTTTTTAGGGAAAAAAATCAGGGGGACCGGCTCAATACGTATAAAAATTTTCGAATGAAAACGCGAAAATTTACACTACTAATGGAAAAACGGGGGGGTGGGGGGGGACTTCTAGCCCCTTCTATGCTTCGCCCTTGCTACCGACTTTCATAGTTGCTACCGATAATCAGTTACTACCGAACATTAGTAGTAAAATAATGTTGTTTTATCAGTTCTTTTATCATTGATTTCAAGTAACTTTTCATCATTTTTTATCGATCCCCACCAGGGGCTTTACCTCTTGCTTCGCCCTTGCTACCGACTTTCATAGTTGCTACCGATAATCAGTTACTACCGAACATTAGTAGTAAAATAATGTTGTTTTATCAGTTCTTTTATCATTGATTTCAAGTAACTTTTCATCATTTTTTATCGATCCCCACCAGGGGCTTTACCTCTTGGACCCCCCCCCCCCCCCCCGAAACCCCCTTTTGGTTTAGGGGCTTCGCCCTTAACAAACTTAGAGGTTCCTAAGTACCAAAGTTAGCATAGTCTTGATCGAGGGACTTTGGCGAGAAAAACAAAAAAGTACGTTGGTTTTTTATGCGCATAAATTTGCTGAGGGACTTTTGTGAGAAAAAAGAGAAAGTAAGTTGGTTTTTTATGTGCAAAACATTGTTGAGGGACTTTTGTGAGAAAAATAGAAATTATATTGGTGTTTTATAGTATTTACTCTATTTTTTACTAATTAATGTTTTTTTAACAGCAAAGGCCCGGACACCCGGGATCACCCTTCCGCCCGAAGAACATAAACGTGGTTTTTACTAACTGATGTAATATCAATATATTGTTAGAACTTAGAAGAGTGACTATCACCAATGCGACTACTCAAAGTCGTTGGTGATCATTAGCTACTCAAATCCATCTGTGATCACCGGTAGATAGTGAAAAATCTTTAAAAATATAAAATAAAATTTATAACACCCATGACTTTCCCGCTCCTGATAGTTAGGTAGATAGTTTAGTTTTTATTGAACATATTGTGTATATTAGTACAAAATTTGGTCGAAATGAAATTTGTTTTTATTTACAGTATTTTTTTTTTATTTTGAAGCATTTTGTTATTTATTTGGAATGTGTTATTTGCATTTACAGAAAATAGGCAATATTTTAATTTTATTTTTTTTATAGAAAAAATACATATCACCTAAGGACAAAGCCGTCGCTAATCCCCGGCAAGGGAACCGTCGTTAATCCGTCGGCGAAATATCCATGCTAATCCGTCGGCTATACATCCTTTGGTGAAGTATCAAATGAAATTTTTTATCGCTAATCCGTTCGTGACTTTGTCACGCCTATCCAACCATGACTTCCAACAGTAATCCGTTGGTGATCCTTCGGTAATGCCCGTTGGTGACATGTCGGTATACTGTTAGTTCACAACCCTTTTCTTGTAGACATACATCGAAGGCTCAAAGACAGGTACTACCTTCACCTAGGATGATTGATGGTTAAATCAGTCACTGAAGGTCCCTGATTTGGAGTGTTATATAGAATTGCATGTCGTTACAAAAAATATATATGTTGAATTTCATTAAATGAAAGTATGTCATACAAACAAAATATATATTACGTTTGATACAATTGGTCTTAAATTTAAGAGTAAACTCCCGTTTTAGTCCTTGTGGTTTGTGTCAATTGCCTATTTTAGTCAAATAGTTTAAAAATCATGATTTACATCCAATAGTTTCATCATTTGTCTCTATTTTAGCCAATCCACTAACCTCCATCCAATTTTCTGTTAAGTTTTAAATGAAAAGACCAAAATACCCCTATTAATAATAAACAAAAATACTCTTTTATTTAAAAATACCACCTTCACTTTCTTCTTCTCCAAAAAAACCCTAAAATACCCACCTCCACCTCCACCTCCACCCGGTCTAGCAAATGAAAATGAAACTGAAATCGAAACAAGTAACTGAAAATGAAACTGAAATCGGAGGTGGGTATTTTAAAATATCAAGTTCTGTGACCACAGTGGTGGTGGTCTGTGACCACGGAGATCTGGTCAACATTAACAAGATCTGGTCAAGCGCTCCTATCACCAGATGAACAACGACAGTGGTGGTGGTCTGTGACCACGGAGAAGACGGATCTGAGACGAGATTCAAACGGGGTGACGATTTTCCATCATCCACGAACAAATGCCATCATCCAAGATTTTCCGGCGACCCTGACTAGGGTTCCGCCGTAGCCGACGGGGTGACGGCGCAGGTGAAACAAGATGGCGGCAGCGGGTGGCTGAGATGAGCGACGGCTAAAGACGAAGATGGTGCGGGCTAGGGTTTTAAACCCTAGATTTTTCGACGGAGACGCTGTGGTGAGGTGGTGGTGGTGGCAGTAGCGGAGCTGTGGGGTGGTGGTGGCAGTAGCGGAGCTATGGGTTTTAAACTCCAAAATATGACGCATGGAAGGTCGATAGCGGACCGACATGGAATCCATTGCGGTCCGCAAGCCGCAATAACCCATAGCGGACTGAAGCAACAAGGCATAATGGTCCGATATGTGTTCACCAAGCCAAATAAGCCGCCTCAATTGGATGTCGGACCGACATCCATTTCCATATCGGTCCGACATGGACCCGTCGACCGGCCTATAAATAGTTGGACCTGTTGAACGGTTTTAAGACATCCCACACATCAAACACACTTCACAAAACACACACTTAACCTCGGTAAGTGTGCCTAGAAGCCCCGATTCACGCAGAGAAGTCCGGTTTCCAGCTTTTCGACACCAATACGTAGTAGATAGTTCTGAGGTAAGGTTCCGACTAGTTCCTAATAACATGGTTATTTCCACTAAGCTAGGAGCTTATGATTAAGTAACGTTATAATGACTTAGGAATGTGATCCAAGTCGTTGTGCTAGCTACATTAGCATGCAAAGATTATTTGAAAGAGAAAAAGTTAGAGGTGAATTCTATGATGCCCTTTTAAACGTTTTTTAAATGTTTTGGGCATGATGCACATGTTATGAATGTTTTAGATACTGTATACCATTGATTTAAATCTATGAGCCAGTATCCATGATGTTGCAAGAGAAATGTTTATGTCATAAAATAAAAGGTAAACATCCGACCAGTATGTAGTTATCTAGCAAACGGAATATTCTGTCTAAGGAAAGAGTGGTGTATAAATCCCTATTGGACCCGTCATTCTTTCCTGTGAACATTGGAGGTACTACTTTGAGAAGATAATCACCTTGAAATGTTTTAATGAAAGAGAAGATTATGGTTTGACACGTAAAATGTTTCAAGGACTTGTCCTGGTTTACTAAGATAAGTAATGATGAAAAGATGTTATTGGCATTGATTGCATTGGCATAGAATGTTTTGACCATATTAGTCTGTAAAAGAATGTTTTGTCAAATCCCACATAATATCTTGCAACTTATGGGCAATGATAGCTATATCTCCGAAAAGGGACGAATTGAATGCGGACTCTTACATTCCTTCGTGGTATTTAACGAGGCAATGGACCTTTATAAAGGTTATGGAAAGTGGTGACGACCACTTAAGAGGTTTACGAACCTCGATAAGATATAAGTTGTGCAAGAATAAATGTTATGTTGGGCAAGGGCGTATGTGAAAGGTAAAGGGGATGTTTTGAAACGTGTCATATACAAACCATTTGAATGGATCAAAGAAACTTTGATTAAACTTAGAACTCACTAGCGTAAGCTGACCCTTGTTTAAGCATGTGTGTCAGGTAAGAATGTAGCCTCAAGCAGAAATGGCAAGGAGGCATCATGAGCAGGCTATCTGGCATCAAAAGCTGAAAACTGGCATTAGGATTATGTTGTACTTTCTTTAAGAATGTACTAAGACGAGTTTTATAAATAAAGAAATGTTATTTTTAAAAGTCTTCAGCTGTGAATGTTTCTCTGATTACTATATGTTCATGAGTAAATCTGACAAGTGATCGGCATTTCGGATGATCTGGGATGTGGGTGTCACACCTACTACGGTAATGACTCACTCCATGTTGGCAATGGTAAGGGACTTCCTATCCTACATATTGGTTCATCCAAATTCTCTTCTCCCAACAAAACTCTTTCCATATCTAACACTATTCATGTTCCTGAAATTAAGAAAAATCTTCTTTCAGTTCAACAATTTTGTCTCGATAATAATGTATTCTTTGAATTTAACTCTTTCTATTTTGTTGCGAAGGACGAGTCTACACGTACCATCCAAATTCTCTTCTCCCAACAAATCCTCTATTCTCTCTGTCTTCCTCAACTCAAGTCTATCCATAAGACCGCCTTCTCTGCTATTCGTACCTCCTCCACCGTTTGGCATAGAAGACTTGGTCATCCTCATCAGTGTCTCTTCAATTTTATGCTTTCCAGTTTTAAACTTCTTGTTACTACAAACTTATCTTTATTTCTTGTACTGCTTGACATTTAGGCAAATCCACAAAACTATCATTACCTAATGCTACTTTTCATAGTTCAAACTTTTTTTAACTTGTATTATTGTGATGTTTGAGGCCCAGCACCTGTATTGTATTTTGATGGCCATTGTTACTTTATGCTATGTGTTGATCGTTTTACTCTTTATATGTGGATTTTCCCTTTGTTCACAAATCGGATGTATTTTCTACTTTTAAGAACTTGTTACAATGGTTGAATGACAGTTTAACACTAAGGTTAAACATGTTCAAACAGATTGGGGTGGTGAATTTCGACCCTTGACATCCTTCTTCACATCCTTTTGCATTATCACTAATTATCGTGCCCTCATACCAGCGAAAAAAAAGGTATAAGCCCAAGATAAAGGTCAAACCCAAGAAGCTTTTAGCCCAGCCAAGATACCTAAGGATGGGCAATACACACATTATCTCCAAGAAAGGTCAAGCCCAAGAAGGGTTTAGCCCAGCCAAGATACCTAAGGCTGGGTAATACACACAATATCCCCAAAAAAGCAACGGTCTTCCCATGAAAGAGACTATGCGCCAAAAGAGGAAAGAGCCAGACCCTCAAAAGTTAACAGTGTTTTCCCCTTTTTGCCTCCAAACGAAAAGACGGGTCAGTACCTATCAGAGGGAGATTAGGCTAGAAGCCTATAGCAGCCCTATGTCAACATGTTTCACACTTAAAAAGGAATCTAAGCAAGAACGAGACAGGGACCAGATAACAAGGGGTCTGATAGTCACCAAAATAGAACACCAAAGGTCAAAATACATCCGACCCTGGGCAAACATCACAACTATAAATAAGAGCATACCCCATCAAGGAAAAGGACTCAAATTGAATACTCAACTCTCTCACATGATGCTCCATCAAGACATCCCTTCACACTTCCTTTTCTCCAGGAAGTCCATCTCTTTAATTTCTAACTTCTTTTCCTCATTCTCTCCTATATTTATGTTTATTCATGATATCCATGTTTGAGATGTTCGTCTTTATATAAATACTGACTTGAGCGTCGGAGTGCCCTCAGGGTTAACCCCCCGGGCCCTCTAACGTAGATCTCCTTTGTTGTTGCAGCTCAGGTCCAAACTCGGGAATGCTAGAACCCAGACGAACTTAGCAACAAGACCCGACCTGGATTTGGATGTAGCAACAAGTGGCGTCCACCGTGGGGCCGAGAATTTCAACCCGCATGAATGTCTCACGCCCTCTGTTCTAGATAAAAAAGAGACTAGATCTGTGTTTTTCGTATGCTCAACTGGACACCCGGATCTACAATCGCAACTCCGGTTACAAGGGTCACACAATAATCCTCAACCTATTTGTCTCTCTTCTGCTTACTCCCGTATCACCGATTGTGGTTACTATCACTTTTGGTGTAAGGTACACATATTACCTTTATGTTTCTCTTCAAGGTTCTATTTAGAAAATCATAGTATACATGTTTATATATACACATGGTTTAAGTGACGGTCATGATTTATTCGAAAAATGGAATGTACAAATAATGTTGCATTAGAAATAACTAGCATGTGCAACATGACATGTTCTTTTGAAAATATATATATATATATATATATTGCATTACTGACATGAAATAACTAATATTATTTCTAAAGTAAAGCAAAAAGGGAAAAATGGTAACTCATTTATTGTGACAGATCTATTACCCTAGAAACTGTTTATTAATATATTGAAACTAAAGTTGACATTCCTATGCATTTGGTCAATGAAATACAAAACTGTGCAGACTATTAGCTTTTAAATATATATATATACACACACAGCACATATCCATCTTTTTCTAAAGGTTTTATTGTTTTGCCTTGGGTAAACATAAGTACATTCCGCCTTTTGTTTTGGTGATAAACGCAAGCAACCCTCAACTTTCATATGGGTAAGTCTACATGTAAGCTTTATCGTATTATCACTATCATCATAATCTTCACATGAGACAAAGTCATAAAAAAATATGAATTTATGAAAGAATAACTTTTACCATTTCGTTTACTATGCGCATGCAATTAGTATAAAGTACAAGTGTACATGATTGTTAATCAAAAGAGTAATAACTAAATCAAGTTTAAACTAAAATCCTAGTTGTACTAGCTTCAATGCCTAGGATACAAGTGTGACCTGCATGTGTAAAGGACAAATTTTCTTTGAAATGTTTTGTCAAAATTAAAGTTTATATATATATATATATATATATATATATATATATATATATATATATATATATATTTGTACCTGGTCTACTATAGTAGGCATGCTTTGAATACCTTTTATTCACTATAAGTACATTGACATGACAACTCACTCATCTATTTTTAAAGTACAAGCAAGTCTCATTTTAAAAAAAAAAATCATAGATATGATAGTGACAACATAGTGTCCATAGCTATCACCATGGGATGGCTTTTAGAGTGCAGGGACAAAACCTAGATGTAGTAAACTTCATAAAGCTTACCCTTGATAATTCTCTACTTACTCATTGATAATTTTCATGTACACATATAAATATATTTTCTTTGGCTGCATACACATGGTTATATGAACCTAAAATAATTAAAGTAGCATGCATGACACGTATGTCAAAAGCGTATTTTGTCAGAAGTCTTGGCCTTGGTGATAAAACTTTTTCAAAAAATAACATTTTTTGAGAAGTCTTGGTACTAGCCTATAAAAATATTATTTCTCTTTGTTGTATATAGGGAGTTGTCACTTTTAACCTTTTTTGATAAAAAAAAAATTATCATCTTTTCTCTGACACATTATAAAGTAGTTTATTAACTTCTCAAGAAAAATACATGTCATATTTATCTAATACATTTCGTAAGGAGCATGTTTAAAAAAAAATACGAAAAAAAGAAAAGAAAAAAAAGAGAGACATGTGCTTTTACAATGAACGTATCAAAAAAAGTGACAAAAAGGTCACACAACCTTGCCAAAGTATTGGGTAAAATAATTTTGTCATGCTACAACTCTAAATCATGTCAATTTGACTTCAGAGAATTCAAATCCCAAGTTACCTTGGACAAATTCACAAGTCAAGTCACCTTGTCTAGTAGAAGCTCAAGTCACCTTGCTTGGCTAAAGCTCAAGTCACCTTGCTTGGCTAAAGCGCAAGTCACCTCCCCGTGCTAGAGCGCAAGTCATGTCAACTTGCCTAGCCAGAGCTCCAAGTAAAGTTTCCCTGCTCGGACCGTGACAATTTGCCTAGCCAGGGCTCAAGTCACCTTGTCTAGCCCAAGCTCAAGTCACCTTGCCTGGCTAAAGTGCAAGTCACCTCCCCGTGCTAGAGCCCCAAGCCAAGTCATATTGCCTCATCTTGCCTCGACTAAGTGCAAGTCACATGACCTTGTCAAAGCGCAAGTTGCCTTACCTCCAGAGTCTCAAGTCAGGTCACCTAGCATTGCCAAGCGCAAGTTGCCCTACCTGTCCAAAATGCAAAATTACCTCGTCGTGCCAAAACCCAGGTCAAATATCCTTGCTTGGAGAGAGCTCCCAAACCAAGTCACCTAGCTGGTCCAGACCTCATGTCGCTTGTTTAGCTCCCAGGCCACCTTGCCCGGCTAGAGTACAAGTAATGTTGCCTTGTGGGAGCCTAAGCTCAAGCCATCTCCGTAGCTTCTTAATGCTAACATGGCGTAAATGTGGAACATAAAATCATATCCACACACTTCTACATGATCAATGTAAGAACACATGTATTGTTGAATCATCCAAAGCGTGAATCACAACTTTCAACAACAGGTCATGACATATTACTTAAAGGTGAGCACCTCATAAATACTGCTCCATGAGTTCCGGCCATGACCTGCTCATGTAAAGGTTGAGCACCTAATACAGTTCCAGGCTAAAAGTATAAGCCCAAGATAGAGGTCAAGCCCAAGAAGGTTTTAGCCCAGCCAAGATACCTAAGACCGGGCAATACACACATTATCTCCTAGAAAGGTCAAGCCCAAGAAGGGTTTAGCCCAGCCAAGATACCTAGGCTGGGCAATACACACACTATCCCCAAGAAAGCAACGGTCTTCCCATGAAAGAGACTATGCGCCAAAAGAGGCAAGAGCCAGACCCTCAGAAGTTAACAGTGTTTTCCTTTTTTTGCCTCCAAACAAAAGGACAGGTCAGTACCTATCAGAGGGAGATTAGGCCAGATATCAGAGGGAGATTAGGCCAGAAGCCTATAGCAGCCCTATGTCAACATGTTTCACACTTAAAGGGGAATCTCAGCAAGAACGAGGCAGGGACTGGATAACAAGGGGTCTGACAGTCACCAAAATAGAACACCCAGGGTCAAAATACATCTGACCCTAGGCTAACATCACAAGTATAAATAAGAGCATACCCCATCAAAGAAAGGGACTCAGATTGAATACTCAACTCTCTCACATGATGTTCCATCAAGACATCCCTTCATACTTCTTTTCTCCATGAAGTCCATCTCTCTATTTTCTAACTTATTATCCTCTTTCTCTCTTGTATTTATTTTTATTCATGATATCTATGTTTGAGATGTTCCTCTTTATATAAATACTGACTTGAGCGTCAGAGTGCCCTCGGGGCTAACCCCCTAAGCCCTCTAACGTAGATCTCCTTTGTTGTTGCAGGTCCAAACTCAGGAATGCTAGAACCCAGACGAATTTAGCAACAAGACCCGACCCGGATTTGGATGTAGCAACACCAACGGTGACATAGGACGTGTACCGTCGGGAAAGCGTTGAGGGGTTTTTTTTCTTCGGGGAAATGATCGGGGCATTGAAGTCACTTTCTAAGCCTATGTGGATATTATTACTGGTGACGTGTCTGAATTGGATTGCATAGTTTCCGTTTTTGATATACGATACTGAATGGATGGGGAAGGAGGTTTACGGTGGGAAGTTAAAGGAGAGTGAATGTACAGCGAAAGAGTGCGTGCCGGAGCGGTAGGTTTGCTGCTGAACTCGGTGGTGGCGGGGGTGGTGTCGCTAGGGATTGAGCAGCTGGGGCGGGTTTGTGGAGGGCGAGGCAGTTGTGGGGTGGGGTGAACTTGGTTTTGTCTGTGTGTTTGGGGATGAAGGTTTTGGTGACGAAGGTGGCGGAGGATTCAAGGCATTTTGTGACGGGTGATGATGGTGTCACTACTATACTGCCGCCGTCTGGAGGTGTTAAGGGTTGCGCTTTTGCTGTGTTTTGCTGTTCTCGGCGTGCCTCTCTTTGTCAGCTTGAATTAATGCTAGTTTTCTTTTTTTTTACTTTTTAGTCAATGAATTAAATTAGGTTTTTAACAATGTTTTAAAACCAGTTTTTAAACTGTACCGGATTAGGCTCATAAATGGTTCAACCGATTGTACCGGACGGTTCAACCGGGTTGACTAGTTAACCCTATAATTCCATAAAAATACAACTTTAACTCAAAAAATAATCTAAAACTACATGATTCCATAATAAAAAATAATTCAAAAGTTAATCCATAATAAAAAAAATAATCAAAAAGCACTCAGTTTTTCAACAAAGTTTTTTTTAAATAAAAGTACACAATTGTTTTATGTCATTAGAGTATTGAATGTATTAAGTTTACGATCGCTTAAAAGATGAAATTCACTATCATCGTCATTCTCATCAACAAGGGCATAACTACTTTCGTTTCCTACAATATTAAATAAGAAGTTTTATCGCTTAGAAGTTTTTAACGGCAAGCAAAAGGATGATGGTTAAACATAGTTTTTACATGGGCCACTATTTTTTAATGATGAACATATCAATTAATTTTTTTTTTCTAAACTGTGTCGTAAGTAAGGAAATTGCTCAACAAGTCTTCTATTTGTGACTTTGTGTATCCCGACAAACAATTTTTTTTTAAAGTTTAAACATAAAATTTTACTTGTAAATAAAACCGGTACAATGGTATAACCCGGTAATACCGGCGGTTCAACTAACATACCGTTCTTCCAATTTACTTGGCTCAAACTTACCGGGCTAGTGACCGAGACCTGATTTAACCGGTATTACCGGCCGGTTTGAACCGGTTTTTAAAACATTGGTTTTTAATGGGTTATGAATACGATGAATAAGTTTTTTTTATTTAAATCTATTTCAATAAACTATCTTTTAGAGAAATAAATTTCATATACTTTATCTATATTCTTAAAAAAAACATTATATCATAAATTTAAGAATTTTATTAACCTTAACTTGATTTGATTTTGATACGTATTTTAAAGACGAGCATTATAGAGGTGTGTCTAAGAAACACCCTTTATTTAGCGGATGTATATACATCCGCCCGAAAATATATATATTACTCAGTATAGAACACCCTCTCTCTATGTGTGTGTATATTTCCGAAACGGTAAAAAAAATTATGTATTATGTTCAATTCTAACTCTAATTCCATCATTCATGTGACATTCAGTGTTCCTTGTGCTTTGGCTTCGATTTTTTTAACGATTCCGGAGTAGGACAAGGTAAAACTAATATAATTATGTCATGTTTTATTTAATAGAGTAAATTTCACTTTTGACCCATGTGGTTTGGCCTGTTTAACCTTGTTAGTCCAAAAATGAATCTTTTAACATATCAGTCCCTGGGGGTTGTATTTTTGTAACTATTTCAGTCCATGACACTAACCCTGTTAACTTTTTCTGTTAAGTATAGGGGCATTTTAGTTATTTTATTTCTAAGTGAACTAGTTTAGTCTTTTCAGTCCAATAAAAACTTTTTTTTAAAAGTTTTTTTTTACTTTTTTAAAATCATTTTTTAGTTTTTTTTCGAAAAACGTCTTTTTTGAACCTTTTTAAAAACGTTTTCTTAACTTTTCTAAAAATATTTTTTTTCAAAAAAACATTTTTTTAGTTTTTTTTTATAAAAATGTTTTTTAGCTTTTTTGTAAAATGTTTTTTTAACTATTTTAAAAACGTTTTTTTTTTACTTTTTTAAGTGAACTAGTTTTTAAAACAATTTTCTAAAATAGTGAACTATTTAAAAAAAACGTTTTTAAAATAGTTAAAAAAACATTTTATGAAAAAGCTAAATAACGTTTTTATAAAAAAAATGTTTTTAAAAACGATTTTTATGAAAAAAATAAAATAAAATATGTTAGAAAAGTTAAAAAAATGTTTTAAAAAAGGTTTAAAAAAACGTTTTTACGGAGAGAAAAACTAAAAAAATGATTTTAAAAAGGTAAAAAAACGTTTTTAAAAAAGTAGAAATTTATTTTTATGAAAAAGCCTAATTTTTTTTTATTTGACTGAAAAGGTTAAACTTATTCACTTAGAAATAAAATGACTAACATTTCCATATACTTAATAGAAAAAGTTAACAGGGTTAGTATCATTGGCTGAAATGGTTACAAAAATACAACTTTAGGAGCTGATATATTAAAATATTACTTTTTGGACTAAATGGGTTAAACATGTCAAACCACAGGGATCAAACGCGAAATTTACTCCATTTAATATTTATGTTGTAACATATGATTATTTTTGTGATCCAGGTCTATCAATAGGCATTCTTAACCTTGCAGTTGTTCTACCACTGGTATGATTTTATGTTCATAATCTATCTTTATTATAAAGTATAAACTGATCATTCACTAATGATCAGCTTAACCGCAAACTTAGAGGGTGTTTGGAAGTGTGGTGGGAAAGTGCTTATTGACTTATTAGCTTTTTCAAAAAGCCGATAAGTCAAAAAAATTAGCATTTTTTTTAAAAGTCAATAAGTCATTTCGAAAAGCACATCCAAACACCCCCTTACAATATGGTCATCATCTTGTTAACATGGCCGCAAACATTACATTCTTGTTACAGATGTTTATGTCGGTAGTAAGTAGACCATGGGATGCATTATTCGGGGGCGGAAACTTACCAGCATTTGTTGCAGGAGAATTCGCTTCAGCAATAAGTGGAATATTAGCATTTACTATGCTTCCATCACCACCTCCAGATGTGGTGCTTGCAAAGGTTTCTAGGGCAGCAATGCACTAAGATTCTTTGTTGTTTTCAAACTTAGTTTCGGTCTTAAATGTGTAGTAATCTACTTAGAAACATGTTTGTGGTATGCATAAAAACATTTGGCATATCGTGTTGAAAATCAGACCCAAGAATACGAACAAGGAATTTTATTAAACAAAAAAAACCACCACTTTATAATTAATTCCTGACCATCAATTTATAATAAACTCTATACTAATCTTAACACAACTCAAACTTTATTAAATAATCAAATAAATAAAAATCACTCCTAGTCTAATACGAACTCAACCAAACAATTAATAAATTAATAAAATAAACAAGCATTAGACTCCTAGTAGGACTAAAAACTTATAACTTTCTCCTTACATACTGTAGACTATTAGACGTGACAAGATTAGCCCAATATACCGTACCCTAAGTTAAAGTTACCCAAAAAGATCGATATTAATAAATTGGTACTTCTTATGGAACATGTTACATGTTCTAGTTTCCATTTTCATTGTTATATATGAAACTCGAGTGGAGGAATATTCCTATCATCACGCAACAAAAAACACTCTCATGCCATATATAGAGCGCAGGGGCGAAGCATAGAAGGGGCCAGGGGTGGCCCGGGCCCCCCGTTATTTCCGTTAATAGTGTAAATTTTCACGTTTTCGTCCGAAAATTTTTATACGTATTGAGCCGGCCCCCCTGATTTTTTTTCTAAAAAATTCTTGGCCCCCTCTGATTTTTTATCCCTAAAAATTCCAGTTCAATGCTCTATTCAGATTGATTTTCAGATTGATTCGATAAGTTATCAATACGAAATTAAAAAAAAAGTTTGTGGATTTAAAAAATAAAAGTGTAAGTTTAGGGGGGGATGAAAAGTTGAAATCATTCACCCCAAAATTGAAATCCCCTCCTATGCCTTTCGTCGATCAGTCCGCCTCCCCCAAAATTGAAATCCCCTTTCACCAGTTCACTCCTTCACCACTTCAGTGCCTCTCGTTGAAACATAGCGACAGGAAAAAAAAATGTTGGGTCTCGTGACTTTCGGCCCCCGCTACTTATCTTTTCAAGCTCCGTCAGTGATAGAGCGGGTGTGTGATCAAGATACACTTAGAACCGAACCACTTGATAAGTGACTCGTTACATGCCCTAATATAACAATCTGGCCAGGTTTTGAAAATTTGTCTATATTTATCGATTGGTTCGTGCACTTCATCTTTGCAAGTAGCAAGGTGGGTTTTTATTTAAGGCATACAAAAGTAAAGCATCCAAAATCACACACGTGAATTCATTACAACTTTTATAAATAACACATTTTGATCACTACCTTAACCACTCCAGTATCATTATCACAGACAAGTGGTTGAATATCCTTGTCGTCTGCCATCTTATCGTACCTAAAGAACAGAATATACATATACGCGGGTCAGTCATGAATCTTATTACAGACACCATGACACACATGATCTTTAACATAAGAAAGAATATGTGAATAAACCCATGATGTCAATATAAGCAGCAGTAATAACCTAAACAAGGTATCAAATTAAGGGTTGCTTAGGTACAAAAGATATTCATCTATATGCATACATACATAGATACACATATATACGCACACTCACACAAACATACATACATATATGTATGTATGCACAATTGCACATATAACAGTTTCTTGGACATGTATTCACTTTTAGTGTTTTATTTATACCAACATCATATCTAAAACACAATTTATGAAAATAAATCCATCAAAATCCCTAACTAATTCACAATTTAGAAAGTAATTAAAGAAATCAGTACATCAATCTCCATAACCAGATCATGAAACAAAGGTTCTTTCATACATGACAAATTAACAAAGACAAGAATTGAAATGAAGAAATCGAAATTCACACAAAATAAGCCGGAAAGAATTTTTTTTTTCTACAAACAATAATAATGCAAAAGTAAATCCCCCTTTGTTAATCACACAAATGAAGAAAACCTACATGACATTAACATCAAAAACATCAAGCATACACACATAATATCTGGTTCTATAAGCATATAAAATATTGTGTACTTGATTGGTTACCATCTAAGACATCATTTTATTGTCTTACTAGGTTAAAATCCCGTGTATTACACGGGTTGAATAAATATAATATTATATATTAAGTTATAAAAAAATTATTTTTTAAAAGCTCGTGTTTTACACTGGTTGAATAAACCCATGGAATACAATATAATCTGTTAACATATACTCGTCAAAATATGTCAGCAGATTTATTAATATAAAGATTGATATTTTCTTTAAAAATATATAATTATTAAAAGATAGAGGTGTATTTAATAAGAGAGAGAGGCGGGAAAAAAATTATAAGAATGAATATGGAGACGACACGTGGCATGAAAAACCTTTATTTATTATATAGTATAGATGTGACCATGGTTAACAAAAATATTCTTGTCTATATTAGGTAATATAAATTTGGATAGAATCAAGTACATCACCATTAAGGATAGGAAAAAAAGTGGTAACCAGACCCGGTCCACTTGATAGACATCCAAACACCGAAATATTATGAAACTAGAAAAAAAGTTCGTGGTTGTGACAAGATCTACGGGGAGAACAATGTAGGCATAACATAACAGTCCAGAAACGAAGTCGTCGCAAGCTGGCTCCGACAAATGGGTGTAATAAGTAAACCGGAAACAGGTGTTTACCACCTTCATCAAGAACCATATGGAATCTTTGTTTGGTAATTTGGTGTTAGCAACATCTAGAAATGTTTGCAACACCACTGATGTCGCCGCCACTGACACCACCTACACCGCTGCCTTCCCAAAGTACACCTCCTACATCGCCACAGTCGTCGGCGCTGCCACCATGACACCATATTTTATTAGCATATATACATATACATACGTGTATATATACACACACAATATACACAAATACCTTCTAGACTATGAGAACTACATAACTAGTCAAATAGCATAGTTAACCATTTCTATCAGCTGTAGAACAATACCCAATTCGAGCAAGCAAAAACACACAATATCAATGTTCTTACACAGAAAAAAAGAATCCAACTATCTAATAATATCTATAAAACACAGAACAAAAATGTCCAAAAAAGAACAATTACAAAAACCATGGCCAATGTTTTGTACAAACTTAACATAGTTGCACCTAGTGGTTATGCACTAGGGTTCATCACTTATCAGGGCATTGAGCAGATTATCAAACTGGAATTTGTGTAACCCCTTTGATCTTTACTGGTAACTGATCATTCACTTCTGTTATTTCTTCAGATGGAAAAATATACAATGATTGATGGCCTTACCAGCAGATACACATCTCTTCGCGATCTTGAGCACCGAAAAACAGTGATTCATGTATAAAAATAAAAAATAAAAATAAAAACAGAATCACTCAGTTTCTTGTGCAACTGTATATCGTGTCTCCTCTGACCTGTGCCGAAACAACTTTGCTATCCTTCGCCTCTCGCAGTCCTGTAAAGATCATGAAATGTATACGGATGTTGTGAAAATAGTAAAATTGATAACATTCATCATGTACTGAATAATAAGTATATCTTACCTTGAACATTCTAAAGTAAAAGGGCTTCTCTGGGTTCATCCTCCTTAGCTTTTGGTATGTATATGCAAAGCTTAACTGATCACGAGGTGTGAATCTTTCAATCTCGTTAAACCAGAGGCACGAGAACAGGTTTGACATTGGTGTGTGTGCCCTTACAATAAAAGAACCTTCCGGTACATCTGAAAATTACAATTTACAACAAAATATGTTAAATACAGTTAATGTTTAAGGAAGAATAAAAAGGAGGGGAAATCCATACTGCTTGGAAGAAGCTTTTGAGGATCCATTGGATTGAACTTTGTCAAGCCATCAGCCTGGTAAAAAGCGAATTGTTCGTCTATTATGGTATGGTTGTACTTGTTGAGCTTTTTGTTTTGAGCAACTTCTTCCCAGACACAATGACGGTCATAGTGGTTGGAAATTGCATACTCGTGGCCTTTTCGCCACAAGAAATATTCCAACACGAGTAACGGGTCCAGTTGGAGCCGGAGCTTGCTATCCAACCAAATGGAGTACCTGAAAGATTTAATGCAAACAAATGATCAGAGATCCCTGCTAAAAGAAAGAACTTAAAAGTCAGCAGAAACTTCAAGATGATATCAGGTTATTGAGTTTATATTCAAGCAAGTGGCAAAACTGTAATTTTGTAAGCACAGAGACACGCAACATTTATTCAGGAGTTGAGGCAGATCATCGTTGCTGATGCTGGCAAAACACTACATATTGCATATGTCAATAGCCACTTGCTTAATAATATTAACAAACAGAATAATATACTTATATTTTATATTGTCTTGAAAGATTAGATTTTAGAGACATTCTAATCCAAATATATATACTACATACGCTGTGTAGCCTGTGTATGCTATGCATACACTCTCTCATCACATGGTACATGCATGAAACGCTTAGTCTCTCATTGTGTTTTACATACATGAACCACATTCTCTCTCATCATATGTGATATACATGAAACGCGTTCTCTCATCACATGTTACATATGTGTAGTAAAGCATGATCTTTTTTCACATGCTCTTAATACATGAAACTCGTTCTCTCTCATTTGGCAAGGAAGATAGCTATAAAGGGAAGGCAAGTCAAACAGAGAACCATAACTTATGCTTGGCGTGTGGCTAAGAAAACTTGTTTTGGCCGGTTCATGCCAGAGTTGTCCTAAACAGAGCCAAGCGATTGCCTCGTCTGGACCGAGGTGCTTACCTGAAGGAATTTTCACTACATAGGATGATACCAAATGTCAAGTTGAAAGGGGGAACTTTCTTAAATATCCAGAAAGGTATAGAAGAATTTTTGGGAAGCTAAAATACATTAATATTACCTTTTACTATGTGTTTAGTCAATTTATGTCATCTCCAAGAACCTCACGTTGAGAAGTTGTTGGTCATATTCTCGAAGACATGCCAGCATCCTATATCAAACCCATGGCATGCCGACCATAATGGAGTTCCACAAGCAAGAGACCACTACCAGTTATTATGTTCTAGTAAAGGGTAATCTTGTATCTTGGAAAAGTAAGAAGCAGAACGTTGTGTCCCTGTAGAAATCAGAATATAGGGCTATGACAGACACTACTTGTTAACTCATTTGGCTTCGTAATCTGCTTGTTGAGATGGGGTTTAACACTTAAACTAATGACCATATGGTGCGATAATGAGGCGTCCACTTACATTGCAACTAATCTGTACTCATGAAAGAACCAAACACAAAAAAGTTGATTGTCACTTCACTCAAGTAAAAGGTTGAAGATAGGACAATCGAACTCCTCATGTCTGAACCAAAAACCAATTAGCGAGTTTCGAAAGCTTTTCCCGGAAGCCGTACTTATCAGATTTGTAACAAGTTGATCATGATCAATATCTATGCTCCACCTTGAGGGGAAGCGTTGTTAGGTATCAGAGTCGGTATCGTACGCAGCAGAAACACACACACACAAACGAATATATAGAAAGCAGTAAAAGACACAAGATGTAACGTGGTTCGGCCAAAGTGACCTATGTCCACAGGCGCAACTAGGATTTCTCTTTATTATTAGGTGCTCACAATTACAATTACAATTACAATTACAATTACATTTACTGGGATATATATAATGACTAGATTAGGGTTAATGACTTAATTAACAAGAAACAATAAACATGGAAATAAGCCACTAGGGGCGGCCGCCAATTGCTTCTTCTGCCAGCCCAATTCCAGGCCCAAAACCGAGCCCAATCGGTGGCCCACAGTAAAGTCTTCAACCCAACAAGTGCTAGATTATATATTAGCCCATCATGTAACCCTATGGGCCTTGGGGTTTAGTTTAAAGGTGGTTCCCTCTTCTATATATATACATGCCCACTCTATAATGTAGATACGACAAACAAGAAATATACAAGTAGTGAATTTAATAGTTTCATCTTATCTCTTATCTCTGATTACAATAGTACTACATTCAAAATAAAATTATCCTATACGTGATCATTCTTGTTTTATTTTCTTGACAATGATCTCAATATAAATTTGCTGATCTCAAACTGCCATACGTTAATCTATGTTACACAAATGCACATACAAAACATTAATAACTTCATAGAAATTTGGGCATGCTTTACAAAAAGTGACTTCCTCTCAACATTAACATTAAACATGTGGCAGTAAATGTTTAAAAGCACATCAACAGTGCAACTTTGTTAATATAAGTAAACAATCTTTTTAAACTGCATATTTAGGTACTTATAATTACAATATTGTGGCTAATTATTAGACCAAGATAGTGCCAATAAGACTTCATTGTTTTATTATAAGTATATATTTTACTGCAATTGTCCCGATTATTAGCTGTGTTTGGAGGGATTTCCACAGAAAAAAGGAAAAAAAATTGCATAGCAAACACTCGTCAAAACGGCAACAATTTATGTGTACACTCTACTTCTGAAACTTTTGCAGCAATAATATGCTCACAAACATGAAAATTAAAATTAAATGGAAGTAACTAACTGAAGTTAGAAATACATGAAAAGCAAATTGATAATGCTCAAGTTAACCAACTTTAAGCTGCTAACTATCCAGATCAAAAAATCATTGATTTTGATGAAACCAAATGATTCAAGCTCGCTACTGGTTACTAATGTATTTAGAGTTTTCATATCCTAGCGGTAAAGAAATTAGATGGGGGCATAAATCTTGTACTACTTTTACCGTCGTCATCGCACTAAGCATTGTTCTTAATCTGAAACCATCTTTTGATGCTACATATAAAATCGAACATTTATCCATACTCGATTATAAGAGATATCCATGTAAATGGAGTCTATCTTTCTACTTTATCACATCAAGATTATTGGCAAATGAACTCCAGAGAATGGACATGAAACTCTTGCCAAGATCAACAGAAAGGCTAATATACAGCTAGAATCAATATTATTACCTTGCATTTTGAAAAAGACGGTGTGCCAAAAGTTTTGGAATTTTTCCTACTCTCCGCATGTCGGTGTATGGAAGATTCTTTACGACCACAATTCTCCATATACCAATATAACCCATTCTGTCTGGCATATATCCTTCTGAAGAAAGAGTTTGTACAGTAACATCATCTACAAACATGACGAAACACACATTTTTCCTTGAAAAACGAGAAACCTGGAATGAGGAAATGATAAAGTGAATCAATGGAGTATATAAATTGATGTAAACTTAAAACCAAACCTTTTGAAACAATATATTCAGGAAAGTGTGTGTCTTATCATTAGATGGATTGTGAATAAACCAAAGAAAGAAACACAACAAAACTGAATGTAAATCTCTATTTTTCTTGTCTTTTATTTATTTGGCTCATAGTTACCTAAATCGCTAGGGAAGCCACGAATTACGAATTGGTACGAAATGTACCGGATCGAAATCGCTAGCGAACCGGATCGCGATTTCAATCGTATGGTACATAGAACCAAATTGAAATTCACATCGTTCCGGATCAGTTAAGTCATGCGTACTGGATCGATTGGAGACGGATTGGGATCGCCTTGAGGAATTAATACGTCTTCTCGTTTTCTATTGGACTGAATCGATTGAGTTGGATGGATTGGAGTCTCCTCGTTTTCCCTTAACGTACCAGTTTTCCAACATCCAAAAGCCATGAGGATTTATAAATACCTTCCAAATCATACCAATTTTCTTCATCAATTTCTACTTCTACTGTTCTTCTTCAATTTCAGTATTTTATCTTCAATTTCTCAAATGGCCTTTAGAAATTTAGACCTTTTCTGTTTCTGTTTTATGTTTTGTTATGTGTTGGTAATTTAGATTTTGGAATTTTGGTAATTTCTGCTTTGAATTGTGTACACCGAACCAGACTCCATGGTACACCGTACCGGTTCGTACCGAAATGAACCTACCCCCCTACGTAGTACCGAATACGTCACCTATAGCGAATCGTGTACCCGGTCCACGTACCCGTACCGGAGCGTACCGCGATTTAGGTAACTATGATTTGGCTGACAAGACGATTTAACACGAAAACAAAAAAAGAATTTCAAAGACTTTCATCAATTTTCCTTTGAACATATTTTCTGGCCTACCAAGTAAACCTCTTGAGCAAAGAGAAAGCATTGACATAGATTGTATAATGCTAATGAGCTAATCAAAGAGTGATGATACAAGCCAACTTTTTACTCTGGAAGAAATTCTAATACATAAAAAAATACATTAAAGATATAAACACAAATTAAAATGTTGTTATGATGGGACAGTTGGAATTGATATGTTACTACAATGCACTTTAGATCTTAACTACAAGCTTTTCCAAATCTCTTCATAGCAGCATTTCTCCTTAGTTACTGATTCTCCTCACTTCAACTAACTTGCTACTAATCATAAAGATCATAGATATGTCTTCTCTATTTTTCAATGAGAATCCCTCTTTGATTTTAGTAAAGTAATCTAGTGACGCAGGTGAATTGGAAAATTTTGAATTTGTTAATATTCTGGTAAGCAACTAATAATATATGATTACAAGGAGAATCAAGAAAGTATTAAAGCATGTCCAACATTCTTATCTTTCATATGCACTTCTAGTATTCTAGCATTATATCAAGATGATTAGAATCCCAGATTACTTATATTGTTTCTTTCCACCAAAAAAGTGTCACGTTTCATATCAAAGTGTGACACACGAACTTGACCAGTTTACACCTACACATTGTCCATGCAAGTCAAGGAGCATGTGTTGTGTATATAAGGAAGAAGTAGAACATTTTTTCAAAAGTGAGTATTTCATAAATTTCCGCACCAATAGATCTTATGCTAGTCAACTATGAGTTTATCACATAGAAGCTTTTGTAATCCTAAGTTAGGGAGATAGTATACCTTGCACCTTCTACTGGCAGCTTAGTATTAATCTGCAGGCCTACAGCCCATACGTGAATGCAAGAAACTTTCATCACATTGTCTCCCTTTTTAGCTATGTACCAAGTACAAGTACTAACCAAGAATACACCAACCATATAGGAAGATTCTAGTTTTATCTTTACTGATACTTAATATGCCAAAGGAAAGTTCATTTACAGAAGTAACTTGCCATTTGTCACATAAGGTTCCTGTCAAAAAGTTTCGGCTAGAGTTCATAAAGGTTAACAAATCTCACCACTGTGTGTGCCGATGTCACATGAGTAACTACTATTGTTAAAGAACTAGCTACTCAAAAATAAAGGAAAAATACTGAGCAAAGATAAGGAGTATATATGTGGTACCGTTTTCCCCATGGGTGATCTGAGACGATCAGAGTTTCCAAATATGCATGAAATCACAGCGATATGGCAACTACTAATATATGCTTCATCCTCGTCATCCAAGTCAAATCCTGTACTGGGATATCCTTTAGGACTCTTTACAAACCCACAATTAAGTGTCTGATCATGTGAGATGAATGATCGTTCCCTTTGTTCTAGATTTTGATGCCCAGCAAATCGAGGATTCCACGGCTCCAACTTGTTAATGTTCTCTTCTAGTTCTGTGTACTTTAATGAAAATCTTGCAAATTTCCGATTTTCAGGAGGCTCCAAAAGCTTCATGGTAGAATTAAGTACTTTCATCTCACAAGCACCTGATATAAAGACCCAAATAAAGTGTAGTGAACAACTGAGGCAGGGTATGAATTCAACTCAGAATAAGCCAAAACATGATACCTAATGATACATTGTACAGGTTCATATTAGTCAATTCACGCAAACTTTGAACATTAATTTTGTTACACTTTCAAAATTCACATCCGAATGATATATAATACAGACCAACTAAAGAGCAAGAAAAGCCAACAGTTTGTAAGCATAGCAAATGAAAAGAGAGAGATCATCTTCTCGGTATTTGGAAGAAGAAAAAATCGGAGTTGTGTGATATTTATATAATTTGTATAAGCAGTCAAATATGGGCATTGGACACATTGATGATCAACAAAAACATAAAACAAACAGTTTATTAGTTTAATGCTCATGTGGTTATACATAAAATCTAGGACAAGCATATCACTTTGTAAGAAAAATACCCTAAAGCTTTTTCCTAATGCAAAATTAGATTTTGTTACTTCAATATGGTTCACTTCATAATCACCTAACAAGACCATTCCTTAAAATGTGTATTTCAAAAACATTTAATACATCATATGAAAGTGAATTAAAGCCCCGACGCCATGAGTATAGTATCGTATTAAAGCTTATTTCTATTGCAAATTGGGAATTCAATACATAGATTTAAAGAAGACTTCAATCCGAAGCAATATGCACACAAAACAAAAAAAAACCAGTTGAAGCGTTATATAATATAAGAAAGGTTTTGAAATCTTAATATAGCTCTCACTTCCAACACTAGTAATGCAAAAACATCAAAAGGCAAAAAGAAAATAGTCATAACAAGATAATATGTGATACAAGAGCGAAAATATTGTTCCAAGGCTCCCCCCTTCTCCTATCCTACAAAGAGAAGATAAAAACCATTGATTCTTATCTAAACTCTATGGAGGTGCAACCATCATTCAGCTTCAAAAGAAAAGGAAAAAATAGCGTATTTGCAACATCATTACACCTGGTAATATTCTTTAGGCAAGATCAGATGCTACACCTGAATATTTCCGTCGCTTTGGTCTCTTCTTGGAAGCAATTCTCCTCTCAGAAATGGCCCTTCTTGAGGAAGGCACGTCCATCACACTGACATGACTGGCATTAGTCTTGAGTTTGTCAGAATCTAAATCATCCACAGATAAACCATGGTTAGTTTCGTCAATTGGCACATCAGTATCATCCTTGCGTGAATATCTTCCAGCATCTACACTTTGAGATACGTTTACAACAGAACGTTGGTCATTTCCTAGGCCAGCATTATAGTCTTCAAGTCGTATGTCATGCATATCAATCTCATCATTATACTCATCATCCAAATCATCTTCATCGTCATGTTTTTGTTTATCTGTACCATCTGGAAGATGATTTACGCTTTTAGATTCCTTTTTAGATACCGAAACACCCTTTAAAGACGCCTCATACTCTGCTTCATACATCTTCAGCTCATTACGCCCCGCCTCATTATACAAACCAGTTACCCTGTGATTAGACCTCCTTTTGCTTTCTTCAGATAGCTTCTTTTGCCTCTCATATATTTTTGACTGCACACTATCATCAACAACAGATTCATCACGAACACCAACTTCAGAATCGCCCACTAACTCCTCACCGTAATCTTCATCTCTTCTCCTATCATCCTTATCCCAATACCTAGAGTCACGGCCATGGCCAACAAAACCATGACCAAACTTGAGAATCTTTGATCTTTTCGTACGTGTCACATTTGCAAGAAAATCCAGATCAGTCCCAAACTCATCAGTTTCAACAGTGAAATTATCCTTATCTGCACAGAAATACCAAAATGTCTTAATATCAAATAATCATTCCCCTATTAGTAACATCTTAGATCTACCATCAAGCATCAAGTTAACAAAACATGAACTTTTATCTACTAATTCAACTCTTCCTTCAGCATTTTCTCACCAATAGCACAAATCTAAGTTAGAAACCAACTAAACCCTAATCAAATCAACATCTTCTACTGATACAGTGTATAACCTAGATACAATATATTAACCTTCTATTGTTTCAATGTTCCTTCAACACTCCCAACAATGGCACAAATCTAAGTAATATTAGGCAACAAATTCAAAAAACCTAGATTTGAAATCACAAAAACCCTAGAAGATGAACTACCTTTATCATCTTTCGAAAGAAAGAAGAAGGCAGATGCAGATACGAGAAATATGAGTATCAGAACAACGAGCACGAAATCACGGACGGATATCCTCCGGTTTCTGAATCGGCGATGGTGAGTAGCTCGCGATTGTTTGTAGGCGGCACGAACACCGACGGAAACTTGCTCGTTTCGAAATTTGTCGAAGAAGCTGCCTCCTGGTTGCCTGTGCTGAGCCATTTGTGCATTGTTTGGTCCCCCACACACAGAGGGTTTGGAGATCAAGGTTGTTTTGTAGTGGATAGTGATGTTTGAATCCGTTTGGACGTGATTTGATTATTGCTGTTGGGGGAAGGAAGGTATGCCAGGCCAGGAGTTGTTGAAATTGATGATATGTTAATGATTTTGACTAAAACCACATAATAAAATAAGGAGCTTATATGTTTGCTCAAAAATCATAAATGGGGGGGTGATTTTTAAAAATTATTCATATTATATTAATATTTTAATTAAAAAAATTAGAGTTAATTACACAGATGGTCCATATGGTTTGGGTACTAAGCAAAAAAGGTAACAGGTTTGAATATTAACTTTCAGTTTTGAAACGAGTTTGTATATTAATGCTAACAGTCTGTTAAATTCGAGTGAAATAACTAAAATACCATTTGAATGACTATTTTTGTGATTTATATGAGTTTGGCTGACAAAGAAATGATTGATGTGACAATGGACAAAGTTATACGGTCTGTATGACATCATACGAAGCGAAAGCTGCTATTAGTATTAGAAACGTCCTTATAATTAAAACAAAACTTTTTTTAATAAGAGTTTGTTTGGTTTAAAAAAGAGTTAATTGCATAAATGGCCCATGTGGTTTGACCAGATTATATGTTTGGCCCTCGGGTTTTAAAAATTACAAATTTAGCCCAAACATTTTATACATGTTGCGTGTTTAGCCCCTGGTGTTAACATCAGTTAGTTTTTAACGAAAAGTTAACTCATGTGTTATCCATGTGACTTACGATTGCAAACTTAATATTAAAAATGAGTTAAAATAAGTAAAAAAATTATTTAAAAGTAATTTTTTTGGTAAAAATTCGTAAAAATCACTAAAAGTTGGTAAAAATAGTAAAAATCGCTAATTTTTTTTATTGATTTTTACTGATATTAATCATTTTTAAAATTAAGTTTGCAATCATAAGTCACGTGGATAGTACATGGGTTAACTTTCCGTTAAAAACTAACTAGTGTTAACACCAGGGGCTAAAGACGCAACAGGTTTCAAATGTTTGGGCTAAGTTTACAGTTTTTTAAACCTGGGGACCAAACATGCAATTTGATCAAACCATAGGGGCCATTTATGCAATTAACTCTTTAAAAAATTAGGGTATTTTTGGTTGTCCTCTACCAATTTAGGTAGTTTATAAGGGATTTTGATAAAAATAAGATGACACGTTTATGCTCCTTTACAAGAACTTCAAAATAGAAAGAGCTAACTTCGTTTTTGTTCCCTTTGGTTTGACAATTTTAACCATTTTGTCATAATAGTTTGTAAATGGCAAACAATACTTGAGGTTACCATTTTGCTCCCTAACACTAACTTCGTTAAATATTTAAGTTAAAAGTAAGGGTATTTTGGTAATTTTTCAGATAAGTATTTAACTATTTATTATTTTTTGAACGGCGAACATTGAATGTTGTGACATCGCACCCCCCGTCAAATGGGAGAGCCTCGTCCAACTCCGGCCAATATGTTGTCTTAACCGGGCCCACTTAACGTCAGAGTTGGAGAGCATCCAAGGAAAAATCTCACCCAATACGACCCCTTCCGGGCTTGAGGGAGAGCCGAGGCTCGAACCCTGGATCGGCGTGGGTAAAACCCTGGTGCATCAGCCTAAGAACTAGGCCTTATTTGCATACCTCAGAAATTAATGGTGGTGGCAGGGATTGAACCCGGATCCCTTGGGACTTCAGGCCTCACCTCAACCACTACACCACAACCTCTTTGGCTTAACTATTTATTATTAATCCCTAGTATCATCATTATCAACATTTGCGACCTATTATTAATTTTCGAAGAGCTTGAATTCAAGTTTCCATTATTAACCTCCGATCTCAAATTGCCGTCCGGTGGCCGGGTTGTTTAACTTTATAATGTCATAAAGTATAAACCCCAACTAATAACAATTTGTGTCATAGAACAACAACCTAATGACATATATATGTTTATTTTATTATTGTACAAGTAGATAAATGGATATTGGAATACATAAATACTGGTCCTCTTCATCCTTTCTTACTAAATAACCTAAACCAGTGTCTAGAACATGAACTCTAAGGGTTTATGTTATCTGAATTTGTACATTGCTGAGAATAACTAAGAACTTATATATAGTGCAATTGTCAGTCTAATTATATCTTTGAAACACATCATAAAACTACACAAATATCAATCATACGCCACTTGGAAAACAGAACAAAGATATAACATAAAATTGAATGTAAACTGGCCCGACACGACCCGTTTTGATCCATTCCTAACCCAACCCATTTAACCATTACCCAACCATTTAACCATTTCCCTAAACCTACTCGTTTTAACCCATTAGACGACCCGACCTGTTTTAAGCCCGTTTTAACTCACTAAAGGACCAGTTCTTTGCTCCTTGAATTGAAATCAACTTCAAGTCTGGCATAAACTTTTTTTTCCATCTTGCTCACTTGGTCCTTGTTCGACGCAGCTTTGAACACAAACACGATGAACACTCCTATTCATTTTGCAAAATCAACTTCAGACGCGATTTTAGTACTATCTTAAACTCGTCTAGACCTTGTTCGATGCAGCTTTTTTCCATCTAAAGTTTTTTTTTGTGCAAATGTTAGAGTTAATTACCTCACACGCTACAAAAACTACAGTTGCATATGGTTCTTGAAAACAAAATAACAGTTGATCCCGAGGGGCCCGACTTTTGATCATTGAATATGTAGTTGATAAAAACTCAACTTGTACTACTTCTTTAATAAAAATGAATGAGGCAATTACTTTTACAATATAAAAATTCCATGTGTTTTATAATGTAAAAAAGTTAATAAAAAGATTTCCTTTTTAAAGGTTCTTTAAGTACCTGATTTGCCCGAATAACCCGGCCTGTTAGAAGAGTGTACATAGTTGGCACCACCTGCAAATTTTACAGGATTTAATTATGTATATGCATGAATGTAACTATGTATGATGTATGCATGTTTTCTGGGTCAATTTGAATTGGCCCAACCCATTTCTACCGGCATTGAAATACGGTATGTTCTAACTCAAACATGTTACCCAACTTGTTGACTCTATTTCCTACATACAAAGATATCTAAAATTGTAAACATTACCAACAATCAAGTTGTATGACAAACCAGATAACTCATGGCTTATTAATTGCAATAATACACAGAATAGTAAACGTTAATCATGTCAAATATAATTAAAAATAAAATATAACCGAGGTGAAGTCTATATGATCAAAAAATCAAATATAACTGAGGTGAAGTCTAACGAAAGTCTATACCTTAGTAACAAAATAATAATATATATTTGATGGAGTTAAAAAACTATATACACTAATTTATATAGACTTCACTTCAGGTTTTGACGGTTTCTATAGACAGGAGTGTAAACAAATTATATAGACTGACCTCAGTTAATAATCAAATGTAAAGACAGAAGTGTAAACTAACCACCAATTTGTATAGACAGAAGTGTAAACTAACTGAGGTGAAGTCAATAGAAGTGTAACTAACCGCCAATTTGTATCATTACCTAAAAATCGGGATTTCCTTTCTATAGACTTCATCTCAGTTACTATTAAATACTGCATTATTGCCTCTTGATGACTTGATGTGAATACCTAAAACAACATTGTGGCCAAGAAAAGGGCCAGTGTGATTGCAGTTGACACTTGAAGCCAAACACATATAATCATCTAAATTATTAGGCACAATTAACATACATACCTTTTCCATTTCTTGATCTTAATAGCATTGTTAAGACTTAAGAGCCTCTGAAATATCTCTATCAAGAGTAAAACCCTTATCCCCATCATGTGGTCCCACACCATGCACGCCAATGAATGAATGAAAAGTTTATTTTCATGTAAAAGTCCTCCAATTATCAATTTAAATGCCACTTCATCCGGATACAAGCCTTCAGCTTTCATCTGCACAAAAAGATTCATGGCTTCACAACCCTAGAAACCTTGCAAAACCCACTAATTACAGCATTATAATTCAGTAATGAGACAACCAACACCATATGTACCAGGTGGATGAAATTGTACTAACTCACGATCCTGCAATAAGTAACGACCCAAAATGTTGATGCTACCAATATATTTTTTAACAACAATGAGATGATATATTGAAAAAACAAAATTTAGTATAACTAAAGAGGAAGGCCTGCAACATTTCATTTCCATATCGTGTGCAAGTGTAAGCAGAAGTTGCTGAGAAATATGCTCTACCATATCCTTAAATTAAAGAAAGGAAAGGGAGATAAAAATATACTTCTTAAATCTGAGCAACCCAAGTTTAATAAATATATTCACCCCAGTTGACAGGATGTCGGCCGGCTAAAATCACAAAAATCATAGCCCATATGTTTGCATTTGTCAAAATTGATGCACAAAACTGCTCTGCCCGTAAAACTAACAATTTTAATATTGTTTTTGAAAAAGAATAAAAGAATGAATATATACAAACTATAATAACTACCTCCCACATAATCGCCCTGTAAACAACACCAAAATGGCTGCACAAGGGGCTACCACAATACCAAGCCCGGGAACAAAATGTCAGGCCATAAAAGCTGGAAGACTATATGGGCTTCAAAAAAGCAATGCCTGAAGGAAGAACATAATATTTGATATCAGAATAAAAATCAAGTAAGGAAATTAGCATCCTTGCATATGATTCTTTCTAAAACAAATGACAAACTCATGAGCTTTGTATAGTGTCAAATGCACGCACCAGATAAGGAGAAATGGCACGAGTGATCTCATACCCAGCAATTGTATATTCCAAAATCAAAGCCCATCCGATTATCCAAGCAAGACTAAAGAATTACAAAATATAAATATCAGCGTCCAAAAGTTTTACAATATGAATAAGTGATGCTATACGTGTTAAGAACTACTACTGTAAAGAACATACCCTTCGCTAACACAGTGTAAGAATAATGATATGCGCTTCCAGCTGAAGGGCAACGACTTAGCAGCTCAGCAAAACAAAAGGCATAAAGATCAGCTGTTATTCCAGCTATTAAGAAGGAAACTGTTAAAGAAGGACTGGAATGCTCTCTAGCTACAGTGCCCACAAGAATGTGTTGAACCGACACCTAATTAATTTCATGTTCCCAAAATTGATTAGTACTTAACATTAAATCCCTAAAATGTTAAATTAGATCCATATCATTTAGCAAGACAAAAAAAATAAGATATTAACAATTAAATATTGGAGCTATGATAAAATAAAAGAATTATCTGTTATGATTTTCTTTACCTATGGCAGTGAGATGAAGAGTCGATTAGCCAATTGATGATGGTCTGTGTCTGAAGGCTTTGAATGAATTGAATCAACCCTTTTCCTTCTCACC
Organism: Smallanthus sonchifolius; assembly: GCA_023525975.1. Classification (NCBI taxonomy): domain Eukaryota; kingdom Viridiplantae; phylum Streptophyta; class Magnoliopsida; order Asterales; family Asteraceae; genus Smallanthus; species Smallanthus sonchifolius. The sequence goes on along the minus strand of CM042032.1, from coordinate 81,940,371 downwards.
AAACATCTAAACCCTGACAAACAACACATGATTCAGTGAATGTGATCGAATTCTCAAACGCGTTACACAAAGATCATACCAAGAGAATGGCCACCAGATAGTGTCATAATGTCAATATCATCAAGTCCCATGGTTTTAACAAATACATCCCTCAAATGGTCATTTTCTGAAATAAATACAAAAGATATATCTTAATAACTTCATGACTTTACTTAAAACATATTATCCAATGAACATCAGCTATACAAAGGGGAGAGAAATAATGATCATCAGCTATATAAAAGGAGCACTTCTGAGCAAATGAATAAGCTTTAAAACCATAAACAATAGCATAAAACCTAAAATTACCATGCTGAGAATAAGTCAAGCGGCGGTTATCCAGATGCCCTATTGCAAGATTGCTGGAAATTTTATCTACAAGAAGCTAAATTAATCCCAAAAGCAGGGCTAAGCGAAGGAGAAACCTGCAAATCCAACTTAAAATCAAATCAATATTGAACTTGAAAAACATTTTAAACCACATATGTTAAATGATATCAGAAATCGTACTTTGGTTTGTTCATAGAGGTGTCTGAAAGAATAAATGGGGGAAAAATTGTGAAGAAGCAAGACAATGGCAAGGGGTTTGGCGGCGAGGAGGTAGTCCCCGGCAAGACAGTGGCAGGGGGTGTGGCGGTCGCTGGTGTTCGTAGATGGAGGTGTCGGCAAAGTTGAAGAAGAGACCTGGTTTAGTGTGTGTGATTTTTAATTTTCTTTTTCGTTTTTAAATTTATTTTTTGTTTTTATTATTTTTTGTTTTTCCCTTTTTAACAAAGGGTAGGTGGGTCATTTCATTTGAATTTAACATAAAATTAACGTATGTTAGTGTTAATGTTTAAACTCGTTACAAAATTGAAAGTTAGTTTCCAAACTCTTACTTTTTTTTCGTAGTACTCAAACCTGTTATTTTAACCAAACTACAAGTACCATCTGTGTAATTAACTCAAAATTTTATAAAATAATCTAGAATCTTATAAAAACTATAATAGGTTAAAAAGGTCAAATACAATATCAACAAGTTACTCACAAAGTTTGATAAAGTCAAATACAAACTCCATAGTAAACAGTGAATTACAGGATGTACACATTATTGAATTGAAATGAAATATGTTACGAACTAGAAATTAAATCCCGCGCTTCATGGCGGAGACGTATTATATAGTAAATTAAAACGTTAAAACGTAAGAAAGAAAAAAAAGGAAAAAAAGAAAACTAAAAAAAACGGATAAAAAAAATACAAAGACCCCGCGTTTCACGGTGGGAGCGTGGTCGTTTCTTCCCCGTATTACGCGGCAGGAGTTTGGTCGTTATCGGTTCTGCTCGTCAAAAACTATAAAAAACGAATACCGATACCGGTTACGATAAACCAAAATTGCGACAACAATATTGTTCACCTTGGAGGGAGGTGTTCTCTATTTATATTGTGAATGCTGGGATTCCCGTGACTTAGAGCCTTCTATTTTGGTGGTTTGACAGGTACTTTGTTCTTTGGTCCCTGCCTCGTGTTTGGGAGATTCTCCTTAAAATGTATAACAAGTTGATAACGGTTCTTACCAGGCTTTTTGTCTTGATCGTTGACTTCCCCTCTTTCCCTGCAGGTGAAGAAGGGAGAAGACACTGTATCTTCCTGTTAACTCTGACCATTCCTCATTTATACTTTATTTGGATTATAGTCTTTATTACTTTACAGGTTATTTCCCTATCATGCTTGGGAAGCTTTCCCCCTGTATTATCATTGAGTTTGTTTTCTTGGTTTTTGGCCCTGCTTTTATTGGGCTTATAACTTGTTCCGGGCTTCTGGACTTTATCGTTTGGCTACCCCCGTCATCAGCCCCCCAAGTCAGGTGAGTTTAAAATTTTGATTTTGAACATATCTGACTTTCGCCCAGCCTTCTTATCTGAACTCGGGCTCTTTTTTCCTGGGGGTGCTTCCTGATTGTCTAATCAATATTTAAACGTTTAGCAGGGTATCATTACTCTACCCTTGACAGACAGTGACGTGATGTGACCAGCTCTGACGGTTACGCGTCTCCAAGCAGTTTTTTGAATTTTCTCATATAAAAAAGGGGTGAGGAGTTATTGGGGTCTTCATTTGCCTTCTTCTTTTTCGTCGATTTCTCTCTCGCATGTCAGTTTCTACTCTTCCTTTTTCTTTTAGTTTTTTGCTTTCTTTCTTTCGACATGAGTGACCGGCTAAATATGGATCGCCGGATGTGTTTGTTGAAGCAATCCTCCCTTGACGGCCTTTGTTTGAAATATCGTATCCCAGAGGATTGCCAACCGACCTTGCCTCTTCCTAATCAAACTGTCCTAGATTGTCCTCCCAGTTTTGTTGCTCTTTAAGACAGGTTTTTTGAATTTTCGAATCTTCATCTACCGCTTTCTGTATTTTGCATTAGGGTTTTAAATTTCTATCGTTTGAATCTCGCTCAGATCGCTCCTTTATCGTCGTCCAACGTGGACACGTCCTTCACGGCGTGATTCGATACCCACACCGCCCCCTTGATAAATAAATCACGCCGTCCTTTTTTGTCGTGATTTTTCTCACGCGAGTGATGTTTGAAATCAAACAAAATAATACCGTTCAACAGTATTATTTCCAACCGTTCGAACAAAATAAATTTAATAATTAATAATATTATTTTTACTCAATATAAATACCTCATTTTACTTCATAATACTGAGTCGGAGATTATTTTTATGAATTAATACTGATCTCGAGAGAGACGTGCCTTGGTTCCGTCAACGTGTTGATGCGAGAGGTCGGGTTGGCTTCACCTTCATTCAAAAGTGTATGGCCGTGATTCGTCAAATGGCGTATGGTACCGCTAGTGATTCGTTTGATGATTACTTGAAGATGTCAGAACGAACGATCATGTCATGTATTTACAAGTTTTCTAAAGCTATAATTTTATTGTACAGTAAGAGATATTTACGTAAATCGTCGGCTAGCGACATTCAACAGTTATATGCTTTTCATGAAGCTAAACACGGATTTGTCGAGACTTGATTGGGTATGTTTACGAAAAATCAAATCATTAGTAATGTAATTTTTTTTATTATTAATGTAATTTTTTATTATTATTAATGTAATTTTTTTTAATTATTAATGTAATTTTTTTTATTATTAATGAATATTATTTATTATGTTTTATTTTATTTAAATAAAAATTAAAAAATAAACATTTAATTATCACACCACCATAATCACATGGGTATACCCATTCCCTAGTGATGGGTGATGTGATTTTGCCGATAGTGACGTGGCGCCACGTGGTGTGCACTTTATTATCACATCACATCATAATCACATGAGTATATCCCATGCTCTTAATATGATGTTTACCACTACAGGGATGACACATTCTGCTATATTGCATATCTAGGTAGTTTTAAGTGCACGAGGCACGAGTGAGTTCTAGAGTATACTAATTGGGAATAGGGATGACAATGAAATCCGAACTCGATGGGAAAACCTGAAACCCGAAATATTTGGGACATGTATGAGGTCGGGTAATCGGGTATGGCATCGGGTTTGGGATTACTTTTGAATTTTTTCGTGGGTTTGGGACGGGTATGGGATATGGTGACATATCCGTTTACCCGATTATATCCCCACATAGTTTTCTTTCTTTTTTATTTATTCCAAGAATATAAATCGTATTTATTTTAAATATATATACCATATTTATTTTAAATGTATATACCCGACATGAATTTATTTCTCTCTTAATTTATTTTAGTTACAATTTTTATGTATACCCGATAGATACCCGATGGGTTTAGATCGCGTATACCCAACGGATATTTTTTAGAAACTAATGGGTTTACCTGAAACCCGCGGTATACCCGATACCCAACGGGTAATTTCCCGATAGAAACCCGACGGGTTTTGGGCCGGGTATGGGGTTGGGATTACCTAAACCCGTCGCAAACCCGACCCATTGCCATCCCTAATTGGGAAGGATTCGTGCAATGATTTTTAGGTTCATTGTAAGTATTTAAAGATATTGAATTCTTAATCCTAATTAATTATAATGCTAGATCAAAACAGATTTTTTCGTTATTGTATTTATCTTTTTTATGACATGCATAAACTTTTGCAATTTTATGATTCTTATTCATAATTGTTATGAATTAAAAGTCTGTTATGTAAAATAAAACACAACTTAAACATACAACAAATTAAAAGTTTTGCAATTTTACGTGAAATAAAGTCATATATCATATGGCTTAAATCAATATTACAGAAAGTTAGGCTAATACACAATAATAAAATAGATGCACATATGTCATCACTAAAGGTTGAAATTTATTTATTTTCTGAATTTTTAACATTGTCTCTTATCATTAATTACTTCAAGTTCAAAACATATAATATATGATTCATAAAATATTATCTTTTTATAAATCATATAATAAGTTTAAATTTTACTAAGATGATTGAAATAGTTGTTGATCAATAATAGAGGGACCATTCATGAACAATGCACCATTCATGCATTGCATGAGATTACACCTACGATCTTCTTCTTTCCCTCATCTTCAATACAAATAAATCAAGATCCAGTCTTCTAATTAACCCATCCATGAAGAAACACACACACACATTCCATCTCTAAAGCCTTCCAACACAGTCCTCCCACACCCCACTCCAAGACTGAGAGACCATTTCGCCATGGGGAAGAAATTAGGGCACGGTCAATTCGGTACGACCTACTTTTGCAGAGAGAAATCATCAGGCATCGATTACGCATGCAAATCGATACATAAAAGAAAACTATTATGCAAAGATGATTATGATGATGTATGGAGAGAGATTCAAATCATGCATCACTTATCGGAGAACTCATGGTCGTTGGAATCAAAGGCGCGTATGAGGACGATGTGTCTGTTCATCTGGGTGGTGAATTGTTTGATAGGATTGTACAGAAAGGGCATTATAGTGAGAAAGAAGCGGCTAAATTGATGAAGACTATTGTTGGTGTTGTTGAAGCTTGTCGTTCTCTTGGAGTTATGCATAGAGATCTCAAGCCTGAGAACTTTTTGTTTCATACTCATGATGAGGATGCACAACTTAAGGCTATTGATTTTGGATTGTCTGTCTTCTACAAACCAGGTTTTGTTCTTCAATTTGTGTTTTAGTTTTTGTTGCAATTGAGTAGTGTATTTATGGAATTTGTTGGTTTTGAAGCTTATTAACTTAAGGTTTTTTGTCATTGATTCATGGAAATGGTTCACTGAAATGATTCTTTACCATTTATGAACCGGTTAACTTTACACAATAGTAACCAAGTTTTCCAATTGTCCAACTAAAGACGCTTAAAGTTTTTTTCCCCAAAAGTCACTCAACTTCCATCAGGTGTTCCAATCTTGTATAATTTTTTTAATAAAAAAAATTAAGTGAGGCAAATGAAACATATATTAATATCGGTTATTATTTAGAGATTATTTTTTTTCCAATTTGACTTAAATTGAATAGTTATGAAACTTAGTTATTATTTAATAAAAAAATAATTCTTCACTATTACCAAAAAGGGGTTTCCAAGGGGTCACCACCTTTGGCAGAGTTCGGGGGCAACGCCCATGGGATTTGTCTTATTGGTGAAAATTGTTGAAAAATGATGATACTTTAGGCTGAAAGTGAATACACTCTTTTTCTTATCCGATTATTGATTTCATGTACCCACTAAATAGTTTAAGCTGAAAGTGATTACACGATTCAGAAAGTTATCCAAGTCGTATAGAAATACGAAATTAAAAACCTACATTGTGAAGAATAACTTATGGTGTTTATATTTTGTTTTACAGGACAATATCTATCAGATGTGGTTGGAAACCCTTACTATGTTGCACCTGAAGTTGTGCATAAACATTATGGACCTGAAATTGATGTGTGGAGTGCTGGGGTTATCATGTACATCTTACTATCCGGGGTTCCACCATTCTGGGCAGGTAACAATATCCTACAAGAACACTTAGTTATTGTGATGCATTATCCATAGTAAATTGCCTTATGCACTTGTCTTTTCAGAATCAGATTCGGGTATTTTTAGGCAGATTTTGAAGGGAAAACTTGATTTTGAGTCGGAACCATGGCCGCAAATTTCAGAAAGTGCAAAAGATTTGATAAAAAAGATGCTTGACAGGAGACCACAGCAAAGAATAACTGCCCATCAAGTCCTATGTGAGTTGATGGATTTTATGTTCATGGTTTCTCTTTTGTTTGTTTCATGAATTTCGTACTTTTACCAGGTCATCCATGGATTGTAGATGATAGGGTTGCACCAGACAGGCCTCTAGACTCTGCAGTTATTTAGCACTTCTCAGCTATGAACAAACTCAAAAAGATGGCTTTGCGTGTATGGTTTAAGACGGTTTTCATTTACCATTTGTTTAAAAGGAGTAACTTCATGTCATTATCTCTTAAATTCCCAGGTTATTGCAGAAAGGCCGAGGAGATTGGTGGTTTAAAACAGTTATTTAAAATGCCACAGACAATAACATTTGAAGAACTCAAACAAGGGTTAAGCAGAGTTGGGTCCAATCTAATGGAGTCCGAGATCAAGGAACTTATGGATGCTGTAACTTGTTTTATTTCAAAAATTGACAAAAAGTTGAAACATCTAATTACATAAAAAAAAATAATAACAACACTTACCTTGACAGTTATTTAAAATGCTTTTTTTTCTAAGTGTTTATGTTTCTGGTTTCTACTCTTCAACAGAAATGCAAATTTTTAGAACAATTCTTTGTCTTCATTGGTCCATGTGGTAGTGTGTCACCTGGCACGGTGTGGTTGGCCAATTTTTTTTATTTTCGTTTTCAACCCTTATAATATATATATATATAATATACGCTTTTAACCCGGTTAATTTTCTAATAATTTTGTTATTCTATGATATTTCGTTCATTACCTTTTTTTAAAAAATGGGATGCGAGTTTTTTTTTTGAACGTTCCGGTATAATTTTTTTAAAAACGGAGTTGTATTCAAAATCGAGTATATTTTTTTTGTATCGTACGCTATAGCGAGCGACGTTACAGTTGCGATGCCGTGACAAACCCAACTGCTTATGAGCGAACAACATCATTAGCGGTGTTGTGGTATTATTGTATCCGGTACCGGTGTTCGCTTTTATGGTTTCGACGAGTCGAAGCGTTGACGTCCAAACTCCTGCCGCGTAATGCGGAGAAAAAACGACCGCGCTCTCCCCGCGAAGCGCGGGGTAAAAATACTAGTTAACAACCAATTTACAATAATAATAGTCCCTGAACTTTGAAAAACAACCAAAACAGTCCCTAAACTTGTGATGTTGACTCTATTTTAACTTTAATCTCTAACACCAAATTATATCCTTACAATCTATATATAGTCAAACTAACAAGTACGTTTTTTTAGTTCAAAATGGTAAATCATGAACTCTCTCTGTATAATCGAACAATTTTTAAGGTTTTCAAATTTAATAGTTACATATGATCCCTAAATTTTTGTCTGTATTTTCTAAACGATGCCTAAATGTTTGAGCCGATGCCATGAACCCACAAAGATTTTGAATTTAATAAAATGTTTTGTGATTTGATGGTTGAGGGAAGAGAGTAAATACATGTCCATGACAGAAGTGAGGATGCGAAGGAGGTGGGGTTCTTGGCCTTGAGGTTGGTCAGTGTAGACCATGTTGGCTTCTGAATTAATTGAGAGAGAGGATTTAGGAGCATGTGTGGACCAACTTAAAACATAGAGTAAACTACGGTTTTAGTCGCCGAGGTTTGGGACAATTTCTTATTTTAGTCCATTAGTTCTAATTTCATGTTTTTAGTCACTGTGGTTGACTGGTTTCTAATTTGTCTCAATCAGCTATGCACCATTGACGCCGTCTAACTTTTTTGTTAATTTTTTTATAAAAAAGACTAAAATGCCCCTGATAATAAAAACCAAAAAAAAAAAAATTACATTTATATATATATCTACGTTTCATCTCACAGCCATCGCCGCCCCTCGCCTGAAAAACGACCACCCTCAATCTCTGACGACGCTGCAACTTCCTGTGACTAAAAAACCCCCCTTTTTCCAATGTATCTCTTTCTCCGTCTCCCACAAAAACACACCCACCCACCCACGTTTCCATTTCCATTACAAATCTTTTTAAGTTCTCTTCGTTTTATCCAACCAAAATTCATGTAACGAAACTCCCCTGATTATTCACAATTACAATTTTTTACTTTTCCGTGAACATCATGAAGGCATGTTCTTCACAAAACCCATATGAAACTGAAATAAAAATAAACATTATACTTAGTTTTTTTAATAAATGGGTCATGTTCAGGGTGACTTGTTTAATTAAACGGATCATGTTTAGGTTGACCTGTTTAATTAAATGGGCCGACCCACTAACCCGTATACAACAAGTTTAACTCATTTATTATAATCCACCAGCATGTTTACAACCAGATTAATACATGCCAACCGTTTGAGACGTTTAAATAAATGGCTTAAATGGATCGTGTTTGAGTTACACGATTTTTGAGTGTTTTCGGATTAGGGTTGATGTTTTTGACACGAATAAACATATGGGTCATAATCGGGTTTAACCACTGTAAAACTATTTATAACCCTATTACAGCCCATTTACCTGATCAACCCGTCTACAAGTTGTTTGATCCGTTAAGATTAACGGGTTATGTGAGTTAAGCATGTCATGGTTGAGTTTTTCGACACAACTAATCAAATGTGTCAGGTTTAGGGTTAGGTGATGTTGACCCGCAGCCAAGAATAACCACCCCTAATTTGTCATGTTTTGGTGTTTGATGTTTCTCTCGTATCTTGATTACAAGTGTTTCAAATCGAGGGGTGATTACTACTTAGTAGTTCATCTAAAATCATAATTTGACACACAAGGTTCATATTGTAATATACTAATATTGTATTGTTATTGACATGGGCCATGGTGGGGTCAATCCGTCAATGGATCCTTATTAGTTTTGATATTGGACTTCTCTTGGGCCAAAAAACTATAAGCCCACATACATTTAGCTAAAAATTAAAATGAAAGGGATGTTTAATAAGTAATACATCTTATAATTTTTCTTTTAAACTACGATTATAATCTCTACTATAATCTATACTAAAAAATAAAGGTTTAAGATGGACACTTGTCACTTCCTCGTGCCTCTTCACATTGGTTTTCCCGCCTCTCTCTCCTAATAAATACGTCTGTATCTTATTAAATACTTAGTGATATTATAAATATACTATTAAAGAAAAATACTAATTATATTAAATAATAATATATAATAGGAAATCAAAATATAACTAATTAAAGAAAAATACTAATTTGTTATATACACACATTTCCACTTGATCTATCTCGAGACGATCATAATAGTCTGACAAATCAGGATGTATTTACAAATTTATAAGTTATATCGTTTTCAATATACAACTCGTGTAATACACGGGATTCTAACATAGTAAAAGACTAAATAAATGGTTGTGGTACATATATTGTTAACGCTGGAAGTAGGATGCGTATGGTTGTGGTATGGAGATGGTGAAGTGAGGAAGGAGATGGGGGGGGGGGATTTGGATTTAGGAGTTTCTTTATTTAATTGTTTATATTTTTAGATAAAAATGGATGAGACCCATGAGTTTTTTTTGTTTTTTATTTGTTTTTTTTTTAATATTATGGATAGTTTGTTCACTTGACAGAAAAGTTAACCTTCATCCATTACAGTGATTATGTGTGTTATATTTGTGCAATCTATTAGACCATAGTTGTAGTTTCGCCATATTACGAGCTATAAATGAAATCCTTTAAACAACATGGTCATCTATGTAACTAATTCTTTTATTTAAAACATGGTATTGGTTTAGGATCCATCATATAATGATAATGTTTTTGAAAAGTATGGTTACAAGATAAGGTCCTATGTGTGGACCATAGAGTTGACCCCTTTTCATATTTTAGTAATATATGTATTCCTTTCCTTTTTCTAAAAAAGGTGTTGCTTTTATTTATATAATCTCTTCATGATGCTTTTACAATGTGTAATTATTGTTAATCAGCCTCCATTAAAATTACATAATGCTAATTAAGGCGTGTTACAATATGCAAAGTTGTATGTATCACTTCTTGTTCTCTACACCTTTTTTTTATGTTTTAAGCCATTTTTCTCTTCACTAGAGTTGTAACGTAGATATTAGTTTTCATTTTATATTTTCATATTAGACAAACTCATGAAAATATATGTTTTAAGGTATAAACGCATTATAGATCCACACTTCCTGGATCCAAAATGGTGTGTTCTTATTTCGCTTTTATAAAATTTACTATATCTTACTATTATAATAAAGGAACATCTTTGCTTGCCACACATATTCTCACCTATAAACATGCACATGACAAGTATTTAGACCACCTATAATTAAGTATTTATGACAATCCTTACCTTTTTTAAAATTTTATTTGGTTAAAAGTTAAAAATCATTAATAATTTGGATAAATTCATCTTTAATTCAATTTTCGTTTTAAAATTATAAGGAAATGATTAGATAATTAATTCAAAATTCTACACACTTATATTATACCATTCAATTATCTTATTATTTCGCCTTTCAAAAAAAATTAAGGAATTGCTTGATAAAAATTTAAACGTATGTTACTATTTAATTTTATTTCTTTTATCCACTAACTATATGCTTTGTAATGACAATTAATAGAAGTCAAGGGCAGTCACTCTCGAATGTTGGTTTGTTTTTAAAACAACCGGTTTTCATACATGGTCAATTGTATGTGGTACTATCTAAAGTTACAAATATTGACGGGGTCAAACTACTAATCTTAGATAGATATGGTAAAGTTACAAATAGAACATCAAATGTTGTATACAAAGAACTTTAGAGATTTATGAACTATGTACAAACTTATTTATTTATTTCTTATTGAGGTTTTGTGTTCCACCCCTTGTAGTACATGGGGTTTTAACCTAGTATGTAATATAATTAATCAATGACATGTCGAACTACAAAGAGGTTAATTGCCCAACGTGGTGAATATATGTAATGAAGATTTATTATTTTTGATGATATATAGTAAAATATTTTATAATAAGTATATACTAGTATTAAAACACGCACGTTGCGCCCTGTTAAACCATGAAAAAATTAACGTCTTTGTTAACAAATTTAAGAAACATTATGTTAACAAATTACCGTAGAAAAAAATAACCACGTCGTAACGGTATATTCAGAATTTAAGAAACATTATGTTAACAAGTTTTGAAAGAGAAGAAGTTAATATATATATATATATATACACACACACTAGTGTTATACCCGCGCGCGTTGCGGCGCACTAAACCATCAAAATTAACGTTCTGAAAACTTTATACAATCAAATAAAAAAAAATTAACACCAACGTTCTCAATTCCAGGGTTTACACATTTTAATGTAAGTTCAATGTTGGTGAACTGCAAAGATCCTGTGTGGGTTAACTTTATAAATCATATTTATATACAAATTGTTTTGGAAAAAGAAAGTAAAGTTTCTTTCTTAAAAACATTATTATGTGAAACTACATTTCTGTGTATTATAACATACATAATCAGGTTTGTGGATTGTTCTATTTAAGCGCTGCAGTTGATATATCTTTAGCAAAAATTGAAGAATAACCACAAGAAAATGCAGTTTCTCACTAAATTCAAGTTAGCACAATATCGTTTTTACTGGTTAAAATATTTAAATATATTCAGTACATTAATGTTTTTTTTAACCTCAGATGGTCGATTTGAAGACACCGAATTTTTTCACCTGCGTAAATGCATTTTGAAAACAATTTATGCGTTGTTTTGTATTATATGTTTAAGGATCTGTTGTTTTTTTATTATTTATTTATATTTTTAATGGGTAACTACTAAATCTAAGCTGAGTATAACATTCAGTAACTGTTCTGATCCTTCATTCTGTTTTATTTTTCTATTTTTTATTTTTTACATTTGAAGTGGTCAATATTTAAGCCCCGATCATCCACTAACCTAACTACATTGAGGTTAATGGCGGGCTTTTAAATTTTGACAAATTGACCAGTTAATATGTCATTCTTATTTATTTTTCAAGGTGTTCAAATATGTGGTATGACTTTTTATAAAAAAAATATTAAGGTATGAAAAAGTTACGGTAATTTAAAAACCGTGCTGGGTAGTTTGTTTTAAAGTGTAATTATTGTTTAAATAACTAAAAGTTGAGGGGGCAAATATGTAAATATTATTTAAAAAGACAGATTTACCCCCAGGAAGTTTTTAACACATGCATTAAGTGTTGTACCTTGAGCAATCATACTTGTATTACTTAAAATTTAAGATGTCCTTTATTGGTGCATTATAATATAGTGTGTGTGTATATATACTACGAGCAGAAAAATAGTGGTGGTGGCCGAAGATTAGCTTCAAGATTGATGATGGTGGTGACTTGTTTGAATAGAAGAACAGGGAGTACGGTTGCTTTGTTATGTGTGTATTTGAAAAACGGTCAATATATGAAAAAGTTATGGCCGTGTAAAAATCTCGTAACATGTTGTATATTTTAGGGGCATTGATGACGAAAATATCGTCGGTTACTATAAATGAACAAAAACGGAGGTGCTGATATGTAATTACGTAATCACGTAACATGTTAATTTTTTTATTAAAAAAAACTATAGCAATACCATACTCAAATTAAAGAGAATAAAATGCTTGTTTTTCTGGTGTAACTTTTTTATAAAAAATATTAAGGTATGAAAAAATTATGGCCTTTTAAAAATCGTGAAGTGTGGTTAATTTAAAAGTGTAATTATTGTTTAAATAATCAAAAGTTGAGTAAAGTTGAAGGGACAAAAATGTAAGTATTGTCTAAAAGACATATTTACCCCTAAAAAGTTTTTAACAAATGCATTAAGTGTTGTACTTTGAGCAATCATACATGTATTACTTAAAATTTAAGATACCCTTTGCTGGTGTATTATAATATAGTATAGATATATAACAGTAGGGTGACGTTCAAATGTTAACCAATATTTATGTGATAACCATGATAACCAATCATGCTTTTATTACTTAAAAATTAAGATACCCTTTACTGGTGTATTATAATATAGTATAGATATATAATAGTAGGGTGAGATTCAAATGTTAACCAATATTTATGTGATAACCATGATAACCACTCTCAAACATAGTGTTACGTATATGTAACAATTATCATTATGTTAATGTTACATATATGTAAACACTATGTGTCACGTATATGTAACATTATTTGGTACGCATACGTAAGACTCGTCATTTCCGTATTTACGTTCAAAATATTTATTCAAGATACTTAAATACTATTTTAACAATTAAAAGAAAAAATAATTTATAAATTATGTGATTGTTTTATAGTGGTTAGCACGGTTATCACATAAAAAGTTGGTTAGTATTTAAACTCTTCCCTATAATAGTAAAAGAAGTAAAAAAAAAACAAAAATTATTAAGAAATTTGTTTTTTAAACAAAGCTAACGTCAGCGTGGAAGAAACTGACGTAAGCATTCGAATCGGGGCGGGGATTCGAACTCGTGTCATGCGAATAGGGAGACAACACACGGACCACTTGGGCTAATGCCCATTCACGTTCATCACACGGCTGCAAATGTGTGTGTGTGTGTATATATATATATACAGGGGACGATTATCATACAAAAGGCTCAAATCGTACGAAGGCCCCCAACCGTCCGATTAATATGATCTAGGATTGGGGATAACGCGATGGCATAAACGTAATTACTTTAAAAAAATAACGCGTCATCCAGGTTAAAAAAGACATAAATATGAATTTTTTAATAATCACACAAAAAACATCATTTTTTTTACATAATCACGCCAAAAACGTGATTTTTTTTACGTAATCACGCGTTCATTAATATCGCTGATGCATTTTGGTCAAATATGAACGGCCGATGTGTTTTGGAATTTCCAATTGTTTCTTTCAATTATTTTTTTAATTAGAATTTATAATTTATCAATTATTTGCGTAAATTTTTCAAACGTGAAAACGTGAATTATTTTTTGAAATTTTCAATTATTTTTTTCAAACATGAAATGTGAATTTAGAGTGAATTTTTTGTTTATATATATATATGTGGAGTCTTCGTAATCAATTAATGACCTGAAACATGAATTTAGAGTAAATTTTTTTATTATAATAATAACGCTACAGTGCTGCGAAATAGAATCATGCAAATCTAAAATTGCGTCGCACGATCATGAGTTGTAAAATGATGAAAAAAATCTTCCCATGAAAATTAAAAAGGGACATGCAGTGCATCCATATTTCTTCGTACGATTTAAGGCCTTTATATTTGATCCTTTCCCTATATATATATATATAGGGGGAGGTTCAAATAATAAGTAGTTTTTCGCTAAAAAATCTAAAAAATGACAAAAACCTTAAGAAACGATATCAAACGAACTCCGATTGAGCTCATTTCAGCGGCATTCGAACCGTCTCGTCGAACTCTACCATCTTAGCTTTTAGGGTTTAGCTTTTAAAGTTTAGATTTTACGTTTGAATTTTAAGGTTTTAGCCTAATGGTTTAGTCTTAGGGTTTAGATTTTATGGGTTAGGTTTTTTTTGAGGTGGGGGGTTTAGGTTTTGGGGGGGGGGTGGTGGGGGGGGTTTTAGGCTTTTTGGGGTGGGGTTGGAGGGGGGTTTAGCTTTTTGGGGGTGCGAGTGGAGGGGGGTTTAGGTTTCTGGGTCCGGGTTAGGGTTCGATGAGACGGTTTTCAACGCCGGTTGAATGGGCTCAATCGGAGTTCGTTTGACCCATTTGTTATGATTTTTTTAGCGAAAAACCACTTATTAGTGAAATCGTTCCATATATATATATATATATATATATATATATATATAAATAAAGTTTGAAAATAAAATAAAAATAACCAAAACATGTAGCGCCAACTTATGCCTCATGTTTTTAAGCCTGGTAACAATGAAAAGTAACTAGAATCCTGCTCGCGCGTGTTGCGGCGCGTTTAACCATCAAAGAAACTAACGTTCTCGAAAGCTTATAAAGTAAAACTATAGAAAAACGAAATCGTTAACAAAGTTATTAGCTACTAATATTCCAAAAACTTTATACAAAAAAAATAATAAACCATAACAAACCCGTTAAAAAAAGTTAACGGGTAAAAAAGTAGAAAAGAAATCAAAACCGTTTAAAAAAGTAAAAAGTAAAAAAAAAGTTCATAACGACGTTTTACGCAAGTGTTTATATAACTTGTACACTATCACACGCAACTGTGTAACAATTGTTTGTTTTACTTGCGCTTCGCAACGGGTTTAAAACGTAGATAAAAATAAGCAAGTTGTAACGGTATATTAGTACTAATCCCGAAAAAAAAAAAAGCATGTCAAAATATTAGAAACTTAGATAAAAAAAAACAATGAAAGTAAAAAATAAAGAAAAATGAAAATTATAAAATCTAAGAAAGAGTAAAAAAATACATATAAAAAATAGTTTTATTAAAGTTTATGAAATGCTGAAAAAAGTTTAAGGGTAAACAGAAAAGTTGAATAAAGTGTAGGGGCCAAATTGTTAATTTTTAGAAGATGACAAAATAGCTGATGAAATGCTGATGTCACACTTCATTAAGGAGTTGTACAATGTGCAATGAATGAGTGCAATATGCCTTATTTAAGTATTTAAATTTCGATGTCTTGCGTCGACATAGTCTTTTATATGTATGTATAATATGTTTGAGAAATTTGGTGATCTTAAAAAGTAATATCAAATGATGCCTTTTTTTTTTATATGTATAACGAGAGAGTATCAAATAATAAGTAGTTTTCGCTAATAAATCTAATAAATGACATAAACCTTTAAAACGATATCAAACAAACTCCGATTGAGCTAATTTCAGCGGCGTTGGAACTGTCTCGTCGAACTTTACCATCTTAGCTTTTATGGTTTAGCTTTTAAGGTTTAAATTTTACGTTTGAATTTTAGGGTTTTAACCTTATGATTTAGCCTTAGGGTTTAGCTTTTAGGGTTTAGATTTTATGGTTTAGGTTTTTTTAAGGGTGGGGGGTGGGTTTAGGTTTTTTGGGGGTGGGGGTGGTGGTTTTAGGCTTTTCGGGATAGGGTTGGAGGGGGGTTTAGGTTTTTGGGGGTGCGAGTGGAGGGGGGTTTAGGTTTTTGGGTCCGGGTTAGGGTTCGATGAGATGGTTCCAACGCCGCTGGAATGAGCTCAATCTGAGTTCGTTTGACCCACTTCTTAGGATTTATTAACGAAAAATCACTTCTTAGTGTAACCGTCCCCAATGTATAATATGTTTGTGAAATTTGGTGATTTAAAAAGTAATATCAAATGATTGATTAATGAAATGATTGTATTGTAATTAACTATAAATTTGATAAATTATTTTTAGTTATCAAGGGTAGAACAGGAAATATATGTATATACGAGAAGGTTCAAATAAGAAGTGATATTTCGTTAATAAGACTAATAAATGACAAAAACATTAAGAAACGATATCAAACGAATTCCGATTGAGCTCATTCCAGCGGCGTGGGAACCGTTTCGTCGAACTCTACCATTTTAGCTTTTAGGGTTTAGATTTTAGCATTGAATTTTATGGTTTTAGACTTAGGGTTTAGATTTTAGTGTTTAGGTTTTTTTGGGGGTGGGGGTTTTAGGTTTTTGGGGGTGGGTGGGGGGGTTTAGGTTTTTAGGGAGGGGGTGGGGGGTTTAGGTTTTTGGGGGTGCAGGTGGAGGGGGGTTTAGATTTTTTTGGGAGGGTTAGGGTTCGATGAGACGGTTTCAACGCCGCTAGAATGAGCTCAATCCGAGTTCGTTTGACCCAATTCTTAGGATTTATTAGCGAAAAATCACTTTTTAGTGGAACCTTCCTTTATGTTAAACAATACATAAAAATACAACCACTAAATCACATATATGTAAAACGTTAAATTACGTATAGGTTAAACATTTACATATATATAACATTTTATATTAGCATACTAGTTTAGGTCCCGTGTCTATACACGGGGTGAAAAATATTAATATTTAAATTTTTTAAATCTTTATGTATATATATTTCACATGTGTAAAAATATATTACATATACTACGGATATAAACAAACTCAAAGTATGTAAAAATTAATATATAATTAGGTTTCGAAAATACGTTAATTACTATTTAATGTAATTTCACTTTCAATTACTATTTGATTGAAATAAAAGTTACATAATTAAATTTTAAAGTTTTCTTATAATAAGGGATAATTTAAAATAAATGCGTTGTATTAGTCCAATTAATACTTTTCTTTAAATATATATTATTATTTAAATATAGAAGTGAATTAAATAAGAAAGAGAGGCGGGAAAAAAATGGTGAGATTGAATGTGGAGATGACACGTGGCACTAAAAAACCTTTATTTATTAGTATGTATAGATATTGCAGAATTCTGATATTCTATTGCTAAACCAAAATAGCAAAAAAAGAATTACATATATGTAATAACAGAATTGCATACATGTAATTAAAGAGTTACATGTATGTAATTAAAGAGTTACATATATGGAATAACATGGTTACACATCATGTTCACTGTCTTGATGAAACTGTGTTCTTTGAAATCAATGGAATTATTTTTATATAAGAAACCTTGAAACATTTATTTTATCACAGTGTTCTTCGTGTTCATCGTATGACTGAAGAAATTGACGAACCTTGCAAAATTTTGAAGAAATTTTGGAATTGTTCGAATGTTTGTGGTGTTGAAATCAATGGGTGTGTTTTTTATGTTGAAGAAATCGTGAGATTTGAATCCACGTTGAAGAAATCTTGAAATTCCACTGAAGAAATCAAAACTTACATTTAAATTTAGTCAACAAAATCAATTAAACATGGAGAGAATCAATGATTTCAAAATCATTAAATAACTACAAAAAATAATATATGCCAAAATCACACAATTTACCTTAATTATAATTAAAAAAAACAAAAATATGATTGGTTGAATGTTGATTTCGTGGTTTTTTTTTTAAAAAGGAAGGATTTTTACTTGATCGTTCCTCCCCCTCATGCACACACACATATGGGTGTTTTAAGTATAGAATTGTGATAACTCATAAGCATATATTGTTTTAAATCATATATTGTTAGACTCAAATTATATTAAGAGACTTTTTCGTGAAAAATAAGAAAGTATATTAGTTTTTTACGATATTAACCCTTTTATAATCACTTTATTTTGTTATATAGTTATAGAATTTAATAAAAACGTTAAATATTTATTAAACTAAAATGCAAATACCATGTCGGAAAAGAAACATACATTACCCTAGAAGAAAAAGGTTCTAGTTGTTGCTTACAAATAGTGAACTCTTGGTTAGTCTACTTTTCATGTTACGCACGTACACAAGACTCAAATATATTCTTCAAGCATGAAAGTTCAGCTTTTGTTAATAATTTGGCATATGACAATTTTACTTCATTTATATAAATAACCACATAATATAACTTAAATTATCCTTACTCAACCGAACATATTCACGAGTTACGAAATGGACGTCAGAAGTGGCAGAATCAAAACTTTTCAGTTGAGGTCACAAAAGAACCTTTTTTCATTGTATTTAAGTACTCCACTGATTGACAATTTAGAGGCTAGTTTATAAGAAAACGATAACGTTAAATACCCTGTTAATAGATTTTTTTAATGAAAGTTAGTGTTAGAATACAAACATTTTACAAACTGAAAACATATTCCTATCAACTAACTAGGAAGGCAATGTCGACGTTCTACATCTCTACTTGTTGTATAGTATAAATCCGGCCACATATCCCTTAAATCATTCAAAAGAATCATCCTTGGTTTTTTTATTTATAAATATTTTCCATATAGTTTGAATCCACTTGAAGATTTTATAGCTTTATTAGATGACTTACCATTGATAGCAAATTCAAAGTCAGCTACATAATCTTGTTGGTTTATTAGGTACCTAGTTCAGGAACGTCCATCAATAACGTCTACTATGAGCATGAGGATGAGGAGGAGTAGTAGTGTTGAAAACATTTAATTTCATTTTCCTATTCTTGAAAGTGACATCCATGGATCTTTCCCATCTAACTAATATAAGCATTTATATTATCCATGTATTGAGACTGAGATTTCAACACAATGAAGTCAACATCATGATAGTAGAAATCCTCCACTTTCAAAGCCTAACCTAACGATGTGTTCCCGAGTCCAGTTTAACTAGGGAAGTGAAAGGAACTGGGATGAAGCGCAGAAAAGTCACGTTGCACATATTTTTCTTTCGAAAGAGTAGAAAAGGAGATAAAATGAAGGAAGATTGATGCTTATTTTCTTCACCGGCTTTCCTTATAAATCGGAGAGATTTGAATAGAAAGAAGTATTAAAATCTTTAATTTTTTTCCTTTCCTTCGAACTCTAGACACAAAATTACATTATATCTTTCTATTCCCTTACTTCTTTCTCTACTTAATTCTATTTCCCTTCTTTTTTTTATTTATTAAACTCGGGAACACAACGTAAGTGATAAAAAAAACTGATATGTTAGTGTTCCTAAAAGGACCAAATTGTTGTCTATAATATAAACTTTAGTGGAGAACTTTAACACTAGTTCCAAGATTTAGAAGTGCCCTTGCAACTTTGATGTTTCTTATTTGAATTGAAATGAAGGGTGTATTAGTTCTAACTTTTGATGAAGAGAACTAGCCAAAAGATACTCACATGAGTTGTTAAATCAATTTTTTAGAAGCATGTGATGCCATTTGTGAATGCATATGCCCTCAAGGTGCTTTGCATATTAAGATTTGTCTTATAGCCTAAAGTAGTGGTAAATTTATTGTCACTTCTTTAAAAGTCTCCCACATAGGTTGTGGACCATCTTCCCTATAATGGTGTGCATAGGGTTTGGCTAAAACCAAAATGTAAGGTGTGGGATATATTATTCTCCATCACCTCTATTGACTTGATCCTTGGAAGTTTATAAGGTTCACCGGGTTTGATGCATTACCATAAGAGAAATTTGAGTGATTTTTTCTAGCCTAGATGGTAGACATTTAAGTTCATGTCATATTATTTGAGTTAATGAACGATCAACAATCTCACACACACACAAACATATAAATATATATATATATATATATATATATAGGAAAGGGTTCAAATAATAACCAGTTTTTTATGTGATAACCACTCTCAAACAATCACATAATTTATAAATTATTTTTTCTTGTAATTGTTAAAAAATTATTTAAGTATCTTGAACACATATCTTGAATATAAATACGGAAATAATAAGTCTTACATATACGTACCAAATAATGTTACATATACGTGACACATAGTGTTTACGTATATGTAAACTAACATAATGATAATTGTTACATATACGTAACACTATGTTTAAGAGTGGTCATCACATAAATATTGGTTATCATTTGAACCTCACCCTATATATATATAATATAAGTCTAACGATTCACTAAAATTTTACTAGATTTAAGATCATGAAGTTAAAAACCGGCACTGAAGGAAAATAAAAGACATGATTCATTGGCTCCACATATTACGAGAAAAACACTGAAAACTAGGGATGCAAACGAACACGGACAAAGCCTTGTTCGTGTTCGTTCATTAAGGAAATGAACTTGTTCATGTTCGTTTGCGTTCGTCCGATAATTCTATGTAACGAATGTAAACAAACACAAACGAACATTCATGAACACAAACGAACACAAATTCATTTGATAATAAAATCAACATTTTCATCTCAAATTAACATTACACAAAAGCGATCAAAAATAAATATGAAATACTTGACAATTGACATAATTATCTCTACATACTTGGCATAATTATCATAAGCACAATTAACATAAACGAACGAACATAAATGAACACATTACTGAGCATTCACGAACATAAATGAACGAACGCGACCTATGTTCATGTTCATCTGTTTAACTAAACGAACAAAATTTCTTTTTCATCTTTGTTCATTTATTACATAAACGAACTTTCCGCCGAACGGTTCGTTAAACGTTTGGTTCGCTTGCAGCTCTACCGAAAATCAACATGAAAATCAACATTTATAATACCTAAATTAAAGGCGTGCTCAAGGCAAAACGACAAAGGAATAAAAAGAGCTAACTTAAAAGTCCTAGACCGACGGAAAAAATCAAACAATTCAAACACAAAGGTAACAAGAAGGCATTCATTACATAATGACAAAAGAAGAGAAGGAAAAAAGGTACGATCTAATAACAACCACTAGAAAAAAAATTGACAACAACATAACAATGGAATCAAAACTTTAAAGATAAGCATTAAAGAAAGTTTATAAAAAAAGATAAAAGAAAACATATTCAAAAACACACAAAATAAGTTTAACATAACCAATTAAGACCAACATGATACCAAAATGTAACAAAAACAAATATAAAATGTAAGATTGTAATGAACATTTGAGCCCACCAAGCAAATATATAAAGAACTAAAAACTAAAAAATGCCAACTAATATTTTAGCCTAGTGACAAAGGTATATATCTAAAATTTTATTAAAATGAGGAGGTCTTGGGTTCAAGTCCCACTTGTGACAAAAAAAAATGAGGTCCAGGTTAAACCAACTGGTTTTCTCACCTATGATGGGTTTCCTCCTAAAGGAGGTGAAGATAATCGAGTGGGTCAATGGCCGTCAGTGATCCCGTTAAAAAAAACTAAAAAGTGAATATACATGATTGGTGGCTAACCACTTCCAAAGTGGCCTAGTGGTAAGGAGGCCTGGGCTCTCCAAAGGAGACCCATGTTCAATCCTCACATGCTCTACTTTGAGAATGGCCAGCCCACGTCGATGATCGGAGAATGCAAGGTCAGTGGTCTGAGCAAAAAAGCGATCGTGGGGCAGAGATAGCAGTTCGAACCCCACACTTTGACCTTGGTCGAGAACCGTGAGCCGATTGCCCCTGCGATATTCTCGGGCGTGGGTATCATAGGCCGGTTAGCGAGTCCGGAAAAACTCGTTTTTAACATGATTGGTGGCTTGGGGCAATTGGCTCCAACTTTAAACAAAAGGAGAATGAACCATTGAACCTAAACACCCGATCACCTCCACCCGCCACGTACCCTCACCCTTAACGTGTCACCATCTTTTGACGTCGGAAACCACTGTCAACATCCGGCATTATCTTCCATAAATACCCGCCCTCTTCTCCCACTTTGCTTCCCACCATCAACCATGACTCAACAACTCCAATCTTCTCCCACGATCCACCTGCAATTCCTTGATATTTGTTACAAAGTGAAGGTTGGCAAGATCAGTGGCAATGGTGTAATTCGGGGGTTGTTTAGACGGGCTAATTATATGGATGCTGAGAACGTGATTGATCAAGAACGGACCATCTTGAACGGGATAACTGGGATGGTGCAGCCAGGTGAGCTTCTGGCGGTTCTGGGTCCGTCGGGGAGTGGGAAGTCTACACTTCTCAACGCGCTTGCCGGGAGGCTGCCGGAACAGTGCTTCACCGGAAAAGTTCTTGCTAACGGACGGAAAATGACGAAAACGGTGCTCAAACGGACTGGGTTTGTGACTCAGGATGACGTTCTTTACCCGCATCTTACTGTTCGGGAGACGTTGATCTTCTGCGCGCTCCTCCGGCTACCGAAGAATTTGTCCCGGTGGGAGAAGGCGGCGGTGGTGGATTCGGTGATGGCGGAGGTGGGATTGTGTAAATGTGCGGACACCATAATTGGGAATACGTTCATCCGTGGAGTCTCAGGTGGGTACTCATGGATCTGCATATAAACCAACTACATGCTATTGATAAAAGTGTTTTCAGAACCTGATCGGACCGGCTATAGAACCGGTTTGGTTATGTCTCTTTGAACCGTTTTTAATTAAACCGGCCAACTACTGGTCGGAACGGTGAACCGGATGAATTGTGTCCGCTGATCGGACTGGATTTCAATTTTTTTGTCTTTTAAAATCTAATTTTCAAATTAATTTAGTATTCATGTTTTATATTTTATTTATTTAAATCTTGATTTTAATCTAATTTAAGTCTTCATTTTATTCTAAACCAAAAATCTAGTATTTTCATATTTATAAGACAACTCACAACTCATGTAATCTACTCTTAATTCTATAACGGTACTCAAACCCCTAACCTTTAGGAGAGGGATATCGTTTAACACACCAAGACATTATTAGGCTAAATGCCATTAATTTTTATCTATATTATTTACTACGTTACCCAGTTCAACTGATTCGACTAGTGGATCGATAAGACGCTGGTTCAGAAAACTTTGCATTGATAATTTTATATATTTTTCTAAAATCATGACCACAGGTGGCGAACGGAAGCGGGTGAGCATCGCACACGAGATGCTAGTGAACCCAAGCTTGTTGATACTTGACGAGCCGACGTCGGGTTTAGACTCGACGGCGGCTCACAGGCTGATCTCCACTCTGGGCGTGTTGGCGCACCAGAAGGGGAAGACGGTGGTGACATCAGTGCACCAACCGTCAAGCAGGGTGTTTCAAACGTTCGATACCGTGCTCGTGTTGTCGGAAGGAAGGTGCATTTACTTCGGAAAAGGATCGGAAGCGATGAGATACTTTGAGTCGGTGGACTTCCGGCCATCTTTTCCGATGAATCCTGCCGATTTTCTGCTTGATCTTGCAAACGGTACGTTTGATCTACTCTCTTGTTTACTTTTAGTATTCAAAGTTTGTTGACTTCCAGTTAAGTTCATTTATTATGTCGTCCAAACCTCAAACAGCCGTTGGTGCCCTTCAAATGGATGGCCACTAGCTAGATTAGTAAAGACAAGAAAGGTAGCTATCAGAATTATTGTTTGACGACTTCTGCCTCCTCAATTCTTGACGTCATGCGTATACTTAAAACTGAAGTTATTAATCAAATTATATATTAAGAGCGGTGACGTTTTTAAGCTCACATATAAGAGACAACTTTTTTATCTGACCTATAGGACGGAGGGAGGATGGACGTTCTTATAAAAAAAACGCTTAAAACGAATTATGCGGGAGGGGGAGAGGGAGTGTGCATTTTAGGGTGTTTTTTGAGTTTTTTTGTTCAAGCCCGGGCAGTGGACAGGGGTTGACAAGGGTGACGGAGCTGACGTTTTTAGCCCTCCTATAAAGTGCTCAAGGTCATAATATTCATTAATGGTTTAACGGTGATGCTTGAAAACCGTTAAAATCGACTAAGATGCTCTAAGGTCATAATATTCATTAGTGATTTATCAGTGATGTTTGAAAACCGTTAAAATCGACGTGAACCGTGTATACCGAGTAAATCAGTTTCTTTAGTCGGTTTAATGGTTCGGTCTATAGTTTAACTTTGGGGGTTTAATTTTGAAAGTTGAGATCGACTATGAAAACCAAACTAATTGTTTAACTTTATTATTTTATTTGTTTTTAAAATATATATTTATGTATATTAATATATCACCTGTCATTTAATAAAAAGTTTAATATACAGTTTGTTTATTTAAACCGTGAAACCAAACCGAATAAAAAAAACTATTTCACTTGTAAAACCAAAACGTTTTAAACGGATTAGTTTAAAAAAGCCATACATAAGTCAAAACTGTTCGATCTAGAATTTCATTAAAATCAATATATAACAGACCATGAACTGCTAGGTTTGTCATATCTAGTTTTATAAAATGTTAAAATATCTGTAAAGCTGGTCAAGTATTTTAAAGAATCATGTTACAAAAACTTTATTATTTCTTTATCTTTTAACGTTTATTTATCATGTCTAAAAAGCCAAATTAATATTAGAATATTTATAATATTATTTTTAATATTTAAATGGATCTGGAACTTTTTTGAGTATTTAGCTGTGGCCAATTCATGTATTGTCAGAATGTATATAAGTATTTATATTAAATATAAATACTTATATACATTATATTGAGTGGAGAGGACCAAGTTGCCATATGTGCCCCCACCAAAAAAAAGGTTGTTATAGAGACAAGCACATAAGTTTTTGACTTTTTGTAATTTGAGTTTGTTAAATGTTGACTTTTTATTGGTATTATTAAGTTACTAAAAGAATATTTAACAAGCATTTAGTCGGTAAAAGATGGATTATGTACATTTAGTTAGTGGTGAGCCGGTGGTGGGGTGTTTGAATATAATATTTGTTGGTTAAACATATGGTAAAAGTAGTTTTAAAAATCACACGTCACTTCAATTATAATAATTAGTGTTAGCCTATGATATTCTCGTATCATGGATATTAAAATAGGCGTATTGGATTTTACTAATCCAAACGATGACTAACTGGTCAATAATAATTCATACTAACAGTTTGGTTGTTGACAGTTTTAATTTTTACTTTTGTTGTTAAGGGCAGTCTCAGTAGCATAATAATCATAGATTTACACTTATTAGACCAATATGTAATAGAGTGATAGTGTAGGATAAGTTATATAACTTGGTGGTCTACATATACCGCCGACTTTGTAACCCTAATACACAACACTCAATACACATACAATTATATGTTTCTACTTGGTATCAGAGTTTGGTAGCTCTCGTCAGAAAACACCGTCGGAGGGGCGGCTGCCCGCCACCCTACCCACCACCACAAGAAGTTGTTGCAGTCTTCTTCTACTATTTCTACTGCCGCCGCCGTTCACCACCACAAACAACCACCGTTCTACACCACAGCCGACAACAACCACCGTAAAACACCTTAGCCTACATCGCCACCAAGTTATAGCAGACCACCTAATAGAGCGATAGTAGAAACAGATAATTGTATATCTATTGAGTGTTGTGTATTGGGTTACAAAGGAGGTGGTATATGTAGACCATCATGTTACATAACTTACTCTACACGATCACTCTATTACATATTGGTCTAATAACACTCGATTCTCACTCGATCTCGCTTGAACGTTTCTTCATTTCATTCAAAATTATCATTTTGAGCAAAATCCAAGTGTAAATCTATTATGATTATAATATTGTGACTATCTTGACAACAAAAATGAAAATTATGACTGTTACCTGCCAAAATGTTAGTATTGTTATTATCTCCCAATTGGTGTGAATCATTAAAACCCAATTTATCATTAAAGTATGATATGTTAACTAATTATGGATTGGCATTTTAATTATAATTTATACATCTAAATTAAATATAAATTTAATTTGAGAGAAAATCATAATAATACTAATAATATCAATAATAATAATAATAATTTCCTATATTTCTGTATAATAAAACATATCTTACATTTAAAATTCGACAAGATAAATGTTTTGCGTCATGAACGGATTTTCATCGAATTAGTTAGCCAGGTGCTAGTGGTGCACATGATCTCGTAGCTTGAAATCCACGTGGCAGTTTTGAAACGGTACACGTGTTGGTCTATGGTTCTGTTTACCGGAGATGGAGGAAACCGATTTGCATCTATTTATATCCCGTTGGTTCCCAAAGCCGTCAAGATTTAGATTTATAGCCTGAAATATCGTGTGTGGGTTTATCCGCCCATAATTTTTTTTTAATATAATAAAACTTTATTTACATGTTAATAGAGTTCAAGAGTTTTATAGAAAATACCATTTTCCAAAAATTATTTAATCTGATTTTATTTTTTGTTAATTAGTAAGAGGCTTTTTTTGTTCTTTTTTTGTTTTGACCTTTACCGACAAATCATCTGGTCTTGTCATACCTTGTTAACCAATGAGAACAGGTAAAACATAGATTACAGGTTAAAAAAAGAAATCGAATGTAAACTGGATTTGAACTTGAGATGTATACCCGATCTATTAAAAATTACTTGATATATTTGATCTAATTTTGATTAATAAACCTTTTTGTTTTCAATTATTAAATAAAATATTTACATAAAATATGTCCCAAATCAAATTCTATACGTTTTTAAGCCAATTTACCTTGCCACTATCATGATTTGGAAAGGGCATCTTTTCCTCAAAAGGGCACTCTAGCAATAATAGGATGTGTCACTAATAAAGTAATTAATAATTTTTATTTTTATATATAGTGGGGAATAAAGTTTTGTCAGTACATTTATATCTATTTCAAAAAAGTTTATAAATATTCTACATTTTTATGATTTTATGTTATATTATAATATAAAATAAAAAATTTGATTCAAATACACTAAAATATTTTATATCTTAATGATAATAATAATATTAATATAATAGTTTTTTTTAAATATATTGTAAAAGGTAGAAAACTCTGCATTCATAAAACAAATTCGAAGTTCATATTATTTTTATAAAACATTTAACAGGCATAACATCAACAAATATGATTATAACGTATTTCTTTTGTTTTCTACCACGTGTGATTATCTGAATATCTGGTCATGTACTCTTAGGTTTCTTATAATTATCTATTTTAAACTAGTTTTGTATAAGGTGTTTCTTTGTTTATAAAGTTGTAAACGAAAGAAAAGCCTCGAATATGGAGGTAAGCGAGTTTGTTGTTAAAAAAATAAATAAACCTTAAGATAATTCAATTATATTTAAAAGAAAAACGTGTAGGTGTATACCTTATCGGGATTCAAAGGCTATTGATTCCACAAAACCTTTAAACGCCTTATAGCTTATGGGGCACTTCACTCGCTCAACACTCGTTCAAAACATCTACTCTTTCTTCACTCGCTAGGGAAAGATAAAGGATAGATGACTGAAAATCCCGCTTAGAAAACAACCTTTTTTAGTCCAATCACATGTCATGTGAGGGACAATCATAACATTAAAGTGGACCTCTTTTGTCTTTTGAGATGATAAAGTTGTTCATTGTGGGTGGTGGTCGTTTGCCACATTAGCGACTATTTGAGTGCACTTCTACTTTACATCACCAACATTCTACCACTTTTTCATTTATTTAAAAATCTTTTTGGCGGTTGATTTAATTATCTTTAACCTAATTTGTTTATGGCTTTTTAAACATTTTTTAAAATATAAAATATCTAGTTTAAATAAACCAGCGGCAAAAGGCCTTTAGCGACCGATCGACAACTAAGGTAGTCATGACTGTCAAAACTGTTTGCAGATCGGTCGTAGAAGCAAAGGCATGTAGCTACCGATGAGGGAAGAAGGTAGTCATGACCGTCAAAACCGTTTTGCCTGTTTCGTATAACCTGTTTTGTATAACCTGTTGTACGATTACGATGAATGAAAACTTTGTGCCAAGTATAATTTGATTTACTTTGTTATAGGTGTATGGCAACAAGACAATGTAACCGAAAAGGAGAGACCAAACGTAAAACATACTTTGATATCGTCTTACAACAACTTGCTAGCGTCAAAAGTAAAAGACGCGTGTTTGGATACACCTTTGATCAAAGGGCACACACCCGTAAAGAGTCTAGAGCCGAAGGAGTACAGAACCAAATGCGCGAACAGTGTCAACACATGGTTTAATCAGTTCACCGTTCTCATCCAAAGAAGCCTCAAGGAAAGAAAACACGAGACCTTCAACCCCCTTCGCGTCTTCCAAGTAATCGCAGCCTCGTTGTTAGCCGGTTTCATGTGGTGGCATTCAGATTTTAGGGACATCCAGGATCGTCTCGGTCTCCTGTTCTTCTTTTCCATCTTTTGGGGAGTGTTTCCATCGTTCAATGCGGTGTTTGCATTCCCTCAAGACCGAGCAGTCTTCATGAAAGAACAAGCCTCGGGAATGTACTCGCTATCATCATATTTTATGGCCCGAATAGTAGGTGATGCGCCCATGGAACTCATTTTACCGACTATGTTCCTCTCCATTACCTACTGGATGTGCGGACTAAAACCCGAACTTGGTGCCTTCCTCTTAACCTTATTGATCTTGTTAGCGTACGTTCTCGTGTCCCAAGGGCTTGGGTTCGCGGTCGGTGCGATTATAATGGATGCTAAGCAAGCGTCCACGGTAGTAACCGTAACAATGCTAGCGTTTGTTCTAACGGGCGGGTATTACGTGCATAAAGTGCCCGGTTTCATTGCTTGGATGAAATACATTTCTTCAACATATTACAATTACCGTTTACTCATCCATGTCCAATATGGACACGGACGAGAAATATGGTATTTGTTGGGTTGTTTTCAATATCGCGGTAAGCATGCGAGCTGCAAGTTTATTGAAGACGATATTGAAGGTCAAATATCGACTGCTTCATGCGTAGGTATTCTGCTCATTATGTTCGTTGGTTATAGGTTACTGGCGTACCTTGCACTAAGGCGAATCAAAGCGTGAGCCGATTCGTAGTGTAACCGTGTTTTGTGACAGCCGGTGTAGGCGTGACAGTAGGAGAACCGCGCACAATATGTCGCGATTAACACATTGAAGAAAACATATTTAAATAAATGTAAAGTTGTTTGTTTTTCACCTTCCTTTGATGATAACAGAAAGAAATGTTTTTTTTATTGCACGCATAATTTGTTGTAGTTTACGTAACTTACATATATGATCATATGTAGAACTTTGTAACATAGCATAGTGAATTTAATTATAGTGTTTCACATATACGTCGCAACAAAATGGTGTTGTTTAACGTGTAATTGCATCCTAACATACATCGGCTTGTGTCGTTGGATGACATAATTGCATGTTTATGAACATAGTTCGAGGTATGATGAGACACAAGATCACATGTGTCAACGACATGTTGTGCTCAATCTTCAAGTCTTCATAGAGATCTAACACATGATCGTGTTGTGTGTCAATAACATCCTGCTGTGAAAACTGTTGGACTTATTGGATCAAGCGAACAATAAGTACACAATCAGATTTGTAACCTAAACCCAAAGTCACCACTCTATGTTATTAATATCGAAAATCACACATTACAAAGACCCTTAATCCCTCTATCTATACTAACAATCAACTTATTTACTAAGATATCCTTTCTTGACTCGTGATATACTTACCAGATAAATAATTAATAAATTACTCTATACATTATCTTTGACCAAGATAAACTCCAAATAAAATTTCTAATAATTATCAATCCACTCAACCAATATTTTATTTATCAATTAATCCATCAATCTCCCCGTTAATTCCGATCAACACTCGTTGTTGTCCCCTTTAATTCTTTGCCCTTCATCTAATAGCAACCCTCTAGATTTATTGTTGAGTAAACTGTTATTTTCGTCCCTATGATTTGGTCAAAATTGTCACTTTCATCCAATAATTTGTTTTCTCGCATCTGGGTCCTCGTGGTTTTAAAATATTGTCACTTTCATCCAGTCAATTAACACCATCCATTTTTCTCAGTTAAATGAGGGGTATTTCAGTTCTTTTACATATTTGTTTTATTTCTTTATTTTTTTACTCTCATTTAATCATCCCCAATTTGCCTTTTCTTCTCGTAATCACCTCCGCGATCAAGAGGTATACCGTCACTTTGCCTTTTCTTCTCGTAATCACCTCCGCGATCAAGAGGTATATTGTTTGATTATGATTTATGAACCCTAGATCATCACTGCTAGTATTTCATAATCATATGGCTGTTAAAACTTGTCTAAAACATACAAAAAAAAAGTGTCACTGGAAACCTAGTGTTGTCGCCGGAAACTTGGTCGGGAAAAGAGGAAGAAGGCCAGAAGGGGGTAATTAAATGAGATGTTAAATTGAGGATGATTAAATGAGAGTAAAAAAATGAAGAAATAAAACAAAAATGTAAAATGACTGAAATACCACTCGTTTAACTGAGAAAAATGGATGATGTTAACTGACTGGATGAAAGTGGCAAGATTTTAAAACCACAAGAACCCAGATGCGAGAAAACAAACTATTTGATGAAAGTGACAATTTTTATCAAATCATACAGACGAAAATGACAGTTTACTCTTTATTGTTTTATTCATATGACCCGTGTGATTTACAACCATTTGACCTAGAAAACTCAACCTCATGCGGCCCACCGTCACCATTATTACACACTTGAACTATTAACTTAGTTATTCTTCACATGTTTACTACTAAGCAACACATCTTTAGTCTTTACACACCCTTT
Organism: Smallanthus sonchifolius; assembly: GCA_023525975.1. Taxonomy (NCBI): domain Eukaryota; kingdom Viridiplantae; phylum Streptophyta; class Magnoliopsida; order Asterales; family Asteraceae; genus Smallanthus; species Smallanthus sonchifolius. The sequence continues at coordinate 81,909,271 of CM042032.1, read as the reverse complement.
CCCATTTGAATTTCATTGTTTCGGTTGTCATGCATGCCTCAAAAATCGGTATCACATGGCCTATAATCGTCTCACACGATTGCTTTTCTTCCTCGATCTTTGACCGTCTCACATTATCAAAAAAATAATAATTCATTTTGACCGCTTCACACGACCACAACTGCTCGATCCTTTCTTCCTAGCTTGCTCAATCAATCTTTCTTCACCACTACACAGGTCTCTTTGATCGCATCGTTCTTATACCAATTGTTGGACTTGTTGGATCGAGCAAACAATAAAAACACAAGCAGATTTGTGACCAAAACCCAAAGTCACGACTTTTATGTTATTAATATTGAAAACCACACATTACAAAGACCTGTTACCCTATCTATACTAACAACTAGGATAGAAACCCGGTGTATTACACGGGTTCAATAAATGCAATGTTATATACTTAGTAATAAAGATTTACATATTACATATTTATGACATATTAGATAGTTTTTTAAAACAAATTATATAAAAGTTATATAGTTATTTTTTGAAAATGTTTTATAAAAAAAATGAAAGAAATGTTCAATTTATAAGATTGTTTTATGAACACACCTATTTTTTTTAAACAGAAAACGTTTTATAAAATGAAAAATAGAAATAATTATTATTTAATAGTAGAGAGAGGCGGGAAACAAAAAAGTATAAAAACAATTAAAGAAATCTGTGTAATTAATAGAAGAGAGAGACGGGAAAAAATGATACAAGAGAATGACAAGTCCATCAAAACCTTTATTTATTAGAGAGTATAGATTAACTTATTCTCTAAGCTATCCTTTCTTGACTCGATATATACTTACATAATAAACTACTCTAAAAATAATCTTTTAACAAAGTAAACTCCAAATTAAATACCAAATAAACTTCTAATAATTATCGGATCAATTCCAAACCCTAACTTGCTCCCCAAAGACCCAGTACACTGCCATTTGTACCTGTTTTGATTCGTGAGGCCTTTGCACAACCATGCAACCCAATGCACGGTCGTGCAATGCACATTTTGAAGCCTATAAATAGATGGCTTGGGTTTTTGGTTTCACACACCTTACAATAACAAAAGATAGAAAGAATAGTTTGTTTCCAACAGCTTTAGAGTAGTAGTAGAGAGTAGAGATGCTCCTCCTCTTTGTCCGCAATAGGGGAGCCTACGAAACTCAGCGTTACGCTAGTTAGTATGGTCATTCGTGGCTAAATTCTTTGTATTGCTAGGGTGAAGATGAAGTTTGGTGTATGTTAATGTTTAACGTATTTATCTAGTGGTATGTTTATGTCTTTAATTATTCGCTCTTAAAACCACCTTTTAGGTGGGCTTTTTATTATTATCTAAATATGTCTTTACACTTGTGAGTGTTCTTGATTTCAAAGCGTAAGACCGTAAAACCTTTTTAATCAAACTTCTTTTAATACTTGTACGTCTTTATACAAGTAGAGATTGATAAGCCAAGCATTGGTCAACATTAATAAGGTCGTACGTCTTTATACGAACTTGTTATGAGACCAAGAATTGGTGAACTCATGTTGGGAATTGTACGTCTTTATACATGGTCCCATTGTTGCACCGCCTCTCGATGAGCAAAGTCTAGTCACCTTTTAAATAATAATAATTAAGCATTTAAGTTCGATTTCATAAACCAACTTGGAGATAGCATTCAAAGAGTTGAGGGTAATGTTGTCCCTAGCTGGGAATCATTACCATTTTATTATTAAAGATTATAATTCGTAAATCAAATGTTGTGAGAATGAGGCTCTAGCAGTGTACCGTTCACACGTTTGTAGTAGTTAGTCAACTTAAAATTATCATATACCAAGCTGATTCGAAGCCCAGAGCAATACTCTTCGTGACCTGATCATTTCCGAGATAAGTACTTTTTTGCTATTTACATTCCTATTAAACACATCACACACGTTTTTACTTTTCTGCTATTTACTTTATCGTCATTTACTTTTCTGTCATTTATTTTTCTGCTTCACAAGCACACAAAACCCACTCACAAATTAATTCGGCTAAACGATAACAAAAGTTGAGTATTGAAACTCGACCGCGTCCATTGGATCGATACTTGGTTCTTACCTAAACTATATTACGCTGCGATAGGTACACTTGCCTATTGTGTGTGTTTTTAAGCTTAAAGTAATTATCATTTTATAAATTTAAAACCTGATCTCGTGAAACCATTTCTAAAACAAATATATATATATATATTATTTATATACTAAACACACGACACATCAACGTGCACGGTGGTGCACGACGGGGAGGACGAAGAAGGCAACGGTGATGTGCATGGTGGTGGCTGTGCGGGAGACGCTCGGTAGTACGTGGTGGTGTTTGGATGGGCTCGGCTAGCGTTTCTGGCTAGGGTTTGCCCGACAAGGAAGACGATGATGATGTGGTGGTTGTGCACGGTCGAGAGGGGGAAACCGGATTAACACCCGGTTAGGGTTTTCCTTGCATGCATAAGAGACAGAAACCGACTCGGGTTCATACGATTTACGGGGTTAAGGTTTTGCATGGTGTGATGTCGGTTTGCATGGCACGTGTAAGTGCATGCATGGAGCCTCGGTCCGGGTACACGGTTTCTAATCGGGTCAAGAACGATTCGGTAAGAGTACTCGTGAGACTAGGGTTTTGTGAAGAAGGAACGATGAGCTAACATGACGAGTGTCGGGGTTATTTATAGATATGTGTTATGTAGTGTAGAGTTTAAACGTAATCTGATCGTGGGATCATACGTTTGACAGGTTCGAGATTTGAACGAGTGGACGATTGCGGAACACATATTTGGATTCTCTATAACCTGTGAGTTTCTAATCCCCTTTTTAATGTTTTGCCATTTTAGGGCTATCGTACATACCTACATGTTTTATTTTATAAATTAAACATGTTATGAGTTTTGGGATTCAACCAGAAGATTTTATGAGCTAAATATTATATAATGAGCTTAAGGGTCTATATGGGGTGTCCTTAGGTCGTGTGGGCTAAAAGTCGGTATGATACTTGGGTATCGTGTAATGACTTATTCGGGATAAGTTGGGTGATGAAGTTAGACGTTTTGACCATACATCTAGGATATGTTAGCATGGGAACTCATACGTGGTTCGTGCTTAGGTAACGAGTCGTGGTAAATGCTCGTGTGTCACTATGTGCTACTTGCTTGTTGTTGTGTGTGCTTGCATTGCTGTTCTTGTGATACGACAAACGACGATGTCCTTCGAGTGGTCACCGTGGGTGACAATGCCCTTCGGGGGCAGTGATGAGACCCAATGGGAAGCTCGGAGTATGACGAACACCCTGACGAGGGCAGCTGTGATGAGACCAGTGAATTCCTTCATAGGTAATTGCTGTGTGCATAAATGTTTGGTTTAATTGCATGCAAATGTTAAATGATATTCATAGTGTTATGATGTTATTGCTTCGGTGTTAAGCATTATATTGATTGTTGTGTTGGAATAATGTCGTGTGACGAATGGTGTGTTAGTAGACCTTGTGTGTCACACCCCAACCGACGGCGGATTATACGTCGGGGCGGACGCGGTTGTTCAATAGCACAAGGTTGACTATTAAAGTTTCGATATTTCATTAAATAATAATTTAAGATTCAATACAAGGAATATAACAAGAAATACAACGTTTAATTTATAAGTATACTAGGTCCAAAGCATCCTATGTGATCACAGATAAGCCTCATGATGTAGAACCTGAAACATGTGAAAGAATCTGTCAACTACAAAATAGTTGGTGAGATACAAAGGTTTTGACACAGTTTAGCAAGTATTTGAAAAGAATTACAATTCACTATGATATATGCATTCTATAATGTAAGTATGAGAAAACAAGTATCTTAAACATTGTGCACATTCAATCCTCAACCAAGTTTAGGCATAACCCACAGGTTACCCTTATAAGTCTCAAGTCTCAAAGTTTTGGTTTAGTAACAAACACCAAGGGCTCCCCCCGAAGGGTCAATCAATCAAGGTGGATTGGTCAAATACAATAGATCTATCATTGTTACCATAGGCTTGATCAAAGTTAATGAATATGCTAGTTTTAAGTTTAATCTAAGCATACAAGTCTCAAGTTTAACATAAGAATAAACATCTAGTCATAGTTTGTACAAGAATTGTATAAGTTTGAAGTTTGAACATGTTTCACCCCAAAAGAATGTAAATGAAAAAGGGGCTAAGTATACTCACTTGGATGATGAAGAGTGTCCGGTAAGAGTAGGTGTTTGCAAGACTTTGAGGGAGAATATCCTCACAATAAGCCTAAGAATATAAGTCTAAAGTTTTAAGTAGAAAGTCTACGACAAAGGATCTAAGATTTCGGGATTCGACTAGGGTTCCATATATGAGATGGGATTGATTGTGTTTATAAAGTTTAAGTTTAGTTTTAAAAGGAAGGATTTGAATGCAAGACTTGGATCTCAATAGCTTAATAAGTTTGTAGTTTAAAATAATTGTTTGAGACAAGAGTTAATGATAATTATTTCAAGAATAAAATAATTATAAAATATTTCAAGGCTAAATAGTGATTTTAGGATTAATAGTAATTATTTAAAGTGTATATAATTATTAAAGATAAATAATTATTCAGAAGGATAACCCATATAATTAAATAAAGTTTCAAGTATTAAATATTTATTAATATATAAATAAATATCGAGTACCTATAAGATTGAAAATAGAATTTCTTTATAAAGTTTATATTATAAGTTTATAAGTTTATATATGTTGTAAGTGAAGTTTCTTAAAATGAATTTTATTAAGTATTCAAAGTTTTCATGTAACTTTTATAAAGTTTATAGGTTCTAGATAAATGAATGGGTCTTGAAAATAAATTACAATGTTTATAAGTTTATGTTTCCTAATTTATAAATTTTATAACTTTTGTTTATAAAATTTATATAATCCTTTTATTTAATGTTTTAAACAGAAAAATAATTTAAGTTTTTATCTTAAATTAAGGTTTCAAGTTTTACAAGTTATTTTTCTGTTTATCATATAAGTTTTATAGAGTCTTAAAAGTATATCTCTTTTTTTTATTTGTAGTTTTTAAAAATTTAAAAACTAAATTAAAGGTTTAATTTATTATAGGTTTAACCAAGTTTAATTTATTAAAATAGCATGAAATGTGAAAAGTGTAAATAAAAATCATAATTAAGTTTATCAAGTATAACAGGTTTTATAAAATTTATTAGAAACTTTAAATCTGATTAAATAGACCACAAAAAAATGAAATGCATAAAAACGGGCCGCCGGGATCGAACTCGGGTCCCGCCCGGTTCGCCAATGCACAACACACTTAACCGTCTCGGCCGCTAGGCTATCGCTACTAGTTTACCCGGAAAAGAAAGTTTATAAACAGAATCCCAAACCTCCCCCAATTCCCATATGAACCCTAGAATGATTCCGGCCAAATACGACCCGATGATCCCTCTGTCTTCATCGATTGACAGAGGGCAAATGATCCTATCATAAAAACGAAACTAATAGCCATTTGAATTACCTTAAACGATGCTGAAATGAGGGAGAATGGTGTGGTCTCGTCGGCGACTGTCGCGAAGAGAAACTCAAGAATGCAGGTTCGTTTTCGCCGAATTGAGAGTGGAAAGAGTTGTGGTGTGATGATGTGGGGGTTTTGCAACTGCTATTTATAGAGAATTTCGTCAGTTAATGCTCGTATGGTTGAGGGGTTTACGGTTGGGCCGACGGATTCAATTTCGAATCCACGCGTGTTTGTCGTTGGAGCCGAGCATTGATGGTTGTTGGTTTCGAGTCGCATGCGAGCTAGGATGCCTGAGGTTCAGTGAATCTGGTCAATTTCGCGTTTTGGCTAAATTTGGATAGAAATCGGTAGTGAGTGGGAGTCGAACCCTCGACTGAATCGGTTCTGGGACTTTGGTTAAATGACATAACCAGTCCCTGAAGTTTCTATGGTTATCATTTTTGGTTTAATTCTTGTTTAAAACAAGTTTCGAAAATGGCAGTTTAAATCCCTGAACCTTATAAAATAATTAATATGTTTTATTAAAACTACATAAGTTTTATGGGTTTTATTATTTTATAATTTTATAAGATAATTAATGAGATTTAAAACTTACAAGTTTAAGTATAATAAGTTTATAAATTATTTATAAAATTATAAACTTATAAAGTTTTAAGAATTTCAAACATTTTTATTTATAAGGTACATTTATATATATACCAAGTAAATCTCATATATAGTTATATTAATATTTATTATTCAAGAATATAGTTTTTATAAAATCTCAAGTGTTGAATACGTGCAACCGTTTAGGAAACGTTTGGTCGAAAAATACTGGATATTACATTGTGAGAGTCTTGGTTAGGGCTTGTTGGGTCTATGTCTAGGGGTTGGTTGAGTTAACCGGATTTCGTGTTGACGCATATAGTAGAATACAAGTTAGTAGTGTAGTAAGCTCGATCCATGTCGGTGAGACTTACTGGGTTATGATTGTGGGTTGAGTCTTGGGTTGTTGGACCCTTATGGGAATTGGTTGGGGACATGGGTTACCTACATGTTAATAAACGATGAACCGTTTTATAAAGGACTGAAGTGTCCCGAGTTGAAATAAATAATATTTGTGACGAGAAGGTTTCTGTTTAAAATAAACCGTTAGAACTCACTCATCGTTGCTGACTTTGTATGTACGTTAGACTGTTTTGCAGGTGAGTTATGAGGACGACGTATCTTGGCTTGGGAGCGGTGCTACTCGGGTTGGTGTGTATACATTCATACGGTAAGGTGAAATGTAATAACTGTTTTAAATGATAAATATTATTTTGAGTTAAGACTTCCGCTGTATGTTTTTATAAAGAATTAAGTGTTTTCAAAGAAAATCCTGTGATGTGACCCAACTGTAGGGTTCCCGGTTTAAGAGTCTCACAAAAAAACCCTAAATAACATGAACTAATACACGAATATGTTCATAAAACACAATTTAATGCCGTGTATCACCTACATTGATCAATAAAAAGAAGAGATTTTGACGATACTCAGATGAATGATGAAACGCGACTACTGTTCGTGTGGACGAAATATTTACGAACATATTAATGGACATAATGCGTAATACGTGAACAAAAGTGGGTACGCAATACATGTGTTGCGTATGTCCCGAGTACGATGATGATCCTTTTCACTGTAGAGGTATATAACCTCAAAAGTACTAGTTTCGTGATTTTTTAACTTTATTAATTTTCTTTTAAAATATTTACCAAGCTGCCCATTTGATGTTATGCCAAGTGTAATGGTTTCAGTAAAAAATGAAAAATGTTTCGTCACGTCAGCAAGAGAACAACATGTATAATAGTTTCACTATCCGTATATACACATATACATATACACAACAAACACACACTTGCCCCACGCCTGTGTTTTGAATCTCCCCCCAATCACGTCCCAAGAACGGTGTTCCACGCCATTCACAGACCACATGAATCATGCCACCCTTCCACGCCCCCTTACACATTTTTAGGCTTAAACATTTTTAGCCTTAAGGAGTTAGAAATCCAATCACCTTCACATTTTTAGCTATATAAATAGAACGAGACTTGTTCATGGTCTAACTTTTGTTCCTCAAACAGAAGAGCGGGAAAAAGCAGAGTGTGAGAAGGGATGGCGCCATTGCTGCAGAGCTCTCAACCATGGGTCGAGAAATAGTAACCAATCCTCTCCTCCGTCTCTCAATTTTAATCTGTGTTTTATTACATACATGTAAATTGTAGTTTAGATCTCTGTAAAATTGCACAAATTTCAGCCGACCAAGGCGAGTGAATGAAGTTGCTCATCAAGACGAGGTCGTCCGAGTCCTTACCAACACGCTCGAGACCACTAATGTAATTTCAAATCCCTTAATCTGCTGGTATTGCTGCACACATATTTTAGGGTTTTATATTTACTTGTTCATTGTTTGCTTATCGCTTCGATTCTGTTTATATTTACTTGCGATTGATATTAGTTTCGAACTTTTAACTTTGTATCATGAAGGATGAAGATGGTTTTAATTTGCAATTTTGCCATAATTTAGAAATTGGAAGCATTATGTTTGAAATGATTAAACAAATTAGGCATTTATAAGGTAAATGCTACATTGTTCTGCTTTATGTTTCTGAATTGAATTGGTTTATGGTGCAGTGTCCGCACATGCTGTTTTATGGCCCACCTGGAACCGGAAAAACTACCACCGCACTTGCCATTGCTCATCAGCTTTATGGGTATGTATTGTGAATTTTTTTTCCTTGTTTGTTTTACCCTATGATGTTATGAGTGAATGTTTCTTGTGCTAACATTTTCTGTACAGGGTGAGTTAACTTTGATGGTAAATATGTTGAATTAAAACAGAATAGCTTGTTTTAGAGGTGGTGTCGGTTTCTTGTTCCATTATGTTCAATGTTGGCAAAGCTCTAAGTTCATTGATCACTAGTGTCTAGTTTATAAGTGTAGAATAAAACGTGAGTAGCTTAGAGCACCTCCAACGGACGCCCGTGAGCTGCATGGAGGACGTGTCAGTTCCTTGCGTTCAGTGTGGTCATGTGGAGGAGAGAGGGGGGCGGGGGCGTCCGTCGGTGTCTGTCCGGGCAGGGGCCAGCTGCCAGCGTGGATGAGAAAGGGGCGCCCGTGAGGCCCCCTTTTGGTGATGCTCTTGAAGTGGTAAAAAGATCATGCGAAAAACCTTCCAGATATTATCTGGTAGCATAGTTAGACATGCCTTCCAAAGGAATGATTCATCATATTAAGTACACAAAGTGACCCCAACTTATGTCATTGCATATTTGCATTGTTCAGAATCCAACACATTCTCATGTTTTAGCTGAATAATTTGGCTAGATGCAAGAAGAAAGTTCAGGGATATACCATTATTTAATAAGATGGCTAAACCTGTTGCGGGTTTTGATTTAATATACTAACCCAAGGAAGTGTTCACAATTTTATGTTGTCATTAAGTTGTACATAATTGTATGATTGAACTACTTTGCATGAAAGCTAACTTATTCACTAATCAATTTGCTTCCACCACTGTCTCTTTCCCTTTACAGTCCTGAACTCTACAAGTCCAGGGTTCTTGAGCTCAATGCTAGTGATGATCGTGGAATCAACGTAGTTCGAACTAAAATAAAGAATTTTGCTGCAGTTGCAGTTGGTTCTGCTCATCAAGGGTATATAATCTACCCCCTTTTCATAAAGAATTAAAAGAAAGTACATGAACAATGAAAGAGACACACATCAACAAGTTTTTCAAATACCGTTTTGAGTTTTAGTGTAATATGCTGTTTTTTTTCACTTGGATTCCTTTCTCTCTGTGATGTAGTGGTTATCCCTGCCCACCTTTTAAGATTATCATCCTTGATGAGGCAGATTCAATGACTGAAGATGCGCAGGCAAGTTCCCTTTTTTTTTCTAATTATTTAGTAGTCACCTTTGCTATCAGAAATGCTATATTTCCCTTTTTATCTCTAGTGCAATGAATTATATGTTGACTAATACTGGGGGTTGAACTTCACATATTATTTGTTACATGATTGTTTTTTAAGACAATTAAGTTGTACTTTTCCTTGGACCATCAACATCTCGTTACAATTTAGAAATACCAAGCACATCCAATTATCTTTTTATGCAGTTGTATCAATGCATATCTTGTTTATTAAAAAAAGGAATGTTGTTTAAGTTCTTGTTAGGCAGTCCAAGATTGTCCACACACGTAGACTGAGATTCATAAGTAATATGATTATCTTTTTTTGCATTGCAGAATGCTTTACGTCGTACCATGGAAACCTACTTAAAAGTAACAAGATTCTTTTTTATATGCAATTACATCAGCAGGTCAGTGCTCAAGTTTTTTTATGATACTTGCTTTTGTGTTTAGTGATACATCTCTATAAAGATAATACATTTCTTTAGTGTTGTAGATTTATATTGTTGAGCTTGTTTTCTACTTCATTTCACACCCCTGGTGGACGGGTGTGGTGGAGTGTAGGAATTTAATATACCTAAGTTTGATACAAACCACACATAGGAAAATAAACAAGTACGTTAATTCATTTAACTGAAATGGATAAAATAACCTTATGTGGTCACAACTTGCAGGAATGGATAAAGTAAAAACGTTCATTGTTGAAAAATGTACTGTTTTTTTTAAATGTTACAGTATAAACAATTCAGAAGCAAATTAAATGTGCACATGTCTAATAATTAAATGTCTTTTGATATTTGAAGTCAGATACCCTTATGAATGAAAATATGTACCGCCTTGATGATAGCTATGAAGGATACAGCCAGTCTTTTAAAGGATGATATCCCTTCAAGGAGAATGGAGTGACACAAAGCTAGGATTGAAATAGATGGGTTTATATTTGTGGAAGTACAAAGATACTTGAATCTCCTTAAATCCTGTAAAAACTGCGTAAAACAACATATTTAAAATAAAACCACATAAGAAATGAAACTGGAAATGCTACTTAACAAGAAATGGAATCGGAAAAGTCATCAAATTAATGGACACGTGTTTTTTACGCACTTCTTTTCAGTTTTTTGTTCATGCATATTCATTCTTCCGTTTTGTTTCATACCTGGTGCAGGATCATAGAACCTCTTGCTTCTAGATGTGCCAAATTCAGGTTCAAGCCACTCTCTGAAGAAATCATGAGCACTCGTATACTGCATATCTGTACAGAGGAAGGCCTTAATTTGGACTCAGAGGTACTGATCTGGTTAACTCTGCATTTTCAACATTTTTATTGTTGGTAAATTGGATTTTGAACTAATATATGTAATTGATACGATTGCAATTGCTTCTAGGCTCTCTCAACCTTAAGTTCCATATCTCAAGGAGATCTTCGTCGTGCTATAACATTCTTGCAGGTAATAAAAGTTATCACTTTGTGTACCGTATGGCATAAAAAAATGGTTTGCATGTATTTCTGTGATTTGGCCATTAATCTTGTTTGTCGCGACATCAGTTTTGTGTTTTGATTTCTCACAGGGAGCTGCTCGCCTATTTGGATCTTCAATTTCTTCCAAGGATTTGATTTGCGTTTCTGGGGTAACTAGACTATTTTCTTACAGTATTACTTCATAAAGAAAAACAACTTTAACTATATGATGCATTTTGTGATCTCCTAATCTGGTTTTGCCAAGTCAGAAAATAATGTCATGCGTGACTAGTGTTTTATGCTGCTTTATGTTCTGAGTTTCTTGCAAAGCGAAGCACCTTTAAATATCTTTTTTAATCATATATTAAATACTGAGATTTAGATTTCATCAGGTCATCCCACATGAAGTTGTTCAGGCCCTTCTTGCAGCTTGTAAAAGCGGTTCATTTGACAAAGCAAACAAAGAAGTCAATAATGTTATTGCAGAGGGGTATCCAGTCAGTCAGATGCTTTCCCAGGTAAATGTTATCTTAATTCATAATCTTATTATGTCAAATTGTGTCTTAAATATTTATTTGATGTCATTGTAGTTGTTTGATATGGTGGTTGAATCTGAAGATGCATCTGATGAACAAAAAGCAAGAATATGCAAGAAACTCGGTGAATCTGATAAGGTACTCATCAGATCTAACCTCATATTCACGTATTTTTTTGGTTTTTATTTTTTTTTTCATTTTCATGACTACTTTTCAAAATCATTTCAAGGGTTTACCTTAAGGAATACAACTTGTGGTAGATAATAACTTTAATGTTTAGATCATGATTAGTGTTTGGGCGTACTATTGACTACCTCTTGTCACAATTACAAGACATATCACTATGCATTCCACTTAGAACACATTCATAAATTCAACTCTAATGGGGCATGAAAGTTGATACTTACACATGATTGAGACCATTCTGGGATAAGTGGTAGGGTCAGACCTTCTAAATGAAATGGGCCAACTTAAAATTAATATAAATTTCTAATTTCTTATTATTTTTGTGAAAAATAATAATACCCTTCAAGTAAAATAAAAGGGTTGGTGTAAAGTTTTGTACTCCTGTTAGACGGCAACATTTGACTGCAGATTTATGAGTCTTTTTGACTAATAATCAAAACCTAAAATATACATTAATAGAACAATAATGAGAGAACATGTGAATAAAAGTCAACATCATAATTACAAATGGGCAAATAGGTAATTACTCGGATTGAAACTTTTATCAATTTGAATATGGGATTTGACTTCAAAAGTCAAAATTACATGTCTGTCTGCACACGCTAAACAATATGAATATACAATGATGTGCAAAGTCGACTTAGCTTGATTCTTCTTGTATTATGTAGTGTCTTGTTGATGGAGCAGATGAGTATTTGCAACTGCTGGATGCTTGCAGCTCTATGATCAAAGCATTTTCTAACATGCCTGAAGTATTCTCCAATGAAATGTAGTGTGTTTCTTCACCATATGAACTATGAACCCGCCCTTCTCGATAATTTTGGTGTCTGATTGTTCCATTTATGGTGTTTATGATGGTCATGCCTGTCTAATGCTTTAGCATAATTATACATATTGATACTGGAATTGAATTGACCCGACAAAAGTAACTTAGAGCCGTAGTTATGCTGTTGCGCCAAAGCCAAAAACTGTTGATGCTTGGAAAAAAACAGGTATGTTTTGTTTGACATGTAGGTTTATATCATCATCATCATTTTGGGATAAACAGCAGTCGTCTTGATGGCATGCATCTTTCCTTGTACCGAACCACACTTTTTGAAACATGAAACAGGCCAACAGGCGGTTTGGGGTTCCAAGTGAAGATGGGAGATGGAGATCGGTATGGCGGACAATATTTTATAGCTGGAGATATGCACACAAAAAAAACCGGTTTGGGATCTCAAACCGACCCGAACCGATTGTTAAACCGGTTTGAAACTGGCTTAAACCGCTGGTTTGAAACCTATAAACTGAAACCGGTTTAACCCCCCCTCTCAATCGGTTTGAAACCAAAGCGGTTTTGACTTTTTGTTGACTAAATCGGTTTTGATTTGGTTTCAAACTGGTTCGGTTTGAGAAAGTGATTTGTGCACCTCTAGTTGGAGATGGAGACAGAAAAGATTATATTACTTAATGATAACTATAAATCCGGTTGTATGTCTTGCAATTAGTTCACTAATTGGTTATATTAGTTTTAAAGCCTAATATATATAATAATCTTTGTCAAGACATATAATTAGGAAGAAAAAAAAAACCCTACACGTTTACTTATCCTTTTACTTATATTACCGATTTAAATAATATGCAGATTAAACAATTCAATAAATCAATAGGGGAATAAGGGATATTTTATGCGATAATGTTACCATTATATATGTATATATTGTACAATACAATCTTGTGATAAAAAAATGTTAGACAACAAATCTGAGCTTTTCATAATAAATACACACTTAGGATTTAGGACTTTAATCCGTAAGGAGACATATTGGTGGTTAAGTCTTTAAGGGGATATTTTGATGTTTAAGTAGTGTATTATATAACTAAAAGGTTAAGGATTTAAAAAAAAAAAGAACTTAATCATTATGAGTGTGCATACAAATATTTTGAACAATTTCTTTTTCATAACCGGGTCAAATTACGTCTTTTGACCCATTATCTTTTGTTAAACTTTGACTTTTCTATCAATACTTACAATTTCAATCAATTTACCAATTTAAACTACTATTTGACCAGGGTTTGTTGAGGCTTTCTCATGTGACACAGGGGGGTGCGTCACTCTATTCGACAGTTGCTGTTAAAAAAAACTCTCATAGAGTCATAGGCCTAGGACCGATTGGGATGGACCCATTACTTATCTTTCTCCAAATTTACACACAAGTATGCTGAAGAGATATAACCCCAATAGTCAAAAGATCCTAATACCTGGCCTAGACCATTGTCATAACAGATATACACACCCTCAAATGGGTGTCCACCAATAAGGAGATAGAGGAGAAAAAGCATGAGATATTGATCCAGGTAATGGGGCCAAGACCAACAGAATAAAGTATAAATAGAGACTCTCTCTCTCTTCTTGAAGGAGGACTCCATTTTCACCATTGAAAACCAGAGAAGAATAGAGAAAAAAAAAAGATCTGTTTTTATTATCAGTCAGGGGAACATATGATTTTACATCGTTGTTAATATTTCATTGATCTTGGGTTGAATTAAGATGGATTCACTATACATTACAAATTTTTTAAAGATTTTACGCGACCCAGGTCAAATCGACCATTGAACACGTTCGTGCATTTCCAAAACGAGCTATTTTACCCAATTAAGATTGATTAAGATTCACCATATCGCCTTAAAAAAAACAAAAAAATTCACCATATCTAACCTTCCACTTTTGTCCTTTCACAATTGTAATCATAACAATCTTCACTTATTTCATTAACTAGGTTAGAGACCCGTGTACTACACGGGGTTCAATATAAATAATGAAATAAAGATTATGCTTTTAATTACGTATAACTAAAAAATTACATAATAAAAATTATAATAATATTGAAAATTATTAATATTTATAAATGTGCAAACACTTCTTTGTATACAACTCGTGTATTACACAGGGGTGAATAAACATTACAATTTTGAAATGAAAAAAATATGTTAAATCTGTAAATATTTCTTTGTATACAACATTGGATGTTTTTACTCTATAAAGTTTAAAACCATTTTTTATTAAGCACGTGTTGATGAAGATCAATTAATAGAGTTTAATCCACAGTTTCAAACCATTTTTTATCAAGTAGTCTAAATCATTTGTTGTTGTTGTTCAACATACAAGGTTTCAAACACTGAATAAAACAAATTAGAATTTCATCATTTTTGGCAAAAAAAATTAGAAAATCATAAAACCCAGTTTAACTCATCTCAACGCGTAGCATGACACGACGATTTTTCTATTCTCATGCAAAAATGCAACACATAACATTCAACCAATATAAATAAAAACAAACTTTATACATCCAAGAACTAATATATATGGTACAATCATGGTTAAGCTGCAAGTGTAAACAAATAATGACCCATCAAATTAAAATTAAACCCATCAAATAAAACAAATCCCCAATACATACAGTAGGCATGTTATATGAATCCCTACCAGACCTTCATACCAAAATCAAACCAATTCAAAATTTATGTTCTAATTTTTTGATTAATTGGAGTGAAAATGATTACTGTTCTAATTTTCTGATTAATTAGAGTCAAAATAATAATACAGAGTTACCTAATTGGCTATTATCTCTGATTGTAAGCAATTGATTATTAGATTATCAAATTATTTGATTATAAATGCGATCTTCGCATCCAAATCCAGAACAATTTCCCAACATAAGTGATACAATTAGTTGCAAATACGAATTCAAATACTGAAATGCAAGAGAAACACCAAATAATCCAAACAATCAAAGAACTTAATCGAAAAGACACAAAACTAATGCATATATCAAGAGTTGAATTCGTGTGTTGCCGATTAACTAACACATCATCAGAATCGTTATGCAAAAACTCATACCCCGCATCATCGACGAAGGTGTTAGAACCCTAGAATCACTAAATCAAAACCCAATTGAAACAAACCAATCGAAGATCACTCGTAAAATTCAAACGCAACAGAAGAAACCCATTTCACTTGAAACAAAAATTGTCAATTCTAATGTTAAACACAAACTGAAGACGCTTCTCATGATTGAGAAAGCAAACTGACAAATTCGATATCAACAGTTATCAGGCAACATCATAAAAAATATATCAAAGTTAGGGATCGTAAATAAGTATATACAACTCATTATAATTGAACAATACCTTGTAGAAATTGTGCAAGGTCCGAAACCCATGAATGAAACAGCTTCTGGCGGTGTCGTTAGTAACATTCTTGTAACTTGAATAACTATCCAAAGTAAATCGACTGTAGCGAGATGAAAACGACAAATTGTGAGTATTTCACCGAATAAGTTTTTGAAGCCTTTGGATACTTACCAATACTCAAATTGTCAGAATTTCATCAATTACAACATTATGCAATTTGACTACTTACAATACCATTATAAAAATCCCTCAATTTATTTTTAAAGGCTTTCATAAAAAACACATTTTCAGGCCCGAACCTGTTTATAGTAAACCCAAACTCATAAATTTTATGTTAAATTCGTGTCGTGTCAGAAATTCGCAACCCTGTTTACACCTAACACCCTACATATTTTGATGTGTGATTTTGTTTTCATGTCCTCACCTCAATCAAACCAAAATCCAGCTCCTTCAATCCAAGTTCGAATCTTGAACCTTTGTATACAAATTGGTAAATTCTCAAACACATAAACATCCATAAAATTCAAGAAATACAAGTTTAAATTGTCTTCTCCGCATGAAGATTCTTGCTTCCCCAACCACCTAATATCCCCCAATTACTACATTCAAAAACCCAATGTCTTCAAAGTATGCATACGGTTCTCATCCTCATATCGTGCACCAAATCTTGGCTGCAATAGTCCAAAACCGTCCATTCGACTCGCACTCTTTAATCCATCAATTTTCAAATCAATCACGGGCAACTGAACTCGTCACAGAGGTACTAAGATCCATCCCCAGATACCTCTTCCAATCCGCAAGATCAATCGGCCGTCAAACTGGCTTCCGACACCGGTCTCCTCTCAAACAAAGAAACCTCCATGAAGAATCAATCAAAATCCGCAAAGGCATGATTGTTCTTGGCCCAGCTGCTTACAGAGACCCCCAAAAGGTAAAATTAGGGGTAGACAAAGCCCTCGAGTTTTATTACTGGATTGAGTCCCAATTAGGGTTTAATCATAATGAATTGACTTGTAGAGAGATGAGTATTATTCTGGCTAAAGGGAATAGGTTGAAAGAACTTTATAGTTTCTTGAAGGATATGTCAAGAAGAAGTGGCGGTGGGCTGGTTACAACAATGACCATAACCTGTTTGATAAAAGTCCTAGGAGAGCAGGGGCTTGTAAATGAAGCGTTATCGGCATTCTATCGTATGAAGCAATTCCACTGTAAACCCGATGTTTGCTCGTATAATACGGTTATCTATGCATTGTGTAAAGTTGGTAATTATAAAATGGCGAAGTTTTTGTTGGAGCAAATGGAGTTGCCGGGGTTTAGGTGCCCGCCCGACACTTTTACGTTTACGATCTTGATCGGTTCGTATTGTAAACATAGCATGCAGACAGGGTGTAAGAAGGCTGTCAGGAGGAGGATGTGGGAGGCTAATCACTTGTTTCGGATAATGTTGTTTAAGGGGTTTAAGCCAGATGTTGTGACGTATAATTGTTTGATTGATGGTTGTTGCAAGACTTACAGGATTGAGAGGGCTTTGGAGTTGTTTGATGATATGGTCAAACGGGGTTGTGTCCCGAATTGTGTTACCTATAATTCTTTTATAAGATATTATTGTGCTACTAATGAAATTGATAAGGGTTTAGAGATGTTGCATAGGATGCAAGAATTGAATCATGGATTGCCCACTACAAGTTCTTATACTCCGATTATTCATGCGTTTTGTGAAGCAGGAAAGGCGTTAGAGGCATGGAATACTCTTGTTGAATTGGTTGATAGGGGGTCTATACCTAGAGAATATACTTACAAATTAGTCCATGGTGTGCTAAAATCTGCAGGGAGAATGGATTTGTTAGATTATGAGATTTGTGGAAGAATTGAAGACGGGATCAAGATTAGATATAAGCAAGTAATGAAAGTGAAACCAGTTATGTCTGCAGAGCCCCAGTTTACTGTGTGTGATAACTGTGATATGGAATAACATGGAGTTATCTGTTGCTTTTATGGATAATCATATGTTGTTTCTTTTGCATGCCAAGGTATGTTCTTTTTTCTTGATAAATCTTAAACTTGTACTACTGGATATCAAGTACAACCCTCTTTATGCTACATAAAACATCAATTTGCCATCTTTTTTACATGGAACCCTAGAAACTTACACTTTTTTCTCTTAATAAGTCTTGAACTATAATTTTTTGATTTGTCAAGATGACCATGTTCTGTGATATTCATGATACTAATATGATGAATTTAGTTTCTTTTAAAGCTCCAAACAAATTGTTTCGACTTAAAGGTAGTATGGATGTTTTGTATTTCAATAATTGTTCAACTAAAGTGTTTGAACCTGAAATCGCTACTTGTTAAAGTAACATTGTATGTCTCGTATATTTTCATTCCAGGTTCTACTTCAGACAATGGTTAAGGTGAATTGTTGGCTCATATCACCTGATCACCCCCTGCCTACAAAAGGAAAGACCGTCTGACTAAAATCTTCAGGATTGCATCTCTTTCGCTAGAAACCGTCCCATTGGTACTTATGACAACTTCCTATGACCTTTGAGGAGGGTGTTTTTTTAATCAGATAGATGATCCGTTATGGCACTTGTAAAATGTGAATTTAAAATAACACAAACTCAAGTATGTCAGAACAAACAATCTTAAATGGTTGTCATAACAAGCACACTTGTTAAGAGTCATTTTACAATTTTTAGCGTTCCGTTTTCATTTTTTATCAAATACCAGTGGTTATGACTCAACATTCTTTTCATTTCGTTTTGGAAAGCAAAGCAAAGTTACTTTTCATAATAGGAATTTTATGAGATGTGGCCTTTTCTATGGAGGTTGTGTGCATCTCTTTCATTTGCAATCAACCGCCAGGACTTTTAACCGGATGAAAGATTTTTTTAATCTGTCGGGTAACATGAGTCTATTTGGGTTTCAGTTTTGGATTTGGATTAGGGCTTTGAATAGTTTTATGAGCTTGATTGTTTATGTTTTGACTGACCTTTCTTTCTAATATTAGCGAATCGTTTGTGTGTTTGGAGCAACTGTCAATCATTGGGATTTCATTCTCTGCTGTTTGTGATTAACCTTCCTCTTACAGTGGAGAGACTCATTGAGGTTAGTTCTTTGATTTCATCCTCATCTTTTTGTGTTGGATTGTGTTTTTAGAATTTTGTTTGATGTGATTGGATAAACTTGGGTATTGCTTGGTTGTTCTTTCAGTTTCTTCTATTGTTAGATTTCTGTATGAATCAATACGTATATAACAAATTCATGTAAGACAATTACAAATCAGCTTTGAAGGGCTCATTGTTTCAGTATCCCATGATAATTTCTGGTTTTATTGTTTTATAATATTTAATATTTCTCTTTTTTTTCATGGTAATTTCTAATCATGGATCTAATTCCCCTATTGTTTTAGGCCCTTATATAGTTGGGTTATGCTAAGAATACATTTTTTTTCCCTAAAAAGCCTAGGAAGCCTTCTCATTGCAACACGTGGCATCCTTTTTATTTTTAAGAGAAAGGGTAAATTAGTAATTGGTAGAATATAATTATATTTGGTAACATCCATATTAGCAATCTTTAACCTAATATTAGGATTGCCAGTTAACATATATCAAGATCAGGGTTTTTTTTTAATTCCATCGAATTTTTTTAGACCAAGATCAGTGGTTTTTTATAGTTTGTCATATTAATTTGATATAATTTTTGAATGCAGGAATGGGTAGACCAATTAGATAATGAATTTGCAAAATTTGAGCAAAATGTGATACAAATCGAGCAATTGTTTTCTGAAGCACGGAAAATTCACCCAAACAGAAATGATATATCATTAAAACAAGCCTATTGGATATCACCAGTACGAAGAGTTTTGTCTAAGAGTATAAGTCTGTTGGTGGAACAGATGTGCATAGAACACCAAATGTTGCTTCGAGTAAAGAAGGTTCGTTGTTCGATAGCACACCTTATAGGTTCAGTGACTCGATGATAATGGAAGCTGGGGAAAGATTTTTTTAATGAACCACAGGTACCAGAGGTAAAAAAAATGTTAAATTTATCTGATGTGCCATCGTTTGCCTTAAACACCTTAACATGTACCCGCACCAATTAAATTGATTCACACATCTGTCTGGTGTTATTGAACACAAAAACTTTTGATTGACTGAACTGTTCTTAGTGGTATGCCCAAAAATTGTACTAACTGCTACAAGAAAATTTAAACAAAACATCCTCCCAACATCTAGCAATACATCATTTATATTTTTACAATCTTTGTTTGTTGTATGATTTTAGATGCTCAAGTGTATTCATTGGTTGGTATTGAGAGAACCTCACCAACATCTGG
The DNA here is from genome assembly GCA_023525975.1 of Smallanthus sonchifolius. Classification (NCBI taxonomy): domain Eukaryota; kingdom Viridiplantae; phylum Streptophyta; class Magnoliopsida; order Asterales; family Asteraceae; genus Smallanthus; species Smallanthus sonchifolius. Next base: position 81,889,105 of record CM042032.1, on the reverse strand, counting down.
AAAAAAGTATTATACGCCTTACGTTAATGATTTATCAAAGCCGAAAATTGGAATGGCGTTTGATTCTATTGATCATGCTTTTGGGTTTTATCAAAACTATGCTCGTGCGAGAGGATTTGACGTGCGAAAAAAAAAACTTTATATAGCAAACATGGTGTCATCAAATTGAAGTACCTTGTGTGAACAAAAGAGGGTACGAATTTGTTTAAAATAAAACAATGTAGAAACAAACCATCAAAGTCCTCGGTCCCCCTACCTATGTTATAAGCTTAACGTCACTGTCATTGTGTAGCTTATGAGTGAATGTTACAATAGTCTCATGTTAAATAATCAAGTTTGTTAGTCAAAGCCAATAGCGGTTAGTCAACAAATAGTTGACTAAATGGTACATTTAGTTTGTTATTCTACAAGTCTATAAATAAAAATGATTTACCTCCTATTTGTAATGAGAAAATACAATATGAAAAATACATAATTTCTTTTATAATTTGTTTCCACATTTGATTAAAAGAACCATATAAAAAGTTAAGTCCAAATATCAACAAAACTACTATCATACTATGATGGGGTGACCGTCATTCGAGCCGTTAAATCATTAATTATAGGTCCGAACTTATGAGTAGCGAATTGAACAAAAGGAAACCGGAACTCATTAATCACTGGCTTTTGGATGGTCCACTTTGCAATATCAACTTTGGTATTAGTTTTTGGATGGTTAGCTTTGGATCATCAACTTTTGGAAGTTCAAACTTTTGCCTTACAAGTATCATTGTCCCTTCCTAAATTTTTTATGCTTTCTCGTGTATAAATGTCACGTGTTGGTATTGTTATTGACTTCTTGGCCTCACGTGATCCTATATTGTCTCGGTTAAAATTTAAAAACATGCTATATGCCTATATATATATACTTTAATTTTAAATTATAATATATTTTTTTAAACAAAGATTTTTTAACATCAAACTATTACCTCTTTTATCCAACTAATAATCAATCAACTATTTAAACCAAAAAATTGAAACTATTAAATTTTGCATTTTTTTCTTTTATTTTTTTTCCTGTAACAAGTCAAATATACCCGTACAAACGTATTTTGTATTTTTCAATCTTACACTAAAATCGGAATAAATATGTAGAAATAACCCAAAACGACATCGTTTTAGTATTCAAAAGAAATAAAATAATATTTATAAAATAATGTGTCACACTTAAATAATAATGATCACCCACCAACCTATAAAAACCATGTTTGCCGTGCAATGCAACAAATATGTTGTTTGTCATCTTTAACAACTCCGCCATCTCATTCCATCTCATATCACAAACACCATTCTTATTCCAATGTATGTTAATGTTGCATCCCCATTTTCTCTCTCTCACTTTGTTTTAGAGAGAGAAAGAGATGGTGTGGTTTGGGTGGTGCATCATGCTACTAGGGGCGGTCACCCATGGCGGAAACATGATGGTGGCGGGTGCAAATGTGAGTTACGACGGGAGATCCCTTCTCATCGATGGCCAACGAAAGATTTTGTTTTCGGGTTCGATTCATTATCCTCGAAGCACTTCTGATGTACGTATATTATCACTTTCTTTTTAATTCGAGTGTATTATTATGAAAACATTTTAGAAAATTCGTAAACTAAAATGAATTTCACCAATAACTTATGATAGTTAGAAAGAGGAACGTTTTGATATAGAACTAATTTAAGGTAGAAAATTATGAGAACTGTATAAACATTTTAAACACTTTTGTTTTAACTGTAATACGTAAGACGATTACTTAAATGCTTATCTCACTCTCTTTCTCTTTTCCATTAAATCTATCGAGTACCGTGTATAAATATATTATACGGTTGTCATGATTTTCTACTTAAAAGTGGTTTTGTAATGAACGCGTATGGAACTTGATAAAGTTAGGTGAAAATCTTAGTAAAGAAAACACGTTTTTCTTTTTGGGAAAATAAATTATGAAATAAAAAAATGTGATTTTCTTTATGGCATAATAATTTTTATTTTTATTTTTTAAATTAGATATATAGTTTTTATAAAAGGAAAATTGTATACATGTTTGACTCATGCATAACAACTTTTACTCCATTTCCATTTAAAGAATGCTATTTTAATTTAATATATTTTGTATTCACAAGGAAAAAAATTAAAAACAATTTATTAGACTAGTTTTAAGGTCACATGATTCATATTTAAAATTTAAATGTTTTAAAGAATAAATAGCGGGAAATATTTGCAGAAAAGGTGCACAATATGTTGTGATGGCAACAAATCACAAGCTTGCCAACTGTCTCTTGTACATTAAGACGGTCTTTTCCATGTCTTCCTTTTTGTTTTCTTTCATTTTATTGTTCAAAATATATAAAGCGTTTAATACATATAATTAGTCTTAATTAGAAACCTTAATACATAACCGACATGAACCCAAACATAATACGAGTTTTCGTAAGTTCACACGAACACTACCTTTTTAACCTAAAATTTTATTTTTATTTGTTTTTAGTATTTTAAAATTACAAATTTACAACAAAAAATACGAACGTATATTAAATAACTAGGTTAGATTTGCGTGTATTACACGAGCTAAATAATGAAAATAATACAATAAATAAATATCTTATATGTTGATAAATTATTATGTGTATGTGGCGTATGAAATTGTTTTAACATAAATAAAACACTTATATCGTAACAACTAGTTTAGGTCCCGTGTCTACACACGGGGTAAAAAATATTAATATTTAAATTTTTTAAATCTTTATGTATATATATTTCACAGGTGTAAAAATATATTACATATACTACGGATATAAACAAAATCAAAATATGTAAAAATTAATATATAATTAGGTTTCAAAAATACGTTAATTACTATTTAATGTAATTTCACTTTCAATTACTATTTGATTGAAATAAAAGTTACATAAATAAATTTTAAAATTTTCTTATAATAAGGGATAATTTAAAATAAATGTGTTGTATTAGTCCAATTAATACAATCTTTAAATATATATTATTATTTAAATATAGAAGTGCATTAAATAAGAGAGAGAAGCGGGAAAAAAATGGTGAGATTGAATGTGGAGATGACACGTGACACTAAAAAACCTTTATTTATTAGTATGTATAGATATAGATTCATAATATTCTAAAAAATAAAAATTTTAACACATCTAAATCTTATGAACTATAATGAATTAGTTGACTTTAGTTATAAATAATCTATTTAAAAAAGAAAGTTATTGGTCAATCAAAAGTTATTCTGTATTTAATGTTTAAAATTTAAAATCATAAAAAATATGGAATAATGACATGTGTCACCTTAAAACCTTTATTTATTATAATTAATAGATTACGTTTACACTATTAAACTTGATGTTCATTTTCTGAAAAATCTTTTACGTTTTCATGTAAAATACTCAAGCAGTTAAAGTTATGATATAAACACATTTTTTAAAGAATAAGTATAAAATTAAACGGGTCAAATGGGTCAACTTGTGAAGCCGTCATGTAGACCCAAACACGACTTGTTTAGCTACACTTGTTTGCAGATTCAACTAGAAACTACTCGTTTAGAGCATTACTTCTAAAGCTCGTGTTCAGCTCGTGAATAGTAATCCAAACTCGGGCTAGACTATATTTATATTTTTATATATAATATAATATATATTATTTAATTACTTTTATTATAATTTTATATATAATGATATTTATTATGTAAACATATATTTAATAGTTGAGTATACATGTGAAACTGTTGGCAGATGTGGCCATCTTTGATAGCTAAAGCCAAGGAAGGTGGTCTAGATGTCATACAAACCTATGTGTTTTGGAACCTCCATGAGCCACAACCTGGCCAGGTCTCTCTCAACCTTGCACCCACGTGCTAGTCACGTGTCATATACATATATAGATGTCTTAACAATGTGGTTTTTGGATTAACTTGCAGTATGATTTCACTGGTAGAAATGACATAGTAAGTTTCATCAAGCAAGTCCAACAACAAGGTCTTTATGTAAGTCTTCGAATCGGACCCTTCTTCGAAGCCGAATGGAGTTACGGGTACGTAATTATAACTAGAACAAATAGCTTTCCATTCGGGTCAAAAAAATGTTCATTATGAATCTATCTTTCAGAGGTTTACCATTTTGGTTGCATGATGTCCTGGCATTGTCTTCCGAACCAACAATGAACCATTCAAGGTAAAAAGTCAAAGTCAAACCAATTTCAGATTTTGATATGGGAAAATTCCTAGAATGAACATTTTCATCATTGGTTTCCCAAAAATAAACAAAGAAAAGTGAACTCCCCCAAAATAAACATCATTTTTTGCCGAGATACTACCAAAACTCGGCGACTTCGCCGATGTCACGTATCTTGGCCCTTTAACGTACACGTGTAATTTTTCGCCGAAATACGTCCAAAACTCGGCGTTTCGCCTATATTGCATTCTAGGCGTTTTCGCCTACTTATGAACAAATCCCGGCATTTTCGCCTAGTTATGAACAAAACTCGGCGAAACGCCTAGTTATGAACAAAACTCGGCGAAACGCCTTATGAACAAATCCCGGCGTTTTCGCCTAGTTATGAACAAAACTCGGCGAAACGCCTTATGAACAAAACTCGGCGAAACGCCTTATGAACAAATCCCGGCGTTTTCGCCTAGTTATGAACAAAACTCGGCGAAACGCCTAGTTATGAACAAAACTCGGCGAAAACATGTTTTGGCGGTTTTGTCGAGTTTTTAAAATTTTCCGTCGAAAATGAGACGTGTAAGTTAAAAGACGAAGCCACGAGAACTCGGCGAAGTCGCCGAGTTTAGGTAGTATCTCGGCGAAAATCCATGTTCATTTTGGGGTAGTTGACTTGTCTTTGTTTGTTTTTGGGAAAAACTTTTCAAAAATGTTCGTTCTAGGAATTTTCCCTTTTGATATTCATATTATTGTATTTGGATAATATGTACATATTAGTTAGAACAAATTTAGAGGTCAATCACGTATAGTTTGGTTTCACTTATGTCGGTTATGACAGGTTATTTGTCTGATAAAATAAAATGATAAACCGACATTAATTTAAAGTGTTTGTCACATTTATAGTTTATAAAGTAGCAAAGATATATGTTTTCACAATCAATCTATAGTTTATAAACTTGGACCTAATTTATTTTGTTATGTTATTAAGCTCATCACACATACAATATGTTATTATGTAACAAATGAGGTTAATTTAAATGTGAAATAATTCACATTAAATCCAAAATCTAAAAGTTGTTTGATTTAAATAAAATAGCAAAAGTTTGAAACTGTTGTGTTTGAATTTTTTATTTTTTTATTTTTTTATTTTTATGCTTTACATGCAAAACTTCACAACCAAAATCGTGAACTTGATGAAGGCAGAGAACCTGTTTGCTTCACAAGGAGGGCCAATTATTCTATCCCAGGTTTGCAAGTTTATTGCTTTTTAGATGTTAATTCGACCCATTTACATTTAAATATGTTGGTTTATATATAATTAATGGGTCAAATAAGTTAAACTAAAACGTTAATAAAAGAAAACGAGTGAAAATATTATTATTTAGATGTTAATTCAAACCATTTTTGCAAGTAGCCCGACCCGACTCATATTGACATGTACTAAAAAATTATCGACACGGAGCAAAAGCAGAAATAAACAAAGAGAATGTTATTTAGGAATATTGATATATTATTTAATGCCTAAATTGTTACATGATCAAACTCTTTTTTATAGGGTAAATCCAAATTTTAGAGGTCGAGCCAAAATTGAAAAACTAAAATTGATTATATAATTATGAGAATGACTTTCTAAATAAACACGTAAATTATTCATAAAATTGAAGAAAACCGCTAGTGTGAAATCTAGGCTCCTGGTGATGGAATTGCCTTTGGTCATTTGAGACATTTTCGTTCATTACTTATGGCCATGTAACTCTATATGTATCCCAATTAAGTCATGCCCTTTTAAGTTGGGTCCCGCATAGTCTGCTAGCTCTCGAATCAACCCAGTATAATCTTTTATGCCTGAAACCCGTGTTTGGAAATGAGCATTGAAAGTTTGAATACATGATATAGATAGAGAATGAGTACCAAAACATCGAAGGAGCATTTCACGATGACGGATCACGATACGTGAATTGGACTGCGCAAATGGCGGTAGATCAAAACACGGGTGAACCATGGATGATGTGCAAGCAAGAAGACGCCCCGGATCCCGTGGTTAGTCTCTTAAGTCTTAATTATACTTCTAAAACTCCTTTAATTAAAATTTGACTTTGAAGGTCAAACATATGTCACGTGCAGATCAACACGTGCAATGGGATGAGATGTGATGAAACATGGAACGGACCAAACTCGCCAAATAAGCCTTCCATTTGGACCGAAAATTGGACTTCTTTGTAAATACTTACTTTCTTGATATTAAACAAAAGTCAAAGTCAAAAGTCAACGTTACTGATTAAGTTATCGGTGTTGTTGAAGCTTACAAGGATATGGAGAAGATACATACATGAGATCAGCCGAAGATTTGGCCTTTCATACAACGATGTTCATCGTAAAGATGAATGGAAGCTTTGTTAATTACTATATGGTACTAATATACAACGACATTAATGAGTATCGATTATATGTCGCTAATTTTGCAACGGAGTTGTGAAGGTTGCAAAATTAGCGACAAAGTCGGACATAATTGGCGACCTTTTGTGACGAATTTCCTATCACGGTCACAAATTTCGTCATCAAATTAGAAAAATAAAATTTTAAAAAAAAGTTATTGAATAAATTCAGTCGCAATTTACGTCACCAAATTAAGAAAAAACTTTAAATATAAATCTTGGTAAAAAAAATTATACTTGTTCTAACATAGTCAATCTTAGTCAAACATAGCCTAACATTCAAAATTGGTCATATCGGTCATACAAAGTCAACTTGGTCAATCTTGACCAAAGTTTATCGTGGTCGATCTTTATTGAAGTTGGTCAATCATAGTCAATCTCATGTGTGACGGACAAAAACAGTTGTACATCCGTCAAATAGGGGTATTTGCGACGGATTTGTGATGGTTTTGAGTTTTGACGTTTAATTTGTTTGATGACAGTACCATGGAGGGACAAATTTTGGGCGGACACCGGCATCATTTATTATTACAGGTTATTATGATGAAGCTCCTCTTGATGAATATGGTATAATCAGACAACCAAAATACGGCCATCTTAAGGACCTGCATGCAGCATTGAAGCTATGTTCTCAGGCATTACTGTATGGGAACTTAGTGATCGAACATTTGGGTGACAATCAAAATGTAAGCATGTGTTTTTTTTTTGCCAAAATCTTGACACATTACGCTACAAAACAATTAAGCATCACCGACGGTTGCAGTGGTTACCGACGAAAATCTGCCAGTGATGCTCCGTCAGAAATATGACCATGTGTAGATTCATTTCTGACGGATGGATAAGCGACGGATCACATACAGGTCTACAAGGTCGCACCTTGACTCTTTTACCGACATATTGACGGCAATTCTTTTCCGATGGTTTACTGACGGATTTCTGAGCGGATTCGGCTTTCAAAAACTTTAGAAAAAACAATGAAAGCAAAAGATTCTCGCCTTGTTGGTCGTCGAAATTTTTTTCAAAATGGTATATTTTTGAAGGAAAAAAAGTGGCAAATGGTTGCACTGACCCAAAAAAGTGGTAAATGGTAAAATCGTGATGCCCAATCACGGTTTCAGTTCATTTGCAAACACCCAATGATTGGGTGTCAGAAACTTTCCAGAAGATTACCATTTTAACTAAAACCGTGATTCCCAATCACGGTTTCATTGTTACCATTTTAACTGAAACCGTTATTCGTAAGAACGGTTTCAGTTACTTTATTGCAAAACCAGTAACTTTATTGCAGACACGTCTCTCGATAATACCATTTTGAACTGAAACCATTATTGGGAATCACGGTTTTACCATTTACCACTTTTTTTTGTCAATGCAACCATTTGCCACTTTTTTTTCAAAAATATACCATTTTGAAAAAAAAATATGTTGGCCGTCAGTGATCCCTCAGTAATTATGTAGGAAAATACTCAAAATCCCAAAATCTGGATTTTGGGGGATCATGTTGCTCATTTGTCAGTAATATTCCGTCAGTGATACTCATTATTCTAGTAGTGTTATACGTCTGTTCTAGTATATAAATTATAACAATCACACGTTATAAATTTAATCGTATAGGCGTATGTCTACACTGGAAACTCGGGTGAATGTGTTGCATTTCTTCTTAATAACAGCAGTCGAGAAAGCGTTCAAGTCGTATTTCATAATACTTCATACACACTGCCATCGAAGTCGATTAGCATCTTACCCGACTGCAAAAATGTAGTGTTTAATACTGCAATGGTATGTTGTTTATATTCTAACAGGCTTGTTTGGAATCTATATGATTATGTTAATGTTTTTTGAATGCAACAGGTAAGTACACAAGTTAGTACGCGGTCAATGCAACCGATCATAAGGTTCGACTCGCCTCAACAATGGGCGACCTTTAGTGAAGCCGTACCTCAATTTGATCAAACCTCATTGAGGTCCGACACATTGTTAGAACAAACGAATACTACAAAAGACACATCAGATTATCTTTGGTACACAATGAGGTAAATTAACTAATATTCATTTTGATTTGATTAATCAGTAAAAAGGGAAATTATGAGAATAACTGATTAACCAATTACTAAAATAGTCATTGATCTTTTTCAATTATCAAAGACATGTGGATTATAGTTGTGCTCATTGACGCAAAACTTGTAGAGATTTGAGACAATTTGTTGATATGATATGAAATCTTATCTAAAATCTAAACCTTCAGACTGCAAAAAATATAGTTTTTTGTTTTTTTGAGTTTTGTCTCACCAGTAGCTACCCGATTACCGATGAACCTTAAACATATTTTTTTTTTATGTTTTGTAGGTCTTCATTGGAAATCCATTGGTGATTACTATCGAATCACCAATTGATTTTAAAGACTAGTTTTATTTTTTAGGGTTTTGTTATTTCCGTCGATAAAGTTTGTTTTCTAGTAGTGTATTATCTTATTCGTGTGTATCCTTTGGCACATAACTTGGAGACCTATGCTCCCATTGACGCAAAAGTGCAATTAATCTATTGGTTTACGCCAATTTACTGACATGACATTATCTTATCGGAAAAATATGCTTCCATAGCACAAAAGTGTTATAACTTGCGCCTATGGGCGCAAAAGTACATAATATTGAGACACATGCTATAATTTGTGTCAATTGGCACAAAAGTACATAATCTTTAGACGTGTCAAAGTAAAAATTTATAAGAAAAAAGTCGATGATTACTTTGCTAAACAAGTTCGTCAATTGTTTATTGTTGTCATGTAATTCGATGTTTATGATGATATAGGATGGAACCAAACTCCTCAAAAACTCAATATACGCTCAAAGTGGACTCTTTTGGACATGCTTTACGTGCATATGTTAATGGAGCTCTAGTGGGTATGAATCTTCAACTGACATTTGTATCTTGTGATCATATGACCAATCGATAATTTCGTCGTTTAATTCGTGTTAGGTTCTGCACACGGAGATCGTAAAGTTACAAACTTCACGTTTGAAAACACCATTTCTCTCCCAACTGTAATCAACAATATTTCCTTCTTGAGTATAATGGTTGGATTACCTGTAGGTTTCATAAACTTTTATAATCATATTTAGTACGACTACTAGAAAAAATTGGTATCATCCACGCCGGTGAATACTCCAGTTTTCTAGTAGTGTACGTAAAACATAAAGAAAAATAAACTAGTTTACTGATTTTTGGGTCGAATGATCGATTGTGAAGGATTCAGGAGCGTTTATGGAACGTAGAAGCGCAGGGTTACGTCAAGTGTTGATTCAAGAACTCAACTTCACAAGTTCCCCTTGGGGATATCAAGTAAGCAGTGGCAACAAAAAAAACTTGTTAATTTTTCTTTTTGAATCAATATACTCATACACACACATGTCCCTGTGATCTGTGGGGTTTCGTTAATCAATAGGTCGGATTGCTGGGGGAGAAGCTATCGATTTACACAGACGAAGGGTCGAGTAATGTGTCATGGAGACAGTACCAAAATCCTAGTACTCTAATTTGGTATAAGGTGAGCCTTGGGCGCGTTCAAGTTCATGGATGCAAGTAGGATCATTATTAGGGGTTTACATATTTTTTAGGTCAAACCATGAGTCAACTGTTATTAACGGTTTTTGCCCATTAGTAATCAAAATCAGACAGTTGAAAATTAAAATAAAACAAACCAAACCGTTATTAACAGATTAGTTTTATGATTTAAGCTTATTAGGTGTTTATAATTAAAAAAAACATAAATACTATCAAAATAAAGAAGCAATAATGTTTCAACAGTTAAAACTTACTTAAAAGACTCGCTATATAGTTATATAGTTAAGCAAATTTCAATGAGTATTTGGTCCAACTTAAAATATTTAAGGGTATAGTCAATATAAAAAAGTTATATAGCCGAAAATCATACAGCTTGGTCCGGTTTTGAGTATAAACCGTAAGCTAAACCGTTCTGTACGATTTGTAAGTTTTTAAACTGACAGACAGAAAAAAGAATTAAAACCCGACCACAAAACTGGTTTGAATGGTTTCATGTTTCAAACCGAATCATAAACACCCCTGATCATTATTAACATAAGCTTCCAACATATTTATGTGTTCTTTTACTAATCATGACCATGCCGTTGTTTCGTACTTAACAGACAACGTTTAATGCGCCTGAGGGTACCGAATCGATTGCACTGAACCTTGGTTCCATGGGGAAAGGAGAAGCATGGATCAATGGACAAAGTATTGGAAGATATTGGGTCTCCTTCCCAAACATGGTTTGATACATTGCTTATGTCACTATAATAAAAGATTTAATTCTACACATGTTTTTTTTGACAAATTCACATGTTTGAACATATGTGACAAACAAAAGTTTTCGCCTGTGTATGACAGGTACAATGCACCGCGATCTTTCCTTAAACCAACAGGAAATCTACTAGTTTTGTTCGAGGAAGAATATGTAAACCCGTTAAACATTTCACTAGATATTGTTTCGATCGACAAAGTTTGTGCTAGAGTATCGGATTCACATCCTGCTAGGGTAAATTTTTGGGAAGTACTTGACCCCTATCGACGGAGACCAAGGCCTCGAGTTCACCTTCGATGTCCTAAAAAACGAATCATCTCCAAGATTGTATTTGCAAGTCATGGTAACCCTTCGGGTGACTGCGAAAACTACTCCATTGGGAAATGTCATTCGTCTAATTCTCGACAAATCGTTGAAAATGTGAGCTAGCTTCTTTTGTATTAAATCTACTCATCATTTACGTTATAGAATTAGTACAACACCCCCTCGTTAGGGATGTTGTATTCATTCTATGACTACAACACCCCTCGTTATAGATGTTGTGCTCATTTTGTGAGTACTACAACATCCCTTATCAGGATTCTCATAACGTTTGCAATTATACATTCAAATTTGACTTGCATTCGACACTTTGGTATTTCAGGCTTGTTTGGGGAAAAGGCAATGTTCGATTTCTCATACCGCAGAATCTTTTGGTGGAGACCCGTGTCCAGGCACGCCTCAAACGCTTTTAGTGGATGCGCGGTGTGAATAAGAGAACTAAGTAGTTTACTTCGTTTGCACACAAAATAGGAAGTAATAAGCGCACAACAAGCGATCTATTTACATGCTAACATACTCAAATTCATTTATTGAACTTTGATAAATGTTCATTTTGAATGTACATTGATAATAAGCTCGAATACAAATAAAGCAAAGAGAATGCCAACTATTGGAGTAGTGAAACGTGGGAGAGGTTACAACACCCTCATTTTGGTGGTCTCAAAAGCCTTTTAATATTAAATTTTATTAAATACTTAATAAAAGTGTATATTAAATAATTCATAATAAGCTAATGAGCCTAGATCAATTGGTTTAGGAGGAGGCATCCTATGGCCTTTCAATGTGAAGGTTATGGGTTCGATACTCACTTGGTGCAATTTGTTCATGTGGGCCAGAGGTTTTTCCACAGTGGGCCTTCGGGTGGTGGGTTTCCCCTGGAATGGTGGGCGGGTCGGGTCGCGATGTCTGCGTTCGCGGGCGTGGGTGGCCTTTCGCAAATAGGTTTATTCGGGTGACCTAGCTTATAGTATTCGTTGGTCGTTCAAAATTTTTTTCATAATAACTTAATATATATTCAAAATATAAAAAAAAACTATATTCATTAAATCTTTAATAATGTAAGTAGTTTAAAAAAACAAATGTAGTTTCTTAACCAAATGAACAATCTTATTTATAATCTATACTATACAATAAATAAAGGTTTTTACATGCCACATGTCTTTTTCATATTCATTCTCATCAGTTTTTTTCCGTCTCTCTTTTATTAAATACACATATATCTTTTAATAATAATATATTTAAAAAAAAATACTAATTATACTAATAAAACACATTTATTTTAAATTATACCTTATTATAAGAAACATTAAAAATCTAATTATATAACTTTTATTTTCAATCAAATAGTAAATGAAAGTCAAATTGCATTAAATAGTTATAATTAACGTATTTTCAAAACTCAATTATATATTAATTTTTACATATTTTGAGTTTTGTTTTCTATCCTTAGTATATGTAATACATTTTTACACCAATAAAATATATACATATTGATTTAAAAATTTTATGTATTGATATTTTTCACCCCGTGTGTATTACACAGGTTCTAAGCTAGTAAATAATAAAACTAAAGTTAATGATTATCGGGGAAACAAAAGATTGAAATTTGGAAGAAAATTTTTTTTGGATCTAAGTAGAAATTGGTCTCCCATTTTGAATGATTTAAAGCTAAGTTAAGTAAGTGGAAGGCTCACAACTTATCGTTTAGGGGCGTTTAACACTTGTAAAATCGGTGCTTGGTAGTCTGCTTCTCTACTATATCTTCTTGTTTAAAGTCCCCAAAAAGAGTATCTCGTCTTTGGAAAGCATCAGAAACAATTTATACGAGTTAGCGAGCTTGAGCCATACCAACTCGAGTTTTAACGAACTAATTTATACAAGCCAACCAAATTAGTCCGAGTTTTTATACGATCAAGCTACTTACAACTCGAATTCGACTCGAACATGTATACAAGTCAACGAGCTTGTACCAAATCAACTCGAGTTTTAACGAACTAATTTATATGAGCCAATAAGCTAATTACAATTCACGAGCTATTTCAACAATCATAAATAAACGTTAAAACACATTTTTTCCCATTTTAAATGTAAATAGTTAGATCGTTAAATGCGTCAAGATGATAAAAGTAATATATATATATTTTTAAATCAGGTTCTTTTTCTTAGAATTGTAAGTTACAACGCACTCTTTAATCTTACTTTTAAATCTATACATTTTTGTTTATCATTATACTTGGACCCTCAACTACTTTGTCATGGACACATTAGGTGAAAAATAGAGAAGCTAAATTTTTTAACGATAAATTCACACACCCTAAATTTTCCTTTTTAAGTCACATAATTTGTTCACGACGAGAATAAATAAATAATTTATTTTAAGTTTATTTGATAAGCAATCAATTTAATGAGTAAAAATTGTGTTAAAATCAAACACACCCAAAAAGTCTTGTGGGTGCCAATTCAACCCAACCATCACCATGGTTGCTGCTGCTCTCACATTTGCTCACCACATCCTTCTCTCCAAACCCTCTTTTTTCCTTCACTCAACCAAAACCAGAAACGCTTTCACCACCTTCGTCTCCGTCTCCTCACCCTTCCTTCGCCGCCGACACAAATCCACACAACCAGTAGCCGCTTCACTCCTTCAACTCGGTGGAGTTCAAATTTCCAAACAAGGTATTGCAATTTTTTTAATTTGTTAAATGTTATCTAGGGTTTATTGTTAAAAGTCCAGTGACCAAATTATAAAGGGGATTTGATAAACATAGCACTTAGGGCTATGTTTAATAACTAATTTCTGGTTATTAATTTATGAAAATGAGTGTTCATCATCCAACTTATGGTTATTATTAACTATGTGATTTTTGCTTCTTATACTGTTTAATCTGAAGAGATGATTTGCATCAATTCAAAGTTCAAAAGTAGGTTGTTTGACTTTCAGGAGTCAAAAGCTTTGATTGATCATATCCTTTTATTATCAAGTCCATTGTTAGCTAGAATTTTTACTGTGTGTCATGATTAATCTATACCGGTAACTTTGTAATACAGATGTGGTCAAGGATGAACCGACAAATAATGTCCCGGATTTGATATTCTCTAAACTTGGATTGCAACTTCATAGGAGAGATAATCATCCTCTTGGGATCCTCAAGAATGCGATATACGAATATTTTGACGCCAACTATAACAATCAATTTCAGAAGTTTGATGATTTGTGCCCAATTGTTACTACTAAAGAGGTATGCCCTTAAAGTTTGATGTACACTTTTGGACACCGTTTTGGCCGGACACTCAAAACTAGTATTGCAACTTAAGTTACAATAATCAGTTAATCACTTTAAACGTACATCCTTACGCCCTGAATAAAGATGCAATCATACAAAGAATGATTATTAGATGAGTTAGTAAAGTATTTAACACTATCTTTTATCATGTGAAACCATAGGTTATTTCTCGTACATTTTTGGCATCTATCGTGTAGGTAATTTTCCAATTCTTTTAGATGATCCACTATGAGATGGTCAAGTCATTGAGGAGAGAAATGAAGGGTAAAGAACAAAGAATATACCTCTTGATATTATTGGATTATGATCATTTAATAGATGCCAAGATATCAAAGGATTTTTAAACATGTTGCATGTATCAAGATTGGGCTTATGTGGTTGGAAGATGCAATTAAAAAGATATATACTTTTGCATCCTTTCTCCATGTTCTAATAGTCTAATAGATATAATTATCTAAAAAGTTCTAGCTGACATGTCATAACTATGTCATTTCTGCATAATAATTGGTGGGAACTTCTCTGGTGCAGAACTTTGATGACGTGTTGGTACCTGCTGATCATGTGAGTAGGAGTTACAATGATACATACTACATAGATGCAGAAACCGTGCTGAGGTGTCACACTAGTGCACATCAGGCTAATTTACTAAGAGAAGGATACACCAATTTTCTTGTTACTGGTGATGTTTATCGAAGAGACTCCATTGATTCAACTCATTATCCTGTTTTCCATCAGGTATATAATTTTTTAAGCAACTAATATTACAGTTAATTAAAGGTGGTGTTTGGGTAAAAGTGATCATGATTATGATTATCTAATTATTTAAGGTCAGTATTAGAGGTGGCAATTTTAACCCATTTACTTACGGATTGACCGATTCAGATTATGTTTTATCTTTAACGGTCAAATGAGTAAATAAAAACGTAGCTTAAAAGAAAACATGTCAAATGAATCGAGCTGGTGAAACTGGTTGAAAGTCACCCAAGTATATCTTTTATTACATAAATCTCTTAAAATGATTTTAATAAAAAAAATAGATTGTTATAATGATACAATATTTGTAGCAATATGATATGTAAAACAGTTAAAAAAATTTGACAAAATGTTTCGCCACCTCTAGTCAAAATAATCAGATCTGGGGAAGCAGATAAGTGCTGTAAGAAAACTGATTATCGAGAAAAATGTATAATCACCTACCTATCCCTGCCTTTAATCAACTAGTTATCTTATCATTAGATCCTGATTTTAATTCTTCAAGTCACGATAATCAGTTGGAAAGCAGTAAAGCACACATCCAAACACCCCAAAAGTTATGCAGGTTATAATCTTTGTATGTGAGTTTGCAGATGGAAGGAGTTAGAGTATTCAGTCCAAGTGATTGGAACAATTCTGGTATGGATGGAACTTTATATGCTGCAAACGATCTAAAAGCGTGTCTTGAGGGTTTGGCACGCCACCTATTTGGTAACTAATTGAATTTATGATCTAAAAGGAATTAAAATACTCCACTTGTCTCTAAATAAATAAACACAAGTACTTCATTTTATAGATGCAAGATATCCCTTTTTGGAAAGTGTATACATTCATACAAGTTTGAGTAAAAATATATATTCTTTGGCAGTTAAAATGCATTAAAATGTTCAGGTGCTGTTGAAATGCGTTGGGTTGACTCTTATTTTCCATTTACAAATCCATCTTTTGAACTAGAGATATATTTCCAGGTAAAGTTTTTCTCTCGATCCATACCCGTTCCAACTTTTTCATTCTTTTTGCCAACATGTTGATTTTGGTTCAAAGAAGAAGCTTTATTTGGATTCTTTTTAGAGACTGTGTATGATATATTTTCAAGAATTTGTTTATTATGTAATGTTAAATGATTGTTCAGGAGAAGTGGTTGGAGGTTCTTGGTTGTGGGGTGATGGAACAAGAAATATTAAAACGCAGTGGGAAGACCGGTAATGTGGCTTGGGCATTCGGGCTTGGATTGGAACGTTTGGCAATGGTCCTATTTGACATCCCTGATATTAGACTCTTTTGGTCTACGGATAAGCGATTCACATCTCAGGTACTTAACTAGTCCCACAATGGATTACAAATTTACAAGGATCAACACAACACTTTTTGTCCTATTTTTTTCAATAAATAGTTAACATTTCCAATATTGATTACATAATCAAATTTTTCTGAATACAATGATTTATGTATTAAAAATAGACTCTGCGTATTTTGGCCCATTTTCTTCTAAACTAATTTCTCTGTCTCGGCCTGCATTTTTTTTTTAATTATGTGATCTCTCCTTGCTGTTGCAGTTTACTAAAGGTGAACTCGGGATAAAATTCAAGCCATTTTCCAAGGTATGAGTTGACATATACGCGCGAATGGTTTATATGCTGAAAAATTCAAGCCATTTTCCATCCATGCTGAAAAATTCAAGCCATGGAACTTTATATGCTGCATACTGTTTGCGAATGGTTAACTTGTGATACATCATTGTGTTATCCTTGCTTCTTTAGTTGTCAATTCTTCAGAAACTCCATGAAACTTGTGCTGCACCACTCATACTCATGATTAGCTACAGATACATATGCATTAATTCACATATTATTATATTCTGATAAATAATATTATATGCAGTATCCACCTTGTTATAAAGACATGAGTTTCTGGATCACTGATTCATTCACTGAAAACAATCTTTGCGAAATTGTCCGAGGCGTTGCTGGTGATCTTGCTGAGGAGGTATAAAGTTATAAATCATCATCCTGCTATGAAACCGATTTATCAAAATCGATTTCTGTTGTTTGACAGATCATTCAAAAATCTTATTTATTTAACATTATTTATTTATTTTACTATAAAACACTACACATTCAGGTACAATTAATTGACAACTTTACCAACAAGAAAGGAATGACTAGTCATTGCTATAGGATCACATATCGCTCTATGGAGCGTTCTCTCACTGACGAGGAAATAAACGAGCTACAGGTAGATTAATATCTTTTCATCAAAACACGTTTCGATTTTCATTTTAAATCCTCTCTTGTTACTAATTAACATTACAATTTGATGGATGTTGATGCAGTGGAATGTTAGAGATAAGGTGCAAAGGCAGATGAATGTTGAACTAAGATGACCTAGTCATAGGTATGGTTGTATTTTTCATGCAATTTTAATCTTTTTTTACTTCTTAAATTGTTTTTTTTGTATGCATTTTATTGATTATAACAAAATTTGGAAATAAAATACTTAATACATTTATATATTCATGTTAGTAAAAAAAAACTTGTGCATAAACTATACTTTCTCAAGAATACATACAAGTAATCAATACAAATTTTCCCTTCTTGCTTTTATGAATGTATTGCTTTGACACCATGTTAGAAACTTGTTAGAAACTCGATTTCATTGATTGCGTATGATTAAGTTCATGAAAATCGTCATTGTTTCTAACGTGGATACAAATAAGTATCTGAATCCGATAAGTTTACCGAGGTGTATTTATGGGATTTGTTTATTACTCTAAGCTTGGTTTTAAAATGCGGGAGTGCATAATGTGCGACGTGCATGATGCATTGATGAGATTGATGCAATACGATTCCACGATGCGGCGTAGCATTATGCAGTTGGCATGTATTTGAACAAATTAGACAATCGTTTGTAATGGGTTTTGAGTTTTTCAAATCTAATCCTCGATTGAACAAATCTGACTATCGATTGAGTAATGGGTTTGAATATTAAACAAATTAGACCATCGGTTGAACAAATATGACCAGGGATGATTTTAAAAGTTAACAATTTAAAATAGAGTAGATTACTATTTGAGTCCTTGAGGTTTACTAGTTTATCTGAGTCCCTGTCTTTTTTTTAACAGTCTGTGGCCCGGTTTTTATTGTTTTTAACCATTTGAGTCTATTTAGTTAACGTCGTTAGATTTTTCTGTTAAATGGAAGGGTTGTTCTGTCCTTTTACATCTAAAGGACTAGTTATGTAAATTACTTAGAATATTTAGTAGTTGATGGTTATTTGTGTAGATTACGAAAATAATAAAAATTAAAAAACCCTCTCTCTCACACACACTCTCTCTATATCTTTCTTCCCACTCTTCCTCTCCCTTTTCCCCATCTATCTGCAGGTGAGAAGCTAAACCCTTAAATCTTTATATAAAAGTTCATAAAAACCAACACTAAAGATTCAATTTTTATGGCGAATTCATACACCAGCTTAAAGTTTCAATTTTTGTTACAGATACATCAAACCCATTTCAAAAGTCAATCAACGTGCATCAATAATTGAAAAAAAACCTTGCACCCACTTTGTTCATCCCCTTCGTTGAGCCCCACTTTCTTTGTTTCTCCATGATGCCTCACTCCCACTTTCTTTGTTTCTACACTATCTGCTCCTCTTCTTCTCTAAAGAAGGAACACCACCCACTACTGCCGTCGCGCAAACCCCTACACCCTTACTGCCGACCTCACCACTCCATCACAATCTCTCTTTCCCGTTAGTTACAACTGATTCGAAGAAGCCAACAAGATGCTAGCGAAGCAAGCCAAACGTGAAGCATTTGAGAGGGAGATGACGTCCACCCCCGATTATCTTCACAGAAAAATCACTACCAACACTCCAATCGCACCTCAATGGCGGTAGTGATTGTCGTTCCTTGTAGCTCAAGGCCCTTCTGTTTAGATCGAATGTCGTTTGTAACATCCGAAAAATCCCGACAAACCTAAATGGGCCGAGAAGAATAAACACGGAGTGGTGGGCTAAAGTAGGGTGGGCTAGGGCCGAGTTTTGTAAGGAGAAGAGGTGGGGAATAAACCCTAGCCACCATATGCAATCTGATCCATGTTGTTTTGCTCTAAGAAATGCTCAAATCTGTTTCTCCATCGTTGTAGAGCAAGAATTCAGGAAGAACCGATGCTTTTGAGGTAAAAATCGAACCTAAAACCTCTGATTTTCAGTTTAAATGGGTTTTGAGCTAAAACTAGGGTTTTTAATCTCAAAGTGTGGGTTTTTACGTGTAATATGGGTATAAAGACCATATCTAGCTTCATGGAAGTTGGATAAACGAATTGGACGTAAAAAGTTACAAACTTTGATTGAAAACGGGCCTGTTTGAGATTGATGTTCATCAGGCGACACTAATAGTGTCGCCACCTTCAAATGGCGACACTAGTCAGGGAAAATGGGGAAGACGGGCGTGATGCCCAAGGTGTGCCAATGATTGGTGACAGGTGTCCTAGGCGACGCTAAGGTGGGCGACACCAAGTCCAAAACAAAAGTTTTGGCGACACGGATGTGTGCCTTGCGACACTGCCTTGGCGACACTGAGTGTTGGACGGCATTGGGTGTTGGGTGACACTAGTCATATTTGATAGTTTTCGCGTGTCAACTCTTATGCAGATTGACCAACAAGCAGCCTAACTTAGGCCTTACGTTTAGAGTTAGTTATACGACGATCTGGTGAGTTCTAGACCCTTTTTATGCATGTTTTGGGGTGGTGTGCATACCGTGTGTGTTTATTATAAACGTATGTTAATAAACAAAAGCTTGTGAAGTATTTATCATAATTGTGTGTTGATAAATGAAATGAAAGTGTTTACTATAAATGTGTGTTAGTAAACGAAAGTAAAGGAAGTTTTTAAAGTAAAGATTGAAAAGAGGCAAAACGTGTGTTTAGAATGTTTTAATAAACTATGAAGGTAAATGTTTTAAAAGGAAGGAAAGGGTTCCTAAGGGCACAAGTGTCGGGACAGTTATGGGTTATGCCCCCTCTATAAGAGCCTTTTTTTGTTCGCTAACAATTGTACAATTGGTTTGTGTGTAAGGGTAACGACGGTTGCTCATCGGGTTAACGTGACCCTTCGTGTGTTATGTCTGCATCATGGACGGTCGTCATGATAAAGGCAATACGAACGCTTCATGGATGGTCGTCATGAACGTTGCGTAGATCCGTGGACGGTCGTCACGGAAGATAGTAACTAGTGTGAATTGACGGGTGTGGTATTCGTTCCATGGACAGTAGTCATGGATGGTACTGACTTGACAGACAGTGTGTGTGATAGCAGATTAGACATAATAATGTATGACTTGAAAAGTAAAGTGTGTGAATGTTATACCCTTACCGGCAAGTGTGATAGCGTGTGTAAATCCTTCTTTTATTAAATCGTGTGAATGTTTGTTTATGTAAAGCTAGAACTCATTTAACGTTAGCTGACTTTTTAGTATGCACATCAGGTTAAGTGTAGGTATAGCTGTAGCTCATGGATTGCTTGGCTGGCGACGAAGAGTTACCCTGACACTGAAGTTCCCTGGCATCCCGTGTGTTTAGTTTGAATGATATAATAGTTGAGACAAATGTAGTTAAATGTTTTGATTGGATGACATTTATGAGATGTAATGACATTAACCTTCGCTGCTATGAATGCATTTAAAGTTTAAGAACTGTTTGTGAAAGAGTAAATCCAACACGTGAGGCCTCCCGGGTTTGGGGCTTTACATCGTACATATGCAAAAACCCACCTCCATAACTTCTCAATTAGAAATTTTGACCTAATTGTTCGGTTCTGGCGAACACCTACCATGATTGTATGTTTAGTTGCCGGACACCGGAAATTAGAAACCCAAATTGTTGAAGACTAGAATGCCCTTTATTTCAAGCATTAGAATCGTTTTTTTTGTTACAGAGCTTTCTTCATTATTCCACAAAGTGGGATGGGTGGGGATTGGAATTTAGGTTAAGGATGAAGATGATTAAAATACACAAATCTGGGTTCCCTTTCCCACTCTCTCTATCGGACTCTCCGTGTTTGGTTTTCCGGTGGGCATGTATGGTGGTTGGCAGGCTGGGCCGGCTAGTTTCAGGTGATGGTGGTTGACAGGGAAGACAAAGGGAGGGGTTGGGGGAGTTAGTGTCGATGGGGAAGACAAAAGAGAGGGTTCGGGAAGAAAAAGTGAATTACACAATAGCCTCTCAACTATTAAACTATTTTACTAATTTATATTATTAGTACTTTAGGTGTGAAAGTGCTGAAATGCCTTCCATTTAACAAAAAAAAAATGGAGTTAGTGAAAATAACTCAAATGGTTATGAATAAAAAAGTCTGGCCACATATCGTTAAAAAATAAAGGCAGGGACTCAAGTGGTTATAGATAGCAAACCTCATGGACTCAAATAGTAATTTATCTATAAATAAATATTTTATTAACGAACACCTCACATACTAGATGTGTGTGCATTGCGCATTAGCTTTTGGGATCAGAAGACATTGGAGCGTCACACACTTTTTAAAACCAAGAGTCTAAGAACGTGTCTATGTTGAATATTAACAATGTTGCTATTACCGTTGAACATGAAAATGTAACGAAGATTGAATTTTGAACATGTTGGGGTTTGTATCAAGATTTAAAATATACGGTAATTAGAGCTTTATACAACAATTTAAACACGTTTTACAATCTCAGCTAAACCGAGTTTAAATAACATGTGAAAATTATTAAACCTTTTTGTAATCTTGATAAAGATAAGATATAGAAAGATTATATTAAGCTCAGGTTAAAATATGTTAATACATAAGTTAGTTATGTATTGTTATCGTATTTTAGTAACAAAAAGTTAATACATATAAAAAACTATTGTAATTTTAACAATAGTATTTTTTATTGTTTGATTTATTAAGATTACTTGTTTTACAGGATTGATAATTCATTGGAAAGAAATAGAAAATATATTTCGTATGATAATCAAATGGAGTTTTTACTGTAAAATTTGATTAAAATTACAACGCATATGTAAACATTCTTTGGTATCAAGATTCGTTAGTCAAATACAATTTATTTATTTAGAGTAAATTACACAGATTGTCTTTTATTTATACTATAAATTACATTCTATGTCCTTTGACTTCAATAAGTACACCATAAGTCCTTTGACTTCAATAGGTACACCACAAGTACTTTTCTTACATACTTTTATACACTCTATATCCTTTACACTAACTAGTATTAAGTGGTTTTGACATGCCCCCCCCCCCCCCCCCCCCGATTCACACACAATAGAAGAGGTAATGATCCATCTTATTAAAGATAGGCTAAATGCGTCTTTCATTGTAGTTAGGAGAGTTGTTCAGAGTAGTGATACAATTTCAACAATCACAAATAAAAAAGCAGGTATTTAGTTAAATAAAAAGAGGTTTCCTATGGACCAATAATGCAGACATCCAAAAACCCCATTTGTTACCGATTCAATCCATCACAAATCCATCAATTGGGTGTAAAACCCAAATCGCATATCAAAGTCCAACCTTGTTTGCACAACAAGGGGATAAAGATTCAGTTTTGGAACTATTTTCAATTATGGAGTTTCGAGGTCTTGCACCTGATGAATATAGTTTTTTATCAGTCATGACAGCTTTTTGCAACAAGGGTTTAGCCGATGAGACAGAACATTGGGAAGCCTTGATTCGTCGGAATCTCGACACCGCCACCTGAATTTATCAATTTCTGACCCGTTTCCTCTGCTAAACTCATCGAGCCACCGCCTCCCCTGCTAGGGCGGAGACCTAGCCGCCGCTGGAGACGCAGGTGTACCACTGTCGTCGGACCCCGCCGAGCCCAGCGACCGGTAGGTCGTGGTCGTCGGTTGTGACTAGACTGTCGCCCCTTCGTCTCTCTCTTTCTCTCTCTAGCAATGAGTTAGGGTTTTTGGTTGGTGGAAGATAGAGGATGGGAGATAAAAGAGGATAAGGGTGGAGAAGATGGTGGATGTTGGTGGTGTTGCTGTCGTGAAGGTGGAGAAGATGGTGGCTATTGGGTGTTGGGTGGTTGTGAACGGATCTGGTGGTGGTGGCTGCCGGAAAAGCTTGGTGGTGGTGTTCTTGGTTTGGTTTAGAGAGAGAAAGAGTAGGAGTGATAAGACTCAATATTTAATATTAAATTTGGAATTTAAATATGCAGCTGAAATGACAATTTTACTCATCATGTGAGAGGCACATGATGAGAGTTAATGTTGAAAATGGATGGATGTTAGTGTAAAGGACATAGAATGTGTAAAAGTATGTAAGAAAAGGACATATGATGTATTTATTGAAGTCAAAGGATATAGAATGTAATTTATAGTATAAATAAAGGACAATCTGTTTAATTTACTCATTTATTTACTAGCTTAGAACCCGTGTCTATACACGGAGTGAAAAATATCAATATATAAAATTATTAAATATTTATGTATATATTTTACAGGTGTAAAAATGTATTACATATAATAACGATAGAAAACAAAATTCAAAATATGTAAAAAATAATATATAATTGAGTTTCAAAAATACGTTAATTACTATTTAATGTAATTTGACTTTCATTTACTATTTGATTAAAAATAAAGGTTACATAATCAGATTTCAAAATTTCTTATAATAAGGGATAATTTAAAATAAATGATTTTCCTCATTCAATATGGTTATGGCTAAGGGTGCACAAAATATATATGTACAAATATATGCATAAATTTTTATGTCTATTTTCAAATAAATTTGTAGATAACTAATGCATTAATTATGAATTTATGACTAGAAAAAAATAATACTGCTAACATAATCCCATGTATTTTACTAAAAAAACGTGTTTCGTGATTAGGGAACGAAAGTGGTTAATTAACCGAAACCGACCCATAACTGACGATTAACCGACAAGCGGTTATGGTTATGGAAGAGTGCATAACCGGCAAAACGGTTATGGTTATAGAAGAGGCCAAAACAGATCCATAACCGACTTTGCACACCACTACTGGTTTAGTCGGTCTAAAATTGTAAAATTGTTTATCGTTTCTGAGTATTGATGATGTAATGTTGTTTTTAATTTATATATCATTTTTAGAGCTGTTGATATTTGTTTATAAAGTAGTGGGCACCCCCGTGCTCCGCGGCGGGGCGGACCTATTTTGAATAAAATTTAAAAGCTTATAAAATAAAGCTCTATAAAAATGAAACCGTTCAAAAAGTTATCATTTACAAAATAATAAACGTGTTTAGAACCTTATATAAAAAAGCAAAAACATCACAATATTTAAGTGTTCTGAAATTAACTTCTCCGGTAAAAAGAAGTTAATCGGTAAATAAATTAGAAAAAGAAAACAAAACTGTTTAAAAAAATAAAGAGTTAAAAAAATTCATAACGACATTACACGCAAGTGGGTAGATAACGTGTGCACTATTATGAGCAACTCTGTTACAATTGTGCGTGTTTCACGTCTCGTAACTTGGTTGGTAAAAAAAGAGAAAAAAAACTTACAATATGTAAATGATAACTTTATTAAAGTTCATGGGTTGTATAAATTTATGAAAAGAAAAGTATTTTTTTTTTAAATTCAGGGCTTTAAAGTAAATCTAAAAGAGTTCAAAATTTTCATAATGACATTACACGCAAGTAGGTAGATAACGTGTACATTATTACACGTAACTCCGTTACAATTGTGCGTGTGCCACGTCTCGTAACTTGGTTGGTAGAAAAAGAGAAAAAGAACTTACAATATGTAAATGATAACTTTATTAAAGTTCATGGGTTGTAGTATAAATTTATGAATTTTTTTTTTAAATTCAGGGGCTTTAAAGCAAATCTTCTATAGTCTAGGGGTCTAAGTGTAAAACTCTAAAAAAAGTTAAAATTGCTTACGTCATCCAATGTTGAATGAACTTGTACTTTATGCTTTGCTTCTTTTCATTTTGATAATTGTAAGTATTTGAATATAGTAGTTTAAAAACTCATGTATTACACAAGTTAAATAAAGAAAAAATTAAATAGTAATTACTAATGATGATTAAGAAATTATAAAACGACTGATCACTTTAACTGATGATTAAAAAAATTATGAATTAAAAAAATTTTAAATAAAATTTGAAACGAATTATTAATATAGATTCCAAAATAACAGAGTTGATTAAAATGTAAAAGCAGTCTTGATGATATAATAATTATCCATAATACAAATTTATTTTTCAAAATTAATAAGTAACGTCAGAAATTATAACTATACATAATTAATTTCATATTAAATTTATATAGTTAATAATATAATAACTATCAATAATTAAATTTATATTTAATATCTAAAAATATATTTTTTAATATTATTATTATTTATTAGGAGTGAGAAAAAAAAAGATGAGAAAACATCATAAAGTGACACGTGTTCTCTCATTTTATATGAGAGATGCGAGAAAATAAGGATAAGAAGATACCAGAAGTCAACACTTGTTCTCCTAGTTATTTATTTATTATAATTATATAATAAGGATATACATACATAAAACATACATACATAACGACGTGGCTTAGACTCGAGCTTGTATAAGCTATATTTAATTCGACCTTTTAGTTAATGAGCTGATATATATTAACTTACAGTCGTCTCGATTCATTTACACGGTTATAATCATTTGGCCGCTGAGAGAGAGCTTTGACGAATAATATATTAAACGATAAAAAAAAGTATATATGATAATAAAATTTCAAGAAATAAAGTTTCAACAAAATTAAACTTTTAGAAATCTATACTCTATGCTAACTAATAACAAGTAAACTATAAGGACACTTGTCATATTTCTAGACCACATTAATTTCATTTTCCCGCCTCTCTCTCCTATTAATAATCAACTTCACTATTTTGGACAACAAAATTAATTATCTGTTTCAATTTTTATCTACACATTTTTGAATTTAAAATTGTGTTTATTATCAGTCAATTTGTTTAATCATATTTTTATGAATTCTACAAAATAAAAACAATTTTATAGTCAGCTAGGATTCAATTAAAAAACTTTTAATCATATATTTAAATATTCATATTGTTCCATTTTGACGAGTGTAAATGTTAATAGATTACATTATATTTTATTCAACCCGTGTAATACACGAGTTTTAAAAACATAAACTTTATATTAGTAAGTATATAACATTATATTTATTCAACCCTTGTATTACACGGGATTTTATCGTAGTTTTATGTAATAAGTTTATTTTTGACTAAAAATGGAATGGTTTTAAGGCATGAGCGGCAGCAGTGTTTGGTTCTACTTCCAGCTTTGAAAATTTCAAAGTTTTTGGAGGGATAATACCAAGGGACGCAACTCATCGCCGGCGTCAATCTTCACCAATGTCGTTCACTTCCAGATCTTCGAGGTCCTCCATCTCGCCGTTCAGGTCCAGGAAGTCGTCGGAGCCACCTGATACTGCTCGCCGTACCAAGCCTCACTCCTCCAAGCCACACATTTCTCCGGCGACTCCGCCGATCTCGTCGACTAAACTCTCTCACCGTCCGGTTTCCACCAAAGTCAAAGAAAATGTGACGGTTACCGTCAGGCTTCGTCCTCTTAAGTACGTTTACTTCATTCCGGTTGAGAATGATAATGATTTTGTTTTCTGTACTCAAAACTGTTTGATTTGTTTACAGTTCAAGAGAAATCGGGAAAGGAGACGAGGTAGCATGGTTCGCTGATGGAGACTATTCGATTCAGAACGAGTTTAATCCGGCCATTGCGTATGGATTCGGTTAGTTTACATCCCTAATTTAATTTCTACTTCATCAGCTCTGAACATTGCCTCATCTAATTGTAGTGATTACTGTCAGAAAGTTGAAATCATTTTGACTCTTACTGCAGACAGAGTGTTTGGACCAGCAACAACTACCAGGCATGTTTATGATGTTGCAGCTCATCATGTTGTGAATGGTGCTATGGAAGGAATTAATGGTAAATGTTAACATCTATTATAGGTTAACACGATGAGGCTAGCATTTTCATAGAAACAAACATACTTAACACTTTACTGTAACATTTTTGTGTGCTTATGAGCCATAGGAGGTTTGAACTATATAATCTGTTGAATAACTGAAGCTTACCGTCTTTAAAACACTAATTTATCATGATTCATGACATTCTAGATTGAATTATAGTTTTTTTCTCGTGTTCTTGTACATTGTAATTGGCAAGTAATCTTTATTATCTCTCACTTCATGGGTTAAGTACATATCTATTGGTGGCTTGGTGCTTCCTTCATATGGCATCTATTGACTATGGTAACAAGTATCAAACGTCTTACTAGACTACTTGCATACAGAGTTCGGTGTACTTAAGTACTTGTTTACAATTCGTTTTATTATTATTATGCAGGCACAGTGTTTGCTTATGGTGTGACTAGCAGTGGGAAGACTCATACAATGCATGTATGCCACTACAATGCTTTTCTATACTCTGCCTTCTGCTTTGCCTTTTTTCATACGAGTGGCAAAATACAAGGAGAAAAAATAATATGATTACACCATTTTTAACATATAGGATAAATATTTTCTACAACTTCTCGTGCTTCTTTTTATGTCTGGTGACATTTAATATAAATGTAGTAAGTTAGTCACTAATAAAAATGTATTGCATATTTAGGGTGAGCAAAAGTCGCCTGGTATCATTCCCTTGGCTGTGAAGGACGTGTTCGGAATTATACAAGAGGTATGTCTAATGCTCCACCTATCATTTCTGTTTTTAGTAGATACTCTGATTGTAAAGTTGAGACATGTTTGTTTAACTCATACACTCTAAAAACGCTGTATTGCATCAGACACCTGGACGGGAGTTTCTGCTTCGTGTATCTTATCTGGAGATCTATAACGAGGTCTGCACCTTTTTTGTACCTTTGTATTCCTGACTATATAATTCTTTTTGAAGTTTGCATAGGTCTTTAAGTATAATTTAGGCTCACAAGGTTGGTAATGGTATCTACATGTTTTGTCTCTTTTCTGATGAACTACTACTTGAATGAAATAATTTTATTTTGGGGAGATCATGATATAATCAATTAATGTTGCATTGAGGGCTCACAATTGTGTAATGTTGCAGATCTTTTATGACATGAACATAAGTTATTTGTTGTTTATCATCTCATTACACTCTGAATTTGATGTTTTTGTTGTCTCTAGGTCATAAATGACTTGCTTGATCCGACAGGGCAGAACTTAAGAATTCGAGAAGATAACCAGGTTTATAATGTCAAAATCATGTTGCTCTAGGATTATTTTGTTCACCATCTCTCTTTTTTATCACACAAGTATTTTAATCACTCGTTTAGTGTTTGAGGTTTATAAATCTTTTGTTGGTCTCATATGGGTTCTGCGCTTGACAGGGAACTTATGTTGAGGGAATCAAGGAGGAAGTTGTTCTGTCGCCTGCCCATGCTCTTTCACTAATAGCATCTGGGGAAGGTATTGTGGTTTCTACTTATCTTTCTTTTACTTAATTTTTTTAAAAATATTATCTTGAAGCAACCAAAACATGGAATACATGCCAAATATCTGGGGACCTTTTTTGTCATTAAATGTTTTTTGTTTGACGCAGTATGCTCCCACTTGATATTTCAGGAATAAATGCCCTATATTTGAGCTGTGCCTTTCTTATGTTTGTTTTTTTATATGGCTGCAGCACATAGGCATGTTGGATCAAATAACTTCAACTTACTCAGCAGTCGTAGCCATACTATATTTACCCTGGTAATTATATTGTCATGTTCAACGTGATTTTCTAGCTGTACATAATTCACAGCTGAACTTGCATGATATATATGTCTGTAACTAACAATATCCAGATCATGCATCATGCCAAAAATGGCATTCTAAATAATAATCTCACGTTGTTTGCCTATATCCAGATGATTGAAAGCAGTCCATGTGGAGAGAATTTGGAAGAGGAAGTAACCTTGTCACAGTTGGTATTTAAAATGATTTATCTCAATTTTCTTTGTGGGCTTCATATATATATAAAATTATCTATGTGATCTGCGCCGGCAAAATTCACTGTCACTCTTTTTCTCCTAGCACTTGATCGACCTAGCAGGATCTGAAAGTTCTAAAACAGAGACAACTGGAGTGAGGAGAAAAGAGGGCTCTTATATAAATAAAAGCTTGCTTACTCTTGGCACTGTAAGACTGCTTATTGCATTCTTGACTTATTGTAGAATGGGATAAATATTTTATTTCTTCCTGTTATATTTTCCTATGACATATCATTGATTCATTGGTTGTTTACTTGCAAACAGGTGATATCTAAATTAACAGATGGTAAGTCTGCACACATTCCTTATCGGGATTCAAAGCTTACACGATTGTTGCAATCTTCCCTTAGTGGTCATGGACGAGTTTCTGTAAGTTCAAAGATTCCTTTTTTGCTTTCAGTAACCTTTCTGCTACTTCAATCTGTGAAATCCTTCTTCAATGATTTATCTGTTTTCTTTATATAGTTATGCGGTGCTTTATTTTAAGAGGCAGAAGTATTGAACACGGTTGACATCTTTTGAACTTTTATGTAGCTTATATGCACTGTGACTCCTGCATCAAGCAATACAGAGGAAACACATAATACATTGAAGTTTGCACATCGTAGTAAGCATGTGGAAATAAAGGCTTCTCAGAATAAGGTGATACTGGACATGACTTTTGAAGAAAATCATCTGGTTCTAGCATTCAGGCTTACCTCTTTGATCTTTGAATTCTAGATTATTGATGAGAAATCACTTATCAAGAAGTATCAGAAGGAAATCTCCAGCTTAAAACAAGAGCTTCAGCAATTAAAGCGTGGTATGATGGAGAATTCATACATGATGGCACCAAACCAGGAAGATCTGGTTAACATGAAACTTCAGGTTTGGTACAAAATTTTCCAATAGAAGTAGTTATAGGCTGTGGAATTAGATACTTGTACAGTTGTACTTACCTTTAATATGTGGCAGTTGGAAGCTGGACAGGTCCAATTACAGTCAAGATTAGAGGAGGAAGAACAAGCTAAAGCAGCTTTGATGGGAAGGATTCAAAGATTGACTAAATTAATTTTGGTCTCAACGAAGAACACAATGGCGCCCAATATACCTGAAAATCCAGATCACCGAAGGAGACATTCCTTTGGTGAAGATGAAGTATGCTATATATAGTACATTAAGTTGTATAAATTTTGAACATTACTTATTCATTATGATTTTGACTTCTCCAACAGCTAGCATACTTGCCAGAGAAAAAACGGGGGATCTTTATTGATGATGATGATGCTGGAAGCATCGATTCTGAGGTGTTAGGACATGGGAAATCTGATCTGGGAAATCTTGATGAGCTGGTCAAAGATTACAGGAAGAACAGAAGAAAAGGAATGCTTGGGTGGTTTAAACTAAAGGTATGTTTTTTTAGTTATAAAACTTAAACATATAGTAATGTAGTCTTCTGAAAGTTTGAGTTCTTTTTGCAGAAGCCTGACCATTTATCTGGTTTATCACCACATACGGATCATGAAAGCTCGACAAGTGGTTCACCTACATCCTCCAGATCATCAAAAAGTAAAGTTGTGTTTAGTGATACTAGAGACGGAATGAGAAATTCAGTTGGAAGAAAAGGGGATGACTTGGCAGTTGCTGATTTGGTTCTGCAAAGAACACAAGCAGGTGACCTGTTTAGTGCAACTACTGGCGGTCGGCATTTACCTCCGGTGAGAGAATTTTTTCTGCTTAAGTAGTACAATTCATCACGTCTGTGTAGTAGTGGAATAAAATCATTAGTTGCGTATACTGTTCTAATATTTAAAATTGGTTTGAACAATGAGCGTGTCTTTCAGACAGGAACTACTATCATTGACCAAATGGACCTTATCCACGAGCAAGTGAAAATGCTATCTGGTGATGTGGCACTTTGCACTAGTTCCCTGAAGAGGCTTTCAGAACAAGCAGCTAATAGACCTGAAGACTTGCAACTTCAGGTTACCTATTTTTAATGCATGTGTTTCACCTAAGTTGAAAGTTTTCAAGTCAAATGTTAGGTTGACCTCAAATGCTGCTTCGATGGTTGTTTTCTTGTAGGAACAAATGCAGAAGTTGAAATATGAGATTAAAAGAAAGAAATCTCAGATACGTCTACTGGAGCAACGAATGATCAGTTCAGTTGAAATGAATCCACATAATTTAAAAACCTTTGAGATATCTCAGGTAACATGTTATTTCACGTAATGATTAGTTCAGTTGTGTTACCATAATGATTTATCGCCTGACTCTGCACTCATTTTAGGTTCCCTCCAAGCTTGTTACTCAACTAAATGAGAAAGCATTTGAACTTGAGGTCGGTTCTATCCTATATACATCAAAAGCTTCTTGACAATATGGTGTTATCAAATAGAAAATAATGTTAACATAATAGCTCACTTTTTATTTTTCTGGTAAAGATAAAAACAGCAGATAACAGAATTCTACAGGACCAGCTACAAGTGAAGATATCTGAGAATGCTGAAATGCAACAGACTATTCTTTTATTAAGGCAGCAACTGGAGTCTCTAACGGCAGAAAACAATTTGAGTCCTCAACAAAAAAAATATATCCACGAAGAAAAATATACCAACGAAAGTACACCAACTAGTGTTATGAGTTTGAATAAGGTATTCTCCCAAGAGGACTCCATACATAGCAGTGGTGACACATTTCTGAATTCTCAGCTTCTAATGCAGGTTAGCTAAATACCTTTTTCACTTTTGTTTTTCATTATTTTTTTCTTTCCTTTTTTTTAATATTATGTTGCAAATTGAGTTGATTTAGGCTGCTGAGATAGAGTCATTGAAGAAAGAGAAGGTGCAGATGGCTGAAGAAAAAGATGAGCTTATGATATGCAGCCAAAAGCTGGCCAATGAAGGTTCATATGCAAAGGAGCTGGCTGCAGCTGCAGCAGTTGAGCTTAGAAACTTAGCAGCAGAAGTAACAAAACTTTCCTACCAAAATGCCAAACTCAATGCTGAGCTGGCTGTTACAAAAGAAGCCTGCAAGTCTAACTTATGTAAACCACATAATGATATTGGTTCTCATCAAGATGTATGCGTTAGAAAACCAGAAGATGGTTTGCTTGTAGAAGAGTTGCAGAAAGAGCTTAATGCAAGATACCAGAGAGAAGCTTCTTTGGTTGGCGCACTTTCTGAGAGAGATAAGTTGGAAAGTGAGCTAAGAAAAAGACTAGATGCTGCAAAGCGACACGAGGAGGATTTGGAAGCTGAGCTGGCAAACATGTGGGCCCTTGTTGCAAAGCTGAAGAACTCTGCTACTTCTGAAGATATCTTGGCTGATCATTCATCAGTTATACGATGCAACAAACTTTTTCTGGAAGATGACGAGACACAATCACTTAACGAATTAAGACTATTGTATGATAAAGAAAAAGAAAGGTGCCAGGAACTGGAACGTTATGTTTCAAGATTAAAGGTACTTATTTTCTATCATAAATGCACATTTTCATCATGGGGAGAGTATTAACATATACAGCTCAATTTTCATCATGTCAGGGTGATAATATTGCTGATTTGGATATTAATTCACTGGAGGAGCTCCAAAACCTAAATGTTGAGGCGATAACCAAGATCTGTCATGCAAAGGTAATGTAGAGGTTGACATGATACTTCCTGCGTGCGTGTATGTATAACTGTATATGTATGTATATATATAATTTTCTCTTTACAATATGCTGATGTTGGTTGTTGATTACACAGGCCTCGTACAGGTGAGGATGCTATATCCGGCTGTCCAACCAATTACTTGCAAGCATTTGCAAATATAAAGCAAAAATCACGAGGTAAGATTTATATGTATTTATTTCCTCAAAATTTCCATGTACTCAGAATGTACATTGCCACTACTAAAAGTTACACCTTGTAACAACTGAATATTATGTATTTAATGGCACTATATAATAATCATTTCTCGCATTTTCTACATACGAGTCTGGAACCTTTTTATTTATCAACCTTTCCTCAAGTTCCTAGGCATCACAATAAGCTTGTAAAATGTCCAGGTTGGATCCATCAGGCTTGCAAAGTCCTCCATGATTTTGAACTCCATTTATGCGGTTAATAAACAAGAAAAAGTTCTCGCTGTAATAAAAATTTCTATATTTTATTAGTTAAGAAATTATATAAAAAAAAGACTCAGGACTTTGGGAGTTTGCTGCAGTTTGCAGGAGCCCATCCTATCTGTTGCTTTTCATTGTCATAGATGATGATTTTGTCATGAAATGATATATCTGCAAATACCAAGTAACAAAAAAAGAAACTTTATAATGCATATATACACCGACTAATTTGTTTCTTAAACTTTTTACCTCCAATTAGATTAACACTTTCAAGGCTGACTTCTGAACCATTCAAGATACCATATTTCTGCGCCAACATATGCAAATTTTAAACAACATTATGAAAAAATAAATTTGTTTTAGGTTTTTTTTTTGTGATAACGTGATTTCTTACACTGATGATGAGATATGCTTCGGGGTCCATCTGAAACCCAACATTCTTTGATTTTGCAAAGCTCAACATTATTGGCGTAAATAAGTTTTTGACATCTTGAATGGACTTGAAAGGTTTTGATCCTTTCCAACATACCGGGAGACTTTTATCTTCATTTGCATTGTAAATCTGCTTTCCTTCAATGTCATTTATAAGCTGCAGTCATAGGTTTGGATAAAGGCTGATAATTAGCAAATTTATGCGATACTATTACAAAGGGGCAATTTTATATATACCCCTGAAAACTTGCATAATATCATATTTATCCAACCATAAAAATTAATATCAAATATACCATTATACCCTTCTCTTTCTCCTTACACTATAAAAACATAACATCTGAATTACCCAAAAAGTTCAAGAATTCTTTCTCTCACTATAGTTATTAGAGCTTTATAAGCTCATTCACTGAAGTAAGTGTAGGTACTTCCACTATCAAACAATATAGGGAGACCTTTTGTTCCACTTGTTTTTCCACCAACATATAGCTCAACAGTTCCTAGGTAGTAGTGGTTTCTGAAAATGTTGATGAGTTACGACAATCTATAATCTACCAAAAATAAAAATAAAAAAAATCTTACTCTATATTGGTTGTTGACATGGGTGTCCAGATGACCCCTGAAGAAGGGACAAATTCTTCTCCAAAAAACAAATGTCCATCTCCTTGCGCGCTAAGACAATGAGCCACTACATTTTTTGTCACACCAAGTTCGTTTAATTGGCGCAAGATGCTTGCTTTGCCTAACCCTAGACCAAGAACTCCATCTGTGTACGGTGGGTCCATTGAGGCGTGAACTTCTTGATTGTAACCACATCTGAACGTATGAAAATAAGACGCTATGAGTCATGCATTAAATAATAGATCACAAAATATAGAAGAAAAGGAGGTCAACCCAAATGCAAGAAGAGGTTTGACAACAGTTCCATTGGTGTATTGCAAGGGAAACGAGTCTTTAACCAATAGACCGAGAGATGATCCATGATCGGCATACTGAACTTCATAGTCACACTGATCTTTTGGAGAGTTGCAGTCGAGTGTTTCTGGCCAGTGCATAGATGCACACAGTGGGTCCATGCATGTCACAAGGTCTTCGTTAGGCTTGTGAGGAGCCTACAAAGATTAAAAGAAACAATTTCTTGATTGTTGTTTTCAATATTAAATACATACAAACATCATCAGTCCAAATAGTAATGGCTTTTACCCAAAGTAATGAATACGTTTGTTCGAGTTTAATACTTACAACACGAAACAGAAGAAACAATTTAATACTAGGAGAAGAGTTACCGGGAGGCATTTGGTGCAAGGTGCATCACATTGAAGCCAAGTGAGATCACTGCCAGTGTCGAGGTCCAGCCAATAAGGTTTGGGTGGATTCTCTATGTTCACTATCACATAATAGTACCTGCATATTCTTCCCTTTAATCACAAATAATAAGATCTATAGCTTCCATAATGTGAAAATCTCAAACAATTTACAAGACTACACCTAATTCTACAACTTTTGTCCCAAAATGACATGTTGAAAAGTTTGGGAATTAAACCAGATATTTGTTAGGGGATGAGATCTTGGATCTTGACAAGTAAACCCTACACTTTGTGCATGGCTCGAACCTGTGACCTCTCAAGGTCACAAAGCAGCAACCTTACCGGTTGCTCCAAGGCCCGCCCTCAAGAGATCTTGACAAGTATCCATTATATATTCTGTTACTCATCTTTTCACTCTTTTAGGATGCATACACCCCCTCAACAACATATATTCAAGATATTCCCATGGAGTAATCTAGATAGTTGCTTGTAAAAATCTTGGATCGATAGTTCTAAATTAGGAAAGATCTAGACGCATTTGAGCCGGACACATCGAAACCATCTTGTAACATTCTCAAAGCAATACTTCTTACATATGCATCCTTAGAATACAAAAACCTAGAAATTAATAACCACATATTACTGGAGTTAGTTATCAAACAAATTAACATAAGGTCCTAGAGTCAAGTTATCAAACAAATCCAGATAAAAAGTAAACAGGATTGATTAATTAGATAGGATAAACATTTCCGTTAACGATGGAGGAAGTTGATTTCCCGGCGGCTCTCAGGTGATTTGCTGCTGAATAACATCCTTGGAATGCTGTAGAAGAGGGGTATGATGAATCTGATTGTTGAATGCATGTTCAGTGATCACTGAATTCCAAAATTTGATGATGGAAGCTTTATAGATGATGATTTTGTGATGACGAGAGAGGTCTGGTCAGCCTGCTTCCTCTTACAGTATTTTGACCTTATTCTCACTACCAATAAAGATTTAAATTATTGAGTGTATTTTAAAAATTCAATTTATAGTTTATCTAATAAACAAGTATACTTGTATAATATTTTTGTTCAGGTAAAAAGTATTCTAATTTTAAGAAGGGTAAAAAAGATTTAGTGTTATTAAATCAAATTGTAGAAAATATTTAATGATTGAGATTAAATTGTAGGAGAAAAATTTGTTAGAAGAGTATTTTAGTCTTAGCCACTTTTATTAACTTTTTATCAAATTCCCCCCTCATTTTAAAACGTTCATAACTTTTAAATACGACATTATTTTAAAAAAAAAATTACACCATAAAAACGAGCGTTTTTTATCTTTAAAACGAGTATAGTGTCGTAATAAACAAAAACGATTTTTTTTACGTTTTCCAGCTCATTGTGTAATTAGTCAGGTCAATGTGTAATACAATTTCATTGTGTAATACAATTCATTGTGTAATACAAGTTCACTGTGTAATTAGTCAGGTCATTGTGTAATACAAGTTCATTGTGTAATACAAGTTCATTGTGTAATACAATTTCATTGTGTAATACAAGTTCATTGTGTAATACAAGTTCATTATGTAATACAAGTTCATTATGTAATACAAGTTCATTGTGTAATTAGTCAGGTCATTGTGTAATACAAGTTCATTGTGTAATACCACGTCTGGTCATTGTGTAATTAGTCAGGTCATTGTGTAATACAAGTTCATTGTGTAATTAGCCAGGTCATTGTGTAATACAAGTTCATTGTGTAATTAGTCAGGTCAATGTGTAATGCAATTTCATTGTGTAATACAAATTCATTGTGTAATACAAGTTCATTGTGTTATATGTATTTATCATTGTGTTTTATGTTTTTCGGCTCATTGTGCAAGTAGTCATGTCACTGTGTAATACAAGTTATTGTGTAATACAAGTTCATTGTGTAATACCACGTCTGGTCATTTTATAATATCTGGTCATTGTGTAATTAGTCAGGTCATTGTGTAATACAAGTTCATTGTGTAATTAGTCAGGTCATTGTGTAATACAATTTCATTGTGTAATACAATTTCATTGTGTGATACAAGTTAATTGTGTAATACAAGTTAATTGTGTAATACAACTTCAATGTGTAATACAAGTTCATTGTGTAATACAACTTCAATGTGTAATACAAGTTCATTGTGTAATACAGAATGATCATTCATTGTGTAATTAGTCAGGTCAATGTGTAATACAATTTCATTGTGTAATATAATTTAATTGTGTAATACAAGTTCATTATGTAATACAAGTTCATTGTGTTATATGTATTTATCATTGTGTTTTACGTTTTTCAGCTCATTGTGTAATTAGTCAGGTCATTGTGTAATACAAGTTCATTGTGTCATACCACGTCTGGTCATTGTATAATATCTGGTCATTGTGTAATTAGTCAGGTCATTGTGTAATACAAGTTCATTGTGTAATACAAGTTCATTGTGTAATTAGTCAGGTCATTGTGTAATACAAGTTCATTGTGTAATACAAGTTAATTGTGTAATACAATTTCATTGTGTAATACAAGTTAATTATGTAATACAATTTCAATGTGTAATACAAGTTCATTGTGTAATACAACTTCAATGTGTAATACAAGTTCATTGTGTAATACACAATGACCATTATGCCCTCCCTTTAAAAACAATAAAAAGACACATGTCAAGCCAGAATCCTTCTTAGCCTTCTTATTTTTAAAACACTTTTTACTATAACATAACCCTATTTTTGTTATTATGATAAAAATTAAATCATACATCTTGTATTATTTATACTATACGGAGACACGTAACCCTTAGCACCTCTCTCCTATTAAATAATGATATTAAAATAATATATTTTTAAATATTTAATATAATTCTAATTATGAATAGTTATTATATCATTAACCAAATGAATTAACATTTATCAAATATATGAAAAATATTAATACCCAGTTGAAAAAATAAATGTTTTAAAAACTAGTTTATTAGAATTTATAACTGTCAAATCAAAGTATATTTTTTTAAAGACATATTTTGACGAGTGCATGTGTTAACAGATTACATTATATTTTATTCAACCCGTGTAATACACGGGTTTTTAAATAAATAACTTTTTTATTACTAAGTATATAACATTACATTTATTCAACTTGTGTAACACACGGAATTCTAACCTAGCAATTATTATAAATATATATAAAAGATAACTATGTAAAAAAAATCATTATATAATAATAAATAATACATGAGTCGAGCTCAAAATTTAGACATAAAAATCGAAAGGAGACAAGATCAAACTCAAATTGTCTTTGATTAAACAAGTTGAGTTTGAGCTTAATCAGGTTCAAATTTAGCTCAGTTAATTTACATTTATAGACAATATATTTATTAAAAATAGAAATTGTTAGAATTATGATTAGTTAATAGTCCTCTCTTGGTGTTGATAGTAATTAGATTGATTTTATAACTTTTAAAACTTAAACTCATAACAAGACACATCAACCCCTCTCATATTTATGTAAGGAAATTTGAGTTTAAGTACGTCCTAATACAGGCAGGTGAGGCATCAAGGAGGATGTTATTTAGTTTAATACAAACTTCATGTAGGCATAAAGAATTATTAAAATTGGTGTTGATACTTGCCTCTTCTCTAATCATTAAAATTTCGTAACTTCATTCATGTAGCCTAAAGAATTACTAAAATTTAGAAGAGCGATTATTTAGTTTAATACAAACTTCTTTTATTTAGCAAGTATATTGCACGTGGTGTCAATTAATTTATATTTACTTAGCATACTAACACATTATTACCTAGTGATTATCTTTTCAATATGCAATGATTACACTAGTACCATGTATTGATAACAAAATTGTGAAGCTCATCATCAAGAAACCTAAATCATTTACACGTCTTACTTTTATCCTATAAAAATAAGGCACGATAAAGTAAAAATTAGGGCAAATATGGGGGGGATGGAAAGACTTTGATCGTATTAAAAAGAAAAAAAAATAAAAAAGACGAAGGAAACCAATAAATTTTAATATGAAAACTTATGTATTAATTAGAGAAGCAATAAATCTTCTTCGTGGATTTGGGTTTGTCCATGATGACGATCTACAAAGAAGTTGAGGAAGCCATCAAACAAGGAACATATATAATTTTTTATTTGTTTTTTTCAAATTTTTTCTAAATAACATTACACAAAACCTAAATATGTGATAATAGAGAGATTTTCAATACAAAACCAATTATAACTACCAAAGGGCATGCACCATGAACTAGGTTAAATGTTGTGCAATCATTTGTTGTGAATAATACGTTTGTTTAATAAGAAAATGAATATATGTGTATATATATATATATCAATGAGTAATTAATTTGTTTACAATTAAATGGATAAGTGATTAATTAGTATTTACTTGAATATATAGATAATTAGATTAATAATTTATACGTTTCAATTAATTAAGTAGTTAAATAAATTAAATAAATAATAAAGAGCGCATAAGTTATACTAATTAATTGGGTAATACAAATAGTTAGTAGAAGTTCTAAATAAAATGGTTACATAAATTCTTAATTAGAGATTATTGGTTTTTTTTAATTCTTTAAAACGGTTAAATAATTTGTTAAAAAATGATAGGTTTATAACTTGGTTCATAAAATATACCCGAGCTTTGGGTGATTCATAAAATAATTTTTATAAGGAAAAATTGGATTAAAATTAAGTTTAAAAACGATTTTGAAAATAAATGCAGGCCATGGGACTCGAACCCGGGTCTGCTCGGAGAAGGGCAAGGCACGCAACCACTAGACCAGACTAGTCTTAGTGTTATAAGCCGGCCTGTTTATTTGATAACCCGTGTTCAAGAGGGGACCGGGTTTCAGGAACAGATCACGCGCAAAAACAAGGTGCGGGGCAGGGATCGAACCCGCGGCCTTGTCTGAGTGGGACTAATGACTTAAACGGTTGCTCTGGGCGTATGCCTTGGTTTATAACAGACGCGGATTGTTTTTAACCACAGAACCCAACTCGTCTTCTTCCCTAATCACCCAGCCCGTAAACCCTAGCCTCCTAATTGACCCGATTACGCAAAGATCGACCCCAAACCATGGGGCTTTTACTCAGGGGATTGGGACGAGTGTAATGACATGTGAATTACCTGGAATGGTTACAGGATGGTGGGGATCGACTGTAGCTTCCGCGATCGAGTCCTTTGGCTTGAATCGGGTTCCAGAGGTGAAGTGAGTTGGGAATGCGAGTTCAGATGGCTCAAAGGAGGTGTCGTGAAGGTATAGGACTAGATTTATAGCCTCAATTTCATCAGAAACGCTCGATTTGAATGTGGGTTTGATTGGAACGGTTATGAGTTTAAATTTGTAATCAAATCATTGAAGTGGGTGTAATTGAGTCGTTATACACGACCGAACAGTCATGTAAATGTTAATACATGATTAAATGGAGTTATTACACACAGAAATCATGGGATTTGAAGCGGATTGTTGCTTGTTGACTTTTATGAGTCAAAATTGACGTGAATGAGGGTTCAATATCAAGAGGGTCCAAATTGAGAGGTCCTATGTGTTCAAGGGGTTCATCAGAATAAGAGGGGGTTCAAAGCATGTTTATTTGTTTTTAATTTGTAAAATAATTTGATTTCTCTTCATAGGATTTATAAAAAAAAAAAAAATTTGAACATATATATTTAAAATTAAACAAATGTTTTTATATGGTTTATTAATAAATTCATATATGTATTAATCCTATATATATATATATATATGTATGTTTATATAGAAGGGGAAACTATATAATGTAAATTAAATTATTAAATAAATATATATGTATGTAGATATATTATATTATATATATCTATAGTGATGTTATAACATTAATGTATAGTTTGTAGTAAAACAAGTGAAATGATCATAAACCAAGATTGAAATAATGTCAGTGCACAAATTTTAAGCATCAGAAAAATCCTAAATGTTACATTTCTTCTCTTTCTTACCTATATCAAACTCTTTAAGGTCCTCGCCCAGTGCTTCCGGTAGAACTTTCTTCAAGATTGAAGTAACCTCTGCCGTAATAACTTCCTTCACAATCGGTTCCAACTCAAGCGCTCGTTATGGGCATCGTCATGAACCGACTCATGGTTCCCACTGTCATTATGCTCCACGTGCACCGATTCAGTCTCGTTGTCACACCCCGACCGATGGCGGAATCATCGAGGCGGACAATGTGATGATTGTTCAAAAGCACATGATAACTAAAGGTTGCATAATTCATTAATTAAATTTAAAGACAACAAGTTCCAAATACAATACAATCCAAATAACCTAGTCTAGTTCAAAACATTGATTTATTTAACTAGGTCCATAGTCCTTAAGTGGAGAAATCTTCAGCAAGTAGTCACATATCCAAACCTGAAACATTATTTAAATCAAGTGTCAACTAAAAAGTTGGTGAGTACATAGGTTTAGTAATTCCGGTAAATAGTAGTGTAAATCGTTTTGCACTCATTGTTTATCTTGTTAAACATAGTATAGGATGTAACATTTATTTAATCACAATTCAAACCGAGTTTGACGCGCTTGAACAGAGCACAACAGCTAAGTCCGGTATGCTTGAATATAGTTACCCACTATATCCGGTATGATTGAATATAACACGCGGTTATATCCGAGTATGCAGTAATAAACACCCTAACCGGGTGGGCTGGTCAGACACAATAGATCTATCAATATTACAGTTGGTTGTCTTGTGTTTAAATGTATGTACATCCAAAGAATAAACATATAGTCTCATGTATAACACGTACAAACAATGTGAGTAGCATGTATAATGTTTCACCCCAAAACGTATAAAAATGTAAAAGTAGGGGCTATGTAACTCACCTTGCAAGCGGGTATTTTTCCACGCGTGTAGGTGATAAGTATGCGGAAGCCTAAGCACGTTGATACCCTATGTAGACAAATGGGTATTATTGTATGTGTATATGTGTGTATTCGTATTTAATTGTGTATAGGTTTATAATAACATTTCTTAAAATTATTTGCGTAAAATGTGGTTATATGGAGACATGTCCATGAAGATAAATTTTATAAAAATCCCTTTTTGTATGTAAAATCATTTATATTTATAATAATTATAATTATAGTTATTATTTGTTATTAATAACTTTATAGGTTATAAAAATGTGTTTTTATGACTAAAAATAAACTAACCATTTATAGTTTTATACTATTATTATAATAAAAAAAAAAAAATAGGGTTTTAGCCCATAATTTTTTATTGTTATATTTTATACTTTAAAATCGTCTTTTATACGTTTAAAGATACGAACCTCTTTTTATACGTTTAAAACTTGGTTTTTAAATACTAATCCCGGTTATAACCTAATATATCACCAACTATGATAACATTAAAATAAATAAATCGAAAGCTCACGTAAATTGTCGAGAGAAGGTGACGTAGTTGACGTGAGACCCGGTTCTTTCTCGGGACGTCCCGTACCACTCGGTGAGTTCCCGAAATAGTCTGTATCACCCGGTTAACTGTAACCCAGTGCCCGTAAGTGTGAATCGAAGACCCTTATGGATCGGCGGGGCTCGGTTCTCGTCCCGCAAAGGTGACGGAGTGGCTTGGGAATGTCGTGGGTGGAGATGGTGGTGTACGGCGGTGGTAATCGGTGGAGGGCTGTGGTGGTCGTAGTCTATCAAGGTGGTGGTAGAGGTGGTGGTTTACGGATTTAAAGAGGTGATAAGGTGGTGGTTGGAGGTGCCCGATGGAGGTGAGGTGATGTGGTAGTGATGTTGTTGCTTGTTGCAAGCCGTGAGTGATGTGGGTGTTGATGTTGCTTTAGCCGAGAGCCACAAGAGGGAGGAGAAAGGTGAAGGTGGTGGTGTGGGAGACCGATGATGGTGTTGGTAATGAAGCCGAGAAGATCAAGGGGGAGAAGGTAGTGGCTTCATCGTGGATGGTGGTGGTCTTGTTACCACCGTGAAAACGAGGAGGGGAGGTGGGGAGCCGAGAGAGGTGATGGAGAGGTGGTTGTTGTGAGTTTGTGTTGTAGGATTGCATCTATGCATGCATATATATAGTATGAAGTGGGTATCATCCTTAAGATTACATGTCTCCATTGAGACACAATTGTCTCATCTTGGGAGACAAAGGTAAAGACACAAAAGAAATGTGTTGTTTTTTTTTTGTCTTGGTCGGCAGAGAAAGAAGAAACGCACGGGGGGTAGGGGTAGGGTAGTAGGTGTAGTGTTGGGTGTTCCCACTAGTACAAGCCCGGTATAATACCCGCTAAGTGTAACCCGGTTATTAATATTCATTATACGTCAGTAGGATAGGGGCCGGGTATATATAAAAAAAAATATAAGTTTAGTAGTTTTGACATAATACGAGTATATGTAAAACACTTAGAGTTAGTTTTTATATA
This sequence comes from Smallanthus sonchifolius, assembly GCA_023525975.1. NCBI lineage: Eukaryota > Viridiplantae > Streptophyta > Magnoliopsida > Asterales > Asteraceae > Smallanthus > Smallanthus sonchifolius. The sequence goes on along the minus strand of CM042032.1, from coordinate 81,845,464 downwards.
GTTTGGTACTCAAAAATATATATATAAAGAGAATGTTTTCGAGCGGTTTGTTTTATTAAATTTTAAATGTTTTTATTTTTTTTATTTTTTTTTTATTTTTTATAAACTTAATAAATTATTTTATATAAATCAACTCATTTTTTTTTGTCAAATCATTTTGTTTGTTTTCAAAGTCATTTATTATTATAAAATTTAAATAAATTTATATAGTTCGAATATTTTTATATTTAAATTAAAAATACATAATTTATATATTATTAACACATTACATTGAACAAATGTACGTGTAAATGTTGAATCTAAATTGTTTATAAATACAGGATAAATTTATACCATCATTTAAAATATTTAATTTATTAAAAATAATCGATATACTTTGTCTTATATTTTTAAGACTTTAATTTAAAAACTCATAATTTGAAATTTGTAAACACACCCTTTTGTATAAACTTGGTTAAATATACGTGTGCATATTTGGAATAAAATGTTGAAATTTTTATGTGTTAATATATTATAGCTGAAATTTCGAAACGTCACACTCGTTGCGGGAGTGTTCACTTTCCTCATTACGGTTTCGGTTACCTGGCGGTCGGCCTCGACGACCAGTATGACCCCCAGTGCGACCACCTCTCTTTGCTCTAGCCATTAGTGTCTACTGCGAACAAAGATAGCTCGTGTTATCATGATAGGTAATAATTTAGAACACCTCGAGTAATGTAAATTACTAATTACGGAGACCGGTATGAAATTACTAATTTACTTTACTATTCGGGTTCTGAACATTTACTTTCAGAGTAACATTTGCATCCAAGTTCAGAGTTTCTACTATAAGGCACGTACTATCTATTGTCTACTATCTGTGCTAAGGCATGTACTACGTACTATTTATGCTAAAGCATTTACTTTCTACTATCTGTGCTAAGACATTATTATCTATGTTCTATGTAAGGACATTGACTACCTTCTGTCTACTATCATTCCATGGACGGGCTGCTCTGACTGACATTCCTTTCCTTTCTTTTCTTTGTCCCATTCTCTGTTTAAGTTCAGACATTATCGCAAATGTCTGAATCTCTCAAACTATGGCTCTGATACCAACTTGAAACGCCCCATGCCGGGTACGTCTCATAGTTGGCACAAAACATAACAAACATAGTTCTTAAACCAGAAATCAGAATCTATTACAACGGAAGTCTTTAAATTAAAACATTCATCAAACAATAAAGTAATTCATTGTCTAAAACATAAACTATCGGAATAGGAAATGTCAGTCTTCAGAGCGGCGACCCGATGTCCATGCTATCCCTCACGGCTCCTTTACTTTACTTTTGCTTTACCTTTACTACCTGTCACGCATACTTCAAACTATAAAAACTTTCTTTTTGATAGCTTAGTTTTATAAAAATAAAATATAAGCTTTACTTTCACTTTCTTTGAAAACACTTTAACTTTACTTTAAAACTTTGCAACGTGACAATTATAAAACTGTTAAGTTATATCTTTCGTTAAAACTTTACTTTTGAGATAACCGGTTAAGGTGTCCTCCTTTACTCTTTGCCACTTTACATTTCACTCGTACAAGACAAGTGACTATAACATACTTTAACTTTCACACATGAATCATTGCCCGAGGGCATGATCTCTTTGCTCGCTTACACCTCAGGGTGGGACTTTCTCGCTTACACAAAAGTGAAGACTCCTTTGCCTGCTCACACCTCAGGGTGAGACTTTCTCGCTTACACCGAAGTGAAGACTCATTTGCCTGCTCACACCGAAGTGTGAGACTTCTACTTTTCTTGCCTGCAGGACTTTTTACTTTGCAACTACTATGCACTTATACTATGTCACATAATATAATGACATTCAAACACATAACACATAGACAAATAACACATATTAACACATAAGCATATAATATGACATCTGTCACTGTCACTGTCAAGCTGCAACGGGATGCAGCTTCTTTACCATTCTTTACTTTGCTTTACTTTCTTGAAATTACATTTCAAAGATTCAAAGATAGTACTATTCTCTTTAACAATTTAACTTTCTTTTTATAAAAGTAACATTTTATAAAATACTATACTTTGTCTTTCATTTTATAAAAATATATAATTTTTATAAAATATTCTTTAACCTTGAAAACTATCTCTTTAACAATATGCATGTCAGCCCAAATCCATTAGGAAAAAAAGGCAATAAGAACTCACATGACTTCTACTGGTTCTATCTCACTTGGCAATGAAACTTTGAGCTAGGTGGAATGTTACAAATCTGTCAAGGGTCACGAATGAAACAGGGTTATAACCTATAGGTTTCATTCGAAAAACTTTCCGTCTGAAATCTTATTCGATCGAAATATTTTTCGATCGAAATCTTTCTTGATCAAAATCTCTTTTCGACCGAAAACTAACCTGTTAAATATCTTTTAATCATTGACTATTTCGTTCGAAAATAATTTTTCGAAATCTTTTCTGTCCAAAATACATGTCGATAGAAATGTCTTGTTCGAAATACCTTTCGATCGAAATGTCATGTCCGAAATCTTTTCTGTCCAAAATACATGTCGATCGAAATGTCTTGTCGAAATACTTTTCGATCGAAATGTCATGTCCGAAATCTATGGTCTCCGCAAATATTTTCCGATCGAAAAATTCCGTCCGACATACTTTTCGGACGTTTCGAAGTTTTCGGACCATTCATAGTGTTTTCGGACGATTCAAGCGTTCTTGGCTGATTTCGTCGTTTTTGATCCAAGACTCGATCTTTTTACGTCCAAAACTTGGAAGCTAAATACATGCTTTCTAGTTCAATTTCATCGTAAAATTCCCAACTTTTTATAAAAACCCACTTTGAACCTAAAACTCATTTTCAATACAGAAATCGGATCTGAGGTCGAGTTGTTACCTGTTATGGCTTGATTCCTTATTCTTTGGTCTTCTGTAACGTGTAGCAACGATCTCGGGCTCAAACGAGGAGATCAACGGGTGAGCTATGAAATTTTCTCTCTCTAGATTAGTTGGTGAAGATGATGAATGTGGGGAGAAGAGAGGGTGGCTAGGGTTTTACCCCTCCCCTTCCCCCTTTTACGCCACTTGCTCACGGCCCAAGGTCCGATCCGTTCGAGCCCATTTATTCTTTCATTCTTTCATTATTCCATAAGCGTTATTTTTTATCGTAAATTTCGGATGTTACGTTTGCCTTTGGTGATTGATTTGTCACGTGTTTCGTTGAACACGGCCAAAATCATCTTCCCCCTCTCGTCACAAGAATCCCTCTTTGATCTAACCTCCGAAACAATCTAACCCTGATTGGATCTACCAACGTCAACAAGGTGAACTAACGAATATAGAATGAATCTACTTCTTCGATTTCGTATCATATCATTGTTTATATAGTTCCAAATCCACATAAAATTATCCGATCTTCGCAGGCTTTGGTATTTGAATTATGTTATTGATAGTGAATAATCAAATGGAGGTCTTCGTGTTTAATTTTGATCATCGGATCAATTGATCTGTGTTAAGTGTGGTGATTGAGGATTTAGATTAATCTATGAATATTAGAGGTTCTGTTATTGTTTGAATCTGATCAGTTTTGGTTGTTTTTGTAATTGGTCGATCTTTCTGCAATCAGAAATTGTTTTGTTTGTTAAGTTCTGAACCCTAATTTCATCAATCATTTTGGCCTAATTGACTGAATTTATTCTACTTGATCATTTTTACCTGAAAATGTTAAGATTTGATTCTAATTAATCTCATTTCACTTTGTGTTGTAGGTTTTTTGGTTGAATATGGGAGTTGCACAAAACATTTCCAGCATGGAGGAGGGGACACTTGAGATTGGAATGGGTAAGCTTGCCTTATCATGTCAACATGCCTTTAAATACAGTTTAATTGTTTGGTATCTGAGTTCTTGATATTTGTACAGAATATAGAACTGTCTCTGGAGTTGCTGGACCACTGGTCATCCTTGATAAAGTGAAGGTTAGTTTCTGTTTTTCTCTTCAACACCGTTATTTATATCATTATTACTATGATTATTAAACCTATATGTGTTTCGACACTCAAATTTATAAGCATGCTTATATAAACGAGATATGCCATCAAGTAATAGACGCGTTCATCTTTCTATCATGATAGGGACCAAAGTATCAGGAAATTGTCAACATCCGTTTAGGAGATGGAACAACTAGACGTGGTCAAGTCTTGGAGGTTGATGGAGAGAAAGCTGTTGTTCAGGTGATCGCCACTTGGCATTCCATGCATACAGTTTATTTGTACACAGTGATTTTCCAAAGATGATCTACATTCTGTTTATGGTCCTCAATCATTAACTTAATGGGAGAAATTTGTTGGCGTTTGATTCAGTAGTATACAATTTGAGTCATCAAGTGATTAAGCTTTCAATTTCATAGACGAAAGATTAAATATAAATATATTATTCTGAAAATCAAAGCATTTATATTCTGAACCGCAAACTGTCTTGTTATTTTGAAAGTGGGCATGACAAATGAAAGTTATAATGGAATCAACACATTTTGACATGATAATAATGATATAGCTACCTTTTGGGAAAAAGCTTATACTAAATACACAGATGCATAGCTAGTTAGCTGTAAGCCAAAGTGATGAACTCATGTTTTAATATAAGTATCACACATGGGTAGATAATTTTAGAGACTGCACCTTAGCTCTATCACTTCAACCATCTATTCCTGATCCCCTGTCTCTAAAAAGCATGCTATGTGGCATAATAACCCTTGTATAATCCTAACTTCCAATGATTACCTGCTTATTTAAAGACAATACTATTCCTGTGGGTTTACTGTAGTGCACATAGCTATTCAAAGTTTTTTTTTCTTGAAAATCAGTAAGTATTCATGTGGAAATGAAGTCTGCATGAAAGTAGTTAGTTAGTTACTAATTAAGTAATTATTATGCAGACAGCTGCACAATCTAATTTCAAAACTATAACTGTTCAAATACGTACTTACATAGTGTGCAAGTAGTTATTTAACAGCCTTGAGCTTCAATCCGGCCACCAACAAGGCGTCCATTATATTAGTTGATTATCAAAAGCTAGTAGATTTTATGCAACAAATCAAATAACACCGGTTTCTATGCAACAACCCAGTCACCCAAGTCTATGTTTTTATTGACATTTGACAATATCTGTAATATTTTGTTTTTCTAAGTTAGGATATATGAGTTGTTTTAATTTATCGTCTTTGTTTACATGGTCATTACATACTCACTAAAAAAGTAACTATTACGTAGGGGATTTGAACACCATATGCATTCCATAACTTTAGTCCTTATTTTGAACTTTGTGTGAAATGAAGAAGCCCAAAAGGAAGGAGAATAATCTTTTATAATCATATAAGCAAGGGACAAGGGTATTTTTGTTATTTTCTAGCTCCAGAAACTATGTGGGCTTACTTTGCATAATGTTTTTCTTAGAGCAATAAATCAGACATAGGTGTTATGAAATGCAATTGAGCAAATGCCTGGAACCTTCTAATCTTATCTACTGAGGGGTTCCTATGCACATACACACAGTGGTATAATCTATTTAATTGCTATAAGAAACAACATATTCACAGCCTTTAATGTTGCTCTGAAATAAATGTTTAGATTACTCTAAAAAGTGCCATCTCTTTCCTCTTAATTATCATGGTGCATACACAGGTTATATATGTAATTTTCTTGCATGATTTGGACCTAATGAAAATATCATTGTTCTCTTGACCAGGTTTTCGAAGGAACATCAGGAATTGACAATAAATTCACCACTGTTCAGTTCACAGGAGAGGTGCAAGAGTTTTCTTCTCTCTCTTTTCACTTCTTGTTAAATAAGTTATAGAAAAGCCTGCATATAGTCTTTATTGTTTTGTGCTTATCTTTCATTTCCCTCATTTCTTTCCAGATTTCTTTTGCACTTCACAATTCATTTGGACGCGCATTATATTGTTTCTTAACGCCACTGTGACATTTTCAGGTTTTGAAAACTCCTGTTTCTATGGATATGCTTGGACGCATTTTTAACGGCTCTGGGAAGCCAATTGATAACGGTCCTCCTATTTTGCCAGAGGCTTACCTGGATATTTCTGGTAGCTTTTTAATACTGCAATCAATTATCTATAATTATTTGTTCACATTTCATTAAAACGATATGCGCCTATACATGGTATAGTATATATATGTATGTATAACTGGTCTATTATTGTTTCAGGAAGTTCCATTAACCCTAGTGAAAGAACATATCCTGAAGAAATGATACAGACTGGCATCTCAACAATTGATGTCATGAATTCTATTGCCAGAGGACAAAAGATTCCTCTATTTTCTGCTGCTGGTCTGCCCCACAATGAAATAGCTGCTCAGATCTGTCGCCAGGCTGGTTTAGTAAAACGGTTGGAGAAAACAGAAAACTTACTTGAGGTAGTTAGACAATATTGTATAGTGATAATTACACGATAGGTTATTGAATATTTAATCTATATCTATTAACTAGTGCATATTTTTCCTTAAAACTTTACATATGATGATTTAAACATTCTTAATTTCTTGGTTGTTCAGGGTGGGAGTGAAGAGGACAATTTTGCCATTGTGTTTGCAGCTATGGGGGTGAACATGGAGACTGCTCAATTTTTCAAACGTGATTTTGAGGAAAATGGGTCGATGGAGAGAGTGACTCTTTTTCTGAACCTTGTAAGTCCCTTGTGTTTGTTTTCTTTTGTTAATTGTTGTTTTATAGTTATTGGTTGGAATGTTGGATTACCTTTTAAGATCTTTACTACTTGTTTTATAGGCCAATGATCCTACAATTGAACGTATCATCACTCCTCGAATTGCTCTGACCACAGCAGAATATTTGGCATATGAATGTGGGAAACATGTTCTTGTGATCTTAACTGATATGAGTTCCTATGCTGATGCCCTTAGAGAGGTAAAATAAAAAAACAAAAACTAAACAAAACTTAGCTTTAAAGGAAATGGGTGGGTCAAATGGGTTGAATGTATCAAAATGTATTTTTAATGTATACGACCCCCTAAATCATTATATTCAAAAAACAACATTAGTACTGAAATGATAAAAGTTATGTAACCATGTCTGACAGTTGACACAATAATCATTTAAAAAGAAATTAAAGTGGAAACAATCTCCACGAGAAAGAACTCTTTTTGACCTGAAGTTGTTAACCAACCGCCCATTTTGCTACCTCTACTTTCTTTGTGTTTGACCTGTTACCCGACCCGTCCATTTTGACCCGTACCTATATGACACAATTCAGGTCTCTGCTGCTAGAGAGGAGGTACCTGGTAGGCGTGGATATCCTGGGTACATGTATACAGATCTGGCAACAATATACGAGCGTGCGGGGCGAATTGAGGGCCGAAAAGGCTCCATCACCCAGATCCCAATTCTGACTATGCCTAATGATGGTCCCCACCATTCTAGTTCTTTTCTTAGCATTGTCTTCTTTTTCACCTTTATCAGTTTCTCAAACTTTATGATCATCACAGATATTACACATCCAACTCCGGATCTCACAGGTTACATTACCGAGGGACAGATATACATTGACAGGCAACTTCATAACAGACAGGTGAGATATCATAGTCCCAATGCTAATCCTTTATATTGCAATTTTAGCTAGTTTAAGATTGGATTTACTTCTCGCATTATGGAAATTTACAGATTTACCCACCAATCAACGTGCTTCCATCTCTATCACGATTGATGAAGGTAAGCCTAAAACTCTGCTTGAAGTTTACATGGCTTCACATATGGTATTAAGTTTTTAACCCAAGAATGTTTATTCTTGTAGAGTGCTATTGGCGAGGGGATGACTCGCAGAGATCATTCTGATGTGTCCAACCAGGTAAAAAGATTGAAATGTTTTTTGTAGATAAAATTACCTAATTGCCCCAACATGTCATTATGCAAACTTTTATGATATCAATATGGACCAAAGTATATGCTTTTGAGTTGGAAATAGATTACCAAGTTTTGTTACTTTCATATTTTCAGCTATATGCAAATTATGCCATTGGAAAAGATGTCCAGGCCATGAAAGCAGTGGTTGGAGAAGAGGCTCTCTCTTCTGAGGATTTGGTCTCTCTCTCTCACACACACACACACACGTGCACGCGCACACACAAACACACTTGGTTTTAAAAAGCGCGAGCTCCGAGGCATTTAGGTCCCAAAATCCGAGGCACGAGGCATGACGTTGCTCTAAGTAAAACCAAATAATCTTTATGTACAACAAAAAAGCTGTCTCTCTCTCTCTTTTACATATCAGCCTTTCACTTAAATAAACCATTCATAATCCCTTCATCCTTTTGGTGATTTTATGTCCTACAGACCCTATGTTTGACCAATTTTGACCCTCCTTTACATTAAATGCTGCCTCAAGGCCCTGAGGCGATCTTTTTAAAACCAAGCGCGAGCACACACAGATATATGTGTGTGTGTATCTTTAATTTCTTTTTTGAACAGATATATCTTTAATTAGATAATCAAGAAAGATATATTAGTGATATGTTATTGTGTAAATATAACAGCTATATTTGGAGTTTCTGGACAAGTTTGAGAGGAAATTTGTGGCCCAAGGAGCATATGACACCAGAAACATCTTCCAGTCACTTGATTTAGCATGGACACTTCTGCGTATATTCCCACGTGAACTTCTTCACCGTATACCAGCCAAAACCCTGGATGCATTCTACAGCCGCGAGGCATCCAGTTGAAGAAAACGAAGCATTTGTATCATTATCTTGTTTATGTTGCCATTGTAATAAGGGTTTGTTATGTTTCTGTTTGAGTTTGTTGAAAGCCCAGGATCTGTTCTTTTCGATAAGAGGCAGTTAGGATATTTATTTGGTATAGAACCAGCCCGACTGGCACGACGTTTTGGCTCGAGATTTGTGTTTTTTGAAGCAATTGGCTTTTAGAATTTGGGATAGACCTTGTTCCTCTGTATGCATATTTATGGATGAAGCATAATTTGAAGTGATGATCATTCCTTGTTTTCATATTAGTCTTGAGTTCTCAATATACTATAGTTCATGCTTGCTATTTGTGTTATATATATGTATCTGATATCCGATTGGTATTGTATATTTTAGACGACCTGGTACTGGTTATGATAATACCGACACCGGTACCGATATTGTTTGGTCAGTAGTTAAGTGTTAAGATTTGTAAGGCTTGGTTTTAATGACCTATACATTGGTAATCTGGTATTCACCCCGTGAAAAAATCACATCCAAACGCTAATAAAAAGGCACATGGAAACGACGAATCCCGAATTTTATAAAACATAATATTTTAAAGGTCGTAAGAGAAAAAAAATCAAAACCTTAAAACAGCTTCTATAGCTTGTACATTCGTGCTCTGATGACTTGTAAATTACAACGAAAACTCGGTTTTGAATAAAACTATATCAAAACGTAGATAAAAATAGGCACGTTGCAACGGTACACTCAAAATTTTGTATAACATCATATTTTAAAAGTTATAATTGAAAAACAAAATATGTCCAAAATTATTTATAAAGATTAAAATATTACAAAATTAAATGAATATAGAAACAAAAACTTAAGCAAATCAAATAGCCGCAATTGTACCTATTTGCATTTAGAGCATTCACATCAGCTCTCTCAACTCTATCCTTATCTCTAAATTATAAAGAAAACATGAAAAATCATTAAATTTTACGCTCACATCAGCTCCATCATCCTCGTCTCCATCCTCTATATTTTTAGAAGAAACTATAACCACCATTTATATTTAAGGGATCATCATTCACCCTTTATTCATTATTTTATACTTTTTGTAAGTGTGAGTGAAAAAAAAGAAAAAGTAATAATAAATAAATATGTATTATTTAATTAAAAAAAGGATAGATATGGGAAGTCTGATTTAGAAGCTTTTTGAAAAGTGAGATATAAATTTAAAAAATTATAATTTTTAGTTAAATTATAGGGATTGTGGAGCTGATCTGAATGCTAATTGCATATATACACAATATTGGAACTTAGGTTAATTTTATCCTAAAATGTATGTTAATATTGGAATTTAGGTCAATTTTGATTAATTTCAATGATGTAACCACGCCCAATAAAATTACCATCTTCTTGAAAAGGGAAGTCGTTAAGAACAGTGTTTGGTCAACGATCGCCACGTGGCAGCCAACGATTGGCTGTTGGTTTAATTTTTTTTTTAACCTTCCAAACCTCAACAAAACCGGATGCTTTTTAACAAACTGAATCGACTCAGGTCACAAACTGATTCAACTCAAGCCGCTCCTCCGGCGATGAATCAACGTCTAAGTGAACAACTTAGCGATCATTCGGGTGGTAGAGCGCGAGGAGAGTCCATCGGAGCATAGCGCCGTCGCGTTTGGAACCGGATATGAGGTACGCAAATCGAGGCGGGGGGAGAACAGAGATCGGGATGGGACGGAGATTCGACGAATACCGATGCCGGACCGCCGGAGAGGTAGCGGTAGAGAGGGAGGAGAGGACTGCCGTCCGGTGAGGTTGGGGCTGCGAGAAAGAGTAGAAAAAGGAAAATGACGGAACACACAGTGACAGGGTAGATCCATTTGCGCTCTGTTGAGTGTGGATGTCTCAATTGCATGTAATAACTTCTTAATTTCTTCATAGTTACATCAATTATGAACACAGTTATGAACAATTACAGGAACGGTTGCTGATCATGAAATTTGGGGGAAATGAAATGGCATGTTGAAATTTGGAGAGATTTGGTTGTAAAAACGCACCTGTGAGTGCCGGTGGTGGATTTGGGGATGTGGCTGTTGACTTCTAAGTTAATGGAGGTGGGTTTGTTGGGTGTGGTCAAGCATACGGTGTATGAACATTTTGTTGCTGGTGCGGATACCGGTGAGGTTGGTCGGATGGTGAAGAAGTTGTGGGAGTCTGGGTTAAGGGGCATGCTGGATTATGGTCTGGACTCTGGACCATGCACTGGATAATGAATCGTGTGATAGAAACGCTCAACAGGTCTTCAAAACTCTTGAATCAACCCACTTTCTTTAGTTTTTTTCTTTCGTTAGCCATAAACTCATATGTTTTTTTATGTACGCAATTATATTTTTTTTAGACCGTCTCAACCGTTTAAGATTCACTTTACGCCGCGGGAATTCGCGTTAGACTACGTTTCGATGCCGCGCGTTGGGGCGGCGGGTAAAATTACTAGTTTATTTTATTATGTAAGTAAAGTTATTTTGAATTTTACGTTTTTTTTCTTTCATTTTTTATTATTTTTTTCCTTTTATTCCTTTTCTAATAATAAGGTTTTATTTATTTATTTATTTCTTTTTTATATAAAAAAATCTTTCTTTTAAGCGTTGCGCCGTCCTTTATTTTGCCTACGTTGTCTTTAAATTTTATTCAAAATCGACCCGTTATCATAGAGTTTAGGGAGAATAACCCCCTGCAATATGTTAAGCTTTGATACTGTCGGGTTGGGTTCTGGAGTCTTTTGTTTTGATTTTTGGGTAGATTAAATTTCATAAGGGTCATTCAGTCTATGTAGAGTCATTTTGTAGTTAACATTAAAAAAAACGGAATGCAAATTTTTTTTTGTTAATGTTTTGATATAATTTTTTTTAAACGGAGTTTTATTCAAAATCGAGTATTTTTTTTATCGTAGCACGGAGCGAGTGTCGTTATCGTTATGGTACCGCGACGACACAAACCTATTATGCCGTGTGACACGAGAATTTGAGTTAGGGTACGTTTCGAAGCCGCCGTAACGCGCGACCAATAAAACTACTAGTTTCCTTGAAACTTCAAAGATAACATCTAAATAGTAAAATTTAATCCATATGCAATAAATAACATTCTAAAAATCTAGTTTGACCATTTAAAAACAAGTTTATTTTCATGCATATCTTATTTTCCTTTCTAGAATTTACAACTAATTGTTTTCTATTATATAATCAAAATAAAAATAAGGTCAATGTCATCAATAAAAATCAAAGTCGTAAGTCATTTTATATATTAAATAACTAGGTTAAAATTTCGTATATTTCTTTAAAAATTCGTGTATTATACGGATTGAATGATTTGACGAGACGGTTATAAATTCTGTTAAGTTAAAATTTTAAAACATTTTTTTCAACTCGGTATTAATATTTTTTTTTATATAATTGATAAATGTTAATTTATATTAAATTCATTTAGTTAATGATATAATAACTATCTATAACTAAATAATAAATATCCATAATTAGATTTATATTAGATATTTAAAAGTATATATTATTTTAATATAACTATTTAATAAGAGAGAGGCGAAAAAAATATACTAAGGATACACCACAAAGTGATATGTGTCCCAAAAAACATTTATTTATTAGTATAGATTAAGTTATTTAATTTTGGATGACCTTATGAGATCATAAAGCGATTGGTGCTACATATGTCGTGGTCACAGTCCACCTTAACAAACCGAACCAAACTCAGGGTGTTAACACACACGATAACGGGGCAATTACATATATTCCTTCTAAAAACTTCATTAAATACATATATATCTAGATCGAAATTTTATTTACGTATATCCCCTTCATTAATTACATATATACCCAACTGAATGATGGAATCGATCAGAAGTGACGCTGGATGTTGGAATCGATCGGAAGCGGGAATCAGAAGGTTAGGGTTGAGATCGATGGAATAAGAATAGTCGTATTTCTTGTAAGGTTAAAAGACTAATTTTATAAAAGAGGGGGATATATGTAATTTAAGTTTTGGGTTAAGTATACATGTAATTAGAGTTTAAAATAGGGGATATATGTAATTCTACAATATAAATACATGTAAAAATAATTATATACGTATATAAATAAAATAATTAAATATTTAACAAACAATAAAGGAGTTAGCTCGAGCTTGAAAACTTACTAAAGAACAGAGCTCGATTTTTACAACTTGAAACATGGCAAGCTCGAGCTTAGGCGAGTCCCATCAATCGTGGACGTGGCTTAATTTTTTCTGTTAAGTGGATGTGAAAAGATGAAAATATCTCTTAATAAAAAAACAAAAAAAATTAAAAAACCTAAATATGTTTGAGGCCCACCTCTTTAATATACTAGTCAAAATTGTGCAAGATCAATCAAATATTTGCCTTCTCGGTTAAAGATTTGTTCGAGTTTCATAAGACAATCTCAAAAGACGATAACCAAAAGGAAATAATTCACGGTCTTATTTTGGTAGCGTGTTGGAGTATTTGGAAGGCTAGAAACGATCTTCTATTCTCTAACAAAGAGATCAGGGGAAAAAAAATTATTGAAGATATACTGTCTTTCGGTTTCATGTGGTTAAAAAATAGATCTAAACACAAATAGATTATTTGAAAGTACCGGTGTGATTTTAAATTCATGTAATTATGTTATAATTTCTGTTTTGTGGTTGCCCTGTTATTTTGGAGTGTTCTAATAAAATTTACCCTTCTAAAAAAACTAGTCAAAATTGTGGGACCCAATTTCCCATACCTTTTTCTTCAACTTTTTGTTCTAGGTTCTAAAATTTGACTAAGGTGATGCTCAATGTGTCGGTTAGTATTATTAATAACTTATAAATAAATTTAAACGAATAAACGTAAATGATAAAAGAGGAAATAAGATCATTTTATTTACTAAATAAATAAACCTCTCATCAAACAAATTGATTTGTTTAAAAAAAAAAACTTAATTAAATAAACAATAAAATAGTTCAACTTAACATTTTGTGTAAAAAGGTGATATATTAGCAACTTTATGTTCTAGGTTAAACTTAAAGTGTTGATAGTTGAATAGCCCAGAAGTAGAAGAAGCCATGCGTAACCATGATTGTACCTTCAATAATTGCATCTCTGTGACATCCTACCTCATCTATGGCGGATTCCACCTCTTTTCTGACAATATTTCTATTTTTAATCCTGTCCACACCCTAAAATACAAAAAACCCCCAAATTTCAACGCGTTTTTCTCAATTTCAAATTCAAGCACCTCATCGTCATCATCTTCTTATGCTACGAATCTCTGTGGAAACACATGGCATCATCACACATTTCGATACCGTATGACATATTCATTATTAAATATTGATTTGAAAATTATTATTCACCGCTCAATTTCTGCTTTGCCGATTCTCATTGTCCATCGATTTCTCTCTCTCTATATTTACGAAATCGTAATTGTAGATCTGGATGGTTTTGAGATGAATTTGCTGCGTTTAGTGTCAGTTCCGGTGCAGCAGAGATGATGATACGAGAATTAGGGTTAGGGTTTTGTGGTGGTTGATGATAATTATTTACTTCAATGGGCTGCAAAGCTTCAAAAGTTGATGATCTGCCGTTGGTGATACGTTGTAGAGAGAGGAAGAGATTGATAAAGTCTGCTGTGGATTACCGGTATGATTTGTCTTCTTCACATTTGGCTTACTTTCATTCTCTGAAAGACATAGGTTATGTGCTATCTAGATTTGTTGATGAACAGCTTGTGATACCTTCACCCTCTCCCTCCTCCCCTGTACTCACATTGCCATCTGATTTAGGTAAGAGTAAGAACAATGGCTCAATGTCTTCTGGTTCGATTTCACATATTCATTCAATTGATGGTGGTAATCATGATTCTGAATCTGATTTAAGTGTGTCTTTAGATGGCCATATTCATTTACATGATGATGATGATAGTGGTGATTTTGGAAATAGACCACCATTATCTTCGAATTTTACGAATTCGAATGAACCTTATGTAAGTAACAGAGAGCCACCGGTCTATCAAAGACCAAACCGGACTAATTGGGGTGATCCTTATGATGTCTACAGAGGACAGCAGCCCTATCAACCTCCATGGGGTGACCCTTATGTGGGGACCCCTTCTGCATTCCCGTATCAACCTCCTTGGGGACCAAACCAAACTAGTTGGGGTGAGGGTGACCCTTATGTGATGAACCCATCTGCATCGCAATATCAACCTCCTTGGGGGCCATATCAAGCGAATTTTAATTCTTACAATGGATATGGTGAGAACTCAAATTCAAATCCAAATCGGTATGTTTTCTATATGAAAAAATCCGCCCCAGCTAGCCACACTGTGATTCAACAAGAGGAAGCAAGGGGCTTTCAAGAAACAAGTCAATGGGTTGATCCACCTCCTTATGATCCATATGTAAGTGCATATGGGTATGGGTTTTCTTATGGTGGGTCACCTCCACCTCCCCAAGAACCGGAGAAACCCAAAAGTCCTCCACCTCCTCCTCCACCAATGGAATCTGATTATTTTAACTTTTTTGATGCGTATGATAATGAATACCATGGGTATGGATATGGGTATGAAACAAGGGGTAGTAGTCCAGATACAAGTGAAGTGAGAGAGAGGGAGGGAATTCCTGATTTGGAAGAGGAAACAGAAACCGAGTCTCATTATGAAGAGGTTGTAAAGAAGAAGACATTTAGTACTAAGAGAAATCTAGGGGAAGGAAAAGATGACATTGAAGGTAGTCCATGGAAGGAAACTTCAAGTAGTACTGAGGGTAGTTCTAAAAGACCACCACCAGGGAAAAGTGAAGGCACTGCAAAGGCAGCACATGTTGAATCCACTTCAAATTCAGTACCACCGGAAAATAAAGAAGGATCACATTCGGTTAGCACTGAATTAGATAAGCATAGCTCTGAAACAATTGGTTCACAAAGCACAGAGGAGGGCCATAAAGGTAAAAAGGGGGTAAGTCTTGATATAGATGAAGGGTCTACACAAGAGATAGAATCCTCAATTTTGAGTAGTTTGACAACATTATCTCCTAATGGTTCTCGGGATCTTCATGAGGTAGTTAATGAAATTAAAGATGAATTTGAGAGTGCATTTAGTCATGGGAAGGAGGTCGCCTTGATGCTTGAGGCAGGGAAGTTGCCTTATCAATCAAAATTTGCAGTTCTTAAGGGTAAAGAAAATTTGATTTTTATAACCATAATATCCAGTCATACAATGCTTTCTTTTCATTATTTATTCTCTTGTGATTTTTCTGTTTACTCTGATTATATTAATGTTGCAGTTGTTTATATTTTTTTTGTTCCATGGAAAGAATGCATCTTTAAACCGTAATTTCATAGATTTTGGAGTTTCTTTGAAGTTCTAAACTTTATTGCTGACTACCTATATATGATACTTTGCAGTGATCTTATCCAAGATTCTCTATCCATTAGCACCTTCCTTGGCATCTTCAGACCATCCAATACAATCTGTAAGATCATCTTCTCGAGTAACAAAATTAGCAGGATCCTATAATGAGGATGCAGTTGTGGACGCTAACCTTTCTTCTACTTTGGAGAAGCTATATGCTTGGGAGAAGAAATTATATAAGGAGGTAAAGGTAAGACCATCATTATCATCTTAATAGGTCTTCAAAAATGTTTTTGATGTGTGCTTAACAACTGATTATGTGTGTACCTTAATAAGACAATGATTATGTGTTAAGCCACTCAGTTTCATATTTGCGTTGAGTAATGTGAAATTGATACATCAGGTGGTTGGTCTGGTTTAGGGTGAAGAGAGGCTAAGGGTCATTTATGAGAAAATGTGCAAGAGGCTGAATGAATTGGATGCAAAAGGAGCAGAATCTAGTAAGATTGATGCTGCACAGGCTTCTATAAGAAGACTAAAGACTAAACTTAATGTATCGGTCAAAGCTATTGATGCCATATCTTGTGAAATACACAAGGTGAGGGACAAAGAACTGCAACCACAAATCAGTGAGTTGATCTATGGGTATGGAAAACTTTTAGTAAGTTCATTTTTGAATTTTGATACTTGCAACATGAACTCATGCACAAACACATGACTCTTTTTCTCTATCACGTATAAACAGCCATGAGTTGTGGCAGGACTTGTGTGCCCTATTGTTACACTTGTAGTGGCTAAACGGGCTGGTCAGGCGGGTTAAGAATTGTTTCCCTATTGTTACACTTGTAGCTAAGGTTTTTTTTACTAAACCTTCTTGAGTCTTGCCCCATTTGACTCGTTCCTTTTTAAATTAAACTTTAGCTTGACACATGTGATCCTTTTAGAGGTTCATAGAACACATTAGTATATAAGTAACCGCGCAGGGAATAAGGTGGACCAAAGTTGCTTTCACTATTTATATAGTTTCTGTTTTTTTTTATGTAAATCACATTAAAATCGGGGTTTTTGTCATTAATGCTGTATATGAGGTATTAAATTTTAAATATTTTTGCCCAATTTTGACTTTTAGCAAAACTTGCAAAAATTAGACCTCTCCTTTATAAATGGCTTTTTCTTGTAAGTTTGGGAATTATTCAATAACATCAGTATATCACACTTTTTTCTCTCAAAAGCGTGTGTTCATACATATGTGTTTACTTTCTGCTTCAAACCAGAGCATTATAGAACCATCATGGTTTCTTTTATTGTGTTCTCTACAGACTAATAAGAATGTGGCAATCGATTGTGAAATGTCATCGAAAGCAGTTTCAAGCCATCATGGAGAGCAGAAGTCGTACTTTAAGAGCAAACACGAGTCTTGAAAGAGATTCAAGCTCGAGAACCACTCTTGATCTTGAAACAGGACTTGTAATGTGGGCCCAACATTTTAATAGCTGGATTAATGCTCAGAAATCATATGTTAATTCCTTAAACGGGTGGCTACAGCAATGCATTGATCACGAACCAGAAATAACCATTGATGGTGAGGTTCCCTATTCCCCGGGTCGTTTAGGAGCACCACCAATTTTCATAACATGCAACGACTGGCACCGAGAAATTAAAGGCATTTCTCAAGAAAGTGTCTTGAAAGCAATGCACAGTTTCGCTTTAAGTCTGAGGCAATTGCTGGAGAGACAAGATGACATTCAACGACTTATGCTAAAAAAAGAGCATCTTGCCAAGGATTTCGCGAGAAATAGTCAAAACCATGGGCCAGATGAAACACATGGGTCAGTGGTTCCATCTGAAGACCGAGTGGGTCTGGATTATAAAGAAGCTATGAAGTTAGTTCAGAATGGTGGTTCAAGTAGTTTACAAGGTGGTATAATTCCAATTTTCAAGGCTTTAGAGATTTTTACTCGCGACGCTTTAAAAGCTCATGAACAGGTAAGATTGGCATAATTAGGGTGATTCGGGTGTGCATAAAGGGCTTGTATTTCCAACTTCCAAGGGTAAATCTGGGAAATTTGTAAAGCTTACTGTAGCGCGTAGTAGCAACTGTATTACCAGTTTATCAGACGGTTTTTGACCCGATGGTATCTGTGAATTTTGCCATCGGTTTTCCAGAGATTAGTGATTAATTTGCATTAGAGTTGATCTTTATTTTTAGGCATTCCTTTGAGACCTAGTCTACTAACAGGGGTATTTTGTACAGACAACTTAACTATTTTTTCATATTCTTTTCTTCTAAATATTATTGATCTTTGTTTTAGTGGTCAGTTTTATTATACCTTGAATTTTATGTTTCTATGTATATGATACAAGTATAATGAGGACCAAATAATGTTGCACCAGCACAAAGAGAAAAGTGTTTTTGTTGTATTTTTGGTGAAAAAGGATTGCTTGATTGCTAACCTCATACTTAGTACTTTCCATCCTAAAGTAATTTAGCTGTCTCCATCTTTCTCACTAGTGTTGATTTGGGTGGTTGGAATACCGCGCCCCTATGGCGTGGTCCACGGATGTGGAAGGTTTTCGTGGTATTTCCACGGATGTTGGAAATTAATTTAATGTTTTTTTATTCAATAATTAATTAAGGAGCTTAAATGATTTTTGTTAATAACCCTTCGGTATAAATTTCACTTTCCAACATGGTTTGGGGAGCAAAAAAAAAAATCTAAATACACAATGTTTGTTGATTTATTTTCTATGAACATTTCGGTATAAATTTTATTGAAAACCGAGTTGGTCTCATATATGGCTTTGTATTTTACGTTTGTGTTTTTTTTTAAACGGCTCGGGTTGTAGGTTTTTTTATCTTATTTTCAGTAGTCGTTATTTAATATTTTAGTATTTGTTTTAGTTATTACTATGTAATGTTTTAAACTATAATTGTAAATTTTTTATTTATAAATTGTTAAAACATAAAACTATTAATTGTAATTAAAAAACCAAATATGACGTAGTTTGAAAATATAGAACCACTAGCCTGAAAATCTGAAATGATCTAAATGACACTTGCCTTTAAATTTGTTGGACAGGTGTTAAGGGCCTAAAAGATTAAAGAAATATAAATGTAAGATAAAAGAAAGGTGAAGCAAAGATAATAAAAAGACAAAAGAATGAAGGATGAGTAAATCTAACTACGAGATGAATCCATCCCAAGATAAAGATGTGGGGAGAGTGATATAAGTGATGTCACATTGCATGCTTGCACGCTCACATCCGGAGCAGTGTATGGCAACTATGATTAAAGACACGGGCCACGATGCATGAAATATTGTCTTCGTCGACATGCGACGACGGATAACAAAGAAGGTGAATTGCTTTCTATGCTCCTTCACTTGGTCATACGTAGTGGTAGTGGCGAAGCTTGAAGAAAAACGCAGGGTGGGTGGGGGGTGCGGCGGAATCCAATAATTTTTCTTTCCTATCAGGGGGGCCCAGAACTTAAGACCTATAAAATTTTCGGCCGAATACGTATAAATTAACACTAATGAGCAAAAAATCGGGGGGAGAGGGGCCCTCACTAAGCTGCGCCCCTGCGTAGTGGAGCTTCCCCAAACATAATACTGTAAGATTCCGAAGACTCCATGTAGTTTTCAAATATGTGAAGATAAAAATGAGAGATGAAAGATAAAGAATTAAATCATGTGACACATGTACAAATATAGAGAAAAATAATGTAATGATAAAGCTGATAAGGTGTAAAGATAAATACGAAAACGTTGCTTAAAGTGGTAGGCGCATCTTTAGGACGATCTCCTTGTTGGATTGGATCATAACCTACAAGGCTACAACCATAAGAAACAATTGATGAATTTTTTTAATACAAGTTGTTATATGATCATCACCATTCATCTTACCCAACTCTATAGTTTACACTTGTTTTCGAAAAACCTATATGTAGTTGGGTGTGACTAGTGAGGACGGGGTATATGATAAGACTTGATGATTAATCTAGATTACTTGTGTTGGAATATTTTCGTTTAAGATGTAGCTTTTAGAGATTATCTTATGATTACTATTGTGATGAACGACGAGTAACACTTAAATTTATGACTCACTTTTAATACTTTTATATTTTTGAGAATGCATGACAATTCTTGTTATTGTATTTTGTTTAACGAATTGTTTTTGAAATTCATTATTTTTGAAAAAAGATAAGAGCAACATAGATTTATTCTTATTCTACACCGGACCGAATTTAACACTAAAATTTATATTGAAAAGACTTGATGACCGGACCGGACCGGACCACTATTATGTAATTCGCTCCTTTCTACTCTCTAATAAGCCCTTTGTGTTACTTATAAACTCAGAAGGTGTGAGCCACCTAGGGGTGTAAACGAGCCAAGCCAGCTCGTGAGCTATTCAAGACCGGCTCGTTAAAAGCTCAAATCGAGCCAAGCTTAAACGAGCATGAGCCTAAACTAGAGCCTAAAAATAATAAACGAGCCCGAGCATCACTTATCGAGCTCGAGCTAGCTCGCAAGACTAAACGAGCTATTTACATAATTTTTATTTAATATATTAAATATATATTTATATAATAATATACAAAACTACGATAAAAAATAACTAAATAAATAATGTATATTATGTTATACGTAAAAGGTATATTAAAAAATATATATAAATAATTATATATAGGGGTATGTTCTTTTGAGAATCAAACATATGTTGAGAACCGAAAGAACCGTACAAAACGTGTACACATCGCTTCGGTGAAAAAAGTAAAATCGAACAATTATGTTTTATTTATCTCTTCTCACTCTTAGTTTGAGTTAATCTCCTCTCTCCTGAATTTTTTTACAAAAAATATAAAAATACACATATATGTATTCATTTGTGCATATAGTGTGAGTACATATATGTATTTAAAAAAACGACTATAAATTCCAGGTCTTTTAAAACCAAACCATAAACATATTGAAATATACATGAATTCTAGTCAATTTATATTATAAATAGTGCAAGAGTTAATGCGGTTCTCACAGTTCTTAACATATTGTTGGTTCTCTATTTTATATATATATAAACTAATTAATAAATAACAAATGAGCCGAGCCCAAGTCGAGCTCGAACTTCAAAAACTATTCACGAGCCAAGCTTAGGCTTTAGAAATAGAGCTCGAAACAAGCTAAGCTCGAACTCAAGCTCTCTGTAAGTTAAACGAGCCAAGCTCCAACTTGAGCTCTTTATAAGTTAAACGAGTCAAACTCAAGCCTAGTCGTGTTTGTTTAGACCCCTAGAGCCACCTTACACAAAAAAATGAGGTGATTAGAAAAACCAAGTAACTGAACCAATTAATCTTGTTTTTTCTATAACCAAGTTTTAAGATTTAGGTATGTTGTGTATACAAACCGAAATAACTATACCAAACTCTCTTTAAAAACCCAATCTTCATGTATATTTTTTCTTCAATACATAATATATGATGTCATAAATGCTTAAACTTTTTATGAATAACATCATTTATCTCATCATTCTCCTTCATGTAGCAAAGCTTTGAGGCGAGGCAAGGCAACTCATACACTTTCAAATAAAATAACAAGTATACACTATTCACTTTCATATAACCATGTAACTACATCTCACCGATCACAAACACAAAGAAAACCATCATTTTAGTAGCAAGCAATATTTAATGTACAAGCTATATATA
The DNA here is from genome assembly GCA_023525975.1 of Smallanthus sonchifolius. Classification (NCBI taxonomy): domain Eukaryota; kingdom Viridiplantae; phylum Streptophyta; class Magnoliopsida; order Asterales; family Asteraceae; genus Smallanthus; species Smallanthus sonchifolius. The sequence goes on along the minus strand of CM042032.1, from coordinate 81,823,613 downwards.
ATCAACATTCTGGAAGGGAATGAGCAGAAGCATATGGAGAAAAGCTAGCAGCAGAATCGCTATGGCACAGCGGGTGTGGCTGCTGCTGACTAGACGACCAAATATAACTGGATGAAGCATTTCCTGGACTCGCGTAATATGAAGACAGGTGTTGGGAATTTATAGGCGAAAAAGGATAGCCCAGCGAGTTTGATGACATCAAATGAGAGGCCCGGGATCTACGTGATGACGACGCGATGTTTCTAATGTCTAATGAGCTTCTTGATGGAGTGATATAAGGGGATTGGTGATGGCTTTGAAGGGTGTAAGGAGTACTTGAAACAGAATTAATGTTTGAAGGTGTAAGCGATGTTTGACCTATTTGTATAGTGTGTGATGATGGTGCGTATGATGATGAATATGCAGAAGATAATATGGTTGATGAGGCCATGGATGCTGGGTTGGATGAAAGTAACGGTGTGCGTTCTGAGGCTGGTGGCTCACCGTTAGTGGTCCTTGCATCACGTTTACAAACGGGGCAAAATGTTCTCCAGGAAGTCAGCCACGCGTCAACACAAATTGTGTGAAATTCTGTCAAAAAAATGTGTTAATTATAAATATGATTATAATAACAATAAATATCACTAGCTTTCCTAAATAAATAAAAAGACTTACTGTGTCGGCATGGCAAAATTCTAAGTTTATCGCCGACATTATAATCTTCAAGGCAGATAGCACATGTAGCTGAAGTGCAGTTATCTTCTAAAACAGCAGTAAATACTAGACTTGGCATGGCTTTGACTAACCGACTACTCATCCCATGGAATTCCCGAACACGAGAAGACTGAGGGCGTTCTCGTCTTATTCTATGCCTACGCACAAAGAAACAAGTTGCCAAAACAGCAGACATAGCCAGCAATGATATAAATGACATGGCCATGATTGACCATGCTGAGTTCTCATAGCTCGGGATAATCCATACTTCCATTGAAGTTATACCCGCATACTTTCTGAGCTTCAGGCCCGACGATTTTGAAACAAATACTGCATGTATCACTATACCCGTTGAGGTTCCTGCCACTGCAAATTTAAAAAGCCTCCTAAAATTGTTTTATTCAAAATTAGATTATTACTGAAATAATATACTTTTTCTAATCATACTTGACAAGCTAACTATTCATAAAAAATTCAATTTTTTTGGAACTTTTTTTCTCTGGCCAGCCTGGTCATTTTGCGACATCATCAACTGCCATCTTAAGTACCAATTCCGTTCTAAGATGATTGCCTATTAGCCACTAACAAGTGAATACACAAGTAATCCATCCCACGTATCAAATGTCCCATTCTCAATATAGGCTAAATAGATTAAAATGAGGTGGTCAATGAACATTTATAGTTTATTTACTCACATTTCTCAAAACAATTATCAAATGCATACTTATAATCTCACAATCGTATATTAGCTATGCATCATTTTCCAATTTCATAAATTAAGTAGCATAAATGGTCAACTTGGGACAAAAGGTGAAGGATTTATGTCACGTAATTTTATTGAACTCATATGAAAGTGGTTTAATTGGAATTATAAGAGTAAAAGTATGTGATTAACAGTGATCACTTCATTTATTTTGCCGAAAGTATAGCTCAGATGCAGATAAGTCCTTAATACATATTCTCTTCAAGCTACTCTACTGTTATGTGAGTAACCATTAATAATGAACAATTTTAATTTTCATTCGTAGAGTTACACAGTCAGATGTATTTCTTACACTTAGATATTTGAGGCACTGATGAAAACAAACTAAAGGATACGAGTGATAATATCTTTTACTTGACCATAAGAAATTGATAATCTGTTTTTTACGGTTCAACTTGTATGGCCTTTTGACAAAGCATGAAAATATCTGTAGTTCTATACGAGTAAAATTATAGGATAATATATGCATAGGCTACTCAAATATTTAAAAGATTTCACCCACCCAATGATTAAAACAGTGTTACAGTCCATCCAAGTATCAATTTGGTTACACTTAATTCAACTGCCACAGACAACTTGGCAAGAATATGAAAAATGACAAACTGCCCATGACATTAAAGCTTTTGTCACATCTCAAGTTATAAAACAACAAAATGCCCCTGAATGATGAATATACTAGAAAGAATTAGTTCCAGTGGATTCCCGTAAGACATTTGAATAAAATTCAACTTTCAAGGGCATTTTTGTCATTTTAGTATTTTACAACTCCGAATATAGCAAAAGTTTCAAAGTTTGGGGCATTTTTGCCTGGAATTGGATTAACCGAAACAAAATTGATCCTTGTTTGATATTTGGGTGGCCTTAATAATCTTTCAAAGACTTGGGAGGCCCATGTATACTTTATCCCTAAAATTAGTTGCATCAAGTATATAATACATATACATATATATATGGTGAGGTTCATTACATAAAACTAAATTATTGCGAGAATAAAAAAAACAAAAATTGTTTAATTTTCTTTATCAATGGTTCATTTTTTTAATTTTTTCACTTTCTACATACAAACGCGTATGTTATGTACGTAAAAAACCATTAAACTAATTTGTTCATATGTTTTTTGAAGTTGTAACCGTTTACCTACACATTAGTAGGTTAAGTGTAGGTAATAAAACCTACACATGACTTACACATGTGTAGGTTTTATACATGAACGAAATTTGTTCTTTAATTCTAGGAGAGATAACCATTGCATTTCAACCATTTTCTAATATTTTAAAAGTTTTAAGATTGAAAAGATATATGTTTTATTTTGTTCTGCGTGCTCTCGCAATATTTAGTGTTCTGCATACCCTGTATATATGTCACAACTAAGTAAAAGCAAATATATAAAGGGCCATACTTGCAACCAAATCACTATCATCATTGTTATAGACCATGGCTGCTTTGAATCCTGCATCTTGTGCTCTTCGAACTTTATCCTCAAAGCTACATCCTCCTCTAACTATTACCACAAAGGGCGGATTTACACTTTCTTCAATCGACTTATTACTCAAAGGAGCACACGCATCCAACGGTTCTGCTTGAAACAATGTTCCACATTCCCCAGACCCTTTCACAGGTGGAGCTGCAAAAATGTCAACAAATTACAACACAAAAACATTATCTATCAATCTAGCATAAGCATTCTTGATTGAGAGTGAAGAATCCGACTCAATATCCAATGATTAAAGCTAGGGATAGTTAGGTAAGTTCACATTTATCTTGGTAATCAGTTTTCATGCCACAAACCCATTCAAGATTCTTCAACAAATTTGATCATATTAATCAGAATCATCACACACCCCATCTATGTGTATATATTTGCTTTATTCTAAATAGGAAGAGGCTATACATCACCAGCCACTACTATTCAGACACCAGGTGCTATAGGGGTCGTATGAGATGTATTTTTCTCTTATACGGGTTGTATGCGACTAAGGTGACTGTGTACACCACTGACAGATGTTATACGGATCGTATAACCTTTTTTTTTGCCTCAGTACGGCTGTATGATGACGCCACATGGTGTTTTGATAACAACATGTGGTGTATCTATATTAGGACCTTCTAAATAATCTCAATCAGTTTGAGCTTCAATTCCATGACTATCATACAATCAAATACAACAGAAGCAAAAACAAATGGGCAGAATTTTAAAAAAAAAAAAAAAAACCTCACCAAAATTAGCTTCAATGTCATCAAAAGATAAAGTGACATTATTCCCCATTAAAACAACATTAGCAATCACCCCGGAAGCCATCAAACAGAGAAAGCAGCAGAAGATCCAATAACTCACCATCGTATCCGGATCCACAAACACACCAAAACTAACGACCCTTCGAAGCTCCAATTTTTGGTTCTCGGAAAGCTAGGGTTTAAAGTGGGATGGAAACATCAGCTTCCATCCTCTGATTACACTAGTCAAGCATGTTAGAATTTAGGTGAGAGACGAGATATTTGATCGGAGAAAGGGTTGATGGAATTGAATTGAAAAGAATGAAGATGAGATTGAATAATGGGGATGAATATCCGCTGAAAATAATATTGTTTGGTTGAATTTGGCGATGGCACCGCCAATACCAGTGGACAGTAAGCTGGGCCAGTAGGAGGCTTCTAGGTTTGTTTGTTTCCCCAAGTTGCCATCATTATTATAAACTTAAAAGAATAAATCATTTTACATTAATTAATACAATTAAAATACTCTAAGGAGATTGTCATAAATACCTCAAAGTTTATGAGGTGTTAGCCAACCATTACATAATGTCATAATCTACTACTATAATATTATTAGTATGTTCTTGTCGGTTTCAATTTGATATTTAACTTGAAACAAATAACAAAAATCAATATAAAACTAAAACAAAAATAAATGGTTGGCTTTTTTCTAGTATCGTTCAATCTTTCTATCAATTACTTCCTTCATACATGTATCGTCTTGTCACGACTAGCTTGAAACACTTCAAATGCTGTCCAAAATTCAGATTATTTTTGCTTGGAACTTTCTAGGCTGTCCTAGACCAGCCTAAAATGGTAATAAAAATTATGGTCCGCAGGTGAAGGAGAAGCCTAAAAGACTCCTTAGAAATATCAAGCTTTGATGGATCTAGAAGTATCAAGTAAATTATTATAGATATTTATTTGGAAATGTCTAGATAGAAGGATCTAGGATAGACTAGTATGTTAGCTTACTAGTATAATAGATAGGATGCCTATTTGCATCCTCACCTCTAAAAGTTCCAACATCCTCACCTTGTAAAGGATGCAAAACTCCTTTATACTTTTCTCTTATAATCAATACAAGTATAGTTGATTACAATCTTGTTTGTCTGCATCTTAACGCTTCCAAATCACTGCATAGTTGGGACAAAGGCTGAAGTTAGATCAAAATCTAAGTGTTGCACATGAGTCAAGAGTTTACTCCGTGACAAGTGGTATCAGAGCACGTCGATTCGTTGGGATGGCAACTGAACCGAGCAAGATTGATGCAACCGTTGAGAATGTTGCACACGGGAAGAGAAATGTGCTCGAGAAAGGACTCGACAAGGAGCTGAGAAAAAGAGCAGAAGCGTGTCCAAGGATAAGGCCTTGGAGAAACGACTCGGAGATATGGAGAAAGTTGTGACGGGGCTGGGTTTACAGGGCAACGATACACTCGAACAGTTGGATTCGTTAGGCAACGATTTATTGACCCTAAAACAGTTGGATTCGTTAGTTCATCTTCATCTCAAGGCGATGCTACCAAAAATGGGGAGTATTGAAGGTTTCATGCATAATGTTAAATTTTGGCAGCATCAGCCTAGGGGGAGATTGTAAGGTTCATACAAGGCTGATGCTCACCAAAATATTCAAGTATGAAGAATCATGTTTGATCAAAGTCCAATTTGGAATTGGAGTTAAAGATTGCCAAAAATATACAATGAGTTGATTTTAACTTTGTGAACAGTTAGTTAGTTGTGGCTCGTCATTAATATGTGATCTTAACGGCTTGTCTTAGGATTTTGTTTAGAGGCTATAAATAGGTTTAAAACACTTCTAATTGTAACACTTGCATGCATATCATTATGTACAAACAAGTTCAATGAAATAAACTCATAAGATTATATTTACATCTTGTTCTTGATTGTTCTTCATCTTGTTCTTGAATGTTCATGCAAATCTATAAATATGATTGATTGAATCTTGTGATTCCGCCACTAGATTCATAAGAACAGTCGCGTTCTTGTTCGGATCTGATCCTACAGTAAAGATCAAGAACAATCTTATGGTGTTTATGATCTAAGTTATTTGTAGGAAAAGACACTTGGATTTTTTTTTAATAGGGGCCTACCATCGAACTCCACCCCCGAGTATGTACACCAACATGTTTGTCACATCATACGGGTTGTATGATGTCATACGAGCCTTATGAATTTATCAATGGTCGCATCAGTAATTTCTTTGTCAGTCAAACACATCACACGGTCGTATGATAGGGCGAAAAATGTTCATACGACTCATATGACTTTGTTAGTGGTCACATCAGTCATTTCAATGTTAGTTAAATACATCATACGAGTCGTATAACCACTAGTGTATGAATAGTATGTGTATGGTGTATCTTTAGCTTTTTGGCAAAAAAAATTCAGGTTCATGATTCGTTGTTTCATGAACAACTGAACTACTATTAGCACCAGCTTTTTGAATAACAATGAGCGTAAACATTTCATGTTGATTGTAATAATAAGATTTGAAAACAAAGAAATATCATTGTCATGTAATAGAGTGAGAAAGTATTATTCCCAAAATCACATGAAATATTTTAGGTTTTTGTAAAATACAGTATTTATTCTAATACTAGGATAATTACCCATATATTTGTATCTTACATTCTATAATATCAATAAAAGTATCCTAAATATCATACAATCAAATTCATCAAAACTATCACACACAATACATACCATTGATAAAGAATAAAACTTGATTTATGATATAAGTTAATATTATATGTATATATATAGGTGACGGTTCCACTAAAAAATGATTTTCTTTAAGAAATACTAAGAAGTGGGTCAAACGAACTCCGATTGAGTTCATTCCAGCGGCGTTGGAACCGTCTCATCGAACCCTAACCCGGACCCAAAAACCTAAACCCCCCCTCCACCCACACCCCCAAAAACCTAAACCCCTTCCAACCCTACCCCGAAAAGCCTAAACCCACCACCCCCACCCTACCCCCCCCCCCCCCCCAAAAAAAAAAACCTAAACCCACCCCCACCCACCCTCAAAAATCTAAACCCTCCACCCCCGCCCCAAAAAAAAACATAAACCATAAAATCTAAACCCTAAGACTAACATCAGTGAGGTACACCGCGTCTAGCTGAAGACGTTAAACTTAGCGCTCTTAGAAGGCAGCCTAAGGTGAGTTTGTTTATTTTCTTGTCTAGTTAAATGAACTTTCTGGTTGTGTTCTCTAGAAACCTCACAAGACTAAACTCGTCCACTTGGGCTACCGAGGGGTTTAAAAGGCTTGTTGCATATGCTAAATGCATCCGTGATTCCTACAAAAGTGAGTTAGGTTGTCATTTATTAATTTTAGTTAGTTGTATGCAATTGGCCAAGTGTGGGGATGTCTCTGGGGAGATTAAGGTCGGAATGAGAGTGATTGAGGGCAATACACAAACCCGTGTGAGGGGTAGGATGCCGTTGTAGAGTTTGTAGAAATTTTTAAGTTTTTCGGTCTTTTCGATATAGTTTTGTGTTTTTCGAAGTTTTTGCAGGGATTCGTGGCCATTTAGGTGATAAAAATTATTAGGAAAGACATTCCAAGTATGTGTGCATATAATCTAAGTGTTGAAATGCGTTTTTGAAAAGTTTGAAAATGTTGAGTTTTAAGAGGTGAAAAAAAAATTCTAAGGCAAAAAGTTAGAAAATGTCACACCCCGCCTAGGGCGGAAACACGGGGTGCGACGGGGTCGGTGATTAATCATAGCCTTTGATTACAACGAACGACATGTAAATGCATTTATTATCAAAGTTTTAAGCCATTACATCAAACGATAAGTTGTTTCAAGACAATACAAGCCAAAATGCCGTACTTAGCCAAGTAGACGGCTTAAATAACAAGTTTGTTAGCTATGACCTGGATGCCCTAGGTTATAAACACAAAACTTCAAAAGGTGGTCCTACATGCATGCATGCCTTTCCTTCCTTTATTAGTTACCTGAGAAATACATACTAAAATGTCAACATAAATTTGGTGAGTTCACATGTTTAAGTAATCAGTAAGATATGATTCTTTTGGACTACGAGATTTCAGTATGAGTTCAACATTGTTAATCAAACAATACTTATGTATGAACATGTTACCATGAGCTACCATAACCGACATTTGACATTTATGTATGAGGTACCCATCATTTGACTGAGTAACCGATGTGCCCCGCCCAATGTTCTGTCATGAAACATTGTAAGTATGAGTATGGACAGTATGCACCCGTTTTGACCTCCAATCAAGGTTAGCGCGACTAACCACGGGTGGGGGTGTCAACCCAAATAGATCTATTCATGCGTTCTACGTCTAAAACTAGCTAACGGTTATAATATTCCCGGGGACTTAGTATGACAGTAAGAAACTCATGCAACAACCAATGTATGTACTCGTATCCAAAACTAGCTAACAGTTATATTATTCCGGGGGACTTAGTATTCTCCCCCATATGTTTAAAAATCATTTAAATCATAGTAAAATGGGGCCGTGAAGACTCATCTTATCTACCAAGGTGATGAGATGTGAGATGTGCAGTAAGTCCAACAGACGTCTGACCTATCATGCCTTAATTCATTTAAGACATCTTAGGTCCTATGAGATTGTTTAAGTGTGGTTTGGTCACCTGACCAATACCCTGAGGTCTCGACCCTTGTCTTATAATAACATACAAGGGTTCGACCCGATCGCCGTTGGTGATACGACTTGTTGTTCAAGTTTATTATATTTATTAAATTCTTTAATAAATATTGAGACTCAGTATTCGTTTGTCCGAAACTTTATTTGAATTTATTCTTACGATAAATATATGTAATATATATTTATTTATTAAAATAAATTCTTAACTAATATAATGTCATAAAATAATAATCATACTATTTTATCATCTAAACTCTTTACGCCCATGTATATATATACTAATTATTTCTAGTGATTATATGTTATATATATATATATATACATTTATGAAAAATAGGTAGATATGTCTAAAAATAATTATATTATTTTAGGTCTCTTTTCAATCCAATAATCTACCCATATATATATATATATATATATATATATATATATATATATAGGGGAGGGTTCAAGAGAAAACCACAAGTTAAGCGAAAACCGAGAAAACCACTAAAAAAACCAATTTTACCCAATCATATAATAATATTTATTTTTTGTATTATTTTATTTTTATTTATTTATAAGAGTATCAATGTAATATTAAACATTTTTACCAAAAAACATTTGTACACATAGTGTTACGTATACGTAAACATAAAACAAAAAAATTGTGGTTACGTATACGTAAATAAAAAAAAATTGTTTTTGGATACGTATACGTAAATAAAAAAATTGCCTGAAATGATGTGGTTTTCTCGGTTTTCGCCTAACTTTGTGGTTTTCTCTTGATCCCTCCCATATATATATATATGTATTAAAAATGTGTATACAACTTATGATTATTATATTCTTGTCATATAGTAGTGTTTTTATAAACATAGTTTTATAAAAATCTCCACTTCTTCATACAAAATTATTTATAGACATTAATAATTAAATTAAAAATGTGTTTTTATAAAATAAATCAATCATTTATTTTATTATAATAAAAATTAGGGTTAATGGTAAATTACCAGTTGTTACAGAAAATCATCTAATCTTTCTGTGATGGAGGTGTCTTCGCGCCACGCGAACTTTCCAGGGCCAGTCTTCGCGACACGCGAAAGCCAAACCAAGGAACCGGGTAATTTTTGTTCTTCGCGCCACGCGAAGAGTTCCTCCCAGGTTCTCGCGACACGCGAGGAACCCAAAAATAGAAAAAAAAAACGCATAGTCGTAATCAAAGCAGAAAATGCGTTTTTTTGTTGTTTTTTGTTTTTTTTTCAGTATTAAAACTCAGAAACATAGTCGTAATCAAAGCATCAAATACACAAGAATCAAAAACATGAACCGAATGATTAATGTCTCACAAACCCGAGGTCCAAAGCTTCAATCTTTGGCTTCAACTCACATCTCTGCTCTAGAAATTGCCTAAGTACTCTACTCAAACGGCTGGTAATCGAACTCCTTTAAAGAATGGCATTCAAATTGATTAAATAGTCGATTAGGGTTTTTTTTCACGGATTATATGGTCCCCGCGTACCGCGAGACAAGCAACACAGCCCTTCGCGTACCGCGAAGGCCAAAACAGTCGGGCCTAATTCTGGAGTTCCTCGCGTACCGCACAATTCTCCTTCTACCTCTTCGCGTACCGCGAAGGCATGAAATTCCAACCTTTTAAACTCTTTTTCTTGGACTTCTTCATGAGTGTGCTCGATTTCTTCATGATTCCACTTCTTATTCCATACAAACACCTGTAAACACAACATAGACTCAAATACAAGCTAAAACTAATACAAAACTAGTAAAAACGCACAAATACACAAGGATAAAAGACATGTGTTTTGCAACACATCAACGGTTCCGACGACGACTCGGGCACAATATCCGACCACCTACACTGCTACACTCTCATCTCCGGTCTCCTCCTCCACCCATTTTCATAGCTATAGAAGGTGTATAAACTTTAGAAAGTCACTAGGGCGCGACACGTCGCCTAAAGGGAAAAAGGCAAATGCGTCCAAAAGAAAAAAGCTCTGCACGCCCATAAAAACACGAGTGTAAAACGTCATAAACAAAAGGTAAAACGCCATGCCCATGTGTAAAACATCATGACCAGAATCTAAAACGCCATGCCCAGGTATAAAACGAATGTTGAAAAAAAGCTAAAACTCAATGTGTTACTGGGCGCCCATATCTAAAACGCAATGCCCAGGTGTAAAATGTCATGCCCATGTGTAAAACGTCATGTTGAAAAAAGCTAAAACTCCACGTGTTACTGTGCACTAAGATCTAAAACGTCATGCCAATGTGTAAAATGCCATGTTGAGACAAGCTGAAACTCCATGTGTTAGATTTGAAACGTTATGTTGAAAACACACAGTTCAAGTATTTTTAATATAAAATGATTTAAAAAGAAACTATAGCAAGACCATGTTCATTTTAAAGATAAAAAAACACTCAATTTTATTATCTATTAAAAAAAATAATGACGTATAAAAAAGTTATGAACGTTTAAAAAAATGGGGGAAATGATATAAGACTTTCCATGTGCAGGTTTTTTGTTTGGTTCTTCCCATTATACCCTTCTAGATGGTTTCTAATTTGTAATTATTTACCAAAATGTTACCGTGTGAATCTCAGCCACAAAACACAATGATCTTATGGCTGAGATTCCTTCATAGACTTTCTAACCTTTTTGTCCTTTATAGCGCAACCATATACTATATAATATTTTTTTATTAAAAACAATGTATAATATCTATCTTACCCGGTTACCCTTACTTTTCTAAAAACTATAAATTTTCATATATTTTTAACTATGTTTTTTACTCTCTTAGGGTGAAGGGGGTGGTTTACCCATTTACTCACCAAAACTGTCCAATAGAATTATGTCACCTCAAAACTACTCATTTTACTCATTTACTTAGATTTCATTGGAAACACCCTACTCATTTTACTCATTTACTCACCAACATTAAAAAAAAACATTTAAATACAAAAACATACTTTTTTATTAATTAAAAATACAAAAGACAACTAAAAATAACAAAATACAATAATAAGTTACAAATTAAAAGAGTTATTTGTTTAAAGAGGAAAGTGATATATATATATATATATATATATATATATGAGATGAAAAATATGTTAGTAGAGTGTAAATATATATAGATAAAGAATTAATAATTTTTTTTATAAAAGCACCCCCCCCCACCACCCACCCACCCACCAACGGCTCTCCCCAAGGGCTCTCTCCCACACCCGAGTAAATTTACTCGTTTCAAGTAACCCGGCCTCCCTACTCGCCCTACTCGATTCAAAAGGGGCGGTGTACCCCCTTTTACTCGGCCATCTCCCTTTTACTCGGCCCAAGCCGAGTTGAACACCCATTTCACCCTTATTTGTGTTTTACTTCATAAGTTTAATGTGATTTTCAACATATATTACGATTTTCAGTAACTTTTTATTGTAATTTCCAATGGTTTTTTCTATGATGACAACTTTTTACACGTTTTTTTTTTTTCGTTTTAAAAAAACAGTGAAAAAATGTTATAATTAACAAAAAAATTGTTAAGAACTCTACAAATCATGGTAAAAAACTGTTGAAAATCACAATACTTTTCTATTGAAAGTCAAGGTAAATTTCTACGATAAAAAAGGGGAAAAAACATTTAAACTTGAGTTAAAAATGAGAAAACATTATGTCTTGGATTTTTTAGAAATTTACGGGTAAAATGGTCATATTAAAAATTGTTTTAAATAAAATAAAATATGTTAAAATAGATATATATGATATTTTAATTAGAGTAAATTACAAATTAAGTTCTTTAACTTTATTAAAAATAACAGATTATGTCCTTTGGGTTAAAAAATTACACAGGATGTCATTTTTTTTTTTAAACTTTTACATACATTTAGTCATTTCAACAAACTGGTGTTAACTTTTTCTGTTAAGTTCAGTCATTTGCAATGCATATAGGGTATAATTATCTTTTTTTACTTCAAAAGAACTATTATTCAAGGGCTCCCCAGCCTTTTTCCCGACAAGATAGAGAAAAAGAGTCTTGGAGGCTGGAGGATCTATTGGCCTGACAAGCCATCTATGCTCAAGTTGACGTATTCTTTTCAACATCTCGGGTTGACGTATTCTTTTCAACTAGAGGGAGCTAGATGACAGAAATTGCATTCTATAACAACACTTTAGGTCTGGTGTGTTCAGACTGGGAAAATATTCTAATCACTAGGGTTGGTTTGTGGACCTCAATGTATGAAAGTTTAATTTACTTGTATTTAAATTGTTTATGAATTCTACACTATTATTCTATGCTATATCTATGCATCTAAACCTATGTTCTCACCAAATTTTTAGTTGACCTATTTTAGCATGTTTTTCAGGTAATGAAAACTAAGTTGCTGATATGCTAATGCTAGAAATCAAGAATAATGCTCGGGTGACCTAGCTTAAATTTTAATTAAAAAATGAGACTATTTGGTTGTTTGCTTTATTTGATTCAAAATTTGATGTAATAACAATTTAGCCTTTTAATAGTTTCCTTATTATTCTTTATTTTCCATGCGTGATGATTCAATTTCGTCGCTCACTCGTGTTTCCGCTTTGGCAGGGGTGTGACACCATTCCCCATCACCATACTGCATCAGCATATTTTTAGGGGAAAGTAAAGTAGTCTCACGTATCTTGGGACTCATCATTCATCCTCATATCAATTATTTTATATTTTTTGTAAGCAGTAGATAGAGAAAAAAAAGTATTGTCTAATTGAATAGAGATAGAGATATATATGAGGAATGACCGTTGGCCATTTGGTGCAATGGTAGCCCCAAGACTTCCCATAGTGGAAGTCTTGGGTTCGAATCCTGGCCACAACAAAAAAATGGTCTGTGGCCAGGTCAAGGGGTTTACCTAGTTGGGGGTTCCTCCTGTGGTGGGCTGCCCTGGATGTTCTAGGTGTTGCCCCGGGGAAACCCAATTATCCTAGAATATCTGGGTGTTGCCATTAAAAAAAAAGGATATGAGAAATGAGATGTGAGAGATTTAAAAAAAATGAGTTGTAAATTTATAAAATGATGTTTTTAATTAAATTATAGGGATGAGGAAGGGGAGTGGACTGTGAATGCTCTGAGAGGTTTTTAAAAATTAGAGATAAATTTAGAAAATAATGATTTTTAGTTAAATTATATGGACGGAGATGATGTGAGTAGATGTGAGTGGTAGATAGAGAAAAATAATAAAAATAGAATAATAATGTATTGTTTAATTGAATAGAGATATATATGGAAAATGAGATGTGAAAGATTTTAAAAAAAATGAGTTGTAAATTTAGAAATTTGTGTTTTTAGTTAAATTATAGGGATGAGGAAGGGAATGGACTGTGAATGCTCTGAGAAGTTTTAAAAAATAGGAGATAAATTTAAAATGTGATGTTTTTTAGTTAAATTATATGGACGGAGATGAATGGTGTTAGAGCATTCATAACATGGTCTCTATCTATATCTCGATCTTTATTATTCAGAGATTTCTTTTATTTTGCATTTTCATCCGGATATCTATCTCCATCTTTAAATTTTAAAGTTTAGTAAATATATATTATCTAAATATAGAGATCCATTTTTATCAATCTCTATATTTTTCTTTGTGAGTGTCAAGAAAAAAGAAAAAAATAATAAAGTAAGTTTTTGTGAGAGAGATAGAGATATATATAGAGAATGAAATATGAGAGGTTAAACCAAATTTAAAGGTAAATTTGAAAAAAATAATATTTAGTTAAATTATAAAGATGGAGATAGAGATGTGCTGTGAATGCTCTTACAACCAATGTTTTGAAACCCGGACCGGCCGGGCGGACCGAGAACCGGAGACTTGGCCGATCTGGTTATGTGTGTTGAAACGGTCCTGTAACGACCCGGTGGTCGGACCGGAAACCGGATGCTCGGACCAGTTGGCTATTTTTTTAATCTTTTTTAAGTCTATTGGATTCGTATTTCGTAGCTAATTGTTAGTTTAAGATTATTAGAATTGACTTGTTGGTGGTTTTTGAAGAAATAATGATTGTTTGGATTGATTTATTTTTATAATATTTATGACGTCGTCCGGTTCTTAAATCCGGTCCGACTGGTCATACCAGTACACCAGTTAAAAGACCGATTCAAGGTCCGGTCCGATGTATAGAATACAATTTTAAAATATAATATTAGTTTGCATAAAAAGTTAAAAAGTGAATTTTATTGAAACGTACAATTGACAAAATACGAAGCTGACCCCCTTTTCTCCTCCGCCGATTTCCGCTAATTGCTAGGGTTCCGATTGCCCTCGATTTCAAGTTCAGAACCAAAGCCTTGAATTCAACCGGCATCCATTTGAGCACTTACTTACCAAGCAGGTATGTGAAGACAGATTTCGTCGATTGGTGGGAAATGAGTCAGTATGTGTATTTGATATACGTCAGCGTGTTCAACAACCAGAAGGTTAAATTTGTTCCTCATCTCTGTTTTTTGTTAAATTTATATCACAATGTTTCAAGTATGATATATTATGGATCAGCTCTTCCAATTTTGATGGCGTTTTCCTACATCAATCGGTTTTATTTCGAGTTCTGTTACTGATTACAGGTTCTTAAATCTCATAATCAAAGTACACTAAATCACACAGATTAATTTAGGAAAGATGATTATTGATGTGGATTTACAATTTTAATAAAATATAAAGGCTTTAGTAATTAAAGAATAGATCATGGAATACTAAATTAATCAGAAAATGATATTTCAAAGGAAGAAGTAATTCAAAAAAATAAAAAATAAAACTGAAATCCGGTCTGGCTGATAACCAGCCGGTTCAAATGGAAATGGTCCAAATAGGCATAAGCGAGTCGGTTCTATGAGCGGTTCCCGGTGCGGTTCGATTATGAAAACAATGGTTTTAAAGGGGCGACTTGTGAGGCGCATCGAGGCGCTTTTACGGTCACGGAAAACTAGGTTTGAGGCGAAGGCGCTAGTCCCACGTACTCGAGGCTGCCGATACTCAGAAAATACTTATAAATTAAATATATACTTATAAATATAAACGACAATTTAACTTTGAAGTTGAGGGTCTCACTGGAAGCAGCCTCTCTATCCCGTAGGGTAGAGAAAAGGGTTGCCCATATCCTACCCTTCCCAGACCCTGCTAATAGCACTGTTATAAGTGAGATTTTAAAGGGTATGCTTGTTTTGTTATATATGACAAATTAAATAAAAAATAATAACTCAAGATATGTATAGAAAAAAAAACTAATACCATTTCACAAATATAATAAAAAAGCCTAACATAACTAGCAATTAGAATCATCCATTTAATACAAAAAAGCTGAATATGATTTTATTTTTATACACAAATAATAATCAATACATGTATAAACGTATATATATAACCAAAACATAAGCAAGACCTCCCAAACAAACAATCAACAACCCAAATATGTTTCCTATTTCCTAATTCCATAGAGCCATGGCTATAGACGTCACTATGATTCCAATCCAATGAAACCCTCCAGAAAGAAATTTGACACCTGCAAAACCAAAAGTCATAGTCAACAAAAATGGGATGACTTTTTACAAAATATAAAATTTACACTTCACATTCACATGACATCTTCTTAAGGTTGAAGAATCAGCCAAGCCTTGACTGGTTCCTGAGCCTGTTGTCTCACCTTGATTGTGGTCACCAGGTGAACCACTTGGCGATGTTGCGTCTAATAACCGCACTCCAAGTCTACTGCAATCGCTTCCAATAGCACCTGTTTCAAGATTCAAACTTTCATTCAAAGATCTAACTAATTATGGTTTATATATATTGTCAAGAATCGACGGTTGATCGTACAACGGCTGAAGCATGGAAAATGGGAGATGTTCATGAGATTGGAGTATCCAGGATTGCAGTCACAGGTATGCATATATGTATTATTCTTGTTGCATGTACCTTCTCCACAGTATGCCCAGTAACAAGCTGAATTAAGTCATAAAAGTTTACTAATGTTAATAAAAAAATATCCTAAAATTCATATATTATGGTGAAATTCAAGAAAAGGAAGGAGTAAATGATTTACGATCGAAGAGAGAAATATTATTAGGGATCGGAGGACTCGGGGGAGGAGCTGGCATGCACGAGTAATCGAGGGTACCTAAGAAAACAACAGATTAAGGTCAGTCATGTTAGAAATATATATTAGATAAAAAATATTAATTACGATTAGATAAAAATATGATAACAGAGGAAACCTAAGAAAACAAAAGATTAAGGTCACTTTGTTACATATATATATTAGATAGAAAATATTAGTTACGATCAGATAAAAATATGTTAGTTAAGATTTGTTACATAGATAAGTTTTATTAGTTTTATTGTAACTAATATATTCTATCTTTAACAAGTTCTAATGTCAAAGTAGTTAATCGCGTAAAATAACAAAGTATGTTGCCATTAACACATGTTTCTAAATTAATAATCTTACAGTTGGGAATGACACATGGAAGGAATTCATGAAGATCATCATCATCTTCATCATCGTCTGACCGAGTTCTGCGCCATCCAGGATCGCACTTGCAGACGAAGCTAAACGGTTTAGCAGGATCAACTGTGCAGTTTCCTTTTCCACAGTTGACTTCATCACAAAGGTTCTCTATTCAATCACATGAAGATGCATATATTAATCATTATATGTATACAAAATATGAGTTAAAACAAATATACAACAAAAAGGGTTTGTTTACCAAAGAAAGGAGAGTGTGTAGGTGGCATATTGAAGTTTGATTCAGCCATGGAAGACAGGAATACAAGAAAAATAATTAGAATCATGGAGGTGGAAGCAAGTGAAGATATTGAGGAAGCCATTGTATTCACCAACAATGGAAGGAGGATATGTTTAACTAGTAGGGACGTGGTATGCTTTGTATATATATTCACCAAATGGAACCATCACCTACCTACTCCAACAGAAATAACGAAAAATAAAGTTTACTGAATCGGTGTAACTTAAGTGTCGGATAACTATATGACATAAGAAAACGAGTATCAAATACTTTATAAATAACACATAAAAAAACTCTTTTTAGCTACTGTTTCCTACTTAGATCTGCCCCTACTTAATAGATCAAAATTAATTTTTATGAAATCTCAATATTAAGTATCTTTTATCATTTGTAATTTTGATTATTATTCATTAATTAGTAAATTTACCCGCGCTTTGCGACGGTTCGGCTCTAGACATCGAAACGGTATATAAAAAAAACATGTTGCAACAGTGTAATTGGAAAGCACGAAAAAGTCACGTCGTTGAATGTATGAAAAACGGAAGCGAACTTACAAAATCGCGTTACGAAAATATAAAACCGTGTCGCCAAACGTAGAAAAGAAAAACACTCCACTACGTAAATTCTTTATTTATAGAAGTATTTATTTTTAAGATTTATATTATTTACGTGAATAAACCTAAATAATTAATTATATAATTTATATTTTTAAAACAACATTTATAATCAATGAATCTTTTAAAAGTTTTGTGATGATCTAATATTCATCGGTTTTAATTATTAACTTACAAAAGCCATATTGCACACCTTTTATGCAAATGGCACCTTTAAAGTTCTAGAATATGCCACGTACTCAGATGAGAAAGCCAGGGGAGAAACCAATGAAGTAGACGTTAGCTAGGCATTGAATAATTGTACTATACGCATAAAAGGTGTGCAATAGGGCTTTTGTAAGTTATTAATAATTTCTTTTTAAAAATTCAAGAAATCATTACATATCAAATTAAAATTAATTTTTTTTATCAAGCTAATATTGGTTTATCTTTTATTACCCAATATATAAAATTTTAACAATAATACATAAAAAAACTTTTGTTTAGACTTTAGATGTCATATTGTATTCTCATTTGACTTGTTCGTTACCTAAAGTTTAGTACTTTGCGACTTTATTGCCTCATATTGATTTGATATATATATATATATATATATATATATATATATATATATATATATATATATATATATATATATATAGGGGCAAGTTCTTTTGAGAACCAACCATATGTTGAGAACCGAAAGAATCGCACAAAACGTGTACATATCGCTTTAGTGAAAAAAGTAAAATTCAACAACAATGTTTTATTTATCTCTTCCCACTCTTAGTTTGAGTTTATCTCCTCTCTCCTGAATTTTTTTAAGAAAAGTATAAAAATATGCATATATGCATTCATTTGTGCATATAGTGTGAGTGCATATATGCATTAAAAAAACGACTATAAATTCGAGGTTTTTTAAAACCAAACCTTAAACATATTGAAATGTACATGAATTCTAGTCAATTTATATTATAGATTGAGGAAGAGTTAATGCGGTTCTCACGGTTCTTAACATATTGTTGGTTCTCAAAAGAACATACCCCTATATATATATATAATATTTATATACTACAATTGGTCTTTTGTGTTTGTGAAAGGAAATAACCCACCAAACCATTAAAAAAGCTCATAGCATTTTATTTTTAAAGATCATAATTTGAGGATTTAGGTTATTTCTCATAAAAAAAATTAACTTTTAGTAAAATTTTATTTTTTAATAAATATAGGAGTAAAACTTTAATTTTTAATACATTTTTGAAAACAAATAGAGTATTATGTTTTAAATGAAAAAAATGAGATAATATTCTGGAAATGAAAAGAATTATTGTTTTTTAAATGAAAAAAACGAGATAATCTTCTGGAAATGATGACCAATTCAAAATCTTTGATTTAAATAAATTAGTAACAAAAGTTTTTGGAAGGAGACTTGGTGTTGTGGGAAAATTTCTTTTGGTTTAAAATAAAAGAATTGAATGTTTCCATATGGAAACTTCTTTAAAATGTAAAAGCAAGTAGTTACAACTTAAAATGTCAAAGAGGGGTAGAGACGAAGTCAATAAGGACTTAACGACCTTGTCATTTCATTGAAGTTTTTTTTAATTAAAGTGTTCGGAAATCATATTAAATTAAAGGGGATTATCAAACTAAAATCAATAAACCAAATTCTGGACACACATTTATTTTAATTAGTGAATAAGATTATGTTAACTTTTTGGATAATAAGTTTAAAATAAGTATGTGATCAGTTTGGTTTATTGGTTTTTGAATTTTCATTTAATCTCTTCCCTTAAATTATACATATATATAGGGGCCGGTTATCCTACAAGGGCCAAAAAGCGTACGAAGCATGTGAAGCCACCAGGACGCGACACGTGTCCTTGGGCCAGGGGTAAATCCGTCTGCGTCGTAATAATAACGCAACTTATATAATAACGCGTGTTTTAAAATGATAATAACGCATTAAAAAGTTAAATATGTTAGAAATGGTAAAAGATAAAATGCAATACTATCAGTTACACATATTACATTTAAATAAAAAAATATCTATTTTTTAATCTTAAATATATTTAATTTACTTAAGTTTTTTTAATTACATCAATAAAAGAATGCTCTTTAATATAACGTGTCTTCCTATATTTTTTTTAAATGGGGTGATGCACTTCATCTAACCCATTAAAACCTACACGTTTTTTTAATATATTATTGCAAGTGTGATTATGGAAACAACTTAATTTTAGTAAAATCTCAGAATCGGTCCTACCAAATAAGTCAATTACACTTGGATCCCATGGTTCAAACTGATCTCTTCTCCCTCTAACACATGTTTTCTCTCTCGCATAGTTACTAAACCAATCGTTTTATGCCCCTAAATTTTAAAAGCCTCAAAAAGTTAAAAAAAAAAACTACTCCGGTATATATTTTTAAATAATCCACCAATTTAATGTTTTCAGAGACAAATAAGAAAAAATAACAAAATGATTGAGGTTTATTTATAGGGTTACTGTAATATCATTCGGCATAAACATTAATATTATACGTTTTGACGCTCTATAAAATTACATTTTATAAAATTTCATATATTTATAAAACTTTGACAAAAAGGTCTCAATTTCAAAGTTCGCTTTTAACCCTAAAATATGTTGAGCCGTCCCTATTATTCCTATCGTATGTGTTTAGGCTTTAGAACTTTATCATGGTTTTGTATTGTTGCATGAGTTCTTGCAACTGTGTGAAAGATATAGTTTTCCATTATTATGTTTCATGAATTTGATTTTTGTAATCGAAATTATTCTGTTCTTAAGGTTTTAAGTAAATTACCGTTTGCGTTCATATGATTTACACGATTTAACACAATGCGTCCTAACACGAATTTTTAACACTTTGAGTACCTGTGCTATACAATCTGTAACACTCTGAGTCCCTGGACCTAACTTCGTTAAAAAATTCCGTTTAAATTTAGGTGAAATGTCCGTTGTACCCTTTTACTGTATAACAATCTGCGTCCCTGGAAACATGTAGTATCTGTTTGCGTCCCTGTATGATAATTTTTCTCAGAATTTGAATCAAAGCTTCCATTTTTCACATTATTTGTGAGATTACTCAAATGGGTATCTTCCAAATCATAATTTGTATCAAAGCTTCCATTTTTCACATTATTTGTGAAATTACTCAAATGGATACCCTCAAAATCAACTTTTATTCCAGAAAAATTACCAAATTTGCCATCCCCCAATTCAACAAATTTCTGATTAGGATCGATTATTGATTTTCCAGAGGGGTTTGAACAGAAGTGGAATTGATAGAGGAGGATTTAGTAAAAGAAAAAGACCAAGAGTTGTTTAGAATGAGATTCTTGAAAGAAACATTAAAGAACTGAAATCACACAGTGGAGATGTTTGTGTGTGTGTGCAAACTGAAATCGTTCGAAGATTACTAGGAAGAGTGTGAAAATTAATGTTTACTAGATTTGAATGGCGGATTTGGTGGGATTGAGATGGATTTTCGTGGGTTTGACTTTTGCAAGTCAAAATTGGTTCTTGGTTCTGATGCTTGAAGAATAAGGGGGGAAAAGACTCCGTCAGGGACGCAAACTAAAAATAGTAGTTTCGGGTGAGTTAGATCCAGGGACTCAGACAGAGACGCAAACGGATATTACATGTTTCCAGGGACGCAGACTGTTATACAGTAAAATGGTACAACGGACATTTCACCTGAATTTAAACAGAATTTTTTAACGAAGTTAGGTCCAGGGACTCAGAGTGTTACAGATTGTATACCACAGGTACTCAAAGCATTAAAAATTCATGTTCGGGATGCATTGTGTTAAATCGTGTAAAGCACAAGGACGCAAACGATAATTTACTCTAAGGTTTTTTAGGTAAATAGCATGTCTACAAACCTTTATTATTTTTCGTCCAACTATGTTTCTGTTTGGGTTTGTTGATCTCGTGGTTGTATGAAACTTAAAAGTAAAGTTTTTTCAATGTCAAAATTACATAAACAATTGAAAATAAAGAACAGTCCTGACTTATATACGATATTCTCTAGGCTTGTTTTACTAAGAAATGCTTAAGAATCTTTGTCGATGTCAGTGAATGACGAAGCTCAACCTTTTGATGACGACGACTCTTCAAATGGAGTCACATGATAGGTTATCCTTATTTGTTAAATATAATCGGAAGTATGAACTAAAAAAAAATTAGGAAACCGTCCCGGATTTTTTACTTCGCTTTAGGCCCCAAAATGATTAGGCCACCCGTGTATTACCATATTATATACATTTAAATTTTACCGATATTCGCCTTCACGGTAAAGGATCTGTTAGACATCCAAGTGTACAAAGGATTGGATTCCATCAAACAACGTATGGTGCTCTCAATTATTCTTCTGGCATGCTGGGTCATATGGAAAGCAAGAAACAAATTCATATTTGAAGGCCTATCGATATCCATTACCAGTATTATAGAGGAGATAAAAACGTTAGGGTTCCTTTAGATTAAGTATAGGGCTAAGTTGGTTTCTATTGAATTTCGACTTTTAAAAAAAAGCTATGTAGTGTGAAACAACCTTTTATTTATATAATTCATATTATATATAAAATAAAATTTTACTATTTATGAATGATCTAGTGAGTGAGTGAGTGTGCATTGTGGGATTGGTTGGCAGGAATGAGTGTTGATTGGAGATAACTTGAAACTTGTCTGGCGATCCCTTCTCTGTTTGTCACCATCAAAACAGGATCATTTGCAATGGAGATAACTGAAAATTCCACCAATCAAAGGTCAAAGAATCACAACAAACCCCAATCCTACCCACCACCTTTCATCTCTTGTTATTATCCACAATTCCTAATTTTCTCAATCCACATTTCTATGGTGCTCCCATGGCGTCATGTTCATGCCACTCTCTCATCGTCGACATGAATCCAACTGCTTCGATTGTACACACATTAACCCCGAAACCCCATCTATCCGACCTTCACCGGTTCAGGGAACCAAATAATGTCAGTGGGTTCATGATCAAATGGCGGTTACCTGAACGGCGTCGTCTGAGTGTGGTTGTTGCTGCTGGGTCCGAGCTCTCTAATCCTTTCCCCGTCAACATTGGCTTGGATTCTCAGGTCCATCATTTATCATTTTTACCTAATTTTACCAAACATTGGCTTCGATTTACAACTCGATTTAGGGTATGTTAAATCTTTATGATCGGATAGTTAGATTATTATTGGAATAATATGGTTTTCGTAGTCATACCTGACACATGAATTATTTAGGGTGCTGATAAAGAGACACCGGTACAATGGGCGAAAAATGTTCATACAGGCCGTATGACTTTGGCAGTGGTCATATCATACGGGTTGTATGATTTGGCGAACACCAGCTCATACAGACCCGTATGGCCACTGGTGTCTGGATAGTATGTGTGTGACTCTGTGGTGTTTTTTTAACTTCTCACCATTATCTATAAAGACTTTAAGGTTTTTGAACAATAACTGTTTCATGTCAACCCGACCCGACCCGTTTCAATCCGCACGAAACAAGCTGTTTTGACCTGTTACACAACCCACCCGGCTCGCCCTTTCCCACCTCTATGTAAAGGTAAAAACAACCAACTAGGAAACATGAGAATTCTTTGATAGAACTCAACATTTTGCCACTTCTAGTGTTGCAAAACCTCATTGATGGTATTAAATAGCTAATTCCTTTGTTTGTGATTTTTTAGACATACCAATCCCACAATTTGACACAGTTACCTTGGGTGGGCCCGCTTCCGGGAGATATAGCCGAAGTCGAAGCATACTGTAGAATTTTTAGAGCTGCAGAAAGCCTTCACAATGCATTAATGGACACATTATGCAACCCACTTACAGGTGAATGCAGTGTTTCATATGCTTTCCCTTCAGAAGACAAACCATTACTTGAAGATAAGATAGTATCTGTTCTTGGTTGCATGATCTGCCTGCTGAATAAAGGGCGCGAAGATCTGTTATCTGGTAGATCATCTGTTATGAAATCATTCAGTGATTCAGATGTAGATGTGATGGAAGATAAGCTTCCACCACTCACTGTTTTCAGACGTGAAATGAAACGGTATTGTGAAAGTTTACACATTGCTCTTGAAATCTTCCTAACACCAGATGATTCGAGGAGTCGGGTTGTTTGGAGGAAGCTTCAAAGGCTGAAAAGTGTTTGTTATGATTCAGGTATGCCCCGGGGAGATGATTATCCACCTCAATCGTTGTTTGCTAACTGGAATCCTGTTTATTTATCCACCTCAAAAGAAGATATTGAATCTAGTGACTCTGAAGTTGCTTTCTGGAGAGGTAGTCAGTTGACAGAGGAGAGTCTAAAGTGGTTGCTTGAAAATGGCTTTAAAACGATTGTTGATCTTAGAGCAGAAAGCGTGAATGATGTATTCTATGAAACCGCATTGCAAGATGCACTTTGGTCTGGGAAAATCGACCTGGTCAAGCTTCCGGTTGAAGTAGGGACTGCCCCATCAACAGAGCAGGTTGAGACATTTTCAACCTTAGTTACTGACTCGAGGAGAAAACCGATCTATCTTCACAGTAAAGAAGGCGTTTGGAGAACGTCTGCAATGGTTTCTAGATGGAGACAGTACATGTCTCGATTCAGTTCACCGAGTAATAATAAGACTCAAGATCAACTGTCAGAAGATAAATCACAAATTTTGGAAGAAGATAATGAAGAATCTTTAACCACTGAAATCTTGAATAATATTGATGATGATCAAGAAGGAGTTCTGGTTGATATATCTATCAATCCTATTGAATCCCAGTTACCACCCTGCAATGTTTTCTCCAGAAAAGAAATGTCCATGTTTTTTAAAAATAAATCGCGTTCCCCTTCGACATACTTCACTTTTGAACGCGCAAGATTGGAGAAACAAATGAGATCGGGTAAGAAACAGAACTACAACTACAACGGGTCGCTTTTTACTGAATCAACAAATGGTTTAGCAAGCAATGGGAGTTTATCTAATGTGGACAATGCCCTACAGAATCATGATCATTCGCGTTCCAGTTTGACAGAATTCAATGATGCGGATAGGCATGTGGCGCGTGTCAGGCGAACAGATAGTGTAGAGGGATTAAGCAATGAAGATTCAGAACCGGTTGAGGGGAATATGTGTGCTTCAACAACTGGTATTGTAAGAGTCCAATCAAGAAAGAAAGCAGAGATGTTTTTGGTGAGAACAGATGGGTTTTCTTGCACTAGAGAAAAAGTAACAGAATCTTCATTGGCTTTCACTCATCCTAGCACCCAACAGCAGATGCTGATGTGGAAATCATCACCTAAAACTGTGTTACTGTTGAAGAAGCTTGGTGAGGAATTAATGGAACAAGCTAAAGAGGTATTTCCATCACAATTTTTTATAAAAAGAATAGTTATTTCATTTAGATTGGTGTTCTTTTTCTCATGGTTGCAGTGAAGATTATGATCTAGGGATGCTAAATGAGTCGTGTTCACTAGTTGACGGGTTGAAACCGACACGAACCCGAAAATGTTACACAAAATGAACACAACAAACATATTTGCGGTTTGACACAAACACGACCCGTTTAACCCGAAACATGTGCCATCTAGTCCTGCTAGACAGGTCGTGTTCGTGGGTTGGCGGGTCGAACCCGGCACGAACCCGAAAATCATGTCATACACTTGAACCCGAACATTACACGTGTATTCGCTGGTTGACATGAATACGACCCATTTAACCCGAAAAAACAATATTTTTTTTGCTTATTAATACTTTATAATTACAAATTGACATATATTTTTTTAAGTAATTAGGTGTAAACTATTCCAATTTATATTTGAACCTTTAAAGTTTGGCATAAAAAGTACCTAAATAGTTTAGTTTATTACATAAAACACATTTAAAAATATATATATAAATATAAATGGGTTAAACGGGTCAACCCGTGAACCCATCGGGTTGACATGAACACGAGCCACTTAGCTAAACGTGTTCACGGGTTCGACTCGAATCCGTGTAGAATAAACCCAAAATTTTGTGTTAGGTTCGTATCGTGTTTTCTTGTCGTTTTAGAAATTCACATCCCTAGGGCCATCTGTCATTGATGTTAGCTTAAATAACACAATGTTACAATTAAACTACATATATACTTTACATTATGGATTTTCTGACTGTAGCTTTTGCATGAAACATAGGTTACCTCTTTCTTGTATCACCAAGAGAATATGAATGTTCTTGTGGAACCCGAGGTTCACGACGTTTTTGCAAGAATACCAGGGTTCGGGTTTGTACAGACCTTCTACAGTCAAGATACTAGGTATTGTCATCATACAAATCAGAGATAGCAATTTCGACCCATCTACTTATGTACCGGTCGATTTGGGCAATCTCCACCCATCTACTTAATGCATAAAACCTCCTGACTTGATATGTATATAAAGTAACCCGTTTTGACCAAACCCGTAATCTGACCCATATTTCTCACCTTAATATAGTGATCTTCATGAGAGGGTAGATCTGATTGCGTGTTTGGGTGGAGACGGGGTTATTCTGCATGCATCAAACTTGTTTAGAGGTGCTGTTCCCCCTGTTGTATCATTCAATCTTGGATCTCTTGGTTTTCTCACTTCTCATTCTGTAAGCATCTTGCTCAACTTAGCGCGATAAAACAACCATTTTTTTTTATAAAAATGGTTTGTTAATAGATAGATTTATGTGTACAGTTTGAAGACCATAAGCAGGATCTGAAACGGGTCATTCATGGAAACAACACGCTGGAAGGTGTTTATATAACTCTTAGAATGCGCCTTCGTTGTGAGATATTTAGAAATGGGAAAGCAATGCCCGGAAAAGTTTTTGATGTTTTGAACGAGGTTGTTGTTGATCGAGGTTCTAACCCGTATCTTTCCAAAATCGAGTGCTATGAACATGACCGTCTTATAACTAAGGTTAGTTATGAATCATGGGTTGGTTGCTATGTCAGATAAATAGCAACCAACATTTATTTACCTGTAAAAAAGCTGACATGGCGCATACTGATGATAATGCTCCATGTCATATGCCACATGTCTTTGACCTGTTTGACCCAAATGGTCAAATTTGTTTAATCGAACAGGTACAAGGTGATGGAGTCATAGTGGCAACACCTACCGGGAGTACAGCTTACTCTACGGCTGCAGGCGGTTCCATGGTATGCTAAAAAAATATATAACTTACAGTAGGGTTGCAGGAAGCTTATAATGTCAGGGCATTTTATGAATGCAGGTTCATCCAAATGTTCCGTGCATGCTTTTTACACCAATCTGTCCACATTCCCTCTCATTCAGACCTGTTATACTTCCTGACTCTGCGCGTCTTGAACTAAAGGCGAGTCAACGCGCTCTCATGCAGTTTGACTTCATTACAAATGCTGCATTTTATCATACAAAATTTTGGTTGTTTTAATGGCAGATACCAGAGGATGCACGAAGTAATGCTTGGGTATCATTTGATGGGAAGAGAAGGCAACAACTTTCGAGAGGAGACTCAGTGCGTATATGCATGAGTCAGCATCCGCTTCCAACGGTCAACAAGTTTGACCAAACGGGCGATTGGTTTCGTAGTTTGATTCGATGCCTGAATTGGAACGAAAGACTAGATCAGAAGGCTCTCTGATCCACATTTAGATTTTTTTTACCAAATTTATTGTAAATCTACTGTACATATATACAGGTCAGCCAACACAAATACATATGGAATCTAGAACTTATACAATACAAGATGTAAGTGATTATAAATGTATAGCCATTACTATGGGAAAATGGTTTTAATTTCTGATGATGTGGTATGTCCTGCAGTAATGTAGATCAAGTTATTATAACTCGTACTTTTTAATCGGTTTGGTTTGTGACGTGTAGCAGGATGAATGTAACAGAAGGACCGGGCAGCCTTCTGTAGTTGATGAGGATAACTGGAGTGACTGGTTTCCATACTGCTGTTACATTCCCACTTTTATGGTCTGAATAATATGTTATATAGTGCTTTATTATGGGTGTCTATTGTTGATGTATTTGTTTGTAGTTATTTGTGACTGTAAATAGGGTTCACCAATGCTGTTGATGTTCCTTTATTTAAAATTTTTGATTTTGATAGAAAGTTGTCAAATTGAATTGATGATATCAAGAGGTGAAGAAAAGTCAATTCTATTTTAAATTATTATATACTTGAGATGTGTGAGTCTTATGACATAGATGGACCATCACTTTAAGAAAAATAAAACAATAAACATAATAAACTTTTGTAAAATATTATATGAATAAGAAACTAACAGAAGTACTATACAATATATCACGAGATAATTGATAAGCCAACAGAAACGAGTACCGTGTTGCAAATTATCGCTGTCGCAACATCGCGCGGGTTTCCTACTAGTGTGTGTGTGTATTAACGATAAACTCATACACACACACTCTCTAAATCTACTCCTAATTCACACCACTTGTCCACAACGGGACTAGAACCCATAAACTCTTGGGAATGGGACACCATGCAATACGCCTTGATAACATTAGGCCAAATGCCCTTTGGTCTTTGTAACTATTATATGATTGCTAGTTTTTGTGTGAAGGCCAAAAGCTAGTTTTCAGTTTAGATTCTGTATTAATTGAACCAGGAATGTAAATATATATTGATTGTGTGTAGGCTTTATATATAAAGTGTACTATTACACACATATAACTTGTAAATTATGACTATAATGATGGTAAAATGAAAGGGTAACTGTAAGACTTCCTAATTTTTATCCTAATTTTTATTCTTCACCTCACATGCAATAACCACTTTGTAACCTCATATCTAAAATCAACTTCAACCACAGTCCTCAGCATTAAACTTAGAAGGAGATTTGAAAAAAATTGTATGTTGGTACCATAAATAACAATTGGTAGACATAATTGTTCCGAAAAAGAGTGGCTTTCCAGTGCAACAACTACGGATTTCAATACTTGCCTTGGATAAACATTTGACACAATCCGCCTTCGATAGATCCGGAGTACACTGCATAGCCACGTACAGAGCGAGTTCATCCCCGTCATAGTTTACATTTCCTCTCGCATATTTCCTAAGAGCATCACCTCCCGTTGCTTCCTCCTTTAACTTACTGATAAGAACCGGAAATACAAGGTACTGAACTTAAGATAAATAGCCAAATTTGAGATAGGCTTGATCTTCAAAATTACAAGGTTTAGAACCCTAATTTGATTAGCATACACATCGACCCTAATCTAATTGCAGGAAACATACTTTAATACTAATTATTTGGTGGGAACAGTTATGCCCATTTCCTGACTTTGAGGGTTACCCCCCATTTCCTAATTTTTTGAATCCCTTCCCTCCATTTGATTTCCCTCCAACCAGCAACCTAGCCCAACCCATTCTGACCCAGTTCTGGGTTCGTATCAATACATCCCGGCCGGTGAAACGACTTGTCCTCAAGTCGAAACGAGGGGAATTATCGTACCATGCAATAAGCCATTCTATGGTTGCCGAAATTTGTCCCTACACTAATCTTCGAGTAGTATGCTTCCCGACAAAACGAGTTTTAATAACTGTGGTCGAGTTGGGACCATATTTCTGGCCAATAAGCAGCAACTGTTTTATGTGCAAGTGGACTAGCCCACACCTGATGAGAGTAATGGTGACATCCGTTTCCAATTTTCAACATGTATGGATCAGTCCATCCACCAATTTTAGCCAATTTATCATTTTTGTCAGCCCAAGAAGTCAAGTGAACAGGAGATAAACTAGTGCGCAGCAGCTTCACGTGATTTTGGGTTTTTGCCAGATCTCCGATCTCAATGAAAGCACCAACTTCTCCTCTCCCCTTCCAATCATGGCTGCCATATGCTGTTAACTTCTTCACAGCCCCCCAATCTTCAATTCTGGTGCAATCATTGTTGTCAATTTCATCAGCGCCCATTCTGTCAATTCCGCAGACGCCACTGATTTTGTTGACGTCATCAATTCCGGATCCAAGTTGCTAAAGAGTGTCATGCTTGGACCCCTGCGGTTCCTCCATCCCCTGTTCTTCAAATTCTTCGCTGTCACAGCCAGCTCCGATTACTTGAACTTTGATTTCTTCAACATCATCCCTCAAGGATGCAAGGATGGCGTCCAGTTGTGCTGCAATGGTTGCTAACTGATCTGCTAAATTTCGGGTAGCAGGCGCCATTTGATTTCCCGGCAATGGAACCATTGATAAGAACCGGAAATACAAGGTACTGAACTTAAGATAAATAGCCAAATTCGAGATAGGCTTGTTCTCCAAAATTACAAGGTTTAGAACCCTAATTTGATTAGCATAAACATCGACCCTAATCTAATTGCAGGAAACATACTTTAATAATAATTATTTGGTGGGAACAGTTATGCCCACTTCCTGACTTTGAGGGTTACCCCCCATTTTCTAATTTTTTTAATCTCTTCCCTCCATTTGATTTCCCTCCAACCAGCAACCTGCCCCGACCCATTCTGACCCAGTTCTGGGTTCGTATCACTTACTTACCAAACTATCCATAGTCTTCTGCAACTCAACAGCTTTCACATAAGTTCTGCTCCCCAAATGGAACCACTCCCAATCATCGAGCACTGAGAGAATTTTACGACCAGTGGAGTAACGCACCATGCAAGTTACAAACGGATATTTGTCCCATGCTGCACCTTCGTTTTGTTTAGGACATTTCTTTAGAAGATGCGTGATCGAGTTCTTGACGCAACACTTGCAAAGATCAGCAAGGATGTTAGGGGGACAAAGCAAGCTGGCACTAACTTGCTCTTCGGATTTGTCGCCGGCTTGGCTATGGTAAAAACCATTGTAGCTTGAGTTCTTGATGGATGCCAAGAGTTTTGGATGGTGTTGGTTTTGAAATCACCACCTCTGCATATGTGTGTTTCCTCCCTAGGACTAGGTTGTTCAGCTATGGCCAGATTAACACCATTGATGATTTCTTGAAGAATGAACACAAATGAAGTTGTAGATTTCATTTCTATTTGTGCACACTAATTTGTCTTCTTAATTATAAACCAATATTTATAGGTGTAAAATGTAACTTATTTTAAAATTTGACTCTAAAGTTTAATAAAACGTGTTATATAAGAGAGTTTAAGTTTGCAATTCTAATGTATGTTAGGTTTGAAGTTTAATAACAACATAAAACTTACTTGTAGGGATAACTTGTTTGGTTGCTTAAATCCATTGGTAATATTCATCACTAAAATGCATTTTTGGAATAAATATATTTTCAAGTTTTTTGAATTTCCTCTAAAAAATAATAAGAAAATATTTTAATACACAAATAAAGGCTAAAGGAATATAAACTAGTTGAATACACGCGCTTCGCGACGGGTGTCAGGTCGTCTAATTTGCTCATAATAGGTTGTCACAACAACACAACCATAACGGCACTCGATATAGGCAAAGATACAAAAAAAAACTCGATTTTGAATAAAACTTTGTTTTCAAATAAATGTATATCGGAACGTTGACAAAAAAAGATTTCATAATAAGTTCGGTTCGTCACAGCACCACAATGGTAACGGCACTCGATATAGCCTACGATACAAAAAAAACTCGATTTTGAATAAAACTCCTCTTCAAATAAATTTATATCGGAACGTTAACAAAATAAAAAATAAAAACAGTCGTGCAATCCGTTCTTTAAAAAAAGTTAACGAACGAAAGCTAATAAAGGAAAACGAAATTAATAGAAAATTAAACAGGTTAAAAGCGTATATTGCATATAGTACAGGGGTAAAAACAAAAAAACATCCAAACGATTATTTTTTAGTCGTGGGGCAAAACAAAAAAATATAAATAAAAATCATGCAACGTGCCAACAGCTGAATGAGGATGGTACTATTCCATTTGAGTTTCATTTAATCTACTATCTTTTACCCCAAGCGCTTCACGGCGGGTTGGTTTAACTCATTTGCGTAAATAAAACTTACATCGAATCCCAAACTTGTTATAGTGTACGATACCGAAAAAACACTCGAATTTGAATTGAACTTAGTCTTCAATAAAATTTAAACCAGAACGTTGATCAAAAAAATTTAAGAGAACGGCGCATTCCGTTATTTAAAAAAACTTAATGAACGATAATTATCATAGAAAACGGTGTCGGGCCCATCGTTCATAAAATTTAAACGAAAACGTAGGCGCAACGGTAAAAATAATGTTAATAGAAAGGAAACATAAAGCTAGGCGCACCGATACGGATTCCGATGGTACCAATATCAACAATGATGTTGTTCGCCCATAATAGGTTCGGCTCATAACGGTACCATAACGGTAACGACATTCGCTATAGGCAACGAAAAAAAAACTTGATTTTGAATACAACTCCGTTTTAAAAAAAATTATATCGAAACGTTGACAAAAAAAAACTACAAATAGCTGCGCACTCCGTATTTTGAAAAAAGTTAACTAACGAAAGCTTTTAAAGAAAAACGAAATTAATAGAAAATGAAACGGTATAAAAACGTATATTATATACTATAAGGGTTAAAAATGAAAATGTAAAAAAAAAATATTTTAATTATGACGGGGCACTCCCCCATTGGGGGAGTTACTATTCACTCACGTTACTCTTTAATCTTAGTTTCTAATAGTTTAATATTACCTCGTAAAAAGCTAAAGATGGGAACGACGGGTAGCTTGAAACATGAAGAGATTTTTTTGGTGTTAGAAGCCTCTAGCGACAGCTAGGGTGTCCACGGTTTGGTTTAAAACCGTGAAACCGTCCAAACCGGTCATCGGTTTGGTTTCATGGTCGATTTTTTTGTGCTACTTTTGGTTGATCGGTTTTAAAAATTTTAAACCATAGCGAACGGTTTGGTTTGTGGTTTAACTATACGGACCGGACCGTTAGATTTAACTATATTTAAAAAAATTTAAATTTTTTATATTAATTATATTCAATTATCTTTATCAGCTTAAATAAAATTTTTCTATAGGTTTTTTTGGTTTGACTATCACCTTCGGTTATCAGTTTTGTATTAGTTTTTCTATAGGTTTTGTTAACTCTTCTGTCGAAATTGTTAGTAGTTTTTTTTATAGGTTTAGATTATCACTTTCTTTGCAACTTTGGATGGCATTTGAAGTTTTAGCTAGTAGTTTCTTTATTTTGATGTACTTAGGATTGTTTTTTTGAGCTTTATGAATAGCATTTGAAGTTTGGAACTTTGGACAACAAGAAGTTTGTTTTGGACTACTTATTTGGATTGTATTTTGGTTTCATATATTTTGAAAGTTTGGACAGTAGATTGTTTGTTGTAGACATCGTTTTAGATTGTATTTTTTTCCATGCAGTATTACAGTTTGGTTTTAAATTATATACATCTTTTAGCATTTTTAAATTTTGACAACTTTATGTTACAGAAATTTTAATAGTTTTATGCTAACCACTTTGTATAAAGGACCAAAAAGGCCAAACCATGAAACCAAACCGGAACCAAACCGTTAGTAATGGTTCGGTTTTGGTTTTCTTTCATAAAAAACGTTACTAACGGTTTGACCTAAAAACCGCAAAAACCGGACCGTGAACACCCCTAGCGACGGCCAACGGTAGTTAACGAAAGCTAATGGCAGTTGAACATGATGCAAGAAGGTGGACCTTGGTCGATTTTTTTCTACTGAGCAAAAGAAGTAAGCAGTGACAACACATGTGTCGGCCAAAAATGGAAATTGGATGGAGATTGATTTTGCGGCAATGGGTTTTTCGTATTCTGATCGAGAGGTCACGTGTTAAGGACGAACTTGATGGTGGTGCTCTTGATGTGAGAAAGGATATGCAATTGTACGATGGCCGGTAAGACATACATCTTGTGAGTAACTAGGGTTTGGGATAGGCAGTTGTATGTGACGGCTAGGGTTTAGAAGAGCATGTTTTTCGCTTCTATATCTCTATATTATTTCTCTATATATAATCATCTCCTTATCACGATTAACATGTAAGACATCTTACATTACATCACTATTAATAAGCAGCTTTATAAATATTATTCACACTAATGGTTTTCTTTATCCTTTATTATTATTATTGTTATTTTGTGATTTGTTTTATAATTTTAATTTTATTATTGTTTTGTTAATATTGCTATTACTATTATTACTACAATTATTATTGTTATTATTGTAATTTTTGTTAATATTATTATTCTTTTGTTATTTTCTCGTTAAAGAAAGCCCCTACTACCTTTTTCAGGTCAACGGAATGACTGATTTGACACTCATTTTCATAAAATGTACATGTGTGATGTGTACCATGGATGTGAACAGGTGTCATCTTTTTAGACACGATACGGCTTTATCTTTTACTTTTGTGTAGTTAAACCTAATATTGTTGTAAATACATTTTTTTTATTTTGTATCCTACAACTATTCTACTGCATCTAATGGGGAAAATTCCTAGTATAGATTTATATCGAACCAAAATAGAAAAGCAAACAAGACATGAAGAGAGCACCGAATGGGGCTCTCGAAAATGAGACCCTCCCTCGCATCCCTTGGTCAATTAAGAGATTATTCAAACGTGCATGGCTTGATGTTCATTTGTAGGAAGATAATACTTGTAAATATGGGTGTTCATTATTCATTTTGAAACCGATTAAAGTGAAAGCTGAACTGAACCGAAATTGTAATTAGGTTTCTGGTTTTCAAAATTTCGAATTTGGTTTTTATACACAAACAATTATCAACTCTTATGAACAGTGATTTTAATAATTCTTTATTAAAAACTTTTATGATAAAAGTAAAATGAAACCACACATAACCAAGGACGAGTCATGGCTCAATGGTTAGCTTCTGACCCTCACACCCAGACTACCTAGGTTCGAACCCCCCCCCCCCACCACTTTCTTTTTGTTGGCTACCCGGGTTAGCTCCTGACGTACGGATGCACTACACGCCGATTCCGTTTGAATTAAAAAACAATGATTGTTGACTAAGCATTTATCTCAAGTTGGGATATGTTTTTTTTGTGACATACTTATTTTTATCTGCATTTCGGTATAAATTTTATTCAAATACGAGCAGGTTTACGTTTCAACGTAAATTTTATTCAAAACCAAGCATGGTCAAATATAATACATTTTTAATTCTTTTTTCAAGTACGCTTTTGTGTTTCTTAACACTCATGTTTACAACGACTTGTATTTTTCTTGATTTCTGAATGTACTGTTGCGATATGCTTTTTTTTATCTACGTTTTGATATCTAGAATCGAGCCGCTGTAACTTCATATGCTTCTGTTTACGTGTAACCCAACAAACCGAATAAACACAATCAAACCAAATTCGAATTCGACTTCCGATTCAATTTTGAACTACCTGATTTGATTCGTTTGCGGTTTGGACCAAAAAAAGGTTTTCAAATTGAACAAATCAAACCGTATAAACTGAAAACCAAAGCAATAAACACCCCTACTTGCAAAATTAGTAATAAAGATTTACTTGGCAAAACATAGTAAAAATACTTGCACTTTCTTGTTATTCATTTACTTTAAAAAAGTTTGCTTCAAAAATTGTAACATCTGGACACTTTTATTGCTTATTACTTGATTGATTAGAAGTATTTGATTTAATATTGTTGATAACACTGAATGAGGGCGCCATTTGTCACAATTGTGTGAGTACTCATTTACTTTCCCCGCATCTCTTTTTTCACCTAATAAATAAGTTTATTTCCCGCTTCTATTTCTTAATTCTTAAATCTTTATACCATAATTTTCTTTTTTCACTTTTTTTTCTTCACCTAATAAATAGTAAGTTTGTTTCTCGTTTCTCTTTCTTAATTTTTAAATCTTTATTACTAACTATCTAATATTTATTTGATATTTTCTTTATTTAATTAATATATGAGTTTCTAGGTACTTGTGTAATACACGAGTTTGCCTTGAGAATAAGATGATCGAAGAATTTGACATTGAAAATGTGAACACAATATTGAAATAATACATTATTTTTAAATAGTTAATTATTATCCTAAAAGAAAGTTACTTGTTATCCTAAAAATATGAAATTTCCCAAAATAGTTGCATTAATCTATAGTTAAAATACATTTTGTGAAAGTATTAATAGTAATGATATTCTTATTTTATTATAATAAATAACTTTATGTGTCACGTGTCGACTTATGATGAAATTTAAATTTTTGTTTATCGTCTCTCTCTCCTATAAAATAATTTTCTCTTCTATTAAATGATAATGATTTTAAATAAGTAAATAATTAAATATTTAAAATTATTTATAATATTTCATTAAAAATTACTAAATCATAAGAAGATTTCAATTATATCTTATTTTAAAATATAATTTTATAATTATTAAATCATCATTATTTGTTTTTTTATAATTCTTAAATATCAATTATTTTCTTATTTCATCAATGTCTGATGACATCAACATACAAATTTTCATAGAAACTGATGGTTTACAACAAATTAGATTTATTCAACCCATGTAATAAATAGGTTTCTGACCTAGTTAATTTAATATGTAGTTAAAATACATTTATGTAATTAGTTTAGTTAAAACAAAACACTTAATTAATTAATTACTATAATAATAAAGATGTAAACAAACATAAATACGTAACACATCCAACCCAAGTAGGGATGAGATCGGTACCATACCGGTACTAAAAATACCAATACCGAATTTTTGGAAAAGTTGGTACCGAATACCGTACCGAGTTTATCGGTACGGTACCGATAGATATCTTTAGATGGTATCGGTACCGGTACTAAAAATACCGAACCAAATTTTTGGAAAAGTGGGTACCGAATACCATACCGAATCTATCTGTACGGTACTTGGTACCTGGTACCAAATGCTCATCCCTAAACCTAAGACACTTATTAATATATATATAAAAATCATAAAGTCAGAAGAAAATATCAACAATGCTTAACCTCTTTTTAAGTTTAGGAACCGCAAGTCTCCATTGTGTTCGAGTTTATTTGGTCTGTTACGAGCTTAATGTGTAGATCTTGAGCTTGACTCGTAAGTAATTTTAATGCTCGAGCTCAGCTCGATTTTGACTGGTTTATTTCTTATTAAATATTTTGCTTGTATACACATATAACTATATATATTTATAATTATAATTATGTTTGTTGATTTTTTTTAAACAACTTTGATACAGTCGTATGAATGAGTCCGGCAAACATCCAGATCGATCAAATAAACAAATGAAACTGATAATAGAAGCATCTCTTTGAACTCTTATTTGAACTTTGAATTTGGTACCACTTTTAGAAAAGTAAATAACGTTTGAAGTTGGTAATGGTACAACTTCTATGCTCATCAATCGGTTTCAAATCGATACTTCTGTCCCCGACCCAAAGATTTTTTTCTACCAAAATTCAACAACAAATCATTATTAATTAGAAAGTGGTATGATTTTCAATTATATATATATATATACACACACACACATATATATACACCTAGGTTAGAAGCCCATGTATTACATGGGTTGAATAAATCCAAACTGTTGTAAACCAGTAGTTTTTATGAACATTTGTATGTTGGATGTTATCAGCCATTGGTGAAATAAGAAATAATAAGTTTTAATAAATTGTCAATAACAAATAATGAAGATTTAAGAATTTTAAAATCATATTTTAAAATAAGATATAGCTGAAATCTTCTTATGATTTAGTAAGCTTTAATAAGTTATTAGAATGAGATGATTTATATTTTATATATATAATTATTTAATAGGAGAGAGAGAGACGAGAAACAAAAAATTATTATAACTTAATTATTTATGATCATTATTATTTAATAAGAGACAGACGAGAAATAAAAATTAGATTTCACAAGAAGTCGACACGTGTCCTCCTTGTTAAAATAAGATTTTTAGTGTAACAGAAAGCAATATACATTTTGAATGAGAAAAAAATGGATAATAGTGAGTAGTTATGAATGACTAGAGAACCACTAAAGCCTTCTGGTGGAATGGTAGTCCTATGACTTTTCAAATGGAAGGTCATGTGTTCGAGTCTCGCTTGGGACAAATTATTTTAGGTTGAGCCAGTAGGTTTTTTCAGTTGTGGGTTTCCTCATAGGTGGGTCCCGGGTTCGAGTCCGCTGCGGTTACAACCCATTGGGAAAGACATGCATGACTCACAGAAACAACCAGCTCCCGATGGGAGTTAGGGGTTTAAGAAAGTCGTCTTTCAAAAAAAATAATAATAACATAAAGTAATGTTTAAATGCGATAGATTACGTAAATCACTAAAATAAATTGATTTTAAACACCGAACAAACTTCACTACTTGATATATGCTCTTCGTTTTAAATTAAATTAGCATGTGAGAAATTTGGTGGTTTGGGGTGGGAAGAATATATAAATTTGGTGAGAGTTGGGAGGGATTCGATTTCTAAATTTCAAATTTAGACGCTTAATATGCGCTCTTCGTTTTAAACTTTTCCTTTTCCATATTGTTACTTCACTTCATTGTTTATACTACACTTTATCTTTTTGAGAAAAAAATAAAATAAAATACATTTCTAAGTTTAAGAAAAAGGTTTCACAAAATCTCGTCCTATGATACGCGGGTCACTTCGTGGTGATTGATCCAAAGCACAATTTTACTACATATACAATTGATAAACACATGACACATGCACTCCCTTATGTATTTTTGCCTCTGGATTTGTTCATTGAATCTTGGTTTAATTTGGTTGGTGTGCACCACATCAAAACCCTTAAACCAATATTTTCAATAGTTATTCTATTGTATGTTCTTTAATTTGATATAAGCATTTCCATATAAATTTAAAAAAAAAATATTTTGTTACCTGGTCTAGTGCTCTGTCTGAATCCAAGTTAACAACTAAAGGGAGAGGGAGGAGGGAGGGGGTCAGAGATGGTGTTCTACGTTTGGATTTTCGTACGACATCGAATGAAAAATGTGAAGAGGGAGGAGGAGAGAAAGAAAAGAGAGGTGAGAGAATGTAAGTTGGGGCCGTCTATTTCCCCTCATCTTCGAAGGTGCTCTTACAATGATGAAATTTATTCAATTATCTCCAATAACGTGCCAAAGATTAAACTATTGAACAAGATCAAGAAAAGTAAATAAATAAAAAATGGCCCATGCATCATCGAGCCATGAATCAAGAACTCAAACAAGGTTAAAATTTTAAATAACTTAAAAAATAAAAGATAGAAAGTAAAAAATATCACGAAAGAGATTAAGAATTTTATAAAACTTGCATTTTTATAACACAATTCATATGCTTTGAGGTACTTCATAAAACAAACTAGAATTTATAAAAGTTTACAGAAAATATCTAACAAAATTTGGTTGAAAAAATATTTAATAATAAAAGTCTTTCAAACATTTTAATTGTGTATATATTAAACTTAACAACTCATGTTTGATTCTTTAAACTTGTAACATCCAATCAAATCACCTTCTAAATCGTAACCCTACCCAAAATTCTAGACTCGTTGGCCGGTAAATATTACCGTTGAAGCGAATACACGCATGTGAGTCGCTCCAAATAAGGGTTTGTTACGTCTTTTCGAGTCGCCGGTCGCCACCACCGGGCATATTCATCCCCAATCCCTCCGGCAACCTCTTTCCCCTAATTTAACGCCATTTCGCAGAACCGCCATTCAATCATTGACGATTGTGACCGATTACTCGGTTTTTCCTGCCGCCGTACTGCTGTTATGACCACCGCCACCTCCACCGCCAGGTGTATGTTTGTTTTCTAATTTTATTATAGAGTGTGTGTGTATATATGCATCCTTTGTGCGGTGCTCCCGCCGATCATAACAATTCGATGCCACCGGCTACTCCGTCGTCCTCTGCCGCCGTGGGATCGGAATCTTTCAAGCGCATACATCCTAACAATAGCAGCAACAACCATACGGTGTCAGATGTTGTACAGAAACCGGTGATGAGGTTGACAAGTGGAGATCAGATAGATGTGAAGATCAATGATATCGTTGGGGATGGAATATCAGGAATGTTGAGTAAGTGGGTGAATTATGGTAAAGGATGGAGACCTAGGTGGTTTGTGTTGCAAGATGGAGTGCTTTCGTACTATAAGATCCATGGACCTGATAAGATTGTGGTTAGTAAGGAGACTGAGAAAGGGGCTAGAGTCATTGGCGACCGGTTGTCTCGGCACCGTAATTCCGGCTTTCAAATTGCCAGTTCTCATCATCATCCCAATCCAGTTGGTGAAGTGCATCTCAAGGTCAATTCTGTCTTTATAAAATATTCATTTAATTTCAATGATCATAAACCCTAGTTTCAGCATATATTATTATGTACTTACCTATGATTGTGTTTGCGATATTAAAACTGTGAGGAGGTCTCCTTATTGAGTGTACATTATGAGATTGTTTTCTGTTATATTTTCTAGGTTTCGTCTATTCGTGAAAGTAGGTCAGATGACAGAAGATTTTCGATTTTTACTGGGACAAAGAGGCTGCATCTGAGGGCAGACACCAGGGATGATCGGATTGCGTGGATGGAAGCTTTGCAGGCTGTGAAGGACATGTTCCCTCGAATGTCTAACAGTGAATTAATGGCTCCTATAGGTGGCATTACTGTATCGACGGAAAAGTTGAGGAGACGGTTATTGGAAGAAGTTGTAAGTGAAGCAGCAATTCAGGACAGTGAAAATATTATGAGGAGTGAGTTTTCAGCAATGCAGGATCAATTAGTGCTTCTTAA
Organism: Smallanthus sonchifolius; assembly: GCA_023525975.1. Lineage (NCBI taxonomy): Eukaryota > Viridiplantae > Streptophyta > Magnoliopsida > Asterales > Asteraceae > Smallanthus > Smallanthus sonchifolius. The sequence continues at coordinate 81,783,141 of CM042032.1, read as the reverse complement.
GCAGAAGCATTTGCTTCTCATGGACACACTGCGTATGCTAGAGGTACATGTAATATCTCATTTTCATTGAATGATCATACTTTTGGGTTTTGCTCAAGTTTCTTCTTATTTAAGTTTTACACCCTTCGTCTTCACTAGTTGCACACATAACTTATTCTTAGCACGTGGGACATGGGTAGGTCATAATTTTTGTTTATCTGGATTTGTAGTGATGAATGCATGTATGTTGAAACCCTTTGGTGTAATTTAGGATGGCAGTTCTTGACACTACCCAAACCACATACGAAATGGGTTGACATGAACCCGCCACAAAACTATGTTGGGTCAAAAATGGGTTGACACAAAAACATTTTGGTTGGGTTTGGGTCAACCTGCTAATCTGAAATTGACCTGTTGAACAGTTTATAATATGGGATCATATTTAAAATTAGAAGTAGTATAACCTAAGCAAGGCCAGAAAATCATCGAATTCTATTAATATCTTACTGTAACTGTATGATGCATTGTGTTAAGACCACCAATTCTATTAATCATTTTCAAGTTTTAGTAATATATTTTCTGTTGCTTGTAGACAGAAAAGGTTGACCTTGAGAACACAGTAGTAGATGAGAGCCAAAGGCAGTCAAAGGAAGTTGGGACTACCTCAAGGCTAAGGCAAGAGAAATATAGTGGTATGTTTGCATAGTTGTTCTACTGAGACTAATTGATTTCTTTATAATGCTACTTACTTCTAAGATTGTTTTTTCTCCCTACAAGGAATAGATTATCATATGGTTTGTCGGTTGTCTAGGAAGACATCATACTACCTAGTCTTGTCACATCGTGGATGTGTATCAATATGGGTATGCTTAGGTAGAAGTTTGAACTCTGAATTGACCGCGATGTTATAATTATAAATGAAAGAATTTAGGGCCGTCATGTAAGTTGTCATAGTATTTTATTACCTTTTCTTCTGTGACATTGATTGTCAGATTTAAGCAAATGAAGCTGTCATATTCACAATAATATTTGATTAAACATACTTAAAGCAAAAAGGGGACTTCCAACTCCAAACAAGTTGTTTTGTATTATGTCTTAGAAGTAAAATGCTGATGAATCATAGATGAGGAAAGGAAAATATGGGAATTGTAGAAGAGATTGAAGATTTTTTCTTTATGAAATTTTGTATTATTTTCTAGGCTTTCTTCATCTCTTTTAGATCGTTGATATGTTATTTATGCTTTGTATCCTTATTCATAACCTGAGATGGACTGCAAATTGTGAAAACCACATTGGACATATGTAGGTTAAGATGACATGGAAAACTAATCACTTTCTGTATAATTGAAGAATATGAACAGTATTTGAGTTGCTTTACTGCCTTTCTTCTTTTATTTTATATTTTATGTTAATTGTTAGAAGCAAGTCCAAGTGAATCAGAGGATGATAATGAAAGGGGAGATGCTGCAGAAGAAGAGTCAGATGATGAAGATAATGCCTTCTTTGACACCCGGGACTTTTTATCACAGAGTTCTTTTAAAAGCAGTGGGTCTGACATGAGGTCACCATCTTTTACATCTGATGATGAAGACCTTCAAGTTAATGAACCAGAAATTGATGCTTCGATTAGATCGTTTGGTACTAATTTTCCTCTTGTTAAAAGACGGAAGAAGCTGCCAGATCCTATTGAAAAAGAGAAGGGAGTAAGTCTTTGGTCAATGATCAAAGATAATATTGGAAAAGATCTTACCAAAGTGTGTCTTCCCGTATACTTCAATGAACCTTTATCTTCTCTGCAAAAATGTTTTGAAGATTTGGAGTACTCTTATCTTCTTGATCGGGCGTATGAATGGGGCAAAAGGGTGAGTTTGTTTAATGAATATGACGCTATTAAAGTTGACCTTCATGAGGTAGCTTTTAATTTGAAAATATCACAAGAATATATATAAAAAATGGAGGAAATATATGAAATCATTAAAGCTCCCTGAAGTCACATTATGTAAAATCTATTATCCATGTACTTTATCCCCATTATTAACTGAAAATTTGAATGCTTTTGCTTTGTCATCTTATTATCTGCTTGAATGACTCCGCTATATTCTTCTTACATTTGGGTCTCACCAACTTACTATCAAATCTGTTTTAGGGTAACAGCCTTATGCGGATTTTGAATGTGGCTGCATTTGCAGTATCTGGATATGCTTCCACTGAAGGAAGAAACTGCAAACCGTTCAATCCATTGCTAGGGGAGACTTATGAGGCAGACTATCCAGATAAAGGCCTTCGGTTTTTTTCTGAAAAGGTTTACATCTTCCAAAGACCATAAATTATTATCTTCCATATCATGTTCTATTTGCTCAGAGTGTCAGCTCATTAGTGTGGAATATTCTGTTAAATTCTTTAATTACTTGGTTTTACTGTTGCTACAGGTCAGTCATCACCCAATGATTGTAGCATGTCACTGTGAGGGTACAGGATGGAAATTTTGGGGAGATAGCAATTTGAAAAGCAAATTTTGGGGTCGTTCAATTCAGGTTGACCCTGTTGGGGTTTTAACTTTGAAATTTGATGATGGAGAAGTTTTCCAGTGGAGTAAGGTATTGCATAAATTTTTATCAAACTTTCCAATCTTTCATAAGATTTATCTAACGTTGCATCTTGTTTCAGGTTACAACATCCATATACAACCTTATTTTGGGTAAACTTTATTGTGACCACTATGGCACTATGCGTATCCAAGGAAACCAAAATTATTCTTGTAAGCTGAAATTCAAAGAGCAGTCTATCATAGAGCGGAACCCACATCAGGTTTTTTTCTGTCATTTCTTTTTCAAGTTTTATTCTTCTAAACGACCATTTTTTTATCTTATTGTTGGTTTGCTGTTACTTTCTTATGGTGTTTACAACTTGGTAGAAATTGATTCTCTTAATAAGTATGCCATTTCATTATTAATTTAATCTTGATGCAGGTACAAGGTGTTGTTCAAGATAGAAGTGGAAAAACTGCAGCAACTTTAATTGGCAAATGGGACGAAAGCATGCATTTTGTGAACGGAGACTGTTCTGGAAAAGGAAAAGGTGACCCGTTTTCAGATGCTCAGCTGCTATGGAGAAGAAGCAAACCTCCAAAGGTTCCCACAAGATATAACCTAACCCGCTTTGCTATTACTTTAAACGAGCTTATCCCTGGACTAAAGGTAAAACTCACTCACTTGGAAACTCGATGTTTCTTCTAGTTAAGATGTTTTAATAGTATATTTGTTTCAGGAGAAGCTTCCACCAACCGATTCAAGGCTAAGACCAGATCAAAGGTGTTTAGAAAATGGCGAGTATGAAATGGCTAATGCAGAGAAGCTAAGACTCGAGCAACGTCAGCGACAGGTACCCCTTTATACAAAGTATTAGAGATAATATATTAGTTAGGGTTTATTGTATTTGTAAGAATCTTTATCATAATTATGAGATATGATTTGAAACCAATATCTGGTGGCAAGAGCAGCAAAGAGACATAGAAAAGGAGATAAAAGAAGAAGATGAGAACCGTAAGGGCTCCGATACTATATAGAATAATGAAAACCCGTAAGATAATGTATTATTGAACTATTTATAGGTGTACAATGAGGATATATAGTGAAGACCTAATCAAATCATATCTCTTAATTATGATAAAGATTCTTACAATCAACCCTAACTAATATATTATCTCTAATACCTTGCTTCTACAAGCCGTTCTTAAACGGTATGCAACCCTACTTGACCATGATTTATATCGTTATTGTAATATGATTCAGGCTAGGAAAATGCAAGAGAGAGGGTGGAAACCGCACTGGTTTGCAAAGGATAAAGCAAGTGATACTTTTGTTTATACCGGGGGTTATTGGGAGGCCCGAGAACAAGCAAAGTGGGATTCATGTCCTGATATTTTTGGGCAATTTTCTTCAGATCAAACATTAGACTGAGTCAAGCTTATTCAATATATGTTCTCTCTGCCTCTTTGCTCACACGTTTCTTGACGGAAGATTATGCATTCGCTGATGACAGGATCCGTGAATACGCTTTCAGAAGTATGTTTTTGCTTCTCTTTTTGTGTGATATTTTCTATACTCCCCATTCCCCTGCCTTGTACTTATTTGTTTCGTATAGTTTCCTTCATACAGTCCTTGATTTTTGGTCCTTTTTTTATACATGTTCTATTGGGTATCGACATGGAATAATGTCCCCGAGGTCATATTCATCACTCGTTAAATATGTTCTATACAGGTCGAAAATGTGACTATTTGATTCTTTTTAATACAAGTCGGAAATACGACTATTTGTTGATCTTTACCGCGTTGCAAACTGGTTTTGAAGCTTTTAATGTTTTTGCTATCATGGTCAATTCACAAAGTATCTGACACTTGGCCTGTTATGTTAAGATCATATCAGACCCATGACTACTACTACTAATGACAGATATAGCCACAAAGGCTTGAAATGCATTTGACCTGATTGTCTTACGCGCCATTGATCTACTCGTGGACGATCGCGTTTATAATACTGTAGACCTTTGGTTGAATCTCTTAAGTGTGGAGATGTTTAGACTAGTTTTGGACTATTTGCTTGCGCTTTGATGACACCTGACACCGTCCAGATAAACTGAATAACCAGGAAACCGACTTGATGAACAAGTCTACATATAATGGCCAAGCAAACGGTTTGAACCAAACTCGCTTGATCATCCAGACCGATGGCTCAAACAAACTAATTATACTGTCCACACAGATGTTGGTCCGTGCATAAACCATTCTTTCATATGGGTCAATGCTATCCCAGACAAGGGATGGTCTAGACCCAATATGAAAGTACTTTTGATCCGTTCTTTCATATGGGTCAACGCTATCCCAGACAAGGGATGATCTAGACCCAATACGAAAGTACTTGTGATCGACATTAAATATAAGCTGGGAAGACTAAAAAGGACAACGGTGTGAATCCGTACTTGCTAAGTGCATTCCTTAAAGACTATGCTCTACATTACATATAATTTGACAGGACCAAAATGGACTATAGTCTGAATCCATACTTGTTAGAGTGCCTTTCTTCATACTCCGAGGTACACTATATTTAAGGATGGCTCTCCTAAAAGGTTAACACAATCAATACCCTACTAAGACATGTTTGTACCCATTACAATGTTCACCATAAATGCCGAGGTACACTATGTAAGGGTGGCTCTCGTAGCAGGTTAACACAATCACTTTGAATAATATACTTAAGTTAGTCAGGTTAACACAATCATTTGTGCTTTGTTTGTAGGAACACCAAAGACATCTGATCGCATGTCGAAGTTCAATCAAAAATATGTTTTTAGCTACCTCAGACTGTAGTATATGAAGTAGGCTTGTCGTATCCACATAGAATTCGTGAAGAGTGTTATTGTTTACTAAAGACTACTCTAACACTATGAAATTAAAACTTGATTTTGATTTGGTTGTGAGAACGGTTGTAAAAGCAACAAACTTGAATTGATTAGAAAACAATTGGAGAAAAGGGTTCGCTCCCGGGTTTCAGATTGTGAAGACGAAAGGAGAACCTAGTCTGTACCAATTGGAATTCACATAGACATGATTCGTTATACTACTTAAGTTTGGTAAATAGTTACAAGTCAGATTATTTGAGTGTACTGATTCATAATTAGAAAACCGAGTAATTGACACAAGTTGAATTCCCAACTATTTAACTACCAGTTCAAAGACTAAAACCAGACTACATTCAATGGTTCACGATTAAATATAGAAGTATTACAAACCAAGTAACTGATGAACACAACAAATCTCACAAAATCAAACTGTTTAAACAAACTCAAATAAACAAGAGAAAATAACTAACCAAAAGTTTGTCAAATTCTAATCCAATATCAAGTATGAACCGGTTGAATCCATCTACTAACACAATCTTACACTCGGGAATAATTAGGGGTGAATTAGTCGTTCATCTTCATCATAGCAACTTCAAATCTTGATTCGGGAATTGAAATCATGGATGGAATGGTGTTTGGGGTGATTGAGAACCCTCAAAACTGACCTTTTTCATCTGGAATTTGCCCAAAGGAAGTCCCCTCGAAACCCTAGCATTAGGGTTGATATAGGGCTAAAATTCCTCAAAATCCGGCCTTAAACAGACTTTGGGCGTATGGTACGCCCAAAACTCAAGTCATACACCCCTAACCTTCTATAAATGATGCCCAAAACACTCGATTCTATACGCTGGCTGTGTTGGGCGTATGATACACCCATTTGGGCGTATGGAAAACCCAAACCCAAAGTTTGGGTTTCTCCTACTTCTTCAACTCAGTTTTGTATGTATGTATCTTGTATGTCCATTCCAACTTCACACTTGCTTAGCCCTTCCTTCTAACTTGCTCCAAAACGTGTGTTCTTGTACATTAACCTGCAGTTTACATATACGCACAAAGTCATTGCATTCAACATGGATAATCAACTAACAATACAATATTAAACACCATAAACATCAAACAATCACCTACTCATCAACATCCAAAACCAAGAACAACCGAAACTCAACTCCGTAACGACCCACGTTGTTACAACATTTGACGTAATCTCTAAAAACCAAATCCTGTTAAACAAACTCTTCTCTATGGAAAACACTCCATGTCACAACCTACAACTCACAACAACTCTTCTCTATAACAAATGCGTCGTGCTAACTCAACATCTATAGGACTATACTCGACCATTATTAGGCACGCATACTACCTAATAAACAACTTAACAACTTGTGCCGTGAAGAAAGGGCCAAGCGAACAAGACTTCCAACATTTTATGAATGTGTTTTTGAATTTACTTTCATTATTGACTTATAGTATTTTATTTAAAACAGAAAAAAAATATAGTGGTGAAATAAAAAATAAAAAAAATAAAAAAAGAAAATGAAGTAGTGGAAGGAAAAGTAAGTAATATTAGTATTTGGACATTACCTAGAACAAATGCGGATTGCAATAAAGCAAATCTTTGCACTCCATTCCATTCCATTTACTTATTAAACCCAACCTAACCCTTTCCACGTACTACACCTACTTTCTCCCACTTTTTAAATACCTTTTTAATCCAGTTTAAATACTTTATAACCACATATTATTTATTATTTACTTATTAAATATGTTGGAATAAGATTATATTTTCAAAAACAAAAAGGATGGATTCTTTTAGGACAATAAAGATGATTATTTTATCATATTCGATGCCTTTTATTTCCTATTAAATAATAGTAAATCAACTTTTCAAATAAAAATATATATTGAGATGAGAATTCAACTTCTATAAGATTGTCCGCAACGCTAACAGCCATCCATCCCATAAACAGTCCTAGTCAGCATGCCACATAAGCTTTTCTCCCATTCTTTTCACAAACTTATTTTACCCCCAACACTACCATACCCATCCATCTCACAAACAACCTCATTATCTTCAAACAAAAGCTGTCCATGGGGATGGATGGGTGATCATGGGCGATGAGCCCTCAATGGTTATCCATGGGTGATGGATGCCAACTGGACTTGATGGGCGGCTCACGGGCGCGCGTTGGAGGCAGTCTAATGGAAGTTGAATTTACTTAGTTAAGATATTTGTTTGTACCTTTACAAGACATGTGTCACTCATCAAATCGACATGTAATCAAAACCGGTCAAGTTAGATGTCTCTACTGTTTAAAAGGAAAAGAAAACTATCGCTATATGTTCTCAAAATTTAAAAGGTTTCAGGGACTATGATTCTGGCCGTAAATGATAATGATATTTGGTTTCACTTCTTCAACTTTGTATTTAGAGTGTTATACACCCCTAAATTTACATCCACATTCATTGATTTACAAATTACATTTATATTCGGAGTGTTATACAGTAAAGTTAATTGTTCTACTAACTGATTTCAAGAATCAATTCGGAAAAAAATCATCACGCGGTTGCCTTATTTAAATTTCTTGCTATATGAAATTTTTATCACATTTTCAATGTGACAAGTTTGTTTGCGATTTATATTCATATTAAATCCAGTAATGACGACAAGTAATTATTTAAGTTGTAACAAGGCTCGCAAGCTTCACGAACCAAAGTATTCTAATACTCGAATGAAGTCGATTTCAAGTTAATTGAACACCTTGCGAGTATCATATTCTCGTTTCACTAAAACTTTAAGAAAAAATTTGTATTCGTTATTCATCATTACTTTCAATATCTTTCTTTAGTTAAAGTAAAATCACATGAATCAATGCTCGAATCAATTTGTTTAAAAACATATGGCAAATGAGATGGTCGAATCTCTTCCTGTTGATCCAAAAATATTTACACAAATACAAACCCGCATACGAAAACCAACGATATAATAACTTACATAACTCATCACTCGATCATCAACAACCCCTTTTCGCTATCACTAGCATCGCGATTATATTCCGTGACCATCTCCAACACGCTAGGGGAACTCGTTAGTTTTTCCGCTCTCAAAGCCTCACCTTCCCAATCCGTTTTTACAAGTACCGAATACAAAACCGAAACCACACACGCAAATTGAGCCGACAAAAGCCCGATCCATAAACCAGTGAACCCAACATTGTAGAAAAAGGCTAAGCCCACGGCCACCGGGGTGCCCACAAAGTAAAAGGAGCCGAGGTTGATACGGGCACCCACCGCGGGTCTAGCAGTCCCGCGTAGGATCCCGCAGCCAGTGGTTTGGGGGCAGTTACCGAGCTCACATAGACCCATGATGGGCATGACAGATGAAACTAGTGATTGGAGCATTTGGTCATGGGTGAATAGGGCACTCCATTTGTCCCTAAAGATTATGGTCCAAATGACATTAATGAAACCGACTACAAAAGCACACGCCAAGGCCACGAGTGCGGCTAGTTTTGCCTTGTTTGGTCTCCCTGCTCCGAGCTCATTTCCCACCTTAGGAAGAGAATTGTGAAAACCGTATAAACAATTGTACGTAATACTTGTGAAATAAAAAGAAAAAAAATGGTGCAGTTATACAAGTACATAACCGTCTTTTGTATTGTAGTTAATAACTTATACAAATATTTATGTTGTTTTTACAGTTTTCTATTTAAAAACTGAATTTTTTTTTTGTTAAAGTTCATATGGGTATATGAATTTAATAAATCTTAAACACCCTAGAATGACAAAAAAATAACAAACCTTGAAAAAGCAAAATCAAGAATTTTATTAATATAATCTACACCCGCATTCTATAAAAACAAAATACTTTTTTTTTCTTTACGAGTAGAATAGCTCCAAATAGAAACGCAATATCCATGGTAATCATTATTTGATATCCCATATATTTAATTTTATAAAAAGAAAGCATATACCCTTCTATATAAATCCTTACCACCATTGTTAATAAATCTTTTAAAATCTTGAAAAAGACCCATTTTCTCGTGCTATTTAGTATTGTGTTAAATAAGATTATTCTTAGACGTATTTAGAAACATATGTTATCTTTTTTACAAACTGAACATTCTATAAATAGATTAAAAAACCACAGACACGTCACCCCATAACCGAACCAACCCAGCCCGATCTGATCTATTTCAACGTGTGACATTTATAATCCACGCTCGAATTTGATGCTTAACTTATCCATTTTGACATCTCTAGGTTTATCAACAAAATTTTAATTCCAAATACGTATATACTAATTTAATTAAAGCTTATTGTTATTTGAAATCCAAAGTTACATATTTACACCCCCTAGTTAATACACAAAACTAACATTAAAACAAACTTATCAAAGGAAAATTGCTATTTGTTTGTAAAGAGTGGAAGTTAAAAAAGTAAAATGTAAAAAGAAAATTTTCAAACTTCACATCAAATAATAAGAGTAAAGTGTCATCTTCGTCTATCTGGTTTTACCATTTTAACCATTTTTATTAAAAAAAAAATTAGTTTTTCGTCCCTGGCTTTTCAAAATCTAGTCATTTCCATTCACCCGACTAACTCTGTCTGCATTTTAACGTTAAATTAGGGGAAATTTGATTAGATTTTAACCTATGAATTTCAAACCGACCCCTGATTTAACTAAAATGTAGACGAAGTTAGTCAGTTGGATAAAATGGCTAGATTTTGAAAAGTCAGGGACGAAAAAGTTAAAAAAAAAATTTAGATGAAAATGACTAAAATGGCCAAGCTAGAGGGGCAAAAATGACACTTTGCTCTAATAATAATAATAATTTATTGGTAGAGAATAATAATGATTATGGAATAGAAAGATTCTTACTCTTGCAGACACACAGCCAGCCAACGCCATGGGAACCGTGTACATAAGACTAGTTGTCTGAATGAGTATCCCAGTCCCCGCAACCGCCAGCCGTGGATTCGCCAGATATCCAGCAAGAACGGTCACGATCTCATACCACCACCACTCCAGACATATTCCCATACAACTCGTCACAGACAATCTCACCAACGCCCCCATCCCAATCCCATCCGTCCATTTCCACGTCCATCTCCACTTCCCATACACCCACACGTACCCCGCCATCAACACCATCATATGCAAATTCGTCACCACCGAGGCCATTGCCACCCCGCCCACACCCAATCCCATCACCACCACCAACACGTAGTTCAACGGCACGTGGAACGCAACTGCTATCATGTTACACCACATCATCGGCTGCGTCACCCCCTGTGACCGTAGATAAACCCGTAACGGCTGTAACAAACAGTTTGTTAGCAGGTCTGGCAGGGAATATATACAGTACGTCGCGGCCATTGACGTGATCGCTGCATCTTGTCCCATCATAACCATGATTGGTTCAAGGTTTAACCATAACAAACTAATCGGAATAATAGCCATCAATAGTATCAAAATCATTCGAACCAGAGATATAGACAATATCTCCCACTTGTTGCTCCCGCTGCTACCGTACGCCTGGCTGCACACCGGTTCTAGCCCCGACGCTAGTCCGACCAGTACGGAATAGCCGGTGATATTAGTAAAACCTAACGACAGAGAACCACCGGCTAACTCCAGGCTCCCCAGCCTACCTAGAAACAGTACGGAAACAACCGCTCGAAGGAAAACGAGACAGTTGGCCGCCGTGATCGGAATCGCCATGGAGAGGAGCTCCTTGAGCTCCTCCATCACCTGTATGTTTAATCAGTTAAATTTTCAAGTAATAAAGAGATGAACAGAGTCCAGATTCTACCTGTGAGGTGGTGAAGGTAAATCCTTTGATGTTAACCGACTGTGAATTTGATGATTTCATGATCACTTCCGCAAGTTAACGAAAACGATTCGATCAATCGATTAGGGTTCCTGCAAGCACAAGTAGAAGAAGACATAAATGAAATCAGTATGATTTGATCAGATATTCGTCATAAATCTGTGTGAAAATAAGATTTAAGAAAAGGTCAAGTGTTGAGAATGGTGATTTAAGTGGCGAGAAAAGAGAAGGTGAAGAGGCTAGAAAGGTACCTTGATGGGGAGAGGAGATCGCATGAATGAGCATCTTATTGATTTTGGTGGAGAAGCTTGCATTCATATAAATATAAACATAAACATAATGAATACAAGTAGTTTAATTAATTTAAAAAAAACCAGAAGAGTAAGAAACGAATACGCATATATATGCTTAGTGCTTTCAAATATAGGAAAAGAAGAAATAGAAACGATATAATCGTGTTATGTATAAATTTTGCTTTTTTGGGAAAATGGTTTCATTTTCAGGTGAAATTTAAATTTAAATTTAAAATGGGTTTTAGGTAATATGTTTTTTTGAGACGGTGGATTCAAGATAATCCACTCCTTAAGATAACGGATTTATGCGGATTCAAGGAGCACCTACAAACTATTTTGAAATCAAATTTTACCTCGAAATCAAAATTGTTTTCTTAAGTCTAATAGAAAAGCAAAAAATTCTGAAATGTAATAAAATTAAAACGGTATGTGGTTCTCTATTCAAAATTTAATTATATATTAAACTTTTATTTATATATATATATACTAGCTTAAAACATGTGTACTACACACAATATGAAAAATATCAATACATAAAATTCATAAATCTTTATTTATATATTTTACAAGTGTAAAAATGTATTACATATACAAAGGATAAAAAACAAAATTCAAAATATGTAAAAATTAATATATAATTAAGTTTCGAAAATACGTTAATTACTATTTAATGTAATTTGACTTTCATTTACTATTTGATTGAAAATAAAAGTTATATAATTAGATTTTAAAATTTCTTATAATAAAGGATAATTTAAAATAAATGTGTTTTAGAGCATTCACATCATCTTCTCTATCCCCATCTCTATAATTACACTAAAAATTACTACCTTTTCTTTCTACTTTTTAATTAAATAATACTTTTTTATACATTTATCATTACATTCTCTCTCCACCAATCACAACTACTTTAAAAAAATATTAAAAAATTAATAGAGGTAAACAGTGTTTTCACAAATATACAAATGAACAGTAACATTTTCTCTCTCCTCCACTCACAGGCACTTTAAACCACTCCCTAAAATATACATAACCCACTCACAAAGATATATAGAACCTGCTGTGAATGCTCTTATTAGTATATAATTAGTATTTTCTTTAAAATATATATTATTATTAAAAAATATATGTGTATTTAATAAGACAGAGATGCGGAAAAAAAATGATGAGAATGAATACGGAGACGACACGTGGCATAAAAAATCTTTATTTATTATATAGTATAGATTCACACACTCGTTTTTAAAATATAGAGCCAGATTTAAATAAAGAATCGTGAAAATCGTGTAAACATATCTATTCTTGTTTCAGCTATGGTATATAAGGGTGGAGGGATGGAACCCATTCAATCACTAAGTATCCTAAAAATTACCCAATCAAAACGCGCCATGTAGTGGCACGCCCTAAACTACCCTAAACACAAGGGGTGGAGAAATGAACCCGTGAGCATTGCAACGGCAATATCCACCAAAAGAGACGGGTTCGTAAACCCGTGAGCATTGAAATTTGAACCCGTGAAGCCGCTTAAGTTGCGGCGGTGTTCCCGACTTGCCGTCCCAACCCAAGGTCGAAGCCGAGCTCCAGGGGCGGATGTATGTGGAGGGCAGGGGTACCTGTCGGTACCCCTCAACTTTCGACGCGTAGTGGAAATTTTCAACGCGCAGTTTGAATTTTTTTTTTTTTACCGTTTTATGTATCCAGATACCCCTGAACGAAATTTTAGATACCCCTGGATTTTTTTTCTAGATCCGCCACTGCCGAGCTCCAACGACCCCGTCCACCCTAACACACTTATTTAACCAAATAATCCATTCTTTTTCTTATTTTATCTAACAAACACTGAAATATTTATAGTCAACGTTCCAACGCTTCCATACATGAATTTTAAAGTTATTATACGCAAGTATAATATTCGTTTGGTCTTTACAAAGATATATGAAGGAAAAAAATATTTTGCATGCCCCTTGATTACCTTCTATGCAACTTTTCTTAATAGAACATTAAACTATCCCTTCATCCCTTCTTTATTAACGGAGTATAACATTAACATTTTTGTATTTATTGAATTATGATTATGGTTAAAAACTTAATCTTTATTTTAATAAATCAATAACTATTATGTCACGTGTCCTTTTTCTATACACCCAATTTTGGGTTTTCTCGCCTCACTCTCCACCTAACAATCAATCACTTTAATTCCTAAAATTACTCTTATAATTTTCTCAATTAGTTTTCATTTAATCTTCATTTTACTTCTTTCTCTATGCATCCAAATGAATTTAAAAAGAGTGTTGAAAGTTTATATATTTTGTAAGAAATTTGATTATTGCCCGTATCTATTAGCTAGTTAACAACTTTTTTTTATTCTAAATTATTTTTTAAACTCAAAATAATCACTTTGAAAACATAAATCCAAACACTTGTGAATAATTAATTTTAGCAACAAAATGTGACATATTTCTTAAACCAATTCTCTATTAGAATTGAAATTTTAATTAAGTAAAAACATTCATCGTCTTCACCATCACCCCAATGTGGTTGCTAACTTCACACCCTACAACACTTGGTTGTTTTTATTTCACCTTAACAATACCAACTATGGCCAGTGGAAAGCCATGTATTAACTTTTCCTAGTGGCTAACAACTTGATATGCTACCTTGATGGTTCACTCTCTTATCCACCATGTCACTTGTCTTCTTGAAAATAAGGAACCACAAGGTAAACCCTAGTAAATCTAATTGGGTTTCTGATGATGCTCATGTTTGAATGTGTCTCATCTCCACTACCTTGTGTACACCCTCTACCGTCATGTCCAACGAATAACGTGTGAATTATGGTGTCCCTAGAACAAGCCTATGCATCCTTAACGAGTTAATGAAAACCGTATTAGATATTATGTATTATTAATCAACTATATATAATACAATTAAGATAATTACAAAGGAAACCTATTCAATTCGCATATCTTAATTATGGTAAGATAATTACAATAAACCCTAAGAGCATCTCCAACACGGGAGACAAACAAGTGATGTGGTGTTTGAATTTGGATGGCAAGCGTTGGAGGAGGCGTTTGTGGTGGTGTTTGTTTGAGGCCATCCGGAATTCCGAACACTTAACGGATGGAGTGTGGTGGACCTCTCTCACACACAACCAATGAATAATATACATACACATAGTGACAGAGTCAGGAATTTTTTTCAGTGGGGACGCTTTTTTATGCTCAAATTTCTAAGTTCCCAACTAAGATTTTTTTTGGGCCGGTTCAGTTCGGTTTGGGTGATCGGGTCAGATCGGTCACATAATAAGATTCGATACGATAATGAAAATACATCATCATTAGAAAAGAAATGGTAAAAATACAATGTCATTATAAATAAATAAAAAAAACATTTGATTCTATAGTTGTTCCTTACGAGCTTTAATTCATTTTTTGAAAATGATTCGTTACATTTTCGACTGAAACATTTTTAAGAAATATTTGTCAATATAACAAATGTAAGAATCATTTATATACTCATCATCGTTAGGCAAAAATTCTTTTTAATATTAATTAAATTGTTTGTTGAGTTAATGGATTATGGACCAATGAGTATGGGCTTACAAAATAAATCTAACTCATGGGCTTACAACAATACAGTTAATTAAATCATCCAAATGAACCTATTAAATAAATCTAATTTATGGGCTTAACTAATAAAGTTACTTATAAACTTTTATATATTTTTTCAAGGTTTGGGATCAAATATATATATTTTTAAATCAAAGGGATCAACCTCGAAAAAAGACTGGGGTCGAACGACATTCGCGTAATATACCCGCTACTAAAAGTTTGAAATCGAATGGGGTCGGTTGACCCCGGTACCTATGTGGTGCATCCGCCGCTGCATACACATATATTCTTTTCTTTTTTATTAAAAAATGGTGTTTGGAAAATGATTTAGTGTTGGAGGAAAAATAGATGTTTTTGAAGGATGGGGCAAATCTAATGTGACAGCTGACGTGGTGCATTTGTTAGGCTTAGCATTAGAGATGCTCTAACTAATATAATATATCTAATACTCTCTAGTAGTGAGAGGGGGAGAAAATCATACGCTTAGACCGGAGTGAGAAACAACGAATATGTTAATATAATAAGAACATGCAATCTCAAAAAAAATAAGAAAAAAAACTCAGAGAAAACGTAATTAGTAAAAAAAGTTTGTGGCAGCAATCGGCGGCGACATATCTAAGGCTATAGGAACAGAAACAAGAGATGCAATGACAGAGCTACAGTGACATGAGCTATAACTGTGGTGGCAGGCACTATGACCGTGGTGGGATGCCAGCTGCAAGAGAGAAATAAATAAAACCTAATATGTATATGTGTACAATGCGTCTCCGAGGCAGGACAAAAGGGGGAAGAAGAAAAAAAAGTCGTCACACAAGAAGGATGATGGGAGAAGAGACGACAAACAACCAAGATTTAGTTGATAACATGAGGGAGGGGAAAACAAGTCAAGCACCATAAGAGCATGTGGCATAACCAAGTGAGTGAAGGGTTATTGAGGGGAAAAGTGGTTGCCACGTGGCGCCACGTCATTTTCTTCATTTCTCACAGCACACTCACTTGGCAAGGGAAATACCCAAGTGAGTGAGTGTGGTGTGAGCATTAAATGCATTTTATAATTTATTAATAAAATTATATATTAATTTTATATAAATAAAATTACATTAAATAAAATCTCCATAAATAAAATTACATAAATTAAAAAATTGCCTCTTCATTTGGGTTATATTGACAAATTGCCACTTCTTGGTCCTACAAAATCATATTGTGCAAAATTATACAAACATACATTATGTTCCTAATTCTCGTTTGAGACCAAGATCGAGCCGGTTGTTCGGGGAGACATCTTCAACTAATCATCGAACGAATCACTTGCGGTGCCATACGCCATTTGACGAATCGCGGCAGTACACTTTTGCACGGACGTAAAACCAATCCTACCTCTTGCATCAACCCGTTGGAGGAACCAAGGAACCTATCTCACCATATCATTTTTAATTCTTAAAAATAAACTCCGGCTCATTCTAAACCGGGTACTAAATTGCACCTCGTTGTAAGTACACATTTCGTTAAAGTAGTCTTTGTGTAGGAGTGTGTTAGCTGTCGTCCGATCACGATTAAGACGAGCCATTCGTTTTTAAAGGTTGTGAAGATTCAACTTCTTCCTACCACTGAAGCGCCGCCGTTGAGAAAACACGGAACATCATATTCCGGGCTTCGTCGCTTGAAGATGAAGACATTTTTATAAAAAAATGTATAAAGTTGTATGAGAGTGCTGTGATTATTTGTAAAATTTAATAGGTAAATGAAGTATATTTATAGTGGGTTATTTAATTAAAAAAGTTTTTTTTTTTTGATCGTTGGCCAACGGCCATTTTTAAAATTTTGACCGTTTGAACAAGCAATCAACCTCCCCCTTCACGTGAAGATCTTCACGGTTGTGGCTCGCCACCCCCCTCACGAAAACGAGGGGGCGGTGGTACATGGGGGTTCACGGCGTGAGCATGGCTCACGGCTCACTTTCACGCCACCATACCACTTGATCTAAGGCTTTAATATCATATAAAATAATGAAAATGCGAGTAATGATAAACTATTTATAAAATTATAATGAGATAATTACAATGAAAACATAATCGAATCATATATCCTAATAATAGTAAAAAAAATTACGATAAACCATAACTAATATATTCTATCTAATACCCTACACATCAATAGTGGCGTCAATCGTGTCCGATTAACAAGTTGAGAGATTTCGGGTTGGTGGGTTGACAGGTTGAATATGCGAACCCAACCCCGAACACACTTAAAATTGTGTTGTGTTTCGAGTCGGCTCATTTAATGTTCATTTACGAATGTGAGTAATATATATTGCCTTAATAAAAATTTAAACAACTAATGATACTAGCTCAAATTAATCTTTTCTTGTAACTGTTGTCTTTTCAATTGTTTTTGTTACTCATCTCTAGTTGATGAACAAGTCAAAGAGATTGTCATACTTACTACTAAGTGGATCTCAGATGAATAAATGGAGCATCAAAACATCTTTTAATAAGATAAAACTAAGTACAAGGACTAAAACGAAACAAATACGAAAATAGATTAGTATTTTTTGAGATTTGACCAAAGATTTCTGTCCATTCTACTTCATAAGAATATGGATAACAAAACTCGAAAAACTAACAAAAATCAGTAGAAGCAATACATAGGGGAAAACCAAAACTAGCACATAAACAAACTATTTAGATGATTGTATTATATATGCCCAAATCTAACCATCAATCAAGATTGATAAAACTTTGCCAGCTCATCAGAAAAAGTCTTTCTGATAATGTCTCTTTTGAGCTTTAGTGCTGCAGTCACCAGTCCAGATTCCGGAGTCCATGCATCCGGAAGCAGCTTGATCTTTGCAGGAATCTCAAACTTCTCCAATCGACCCGTTTTTGCAGCCTGCAAATAGTGTCTTTTTGTTGGGTCAAATGTAACATCAACTATAACTTTGTTTTCATAATGATAAATACAGGTCAGAGCTAAAGAAATACCACACACATACTATCCAGATACCAGTGGTCATATGGCCCGTATGCTACTGCGAAAATGGTTATACAGCCCGTATGAGTTTTTATACGGCTTGTATGAGGTGGTGTTTGCCAAATCATACGGTTCATATGATGTGATTGACTGATATGACCACTGACAAATTCACAGTCCGTATAACCATTTTTGCTAATCATGACTCGTATGATGTGACAGGTGGCAGGGGAGGAACTTAATAAGGGCCAGAGGGGCCCCCCCGCCCCCCCCCCCCTACTTTTTTACTTAAAAGTATTGATTTCGGCTCACTAGGTTTATTTCATATTAGTTATACTGTTTGGCCCCTCCTAATACAGATCAAAAGCCCAAATCTGTTCCACAAATCCACAAAAATTTAGTTTTTCCCCCACTTTTTTGCTCAGAAGTATTGATTTCGGCCCACTAGGTTTATTTCATATTAGTTATAGTGTTTGGGCCCCTCCTAATCCAGACCATAAGCCCCTATTGTTAATAACGGCTATAGCGGTCGCTATAGCGTGCTACGTAGCGTAACGGTCAAGGATCGCTATTTGGTATATAGCGACGACAAAGCGGTTAAATAACGATTTTCATTTTTATTTTATTTTTATTTTTTATTTTTTAATATAAATAGCAGTAGCAAATAGCGATTTAGGGTTTTTATTTCATTAGATGATTAGTGATAGCGTATTTTAGCTATTTTGGTGGTGTTTATAATAGCTACAATAGTTGACTACTTTAGGGTTTTTATTTCATAAAATTTTCTACTACTTTACCGCTAAATATGAAATAGTGGGCGCTATTTCATCGCTATCGCTACGTAGCATATAGGTAGCTTGTCGCTATGTACCGCTATTCGCTATTGACAACTATGCCATAAGCCCAAATAGGTTCCACAAATCCACTAAAAAAATTGGTTTTTTTATGTGTAGTATTTTCGGCCCCCCAATTTAATTGTTCAAGTTCCGCCACAGACAGGTGGGCTGATGTACACTTTTGGGGCTGTCCGGTGGCCTAACAGCAGCCCCCTAAATATATTGTTACCTTAACCAAGGAACTGTAGACTTCCTTCACGGTTTCTAACATTTCACATAAACTTGTGAAATCATCAACCGCGATACCTTTCTGCAAAGCCCAAGATTCAACTGCAGATTGTGATGCCACCACAAGAGCCACACAGTAACTATGGAATGAATTGGCATGCACCATGATGTTATCAACATATGGGCTAACACTCAGAACCGCCTCGACCTGTATAAGAATCATTGATCTTTGAGTGGAAATCATGTATTCATTTATGGAAAATCTGCAAAAAAGACGTACCTTTCCTAGAGAAACATATTCTCCATGTTGGAGTTTAACAATATCCTTCTTACGGTCAATTATCTCAAGGCAGCCGTCTTTATGGAACTGCCCAATATCACCCGTGTAGAACCACCTCAAGCCTCTCTCATCAACCTTTATGCACCAACAAATTTAAAAGTTGCATGATCCATGGCAACATGGGCGGGTTGGGTAACATGTCAAACTGTCCAAAGTTGGAACTCGTCATTTTTTTTGTAACCATGAAAATCCATTACCGGAAAATTCACTGGACCCGCCAATACCCTGCTAACCAACGGGATCAAACAAATCGCAGCTTGTGCTGGGCAGGTGGTCTTCGAGAGGTTATGGCACGAAACCACAAGCAAGATTCGAACCAAAAACCTCTGCTAGAGGGGAATCAAGTCCCCTTGAAGGTTGAAACATGTCATTTTAAGTATGTGTCAAGTTAGGTTGACCCGCAAATGCTTTTCTTTGTCTTTTTTATGTTTATAAATAATTAGTGCATTAACTATGATTACAAAAATGTTATCACAGTAATAATCTAAATCTTTTAACAAAAAGATTTTGGAGGTTGTACGCACCAAAAATAGATCGTGGGCAACTTTCAACCCATTTGACCCGATCCCCTTTTAACTATTTTTTTTATTTGGCCCGTTTAAGATAACCCATAATCTAAAACGACTCATCCATAAGTAAAATTGTAAAGAATTGCAAAATTTTCCATCTTGCGCAACTCTCACAGAATATAAAACATGGAAAGAAGAAATATTACTTTGTATACTTCCTTCGTCTTCTCATCATTTTTGAAATATCCAAGAGTAACATTTGGCCCACCAATCACTATTTCTCCACGAGGCATGGGTGAATCGCTGGTTAAGTAACCACCTTCAGGCCAATTTATTAACTGCAGAAAAGTGATACAGCAACAAGAGATTAAATACAACAAAATTGAATGAGAACATACAAGGTAAAATGTTTGTTATGCAATAATCTTATACATGTAGCTAAATAAATGAGCGTTTCAATAAGTCAAAATTTTAGAAGTGAAATCACACTTGATACAAATGCACAAAATACAATATATACATGTAAATAAAAATAAGTCAAAAGGCAATATAAAAACAAATGTAATGAATGTATATAAAAAATTAAAAATTACAAATGAACAAAATACGAAAAGTAAACATATTTACTTAAAATACAACCACCAATATATGTCTAAACTTGATATGATAACAAATAAACCTTTAAAAAGGCATTAAAGAATGTACAAAGTACCAAGAAGTTGATATATATGTGTGTGTGTGTGTGATGTAACAAAAATAAAACAAATATAGGTAGAATGTGTAGAAAAAAAATGAAAATCAAGTGTAAATATACCAAAAGTGCCTTAAATTTTAGTGGGAAAATGCTAGCAATCTACATTGAATGTATCTCATTCAATCCTAGGCAAAAATATATATTTGTATCACTGTCTTATTAATGCTAGGATATTGTATCAAAATGCATGTTCACAAAATAAAAGTCAATATAAAAATGATGATATATGTTTTCAAAAGGATACCTTGATATAGGAGCAAGGAAGGGGCGCACCAACACGACCAACAGATGTATCATCATACTCAGAAAAAGTACCACCAGCACACGTCTCAGTAAGACCATAACCTTGACCTATTGGAGCACTGGGGTAATAGTCCACTTAAAAAACATGGTAATATCGTGGAAAACTAAAAAATAGATATATAGTATAAATAAACAATTATAATTTCTTAGTACTAACCCAAAACAAATGTTGATAAATCTTTGAGTATCAGCAGACAGTGGGGCCCCACCAGACAGAATAAAGCGGATACGACCACCCAAAATGGCTCGAATCTTTCTAAATACTAAATAGTTCCATAGAAGCTTCTCTAAACCCCATGCACCAAACCAACTTTCATTAATTGCAGACAACCGGCGATTATAAGCTAAATTAAACAATGTCTTTGATAGTCCACCTGCTGAATCTACCTGAAAATTTTCCGCCAAATACATACTGTTAAGAGTATAGGGACCTGTTATGTATAATGATAAGTGTATAAGGACCTGTTATGTATAATGATAAGTGTATAGGGACCTACTCATGTAAATAGTTATTTCATTTTAGTTCCTGTCTCTCCCTATATATAGAGAGGCTTATTTGTATTCTAAATAACTTCTGAAATACATACAATCGGTTTAATACCAGTTACATGGTATCAGAGCTACGGCTCTTGGTATAAACCTGTCCCTGCTCCTGTCCTGTTCAGAAACACAAAAAAAAGAAAAGGTTATGTTCTGTCCGTTCCTGTTCCAGCTGAGTTCGTGAAGTTGTTTTTCCGGGAACCCATTGAATCTCACCGCCACCACCGTTGCTCTCGCCTGCTCCAGAATTGCAAACCCTCAAAATCCGACTACCGACGCGCCCCCACGCGCCGTTGCGTACTTGTCAGATCCCGGCCATTTTCCAGCAAGTGAGGTCTCACCTCCTGTACCATTGTACTCTCCTTGAAATCCATTTCCGCCACCATCCGCCACCGTCCACCGCTGTCCGCCGCCGGAATCTGAGCAGGAGTCCCAAGATTTTCTGTTTTCTGTCCTGAAACACCTAAGGAACCATTTTACCACATCTTTTCTCCTGTTTATAGTCGAAGAGTACCGTCGCCAACTCGATTTTAGCATTTATCACCTGAAAAGTTAACAAATTTGCAATCCCATTTCATTTGTACCTGTTTCTGTTTGTGGTTTGATATCATTATTTAATATGGGGGAAGAGAAGTCTAAAACTGCTTCAGAGACCCAGATTGCCCCGATTGGCCCTGGTATCAACTTTGTCTCTGTTTTGCGTATCCCTGTGAATCTCGACTCCAATAATTGGAGTTCTTGGAGTCTATTTGTCCAAAAAGGTCTTGCAAGCCTTGACAAAGAAGATCATCTGTCTCAGCAACCTCCAGATCCGGTTACACGTGAATGGCGTATTGATGACAGTGGGATCCAGATGGCTCTGTGGAATGCTATGGAGCCACAGATCCTCAATATTGCTCAAAATTTCACTACTGTGAAAGGAATGTGGGATCACCTGTCTTCGTCCTTCTTCGCGAAGGAATCTTTATCTCATGCGTATTCGGTGATTCAAGCCTACACCCGAGTTGAACAGGGTGATTCTACATTCACCGATTATTTCACCCGCTTTTCGAAGCTTCAAGATGAACTACGTGTTCTGCTTCCACCGACCACTGACTTAAAGGTTCAGGAGGAGCGTAACACCAAAATGGATGTCATGATGTTCATTGCTGGTCTAGCACCAAAATATGCTAGTGCTCGACCATTGTTATTGAGCAACTCTGCCGCTATTTCATATGTAGCATCCACATATCATCTCTTACGAGAAATGTATGGTTCAGATGCACCCCCTTCTGACGTATCTGCAATGCAGACATCCACTAGTAAAAGTTACGGCAGAGGATCTCATATGACACAGAGGAAGAGTATTAGACGTGGTGGTGGTATCATTTGTCACTATTGCCATGAGCCTGGTCACACAAAGTACAATTGCCCGAACCGTTCAGCTGGCTCTCAACCACCTCCCCGTCCTAAAGCACGAATGGTCACCCATGATGAGCCTGCTACCCAACTTACTGATACTGCTTCTGCCTACACAATCAGCAAAGAAGATTATCATCGCTTCCACCAGCTGCTTACTTCTCAACCAATCGCTCCTAGTGCCCAAGCCAACTCGGCCAATTCAGGTACATCCTCTAACTGTGACTTATCCTGGATGGTTGATTCGGGAGCTACTCATCACTTGACTGGGAATCAAGGTATATTGTCTAACCTACATAATACATCTCACCCGCCGGTTCGACTTGCTGATGGATCCTCGTGCCCAGTTCGTGGTATTGGATCCATTAGTAATTCGAAAAACCTGAGACTCTCCTCTGTATTGCTAGTCCCCAAGTTCCCTGATAACCTTTGTTCAGTAAGTCAGCTCACTAAACAAAATAATTGTTCTGCAACCTTTTATCCTACTCACTGTTTCTTTCAGGAACTAGGAATGAACCGACTGATTGACACGGGTGTTGAATCAGGAGGCCTCTACCGTCTGTCCTTATCAACAGCAAACATATGTGATTCCAGCATTAGAGAGGCTCATTGTTGGCTAGGTCATCCCTCGACAGCGGTTCTGAGGCAAATGAGACCGGATTTCCCAGCTTCTTTTGATTTTCATTGCGAGTCATGTCAGCTTGGCAAACACACCAGGCGTTCCTATCCTCCAAAAGGGTCTAGTAGAGTCTGTCACTTGTTTGAACTTTTGCATTCTGATGTTTGGGGTCCTTCCCCCGTTAAAACCCCTTTAGGTTTTGAGTACTTTGTCACTTTCATTGATGATTATTCTCGTGTTACTTGGGTTTATTTATTGAAGTCTCGCCGTGAAATTAATTTGACTTTTCGTAACTTCCATTCGTATGTTCAAAATATCTTTAACACTTCAATCAAAACTCTCCGTACTGATAATGCAAAAGAATATTTATCCACTGATTTCTCTACATATCTCAAAACACATGGTATAATTCACGAAATATCTTGCGCGTATACATCTCAACAAAATGGTGTTGCTGAACGCAAGAATCGCCATTTGCTGGATATTACTCGCACACTCATGATTCATTCTCACGTTCCTCATCGATTCTGGGGTGATGTTGTCCTTACTGCAGCCCATCTAATTAATCGCATGCCCTCTTCTGTCCTTGCTGGTAAAACCCCGTTTTCTGTCCTGTACCCTACGGGAAATCCTTTTCCCCTCACACCCCGAATTTTTGGATGTGTGGCTTATGTTCATGACCATCGTCCAGGAGTCACTAAGCTAGACCCGCGGTCCATCCGTTGTGTCTTTCTTGGTTACTCCCATGTTCAAAAGGGGTATCGGTGTTACAGCCCTTCCCTTCGTCGATATTTTACCAGTGCTATGAGTCCTGTCCTTATTTTTCCGAGTCTTCTGTCTCATTGCCTGACCTGTTTCCTGATCCTGATATACCCGAGTACATCACTGTTCCTACCATTCCTATATCCCCACCTGCACCTCCGGTCTTAGTCGTCACCGATCCGATTCCTGCTACATCTGGCTTACCGACAGAACTCCCGCCGTTGATTTTCACGTAGGAGACATAAGGATAAGTCAACAGAGGCACCTGTTTCACAACCAGACCAACCTGGTACGTCCTCAGTTCCACCACCTGAGCCTGATATATCTGATTACCAACCTGGTACATCCTCAGTTCCACCACCTGAGCCTGATACACCTGATTCTACTCCTGTTACACCAGACACACCTGCTTATGACCCTCCGGGTACCCTTTCCTGACATCCCAATTGCCTTTCACAAAGAACCTCGACACGCCACTCGATATCCAATTCAGGATTATGTTGCTTATTCCCACCTCTCACCTGAATCCCATGCCTATACTACTGCTATTGACTCCTACCCAATTCCTAAGAATGTGATGACAGCCCTTGCTCACCCAGGGTGGAGACAGGCTATGGAAGAGGAGATCGGGGCCCTCAGGGCTAATCATACATGGGATCTTGAACCACTACCTCATGGAAAGCGTATTGTTGGACGTCGATGGGTGTTCACAGTTAAACTACACCCGGATGGTTCCTTGCATCGCCTGAAGGCCCGGCTAGTTGCTAAAGGTTACTCTCAGGCATATGGCATTGATTATGATGAGACCTTTTCTCCTGTTGCCAAAATGCCATCTGTACGTATTTGTATTTCCCTTGCTGCCATTCATCATTGGCCGCTCCATCAGCTTGATGTCAATAATGCTTTCCTTAATGGTGTTCTTGAGGAGGAGGAGGAGGTATATATGGAGCAGCCACCTGGATTCATTGTCAAGGATGAGGCCTCGAAAGTATGCAAATTACGTCGTTCTGTATATGGCCTTAAGCAGTCCCCTAGAGCGTGGTTCGGTCGGTTCTCTAGTGTTATGGGAGAATTTGGGATGGTCCGTGGTGCATATGATCACTCTGTATTCTTTAGACATCGGCAAGGCCGAAGGATTATTTTAGTGGTCTATGTTGATGACATCATTATTACAGGAGATGATGAGGTCGGGATTACCGAGCTTAAACAGTTTCTTCAGTCTCAGTTTCAGATTAGCGACTTAGGTTGACTTCGGTATTTTCTTGGCATAGAGGTATCTCGCTCTCCACAAGGAATACTTCTCTCTCAACGGAAGTATGTCCTTGATATGTTGACCGAGTGTGGCTTACTGGGTTGTAAACCTGTTGATTCTCCGATGCTTCCTACGGGGAAGCTCCTTCCAGAGGACGAAAGCCCAATGAAGGATCCTGAACGACATAGACGATTAGTTGGAAAGCTTAACTATCTAACAGTTACACGACCAGATCTCTGTTGGGCTAATTGGTGTGGAGGCCCGATCAAGGGAGGGTGGCCGGCCCTAGCCTTGGGTTGGCCCACGCGTCTTTATTTAGCCGGCCCTAGTTATCTCTATGTGGGCTTGGGCCTAACTTGGGGATTAAGTTACCTAACCCTAGATTAGTCTCTATATATTGATATCATTGTACTTGTAATTCTTTGAGCACCTAAATATAAACCCTAGTTGCAAAGTGGACGTAGGTCAGTTTAGACCGAACCACTATAAATCTCGTGTTCCTGTTTTCCCCGCATTCGTGTTCGTGTGTGATCGTCTTTAATCCTAACAACTGGTATTAGAGCTTTGGCTCGAGATCAGATCACACGAACCGTTACTGTTTGCCGCCGCCAGATTAGGGTTCCGCCGCTACAGTAGCGCTGTCGCAACAGTACCCCGCCGTGAACAGTACCGCGCCGCCGCTACAGTGTTTCCCGGCTGTGAACAGTATTTTCAGCCGTGAACAGTACCGCGCCGCCGCTACAGTGTTTCCCGGTTGTGAACAGTATTTTCAGTCGTTAACAGTACCGCCGCCGCTACAGTGCCTCTGGAACAGTACCGTCGCTACAGTACCCCTGCTGAGTTTGACCAGAAAAGTCAACAGCGTGCTGAGTTTGACCAGAAAAGTCAACAGCGTGCTGAGTTTGACCAGAAAAGTCAACAGTCTGCTGAGTTTGACCAGAAAAAGTCAACAGCTGCTGTTTTCTGTCCAGTTTTCGCTGCTGCGATTTTTGGGCAGTCTGCACGTTCTACGAGGTCAGTTTTTCGGGTTGCTCTTTCAGTTCGTTGCAGTTCGCAATGGCAGATAACGAGAAAACGAAGATAGAGAAGTTTGATGGGAATAAGTTTGGTTGGTGGAAGATGCAGATTGAGGCACTACTTTGTCAGAAAGACTTAGATGCAGTGCTTGAGGGAGAGAAGCCAGAAGGTATGTCACAAGCAGATTGGATGAAGATGGATAAGAAAGCCAGAGCAGTGATAACGCTTTCTCTGTCAGAGAATGTTGCCTATAACATCCAGAAGGAGACCTCAGCTAAAGGTATGATGGAAGCATTATCTAACATGTATGAGAAGCCATCTGCAGCAAATAAGGTTTATCTTATTCGAGAGCTTGTGAATACTAGGATGAAGGAGGGTGACTCGGTAGCAAATCACATCAATAACCTAAATTCGATATTGTCTCGCTTAGTGTCTGTCGATATTAAGTTTGATGATGAGGTCCAAGCCTTACTGTTATTATCCTCATTGCCTGAAAGTTGGTCCGGAACCGTAACTGCTGTTACTAGCACTTCGAAATCGAGTAAGTTTACGTTTGAGAAGATGCGGGATCTTATTCTGGGAGAGGATGCTCGACGTCGTGGTTCAGGTGAGTCTTCAAGTTCTTTGTTGAGTACAGAGGCCAGGGGAAGAAAGAATCAACGGGAAAGTCGTCAGAGCAAGAGGAGTGTGTCTAAGGCTCGGAAGGATGTGGTATGTTGGAATTGTAATGAAGTAGGACACTTTAGGAATCAGTGTTCGAAACAGAAGAAAGAAATAAACTCTGCAGAAGACTACAATGATGATGATGATGCGTTAGTTTATAGTGTGGAGAGCAGTGTGGATTCCTGGGTCATGGATTCTGGTGCTTCATTTCACGCTACCCACAGCAGTGAAGCACTGCAGAATTTGAAAGAAGGTGACTTTGGAAAGGTAAAACTGGCGAATGATGAGGTACTTGATGTTACGGGCATGGGTGACATTGTTTTGAAGACTTCAGTCGGTTCGTGGACTTTAAGAGATGTCAGGGTTATTCCAGGTCTGAAAAGGTTGTTGATTTCAGTTGGCCAGTTGGATGATCAGGGACATGAAGTTAAGTTCGGGAATGGACAGTGGAAGGTTGTCAAAGGGAATATGGTCTATACATGGTCAGTATACCATCAGAAGGAAGTGACGTTCCAGTTCCGAAGAAAAACAAAGTCGAGTTCACAGAATCTCAGGGACAGAAGAGGGTTTCCTTTGCAAGAGAGAAACCTAGAGTCACAGGGAAGATTCGGGATGAACGAGTTTGGAAGGTCAAACCAGTAGGGGGACATCGTGACAGTGGGAGCGCAAGGTGTGTTTCAGTTACAGTCTCAGAACGACAGTGGGTTAAAAAGACCAGAATTCCAGATGGAAAAGTCTCTCCAGAGAATGTCTTGCTAGTTATGGAGAGTGTGTGTTCTCAGGATTTCTTAGGATTCGGCAGTTCGTTTAAGTGGGAGCCGGCAAGGACAGAGAACGAGTCACATGTTATGACTGATGAGTTGAGGCTTAGTGGGAGCTTCAACGTGCCTTCAGGTTAATTGTCGAGAAGGCTGCTGCAACTAGGTGAAAAAGGAAGATTACAAGATGTACAAATGTTGAAGACTATTGGGCGTTGTTCGAGCCTCCAAGTGGGAGATTGTTGGGCTAATTGGTGTGGAGGCCCGATCAAGGGAGGGTGGCCGGCCCTAGCCTTGGGTTGGCCCACGCGTCTTTATTTAGCCGGCCCTAGTTATCTCTATGTGGGCTTGGGCCTAACTTGGGGATTAAGTTACCTAACCCTAGATTAGTCTCTATATATTGATATCATTGTACTTGTAATTCTTTGAGCACCTAAATATAAACCCTAGTTGCAAAGTGGACGTAGGTCAGTTTAGACCGAACCACTATAAATCTCGTGTTCCTGTTTTCCCCGCATTCGTGTTTGCGTGTGTGTGTTCGTGTGTGATCGTCTTTAATCCTAACAATCTCTCCTTTGTTGTTAGTGTTCTGAGTCAGTTCATGGCCACTCCATACATTGGACACTGGGATGCTGCTCTGCGTGTGTTACGATATCTCAAGACTACACCAGGTCTAGGGATCTTGTATTCTGATCAGGGTCATTGTCGTGTGGGTGCCTTTACAGAAAAAGGAGACGGGTGCATATCAGGGTTCTCAGATGCTGATTGGGCAGGTTGTCCCATTTCACGAAGATCTACGACTGGGTAATGTGTGTTTGTTGGAGGAAATTTGGTGTCTTGGAAGAGTAAGAAGCAACACACAGTATCCAGATCAAGTGCCGAATCAGAATATAGAGCAATGGCAGAGGTTACATCAGAAATGATATGGACTCGTCGTCTTCTCAGAGAACTCAGGGTTGTTTCTGATAACTTGATGAGGTTATATTGTGACAGTCAATCGGCTATACACATAGCCAAGAATCAAGTATTTCATGAGAGGACGAAACATATAGAAGTCGATTGTCACCTTATCAGGGATCGTGTGATGGGCACTAGAACTGATCCTCCATCCATTCAGCCGGTTCATGTCAAGACAGAATTTCAACTTGCAGACATCTTCACGAAACCACTCCGAAAGGCACAGATGGATTTTATATGTAGCAAGTTGGGCATGATTAATATCTATGCTCCAACTTGAGGAGGAGTGTTAAGAATACAGGGACCAGTTATGTATAATGATAAGTGTATAGGGACATGTTATGTATAATGATAAGTGTATAGGGACCTACTCATGTAAATAGTTATTTCATTTTAGTCCCTGTCTCTCCCTATATATAGAGAGGCTTATTTGTATTCTAAATAACTTCTGAAATACATACAATCGGTTTAATACCAGTTACACATACAAATATTGAATTTTTTAAATAAGAACATAAAAGGGTAGCAATATAATAATACAAGATATACGCGTGGAATTTCGACCAACCTTTTTCCTCACACCGTCTCTGACACGATCAAGAATAGCTGGAACAGCTGCCATTAGTGTTGGTCTTAAAACAGATGCATCTCCCTTTGTGCCCCTTTTAATTTTGCTTGATGTATCTGTAAGAGTTAAAGGAGAGCCATAACCTATCGAACTTCCTACAGCCGCGATTAAATTCTGAAACATGAAAATAAAATGTACACAAACATCAGTTTATACATCAATCATAATAATAATATTTTAAAGAAAATATATATCGTATTATTTACAGATTCGGTATACCTCAGCTGCAAGTTCAAGAATATGTGCCAGTGGTAAGTAGGCTAAATAGATATCATTTCCTCCAAGGCCAGGCACAATGGTCATGACAGCAGAAACTGTAGCTAAAACATTGCCGTGTGTCATCATTACACCCTGCATGAAGCGAAACAGTACATGTTAAAATGTTTTGTAATTAAAATGACAAACCAAAATATTAGCTATTGTAATGTTCTACTAACCTTAGGCAAGCCGGTACTCCCGCTTGTATACATAACCACTGCCACATCAGCATGGAGTGGTAGATCTGCTTCAACAGGGTTCTCTCCACCAACTTTTTCTACTTCAGAAAATGAAAAGATTTTCCAACTGGTGTTTCCCTCAGTTAACAAGGGATCTGACAATGTTTCATCATCCATGCATATTACACGTTGTACTGTGTCTATTTGTCCACTTGTATCTATAAGCTTCTTCAGCTCTTTGTTTCCACAAATTACAGTAGTAACCTCAGTCTGGAAGACAACTTAAAATGTAATCACATGGCAATTGGAGCCATCACTTCTAAACAAGGAGCTTAGAACTCTTAAAAGGTTGCAAAATTTTGCACTCGAAATAATTAATCATCCAATAAATTGGTTATTGAATACAAGTGTGTTCCAAGATTGTATGATTCAGATTTTTATTAAATTGTGGCATTTGTCCCAATAATAAAAAGAAATACCTCATTTAATGAGTGACAAATGGCTTCTTCTCCCAAAGATGCATACATGGTCACTACGGTGATATTGCGCCTGAAACAAGCCTGAGTGACAAGATAAGATTGATGGTTACAGTTATGAAATCTTACTATTAAGTTGACAATAGTGTATATAAATTACCTGCAATGCAATAAACCATTCTTCCCGCGTATCTGCAAAGATTGCAACACGTTCACCAGTTTTATGCCCAACTTGCAACAAACCAGATGCAAAATTACACACAACTTGATACACTTGACCATAGGTCATCCACTCATAATCGCCTAGATGAAGCTTTTCAAACGACCTCCCATCTTGATTTACTTCAGTCTCCCTAGAAATTATTTTTCGTGTTCCAAGTAGATTCTTGTCATCATGCTTATTGCATGCTTGCTCAAAAAGATCTGCAAGAGTTTCGATCCCTGCCCATGCTGTTTCAACTGGAGATGTAAACCGGTAATTTCTGATAGCATACCCGGGTTCTCCGCTGACATCAGCAGGCAACCCTCGTTTTTTTCCTTTTTTAGAGTTCCGAAGGGCGAGAGTGAGTAGTAGAGGAGCCAAGACGCCAACAACATATGCACTCATGTCCAAATACTCTTATAATCCTAGAAAATCAAGATTTACATTGATCAAGAATACTTCATTATCTAGAGAACAATACAATAATAAGACAGCAATGTTTTTTTTTTTGTTGGGGGGGGGGGGATATGCAGGTCAGGCGAGTTGGTTAACGGGCCAAATCAGGCTCAGGTCGAAACATGTAGTTTCCAATGGAATGTTGACTTTTGGCTCATTGGTATAGTCCCAGAAGGGTGGCTAAAGAAAGACAAAGGATGGGCTCACCCTATAAATAGGGCCTTTTAGCTTTGAGTATTAGTATTGAAAATACAAGAATCTTCAAGTTGTATTTCTTTCTCTTTTCCTTTTTTTTGTAGTATAATTCTTACAGAAATAGTGTTCTAGAAGTAGACAAAATTTGGCCAGCCGCGTTAGCTATTATAGTGTATGGTTGTAGTGAATAGTGATGTATTGGATATTAACCAAATGCCTTGTTGTAGCCTAGCGGTATCAAGGTGTGTAGTAAAGACGTTCCTCCCCAAGTGGTTGAGGGTCTAGTCCCATGGTGGACATTGGTGTAGATTTAGGAGTAGGTTTAGAGGGTGTGTGAGTTAGCCGTTCTAATATATATATATATATATATAATATTACATTACCTAAATAATTTTGTTCCGGGTGTAGTTAATTAATCAAATCATTCACTCTTTACATAGTCGGTGGAATATTATTGTTATTTCCACAACAATTGGTATCGGAGTTGAGATTATTCTTAGTATGCTTTGTGGATGCAATGTAATCTGATCTTCCACATCAAAAAAGATTTCCTTAGCTATATTGACAATGAAGAACATAAATTGGAGGACAATTAATCGGCTGCGTATGCTTTCTCTAAAGAAACCTCAGCAAACAAATTTTAATGACATTGGAGGAGAAATTTCTAAAGAAAGTTTTCGAAACAAACTCTACATGAAGAACATACTCTTTAGCTTCAGTACATAGCAGGTATCACAATGAATGATCATATTACTAGTTTTTTATTTACTGATTTGAAGAATATGGATGAGGTGTTCAAAGACCAAGATCTAGCTATAATATTGTTGGGATCACTTATTGATGAGTTCGAGTTGCTTGAAACCACTAGACCGTATATGTTGCCTTATATTGTCAAGAACTAAGAAAGAAGGACAAACGTGGTTCAAGCAGAGACACAAAGGCTTTGCTAGTCAGGAGTCGTTTGCAAAAGAAGAACATCGATAGGAGGTAGGGATCCAAGTCAAGGTAGAGACCACTCGAAGATGAGTGTGCTCTTTGTCATAAAAAGGTCACCGGAAGAGAAATTGAACAAAGTTGAAAAATATAGAAACTTTAAAAAAGGAAGGTTGTGGCATAGTTGTTGTGATTCGATAAAAGCTACGCAATCAAACACTAGAACTATGAAGTAATCGGCTCAGATTTCATTGAATTCATAAGAAATTGGTTACAAAAAGGAGACGGGAATTAGAACTGTTACAGAGAGAAGGAGATGGGATGCTAGAACTATCACATACAAATTCATTCATGCCCCTGTTTTCTTTCCTTTCTTCCTTATATCATGACGATCCATTGTTTAAACACTAACCGGGCCATTCTCTTGTTGGGCTGCTGGTTGGGGCCCATAATATTCATAACACATAGTCAACCAAAAACACTTATGGTTCTGCTATAGACACAGACGTCATCATACGGGTCATATGAACGAGCGAAAATGGGCATTATGACTCTTTCAGCAGTGTGCGCATCAGTCACTTATGTACGCATCATTCAGCCCGTATGATTTTGGTGAACACCAAATCATTCAGGCCATATGATGTGCCATTACAACACATCATACGACCCGTATGACCATTTTTCACCAGTTCATACGGCCGTGTAACCATACAAGCCTTATGTCATGTCAACATCAGTGGTGTGTGGATAGCATGTTGCATCACACAATGTAGCTTCAACCATCACACAAATACACAAAATTGGGGAAAATTGGGAACAAGAAACAAATTATCCAGGTGATCTATGATCTATATGTGACCATAGAAAAATAACTTGAAGAAAATGAATTTGGGGCACAAAAAAAGTTGAATGTGCATTCAAATTCGTAATTGGCGTACGATAATACACAGAAATCTTAAAGCAAATTGGGGTTTATGGTTACGGAGCATACCTGGAGCGTTCACAACAAGTTTGAGATGATGATGATGATGATGATGAATGAAGGGTTTTGGGAATTTTAAGGTTGAAGGATGAAAATGTATGAGGCGCGAGTGGGCGACGGAGAAACCGAAGGAGGTTGTAGTTTCAGACGGTGGTGCCAGTGTTGAGGAGGCGTCTGGATTTTTTATTCTATTTGTTTGTTTTATTTTCATATTTATACGCGATTTATATTTATTAATTTATTTATTTAAACGTTAACTCATACACCCTCTAAACCTACACCTAAATTTACATAAATGTTTATCAAAGGACTAGAACTCTCATCCACCACGTGAGAGGAACACGTTTACTTCATATATTGATAACACATTTACCGGCTACAAGCCCTTTGGCATACGTGTTTTATATATTTTTTTGAACAGTAAACTTCATAACCACAGGACGAGACCTCAAATCGAGGACCGCCTAAAAAACACGCCAATTACAACATGTACATGGGGTATTTGACCCAATCGTTCCACCTAATAGAATTAAATTTAGATCTATGTTTCAACCACAAAAACGAGAGAGATTTAATAGAAGCCACTATATCACCGACTTTTGGAGTAGTCCCTTCGAACACCTTCTCGTTCCTAGCCTTCCAAATAGCCCAACATGTAACCATAGCTATGCCTCGAACTAACTTTTTCACCCATTTCGGACCCGAGACCTGCTCCTGTATTTGCAAGATGGATTTAAAGTCTATAATTGGAATGTGCTGCAGCTTGCACCATCCTAGAACATGGTACCACACCCCACAGCTAACAAAGCAATCCAAAAAGAGATGCTTGACATCCTCAGCCTCATCTTCACATAAACAGCTATTAGAGTCTTGAATGTCAATATTCCTTCACCTAAGAGCAGTTCTAGTTGGGATTCTTTCCATCTCTATTCTCCAAACCAGCAAATTGACCTTCATTGGAATCCAAGACTCCCACCTCATGTCATGAGGACGTAGGACATCCCTCTTACTTCGAATCAGCTTCATGACGTGGGCCACCGTGTAACAATCTTGGGGGCCATCTTTCCAAGCCCATTTGTCAATAGAACCTGAAACAGAAATATTTTGGAGCATATATTCAACATCATTCATCTCCGAGAGCTCCTCAACCGTGCTAGGCCATCTGAACCAGTTAGGAGTAAGCTTAAATCCAGTCGAAAGATGAGTGATTCTTTCACTAACTTTGCAATTCTTGTTGAAATCTAGAGCAAACAGCATGGGCCACCTGTCTTTGAGTAATGAAGAACCTAACCAGTTGTCAAGCCAGAACCGAGCCTCCGAGCCATCACCGATCCTGCAATATAAAAAAGACTGAATCGAAGATCCCAAGGTAGTAGACCTCGACAGGCAGGTGACGATGGCCTTCCAGCAACCTGGAACCACCTTCTTTAGAGGAAGAAAAATCCAGCGCCCCTTGCCTTCATGGATATCTTGGATAACCTTTCGCCAAAGACTCCATTTTTCATTAAAAAACCTCCACGCCCATTTAGAAAGGAGAGCGAAATTCACATCCGCTAGTTTGGCTACACCCAGACCTCCATCTTTTTTTTGGGTTGTGACAATGTCCCAAGCTACCCAATGGATTTTCCTGACGTCGTCCGTTCCCGCCCATAAGAAAGCTTTCATAATTTTCTCAATCTGATCTAACACCTTGACTGGAGCCTTATATAGAGAAAAATAGTAAATAGGTAAACTGGACAAAACCGACTTGATCAGAGTTAGCCTGCCACCCATAGAAAGAGTTTTAGATTTCCAGCCAGATAACCGATTCCTCACCGTATCAAGAATCGAAGACCAGTGACAAGCTAGATTCATGTTGGCCCCAACTTTTATTCCAAGGTAATCAAATGGAAACTCCCCTTTTTTGCAGCCTATGAGACCCGACATGTCTTCCACCTCAGACCCATTAACTCAAACACCAAACAAAAGAGACTTATGAAGATTGATCTTCAAGCCCGAGCACATATAAAAATTTCTGAGAAGCCTGGATGTCTGTTGAATATTCTCTTCCGACCATTCTCCAATAATTAAGGCGTCATCCGCATACAACAAATGAGAGATTCTAGGACCCCTGTGGGAAGCTTTGATACCTTTAAACTCTCCCAACTCACAAGCTTTGTCAAGAATGCTAGAAAGAGCCTCCATAGCTATGAGGAATAAGAAAGGAGATAGAGGATCTCCTTGTCTGACTCCTTTTTCACATTGAAACTCATAGGTGGAGGAGCCATTAACCAAAACCGAGGATCTAGCCGACTTCAGAATGCCCGTAATCCAAAGACACCATTTATCAGGAAAACCCATCTGACGCATTGTCGAAACTAGGAACTCCCAATTAACATTGTCAAAAGCCTTCTCAAAATCAATCTTTAACAAGAAAGATTGTTTACCATTCTTCCTCATCTAGCCATACAATTCATTAATCATCAAGGGCCCATCCAGAATGAACCTGTCTTTTAGAAAGGCTGATTGGGTATCAGAAATCACACTACCCAACACCTTTTTGACTCTCGCAGCTAGAACCTTGGAAATAACTTTGCTAGTTACTCCCACAAGATTAATTGGCCGGTAGTCGCGGAGACCTACCGGAGTCTTGGACTTAGGAACCAGAGTAATAAAAGAAGAGTTGATGCCTCTGCTAATCACCCCTGAATCATGGAATTGAGTCAATAAATCCAAAAAATCATCTTCAAGAAACCTCCAAAAAAGCTTGATAAATCTGAAATTAAATCCATCCGGGCCCGGGCCCTGTCGGAATCGCAATTAAAAACCGCATCCTTCACCTCTTCCTTAGAAAAAGGGGCAATCAAGTCTGAAGACGCATCTGAAGAAAGGGTCTTCAGATTGTCACAAGTAAGCTCTGGTCTTCTCTTGTAATTCTCTGAAAAGTGATTCCTAAAAAACTTTAAAACCTCTCGTTTGACTAGAGAAGGTTTTGCAACCCACTTGTTGTCAATTAGAAGACCTGGAATGGAGTTACTCGCTTTCCTTCCATTTACAACACCATGAAAGAAAGAGGAATTATCGTCCCCTGCAGTGGCCCACCTGACCCTAGATTTTTGCTTCAAATCACGACATTTATGTTCATTAAAAACGGATACTTCGTTCTTACTCTCTTCCCAAATACAATGTTCCTCTTCATCTAAGGTTCTTTCTTCCATGGTAATCTCTAATCTCTCAATATCCAACTTAAGAGCAGAAAGCTTCTCACCTTCTTTTTTGCACGTCTCGTCCCACCAAGATTTTAGCACACCCCTAATAAACTTGAACTTCTTAGTTATCCTTTCGTCAGCTATCCCATTGAAGGAACATTCCTCTAATTCCTTGATAATCACATCTTCACATCCTTCCCGGTCCAACCAAGAGTTAAACCATCTGAATGGTTTATACCCAAAATTGTAATCCACCAAAGATAGTAATAAAGGACAGTGATCTGATAACTCTCTTGGAAGAGCCCTCAACACCGCCAGCGGCCACCTATTAAAAAAGCTTTGACAAACTAGAGATCTGTCAATTTTGCTCAGCCTGAATTTACCATCCTTTTTAGTCAAACAAGTGAATTGATTACCACGCATACAATATTCATGAAACCCAATCTCGTCAATGAAAGAGTTAAAAAACCCTGCATCAGAAGAATGGAACCTGGAATACTTACGTTCTTCTTGGAAGCGGACTGTATTAAAGTCCCCTATGAGCAGAACCATACCATGAAGGCAAGTTAACACCCCTTTGAGCTTGTCCCATAATCCCCTCTTAGCAACCGAACGTTGAGGGGCATAAACATTAAAAATGTTAATCACTGAACCGTCTGCTACTAAAGATCCCGAAACCAACAGAAAATTACGGTCATGAGTAACTGAGTGTTTAATAAAAACTTTAGGATCCCAAAGGCTCACTAAACCTCCTGATCTCCCAACCGAATCCACTGCTTCAAACTCAAAATCACCTCTACCCCAAAAATTAACCAAGTCATTTTTAACTAAACCACCAGTTTGCGATTCTTGCATAGCCAGAAAATCAACTCCATTTCTATCTCTAAGACTTTTAATCCAACAGTCTTTACCAGCTACACCCAACCCTCTTATATTGACACTAAGAAAATTCATTTAATACCTTTTTGTACTCCTTCCTTTTGAATGGTTTCAGCCGCCAAATTATGAAAATCATCAAGCTTTGCACCCACCGTTTCCCCCAATTCAACTGTGAACAGAACCTCCAAGTCGGTACCCTCTCGGTTAGGCTTGGATGTTGAGACGTGGGAATCTTCATCAACCGGAACTTCTAAGTGACCAGGTCGGTCGGAACCCTCACTGGAAATATCAACTCCTTCACTGAGTTCTTCAACCTCGTCCACTGAAACATCTTCAGGCGCAATTTGAAGAGTACCCACCTCAATTCATTTGGGCTTCTTCCCAACTTTTGTTTTCTCTAGACTACTAGAGTATGTTGGGTTGGGCCGGCCCACACTCCCCAAAAAAGATTTTTTTTTCTTTTATTCAAAACGTGCACGTTTTCCTAAATTCCATTGTCTGCTTCTAGAACCTTTTCAAAGTTTAAAAGGTTGCCAGGAATAAATTCCCCGTTGACTTCGCTGACTTCTGTAACGTCCTCCACGATATTAGGAGTATCATAATTGCCATCAATTTGATTGAAAGTTTCCAAAAAACATGGACCGACCCTAGCAGCCGGCGGTTCTTTACCGGAATTAGAGGTCTCCTCCGGTAGAACAGATTCAGTAGCACTGACACCCTCACAGTCACCCGCAATCGGATTAAACCGTCCTCCATCTTATTCTCAGGCACCGGCGTTGTTAAAGGTTCCGGCTCCGGCACCGGAGTAGTGACCTGATAAAATTTCGGCACCCATTCACCGGACTCTTCCGAAACCCAAACATTGAACCTTCGTTCCCTCCATAACTGAGTAACTTCTTCACCAATCCTTTTCCCATCTCCAACCAGAACACTGATGTAGTCGTATGAAAGGTCCCCATCACTGTCGGAGCTTTTTGCATGATGAACAATCTTGCCAAAAACACTTCCGACAGCATCAATAACCTCATTGGTGATTAGTTGTAAAGGGATCCCCATGACTTTGAGCCATGCAAGGCGCTCATACCCTAAGGACTGTCCCTCCCAGTAATTCACAGAAGAAAATCTTCCAAGAACCCCTCTAGCCGCTTCAAGAACCCCTCTAGCCTCTTCAAGAACCAAGGAAGCAGTTTGTTTGTCTTCAAATGAAATTAAGACTGATAGACCACCGAGATACTGCACCCTACCCAATCCTGGACATATTTCGTTCAAGATCAGGTAAATACTCTTGAGGGCATCTAAGTCAATCATACGTGCAACCAACGCCTTCCCATGCAGCCCTCAGAAGGCGTTCAGTTGGCTGCCGACAATCACCGTCTTAAGTTCCTTCGATGTTCCTTGTCTTCCTGTGAGAGTATCTCTAAAAGATCTATTCCCGTTGAAGAACGTAGACGCATTCCTTCCCAGATGCACTTCTTCTTTACGAGCCGCATGCTCCTGACCATCGTCCTTCCTTTTAGATTTATTATATTCCGATCCAATTTCTCCTTCTTCAAGGGTGAATCTAGCAATGTTTGCCTTCAACCAACAGTCGCCTATGCGAGTATGACAAATCTGGCTAACCAAATCCCTTCTGTCTTTAACATCAAGAAAAGAAACAAAACCAAAACGATTTCATGCTCTATCCCGTTTACGAGCAATGTAGAGATCGTAAATATCACCATAAGAACGAATGAAATCTGAGAGATCATTTCCGCTACACTTTTCTGGCAAGTTTGTAATAAAAACCTTCGTTATTCTGCTTTGAATATTAGCCGGAATATTAAATCTCCGACTAGACATGCCTTGCGTTTTTCTACTAATCGACTGGGGGTTATTTACGTGTTTTATATATAATCAACTAGGTTAGAATCCTGTGTATTACACGGGTTAAATAAATATAATGTATATTTAGTAATAAGGATTTACATATTACATATAGCTTAGAACCCGTGTTTACACACGTGGTGAAAAATATCAATACATAAAATTCTTAAATCTGTATGTATATATTTTACAGGTATAAAAATGTATTACATATACTAAGGATAGAAAACAAAATTTAAAATATGTAAAAATTAATATATAATTGGGTTTCGAAAATACGTTAATTACAATTTATTGTAATTTGACTTTCATTTACTATTTGATTGGAAATAAAAGTTACATAATTAGATTTTAAAGTTTCTTATAATAAATGATAATTTAAAATAAATGTGTTTTGTTATTATTATTACTATTTTTTTTAAATATATTATTATTAGAAGATAGAGATTTATTTAACAAGAGAGAGAGACGAGAAAAAAATGATGAGAATGAATATAGAGATGACATGTGGCATGAAAAACTTTTATTTATTATATAGTATAAATTTTATCTAATAAAACGAGGAATAAAAAAAGATGGATGGTTATATGGTTGCATAGAGGAAGGATATACTACAAATGAGAAAAACCTTAGAATGTCTATGAATGCACCAGGGCGCAACACGTGGTGAAAGGGAAAAGGGCAAATGAGTCGAAAAGGAAAAAAAGTTATGCCCAACCCAAAAAAAGAAGGGGAAGCGGGTAAAAACACACATGTCATAACGTCATGCTCAAAAGATAAAACATCATGTTGAATTGGCACTTAGGTGTAAAACATCATAACCAAGCTAAAACGTCGTGTTGAAATTGGCGTCAATGTGTAAAACACCATGACTGATCTAAAACGTCATGTTGAAAATTAACGTCCAAATAATAAAACGTCATGGGCAAAAGCTAAAACGTCATGTGTTACTGGCCGCCCATATCTAAAGCACCATGTTGAAAATTAACGTCCAAATGATAAAATGTCATGGCCACAAACCTAAAACGTCCTATGTTACTAGGCGTCCAAATCTAAAACACCATGTTGAAAAACACACGGTTCAATGATTTAAAATAAAATGTTTTTTTAATATAGCAAGACCATACTCGTATTAAAGATTAAAATGTTCGATTTTATGATTTAATTTAAAAAAACAATAATAACGTATAAAAAAGTTATGAACGTTTAAAATAAATTGAGGAAATGACATGTGACTTGCATGTGCATGTTTAATTGGTAGAGTCGTCCCATTCTAGCCTTCCCCCCTTTTAAATATCACCCATGTGACGTGGCGCGATCTCATCCATCAATTTTACAAATCATTGATCAAATTTCTTCCTACACTTTCTAATATTTTCCTCCTTTCTATCCACCTCATACTATATAATCATCTTACGTATCATAATCAGATCAATAGGTTTGTATTTATTGATTTCGTGATTATCTATTTAAAATTGGTTTTATGTTTAACGTTAGTTTTCGTATCTAGTTGTGAAATAAAGTTTTTAAAAAAGATGGTTTGGAAATATTTATATTAAATTAAATTAATAATTTAAAAGTATTAATTATAAACTCCAAATACACCCTGAAATGTTGAAGTTGGAAACACCATCACCATGTGTACAATCATATCAACTTGTATTCCTATTTCCATTTGGTATGTCCCTTTTAATAATATTGTTGTCTCATTATTTTTAAAAATATATCATTTAATCTTTAAATACCCACAAAATGTTATATTGGCATTTTACCCTAACCATAAATTGTATGAATTGTGTTTAAGGTTAGTTGTGAAACTAGTAATACAAATGAAATTCATACAAGTCCTCCAACTTCCATAATTGGGCACTTCACATATCACACTAAACTTGAGATTATTGATCTATCATGCTTAAAGCATGATTTGAGGTGGTTAGAAATACTAAAAATCTTCATACTAACTTTGATAGTTGTTAGGTAGACATAAACCAAACAAATGAGTCTTTTATATACAAAATAACTTATTTAATAGAAGTTACACAATATCTCATCACAAGTTGTGGAGAATGATTTCTAAGTGAATGAAAACCCATAAAACATAACATAGTAATAATTAAAAATTTGTATTTGTTTTGTTTAACACGTATTTTGTATGTAGTTAAATTATTGTTTTAAGTTTTGTATTTTGTGAATACTTAGGTATCTCTCTTAATTATGTTAGACGCTTTCATGTGAAATATTTCGTTAGTACACATGAAAATTCAATCGGATAAGACAAAGAAATTGTCAAAATCGTACCAGAATTCATAATTGAATTCGATGTGTTAAACCGCATCATCAATTTATAAGGGACTAACCATCACAACGTTTTAATTGACGGTTATAAATGTCTATATTACTACTCATGTTGTGACAAATTGTAAACAAAAACCTTTTATGAATGTTTTTTTATATGAAGATGTTTTTTATCATATGGGTAGTCAAAGCTGGTGGTTGACATGTCTGTAAACTATTACTACTCATGTTGTGACAATGCATATGCTCAAAACTATATGTTGTGACAATGCATATGCTTAAAACTATATATTGTATACAATTGAGTTTGATGTTGATGAGGACTAAACAACTGAGCCGGTACCAACACCTAAGGTTATTGAGGATTGCTAATCACACACATTCAAGAGGAGAGGAAAAGGAAAATGGAACAAGTCGTTTATTACCGGTTCTGAATAAACTTTATGCACATTACCATTCCTATTTATTGTCTATATAGTCGACTAACTGACTTGTTAACCGACTTTGTTCAACCAGCTAACATCATAACTCATAAGTAGAACAAACTAAAATAGACACATATCAATACTTTCTCCTTAAAAGATCATTGACCCCAAGGATCAAAGAAAAAGAACTAACCAGACAAGAATGTAACAATGATCTTTATATCCTTGACTCCAATTCATGATCTTCGAACGTAGTTTCCATTTCCATTTCACTCACCATCTTCTCACCATTTTCTTTTTATACATGAACGTCAATTTTGCAAACCCATAAATAACACACCCTTTCCCATAGAAACCACAATTTTCTATTTTTTTTAAAGTAAGCAACATCACCATTAGTGTTTGTTCATTAAGTTTATATATAGTTAATAATTTAATTTTAAACACTAACAAATAAGATACTAAAATAACTATCTATATAACATAAAATGTTTTATGTATAAGCCAAACTCTTAATCGTTAATTTTCGTTTACGTCTTTTAGTATCTAATATATATTTAGTTTATTATTCACTGGTTTATTACAAATATAGAATGATAAATATAAAGATGAAAATTTAAACAAAAATATTACCATAAATTATTTAGATTAAATTAAATGAACTAATTAAAAAATACAAATTACTTTA
Organism: Smallanthus sonchifolius; assembly: GCA_023525975.1. NCBI lineage: Eukaryota > Viridiplantae > Streptophyta > Magnoliopsida > Asterales > Asteraceae > Smallanthus > Smallanthus sonchifolius. Next base: position 81,740,473 of record CM042032.1, on the reverse strand, counting down.
CTAATATATTTTTTTTGTCTTAGATTATTGAAATTTGATCAACTTTTATGGGATGCAGATTCAAGATTGCAAAGGCTATTATGCAGGTTTAGCTACTCTACAATACAAAGCAAGCTGTCTCCATTAGGGGGAGGGGTATACCCCCCCGAAAAGCCCAGTGAACGGCGTGGCACACCGCCTCTTTGGTGGTGTGAAGGGGGACGTGAGTTACTGGCGTGAGCCCACTCACAGGAGAACTAGTCGTTTGTGAGTTGTGACCGTTGAATGTGCAAATTTCAAATAAAAAAATAAATTGTATAAATAAATAAAATAATTAATGCTCATACCACATCACTCACAATCACACGGGTATACCTTTCATTGAGAGTGGTGTGAGAAATATGGGTGAGTGAGGTGGCGCCCACGTTTTACTCATACCACCCACATTCACACGGGTATACCCCGATTTCCTTACCTGCTATGATGTCGCTTGTGTTTGCGTAGGAAAAACAAAATAAAGAGTGAATAATAAAAAAAAAATATAGGTTTATTTTTTTTTTCGGCTTCCCGAAAGATGGCTTAATTAAAAAAAATGACTTGAGTTAAAAAAAAAGAAGAAGAGAAAACATCATCCAATAGTAACCAAGTGTTATCAAATTAAAAAAGAATTTATTAGTTAATCAAAAGTTATATTACATTCAATGTTTAAAATTTAATATCATAAAAAATATGGAATCGTTTAAATGGTATTTAATAAATTTAGAAGTTTTAAAAAATAAATTAAAATAGATGATTAAAAAAATATTTAAGCGAGAAAACAAATATCCGGAGGCTCTACAGTTATAGCACGTGATATCTTAAAACCTTTATTTATTATAATCGATAGATTTATTAAACTTTAATTTGTTCGTTTAATGTATCCATCTTCATTAATTTGTTCTAAACGAACATTATATCACACTATTCGCTGTTGAAAAGTTCACATTTCCCTCCCAAAATACCTATTTCCCGCTCACTCTCACCTGCGGCGATGGCGGACGCCGACGGTAAGGCTGCAAAGGAACTAATTCGCGACGTTGGCAAGCAACTCGCTGCCAAGAAGGAATGCCCTCACAAAGATCTCCTCGTAAAGCTGCTCCGAGTAAGTTATTGTTTCGGACGTTTTCCTTTATCTATTTTCCGTTGAAGGTTTCCGGCATCAACATATTTGATTGAACCGTCTGAAAGCATTCATTTGCAACTATTTAATCCTGTGTTGCAAATTATCATCCAGAGTTCCTTGTTGTGTAATTTAATTTTATATCGTACGAATTGGAATTCGAGTTTTTGCAGGCATACACTCACTAAAAAGTAAAAACCCTAATATGCTTTTTTACTGTGAAATTTAGATGTATTTCACGCAGAAAGTGTACTGTATTTATACTGTTTTTAGTCAATGTTTCGTTAGTGTTTCCTTTTGGCTAGGGTTTATGTTCTTAATTGGTTCGTAGTTGCTTATATTGGTACATTGTTGTGTTGAAGTGTTATTGTGTGTATTTTTTAGTAGTAATTTTTAAGATGTCTTGCTTTATTTTGGTTTTTGTAGCTTCTAATTCTTGAATCAATAATGATGCATTAGGTATGGGAAGTAAGATGACTACTCTACGATGTTTAAGTGTGTTTTTGAAAGCGGAGCACGGATAAAACGTTAAGCGTGTGTTAGCCTGTGGTTATTTTAAAAGAAAGTGTGTTTTAACCTTAGGGCAGCCTTTACAAAACGGGGGAGCTGAAGAAGGCTAATACTTAATATGTTAGGCTCTCTAGGATTTTACAGATTTTAAGACCAATGACTAATAGTAAAGGCTGCCGAATACACTTGTTTAGAGTAATTGCTAGCAACAAAGTAAAGTTGAAGGTTCTGTTACGAATATTTCTTATGTTGCATGATTTTTGAATTTGGATTGCTTTAGTTATTTTTCTTTGTGTAGATACACTTGTATGGAGACATTAATAGTTACGTCATGAGTAGCAAACTGAAAGAAACCGTGATGTTCTTTTTTGTTGTAAAAAAGGCTCGTTATGGTACTGCAAATCTTTGGTGGCTGACACAGTCTTATTAAATCAGATGTTTCTTTATATTTTATATGTTCTACACGTGACGAGGAATAGCCATATTTTTGTTAATTAATACTTAAAAGTTATGAGAATCTTGGTTTCTGGCAGCAAGCGGCAAATGCATTGCCAAAGTTAAAAACACAATCAGATATGCTAAAGCCTGCTATAAAGCCCTTGAGTGATTCTCTATTGAAGCATGGCTTTCTGAAGCAAAAGGACAAAGACGTGAGACTTTTGGTTTCCATATGTGTATGTGAAATACTTAGGATCCTTGCTCCAAATCCTGGTTTTAGTGATGCAGATTTCAGGGTAAGTAGTTTGACTCAAATACATTTTTCAGTGTTTTATCAACATCTCTGATGTTTAATCACATTTTTAGGGCATCTTTCAACTCTTATTGGGTATGTTTGGGGAGCTTGCTGATACCAAAAGTCCATATTACTCAAGGAGGGTAGAGCTATTGGAGACTATTGCAAAGTTCAATTTCTGTGTGATAATGTTAGATATAGGATGTGAAGATTTAGTTCTGAAGATGTTCGGTATATTCTTCGGTGTGATAAGGTATGGACATTGTTTTCATATATGAGTGAAGTCCTTTATATTTCACATGGTTTGTTTATGCATTTTGCTTGATTATAAGTTTGCAGTATGCAAATTAATCACTGCCTTACATATTTAGACTATATATTTGCTTCTTTACTTAGGAGTGAAATCGATAAAACAAACGGAGTAGAGTGGCGATGAACTTTTTCTTTTTTAATAATTGTATATGTGTCTTTGACTATTTATGGTGTCGACGTGTATGGGTTGCTTTGCAGGAAAGAGCATTCTTCAAATGTATTTGGTGCAATGTCGTCGATAATGTCAATTATTTTTCAAGAGAAAGGTTCTCAAGCACTTCTTGAAGTGATTTTGCGTAGTCTTTTAAAGGACAGAAAGGTAATTTGTTAGTACATTAGTTACACATGCTTTATTCACTGTTGTCTTATTTTCTTGTAAAAGTTTTGTCGGTATAATTATGGCCAATAATTTTTCTTTGACTCATGCCATCTGTATCACTTATTCTGGTAAGACTTGTATGATTTCTTTCTTTCTTTTCCTATAATCCTATGCCTATATTCAATATTCGCTTCCCTTTTTCAGGACACAACTCAAGCTTCTTTTCAGCTGGCTGTTTCTGTTATTGAAGTTTGCTGCCAGGCACTTGAACCTTTTGTTTGTCGTTTTCTCAACCGTTGTATTTTGGATCGAGACAGTGTTAACAGTGAGCTCAAAGAATCATATCATGCTATTATATTTGAAATCTTTCAGCGTGCTCCACAAATGCTTATAGCTGTTCTACCAAATATAACTCAGGAACTATTGGTCCGTCTTTCTCTTTTTTTGCATTGTAAATTCAAATTTTTTGATTATTATGTCTGAGTTTATCAATTTATTTGATCTAGAAAATTCAGAATTGCATTTTCTCTTTGATATTCTTATTTGCTTTTTACCTTTTTGTAATTTACAGACCGACCAGGTTGATGTTCGGATAACAGCTATCAAGTTTGTTGGAAAACTTTTTTCAATTCCTGGACGTCATGTTGCACAAGAGTACCACCATCTCTTCATAGAGTTTATAAATAGATTCTCTGATAAATCTGCTGCAGTTAGGCTTAATGCTGTATTATGTGCTAAATCTTTTTACTTATTCAATCCACCAGGAGAGGAATCCACTGCAGTTTTGTGTAAGTTAGCAGCTTTCAACATTCTATTTGGTAATTTATGTAAATTTTTATTTTTCATGTTTTCTTGAGTGAGCAGCTGCCCTTGAAGGTCGCCTTTTAGACTTTGATGATAAGGTGAGAACACAAGCAGTGGCAGTGGTGTGTGATCTTGCAAAATCTAATCTCCGACCTGTACCACCTGAAATGATAACTCAAGCTGCCAAAAGATTACGTGATAAAAAGGTTTCATTTATAACAAAAGTATTTTAATTACTGATTAAATTTTCTGACAACTTATTATCATTTGTTTTTCTCTATGAAGGTATCTGTTAGAAAGAAAGTCTTGCAAATGCTACTAGACGTCTATCATGATTATTGTATTAAATGTTCTGAAGGCAGCATCAAATTGAGTGTTGACTTTGAACAAATACCTTGTGGTATTCTGTTACTTTGCTATGACAAAGACATGGAGTTTGGGTATGGATACTGGCACAATGATTATCATAAATTTTATTATTTATAGATGGTAACTTTTTGCGAAACGTCTCCCTTAGGGTTCAGAACATAGAACATGTGCTTGAAGAGGATTTGTTTCCTGTTTCACTTTCGGTTGAGGAGAGAATTAGGCACTGGCTTTTTCTGTTTTCACATTCGGAATCAGCTCACAAGAATGACATTTTCACCCCCGCTCATGAGAAGGCACTGACTGCTGTTTTGTGTCAGAAGAAAAGGTTGCTATAATCAGATGTTGCTCTTATTTAACTTGCAGAATGCAGAGACCACTTCTTTTTTACAAGCTTAGTTTTTTTTTCAGGTTGCAATTTGAGATGCAGAGTTACCTGGATCTTCAGACAAAAGAAAAGGTTTAAAACGTTAGACCATTGTATGCTGCATTATTAACCAGTATCTTGGTTTTAAAAAGCGCGCTTGAGGCGCGAGGCGACCTCAGGCGCAAAGGGCATCGCTTCTGGTGACATAAGGCGCGTGTAAACGAAAAGCGCAGCTGAAGCGCGATTTTTTGGCATGAGGCGCGCCTCATGTACATGGTCCTTTTTTGTGCAGCAGAATGTTGTACAACAGGATTTTTAGATTGTACATGTAGGTAATTTATATGTTAAATCATATATAAAGCTTATTATAATTAAATTTTGGGTAGGGGATGCTAAAAACCTATGATATATATAAAAAAAAATTATACCATCACTTTGCGCCTCGCGTACGAAAAGCTCACTGCTTTTGCGCCTCAGTTTTAGATCTTGTCGCGTCGATGCGCTTCTCGCTTTTTAAAACCAAGACCAGTATAGCATCACAAAAAGTCAAATTTACTGTTATTTTAGTCTAATTTAAAGTACACATTTCCTGCTATACATTGTGATCTGGCCTCTGGGGTTACTCGGTGTGCCCTTTTCCCATCAGAATGCATATATAAATATCAGTATTACCATATGTTAGCCATAGTATTTTTTTATTTTCTTTCCTTTCTAAGTTACATGTCTGTTGGTGACTCAAGCCCACAAGATTCCAGTGGTTCAGTATGGTTGTTTCCTTGGAAATGAAAAGTAGTGTGGAAATTGATTTAAAAGATCTCTTTCTAGTCTTGTTCTCTCCGTTACTTGGGGTAAATTTGTTCTTGTGAAGGTAACTGGCAGTTGGGCATGCACATTTCAGAATTTCATTTTAAAAGTTCTTGTCAATGCTATAATTTTAAATTCACACATTTTTTTTATCTGAATAGTTTCTTTGTAATTAATGTGATCATAGAGAAACTTTTTCCTGTTCAGTATATGGTGTGTGATCTAGTTTCTTTGCTAATAACATCTCCCATTCAGCAGAATGTCTCTGGGAGAGGGGAAGAAAGATTCAAAAAGTTGTTTGCAAAAATGTCAACATGCTTTCCTACAAAAGTCAAAGCAGAAGAGTGCTTTTGTAAGTTACATTTGGTGAAAGATGACGACCTTTTTAACACTGTCAGAGAAATTTTGAATGAACCGAAGTTTGGAAGCTCACAGATCATCAGAGTGAGTTATTTTATTTTATTTCGTCCCTCTTCATTAACACTCATGTAAAATATTTTTGTTTCTATTAAATGAAATTTTATCGTTTAATTTTTTTCTTTTGAAGGATAATTTTGTTAGGAAGATCACAGACATGCGTACGGATTTTGATTTTCTACAATCACTCGCCACAAAATGTTCATTTAATATTTTCAGCTCTGATCACGTGAGATGTATACTCGATCATCTTTCTGAAGACAAATTCGGACAGGGCAATTTAAAGAAGGCTTGTGTGGCACTTCTTATGGTATGGGACTGTCTATGATTGTGTGTAAAAGATGTATTAATTAATATTCAAGTTAATTAAAATAGGAAAACTCTGTTCCCTTTTGTAGTTAATTTAGTTGATTCATTTGCTTAGTATCCAAGTAGAAGTGCACTGCTTTTTAAACTAACTGAATTTTTTGTTTCTTTTTATTTAGATTATTGTTAATGCTTTCCCGCTACTTCTAAGAGGTTCTGAAGAGCAATTCTGCATATTGTTATTAGAAGAAAAGTCACCATTCTGTAATGAGCTGCTTCAAATGTTAGTTAAAGCTGGACCTCATATTTCTATCGACCTCAGGTAATCCTCTATCGACTGTAGTCAATCCTAGTTTTATTTATGTTTCTCTTTTTGTGGCACTATGCTTTCTTGACTTGAAATTAAAAATGCAATCTGTAATGTGCAGTGTTATCTACCCTTTCTTAGAGAGGACCTGTTTGAATGGAACTCGTGCTCAGGCCAAGCTTGCAATCTCTGCAATCAGTGAATTAATTGTTACTTCTCAGCAGTTCACTTTCTCATACCTGTGCAAGGTTTAATTATATTGGCCTTTTTTCTATTCTAAGGGGTGCTTGGTTGGAGGTTTTAGAGGGTAAGGAATGATGGAGGCGGTTGAACCATTCCCCACAAAATTGGGGGTAATGAGTTCAACTTTTACAATGTATGCATGTATATGTATGTATGTATTAAAGTTTAATAATTATTTATAATACGGAGCAACATTAAATATTAATACTAAACATTAAATATTAATACTAAATTAACAAAATATGTATAATATGCATAAATATATTTAAATATTTATATATATACACACACATGTGTAACTTTTAGTATTTGTATATATTTATATTATATTACTATATATATTTATTACTAATTATATATAGTATTTATTTATAAATATTCATATCATGGGTGTTTGTGTGTATATGTATAACTGTTAGCTGTTTGAACCAAATAACATTAACAAGAAAGGTAATACCAACGAATGCTCATTACATTCTTTAGTATTCCTTTTCTCTTTCCCTTTCCCATTCCCCGTTTTGAACCAAGCGCCCCTAGCTACTTTATTTTTCATTTGTCACAATCTTCAATTGATTAGATTACGAATGAAGTCAATGCTTTTTGCATATGTTTATCCCCAATTATAAGCTCATACACTCTGCAATATCTTATTTTTCTAGACACTTGTGGATGTACTTGAAAGTGGGCAGCACACCCCTACAGTTTTGCAGTCTTTGGGTTGCATGGCTCAGCATTCTGTTTCTGCATTTGAATCCCATGCTGAAGAGATCACTCGTTATATTGTTGACAATATCTTTTTAGCAAAAGAGGTAATTTTTTGTTTTCTGTTATACTACCTTTTTTCTTGTCATTTTTACCTATAAATATGCTATAGTTCAATCACGACATTTCTATTCATAGGTTGGAATGCCAAACAGTCTAGTTTCATCCCGTCTTGCATCTGAATCCAGTACTTCTTGCAACTTAAAGGTGTGAAGCATCGTTTTATTTATGACATTTTCCATAAAATTCTGCCATATATGATCTATGTATGAGGGATTCCATGCCTGTTTATTTGTGAATTGATAATTTGCTTAAAATAATACTGATGTTTGACATTTTGACCATGTTATGGCAATTATTCCTCTTGATTTGTGTCACATTACATTTATTTTAGGCATATCCTTGTAGACTTATAAAGTTGGTGTTTGAATGTTTCATCTTATAGATATTTGGGCTTAAAACACTTGTCAAAAGTTTTTTGCCACATCAACGTACAGGCGTCATGCGTCAAATTGATGAAGTACTTGGCATTATATCACAGATGCTTAGGGCTGAGATTTCTAAAGGCACACTCAGGTATGGATTTTATGGGTGGTCTACTTTTGAGTATAAATAGAATATTGCTTCCTACTATTGGAATCGATGAAATCGTTACATGGGTACAACATGAACCTCATGCACCTAACCGTTTAACGGTGCATAATTGGAAAATGCCATTTTTTTTCTAATCCATGCTTTGTGTAATACAGTAAAAATGACCAGAGTCATCTCAGATTAGCTGCAGCTACATCTGTTCTTAAACTTTCCCAATTATGGGACCCACATATTCCTCCAGATATTTACCGCCAAACAGTCTTGATGGCTAAGGTTTAAATCTTTTTGTTGTTTTATTTTCCATACATATTAAAGACATTATGAAAGAAATATGCTATTTACGAAGTTTCCTGTTTTCAGGATCATTCTTCTCTGGTACGGAGATTGTTCCTGAAGAAAACATTTAAGCTTTTAAAGAATAACGTCCTTCATTGTAAATATTTATGTGCTTTTGCCTTGGCTGCTTCTGATTCATTTGAAGGTTCACCAAAAGATGATGTATGTCAAGGCTGTGATTAAATTGTGTACTTTTGTTTTTTCATGTTTCATTTTCTAATACTGTTTTTGTTTTAGTCACTAAATTATATAGCAGAAATTATAAAGACCCGTCACATAGAAGCTAAGATGCCCCGGACTTCAACAGTAAAGCGTGATGCTACTGATAATCCTGTGTGTGCAGTGATATTTTTAATCCACATTCTTGCCCATGATAGTGATTTTCCCTCCCAAGATTCTGAAAATGAAGAGAATGTTGGTTCTTTTTTCAGGTAAGTTAGCAGGTTGAATAAAGTGCTACAGATAATTTACCTATTATGTCCTTTTCTTCTGAAGGCTCAGAATCGAGTTAAATACAGAAGAACAAACGAATTTTAGGAGACAAACCGTCTCAACCCTAAGAATTTAAAATTTTATTATGAACAAAAACCACACATTACAATGACCCCTAAACCTTATATTTATACTAAATACTAACTTAATCACCAAGCTAAATCAAAAAGAATTTGACTTCAAAAATAAATTCTCTAAACTAGGAATAAATTACAACCTAAAAATAGGACAAATAAATTCAAAAAAAAAAACTACTGAATCAAATAAAATTAATAAAATTTCTGCTGCCATCTTTTTCCTTTTTTTTTCTTTGTTGCAATTCCAAATTAAGCCAACAATCTCCCCCTTAATTTGGAATCGTATCCACTCGACCCGTATCTTCAACAGTTGGATCATCGTCCCCGATGAACACCGAACCTGTTTCCTACACGGAAACTCCTAGTGATCATTGACCATGTTGCTTGGGCTCCTCCTAGTTAGATCATACCCGCGACCCCGTCCCCTGACCTGTCCTTCGGCCACGTGAACTCGCATAACCAACCCCTTGGCCGCGATCTTGGTCATCCGATCGAACAAACAACAATCTTCCTTGATCTTCATAACGTCCACAACCACCCCGGTTGTACCGATCGATGTAAAAACGAGCACACCACTCAGTTTTGTTATGTAGATTTTGGGCTGTGAACCACCACCCAGCAGCCTCTATCCGCGATCACCCCGATCGCCGGCTACCGCCTCTTGTTGCCATCCGTGGTCGCTCAAAATCAGCCATCGAACGCCGCTGATTACCACCGAAGCCACCTTCTTGGCTGTCCTGCTTGCTGCACTATTCTGGCGGTTACAACAACTGTTATCTGGCGCTGTTTGGTCACCGCTTCAGCCCCAAAACTGAGCCCGAAACACCCGCCGTTGCTTCTGTTGTACTCTTTTTTTCTGCATTGACCAGCAAACCAAAAACCCATCTACTGGCTTTTTCTTTCTTCCTGCTGTTGCTTTTTTTTTCCTGGTGGCTTTGTTCTTGACCTTTATCCCACAATTATGATCTTCTAAACCGGCTGGTGTTAATCGAGATTTTCTGCTCCCTGCTGTGATCAAGATCACGACCTGTCTCCTTTCAGGTACGTGTTTCCAGTCCTTTGGTCTTGGTCCAGCAATCAGACTCGATCAGCAGATTGTTGAACTCTTGAGTCATCTTTCTTCTTCTTCACGTCTCTCGTGAGTGTGGTATTCCTTGACACCAAGCTCTGATACCAATTGAAGGCTCCGAATCGACTATCGAGTTAAATACAGAAGAACAAACGAATTTTAGGAGACAAACCGTCCATAGTTGTCAATAGCGCTTGTAGCGGGCACTATAGCGCGCTACATAGCGAATCGATTAGTCACCGCTATCTCCATTTCTCGAGTGAATAGCGACCCAATAGCGTTTTTTTTTTTTTTTTATAATTATTTTTTAATTTTTTACTTGATTAATATAAATAGGGTTGCTAATAACCCTAATATATGAAGATTTAGATGATTATTGATTATAATTGCTACAAATCCTACAATAGTTGAATATAAAATATTTCTAAAAATTTCTAGCAGTGTATCGCTAAACGTGAAATAGCGTCCGCTATTTACCGCTATTCGCTATGTAGCGTATATGTGGCTTGTCGCTATTTACCGCTATTTGCTATTGACAACTATGAAACCGTCTCAACCCTAAGAATTTAAAATTTTATTATGAACAAAAACCACACATTACAATGACCCCTAAACCTTATATTTATACTAAATACTAACTTAATCACCAAGCTAAATAAAAAAAGAATTTGACTCCAAAAATAAATTCTCTAAACTAGGAATAAATTACAACCTAAAAATAGAACAAATAAATTCCAAAAAAAACTACTGAATCAAATAAAATTAATAAAATTTCTGCTGCCATCTTTTTCCTTTTTTTTCTTTGTTGCAATTCCAAATTAAGCCAACATCTTCGAGATGGAAATTTCAACCCATTAATTTATCAGTGGGTCAATTTTGGCTATGTTTTTATCTTTTAACAGGTGAAACTGCTAAAATAAAAAATTAGCTAAAAGTCTAAAACTGGTTAAATGAGTCAAAATAGGCCCAAAGTGTATTCTTAACTCATACAACCTCTTAACCATTTTATTCAAAAAGTTAGATCATTATTGAAGCAGTATAGTTTTTGTATACATACTTAACACAAGTTAATAGAATTTGAACAAAAAGTGTTTTGGGTTACCCAACCCTTCTTGGCACGTTTCAAAATGTACCAAAAGCACCTGTTTGACACGACCTGGTTTTGACCCGTTATCCAACACACCCATTTCCACGTCCATCAATTCTGACACACCCCCTGCTGTTTTGCAGTCCAATTGCTTTTACCATGGATGCACTACTCAATTCTTCTTTTGTAGATGGTGATATGAACCGGATCCATTCGGTTGCTTCTGACTTGCATAACATATTTAATGCTATCAAGAGGGCTGAAGATGCAGTTGATGTTGAGAAAACCTCTGTAAGTTTTTAGTGTTTTTTGCGTTATCTGCTAATTTATCGCGATTAGATTTATGAATCCAGTATCTTGTAGAGGCTGCATGTTCTAGCTAACTTGGGATCCAAGTATCTAGTTAAAACAAAAATAAGTGGAATGCCCGTGTCACACACTCCAACCAATATCTTATTGCCTGCATTGCTATATAGGAAAAGCACTGCCAAGCAAAGAGAGGCAAGTTACAAATTTATTCCCAAATCTTTAGTTGTCGCGGATAATTTTTCTTTTAACAATCTTTGTATATATAGTGTTCTAGAAATCATACTAAGAGTGCCCGGAAAAGTTTAGAGGATAATTCGTTCGGTGATGGTCAATTGCGCAAAAGAAGCAAGACTCTAAATGCACACAAAAAAAACTCACTTGAAACTCAAAAGCAAATCATATCTGGTGAGAAAGATAATCAGAACTTTATTTCTCCAGAATCAATTGCATGTCATGGTGAGTTTAATCAAGATTATCAAGAATGAGTTTAGCAAATTTGCAATATAAAGTCGGTTACATGACAAGGTGATTGAGTGTTTCATTTTTCTTTTAATTGTGTTGCAGAAAAACCTTCACCGTCTCGGGAGGACTCCTCATAAAGGTAATATCCTAAATTTGTTTGTTTATTAAAATATGACATATCTGTAACGCTTTCGGTATACGACACTAAAATCTATGTTAATGTCGTTTTTTTTGCTGCATGTTCCATTCTCTTCATCAGTTTGGTATTAATAAGTTATGTTGAATGATGTGCTTATATGATATCATGCACATGTCTCGAATGCATGCATGCATGTTATGATGTTATTGCAGTTAAACCGTGACTTCCATTCTTTGACCCCATGATGGTGTAAATTCAGGTTTACTGAATGAGATACAGGAAATATCTTGCAAAGGAAAATGCCAAGCTAGCTGTGTATTTAGAAAGATGATATGTTATGTTTTAACTTTTTAACGTATAGCTTCTAACGAATTATGTCATGACTAACGTTGACTATATACCCACCTGGCTCGTGTCAGAAGTTAAGAATTATGCTCTTTTTGAGTTGATTATCCAGGATGCCATTTTACATGTTAGATCTGTACGGACATGTGTAAAAACTCGACACTTTGCTAGTTGATATATGAGCATTGTTGGAATCTCAAGTAATACTCTCATTAGCCAACTTCCATGTTATGAGTGATATCTATCCTGATTAGTAGACATCCATACTTCCATCCATTTATTCATAATGGCTTAATAAGGGTTTGGTTACTCTCTTGAGTCAACTTTATTTTAAACTCATACTTGTATGAATGTCGTTACGGCTATCCAACCAACTTGTGGCTTGTTACTTGCTCGTAATCCGGCTCGAACTGATTTGGCTCGAGCTTTTCACCCATCATTCCTACAAACTCATTTTACCCCCAACATTACCATACCCATCCTTACCATAAACAACCTCATTATTTCCACATCATCTTTTTTTATTTTCATTTAATTATTAATAGTATTATTAGTTATGAAATAATTTAAATTAATAAATAAAATAAATAATTAAAAAAAACTAATATTAAAAATAGAATTACATAATTTTAAACTAAAAATAAAAATACAATAATACATAAATTTTAAAAAAACAAACAAACTAAAACCTAAAAATTGAAACTAATAATTGTGTCGAGCCATGTTATATTTATCCCTGATCTCGTTACACAAAGTTTCATGTTCTGCTTGTTGGTATGGATCCATATGGCTTGTGTCGATGAAAAGTATTTTCTTTTTTTCTACCATAATTTTTCTTTGTTCCAATTCATAGAACTTATCAAATTTTTGATCGAACTGCTCGATCGCCTGCTTCTTCACACGGTTTGTCTCGGCTAGTTCTTCAATGAGGCTTAACTTCTTTGCCTCGTAATCAGATGAAGACATGACATTACCCTTTGCTTTGGCCTTGTCCCTCCCCATTGATTTGACCTTGTCCCTCCCCATTGGACGACTTGGAGGTTCCTGTTCTGCATGAATATCATCGTCGTCATCATCAAGTGATATTTCAAAACCAGGAGTATTCGTGCTGCCTGTATACTCTCCCATTGTATACCCCCCTGTGCTATTTGGTTTTTGTCTTTTGGGGGCTTGATGGCCATGCACTTTGCTAGAACTATCGTAATTTGGACGATCTTTAATAACCCTCCACACATGTTCATATGTGAAGGGACTAGAACTCTTATTGGAGGGATCATTGTCGTAATCAAGTTTGGCCTCATGAATATATTGGTCATCCGACCAACCATAATCAAGTTGTGGCTGTGATGGTTGTTGGAAGTGTGAGAATCCACCAGCAGGTTGTTGGAATTGTGAGAATCCACCAGCTGGTTTTTGAAATTGTTGAAATGGCGAGGGTGTAGGTTGTCGGTTTGGGCTATCTTCATTGTTGTTGTCGTTTAGTAGTTGAGAGAACGAAAACGGGTGATTTGGATCCATGGAATTGAGTGAACGAAAACGTTTGATAATTGGGAGAACTGTTTGAGATAGTTGGGTGTGAAAATGGTTTAGGTGTTTAGATGTATTTATAGTATAAAAAAAACTAGCCGTTAGAAAAAATACAAAAAAAAAACTAGCCGTTAGGAAAAAATACAAAAAAAACTAGCCGTTAGAAAAAATACAAAAAAAAAAATAAAACTAGCCGTTAGGTTTTAATTAACTTTAAATTAAGTTTTAATTAAGGTTTAATTAGGTTTTAAATTAAATTAATAAATTAAGTTTTAATTTAATTTTAATTAGGTTTAAAGTAGGTTTTATTTGTTTAATTTATGTTTAAGTTAGGTTTATTGTTAAAGTAGGTTTTAGTTATGTTTTAAATTAGGTTTTAAATATATTTTAAATTAAGTTTAAATTAAATTTTAATCAAATCTTAAACAATATAACTGTAAGAAAAAAGAGAAAGAAAGAAAAAATAATAAACACATAGTGGGGACCATAAATCTTCAAACAAATGCAGCCCTTGGGGGCGGGCGGAGGCCGACGGGCGATGAGCCCTCAACGGTTGCCCTTGGGACAGGCGGGCCACGTGGACTCAAAGGCGGCGTGAGAAACGCGCGTTGGAGGCAGCCTAATAGGTGATCACTTTCTTGATAGTGAGAAGTTAGTGTGATCCCTTTCATATTGCTATAAGAGAGAAGTTGTGGTGATCTTTACCGTCTAAAAGAGAATTGTATAAAGGTGGTTTCTACCGTTTTTAGAGAGAAAGTTAGTGAAAATCAACTACTAGTTGAAGGCCAAACATTGATGTGTGGTGAATTTCTTAACATTCTCCAATACCATTATACATTTTTCCGTTTGTATAATGATAATTTTCTATCTCTTGCTTATTTATTTTGTGAACAAACATTCCATTCAATTTTTAAAATATGGTAATAAATTTTATAAAATATAAATTAAATATCCACCATCTCTAGGTTTTTACAAAACAATTTATAACCCTATAATTAGACAATTAGTGTGTCTAGATTATTAGGTTATGCATTCTGAGTTTATCTAGATTATTAGGTTATGCATTCTGAGTTTATCCTTGTTATAACTAATTTCTATCTCACAAAACAAATGTGGAGTTTTTGGTGTTCATTAATAATAATCATAATGATCGAAATAACTACATGAGTTACATAAAAGAATATTTAACCCTTTTCTACTATAATCATACTATCCTCACATGAGGCCTACACATACATGCATAAACGCGCATGCACACATATAAAATGATTTGAAAATTGGACTATTATCAAACTGAACGCTTTACTGGTTTACCGGTTAAGCCGATTGAAATGGTCTTAAATAGTTGATAACATTATAATTGATTTAAAAAAAGTTATAGAATTTAAAGAAATAGCATTAAATGCTTAAATATGTCTAAATTTTTTAGGATATTAAGTTGATTTTTAAGTAAAAAGAGTATAATTATTATACAGTAGTAGTAAATGATTAAGATATAATAAAATAAAATGTCATGTAAAACATGGTAACATCTCCTTTCCACTCTATCTTGTATCTACTCCATTTCTCTACCTACTAGGCTACTACACATCTCCACCACATATTCAAAATCAGTAAACCACCTTCCATATAAAAACGGCTATATTGAATGTACCCTTATTAAATAAAATAAGGCATAAATAAAATAAGAGAGATAATCTGACTGATTTAGTAGATGGAGTGAAAAAGTACATCAAGTAAAAATAACAAGGGGTGTGACATATTTAATACAACCTAAAAAAACTTAATACTCATCTCTTCTTCCAAACGGTTCAAATGCTCTCATCGTGTAGATGGTCTTTTCCATGGCTACAAAGTGTCATCCGGTGATTGCTTTGCTCACTTGGAAGTCCGTGTCTATCAATCCAGATTACAGTCACATACCTATGTACGTATGAATAAATATTCTAATTTTAATTCCTTCACATTTTTATTCTTTATTAGTTTAAAAGAAATATTTTAGAAGCATGGGCGAAGATTAGTGAGGGCCCGGGGTTCGCCCTTCGCCCAAAGTGTTAATTTATACGTATTCGGCCGATTTTTCGCTAAGTAGTGTTAATTTATATGTATTCGGCCGAAAATTTTATAGTTCCGGCCCAATGATAGGAAAAAAAAATCCCGGTCCCCCTGCGTTTTTCTTTATGCTTCGCCACCGTTTAGAAGACAAATTACAAATATCAAACTAGTTAATCCGAAGAAAGAAAAAATAAAATAAATAATAATATCTTTAGAGGGAATCGAGTTTGTGGCTGTTAATTGGCCTAACGTCACCACCGGAGGCCCGGCCGGATCGCGCGCCACAACCAACCTCTAATCTTCAAAACCCCGGCGACAAATATCTCTCCTTAAGAGATGTCACTCTCTTCCTCTCACATTTGGCCACCTCTCAGACACCATGGCCGCCATTGCTGCCGGAGCTCTCTCTCTTCCATTGTCTCCGTCTCCGTCTCCTTCATCCAAATTCACCACCACCAAGGTACCGTTTCCAATGATCACCTTTTTTCCCCTCATATTTTACTAGTTAAATGCATTTAACGAACTTTCTGCTTCAACAAAATCAATTGATATACAACTTCGTGTTAGGAATAGGTTCAATTTCAATCCACAGATCTATCAGCCTTGTATTTGAAATTTTCAGCCGATCAGTTATTTCTGTATGTGTGATTGGTCCCTAGGGCTTTAATTCATTGGCTACGATCCACCTGCTGTCCTTGAATGCTTGATTGCAGGTGTAGGGTTTAGTGATGTTGTCGAGTGAGTTTATGAACTATTGATTGGTAGAGAGGAGAGAGGAGTGAATGGTGGTGTTTGTTACTTTGTTAGATGGATGTGATAAGAGGTTTTGTGATTAGAGTGATTGTGATCAGGTTGAGAATCATCAGGATGAGTATGATCATTTTCGACAGATTGTGAGACATTAGAGTGAGTTTGGGCAGAGTTATCATAATGTGGTTTTGCATTGAGGTCAAGATTTTTTAACAGAGGTGTGAAATTTGTTAGCAATACGAATGCAAAAAGTCTTTAAGAGTAGCCATTGCACTAGCTTATTAGGTAAGAAAATGTCCAGGTTGCCCTTGTAAAGTCATCAGCTATTGTGAGAAATTGTTCACTGTATTAAGAGTTTGTGTCTATAAGGGCTCCAATCATTACATGAAGAAGCTGAAGCGACGTAATTAACACACACACACACACATATATATATATATACACATATGTATACATATGAATGTGTATGTGTATGTAGTTATGTGTATACATATAAGTGTGTGTGTGTGTGTGTATGTAAGGGGGTGAGTTGAAATGAGAACCACTAATTAATTAAGAACTAAAGGAACCACTTTTAGCCTTTGATCATGGAACACACAAAAGGAGGGAATGGTCATGATTCATTGATTCTCGTGTGAAGAGACACAAGAGTTGGAGATCTCAACCATCCATTGAAATATGATCCAAGGGCTAAAAGTGTTTCCTTCCTTTCCTAATTATTTAGTGGTTTTCATTTGAACCTCTCTGTATGTAAGTATGTATGTGCGTGTCTATAGATATGCATATGAGAATAACGTGACAGCTGTGAAGCTAATGCTGTTAGTCATCCCTAACAAAAGGTTCTTGTTGTCTAAGTTGACTTTGCTGACCATATTTGGGAAGATTTATGATGCTTTGCATCTTGATTGCACTTGGTTGACCACGTGCATAAATTGCTGATGTGGCTCTATAAGTAAGTGATTTGTTTGATCATGAAAACTGAAATGTGAATTTTGTTTTTGAAATGAAAAGATACCTGAATCTAATTGGCTCAGTGCATATTAGCTAAATAGCTAGTATGAACTATGAAGGATGATGAAGTTTGCTTAGTGGTCGCCTGTAATGAATTTATGTTGGATCCTTTTTGAACTTAGGGTTTCAAAGGAAGATTCATGGTATTTGCTGCATCAAGTGGCCAGGAGAAAAGTGGATTTGATGACAAGAAAAACTCATGGAGTAGTCTGTTTGATATTGAAGATCCAAGGTCTAAGTTAGTTCCACAAGGTAACAGAAAGTTTTTGGATGTTAATCAAGCACTTGAAGTGGCTAGATATGATCTACAATATTGTGATTGGAGAGCTCGTCAAGATGTTCTTACAATTATGCTTCTTCATGAAAAGGTTACAAAATTTTCAATCTTTACACCACACCAGAAACACAAATATCTAAAAAAATTTGCCCTACTTTCACACTTTCAGTCACCTTTTGTATACTCCTTTACACTAATTCATTCGGATTTGATGAAATAGCTAACTTATCTCGTCAATAACGGTTGAGAAAATTAATATTCTTTCTACAAATTGTTGTTTCTTGTCCTCTTATCCTAAATCTATCTAATTTGATTAAATTGGATGAAAGTTATGTGATCCATCGACTGTGAGTATAAAAAATGATCGTTCGGGTATTTAGTTGAAAAAGATATTGAAGTAATATCTTTTGCCTACCAGGAAACACTACTCTTTAGTTGCCATTTTTTTTTAAAGTTGGATCTCTATTGCAGGTAGTAGACGTTTTAAATCCTCTTGCCCGTGAATACAAATCCATTGGGACATTGAAGAAGGATCTAGCAGAGTTACAAGAAGAGCTTGCACAAGCACATAAACAGGTGAGCAAACACGTAATGTGTATATGAATTGACATGAATATATAACTATCCAGTTATATTCATATGGATCCACATAAAACGTAGGTACACATATCAGAAGCAAGGGTTAGTGCAGCTTTAGATAAGCTAGCATACATGGAAACCTTGGTCAATGACACACTCTTGGAGGACAAAAAGTCAGCAATATCAGACACCACAACTCTATCTCCGGCTACTTATACTGCAACCTTTGAAACTGCTAAAAGTAAAGCTCAAAGGAAAAGCATAAGTGTATCTGGTCCAGTCAAACCTTACCATCCTCGTTTGAAGAACTTCTGGTACCCTGTTGCTTTCTCCAGTGACCTCAAGGATGACACATTGGTAAGCCAGTTAATTATAAATCGGTGTTTGTTATGAATCAAAGAGTGGATGTTTTTAGACTAAACTGTTCTTATTTGAATACTATCTTTTGATCATTTTAGGTACCTATTGAGTGCTTTGAAGAACCTTGGGTGTTATTTCGTGGGAAAGATGGGAAACCGGGATGTTTAAAGAACACATGTGCGCATAGAGCATGCCCTCTTGATTTGGGCTCTGTGAATGAGGGTCGGTTGCAGTGTCCTTACCATGGTAAAAATTAAAAATGATACAATATAGGCTTTTTTAGTATATTAACAAACCGTGAATGATGAAATAAACTCATGAATTTATTTTGTTCTTCAGGATGGGAGTACTCTACAGATGGGAAATGTGAGAAAATGCCTTCTACAAAATTTGTCAACGTGAAGATAAAGTCACTTCCGTGTATTGAGCATGAGCACATGATATGGATATGGCCTGGCAATGAGCCTTCTTCACCGATTATCCCTTCACTAAAACCACCACCAGGATTCCAGATACATGCTGAGGTCTGTTACAAATGTTGTTTTTTTTGGTGATTATACAAGTTGGAAACTAGAGATGGCGGTTCGACCCATTTTATTGTGAATGAATCGATTTGGTTTGTGTTTAATCTAAAATGGGTTAAAGAAAAAAATTTAGCTAAAAGTGGAGCGTGCCAAACAGGTTGAAAGTCACCTAAGGTCTACTTTTATTGCATACAACCTCCTAAATTGTATTACTGAAATATTTAGATTAATATTATATTAAAAATAGACAAAAGAGTGTTCGGGGGTCGATCGACTTGACCTGACCCTTTTTGACCCGTGCTAAAAAGTAGCCCGTTTCAACATAATTACCAACCTGCCCATATTTCCACTTCTATTATAAACTATTGAATTGTGTTAATGGAAGATCAACATTTACTTTTTCTGATACAATGGAATTATTATTACTTGTTTTTCATGTCATTATGCTTATCGGGAGGGACAGATTGTGATGGAACTACCAGTGGAGCATGGGCTGCTTCTTGACAACCTTCTGGACCTTGCACACGCGCCTTTCACTCACACTTCCACATTTGCAAAGGGGTGTTCCAAGGCATGCTTCCTACCTTCACATTAATAATAAACTCTGAACATTATACAATTTAGTTAACTGACATTTGCTTCGTGTTACAGCTTTGTAAAGTTTTTGACCCCTGAATCTGGGCTTCAAGGATACTGGGATCCGTATCCAATTGATATGGAATTTAGACCGCCTTGTATGGTTTTATCAACCATTGGGATTTCAAAACCTGGAAAACTAGAGGGCCAGAGCACCAAACAGTGTTCAACACATCTTCACCAGCTACATGTGTGTTTACCATCATCAAGAAATAAGACTAGACTATTGTACCGAATGTCACTTGATTTTGCTCCTGTTTTGCAACACATTCCTTTTATGCATTACCTATGGAGGCATTTTGCAGAAAAGGTAACATCACTGACAACCTTAAAAATGTTAATATTTTTCTTATTGGTACATATTGGTCGTATAACTGGTCAAAAAATGTTCTGGTTGAAAAATAGGTCCTTTTTTAGCACGCATTGAAATGGCAGCGTTGGGTCGGGTTGACCCACAAACACAGTTTACTTCATTTTGAAGTTTTGTAAATATTATTAATCACGTTAATAGTGATTTCAAGAAAATAGTTGTTCCAATAATAATCTGAAAATTTTAATAAAAACCAGTTTGCGCGACTTTCAACCCACTCTACACATTTAAACCGTTCCTCTTCTATAAAATTTTTTATTTATCCATATGAGATAAAATACAACCCAAAATCAACCCATTGACAAGTAGATGGGTCAAAATTGCAACCTTTATTGTAACAATATGCTTTCCATTTTTGTAAACAAAACAAGATTCGTCAAATTCCATATATTGTGAGTAATCAAGGATTCAATTAATGATTAGAACGTTACAGGTTCTAAATGAGGATTTAAGGCTTGTGCTTGGGCAACAGGATAGGATGATCAATGGGGCGAACGTGTGGAACTGGCCAGTATCATATGATAAGTTAGGAGTAAGATACATGTTATGGAGAAATGCAGTTGAGAAAGGAGTTAAGCAGTTACCCTTCGGCAAATGAACATATAAACCAACTTTTTGGAGTGAATTTAACACCTTTGTGAGGTTTTGGTCAATGGATTCATGGTCCTACACAGATTTTTGCAGAACATCATGAGTCAAACGACTCTGATTTCAGGCAGAAGAGATGTGATTTTTGTGGACCTAACCTTGTAAAATAAAAGCAAGCATAGACGCACTTTGTAACACCCCAACCCAGATCGGGCTGACATTACAAAAATCAGAAACAAAACATAATTCCATAAAAATGCTTTATTAATAAGATTTCTTAGCTAAATAACATATTTATTGTTTATATTGTTATCGTACATTCTGCCTTTCATGAAATATGAGTTGATCTTCAACTTGTAACATAACCATTAGTAGAAATATGTGACCAGAGGTCATGGGTTTGAGTTGTCGAAACAGTCTCTTGCAGAAATGCAGGGTAAGGATGCGTATATCAGGTCCAAGCTGGCCTGGCATCTCCGGATCTCGTGCATACGGGAGCCTCTTGCACTGGGTTTATCCTTTTTTTAGTTGTTTAAGAGCTATTGTAGTTAGGTTCTACTATTATTTAATGTGAATGAAAAGAGGTCAAGAAATTCAGGGATGTCGGGTCGATGGGTTTTCAAATACAAGAATGAGTTCTTCAACATTCTACTTGTTCATACAAAATGGGTAAGCCCGGCAGAAATACCCGAAACCTGAAACATCCGGGTCAGGTATTGAGATAGGTATTCGGGTATGGGACCGGACATGGGATTAGTTTTAATTTTTTTTCTCGGGTATGGGATTAGGTTATGCAGGCCTGATTACCAGAAACCATATACCCGTTTACCTAAACCATATACTTAAAAATTTTAATTTTTACCGGTTTATCTTTTCAAAGGGAAAATAAAAGGCTTGGACTTTTTCGTCATTATTACCTTTTTCGTCATTATTATGTTTTCTTAGTGTTCGTAATTAGGCCATCCTTAGTGGTTTTACGTTGCGTCACGTCAGCACAGGGGCTTTCACTGCCCAGAATTACTAAGGTTCACGCCCCGTATTAATGAGTTAATTTTTTTATATTTCATTTTGTTAATTTTTATAAACAATTGGTACTTATTTTTCAAAATAATTATTTATTAGTTGAAATGTCGGTACAAACACGTTAAAAACCACTTACATGATGAAAAATAGTTTTTTTGAAGACAACTCCGTTTTCGTTAAAATTTATACTTGGATGTTCAGAAAAATAAAATAAACAAGCTCGTGTATTTCGTTTTTTTTAAATAATTACCGAGCATTAGTTATTTGAGAAAAACAAAATAAAAACCAAATTAAATACTAAAGTAAATATTTGATAAAAAAACAAAAAAGAAATAGTGAGCCGTAAACTTTTGTTTGGAGGGCATTTGCCCCTCTCCCTCGTCAGTTGCCTCACGCCCCACCCCTTTTTTTGCTTCTTTTACGTCTAGGGGGATGGTGTTCCTGGACGTGAAAAGGTGATATGGCATTCACGCCCCCTTTCACAGGCTCCACTACGGATGACCTTATAGTCACATGTATGATGTATATAATAAAAAATATATTTTTAATATAGTATTTCGAGTTTTTATATGACTTCATAAAAATAAAATAAAAACTATCTTTAAGCATCAATTTTATTTTCTACAAATTTTAAAAATTTATTCTGTTTAGAGCTTATGATTTAAGGTTTAAAAAAAGGCTGTATTAAATGTACCACATCCCCTCTAATTTTACTTATTTCATCCCTTTTTAACTTGTCGCATCAGTAATATTTACCTATTTCCACACTAAAAAAAACATTTGATATAATGTTTTCCAGACCCGTATGTCCGTATATAGAGCTACACGTCTGTATTTAATCATACAATACATCTCTATTCAAGGGTTATACGCCCTTAAGAGTATCTCCATCGTTAGAGATGAACGGATGATGTGACTTTTCACCAATGGGAGAGCATGATTGTTGCGTATTTGTTTGGTCTCGTATGGAATTTCAAACGGAGACAAACGCCTAGGTGGTGGGTCCCTCTCACATAATCATTGAATAAAAATATATATTTAATTTTTTTACTTATAAAAAAGGTGTATGAAAAATAATGCATCGTTAAAAAAGAAATAATTGTTTTTAAAGAATGAGTTTAAATATAATGCGCGTTTTCATATGTTTAAGGGGATCCGGTATACTCGATAAAACCACAGCGTGATCCTATGTGGCATAGGAATCACGGCGTGATTAGCTCACCAACACCGCCCCTCATCGAATTTATCACGCCGTGATTATTGAGCGTGATATATTTCACGCGAGCAAATCGATCAGTTCAAGAAAATCATACCGTTGAACTGGTTTGTGTAGGAAATCGATGATTTCATAACCCATATAGGTGGACGGAAGGATGTCCCGGAGAGATGTAATCGGCCAACGAAGATGATGATGATGATGAAGAAGTTGTTGTTGATGATGTGGTGGCTGTGGTGTAGGATGAGGAAGAGGTGTGTTGGTGTCGGAGCCGGCGGCGGGTTCGGCGGCGGCGGCGTCCATCGGAGATAGGCAGATGGAAGGAAGGAGGGTGTGATTTTGTGGGTGGAAGACATATGAGATATTCTTGAAATGATCGATTTAGGGGTGGGTTATATGAGATATATTTTTTTTTATTATGTTTTATTTAATTTAAATAAAAATTAAAAAAAATATTAAATTATCACACCACCACAATCACATGGGTATACCCCTTGCCATGTGATTATAGTGTGATTTTCCAGAATCTGACGTGGCGCCACGTGGCGTGCATTTTATTATCACATGACACATAATCATATGGGTATACCCGTTCCCCCTAAATTGGTTTGCTTTGGAGTTAAGAAAATGAAATAAGTGATGTGGGTCCCATTCTGTGAAAAAGCCCCTTTTTTAGGAGAATATTTTATATGTAGTCAACACTGCAGTGGGAAGCTTACTCGAGGAAGCGTTGAAACCCTGGCTCTTTCTCCAGCGACGGCGATGGTGGACGCAAAGGTAGAGACGATATCCAGATTGGCTCAATGGAGGATCGAAAACTTCGGACCTTGTACTTACAAAAGATCCGATCCTTTCAAAATCGGCATGTGGAATTGGTATTCTCTATACTCGTGTTATTTTAATTATTAATATTCCTGATGATAATTGATTTTGAGATTACGAATCAGGCAATTAATTATATTCGTGATGATAATCGATTTGGAGATTATGATTTAGGCAATTATCAGTTGAGAAGAATCGCTATTTGTATATTCGCCTGTTTCCGGAGCCGTCTCGGCTATCTAAGGAACAGCCACCGATTGCCAAATTCATAATACGAGTCACCACCACCGGAAACAATCGCCGACCATATATCTCACCAAGTACGCGCCCTTGTTCTTTGGTTTTCTTCTATTTTTTGTTACTTTTGGGTTGATATTGTTCCAAATTTCAATCGATAGTATGCTGTGATCCTGTCTCTCAAGTCTAGTGGACTATCACTAACTTTTGAATTTATGGAATTCGTTTGTTAGGGTTTGTTATTAATAATATCCATGAGTTTCTGTATCAACATATTGATTTAGTGAAGTTAGTTTACTTGATTCCTGTTTCTTAGCCAGGAAATTTGGGAATAGGTTTAAGATGTTGTGCAAGAGAGGGAGATATGAATCTTCATGTTTTGAATTCTTATAGTGTGAGTGTGAGTGTGAGTGTGACACCCTAGGCAAGTCGCATATCGGCCGTGAACAAGAGAGATGTTAGGTTCACAAGGAAATATCATACCTCTAATATAACCAACATGTTTTAGGCATATTGGTCAACTTCACAGTTAAACGTGCTTGGGTGGGAGCAATCCTAGGATGGGTGACCTCTTGGAGTCTTGGGAAGTTTTTCACTCGGGCACCCAATAGCAAACCTGTGAGCTCCTTATGGGTAAAGCGGACAATATTGGTATCTCATGAGGGGCGGGATGATACATATAGAAATTGCAAAAGTTTGTAGAAAAGAGAATCTTCATGAGATCCACAACTCCACAAGGGATTTGGTTTGGGTGGTAGTTCAATCTGAGTTTAAAGGGTTTGAGATTGATTATTAAAGGCAGATTTAATGTTTTTTCGGCTCTTATAGCAAAAATAAAAATAAAAACATGGTTAGGAATACAATAAAGGAACTAGGTTTATGTGCAAATTTTAGGGTGAAGTGAGTTGCATTTTCCCTAAAACTTTGAAGGAATTTAAGACAATTTACAAAAAGTGCTTTTTTTTTCTGTGCAAAGGGAGAATATTTATTACTTTCAATGTTGGCAAGTATGCAAGCTAGAGGGTGCAATTTCAACCCGATTATGTGTATATTATTGATAATGGGTCAAACTGGTTTGAACACTTGTAGTTGTAGGCTTGTAGCTCATATGAATTCCCTAATGCTACATTGTTTAATGTTGCAGTTCATGAGAGACTTCTTCGGACAAGTGAAGACTTTGTCTGGTCTGTTGATTCTACTTTTCATGGTCGTTTCATCATTGATGTCGAGTTTCTGGACCTGCAGGTTTATTCAGTAAATGTAAGTACCTTGATTTGATGACATTTCTTGGTTAAATGACGAATTATAGAGCAGGGAAATTTAATTCATTTTTGTGAAAAAGTTGAAAATGGGTTATATTTATCATGTCAAAGTAGTGATTTAAAAGAAAACTACTAAAAAAAGAAAAAAAAAAGGTCAATGGGTCGCACAGTTTATTAGTTGACCACTCTTTGACCCAAAATTGACCCATTCATAACTAAACGGGCAAAATTGCAGGGGGAGGAAGCAAGTTCGATATGGCCAAATGACGGAATGCTGAGGTCATCAGCAAATGAAGGCATCCTCCGTTGTCTTTCCCGCATGCTCCACGACTCAATCGATGCTGATGTCACCATTAACACATGTGACGGAACCCTAAAAGCTCACAAAGCAATTCTCTCCGCAAGTTCTCCAGTTTTCCACAGCATGTTCCTACACAACCTCCAGGAAAAAGAATCCTCCACCATTAATATCCAAGACATGTCACTCGAATCATGCACCGCTCTTCTTTCTTACCTGTATGGAACCATTGTACTAGTGGATTTCTGGAAGCACCGCCTAGCGCTCTTAGGTGCTGCAAATAAGTATGCAATTTCAAATTTGAAGGATTTGTGTGAAGAAAGCTTGTTGGAAGATATAAACACAGGTAATGTTCTTGAGAGGCTGCAAGAAGCATGGCTTTACCAGCTTGATAAGTTGAAGAAGGGGTGTTTGACTTATTTGTTTGACTTTGGGAAGATATATGATATTAGAGATGAGGTTAATGACTTTTTTAGAAGTGCAGAGAGAGAGTTGATCCAAGAGATGTTTCAAGAGGTGCTTACCGTATAGAAACCGGCTTAAGAGTTCCGGTGGAGTATCGGATTTCAGTATGATATGTGTATAGATGTGTGTTTAGTTTCTAAAAACTGAAGCAGTGTGTGTAAATTTTAACTTGGAAACATAAACTGAGGTATGCTATATGGTGTAAACTTTGGCAGCTTTGGCTTCATATTTGGTTTTAATTAGAGATGGCTTGGGCCTTAGCCTTTAAAAGAATCGAATGAACATGACTTTTTTTTCGTGTTTGTTCGTTGAGTATTTGTTTATCTTCGTTTTTTAATATGTAAAACGAAAATAAACAAACACCGATTAAAAGTAAACAACAATATCCAAATTAAAATATAAATACCATGCACATAGGATCAACAATTTATGACACTTCAAAAGTAAGCAACAACATTCAAATTAAGTTTAAATATCATTAAATGATTCAAAAATTAAATTAAATATACAAACTTCAAAAACAGACATAAACAAATATATACTTGCAATTAGTAATAAATAAATTTAAATAAATATAAATAAATATGTAATAATAAATAAATTTAAATGAATATGTAAATGAGCGAAATATTTTAATTAAAGATACTTTTTTTAGAGTAAATTACATATATCGTCCTTTATGTTTATACCATTTTTCAGATCTCGTCCTTTAGCAAAAAAATTATCAGGTATTATCATTTACGTTTAAATTTGTTGCAGTTTACGTCCTTTGGTCTAACGGGAGTTAATTTTTTCAGTTAACTCAAGTCATGTGCCTTGCACATGAGGGTGTTTTAGTCTTTTACTCACATTTTTTTTCTAAAATTATAAAAATATATATAAACATAACCCCTCTCTCTCTCTCATTTCTAACTCCCTCTCTCTCTCTCATTTCTAACTCCCTCTCTCTCTACTTTTTCTCCACCACCAGAAGCCGCCACCAGTAGCCGCCACCACCAGCCAACCACCACCCTAACCTCCGGCAGCCACGAGCACCACCACCATCCACAATAAGTGTTCTTCCCAATTCACGAGATTCGTCTTTAATTTTCCCTAATTGTGATGGGGGATTCATAGAGGAGATTGTTAGGACACAACTCACCGGATCAATGTTGCCGGAATCCATCCACCGCCGTTTTCCGATGCTCAGGCGAGCGAGAAGGAACACAGATTCGTCTTTAATTTGCCCTAAATGAGCAAAACCCTAACCCTAGCCCTCCGATGCTCAGGCGAGCGAGAAGGAACACAGGTGATAGATCGCCGTTTAATCCAGTCATCGTCCTCCGTGGACCAACCAGCAGTGGTAGCATGCCGGAAGCAGCTGGTGAAACCGGAGGGTTTGAGTTGTACTACGATGATGAAACCGGATCTGGTTTGAAGTGTTGCCTGCAAGTATGTCAGAGTTTTGTTCATGGTTTGAGGCGTTGCCTGCAGTGATTTGGTTCGTCGGTCTTTCAAAGGATCCTCGATGACCAACTTTTTGTTCATTGTTTCTTATGAAGGCAGAAATTAATCGATACCAAACCCAAATCCATAAATCTAACCTGAAAACAGAAATTAATATTCCTTCTAGAAAGGGATTGCAGCTGCGGTCTTCTTCGATTTGCTTTAAAAGAATCGATTGGGCTAATTCTTCAGGAAGCGACGAGTCAGAAAGGGTTGAAATGCCCCATAGTATTAGGGTTTAGAATTGGGATGCCGAGGGAAATTGAACGACAGAGAGTGTTTAGAGAGAGAGAGAGAGTGTTTAGATAGAGAGAGAGTGTGTTTATATATATATATTGTTTTTTTTTTGTTTATTAAGATATTTTTAAATAAATGGGTAAAAAGACCAATTTACCCTCATGTGCTTTGCACATGACCATACTTAACGGAAAAATTTAACTGGGTTAGTGCCAAAGGACGAAACGTACAAGATTTGTAAACGTAAAGGATGATACCTGATAATTTTTTTGCTAAAGGACGGGATCTGAAAAACATTATAAACATAAAGGACGATTTCTGTAATTTACACTTTTTGTTATATATATTCCCTTAAAACTTAACGTAATATCATATATTACTCAACAAAAATTATAATTATAATATTGAATATATTAGTACAAACTCTTGTGAAAGAGACATCATGCATCCCCATATGACATTTATACCTTCCTTTAGAATTTGCATTAGGACTTGGGAGTAAGGACAGTGTAAGTAGAAAGATAACTAGAGAACCGTACAATTAATGGTCTTATTATACATTAAATAGATTTTAAGTAATTAAATATGTAAATATTAATTTCACACGAAAACTAAGCACAAAATTTGGGAACATCCCTTTCTTTTCAAAAAACAAGTTTTGTAATGTGATCTACATCATAAAGTTCTACATAACACAAGTTTAAACATAGCAAATGGACTCAAAACTGGAATTCTTAATACCAAACCCATTGTTTCCATCAAGATTTGTGACACAATTAAACAATGTGTTATCTCCCATCTAACTCTTATTGCCTAATATTTTCTTCCTAAAAAATCTATGAACCAAAAATAGGTCATATATGAATTATCTTACACCCCCACCACTCAATCACATCCAGTTATCAGAAGGCTGCAGCGTCTCTGCCACCCCTTCGGCTAATGGCCTCACAGAGGCGACATGGCAACGTGTCCAGGCTGGCGGCCCGTGTATACCCGTAGTTACCCAATACACCACACCTTCTCCAAGCATGATACTCTGCATAAGCTATTGGATCATTAGCAAGTGCCTTCACATAATCAGCCAGTTCCTGCATTGATTTATATTTGGTGCCATCGATAATCGAATGTGGAGGTACAAAATCCATCACATTTGGTGCACCGAAATATATAGGGACCGCTCCTGAATCCAAGGCGTAAAATAACTTCTCGGTTACATAACTCTCAGTGTAGGTGTTTTCAATTGCTAAAACGAACTTGTAGTGTGACATGGCGCAGTGTAGATGGTCCCACCATTGAGGAGACGCGTTCGGGTCTTTAGCACACTCGGGGTATAGAGATAGTGCCATGTCCAGACCACCCACGTTGTTCAAACACTTACCAAAGGAATGATGTGGCAGCAAGCTGAGTATGCTCTTTGCAAGCTGGTTTCTTTGAGGAAGGCAACGTGATGAAGACCAATACACTAGGGTATCCTGGTAAATGTGAGCCCAATTAACGTTTATGATTATTATTGTTACTAGAGTTGGCAAAATGGGCAGGTCTCAAAAGGGGTCGGGTCAAAACGGGCCATTAATGGTGCAAGCTATAACGGGCCAGATTGGGTCAACTGAGAACAGCTTTTGTGTGAAACTTTTAATTTTTTATAAATAATAATATTTCAATAATGATCTAACTTTTTGGATAAAATGAGGTTTTTTGCATGGCGGCTTTCACCTATTGACCCACTTTCTTTTAAAGCTAATATCTTTTCTTTTACCCGTTAGAGATAAACATAATCTGGATCGATCCATTCATATTTAAATGGGTTGAAATTGTCCTTTTTATTTAATACTATACAGAGTAAAAGAATGTGGTAGGGCCACTTACGTTGTTTTTATAGGGAGAAAGATGATAATTACGATTATTATGAAAGAGGTCACCGGCATAAGTTGACTGGACATCATCTTTGGCATGATAACTGATGAAAATGTCTTCAAAACCGGATTTTTTTCTGCCAGCCTCAAGATCCATGTACACTCGCAGTGGATCTCCGGTGCGTCTCTAGAAAGATTTTTATAAAAAAAGAAAAAAATAAGTGTCTTTAAGCTAAAGCTAACAAATATTGAAAAACAGAATGTAAATAGGAAATAATGACTACATAATAGCAAGTACACGAGATTTCTCAAGAGTTCTGTGCCATATTGAATATACATAGAGGAGATAGATCATTAAAAAAAGTTGAACGGTCTTAAAACCTCGTTAAAACAATATAACTCGACTTCACTTTAAAAACTGCAACTAAAATCACTCCACTTTCCAAAATTGATTATTCTGGGTAAATTAAGATGTGATGGCAACGGTATAATCTCACAATCAGGAGACGTAGAGATGCAAAAGGATAAATAGAAATGACTGTGTCCAGATCCTATAAATCATCAAACTATTCCAATGCTTTTCCCTTAATAGGGATTGGGTAGCACTTCATCCAACCCACATAAAGTCAAATAGAAGTACTAGCAAACGATGGGATATTATATTAAATAAAAGTCTAATAACATTAAACTCCCAACATAATCCACATGCCACAATACCAGGAACGCATTCTTGCAAGGAATCAATTAAACAAACTCATATGAAAAAACCCAACAAAAGACTTATCTTCAAGAAATCCATCAAAAGATCTTAATTTGTGTCTACCAGCACAAATGTAATTGAGTAACAGCATCATAGCTAAGAACATTAGTGTGCCTAGAGGCTAGAGGTGAGTTCTAATTTCACGAGTATAAAACCATTTGGAACCACCTAAAAATTTAAAGTTAATATCAACAGCCTATACATCCACAAGAATTCAAGATTTGCATAGACTAAAAAACCACAACTAAGAATGTATAATAGTATCATAGGCTCATAGCTAAGAACAACAAGAAAATGATCAGAATAGGAACATTTTCAAGATCACTACTAAGAATCTGTATGCCAATTTAGTATCTGAGAAGAAGTACTTGGTTTTAAAAAGCGTGTGGCGCTCCGATGCGTTTTGATCCCAAAAACCGATGCCTGATGTGCATCATGTATGAAAGGTGTTCTTTATTATAAAAATACTAAAAACTATTCATAGATAATATTTTAAATTATTAACTTTTAATTTTTAAACACTAATATATAAGATATTTTCATCATCTCTGGTCAGATTTGTTCAATCGATAGTCTAATTTGTTCAAATACTCAAACCCATTGGCAAGTCGATGGTCAGATTGGTTCAATAAGATTTGAATAACTCATACCCATTGCAATCAATGGTCTAATTTGTTCAAATATTGGTCAATTGCATGATGCGTCGCATCAGATCACATCAGAGCACATGAGGTGCATCACATGCACATCTTGGAATCGCATCACATCTCCTGCGGCGATGCGATCTCATCACCGCATCATCACATTGTGCGCGCATTTTAAAACCAAGTCTCCACAATCACAAATTATGCAAGAAATAGTTACTTGTAATTTGTAAAAGGGTAAGTATAGTAGTACCCGAGATGGAGGTGTGGTGGTCTCAAAGAACAGTGCATCCGGTTTATCAAGAAGAACAGCAGATTTAGTCCACAAACAGCTCAACCCACATCTACACGAATACAAATTATCCAAATTATCAGGAATCCAAGTCCACCCTTTGATCAGCACACCCACATGATCCATCTTCAACTCACCACATTGAGATTCACCCAATTGCAAAGCCGATAAATTTCCCCCTTTTTTCACCAAACCCACATGTTTCTGTTTAAAATTAAAACAACCCACTTGAGAATCCCACTTTCTGAACGCACCCAACAAGTGCTGAAACGGGTCTGGATCAGATTGGGGATGTAATTGAAGTCGACTTTGGGTTTGACTTTGAGTTGTTGGAATTGGGATCGAAGATGTGGTGGCGGAGGGGAAATCGAAGAAGATGTAACAGAAGAAGATGAGGAGTGAGAAACCTAACATCGTCGCTATGGCGAATGAATTGAGGGGTTTCAAATTCAATAGCATTATGAATCAGAGAAAGCAGAATTCGCAGGTCGGTGGAAAAGGTTAGCTGAGATCGATGAGCGGTTGTTGTTGAGTAAGATGCCGAAGATTCATGATCATCAAAATCTTGCAAAAGGGGAAAAATTGAAGTAGCAGAGCAAATGGATTCTAACTAGGCTTAGGGTTTGGAGACAAAAGTAAAAGGCTTAATTTGCAAGTTTAAGTCATCAATTTGGTAACAACCATTGTGTAACTGAATATTATAATAGGGGTAAAATGAGTAACAAACTTTTAAATTAGTTTTTATTATCAACTAATTTTTGTCAAAATAGTTTTTAACTTTTTATTGTTAAGTAATTTTTTTTTCTCATCAAAGGGGTTTGTAGCCCAAAGGTATTCAGTATGTAACGTCTTTCTCGTTAGGTTGAGGGTTGAGTCAAATGGTAGACAGTAATATAATTTAGTAGTAGTATTAGATGAGTGTGTGCTTGTAATCCAATGGTATTCAGATGTATATAATTGCCGCTCTCTACCGTCGATCACCATCGTGAACCGTTGTCGAAGACTTGTCCTTGGTTGCTCAGCCATGAACCACCACCACTTCAGCCCTTAGATCGGCCCGAACACACACACAAAACCCTAGCCGTGAACCACCTTTTCTCTCTAGGATTGCGCACCACCGATTATGAGAATTCTATTTGTTTTTTTACATGTCATCAAAATATTATGATTTGAAAAAAGTACAAAGACTTCATAAGCCGAGAAAAATCAATTATATACACATTGTAATAAAAGTTGTAACATCCAAGTTCTATTGAACTGATATGTTTTTAACTTTTATAAGTATAAAGAGTATATTTAAAATAGAAAACTTTAGATGTGATGATATTATGATCACAATTGAGGGGCTCAAGTTTAAAAAAAACATACTTAAGGGTTTATATTTCAATTTTCTATCTTAGGCAAAAATGTCAATGATCTAATGTTGAAGGGCTTATGAAAGGCATGTGAAAACTTGAAAAAGAATCAGGCTAAAGATGGTTAGCCACGTATTTCACCACAGTAGAAAAGGGTAGAAGCTCATATGTATGTGTGGGAGGTTTTAATTAGGGATGGTAAAAAAATTAAACCTCGAAACATGAAAAATTCGAGACGGGCATTCATGTATGAGATTGATAAAAAGAAATTTTTACAGGTTCGAGTATGGTATTAGGACATACATGGTCTGATTACTAAAAATCATATACCTATTTATCTGGATCATATATCAAAAAAGTTGTAACTTTTATGTTTATTTTCCCTTGTCTACTAAAGCTTTATTCTAGTAATTTCATTATGTGAAAATTAAACTTTTCTTTTAGAATATGTATTTGATGATATTATTTATATTTTGTATGCTATGAATTATAAACTTATCTTTTAAAATATATATTATCATGAAATTTACATATTTTAGATGCTTTAACATTTTATGGTGATGATAATATGTATGTAATTTATCATATTTTAATTTGTTATAGTTGTTAAAAACATAAAATTATATAAAAACTAGAATGCAATCTAA
The DNA here is from genome assembly GCA_023525975.1 of Smallanthus sonchifolius. Classification (NCBI taxonomy): domain Eukaryota; kingdom Viridiplantae; phylum Streptophyta; class Magnoliopsida; order Asterales; family Asteraceae; genus Smallanthus; species Smallanthus sonchifolius. The sequence goes on along the minus strand of CM042032.1, from coordinate 81,706,902 downwards.
AACACGTTCTTTCAACGTCACTTTAAAACTCAAGTAGCACACATATAACAATTAAAAAAATCTTAACTTAAAAAAACAAGCATGGTCCCTTTTTATTACTGGACTATAAAAAACAAATGAAAAATGGCCAACAATTAATTCATCAATAATTCATCCTTACCCACAATCAATTTTGATTACAACTTTACGAGGAGGGCCAAGTTTCTTTTATTTTTTTTTGAAAGGCAGAATTTTATAAAACTAGCAAGGCTAAACAGACCACAGGACAGAAAATGAAAAAAACAACATACAACAAACCCTACGGGAACTAGAAATTAAAGCCACACCATTTCTCCCATTCTAATGAGCCAATCACACTTTCTTTGCCCACAAATAACTTGAACTTTTTAGATCTTCAAAGAGCCACTTCAGGGACGGCCTTTTATTCTTTTATTTATTTCAGTCCACATCGCATGTGAAGTGAGCTTAAATTAGAAATCATATTCCGTTATCGTGTTAAAATTTTATGTTGGATCTTGAATGTTTTAGTCTCGGTTACTTGGTGCAATCTGTAAATTGATAATTATGTTTATTTCATAAATCTATTTAACATGTCATATTATATATAGATATATATGTACGTGTATATATACTGTAGTGGTTGTATTCATTAAAGTATTTGTTTAAGGTCCTTTTATTTTCGTCCAACCACATTTTCCTCCACGGTAAGTGTTGTTCCTTTGGTTCCAATTTATCACATTTTCCTCCACGGTAAGTGTTGTTCCTTTGGTTCCAATTTATATAGTCTGCTACTTATCGCTTCAAGACGAGTACTCTATTTCCTTAAAGTAATTTCGCCCCTTCGGTCTTTTGACTAGCGTGCTACGGGTTTTGGCGAATTGCCTCCCAAGATACAACGAAGCGACGTGTATAGGAATGTTAATCGCCTCACGCACGATAGAGAGAATAACCCGAACGAACTAGTGACCACGACAATAATTTCTTGTTTACAAGCATGGGTGGACCTAGTAAGGGGTATGGGTTTTGCCTAAGTAGCCTAAAAAGGATTTTTAAAAACACGATATCCGACTCATACGAACTCCGATTGAACTCAGTCTAGCGACATTGGAACCTGCTCGTCGAGCTTTGCTATCATAGTTTTTATGTTTTAGCTTTTAGGGTTTAGTTTTTTAGGTTTTAGCTTTAAGATTTAGCTTTAGGGTTTAGGTTTGTGGGTTTAGCTTTTAGGTTTTAGCGTTTTTAACTTTTAGGTTCTAGCCTTATGGTTTAGTTTTAGGGTTTAGGGATTTGTGTTTAGGGTTCGACGAGCCGGTTTCAACGCCACTGGAATGTGTTCAATCGGAGTTCGTTAGAGACTGATATTTAATTTTTAAAAATCTTTTCTAGACTACTTAGGCAAAATCTCATATTTAGGGGATCCTCCCTCTATATTTATATTACATTTCTTTATTATACACTAGGTTATAGTCTCGTGTATTATACGTGTTTGAATAATAAAAAATAATATAATTATAAAATGCATATATATATATATTTTATATAAGTGAAGTTAAAAATTAAATTACATTACATATCCTTAACAGATTCCAAATCTTTGCAACACAAAGCGAATAACATTTAGAACTAATATTACCAATTCTAGTGATATGCAAGCCACACCAACCCATAGTCAAATTTAGGGTCCAGTTTTTTGATATTTCCTTCTTCCCCAACTTTGATTTGAAAGTATAGATATGCGTCCTTCTCCGTCATGTTCCTGAACCATGATTAAGTTGTATCGGTCTCTATTATACCAATTAATCCATGAATAATTATTCATGGAACTAAAATGATGAATAAGAAATTGCTTGTGAGTCTATCAAATCCAACCCATTTCAATCAGATGATATGCTCATTTACAAATCAAAGTAGAAAATTATTATTATGGTCATTGATATTTGTATGTGAAAAATTCTAAAGATCATCAGGAAGTAAAAAATTATTATCAATTATAAAGATCATCAGCAAGTGAAAAAATTGACAGCAGAATAATCCTTACCCAAACATGCATGTGATAACATCAGACTAAAGAGCAGCAAAATGTCCAGATCCAACTTTTAATCGAATACAACTTAACTTCCGTTCCATCGCCGCCGCCGCCTCCACCATTCACACCACCATGCATGTGATAATAGGATCTGTATCAGCTTTTAATGAACCGGGTTATATCCGTCGGGTTATACCCTCGTGATATTTGATTGGCTGTAGTGGGTTAAAATTAGGTGGAAGTAGGAGGTCGTGACAATAATTGCAAATGTTTATTAGAAGTATGATATCTATACTATATAATAAATAAAGGTTTTTCATACAACGTGTCGCTTCTATATTCATTCTCATCATTTTTTTCTGTCTCTCTTATTAAATACACATTTATCATTTAATAATAATATATTTTCAAAGAAAATACTAATCTTTATATTAATAAATCTCCTGACATATTTTGACGAGTGTATGTGTTAAAAGATTATATTGTATTCCACGGGTTTATTCAATCTGTGTAAAACACGAGTTTTTTAAAAAATAATTTTTTTATTACCTAATATATAATATTATATTTATTTAACCCGTGTAATACACAAGATTTTAACCTAGTATGTATATATACATAAAGAATTATATTTCTTTTATGCAACGTATTGGTTCGTGAATCCTATAAGTCACAAGACCATCCAAATTATAACCACCATTTGATCTAAATCAAATACCTTCCATACTGAAAAATTGACACCAAATATTTTCTAAATCTCTCCCTTTTTGTTTCCTAAGACTCAAAAATAGTTTTGACTTTAATTTGAAAATATTTCCCTAACAATCCCCCACCATTTTCAAAATAGACTCGGTTTTAAAAACTATCCAGGACCTAACCAGAATCTGAAATCCTTAGGAGTGTTATGCATAAATAAAGGTGGAATCTTGCACCTTGAACCTTTACGTAGTGAATTCGCTCAAGCCTAACTAGGGTAGAATGGTTGAACCATAGTCATTGAACCCTCTTCCTTTATATGTAAGACAGAAAGGCCTCACTCACATCCTTCCATTTATTTATTCAATCCACTTTGAGTCGACCCTATTTAACTGGCCATGGGCTTTATCTTGGGTTCTCATAATATTATAGAGTCAAGCCCTTAACTCATAGGAAGCGACCTTACTTCCACATTCAGATAGGTGGACATTATCAAGAGTATTCCTGTAACTAAAATACTGTAACACAACGGGTGTTATAACTCCATTAAGAATTGTATTCATCCTTCATTTCATTACGGTTCTAAGTTTTGCTAACCATGGGATGGTTTTTCATAATCTTTGCAAAACTTCAGTCATGTTCGACTGATGTACTTTTGCTTGACCTCAAGACTTGGTGAAATACCTAGCATTAAGTCAAGGTTCCATCATGGGTGACTACGTATATGTGGGCTTGAGTCACATCCTCTTTGAAGTATTTTTAATCAGTTTTCTAGGTAGTCCTTTTGTAAAAGGATCTGCCAAATTCTTACTTGATCGTAAGAAGCTTACTGTGATCATCGCATCATTTATCAACCGATTGACTTGTATATGTCTAAGTCCAATGTGCATAGACTTACCACCGTATATATTATTGTATACTCTAGATAGTGTGGCTTGACTATCACAATGTATAGAGATAGGTGGCATTGGTTTTGGCCATAAAGGTATGTTGATCAATGGATCCCTTAGCCATTCTGCTTCTTTATAACAAGAATTTAATGGTACAAATTCAGCCGCCATTGTAGAGTCAGATATACAACTTTGTTTCTTTGATCCCCAAGACACCAAGTTTAAAGATCCAACCACTTGTAGATGCATAGTCTTCTTGATCTGGTATCCAACTTGCATTAGTATATCCTTCTAGTACCGAAGGATATCCGTTGTATTCCAAACCATAATCCATGGTTTTCTTTAAGTATCTAAACACTTGATTTACAACATCCCAATGTTGTATTCAAGGGTTACTGGTATGTTTACTTAATCTTCCTACGACATATGCAATATCATGTCTATTACATGTCATATCATATATCAAACTACCTATAACTCTAGCGTAATCATTTTGAGCTACCACCCTACCGGCGTTCTTACTTAATTTGGAACTTACTTCGCACGGGGTGCTTACCGGTGAAAAATCAAATTTATTAAAACGTTTCAAAACTTTTTCTATATAATGAGACTGGGATAACATTAGTTTATTTTCATTTCTAAAAATTTTAATGCCAAGAATGACATCAACTTCTCCCAAGTCTTTCTTATCAAAGTTTTCTGATAAACGTTTCTTTGTAATTTGCACTTGTTCGAATTCGGTTGCAAATATAAGCATATCATCCACATATAGGCAAATGATTACTCCTTTTCCATTAATAAATCGGCTATATACACATTTGTCAGATTGATTAATCTTAAAACCATTAGTCAAGATCACTTGATAAAACTTTTGATGCCACTATTTAGGAGCTTGTTTAAGACCATACAAGGACTTAATAAGTTTATAGACCTTATTTTCTTGTCCTTGTATCACAAAGCCCTCGGGTTGTGCCATATGTACTTTTTCCTCTAATTCACCATTCAAGAAAGGTGTCATAACATCTATTTGGTGAATTGTGAGTTCATAAATGGAACCTAAGGCAATCAAAACTGTAATGGTTGTAGTCCGAGCAACTAGAGCATGTGTGTCAAAGTAATCAAGTCCTTCATTTTGTGTGATCACGCTCACATTGCATACCTAACGGAAATAATATATTTCCGTGATCACGCTCACAATCATGTATCTAGTATTACATGACACGACCTGATATAACCCGACCCGCCTGTTTTTAGCAGATTTAAGTGTTTTAGATCGTGAAGATGAGCTAATTCTTTTGTGATTTTGTTAATCAATTGCTAGCACACGGTTTATAGGAAGAGAAGGTAACCGACATTATGAGATCCGAGGTTAATGTGATCACGTTGTGCTGTCATGCAAGCAAATAAGAAAAAAAAAGCGTGATCTCCACTCGCCCCCTTTCCTACCTTCTTATAAATAACCGTTGCAAATTTCTTCGTCAAAACCCTCTTACACACAGACACCACTAGTCAAAATTACGATGGCATCTGGCAACGACAGATCCCAATCCACCGCCACCGCCAACGGCGGCAAAGTTCTACCGTCGTCCACCACCAAGGTAGCTCTGATAACCGGAATTACCGGCCAAGACGGCTCTTACCTCACCGAACTACTTCTCGACAAAGGCTACGAAGTTCACGGCCTGATCCGCCGGTCATCGAACTTCAACACCCAACGGATCAATCACATCTACATCGACCCGCACAATGCTCACAAGGCTCGTATGAAGCTCCACTACGCTGATCTCACCGACGCCTCCTCCCTCCGCCGTTGGATCGACACCATTTCGCCTGACGAGATCTACAATCTAGCTGCGCAATCACACGTGGCGGTCTCGTTTGAGATCCCTGATTACACCGCTGATGTGGTGGCCACTGGATCGCTACGCCTTCTAGAAGCCCTAAGGTCTCATATCACTACCACCGGCCGGACTCATGTTAAGTATTATCAGGCCGGATCGTCTGAGATGTTCGGGTCCACTCCGCCACCGCAATCGGAGGATACTCCGTTTCATCCGAGATCACCTTATGCTGCTTCCAAATGCGCCGCTCATTGGTAATAATACATTCGATTTGATCCGATTATTGCTTTTAAATTCGTCTAATACTTAATTTGATCCGATTATTGCTACTAGAAATTGAGCTATCCTGATCTAGAACAGTTTAATTTCTCCATATTTCTGTCCACATTGTATGCTCTGTCATCTAGCACAACAAGATTTTAGGCTATTAGGTCAGACATGTATTTTAATGCAAAATCACTGTAAATTTTTGCTACTGGTATAGCATTTAAATATATGACAGTCATATCGGTACACCATCATCGGTACAGGCGGTATTACCTTTTTCGCCTACAATACAGGCCATATTGGATGTGTTTTTCACTCATACGGGGCGTATGATAGATACAATATAGGTCGTATTACATTTTCCTGACTGATATAAAAGTGACTGATGTGACACACCACTAATATATATAATACGGGCCGTATTACCTTTTTGCCTACAATATGGGGTGTATGATGACGTCATCTGGTGTATCTATATCGGGTCCCTAAATATGTTCATCTGTCACTAATTGCTTGATTCATGATACAGTTTAGAGTTTCAGTTAGATCTTACAAGTCAAAATTCATATGTTTTCAATGTCAGAGGCTTAACAACAGTCAATTACATATCCACATTATATACATGGTTCAATCCACATTATGTATGTTTCCAAGTTCAGAAGTTTTTAAAATTGTTTTTCATACAGGTATACAGTCAACTACAGGGAAGCATACGGTATCTTTGCCTGCAATGGCATTTTGTTCAACCATGAATCACCTCGAAGAGGTGAAAACTTTGTGACCAGGAAGATCACAAGGGCGGTGGGCCGGATCAAGATCGGGCTGCAGAGCAAGCTGTTTTTAGGAAACTTGCAGGCTTCAAGAGACTGGGGGTTTGCAGGGGACTATGTGGAGGCAATGTGGTTGATGCTACAGCAAGAGAAGCCAGATGACTATGTGGTGGCAACCGAGGAGTCACACACAGTGGAGGAATTTCTTGAAAAAGCGTTTGGGTATGTGGGTTTGAACTGGAAAGATCATGTGGAGATCGATAAGAAGTATTTCAGGCCTGCAGAAGTTGATAATTTGAAAGGGGATTCGAGCAAGGCTAGAAAAGTTCTTGGGTGGATACCTAAAGTAGGGTTTGAGCAGTTGGTGAAGATGATGGTTGATGAAGATATTGAGTTGGCTAAAAGGGAAAAAGTTCTTGTTGACGCAGGATACATGGATGCTCAACAACAGCCTTGAATCTTGATCCAAGTCCTGATCTTGATCTTGATCTGGTATGAATCTGCTAGCTATACCCATGTTTAAATGTTGGTGTTTCTTGAAAATTATTGCTATAGTTATTCAAATCTAGATCTTTCTTTTCCATCTTAAAGTTGGTTTGATGTTTAGTGGGCACAATCTTTGTTTAGTGTTAAAAGAACCCCAGAGATTTTATGAGGTTTATAGAGAGGGAAGTTCATTACTTTGGGCTTTTGATTATAATGTTTTAACTTAAGTAATTTTTATTTTTATTTCATAATTGTGGTTTGTAATATGAAATCCTTTCTTAAATTCATTAATTATACCCGAGGTCCCTGCTTTAATTGTTCGGTCTCCTGTCATTGTTTGTCTAGAGTTTAGTACCTCGCATCGGTGGCTTTAAGAAGGCCATGTTAAGTGCCCTAACATGTCTTGACAATTGACATGAGAGTTGACATGTTAGCCCTAATTAAGTGTTGATTTCTTCAGAATCTTGATTCTTGATTTGTAGCAGTCGTGTATTTATCTTGATGATGGTTGCTATAAATCTGGAATGTATATGTTTGATTTGGTTTGTCATGTTTCACAATCATTCACCTTCCAAGTTGCATGTTATCTGTATTAGTGTTCAAATCTTGTTTTCTTTTTGAAGTCTTCTTCGAATCAGCTTGAAAGGGTAACATGAGTATTTAGTATAACACATGATTATGGCATTGGGTATACTCCGTGAGTAGGAGTCGTCAGCCACTCACGCTCACGGGATCGCCGCTTCCCTGACCCCTCACCCGTGAGTGAGCTCATGCTCGTGAGGAGGTTGCTGACTTCAAACTAGCCGATCACCTTTAGACGCATGTTTGACGACTAAAGCTAATAACTTAATATTTGACGACTATGTTGATCAGTTCTTGAAACATGGTATGGGAAAACAATGAAGTAATAATAAATCATACCTGATAAGCTAACCGCAAAGAGGGAAGACGTCATGATCCGGTTAGGATGATCGGGTTCCCGTTTAGGGTGTACGGTTAAGGATGGCTAAGGTGAGTTCTTGAGACTCACGGTTTTATGAGAGAGAGAGGGACGATTTTTGTGGTGCTAGTATTGAATGATTCATTAGTTAATTCCCTTTAATAATCTCTCTATTTATATGTACACCCAAGGGGAAACCCATTAATGACCCATTAAGAGTAATTAGACCCATCAACTAATCACTAGCCATAGGTTAATTAATAAATAAATAAATAAAATATTTGATCATTTAATAATAAGATAAATGATTATAAGAGCCACACAATAAATCGTATCTTACGTTCTCTCACTTGACTGAGTAATCATTTATTATGAGTATTAGTAAGTCTGCAGAGATTTAATACTTATTTTAGTTCTAAACTGTAACTGTAGCAGAGAAATACAGTCATTGAATCAGTATTCAACTCAAGACCCTCATTAATCATACTATAGCACAAATTTAAAACTTTAGGATCAAATTGATAAATAAACCCTTTAACGTTGATTTGTATAGTTAGTTGTCTATACGTCTTTAGGCATGCATGAACGTATTTAGAGACAAACAAATTCAAATGAGGAAATTTTAATAATTAGTCATTCATAGTACGATATGCAATTATGTATGGTCATTAGTAAACCCCGTCTTTATTATAAGCGCTTACAAAAGACTAATGGGTGGTAGACCTTTAGTTATTTGGATCCATTAGCATATCATGAATGTATTTGATATAAAGATTTAGTTTCCTCAACTTGTTCATAATTCATAAGTGAACAATAATTTCGTATCGAACATTAATGCAGCTCCGCTCGAACCGTTACTGTTCGAGAAGCAAGGGTAGCTGACTTATCATAACAGGTCTTCGATATGATATTTATGTGGAGTTACTAGATTATGAGTCCACTGATAAATTTTCCAACAACATTTAGTGACAATTATGTTGTGATCAGCAACATATTATGTCATTGAAACTTAGGTTGTTGTTAACAGTTCCTTATGACTCCTCCATGAGATAGGTCTGTCTACTGACATAAGAATATATCCAGAAATTGACATTTTGTTACCTTTGAATACAACAAAGTAAGAATAAGAGTGGTCAACTGTTTTAAGTTCTCACTTCTTCTTTAACTTATAGTCTCTCGTTCTTAAAGATATTGTAATATTTCATTAGATGCTTCACAATAATCTAGACTAGTCTAGTGTTTAGCAATATAAGCAATATCTAAACAAGTATAGACTTTAACCTTCATAAGGCTTCTAATTAATGAAGCATAAGGAAATAATTTTCACTTGTCCTATTAGCCTCTAAAATAGAACAATTTAAACGTTACATGTGTAAGGATCCGCTTAGTATAAATCTTATGGGACGAAACTAATGTCTCATTGGATCTATCTCGGTGTATTTTGATACTTATAACATAAGAGGTATCTCCGAGATCCATCATGTCAAAATATGAGTAATCAATGCTTTGACTCATGTAACATATACTTGTCAAAAGAATGTCATCTATATAAGGACAAGTTTACATTAGTTGCTTTCACTCATCTTGAGGTAGGTGTACAAATTCACTTAGTTGTTGATGAAGAGAGTTGCACTATGATTTCAATCAACCCATACGTGGATTTCACTGACTTACAGAATAAGTGTTCTTAACCTTCAGTTTAGAACTTTCAGGTTATTTTATGAACATGTAGATCAATGTTAGGGAAAGTTGTTTTAATGTCCATCTAATGTAGCTTTAAGTTATTGTAAGCTACTAGAACAGTAATGATTCTCAAAGAAATCTTTGTAAAACAGGTAAGAAGATTCTTTGATAATTTATTACTTCTTGAGTATAACCTTTAGCAATCAACCGTGCATTTTCATTCGGATTTTGTTTAGTTATGAACACCCTTTAGGTAATTCAACCAAATCCCAAATGTTATTCTAATTCATGGAATCAGGCTTGCTAATAATAGCTTTATTCCATTTAGAAGATTGATTGATGCTAATGACTTAATTAGAAGTAGGATCGGTAAACTTTCCAACATCCATTTCAAATTCAGTCAGGTAGGATACATAATCATCAAAGTTAGTAGGCCTTTTAGACCTAGATGACCTCCTACGTTGATTATTGGGTTTATTAGGAGTTTCAAGTTTATATATTAGCTCTTGGTTAGGTGCTTACATTTTCAGGTATATTAGAAGCAACATTAGTTTCTAAGTGTGTAGGAGTTGATGCATTATGGTGTACAAGAGGTGTAATCAGAGTTAAATTCGGAGTTAAATTTAACGAGTCTCTCCCCCCGCCTCTTGTACTCCTGGAAAGTCATGATAAGGACTTTTACTACTCTCATTGACCTTAGAAATTTTAAGTAATTCAGCATGCTTAGGGTCAACATTGTATCTTACATTTGAAGACCAATAGATTCTAACAGAGAAACAATTTAATGATGTTTATGTTAGTTTCTCTTGTTGAGGATTACTATAGTTTTGGTAAGAAATCTAAGTTTTACCACATATTAGCATCTATGAGACTTTGTTAGGAGTAGCATTAGATTCTATGGAGACAAGTTGTGATGGAGTAGTGTCGTATACAAGAGGTGTAGTTTGAGGTAAGACCAATTTGTCACTCCCACACCTCTTGCAATTTTCGCAAGCTATAATTAGGACACTTGGTGCTCCCACTGATCTTTGAGGTCTCTAGAAACTACACATGACAAGTTTCAATGATGCGCGTGACGTGGGAACCTTTCATATATTTTAGACTTGATTTCCTTATCGTCCAAAAATTCATAAGAAATTTTATAGACAAATTTAGAAGGAATTCTATCAAGTGTATATGAATTGATATCTTTAAAGCTTTGGGTCATAGGAAACAGATTAGATACAAGTAAATATTCTTCTAAATAATAAATGAATTATGTCCGAATATTCCATTTGGGATAACTTCTGGTGGACCCTCATTTATTCCCTTAGGCTTTTAACACATGATTTAAAGTCACTGAGAATGAGATTTAGTAACAATTCATCCTGCATTGACCTGGTCATGATTTCTCATAAAATTTGGTCTTAATGGATGAAGTGCATATGTCTCATTTATCTTTTGATAAATTTTCATTTTCGTGATAACAAAAGCTGTGAAAGTTTATTGTATCAGCTAGTTCTATGTCATAAAGGTTTCTATCCTGATAATGATAACCAATAATATGAGAGTTTAAGTTAATGATGACTTTGTTTTGGCCATGCAAACATCATAACTGTCAAAGTGTAGCTTTATTATTGATACTAAATTCCGAGTATTCTCTAGAATATATAACGTATCATGAGTATTCTTCAGAATATGTAAGGTATTATAAAGCCTAATACAAAGATCAATTATTTCATGGTTCTATGTAGCCTTAACATTTAAATCCACCACTAACTTCTCTTCTTAATTATTGGTTGAATTCTGGTAAGAAAACGTATAGAACTAGACTCAACGCATCATGTGTTGATTGAAATATTAATATTAGCGGACTCAAAAATCATTAATTAGTAACTACCTTATCTTAGCCAGCTAGTCCCTTGGCTTATGGATGGTCTCATTGTTTATGCCTAGTATAATGGCATAAGTTTTGTAGTGAGATTTCTCCTTGGAGAATGTAAGAGCTGGAAGCAGTACTTGTATTTTGTTTTCTGACCTTAGAACTATCCTCTTTTTAGGTTTAGTGGTAGTGAGGTGAATAACATCCGGTTTTCCAGTTTTAGACGTTTCTTTTCCTGTACGTATGTTGCTATCAATACACTCATTTTTCTTTGGTACTTCTGAGTGTTATAGTTGATTTTTAAGACAACTAATCGTACTAGTGAAAAAAATATTATGTACGCACTGAAAAAAAAATTTCACTAATTTTCATGTATAATCCCTTAGTTTTATAGGTCATGTCAGCGTATATTATGATGTGTTCACGGATGCCACTTAACCTTTTATTTAGAATTAGAAAGTTTACATGCGTCTTAGGAATTATTTTGATTCTTCAATTTCCATAGAGAATATTTTAGTCTTAGGAAATTCAGAATCTTACGGTGATTGCAGCAACACCGCCGCCCTCTTACGGTGGTTTGCGGCGACTTCACCCTAGAGTATTTGAATTATTATTATTTTTTTTACGTAAACATGAGTTTATAAATTATTTGTAACTAGTAATTTTATCAGCCGCGCGTTGCGGTGGCTTCGAAACGTACCTTAAGTTGAATTCCCCCGTCACGCGGTGTGGAGCGAATCTTAAATGTTTGAGGCGGTTAAAAAAGAAATATACTTAGATACATAAAAAATATATGAGTTTAGGCTACTCGTTTAACCCTGAAAGAAAATGTAAAAAAACAAAAGAAAAAAACCAAAGTTTTTTTTTGGTAACGATAAAAAAAACCTAAATGTGCGTTTGAGAAATCTAAGGCATAAAATATCAAAATGCGTGGTTGGAAAACATAAAAAAGTAGAAAATAAAGTAAATCCACATCGATCTTAATTAAACGTAAATCAATGAAAAAATATTAAGTAAAATGGGTAAATAAATGGACAAAAGAAAAACATAACCCATGGACTCAAACCGGATTAATTGAATAAAAGCAAGCATCAGGGGACCGTGCGTAAATCAAGCCAACCACCTAGACAAATGTGTTTTAATTACGCGAAATCATTATTTAACACTAAAATGTTTCTATTTTTTCTAAAAAAAAAGTGGCCAATCATATCGTGTGAAAACGTTGCCTTTTAAATAGTTAGATAACTCACTGAAACTTTTTTAAAGTTAGTTGATAAGAAATAAATCCATTTTTTTATCTTCGTGAAAGTCAACATTTTGGCTAAATCTTCTTCCATAAACGGTACTTCGATCGAAAGGAAAAAAAAAGAATAATGTTACCGGTTCCGATAAAAATGACATTGGGTCAGTTCTTGTTCGGGCGGTATTATTGGTCAAGTGTTAATCGAAAAGCAAAAAGAAAAAAAAAAGAATAATGTTACCGGTTCCGATAAAAATGATATCGGTTCCGTTCTTGTTCGGGCGGTATTATTGGTTAAGTGTTAAAATTTGTAACAATCAGTTTCGACGAATTATACACTCGTACTCACCCCACAAAAAAAGATCACATCGAAACGCTTATAAAAATCAAAATTTATATCGAAACGTAGATAAAAATAGGCCGGTTTGAATTAAACACTCGTACTCACCCTGCAAAAGAAAAATCAAATGGAAACACTTATAAAAATTGAAATTTATATCGAAACGTAAATAAAAATAGGCCGGTCGTAACGACACACTTGGAATTCTGTAAAACATTATATTTTAACATTTATAAAAGAAAAACAAAATACGTTCAAAACTAATTATATAAAATAAAATATTATAAAAGTTAAAATACTAAAAAACAAAAAATCAAGTTAAAATAATAAAAAAAATAAAAAATATTTTCTATGTATACATACATTATCTAAATGTATATGTTTTGTGTGTGATGACTATTCACGGCATGCCTTTTGTAGTTATTATATTAATAATAATAATAATAATAATTTCTTGAAAAGTAAGTTTATTATTTTATTTCACGCACCCAATTCATCACATGGTCAAATATCTTATTAAATTATTTTTTCTTTCTTTTTCACAATCACATCTAAGTTGACGTTTTTGGGTATCATTTAAGTTCATACATAACAAACAATACATGTCACTATAACTGAAAACATTTTCTTCTTTTAATGGTGTAGACCCAAAAGTTCAAAACCGTGTCACTGACTCACTGTGATATCCCTTTAATTAAATTTAGAGTAATTATACAAATGGTCCTTACGTTATGAACATTTTATAGTTTCAATCCCTTCTTTTTTCAAAAATACGAATTTATTTCTCACTGTTTGACAAACCGTAACACGAGAGACGCGCCTCACAATGGCTCGCTCAGATATCATCATGAATACACTCTTCTTCGGCTTTTATTCACTCTTTATGGCTTAATTAAATGATTTTATTAATATTACATATATGTTTTAGTTACGATGGGTGACACAAGAAGCAGAACATGTTAAATGTGTTTGTAACGGTGGAAGGTTATTGTCATCTTCTTTTACAAATGTTCTATCTCATACAAAAAGAACATCATCTACATATTTTATCGGTTATGGTCAAAACTGTTTAGATTTTCATAACTGATCAGTTTCAGTTATAAGGGTTTCAGTTAATACGATTATTGAAAAAAATGTGATGGCTCCGGCCAATATGTTGTCTTAACCGGGCTCACTTGGCGTCAGAGTTGGAGAGCATCCATGGAAAAATCCCACCCAATACGACCCCTTCCGGGCTTGAGGGAGAGCCGAGGCTCGAACCCTGGATCGGCGTGGGTAAAACCCAGGTGCATCAGCCTAAGAGCTAGGCCTCATTTGCATGCCGCAGAAACTAATGGGGAGGACAGAGATCAAACCTGGGTCACAAGGAACACCAGGTCTCTTGGCAACCATTACGTAACTTAGTGATTCTATCAAGTGATTGCCCATGTGCTGATGTGTCAGTGACGTGACAGGGTGTGATTCATTTTTTAGTGAAACCACTACGAATGGCTTTAGTGATAAAGACCGAGGGCATATGTGACAAAAAAAAACATTTTTTTTTGTAAGAGAGTAACAAAAACTGTAAAATATGTATGCCACATGGACCTTATAGCGTCATCAACATCAACTATACTGTATTTAACTAGTTAATTCCGTCAGTGCGCTGCCGCGGGTAACACGCGTTACGATGGAGGTGTTAAAATTTGTAAGGCTCGGTATCGACGACGACATATAAACTGGTATTGACGCCGCAAAAAAAATTCACGTTGAAACACACGGACTCTTAAAGAAAGTAAGTAACAAAATATTATATTTATCCCGGCTGTAACATTCTTAAATTTCATAAATAATAAACGAAAAAAAATGAAAAAGAAACCTATAATCTCATTGAATCGGCCACGGGGGAGGGGATTGGTTTGGATTTACCTACCCACGTGATGCCGCGGGGAAACCGTATATTTCAGAAAAAGAAGTTTATTTACAAAAGTGTGACCGCACATTGCAGCGACTCGGTTTTGGAATAAATTTTATATCGAAACATATATAACAATAAGCACGACATAACGGTAATTACATCGGTACAAAAATGAGTGTTAAGTAACACCGAGTTGAATTAAAGAGAAAAAATGAGCTTATAGTTGACCTAACTCGATTTTAAACAAAATTAAATATAAACATAGATAAATAATAATAATAATAATAATAATAATAATAATAATATTATGTGAGGGGCTCATTTACCATTACCCTTAAAAAAAAAAAAAGAAACAAAGCTTTCAATCACACGTGTATGCATACGACGTGAAGAAATATGTTTCAGGTTTGTGTTAGACCAATGACAATAACCTTCACAACCTACCTATAACTTTTACCAGACAAAATTAATAGAATTTAGGTAATTTACCAAAATGACAAAAAAGACAAAGAACACATAGCAATTTGGTAATTGAACATTTTACTCAAATGTATGTTCTATAATATAATGGAAGTGATGGCTGTTTCTCTACGCATTTCCCTTTTTACCCCTAAAAATACCCTCCTCTTTTTCTAATGGCAAGGGTAATATTGTAATTAAAGATCTTACTCAATTGTAGTCTCTATAATATTTAATGCTAGTTTTAAAAGAAATAAAAAATTAAAAAAAAACCCAGGAGAAAAAAAAAGATAAAAAAAAAACTGGATTAAAAATAAAAAAAAATTAAGAATTTATAAGAAGGAACAAAAAAAGAGGTTCCGTACGCTACGCGACGGGACACCAATTTTAACATTGATACAACTTAGATGTTCAAATTTTTAATGTTAAAATAAGAATAAAAAATGTACTTACCTAAATTTTAAAACCTAAACCCTAAATTAAAAAAATAACAAAAAGGAAAAAAAAACTGGAAAACAAAAATAAAACGGAATAAGGGGTTGCAAGGTTAGAAGTTAGAACCCTGGTTGGTAAGGGTATGCGATGCGTGGCTTACCGCTGGGCTAGGGGACATTTTAATGTTTAAGTTGGCCCAACATTTATAAAACCACAGAACTAAATCCATAAAGGCAAAATTTTTTTTGGAAGTATTCGAACCCGGGTGGGGTGCTTATGTGGAAAGAGTGGCTGCCAATGGTCCTCTGCGGGCTTCTTCGTAATATTCCGTCACTTAAATATTTTATACAGTTAAAAGTTCGTGAGAAATTAAAAAAAAACTAAAAAATAACCAACCACAAACTCACACGTGTCAGCACCGTTCAAACCCAACAATCAAGAATTAGTAGTGTTCACATCTTCCTAAAATTAAAATGTATATAGTTAAGAATGGTGTGAGTTGTTGTTTGAGTAAAATATTATTATATAGTTGAAAAATGGCAATAAATAAAACAAATTTAGATAAGTTCATTTTTGTTACAAGTATAAAATAAAAATGTACATATTTGGTGGGCTGGATAATCAAAGAATAGTAAATGATAGTCAAATGGGCTTAAAGAAAATTGGGTGTTAGATGCTGCTGGGCCACGGTTGTAAAAAGAAGAAAAGAAATAGGAAGAATGGAAGGATACTGGCAATTGGGTTGCTGGTTGCATGGCCGGCAGGGGGTTTCGGTTGTACTATAAAGAAAACTAGATGGTAGCAAGCTCGCGCTTGGAATGGGACAGAATTCTGATTTTAAACAGCAGCATGGAACTGTCTTAGATGCTAATTTGAAAGCGAGAAATTAAATTTCCATTAGGATGACGAAGTGTACACGCACACAGGGGCGGATTTACATAGGGCCGGGGGTTCACCGGAACCCCCGAGTTTCGAAATTGTAGTAGAAGACTATATAGAAATATATAACCGGGGTGAACCCTTTAAAAAAGTTGAAAACTGATTCACGAGAAGACAAGAGTAGAAGCAACCAAAGTCAGAGAAAGGGAAGAAAGAAGAAGGTTTAAGCTGTGAAGACACAGGATCTAGAGTATAAGAATGATAAAATTAGATGTTAGACTTTATTTTGATGCGAGATCTAGAATCCAGCCATCGTTGGACCTTCATTCACCCTTGATTCCAACTCCGACGGTTGCAGTTGGAAACCCTGCTGCAATGAAAAATTAGTGGAGAAGAAGAGTTTGAAAATGTTGGCTGCACAACGTGAAAGAATTAGGGTAATTTTGAGTTTTATGACTCTCTTCTTGGTGGGCTAATAATTGGGCCAAATAAATTAAACAATTAATTTGGTGGGCTAAATTAATTTCTAATATCGATGTTTTTTTATTATTTTCATTGTGTGATGAATTTTACCTGACCCGAACAATCGAACCAAACCAAAAACCGAAAAAATTTCTGGATCCGCCACTGCACGCACAAAGTTTGACAGGCGATTGTTTATGGTGTTCCTACGTTAGTTATACACCAAAAACCCTCATGGAACCAAAAGAAGAGAAGTCGGGCTTCAACTGCAAAATGATAGTAGTAACGCAGTACCTACGAGATGCTAAAAGTTAAAAAGGTGATGTATATGTGTATGTTATGCTTGAGTTACGTACATGAGTGCATGTTCAGTAATGTTTTCATGGGTTCCACAAGACAAGCTTTGGTTTTTCTCGTACGCTTTCCTGCGGCATTTTGGTCACCCCTTGTAATACCATGTCCTCCCTTCCGTGTAGCTAGTGATTGAAGCGTCGCAGGTAAATCTTTTTCCCTCTACAATAGGATAGCGTCTTTAGTTACATTATACATCAACAACATATTATACTGATATGTAGTGTTATATGTTCACTTCTTTTGAAGTTCTTACGTTGTTTTGTTGCTGAAGCAGTTCGGAAACAGGCCTCTTGTTTTGAGGGGTTTCGGTTATGTTCTGCTGTGAGTCCTGGTACCTGAGGGCAAGAAGGGTGTTTTTTGATACTTCAGCTGCAAGCCTGTTGTTAGTGTGCGCAGGTTATGTTTTAATTTGTGCATTGTAACCGTTAGTGTATTAGACCTTTGTATAGGGTGCTTGTAGGTGGATTAAAGTAAATATGTTTTGCATCGGATGCTGAGAGCTGTAGCCTGCATGTTTGAATATATGGAAAAAGATATAAGTTATACAACAAATTAAAGTGAATTTTTTTTTTATTCAGATTCTTGGATATTTTCTTGAAGCCTTTGAGCTTCATGGGTGATAATATTGAAGTCTAGTACTTCACGGGTGATAATTTTGAAGTCTTGAGCTTCATGGGTGTTGAACAAGACTTAAAGTCTTATGATTTGTTATGTGTTATCCCTCGGGATTTATATACGAATGGGGAACAAGTATGGGGTGAGTAAATACTTGTTGTATGTTAGTATTTGCAAGGAACTTGCAAAAATTCAGATGTTTGGGCATTGGTTTGGCTGGAAATCAGCCAAGGGCTGATTTAATACAGACGGGGCGTAGGCTACGCCCTGGTCCTCTGTGCTATGCTTACTTTTTATGTTTTTGGTTATTTCTTGGGTTTTACCCTTGAGGGTCTTGGAGAATGTTACTACCATTATTAACTTGATATTGGGGGTGTTTGCGGTGTAGGTAAAGCTTTAGTTTAGGCTCGGATCCACAAGATGCTCGGATTTACTGTTCCGACCGATTGAACCGGTAAAATTGTAAAACTTTATATCTCTCTAACTATTAAAAGTTTAAAACATTTTTTTTATTTGACATTATTTCCCCCTAAATAATTGTACTAGAATAAAAAATAAATAAAATTCAAAATTATATATTTACCATACAAAAAGTCAAAAACAAATACAACCCCGTGACCCAAAATATCTCATGGAATCACGGGCGTGAAAGTCTTGCATTCCATCAGACTTTTCTGCACCCCTCCCCCACAGAAGTAAAAACTCGCGGGGCATTCGTACAAGCAATTATCCCCTAACCGGATCATAACACCCGACCCGGATTTCAACTGCAAAAATGGACCCGGTATCAACCCAAACAAGTAATTCCCACCCAACAACAGCCTCTCAAACGGACCCACTCCTCCCAACCCGTTTTGCATCACCGCCTTCAACGCGTACTGCGTCGGAATCACGCCGGAAAACTTGTTATTCTCCAACGATAAAGCCGATAGATTCGGCATCCAACCCATGAACCCGGGTAAAGACCCACGGATATCATTGTTACTCAAATCAACAGCTATCAGCTCACTATTCCGGCCCCAATCCACCGGAGTTTGAATCCAACGGAACCGGTTGTACGCTAGGGTTATCTGTTGCAACGACGGGTGTGTGAATAGCTCCGGCGGAAGAGAATCCGTTAAATTATTGTAACTCAGGTCTAATACTTGGAGATAAACGGAATTGTTGATTAGATTTGCCGGAATATTCCCTTGCAGTGAGTTGTTTCTCATGGCTAATTCGATTAAATTGACGGGGAAGGTCGCCGGAAGGTAGCCGGAAATTGCGTTGTTGCTGACGTCAAGGAAGTAAAGGCTACTGAGTTGACTCAACTCGGGGAACTCGCCACTGAGTTGGTTTCCTTGGAGCTCGAGTCGTTTTAAAGTTTTTAAACGGTTGAGAGTTTTAGGAACTGGACCTTGGAGCTTATTGTTGTCAAGAAGCAGCTCTTCGAGTGAGTCAGGTAGTGAGTCAGGGATTGACTCGTTGAGCGAGTTGATTGACAGACTGAGTCGTTGCAGACGAGTTAGTCTCGAAAACGAACCGGGAATTGAACCGGTGAAGAAGTTGTTTGTGAGGTCTAGGGTTTGAAGGTACGGAAGGTTCCATGAAGAGGAATCAAGTGAACCGGAGTAACCGGCCCGGTCGAGGGTGAGTTCGGTAATTCTGCTAATTCCGGATATTACGACATCGCATCGAATACCGCACGTGAATTTCTCGGTGGAGAGGGAGTCGCATGGATCGACGGTGAAGTCCCAGGTGGACAAGCAGGAGCCGGGATTCACTGAGGTGTTAACGACGCCGTTTCGGAACTGCTTGAGGGCTTGTGTGTCTTCCCAGTGTGTGACGGAGTAGGCGAGAAAACAGAGGTCCATGAAAACGATGATGAAGTGGAAGAAATTTGAAGGAGAAAGATTAGCCATTTGATTTTGAAGAAGAAAAATTGAAGGTGTTTTATGATTTGAGCAGAGTGTTGTCAGAAGCTCTATTGTCTTCTTTTATTTCTGCTTTTATAGTTTTGATTTTATTAAGGTGGCTCACGGGGACGTGGACACACCTTTCACAATTCGATTGGTCTATTTTTTTTTAACCGGAAACAAACAGAGAATTGTCTAGTTATTTCGTATGGGGTGACCAATTGGCAAAAGGCACCGTCTGTTGGCCCAATCCAGCCGTACGGAGCCCTTAATCGCCCCAAGTTATCTCCAGTTCCGGGGAAAACCCACCAGCCCAAAAGCCCACTGGTGGTAAAACCCGGACGCCCTCGGGATCGAACCGGAGATCACAAAGATCCCGATCTTCCTTCATTGAGCCACCATGCCCCTTCCAAAGTGATGCCTGTGGGGATATAACCCGAGTCTTTTTTAGAGAATCCATGTTTTCTACCACTATAGCACATTGAAAGTTTTTGATTGGTCTATTTTTATTTATTTCTAGATTTATGACACCAAAATCTTGATAGTAATGTTAGAAAATAGGAAAAATTACCAAAATGGACATTTGACCAGTTAAACTTACCAAAATGAACAAACTTTTTCAGCCTACTAAGTTGTGGTCATTTAGACCATTAGCCAGCTGAAGCCGGCTAGTTCAGCATGCTTGAAAATCCATACCCAACTTTCTTTTGTCAGATTTTTAACCAACCAGAAAGTGACACTTGGAGGCTTTGAAACCCAATCCGGTTGAAGCCCACTTCCAAGTAGGCTAAGCCGGCGTGTTTTTTTTGCTCGATTTTAGCCTGCTTAATGTTTTTCCTTAGCCGGCTATTTGCCTTTGCTTATCCTGCTATTTGCCTTTGTTTAATCTGCTATTTTTCTTAAAATAAACACAACAATCATATAATAATTAGTAAAAAACAATATAAGTTTAATGTTTTAAAATAAACACAACAATCATATAAAAAGTAGTGCTAAAATAGAATATCAAATACATTTAATTGGTTATTAATAAAGAAAATAATCAAAGTATTCGCAAATATTCCGTCAAAACTTTGTAAATGAATCCATTCTTGTTTCAACCAAACTAGTTTTTAACCCCCCGCGCTTCACGGCGGGTTGGTTTGACTCGTTTGCGTGAATAAAACTTAAATCGAATCTCAAACTCGTTATAGTGTACGATACAAAAAAAAACACTCGAATTTGAATTGAACTTAGTCTTCAATGAAATTTTAACCAGAACGTTGACCCAAAAATATTAAGAAAATGGCGCATTCTGTTATTTAAAAAAACTTAACGAACGGTAGTTATCATAGAAAACGGTGTCGGGCCCATCGTTAATAAAATTTAAACGAAAACGTAGGCGCAACGTTAAAAATAATGTTTTTTTGTATCGTACGCTATAGGAAAAAATTTCTTCCTCCGCCACTGTTTCCTGGTAAGAGCTTATGACTTTGTTTTTTTTTTGTCCAGGTCACCCATTATGAATTGCTATCATTTAAGCATGTTTACTTGTGAAGTTTTCCTCTCTTTTTATAACCAATACACTCAAAACGTGCTGATACAACTGAGCTCAGACATTCCCTTTGAGCCCAACTAATGCGCAACCAACCAATGTGTCCAAAACACATTTAAGTAGAGTTTGGTTGTGTCGACACTTTACATGATTCACTTCAAAAGACTATTCCTCATATAGTTGGTTCTTACTAAAAGCATATTCAACTAACTCATGGCTCTAACTCATGGCTTCTAATTCACTTGTAACTCAGTCGTTTTTAGTTGTATAAAAAGTAGCTTGTAATTCATGACTTGTACATTGTGACTCATCACTTCGTTTTGAATGAAATATACATCGAAACGTAAATAAAAATAATGATATACTTGGAATTTTGTAAAATGTCAAATTTTGAAAAGTTATAAGAGAAACAAAAAAACCAAATAATTATAAGTGTTTCATAAAAAACAATAGTTAAACTTGAGAACGAGAGAGTGTAAAATTTGGGGGGGGGGGAGTGTAACAATTATATACATGGGTGATCAATTTAATAGTATTAAATATTTAAAATGTTTTAAATAAAAAAAACCGATGACCCACGAGTAGAGGTGAACAAAAAAATCGGAACCGGTTCTTGAATACCCGGAACCGAGTACATAGGGTCCGGTTTTTCAACCAAGAACCGGATGTAATTATAACTGTATGTATATCTCTAATTTGTTTTTTTCCGATTTTTCCGATGCAGACACAGTTTAATAGAGATGAACAAAAAATCCGGTTCCTGAACCGGACCCGGGGGTTTACCCGGAACCGGAACAAGTTCCGACCCGCTTTCAAGTTTACCCGGTCCCGACCCGTTCGAACCCCGCCTGTTCCGAACCGGTTTACCTTATTTGTTGGAGGACCAGTTCCGAACCCGGCCCGGTTCCTACCCGATATAAAATACCTGGTCCGGAACCGGTAAAAAAAGAAAAATAGCCGTTTTTAACGGCTATAATGCGTTGGAACCGGTTTTTGAATGTTTTTTTGGATATTTTAAGCCTGTAAATGCTTGTTTCATGTTTTGGTTGATCGCACAACTTCAAAACGCAACACCAGACGAAAAACACGCAAAAACTACTCGCAATTCTCTCAAAGCAAGCTCACTTTCTTTCGTTTTACATTTCTTTCTACTCTCTACTTATTTTCTTGATAATATGGCTACTCCTCAATCACAAGCTTGCGAGGTATACTTTATATCCAGTGTTCCCGAAGAAGAAGCTAGCAAACCTGATATTTTAAGGAATCCCAATTTCCTATTCTTGCCGCCATGACCCGTGATTTACTAACCGTCCAAGCTTCTGCGGTAGCTTCGGAATCTGTTTTTTCTCTTAGTGGTAAGGTTTTATCATTACGAAAGACAATATACTAACCCCGGAGTCGGTAGAGATGTGCATTTGTTTAAAGCATCATCTGGACAGGGCCGATCGTATTCAACACAAGACAAACCTTGAAGACGAAATAGTACTTGAAGGAAGAGTACATGACGAAGAGGTGGAAGAAGAACTATCCTCTGGCATATCCGATGAAGAAATCGCACAGGAAGAAGCGTTTCGTTCGCAATAGGAGTATAGGAATAAACGTCTATAAATTTATAATGAATGTTTCTTTTTTTTAGTACTATTTAAAATAAATAAAATAATGCATTTTGTTTTGTGTGGGGAATAAACGTCTACAAATTCCAAATATTGAAAAAATAACAAAAAAGTTCGTGTACCCGGTTCGTACTCCAGTACTTGAACCGGTTCCAACCCTACCCTATCCGAACCGGATAAGGTTATTCATCTATCAAGTTGGGTCCGGTTCGTACCCGGTTCTTCCTTGAACCTCGTTTTGTTCTACCCGAATACCCGGTTCCGGGTCCAACCCAAAACCCGATTTATGCATCTGTAGTTTAATACACTGTTAATTTTATTACAAGTGATGGGAGTAATAAACTGCAATAGAAGAAGACTACAAATAAAAGATGTGGGATGGTTACGGATCGGGTGGAGGTCTACCGGTGTTTTGTGAGTAGGAAGAAACAGCGGGACCCACCATTCAGTGAATTGTAGTTCCATGGTCCTATGATGAATGATGGACATCATAATCAATCACATGGGCATGGGACATCAACTCGTCTCTTCTCAAATTATCTTATGGGATAATTTAATAAAATAATTAGTAAAACATACAAACATAAACGTGGGCGTTCTTATCCAATTCTATGAGTATAAATACTATACTATTAACTTATTAGTAATTATAGGGTCTCATTAAATTTAGTTATTTTACTCAAATAGTGTTTTTACTCAAAGGGTATTGTACTAAAAAAAAAGTTATTTGAAACAGAAAAGTTAGCCTCTAATACTTCAAAAAGCAGTAGCTAATGGTTATCAAAGACTTATTTTCCAGTCCCATATTCCTAGTCCTAGACTCCTAGTGGTTTGTGTAACTAAAAATCAGTCTCTATTGTATGGCATCTACGGCACCTACGTGGACTAAAATTCAATCTCCAATACACATAAATTCAGTCCTCAATATGTCTTTCAATACCATGTCATTTCAGTCCCTAATGCATTTATTCCGTGACTAAAAGTCAATCTCTCCTACTATGATATTTCAATCTATAATGTATTTCTCTAGGGACTGAAAATCGGTCATTTAAACAATGTATATTTTGTCTTTGATACGTTTCGTTAGGGGTGTACTTTTTACCCGAAACCCGAATACCGAACCCGACCCGAATTAACCCGAACCCGATTAAGATGAAACTCAAACAACCCGAACCCATTTAAGATGGAACCCGTACTCGAAGATAGCATTCGGTTTGATAATTGGGTTAAAAAAATGTTAACTGGGTTAACCCGATTAACCCGAATAATAATAAAAAAGTATTTTTTTTATTAATATTTATTTGTAAACTTAGCTTAATATACATTTAACCATTTTTAATGGTTATTTTATTTGAGTTTTTTTAATATATTACTGGAAACGGATAGCGAATATGAAGGTGGCAATTCGAAGAGTGAACATTTTATTTGTTGATACAATTTGACCTTTTTTTTAATTTATACGATTGGTTGATACGGTTTGGTTTTGTGTTTATTTTATTTGGTGTTTTTTACTTAATATATGTGTTTACTACATGAATTTGAATGAAATATCATATTGGGAGTGTTTTTATTTGACATTTTGTGCTTATTATTTAATGAATATCATGTTAAGTTAAATCGTAAAGTATGCTTTGCAACTTGTACTTAGAAACCTGAATACCGATTAACCTGACCCGATTAAATCCGAAACCGAATAACCCGAATCTTATTTGGGTCGGTAAACGGGTAGGATTCTTATAACAAAAAACCCGAATAACCCGAACCGAATAACCCGAAACCCGATTAAAAAACCCGAAGAACACCCCTACGTTTCGTTAGGTCCAGGTTTCATTACAATTCAGTCTCTAATAAAATGTTTTAAAAACTAGGAATTAGTTCTTGATAACACGTCATTTCAGTCCTTAATATGTTTCTTTTAACGACCGGAAAATAATCTTAGATACCATGTTATTTAGTCCCTTTTTTAGAGACTGAAAATCAGACTTTTATAACAAATTTTTCCAGTTTCTAATGCGTTTATTTAGAATAAGAAAATCAATCTCTAGAAACTAGTTTAAAATATGTTCATTCGGTGATTAAAAATAGTCGCTGATATTATATCTCAATTTAATGTATTTCTTTTAAAAACTAAAAGGTAGTTTTATATACCATCTTAATTCAATCCCCGATATATTTCTTAATACGAATACTATATTTAAATTCCGCTAGAACAAAAGATATTTTGACTTGCATAAATTTAAATTACCATAACCAAAAATTTGCATAGATTCACCAAATATCTAAACATATATTCAAACCAAAAAGTTATACAAAATCCAGGCTTAGTATAAACTATTTTCCTTCCAACTGTTGCACCACAACCGACACCAACCAACTGAAATTTCTTCCCATATCACTTTATTCACCAACCACAAATCACTTTGATATACCAACCATCATAATGCTCGTAAGAAACCTAAAGACTAAATTACATTTTTCATCCTTTACGTATATATAGTAAATTTCATTTTCCGTCCTTAAACAAATGAAATAACATAAATCATTCTTTATATTTATATTTTGTAACATTTTTCATCCTTTCCTTTAAGATAAATAACAAAAACCATCTTTTATATTTATATTTTGTAACGGTTTTCATCCTTTCAAATATAGAATGAAATTAGATTAAACGATGAAAACTATTACAAAATAGAGTAAATTACAAATTATGTCCTTTAACTATAGTCAAAATTGCAGGTATTGTCCTTTGACTTCAATAATTACACTGTACGTCCTTTTTTTGAAACTTTTGCACACATTCAGTCCTTTCCACTAACTGGAGTTAACTTATTCTGTTAAGTCCAGTCATGTGCTTTTGCACATACGGGTATTTTCGTCATTTTAACTAATAAAGGACAAAAAATGTAATTTACTTTAAAAAAAATTACTATCTCTGCCCTCTCTTTCTTCTTCAATGAAAACCCACCACCACACAACCATAGTCGATTCCACACAATCTCTTTCTTCTTCATCATTTCAGCTTCTCAACTTTCATTCAAACAAACTCAGAGGCAATATCTTTGAAAAAACAAACCCCCCACCCACTCCCTTATTGTTCTCAACCATTTCAGATGGATCTTCGGCGAGGTAGACGACAGTATCCACCGCCTTTCACCACCCATATCTCTAAACCCTAATTCAAACTAGAAATAGAAACCCTTCACTAATTTGAACCAAACGGCGACACCAAATATCGTCCTTACCGACGGCGACATTGAAACCCAACTGAAAGACTCCCAAATCCTGAATTGAGGGTATCTGGGTGTATCTACACCTTCGGCGGCCTTGAGAATGTGTTGCAAAAAACCCTAATTTTGGCAACCGAAAATCCTCATCGGAGAAAGAGGTTAAAATGGAGAAGTCGAAGATCTCAAAATCGGGCAAGTTGTAGGTGCCTCCGGCGGTCGAGCTCTTTCCTTCGGAAGCAAGTCGAGTCTCCATCACCTGTCTTCTGTGGCGGAGATGTCGCCGGATGAAATAACAAACAATGACGACGAAGATTCCGGCAACGGCGACGCCGACAATGAGAAAAAATGATTTTGAGAGATCTTGAACCACCCGTGCGACGATGATGACGGAGATGAGGAAGACAAATGTAATTGTGCAATGATGTTAGGCTGTTAGCTTTTCTATCCTCCATTAAAGAAGCTTCATAATCTGATCAATTATTTAATGTATATTTTTTATTTAAAAAAAAGGTAAAAGGATAAAAAGACATTAATGCCCCTCAGGTGAGGGGCACATGACCAGATTTAACACCTTAGTTGGATGGGGGTTAGTGGAAAGGACTGAATCCGTGCAAAGTTTCAAAAAAAGGACGTACAGTGTAATTATTGAATTCAAAGGACAATAACTGTAATTTTTACTATAGTTAAAGTACATAATTTGTAATTTACTCTACAAAATATGAACATAAAGGATGATTTATGTTATTTCCTTAGTTTAAGGACGACAAGTGAAATTTGTTGTATACCTAAAGGACGAAAAATGTGATTTACTCAAACCTAAAAACAAAAACAAACATGTTCACTAATAAGTGATGTAATTATCCATCTTACGGTTATGTTTAAATGTAAAATAAGTAGATAAAAAAAACGTGTAAGATCATTTACACCTCAAATCTCTTCTTTCTTCAATTAAATAAATATTAAATTGCAAGTTTTCTTAATGTACAATTGTGTACTTGTGTTGGATGTGGGTTGTGAGATTGAATATATCTGGATTGTATATGTGTTTGAATTGAAGTTTTGAATTTTCATTTTTCATCGGTTGTGTTTGCTATGTTAATATTCTATTTTTCTGTTTATATTTTACGTCAGAAATCTATAATTGGATCTCAGAAACATTTGTATATATGGGGTAGTCAGTATAGTGCTAAAGTTTAATAAGCAATTGATGTTGATGTTCTCTATATGTTTTTTTCCTGAATTCATGCCGTTAGGGTTTGGAAAATCTCTCAATCGGGTTCTTTGTATTATCACCAGTATATATAAGATTTACAATATAGGGTATAAAATAATAATTACATAACACACCCTATACTATACATAAAATCATAATACCACCATAGGCTTATTTAGTTTATCTAACATACCCCCGCAGTCTGAGCGGAGGGAACCTGAACGTTAAGACTGGATCTGAAATCCAAAAACAGGCTGTGATGGTAAGCCTTTGGTGAATATATCAACAAACTGGCGATCAGAGGGAACATGCAACACACGAACCTGGCCGATTGCAACACGTTCCCTTACAAAGTGTAAATCTATTTCCACATGTTTGGTTCTTTGATGCTTTACAGGGTTGGACGCTAAATATGCGGCACTGACATTGTCACAGAACACAAGTGTGGCACGAGACATAGGACAATGTAACTCAAGAAGAAGATTACGAAGCCAAGCTGCGCTAGACCGGGAGACAACATGTTGGCGTTTAGAAGACCAAGACATAAGATTGTCACCAAGGAACACACAAAACCCTGATGTAGACCGACGAGTATCAGGACACCCGGCCCAGTCGGCATCAGTATAAGCAACTAGACGACCAATAGAAGAAGGACACAACTGGAGACCATGATGAAGAGTACCCTGAATGTAGCGTAGAATACGCTTCAGGGCATGAAGGTGGGGTTCACGAGGGTCATGCATGAAAAGACAGACATGATGAACAACAAATGCAATTCTGGACGAGTCAACGTCAGATACTGCAACGCACCAGCTAGACTACAATAGAGAGTGGGATCAGATACGGGTTTTTGGGCCAAGGAAAACTTAGCCTTTGTATCCGCTGGAGTGCTGCAAGGATTACACGTGGCCATATCAGCCCGCGTAAGGATGTCTCGAACAAAGGCAGTCCGGGAGAGAAATAAACAAGATGCATTGCGAGTGGCAGCAATGTCAAGAAAGAAAGATAAAGGACCGAGGCCAGTCATAGCAAACTCAGCAGACAGACGAGAGATTCCCTTAGCGACAAGAGCTGGAGAATAAGATTACCGTGAGAATGATGTCATCAACATACAAAAGAAGATAGATAACATCCTGACCATGCCGAAATGTGAACAAAGAGGTGTCCGATTTGCTGCTTACAAACCCAAGGGAGGCAATGTAGACAGCAAAGCGATGATACCAGGCGCGCGGATCTTGCTTGAGGCTGTAGAGGGCCTTGCGGAGTCTGCACACATGTTCTGGGCGCGTATGGTCGACATATCAAGGTGGTTGCTTCATATAGACAACCTCAGCCAGATC
Organism: Smallanthus sonchifolius; assembly: GCA_023525975.1. NCBI lineage: Eukaryota > Viridiplantae > Streptophyta > Magnoliopsida > Asterales > Asteraceae > Smallanthus > Smallanthus sonchifolius. Next base: position 81,677,939 of record CM042032.1, on the reverse strand, counting down.
ACCATTCAGAAAAGCATTCTTGACATCTAGCTGATGAATAGGCCAGTCGAGAGATAGCAATGCTAAGAACAGTACGAATGGTGGCCGGTTTAACTAACAAACTGAAAGTCTCATCAAAGTCCATGCTAGGTTGTTGAGAGAAACCCTGAGCAACTAGACGACTCTTGAATCGTTCAAGCCGACCTTGGCTGTCAAACTTATGACGATAGAGCCAATGACACCTAACAATGTTAGCATTATGAGGACGTGGGACAAGCTCCCAAATACCATTAGAAAGAAGTGCTGACATCTCAGAATCCATGGAGGATTTCCAATGTGGGTCACACATGGCTTGAGCGGTCGTCCGAGGGATGGGAGAATGCTCGGAGGTGGCTAAGAGGTTAAGCACCTCACGTGGTCTAAGAGAGCCCGTTTGACTCCGAGTGACCATGGGGTGACCAACTGGAGGAGTCGGTGGTGAGTCAGATGAGATGTGCCTTAATACATCAGCCGATGTCGGAGGCGAGTCGGATGAGACCGGGTTTGGCTCAACCGTCGATGGAGCTGAGGTAGATGAAGAGGGGCTTCCACCAAACGAGAAATGATGAGTAAACGGGTTGGGGGACTCTATATCCATAGAGGGGTCGTTCCCGGCATCATTCTGTGTATTGGGTGGCGGCGAGAGTGGGCACTCGACGGGAGATCGGGTGAGGCCGTTGATCGAGGGGTAAAAACCCGAGCGTTAAATGATACAAATATATGGGTTTTAATGTGTTTTGTGTGTTTATACCATTTGAATTGATTAACTACAAGAACTTGTGGTTTTGTAGGTAAATCACACAAACCGAAGGTGTTAAGGCAAGTAGGAACGCAGGTTACGGGAATCGGAACGAAGAAACGAAGAAGTGAAAAAGGGCTGGCAGTAACTTACGGCCAGGCCACAGTAACTTACGGTTACATCACCGTAACTTACGGCTCCTATGCCACAAAAGTCAATCTGCCGCCCCCCACTTGCTCCCACTTGATATATCATCTATCACCTTATCTTTTATACATTATCTCGGGCCAAGGAACTCGTTTTTAGAAGAAGAGAAAAAGAGATTTGAGAACAGAGAACAGAAAAGGGAGCAACTCGTTTGAAGGAAGAAAGAAGAGAAGAAGAAATCTTCTTGGAGAAGATTGGGGCCATCGATCCATCAACCAAGAAGATGGAGACCACATTGGAAGAAATGAGAGGCTAAATCCTTGATGGTTCTCCTAGGTAATGGGTTTGTTAATCTTGCTTGTATTTCTTGATTTGTAACTGATTGTGGGATTAGATTATAAACCATTTAAGTTTTATCTAATTCAATATGATGTGTTTGCTAGAAATCTGATTATGTTATGTGTTGTGATTAAACCTGTTAAGATTAATCCGTCATATATATGTTATTGGATTGTTTGTTGTGATAATCAAAAACCTGTTAAGTTTTGTTTGCAACACTGGTTAGATTCATCATTTGTAAATCTCCATTTAAGAGATTCCCACTAAGTTATTATCTGAAATGCTTGTGATTGGCAAACCCGGATCCGAAAGAGAACCATTGCTTTCTTTAATATTTTACAAAATCCGATTTTTAAGTATTGTGACAATTTATTATGCGCAACTCTGATAATAGATTAACGCTAGATCACGATTCCCTTGGATCGACCCCTTACTACCGCTGTCTACTTAAGAAGTGATTAAGGGTTTATAAATTACTTTTTGACCGAACCGACGACAATCGATCAAAAATGGCGCCGTTGCCGGGGAATCGGTGCATTTAGTGTTAATCTCTGATTTGTATTTCACTGTTTTCAAAAATTTTCCAAGTTGACTTCTTAGTTATTTTTCATCCTTATTGTTCGGATTTACGTGTACGTTGTTGTTTTTTTTTTGTCATTGCAGGTTAATTACAGGTTGATGCATCACACCCGTCGATCGGGAAAGACATCGCCTCTTATTTTCAATCCAGAAATTGAAAGAACTGCACGACATAATCGTGCCAATCAACGATCACTCAGAAAACCAACAACAAATTCAAAAATGGAACCCAACAATCCAAACACTCCCGTAAATCCAAATGTGACATCTCATGTCGCAACCACCAGTATCCCACCACAACCACCACCTGTACCGCCAATACCACCACCATTCAACCAACCACCAACACAACCTCCTCCACTACAACCAAATCCACCTTTTCCGCCCAATCCAAATTACCAATATCCACCGGTATTTGACGAAGGGGAACCGAACATGAACTATGATCCCCCACCCTTCGCAACTAACCAGCATGCCTATTATCAAAGAACCAGAGCTCACACAGATGACTGGAATGATGATTATACCGGCAGCGAGAGCTATGAAGAATATTCAGATGGATATATGGACGAAGGGGGTCCTGACCCACATTATGGGGGAAATCAGAGAGCTTATCACAGAAGAGTCAGACATGGTCGACAAGGCCCACGAATGTACAATGGGGTACCACCCATGGGTGCTCCAAATCCTCCACTTCGGGAACCTCGAGCCGGATTTTATGCAGATGGAGTACCGAGAAGAAATTATCATCGGCCAGCTCAAGGTGTTACCACCCATTTCAGACCCATGGTCGCTCAAAGTACTTCACCTATTGTTCCACCCAATCAGGACGGAAGGACATTTGAGGTAAGACCTCAGTATTTGGGTTATCTACCCACGTTTTATGGCAAGCCAAACGAAGAGCCATATCTACATCTTGCTGAGTTTGAAAACATCTGTGGAACAATTGGAGGACACGGATTCTCCCTTGATGAAGTTAAATTGATGATGTTCCAGTTTACTCTGGAAGATCGGGCAAAACAATGGTTTCTCACATTGCCCGCAGGAAGTATTAGAACTTGGGAACAAATGCAGCAGGTCTTTTTGGAAGAATATTATACAATGAATCGAACAACAGAAGCTCGAGAAGCCATCCGAGCTTTCCAACAACACATGGGTGAACCTTTTCATGAAGCATTCACACGCTTCAAAGACTTGTTAAGAAGATGTCCACATCATGGCATCCCGAAATGGGAACTGATTAAAGCATTCTACGATGGACTACTTCCCGAGGATGTTAGGGAAGTAAACTCTACGAGCAATGGCACGTTCTTAACAAACCATGAAGATGTTGATTGGGAATTCTTGGAGAGAATGAGCGTGATTTCTAAAAGATTAGCTTCTAACAGGAAAACCAGGGGGGGTGTCGGCTAAAGTTGTTGATTTAGAAGCCGAAAAGAGAATCAAGAGTTTGGAAAGGCAGGTAGCTCAGTTGACTATAGGCAGGGGCGATGAAGCAAAAGCTGTAAATTCATTTCCCATTTGTTCTGCTTGTGGTGATTTGGGGCATTCGGATCTAGAATGCCCGGGAGATTCAAATAGAACTGCTGAGGTAAATCAGGTTTATGGTGATAGAAGACCGTTTGACATGAACTCAAATACTTATCACCCAGGTTTGAGGAACCACCCAAATTTCAGATACGGTAATCCCTCCAACCAGATGAATCCCAACTTTCAAGCACCCAATCAAGGGCAACAACAACAAAACAACCCCCAGCCTTATCAAAATCGTCAACAGGGTTGTAACCAAGGGAACAATCAAGGCTACAATCAAGCTGGTTATAACCGAGGACCTCAAAGAAACTTCAACAACCAACAAGGTGTTTCTTCTTCCAACAATGAAGCATCAAAGACGGATGCCATTTTCGAAATACTAAAAGAACTGAAGAAGGACAACGATGAAATGAAGAAGAACTTTGAGGAGATCAGAAAGAACAATCAGGTGAGGGACAAAAGCCATGAAGCTCTATCCAGACAAGTAGGTCAATTGGCTGAAGAAATAGCAAATGGAAGGCGAGACCCGGGAAAGCTGCCTAGTGATACAAGAAGGAACCCGAGTCATCCGTCTTCAAGTTTTCAACAGACATCCAATCCCTCAGTAAATCAGGTAACAATCCTCCGATCAGGTAAAACTTATGATAATAATGTTAGTACACCACCATAGGGACGGGATGGTGAGGTAGAAGACTTAACGGGTCGGGAGGATAGTGATAGTGAGTCAGAAGTTGAAATTTCTGAAAAACCCGTTACCAAGAAAAAGGTAACTTTTCAAAATAAACCTGAAATTGTGGAAAATGATATGGAGGATAATACCATTCCTTTTCCACAAGCTTTATTGAAATCAACATCAGGTTCAAAGGGTAATAAACGGGGGCCTCAACAAGAGGAAATCTGGGAAGTCTTTAAACAAGTTAAAATCAACATTCCTCTGATTGATGCCATCAAACAAATTCCGGCTTACGCCAAATATATGAAAGAAATGTGCACCCAGAAACGGCATAACAAAGTCCCAAAGAAAATTGATTTAACCGGACAAGTTAGTGCCGTTTTGTCGGGTGAAATCCCACCAAAAATGGAAGATCCAGGAACGCCTGTTATTTCTGTACAAGTAGGTGACTTTGAAATCAACAGGGCGTTATTGGATCTCGGGGCGAGTGTTAGCATTCTCCCAGGGAGCTTATATGATCAATATGATTTTGGACCTTTAAAGAAAGCCGATACTACTGTAGTATTGGCTGATTTGACAACAAAGCTCCCTAGGGGAATTGTTGAAGATGTGATAGTGCGGGTAGAGAATTTCTATTATCCCGTAGACTTTTTGGTTCTCGATCATGTATCGGCTGGTTCTTCAAAACAACTCATGGTCATCCTTGGAAGACCATTTTTAGCTACAGCCAATGCAGTGATCGATTGCAGAACTGGGATAGTAGATCTGGCATTTGGAAATCGCAAGTTGAGATTAAATGTATTTTCCCATGCTCCTAACTCTCCGTTCAACAGTGACTGCTTTATGGTAGACATTGTTGAAGGGTGCCCACCTCATGAAAATGAGGAGGTCGCCACGGAGACGTGCTTTATGTGTGACAGGAACAGGTATGATCTGGAGTGGAGAATAAAGAAGAGAAAGAAGAAGAAGAAGAGAAAGAAGAAGAAGAAGAAGAAAGAAGAAGGAGAAGTCGAAATCGAGGACTTTGATGATCATTTGAGGCAAACTGTGAACGGACATCGCCTAAAACCATATCTAGAGGCGAATGATATCAATGGAGTCGACAAGCAGTCTGAATGCCTTTTTGTGGAAACGGTTGTGTATGACCCAGTTTAGAGAGTCGAGGGGACTACGTCTGGCTGAAGACGTGTAAACTTAGCGCTTTTTGGGAGGCAACCCAAATGGAAGTAAAATTCCGGATTTTTGATAGCGTGTGCAACACCCAAGTGTGGGGAAGCCTTTTGAAAGATCAAACACGCGATTTTTGGTAGAGATGGTAGAAAGAAGAATTCAGTGATCTTGACCCGTTCATACTCAATATCCATTTGGACGTGGACGATTGAATCCAACTTTCTCAAGCATCTCGGATTTTTGGCTGGTGTTTTAAAGCTGCGACAGAAATGCTATACAGTCACAAACACCACGCGACGGAGCTTGGAACTTCAATTAATGAAAGAAACCCGGTTAGTTTGTTCCAACTTATGCTTTACCTTTTGTCGATAGTCGTTTAGTCACTTGTTGATCTACATTGAGGGCAATGTAATTCTCAAGTGTGGGGAGGGAGACTAGCGTCTATCTGTTGTCTATCTGTGTGTATATAGTTCATATATAATAGAGAAAAATCTGAAAATTTTGAGTGTGTATATAGTTCATATATAATAGAGAAAAATCTGAAAATTTTGAAAAATTTTGTGTTACAAGGGTGAGAACAAGCAAAAACGTCCTCAAGATTAAACAACCGAAAGCGGATTTTCCAATTCATCACATAATTCCTTACTTGACAAACAGATATAGGTCCTTAATCATCCTTGTCTCTTGTAGCATTGGGATAGTATTGTGACAAGTGTTTTTGAAGAAAACGGATAGAAATGCCTAACAAAAGTTAGCATGCTTTAGATAGTCACATACACTGCATGTCGGTAACCCTATTACTCCGTGTGTGAGATTTTGAAGCCCCATTCAACTAGATGGTTAGATCACATATAGATGAATTCATTTGTTGAGTGTGACTATTATGTGTTGATTGTGGTAGAACTTGTTTTGGTTGATTCGTGCTGAAACTTAGTCAGATGTGTGAAACAGAAATGAGAAGGCATTAGGACACCCAATTATCCCGTATTAACCCTAATTATCAAAAGAATTTTCCCTTAGTTGCCCATTTTGAGCCTACAATTTTCCTTTTCATTTCTAAACCCGAAAACCGAGCATCAAAGACATATTTTTCTGAAAGTGAGAATCCAATAGTTTTGTTACAAATATAGCTGTGATAAATCTATATATATATATATATGATAAAAAAAAAAAAAAAAAAAGAGAGAAAAATCATTGAAAAAAGTCAAAAATAGAATGAAAAGAACAAGCGGGTCAAAATGATTCGTGTATTCAAGATTTGATATAGAATGCTATCAATTGGATTTCTCATATTGTTAAAGCCACTAAATAAAGCCTAATCCCTACCTTTAGCCAAAGCCTAAAACCGAAAAAGTCCTTTGATCTGTGAACTATTCTGCAGCAGTGGAGGTATGATCGCTTTACAAGCTTATGCTTACATGATAACACATCTGGTCTTGAGTGAATACACTAGTACATTTTCTACTAGTTCAGATATAGCCGAGAGGAGAGTATCATTGTGAGGGGTATGCTGTGTTTGTGCAAGTTTAAAGCATGGTAGGTTTAGTTAGGCAGGTCTTGATTTGGCATATAATTAACTGTCTTGTCATTATCAAACCCGACTGTGATCATTTGTAGGACTTGGATGACTTTGGATCTTAATTCTAAAAGTTGATACGGATGTTGAGGTGTTTTGTTGAAAATTTGTTTATTAACTTTGAAATGGTTTGCTTGTGGACAAGCAAAAGACAAGTGTGGGGATGTGATCGAGGGGTAAAAACTCGAGCGTTAAATGATACAAATATATGGGTTTTAATGTGTTTTGTGTGTTTATACCATTTGAATTGATTAACTACAAGAACTTGTGGTTTTGTAGGTAAATCACACAAACCGAAGGTGTTAAGGCAAGTAGGAACGCAGGTTACGGGAATCGGAACGAAGAAACGAAGAAGTGAAAAAGGGCTGGCAGTAACTTACGGCCAGGCCACAGTAACTTACGGTTACATCACCGTAACTTACGGCTCCTATGCCACAAAAGTCAATCTGCCGCCCCCCACTTGCTCCCACTTGATATATCATCTATCACCTTATCTTTTATACATTATCTCGGGCCAAGGAACTCGTTTTTAGAAGAAGAGAAAAAGAGATTTGAGAACAGAGAACAGAAAAGGGAGCAACTCGTTTGAAGGAAGAAAGAAGAGAAGAAGAAATCTTCTTGGAGAAGATTGGGGCCATCGATCCATCAACCAAGAAGATGGAGACCACATTGGAAGAAATGAGAGGCTAAATCCTTGATGGTTCTCCTAGGTAATGGGTTTGTTAATCTTGCTTGTATTTCTTGATTTGTAACTGATTGTGGGATTAGATTATAAACCATTTAAGTTTTATCTAATTCAATATGATGTGTTTGCTAGAAATCTGATTATGTTATGTGTTGTGATTAAACCTGTTAAGATTAATCCGTCATATATATGTTATTGGATTGTTTGTTGTGATAATCAAAAACCTGTTAAGTTTTGTTTGCAACACTGGTTAGATTCATCATTTGTAAATCTCCATTTAAGAGATTCCCACTAAGTTATTATCTGAAATGCTTGTGATTGGCAAACCCGGATCCGAAAGAGAACCATTGCTTTCTTTAATATTTTACAAAATCCGATTTTTAAGTATTGTGACAATTTATTATGCGCAACTCTGATAATAGATTAACGCTAGATCACGATTCCCTTGGATCGACCCCTTACTACCGCTGTCTACTTAAGAAGTGATTAAGGGTTTATAAATTACTTTTTGACCGAACCGACGACAATCGATCAGCCGTTGGTACTCGAAGTAACCGGGTTTGGCGAACCGAAGATCGAGTACTCAGATAAGGAGGTGGAGGAGTGAAAAGAGGCATACGGGAAGTGAGTCTCGTCAAAGGTGACATGACGCGAGATAATGACCGGTTACGTAATGAGATCCATGCACCGATAGCCTCGATGGTCGGAAAACGGACCAAGATAGAGACAAGCAGTAGATCGTGATGATAATTTGTGAGGAGCAGTGGAGGATAGATTTGGGTAACAAAGACACCCAAAGACTCGAAGATGGACGTACGTAGGGAAGAAACCATAAAGCACTTCAAATGGTGTACGAAACGAGAGAGTGGTGGTAAGAAGGAGGTTGAGAGTGTGGACGGCCATGTTCAACGCCTCTGCCCAGAACGTGGTTGGAAGAGAGGCCTGAAACAGAAGAGTGCGAATGATGTTGTTTACTGTTTGGATGTTACGTTCAGCTTTGCCATTTTGTTGAGATGTGTAAGGACAAGAAAACTTGATTTTAATGCCATGTTTTTGAAATAGGTAGATAAAAGATTTATTGTTGTATTCACGACCATTGTCACATTGAAAAGCTTGAATATCCGTTTTAAATTGATTTACAACATAAGCACGAAATTGCACAAAAACTGTAAAAACATCAGATTTTGCATGCAGCGGAAATACTCATAAAAAATGAGAAAAATCATCCAATAATAAGACATAATATTTAAAACCAGTTAAGCTAAGAACAGGAGAAGTCCATACATCAGAATGGATAAGTTCAAACAAACGACTAGTTTTGGTAACAGACTTTTGAAAAGGAAGACGACAATGTTTACCTAATTGACAAGAGTGACAAACAAGTAACATATTAATAGAACAAGGATTGAGTTTGTGAGAAACTAAAAACTTAAAGATAGATTCTCCTAGATGGCCCAGACGCTGGTGCCAAGTCTGAGAAGAGATAGCAGCAAGCGAGCGAGCAAGAGTGAACGACTGAGATGGTAATATCGGATAGATATCCCCGACGATGTCACATCGTTGGAGGCGGGCACCTGTTTTAAGATCCTTGATAGTAAAGCCAAACGGATCAAATTCAACAGAAACAGAATTATCAATAGAAAAACGACGCTAAGAGATTAGATTTTTAACCATTTGATTAGAAACATGAATGTTATTTATGGCCAACTTGTTATGTGAAAATGGAAAGAAGGAGTTACCGATATGCGAGACCGGAAGTAAAGCACCATTACCAATGATTATGCCTTTAGATTTATCACACGATATAAGAGAATGTAAATTACCTTGGTGAAATTGCATGTGATTGCTAGCCCCAGTGTCCATGTAGTAGTTGTGGTCTTGAGCATGTGGCTGGAGAGACATGGAGCTGAAGACTGATGCTAAATCCGTGTACTGAGGTGGTGGAACACCATAAGGTGAGGGTTGAGCAGAACCGAAGCCTGCGAATGGCGAGGCCGGTGGACCACCAGGATACGGCTGACCACCTTGAGGCGGTGGACCAAGCAATGAAGGCAATTATGGGGCGATCGGCTATGATGGTTGTGGCGGCTGTGGTGTGCCATAGAAAGGTGACATAGCAGTGGAAGCAAAGTGAGCACCATATTGTGAAGGATGGTATTGTGGATGTTGAACCTGTTGTTGTTGATGAGCAAACTTAGAGGGTGCAAATTGCATAGAGGACCCCTTTTGTTGAAAATTCCGACCTGAATTACCTGAAACAAAAGAAGAACCACCAGAAACTTTAGTAGCATTGCCCCTCCCCATGGAAGCCCCACGTCCATTGTATCGGTTTTTGCTATTCCGACCTTTCCCTTTATCATTAACATTATGAGCTACCTGGTTGGTGTAAAGGGTTGTGGGGGAGTTTGTGAGGGACTCAGTAGGTGTTTCAAGGCCTTCACGGGACTGATGAAGGAGAAGCATGTTTTTAGCTTCTAAAATAGTGGGAAAGGGAGTTTTGTTGGTGATGACATCAACAATGCTACCATAAGAAGAGGGTAGTTGGCGAAGAATTTGCATCACAAGTTCAGTTTCAGAAATAGGAGAATCAACATCAACTAGGCTATCAGCAAGATTTTTTAAATGATGACAAAATAAGGTGATAGATATTGTCCCTTTTTAGTATTACGAAAGGTGCCTTGAAGTTGAAGCATACGAGACATTTTATTGTTAAGAAAGAATTCACTTATGTTGTTCCAGAGAGTGTGAAAAGTACATTTTTCAGTAGTAATGATTTGCAAGAGATCATGATCACAAGTATTGTAAAACCAACTTTTAATTTTTGCATTAGCACCAATACAGAGATCCTGAAAAACGGTACGCCACAGTTTGTAGCGGGTACCATCAACGTTAAGTTTAAACCCAAACTGTTGATGGACGTTAGTGATACCATAAGCGAGTGAGACAAGGGGTGGAGAAACTGTGTTGGAGACGGGTCCGGTGGTAGACATAATTTTAATGTAAAAAAGAAATCAAAATATTAAAACACGAAAACAAGGAGAGAGCTAACCGTGGGCAAAGGGTTTTGTCAAAAACTGAAACTGGTGAAACCCTAGAAGCGATGGCAGAGACGAGCAACAGCAGAAAGGACAGTGAAAACCGGCGATCCACACACGGGTGCGACCGGCTATGTTTTGGTTTTTCTTTGTATTCCATCTCCAAAAAAATGGGAAAGATGGCCTTGATTCACGAATACAAAGGCGTTGACTTTTGTTTTTTTTTTCTTTGTTTACTGTCTCCAACAAATCAAGAACACCAAAATAATAAAACCCTTTATCAATAGAACTAGATCAGAGAAAGAAAAAGAACTGGTTGATCGAGAAAAAAGTTAGGTTTGATATCATGTTAGGGTTTGAAAAATCCTTTAATCGGGTTCTTTGTATTACCACCAGTATATACAAGATTTACAATATAGGGTATAAAACAATAATTACATAACACACCCTATACTATATATAAAATCATAATACCACCATAGGATTATTTAGTTTATCTAACACATTCAAATCATTACTATAGTGGCGTTAACATAAATCATACTTTGAGACTTCTATTTAACCGTCTAATAAACATGTTAAGATTATATTTGTTCTGCAATTTTTGTTTTTTATTATGCAATACTTTTTGGTTCTGTATTTTTTTTAAGTATACTAATTTTCAACTTTACTGCAACATGTCTTCCTTTGTTGTTTCCTTTTCTTTTCCCTTTTATGTTCAATCTTTTTAGATAAAAAAATTCATACTGTTAAGGTACTTTAAAAATTTTGTTTGTTAACATACAACCAGTACTGCGTTAACGCTTCGATCGTTGACGACACTTCAATGACAAACGCTGTTTTTTCGATGAGGCAATAACCACATGTATCCACGCCAATCCAAAGATTATCCCAAACCAACTGTATGAAATCATCGGCATACCGACACTACTATCACTTACACTCAAGACAGATTCTACAATAGCAGTCAATAGCGTGGCAAATGTTACACCACAGCTTACAACCACAATGGCAACCGATCATGGCACCACAACAACAACAAACATCGCCATTCCACCTAAAACTCCTGCCTTAAAGCTAACCACTTCAAAAAGACCACCTAAAACTACATAAAATCCAACTAAATTAAAACCTAACACCAAACAAATATTGACTTCTAGATGACGAACAATGGGGAAGAGGCAAAGGAATAAGGCACTCCAGCAATCTTGGGAACTTGCAACAACAAGAAATAAATCAAAAGCTAAACTTAAAACAAATCTTTTATGATAAAAAAAATCCTTGATTTTGTAATTAGTTATATGAACACGAGGGTAGGTATTTATAATCAAACTTATATAAATACGTATGTCTATGAAATGCAAGAACCACGGATCAAACCTAATACTATCACTCGGAAGCCAATGCAACGCGTAGGTCCTCATTCTAGTTATTAAGTAATTACAAACGAGCCGATAGCATCCCTTGTTTTAACTTAACATGTATATAATTGTGATTATGAAATAGGTACACTTAAGTAACATATACAAATATATCATGCTTGGTTTTAAAAATCGCGCTTTAAACGCGAGTATTCGCAACTCGACATAGGGCGACAACTTCATTGAGTCATGTAACACAGCTCGAGCTCTGTACAAGACTCGCAAAAAAATCGCATTTTTTTGAAAAGAAATCGCACTGAGACATGCGCTTCTTGAACATAGGGTGTTTTTGTGCTTCAAAGTGTTATACATGTAGCTAAAAAGGTTGTGCATTAAATTATATATAAACCTTATTTATAGCTATATTTTGGGTAGATGATGCTAAAAACCAATGGGATATATAAAAAAAATCATATAAGCACCTTGCGCTTCGCGTACGAAAATCGCTCTGCTTTTGCGCTTCGGATTTAGACCTTGTCGTTTCGGCGCTTTTTAAAACCAAGATATCATGTTTCTAGATAAAATAACTGAGTCTTCTAAAGCCCCATAATGAGCATGATAAAACAAACTAACTACGTATCTAGTAAAATCTCACTCGTAAGAGTAGGGTCTTGAAAATGTGAGATGAGGACAAACCTTATCTCAATCTCAGAAGATAGAGAGGTTCCACCGAAATGAGACCCCTGATCAAAAACCCCTTTTTGAAAAAAAAATACAAAATAAATTGTATATTAGTAGTAGAAGAGAAAATGTATCTCTAAATTACCTAGAGGTAATTAGCACCGACACCTAAGAAGAAACACAACCAAACGTGTAGGACAAACCACTACATCAACACCCAACTAAGAGAAATCTCCACGCCCCTCTAAAAGCCCTTCTGACGTCTCCAAGAACTCCTGTCACCAATCAATAATTTTGAATAAACTATCTGAAACTTTTATGAATTAAAAATACCCTTTGAGCGACCTTTGCACTGATTCTATACATTTTTCTTATTTTACTCATTTGATCTGTTATATTACTGAACCTATACTGATCCAAGTTCTTACTTAGTACACCATTTAGACATATTCAAGTATCAAATCCCCCTTGTGGTATGAATAAAGATGTTATCACACGCACCTGAGAGAGAAATCCAGAAAGTCATATCCCCTAATTCGGATCTCTCCACACTGTTCTTGCAAGGAGCTTCATCCCAAAGACTTTTAGGTGTAGCTGAAAGCAGCTCATCAAGCTGAATCTTGTAGAGCTCCATCATTGTTAGCATCAAACAAACTGAAAATCCCCATAAAGAAGTCTAGAGCATCACTCCTAGTCAACTCAACACTAATGAGCATGATAAGAGAGCATAAAAATATATGAATAAATAAATAAATAAACACTTATATATGTTTTGTGACCAAAAAGTTAATTAAATTGATGAAATATGCAAGTGCATAATAAAGAAGTAACAACCAAACAATTGCAACAAAATAGCTTGTGACCAAGTTGGTTAAACTACATACCTTCACAATAGCCATCAAATTTAGCTCTACAAAGTTCACTAGTTGTCTCAAACAAGAGAAAGAAACAAGTATCTTATTTTTTTATAGACATTCACGATATGTTTCCTATGGTAACTGAGTTCATGAATTATGGCCAACAAACAGTACGAGCCGCAAGGTATATTGGTCAAGGTTTCATGATTACCTTATCACACGCGAATCGTTTACCTGTAACTATTCAATACCCCTATGAAAAATTGATCATATCCGAGCGCTTCCGCAGTCGAATCCACTTTGAATTTGATAAATGCATTGCTTGTGAAGTATGTGTTCGTGTATGTCCTATAGATCTACCCGTTGTTGATTGGAAATTCGAAACTGATATTAGAAAGAAACGATTGCTTAATTACAGTATTGATTTCGGAATATGTATATTTTGTGGTAATCGTTGAGTATTGTCCAACAAATTAATAACATGAAGCCCAAGAACCCAAGCCCTATTGGCCCAAATTTGATAAACACAACCACAAAAAAAGAATTTGATGCCAACGACTGGCTCCGACTATTTTAATATTATAAACTCAACACATAAAACTGAATACATAACCCTATATTTATACTAGACATAAACTAATTCTAAACAAAGTCAAACTCAATTAAATATACTATTAAATCACACATATTTTAATACGAACTCTACCAAACAAATAAACATAAAACAAAGCAGATAACTATTAGACTCAAACTCTAACCAACTCTAAAACAAGCTCTATCTTTTCTTCAAACATATCCGACCCATTTTACCGAATTAGGATCAACTTCATCAAACCCAATTAAACATATCACAGTAAAAGGTAAATAAATATGAACATTTAATTTTCATAAAACATGAAATATACATACATAGCAAGTTCTTTTTGGGGGAAATTACCAAAATAGACATTTGACCAAAGAGTTTTCCTAAAATAGACTTTGACTTTTAGCCTACGAATTTATAGACATTCTCTCTGAACAGACGGCTAAAGCCGGCTAATTAGCCGGCCTAAAATTCAGTGCGTAACAGATATCTGGTCCAATGAAATTTTGACACGTGGCTTAGCTGCCGGCTAAGGGCCTTACAACGGCCGGCTAAGACTTTTGACGGCCGACGCCCAGGCTCACGGCTAAGGCTAAACCTTATAACGGCCGGCTAAGCCGACGCCCAGACTCACATCTAAGCGCCTTATAATGGCCGGCTAAGGGCCTTATAATAGCGCGGGGTGTCTCTCTAGTTTACAACATATAACCAAAGTCAATACTAGAGTAACAAAAGTCAATCTCGGTCAAACAAACATAATTTGGGTCGAGCAAAACCACTATTGGGCAATCAAAATCATTATTAGTCAAATAAAGGCAATCTTGATTTGACTGTTAAAAGGTTTACTCATGAGAACATTATAAACATATAGTATTTGTTAATTTTATTTTTTCCTAAAACATATATGAGAAAATTCTCTTTAGGCTATTTGGATTACTATTACTTGTTTTTAGAGCGAATTACAAATTACGTCATTTAAATATTATCTAAATTTCAGAATACATTTTTTAACTAAGGAAATTACAGAAAACGTCATTTATATTTAAAATACCTTGCACGTTACGTCCTTTAGACTAACGGGCGTTAAATTTCACTGTTAAATCCAGTCATGGTGAGGGTATTTTCGTCCATTTACCATTTTAATTAGATCGAATTACAAATTACGTCCTTTAAGTATTACCCAAATTTCAGAATATGTCCTTTAACTAAGGAAATTACAGAAAACGTCCTTTATGTTTAAAAAACCTTGCACGTTACGTCCTTTAGACTAACGAGCGTTAAATATCACCATTAAATCTAGTCACGGTGAGGGTATTTTCGTCCATATATAATTTTAATTAAAAAATAAAAATAAATAACCTCCTCTCTATCTCTTGATTAAATCCCATTGTTGAATGCTAAAATATAGTGATGCCACCCTACCACTGCCTAAAACCCGTCGGCCACCCACCACCACCTCAAGAGCAAATTCAAATTTAGCAAATTCAAATTCTACCTCTTCTAATTTCAAATTCAGCAAATTCACACCACAATTCTCACTATGATCCTATTTACCCAAACCTGCACGACCTGCAATTCCGAATTAGGGTTCGACAACCATTGTGTTAAACAGAAGATGAAGATAGCGGGTTTGGTTGGATGGAGACGGTGGTGTTGGATGCATTAGGGAAGGTGGCGGTGGATGGAGATGATGATGGTGGATCGGCTGAAGCCGGAAGGTGTTGAAGATGGCGGAAGCCGGATGTTGTTGAAGATGGCGGAAGTCGAAAGTTTTTATGGTGGGGGTATTAGCCAAATTTCACATTTAGCCCTTTTAGGATCATATTTTACATTTAAGGGTTTAAGTTAATTACATATTTAGTCCCTGTATAGGTGAAATGACACATTTGCCCTCATGTGCCTTGCACATGACTGGATTTAACGGTGAAATTTAACGCCCGTTAGTCCAAAGGACGTAACGTGCAATTTTTTTAAACATAAAAGACGTTTTCTGTAATTTCCTTAGTTAAAGGACATATTCTGAAACTTGGGTACTACTTAAAGGACGTAATTTGTAATTCGATCTAATTAAAATGGTAAATGGAAGAAAATACCCTCACCATGACTGGATTTAAAAGTGAAATTTAATGCCTGTTAGTCTAAAGGACGTAACGTGCAAGGTTTTTTAAACATAAATGACGTTTTCTGTAATTTCCTTAGTTAAATGACGTATTCTGAAATTTGGGTAATAATTAAAGGACGTAATTTGTAATTCGCTCTAAAAACAAGTAACAGTTATCCAAATAGACGATACTAACCTACGCCCAAAGAGAATTTTCTCATATATGTTTTTGGAAAAAAAATTTTAATAAATACTATATCTTTATAATTTTCTCATGAGTAAACCTTTTAACAACCAAATCAAGATTGACTTTATTTGACTAATAATGATTTTGATTGCCCAAAAGTGGTTTTGCTTGACCCAAATTATGTTTGTTTGACCGAGATTGACTTTTGTTACTCTAGTATTGACTTTGGTTATATGTTGTAAACTAGAGAGACACCCCGCGCTTCGCGGTGGTGTCGTTACTCGCGGTAAAAGTGACAAAACGGAAGCGTCAAGTTTTACAAAGTAAAAGTATTATAGCGTAAAAATAAAAAAATATAAGGTTAATAAAACTGGAAAAAACAAAATGAAAAAAAAAACATTAAAAAAAGTTAAAAAAAAAACTACACCTCGAATATTCAAACCCGGGTGGGTGACGTGGATGTGAGTGAGCTTCCAACTCGCGGCGACCACCGGCTAAGGCAACCGTAGTGTTATATGGAAAGTCTTTTATAATCTTTTTTTTTTCCTAAACTGGATTTTTTTAAACCCACCAATAGGCACGTCACACGTGTCCCCACGGCCCAAAAGAACCAACTAATTTTTTTACTGTTAACACCCTCTTCAGCTGTATATAGATATAATATGTGAACGTATATATTTTGTAAAATAATGTTAACGAATAATAAAATTAGGATTTATTTAAAAAGTCATGTAGTAATACATGTGACTATATGAGATGTAATTACTTTTATGGTTTTCTATTAAAAAATCGTCCAGGGCTACAAACTGAACTACAACTCCAATAATAATGGCAGCACTGGTAAATAATGTAAAGTTAATGGGCTTTTATTAAAGCCAAGCATCTGGAGACATCTTCAATAGATCAACCTCCTCTTTAACATTATTGATTTACAGTCAGATAAAGATAAAAGCAAATGGGTTTTATCTAAAAAAAAAATCCCTACTCCCAACTGTAACCTTTCGCCGCCTCTTTCTAACTTCCTTACATGCATCTCTACGCCGTCCACCGGCGCTTCCATCGTTGAGTAATTTCATCGAAACCACCGTTTGTGCACTAGATCTGTTACCGAATCAACCTCAACACTTGCTGCTCAGGTGAGTACGAAGCCGCTGATCGGAATTGGCGGCAACATGGCTTCTCGGCCTGGAAGCTGGTTTGGAGGCGGAGTAAATGAAGCTGCCTTTTTCAAGGTTCAAAGGCATAGATCCAGATCTTCTGAGTGAGGTGGTCAAGGATCCGACGAAGTAGCATATGGTTTGAATTTTGGTAAGCATATTCTTAAATTTCCAGGACTGGTACGATATTGTTCTAAATTGTAAATTTCAAAACTCTGAAAAAAACTAAAAATGCAATAATTGAATAAATATGATGTTATCTCCTTGTGATCTTTTATGAGTTTATCTTTCAGTCTTTGAGTTTGTACGTTTGTAATTGCTTTCTTGAATGCAATCCAAAAGCACAGCGCAAACCAGCTATAAAGATTGACCAGTAAAAGAAAAACCAAATCAAAAAGTGCCACGTGACATAGCCGATAAAACCAACCAGTACTGTTCACGCCACTCTCAAATGTATGTTTTGTAACTGTAATGAACTATAATGGGCAAAACGGGTCTTAAGGAACCATATTGGCTCTTAAAAATCATGAGAGCTTTCAATGTGGGGTCATAAAAAGTTTTAATGTGCTATTTGTGATAAATTATGTACATAATAATTACCTTGAGTGTGGTCAAGTTTGACTTTGACTAACATGTACACCATAAGTGAACAAGCTTGATTTTGATTGACTAGTAATAATTTTGATTGCTAAACAATGACTTTTGTTGACTAAAATTGGCTTTGTTTGACCAAGATTGATCCTCACTAAACTAAGACTAATGTTGGTTGGCCAAGAGATATCATAATGAGTTGTGATGGGTCAAACATGTCTTAATGAATCACAATGGGTCTTTTAGAACTTGCGTTAAATAATTGAAGATTGAAAATGAGTCCTTAGTCTTTTCATATACAAAAGGCGTTCAAGACTGAATGTCAGTCCCTAATTCGATTCGTTTGAGGAATATTAAGAACTCTCTTATATATTCCCTCCATATTAGAGACTAAAGATCAGTCTCCCATATATTTACGTCATTTTCATTACAGAATGAACGTATTTGGGTCTGAAATTCAATAGCCAATAAGTTTCCTCCAAAACCTTATATTTCGCGGATATATTTGTAACTGAAGTTTTGTCTCAAATAAAGTGCCAAAATATTAATGACTGTTATCGGTCACTAACATAAGTCGCATAAAAATCAGTCCCCAATATTATTAATAATAGATAAATCAGTCCCTGATATTACGTATTCGAGACTATATATCAGTTCCTAATACTTTAGTCTCCAATGTTCATTTTTGATCTTTTGTAGTGATTGCATTCATTTTAGAACTTGTGCATGTTATACAACTTGAGATAATGACCGGGACTATACACAGAAATGAAAGAGGCATTAGGATAAACCTATTTATGTTAGCCTTTTTGATTTGTTTAATTAGTATGAATCAGATGAGAATCGGTGGACGGAGTCGACAATGAAAGCGTATGCGATTTTGTGGATTCCTATCCTTTGTACTTTCGCCGGCTATGTATCGACTCTTTCAGTCACTGTCACACCCCAACTGACGGTGAATTATACGTCGGGGCAGACGCGATTGTTCAAAAGCACAAGGTTGACTATTAAAGGTTGAATATTTCATTAATGACTTTCAAAGGTTCAATACAAGGAAAAGAAACACAAGGTTCGACAAAACATAACAAGAATACAAGATTTAATTTGATAAGTATTCTAAGTCCAAAGCATCCTATATGATCTCAAGAAAACCTCAAACTTGAGCACCTGAAACATGTTGAGTAAACTGTCAACTAAAAATAGTTTGTGAGATACGAAGGTTTTGACACAGTTTAACAAAGTCTTTGAAAGTTTTATAATTCACTATGTACATGCATCTATGTATAGATGTGAGAAAACAAGCAAGTTTAAACATTGTGCATATCAACCCTAACCAAGTTTAGGCATAACCCGTAGGCTACCCTTAAAAGTTTAAGGTCCGGTAACAATCACCATGGGCTCCTCCAAAAGGGTCAATTAAACTAGGTGGATTGGTCAAATACAATAGATCTATCATCGTTACTGTAGGCTCGGCCAAAGTTAATGAGTATGTTAGTTTTAAGTTTAATTTAAGCATGCAAGACTCAAGCACATGACACAAAGAAAAGCATATAGACATATATAGTTGTGTTTGAATTGTATAAGTCTAAAAGTTTGATACATGTTTCACCCAAAGTTTATAAACAAAAACAAAACAAAGGGGCTAAGTATACTCACATGATATGAGGTAAGAGTGTCCAACAAGATTTTGTGTAGTAAGGCTTCGATGAAGGATATCCTCACAACAAGCCTAATGACAAGTCTAAAGTTTAAAGTTTGATTCTAAAGTCTATAGCAAAGGATCTAAGATTCTAAGATTAACTATGGTTACAAGGGAGATGAGAATGATTGTGCTATTTATAAAGTTTAATCAAGATTCTAAATAGAGTTTTAAATGGGTGACACGAGTATTGAAATATCAAAGTTTATTAAGTTTATAGTTTTAAAATAAGTATTAATCAAAATAATTATTTAAAGTGCATTGAGATCATTAATTACACATGATAGCTAATAATAATTTAAACTAGTTTTCTAAGTATTAATGATAAAATATTTATTAAGTAAAAGAATAAATGACTAATAGATAATAATTATTTAAAAGTATTTGAAAATAATCACTTTATCTAATTAAAATAATTAATATAAATCATTTAAGATTTATTAAAGTATTTAAGCATGAAGCATTTATTTTATAAAAATAACTTGTATTTAAATAATATTTAAAATGTGGTTATAAGTTTAAATAAATAATATGTAATTATAAGTTTATAAAATTATAAATATTTTAAATAAAGTTTATATAAGTTTATTAAAGTTTCTGTTTTAATTAAATAAATAACTAACCTTTGAGTTTAAAATATATATATATATATATATATATAAATTTTATAAAATGTACAAGTTTATAAGTTTTCTGATTTCAAGATAGAATATAAGTTTTATAAACTTTTCTGATTTTATAAAATTAATATAAGTTTTCTGATTAATTAAAGTTTATATTAAAGTTTTAAACAAGATAAGTTTATTTATTTCAGAAAATAATAACAAATTAAAATTCTAATTTTATAAAATAGTTTCTGTTTAAAATATAAGTTTTATAAAAGTTTGAAGTATTTTTATAGCTTTTAAGTATTTAAAACCATTATTAAAGGTTTAAATCTATTATAAGTTTTACTAAGTTTAATTGAATAAAAAGATTCTGGAAATAAAAGTATAATTAAAAATCAGTTTTAAGTTTATAAAAGTTTAACTGATTTTATAAAAATAGTTGGAAAAATTAAATCTGAATAAAAAGCATTCAAAAAAATTAAACACACAAAACTCAGGCCGGCCGGATTCGAACCCGGACCGCCTGAGTCCACACACCAACGCACAAACCACCCGGCTACGAGCCTCGCTGGTGTTAAACATGGAAAATCAAATAGATAAACACAATCCCAAACCGGCCCTAATTCCGTATGAACCCTAGAACCGAGAATCCTTAATTACGAATCGATTAACACTCTTTCAGTGTAAATTGATAGAGAGCTTTTGATCTAAGGAAGAAAACGAAGCTTTTGGTCATTCAAATTACCTGAAATGATATCGAAATGAGGGAGAACGGGTTCGAGCACAGGTACGGTTGTCCACCGATTCAAATCGAGCAATGCGGTTGATGAACGATGAAATTGGGAGTTTAGAGAGTTGTGAATAGGTGTCATTGAGGTGAAGCAGTTGATATTTATAATCGATTTCGATGTATGATGCTCGAACGGTTGGGAGGAATACGGTTGAATAAAACGAATTCAATTTTGAATCCACGCGTTGTTACAGTTGAAATCGAGCATTGATGAGCATCGAGTTTGGGTCGCACGCTCGAAGAGGTGCAACGTATCTGGCCGGAAATGCAATTTCGAGTAAATAAGAGTGAAAACCGGGCTTGGGGAGGCTCGAACCCGAGACTGATTTTAGTTTCTGGAGTTTGGCCAAATTGCACAAAAACCCCTGATGTTTACAAGTCTTATCATTTTATGTTAAAACCTGATTTTTAGTTTAAATAAGTTTTCAAGAATGACAGTTTAGACCCTAGACTTTATAAAATAAATATGTTTTATTTGTATAAAATTCCTCTAAGTTTTTATAAGTTTTATACTTTAAAATTTTATAAAATAATTTAGGTTTATAATTTGCAAATTTAGGTATAAGAATTTTATTATTTCTAATAAATATAAACTGATAAAGTTTTAAGAATTAAATATACTTTATATATATTTATATATATATATTTAGATGTTTATATATATATATATATATATCTTTAAATAAGTCTCATATATATGTATATATATATATAAATTTTTTTTTGAACTTTTGAGAAAAGGGTAATTTTTTGTTTTTTTCTATTCTTGTGCGGGACAGTCCACATGTGAATTTATTTCGTAGACGGTACACGAGTTTCTTTCTACACTAATCACTTCCCTATTTAAAGCAAGCACCTTTAATGCTTAGTACATGTATCTGCTGGCTGTTGCAGCGAGAAGCCATGAATGCCGATCAGGAGATGAGGTGGAGCGTGGAGGAGCTCCGGCTGACGTTCAAGAGCGGAAAAACCAGAAGCGTTGGATGGAGAAAAACACAGCTCCGAGCAATTCTAAGACTGATCCATGAAAACGAAGATACCCTCTTCCAGTTGCTTAAATCTGAACTCGGCAAACATCCTGTTGAATCTTATCGTAATGAAGTACGTACGACGTCGTTTTGATTTTCATGTTATTGTCCATATTGTAGCAACTAAATTTTTAAAAATTGAATTATTTTGTGTGAATTGATTTATATTTTCTTCTTACAGATTGGGGTGGTGAAGAAATCAGCTGACCGTGCATTGAACTGCATTGAGAAATGGATGTCCCCAAAGAAGGTTTGCTACTTTCTTTTTCTGTTTTCTCTATCACATAGAATATATTAGTCTTAGGGTTTGTGGCCCTTTCTGTCGCTACCACGGTCAGATCCGGCCCCGGCCACGACTTCCGTCATTGTCGTTTGTCCATCTCTTATCGTTTAAGTTTTTATGTTCCTTTTCAAGACGGTCCACTTTTCTTATATAAACGTCTTCATTGTTTTTCGTTCCAGTCTAAACATTCAATGTCCTCCTCGTTAGACTACGGGGAATTTAGATAAAATATATTAGTTTGGATTAGATAGAGTTATAGATAATGTTTATTGTAACTTTTATCGTGAATTAAAATTATGATTTGATTAGGTTTCCTTTGTAATTAACATTTCTGGGTAGGGTCGGCTACCTCTAGTTTTCTTCCCCGCAAGTAGAAAAGTGTTGCCCGAGCCACTCGGTGTAGTCCTGATCATTGGCTCTTGGAACTTCCCAATCTGTAAGCAAGTTTTATAGTCGTTTCATTAGCTTGTTGCACCGTTATAAGCCTAATGATCGAATTACAAACATTTTCTTTGCAGCACTGACATTGGACCCGTTGATAGGAGCCATATCCGCGGGCAACACAGTGGTACTAAAGCCATCAGAGTTATCCCCAAATTGCGCATCTTTTCTTGCGAATATATTGCCATCTTACTTGGACCCCAAAGCCGTTAAGGTCATAGAAGGCGGACGGGAAGTATCCAACCAACTACTACAGTATAAATGGGACAAAATATTCTTTACAGGTAAGTTTTTAATCAGATTACATTAATGGTTTGTTGCTTATTAATTTGTGCAAGATTTTCAGGGAGTACAAAGGTGGGAAAGATTGTCATGGCTGCAGCTGCAAACAACTTAACTCCTGTTACATTAGAGCTTGGAGGAAAGTGTCCAGCCATCTTTGATTTCCTCTCTAACTCAGATTTGAAGGTTTTATAGTTCTCCTTTATTCTATCTATGTAGGAGTGTTTAAAAACTGTTGAAACCGACCAAACCTCCCAAACTGAAGCAAGCCGGCCACTTGGTTTTCGCGGTTTGGCACTTTAACGGTATGGTATGGTTTGAAACTTGAAACTGGTAGTATAACTATAAACGAAACCAACCGTTTAACCTTTATTATTCATATTTATTTTTTTAATTTTGAAATATTTAGTTATGTATTATAATCATGAACATCTTTATCATTTTTAAAATTATAATACAACCTAATGGTTTTGAAAAAGAATAAAAGAATCGGTTCAAACCGCAAAAACTGAACTCCCAAAACGACTGATCCGGCTGATCCACCCAACCTAGTTGGTTTGGTTTGTCATTTCTTGAAACCGTAGTTGGCGATTCGGAACGGCGTTTTCATTAAAACCGGCTGAACCAGACTGGGAACACCGTACATGTAGGTGTACGTATTTTTGTGGTTTCACATGTGAAAGTTAAACATGGTGGTTCCAGGTGGCTGCCAAAAGAGTTGCTAGCGGAAAGTGGGGCCCTTGTGCTGGACAAGCTTGCATAGGAATTGATTATATACTTGTGGAACAAAAGTTTGCCTCCACTCTGGTATCTGATATTTATGATCATTCTCTTGCTAACACTGTTTATGTAGAAACATAAGTTTTTTAGTCCAGTTTCCAGTTAGTTCTTTTAGCAATCTTATTTTCTCATGATAGATTGAACAACTGAAGAAGACCATCAAAAAATTTTATGGAGATGATGCGAAAAACTTGAAAAACCTCTTAAAAATCATCAACAAGGGCCATTTCGATCGATTGAGAAGTTTTCTTGAAGATCCTGCTGTAGCAAACTGTATAGTTTATGGCGGTTCATTCGATGACACACGTTTGTAATAATCTTCTCTTCACCCTTTAAGTTCTAACTCCCGTATGGTAATCGTGCATCTAATAACACGTTGATTTGCAGGATTATTGAACCGACAATCTTGTTAGATCCTCCGTTAGATGCAGAGATCATGACTGAAGAGATATTCGGCCCCTTGCTTCCAATCATCACTGTAAGAGAGAATCCATAGTATTGTTTCTAATGTTCTTGCTGGTTTAAGTTGTGTCCTTGTTACAACAGATGGATAAAATTGAAGAAAGCATTGAGTTCATCAACTCTAAACCAAAGCCTCTTGCTCTTTATGCATTCACCAAAAGTGAAAATTTCAAGAAAAGGATTTTGGCTGAAACATCATCTGGGAGTGTGACTTTCAATGACACTATGATTCAGGTACCTCTACATTTGAACAGTAATTAGCTTTTAATGTTTGGATAAAATCCTGGGCCAAACTGTTAACTATGATTTCAGAAAACGGGAAAACAAACTGGCCTGATTAGTTGGTCAGCCAGACCAGCCAAACCAGCCAAAACGGTTCGGTTTGATGGTTTGGGCGGTTTGGACAGTTTCTCTTTTAATTCATCAATAAAGATGTATTAAAATTTTAAAATAAATAAAGATGTTCATCAATATTATAGAAATACATATCTGCGTATTTCAAAAATAAAAATAAATAAATAATAAAGGTATACTGCAGGTTTATTTTATATGACTAGTTCCAAGTTCTAAACCGTGAACAGACCGGTTAATGAACACCCTATTTCATACTAGTTTGGTCCAAAATTTTATCAAATGGTAAGATGAAATTACCAACTTGATCATTTTATATATTTTTATTGGTCATTTTATATATTTTTAATAAATTAGTAAAATACTCGAAAAATTATTATTACAACTTTAACTAGCAAAAAGCACATCCAAACAGAAACATTACAACCCCTTTAATCACAACCCATTATCCAGCTCATGTTATTCAATTTACATAATCACTTTCAAAACACGCTACCTTTGGCTATCATTTTAGCATAAAATCCTCCAAATCGATGATGCAATTAAGTTTTATTAGAATTACATGCTAAGTTCTGACTCGATACACTTTGTTACATTCACAGTTTCTGTGTGACGATTTACCATTTGGAGGGGTCGGACAAAGTGGGATCGGTAGGTACCATGGGAAGTATTCTTTTGATACATTTAGCCACGAAAAAGCGGTTTTAGAGAGGAGCTTCTATTTTGAGCTCGAGCCGAGGCATCCGCCATGGAGTAATTTCAAGCTGCAGTTCTTAAGGCTTGTATACAACTATGACTATGTGGGAATGCTGCTACTCCTGCTGGGCTTGAAGAGGCCATCAAACTCTTGAGAGAAAAAAAAGGGTTCATATCATATGAACTTGTCATAAAAAAGGCGTCTTAATGATTTTATATGTATGTTTGCTTTGACTTATAGTTTTATATAACTTTTAAGGCATATATTAGTCACCTTAATTTGGTATTTCGGTATGTAATCCGAAGATAAGTACCAATTTATAGTGAATCAAAAGTATTAAAGAAGGGTGGTGTGTTATTGGTAGAGGTGTAAACGGGTTGAGCCGCTCGTGAGTTACTCAAGGCCGGATCTATAAAGACACGAATACAATCCAGCTTAAACGAGCTAGAACTTATATTTGAGCTCATTTAATAAACCAGCTCGAGCCGAGCTTCATATATCAAACTTGACCAGCCTCACGAGCTTAAACGAGTTTACTATTAATATAATTTTATTTAATATATTAAAAACATATAATTATAGTTATAGTTATTGTCATTCACTCCACATAAACATTTGTAATATTTTTTCAAGTTTTATACACAAGGCGGTTATGTAACCACTTAACCGACTCTTTCCCTCTTCCATTATATATGATTAATATTTAATAGGGGTAATTTCATATAGGGAAAACACCACAGAATAGTAACCAAGTTTAAAAAGTGTTCTAATTAGGTCACTCATCATAGTATACCCGAGGGTGTATACCGTGTAAAATGCGTATTGAATGACCTAATTGGAACACTTTTGAAACTTAGTTACTATTTTACAAATTTACCCCTTTCATATATCTTCTATAAACTTCATAAATTATATATATATACCAATCCAAAATTTAATTTACATATATCCTATTTCTTAAAACTATAAATATCAAGTATACTTATTTTGATTTATTTTACTAAAAAAAAATTAGAGAATGACTATTTTACTCTTTTTTTTACTAAAACTTAAAAATTCTAAATTTACCCATTTTTAACTAGTTTTTTTTTCTTTTGGGTTTTTACTTCCCCCCCGGGGTTTTAGCCTTATTTTTGTTTTTTTATGTCTTTCTTTATCGGTTTTTACTTTTTTTCAATAATCACCAAAATATACAAAAAAGTGGCAACTTTTTATTTTTTTTAAACAATCATCAAAATGTACATAATAAGTGTCAAATTTTTAACCTATTATGATACCAAAAAATCCTGGCAAAAAACAATCTCCCACAATGGAATTAGAAGAGTCGTGTTTTTTTGTAAGTTTAAAAATGCATTTTGTCATAATGTGTAATTTTATAAAAGAAAGCGATATATGTAATTTAAGTTTTTGGTAGATATTAGTTTTAAAATAAGCGGATATATGTAACTCCTCATTAATACTATGTACTTTTATATTATGCAGTAAATACGATAATCAATTGAAAGCGCCCCATAATTCATAAAGCTAATTATAGTTAATTGAAGACTTTCGATAACCATAGTAATTTCCCAAAAGGAGGACATCTAAAAAACTAGATGTTACAATGATTGGTTTTTCCTTAGGCAAAATGGTAAATTTCTTTGCGTATGAGGTTTTGGAGCTACTTAGTCCAGTCTAACGGGTTATGCATAGTTATGTTATGACCCGAAGATCTATGAATGTAGTTTTTAGAAGACTTAGTTTTACTATCCAAAAAGGGCTATCGGCGCAACTTGTTGGTCGTTTGCCTTCTATGGAAGCATTAAAAGTTTAAGAAATTAAAAAAGGTTAAAGAATGATAACTTTTGGTGAATAAAATAAGTAGAAGGTAAAATTTGTAAATTTGCCGATCATTTGCGGGGTACATGGAAGCATTCTCCTCTCGCTATCCTCCAATCCAACAAAGGTTATACTCATCACCGCCGCCGCTCCACCGTGTGATAAACCTCCGACATCATGGTGGCGTTGGCCGTCGATCGGCTATGAGACTCCCGATCCTTCAACAAATCACCACCGCTCTTAATCGTTCTCATCGCAATCCAATTCAATCTTCTCGCACAAACACAAGTTATCTCGATCTCAGTTTTAATTTAAATTTCAACAGCACAATGGATGATTCCGATGCTAAGAAGGAAATCAAATCAGGCGATGATTCGACCGTTGCTAAGGATACAAAGGAAACGCAGAAGTCGTCGGAGATCCCTCCGCCTCCGGAGAAACCGTTGCCCGGAGATTGCTGTGGCAACGGTTGTGTACGGTGCGTATGGGACGTGTATTATGATGAGCTTGAAGAATATAACAAGCTTTGCAAAGGCGAATCCGATTCTACAGTCGGATCGAAGGTTTCGTAAACATTTTTGCAGAAATTATTCGATTGTTGATATTTACAGATCTATTTGATGTTCATATAAACGAATTAATTCGACATCTCTGTTTTAATTTTATGAATTTCTCGTGGTACAATTGATTGATGATTAATTGATTGTTGAAGTGGTTTGAATGATACATTTAGAGTTCCTGATTTTGAGTTTTAGGTCATTAAATCTCACAAGCTTGCATACAAGGTATGTTTGAGTATTCAGATCTTGTTGAAGATCCTTATGTGACACAAAGCCGTAGTCTGTTCTTCATGTTTTGGCTAAAATTTTGCATCTATGAGCATAATTTTGGGTGAATTGATTGCATAATCATAGGTTTATTTGAATTCACAATCCTGTTATTTCTTCTGATGTATGCAGATATCATAATTGAACAGATATTTGGCTCTTGGCGTTCACTTATCACAGTAATAAACAATTACATAACCATAACTCCATTTCTTGCACATCTTCGAGGACATGATCAGTGATAGGAGTTCTTGGTGGCACTCTTAGTGATGCAGGATAAAGGTAGGGTTTTTAGGGACATATAGAGTTTGGTATGTGTTCTTCGCATCTTAGATTGTATTGCCCTTAGGTTGCCTTTAATCTTAGGTGTCGATGTAACTACTTTTTAGGTTCGCCTTTAGTCTTAGGGGTCGGGTTAGCTACTTTCTAGGTTGCCTTTAGTCGTAGGTGTCAGTGCTAGCTACTTTCTAGGTTTGTCTTTAGTCTTAGGTGGACCTGGCAATCTTGACCCAAAGTAGGGAAAATGGGTTGGTTTAGGTAAATAATTTTTGTATTTTGGGTTGAATTGAGCAACACCATAACACATAGCGGGTTGAAATGGGTAACAGCTTAACACAGTTTGGGTCACGATGGGTCGCCTAAAAAATATGTAAATTTAGAATGAGTTCAAAAGGGTAACAACGGACCAATGGCATGTTTGGTGAGAAAATCACTTAAGATTACCACCGACGCCATCACCCACCGCCTCTTGCACCACCACCATGACACCGTCACCGACAGTCGTCGCCGCAACACCATCACCAGCTGTAGAAAAAAATATAACAGATTTTGGTACTTTTCTTTTCTAAGACAACTCATCTCAACCCGAGCCTATGCAGTTAATGCGGAAAAATATCTTTTATATCATGCATAAACTTATATATATATATATGTATATATATACATATATTATATTAATAGTCAAATCAAAAGTCAAAACTAAAAAGTGTCAATATTTTATATTAGAAACATGATCTAGCAGGTGTGCGAAGTGCGAACGTGGGTGTATTAGGGAATTAGAGCATTTACTTCGATGGTTTTGGCTATGGGTACAAGGCATTGGGCCAACATTTTTAAAGGGGAATAGGCTTTGGGGCAGAAAAATGTAAAAAAAAGGCCAAGATTAGTAAACCGAGAAACTCGGTGAGACAACCGATATTATGGAATCAAAATCTTGGTGATATCTCGGCAAATATCACCGATATTTTGCACCGATATTTTTGCATAGGACCGATAACCGATATATCATATATCGGCGATATTTACTGCATAGACCCGAGCCACTTTTTTGTTACAACCCATTATGATCCGAAGCAAATTGATGCTTTTTAAAAAAAACGACCCGTTTTGACCCGAACGCATTTTGGTCATAACCCATCCTGACCCGAACCCATCCTGGCCCAAACCTGATCTAACCCGTTACCCAACCTATGTTAGGATCAAACACGCAACACACAAACAAGAAAGATAAAGAGACACAAGATTTACGTGGTTCGGTCAATGTGACCTACATCCACGGGGGCAACTAGGGTTTTCTTTATTGAGTGATAATGAATTACAAATACAAGAGATTAATTTATAGGCATAAATTAGGGTTAGACCCTTAATCAAGTTAACTAAACTGGGCCCGCTTCGGGCTAGGGCCGACTGACTCGAAGCCTACATCCCAACAATCTCCCACTTGGAGGCTTCGAAACACGTTCAACTCCACTTTGTACTTCTGCAAATGAAAACCCCTCTGATCTTCAGTACTCCCTAGTTACCCCGTCTCCTCAACATTATTCCAGGAGACCAGCTGAAGCTATGCAAAGCTTCAGCTTATCCAGCGCCACAGATTTGGTAAACATATCTGCTGGATTCTTCGCACCCGAGATATTCTTCAGACTGATTGTTCCTTCATTGATCAATTCTCTGACGAAGTGATATCTCATCCCTATGTGCTTTGTCTTCCCATGATAGACGGGATTCTTGGCAAGTTTCACTGCACTCTCATTGTCACAATACAATGAGTAATCAGATTGTCGTTTCCCCAACTCTTCAAGAAATGTTCTTAACCAAATTAATTCTTTGCTGGCCTCAGCAACAGCCATGTACTCGGCTTCTGTAGTTGATAAAGCAACACTCTTTTGAAGACGGGACATCCAGCTCACTGCTGTACCTCCCACTATGAAAACATACCCTGTCGTGCTCTTAAACGACCCTTTACGACCACCTAGATCTGCATCAGTGTAACCCCTGAGTATAGCATCTTTCCCCTTAAAACATAACCTCATCTTCTGAGTACCCTTCAAGTATCTAAGCACCCACTTGACACCTTCCCAATGTTCTTTCCCTGGATCAGACATGAACCTACTGATGACCCTAACGGCATGAGCTATATCTGGTCTAGTGCAGACCATGGCATACATAAGACTGCCGACTGCTGATGTATAAGGAACACTAGCCATCTCTGCTCTTTCTTCTTCAGTTTTAGGACATTGGTCCTTGGTAAGCTTCAAGTGACTTCCCAATGGAGTATTTCTAGGCTTGGTCTTTTCACTGTTCATCCTGAACCTCTCTAACACTTTCCCTATGTATTTTTCCTAAGAAAGTGTAAGAGATCCATCATTTTTGTTTCTGGTTATGCTCATTCCCAAAATCTGTTTGGCTGCACCCAAGTCTTTCATCTCAAATTCTTGAGACATCTGTTTCTTCAACTTGCTAATTTCTTTCATATCAGATCCTGCAATCAACATATCATCAACATAAAGTAACAGTATGATATAAGAGTTGCTGTACTTCTTCAAATAGCAGCAATGATCCATCTGGCATCTCTTGAACCCTGACCTCTCCATGAAGTTATCAAACTTCAAGTACCATTTGTCTAGGTGCCTGTTTCAGACCATATAATCTCTTTTTCAGTTTGCAGACCCATTTCTCTTTCCCAACAACCTGAAAACCCTCAGGTTGTGCCATGTAAATGTCTTCATCGAGATCACCGTGAAGAAAAGCAGTCTTCACGTCTAGCTGCTCAAGGTGTAAGCTTTCTGCTGCTACAAGACTCAGAACTAGTCTAATGGTTGTCATTTTCACCACTGGAGAGAAGATCTCATCGTAATCAACCCCCTTCTTCTGTTGAAATCCCTTGACAACTAAACGGGCTTTGTACCGTTTAGACCCATCATGTTCGTCCTTGACCCTGAAGACCCATTTGTTTTGTAGAGCTCTTTTGTCTGGCGGAAGCTTGACTAAGACCCATGTTTTGTTCTTATTCAAAGAGCTCATTTCATCCTTCATAGCATGCTCCCACTGGAGCGAATCTTTCACCTTTACCGCTTCAGTGTAATTCTTTGGTTCATCATTTTCTGTCAAGAGAATATAATTAACTGAGGGATTGGGACTGTATCTGTCAGGCTGTTTAGTAACTCTGGTGGACCTTCTGACCCAGTTTGCGGACTGGTCGGGCTGCTGAGGGGGTTGTTCATCTTCAGACTCTGAACTCCCACTATCAGAAACTCCTCCTGACTCTTCATCATTACCACCATCGGGAAACATGTCAACATCAGGTTCGGGAACCGGTTTCTGGTTTTCTATCTCAACCTCCACATACTCTTTCTGAACCTTAGAATCTTTCCTGTCTTTGTACAATTCTGCTTCATTGAAGGTAGCATGTTTACTTCTGATTACCTTTCTTCTTTCAAAATCCCACAGCCTGTAGCTCATTTGATCTGCCCCATAGCCAATGAAGGTGTATTTCTTGGCTTTTGCATCCAACTTGTCACCATCTTTATTTAGGTCATAAGCACTGCACCCGAAAACTTTCAAGTGCTCATATTTAACCGATGTACCCTTCCATTCTTCTTCAGGAACTTTATAGCCCAACGGTACCGAAAGCCCACGGTTGATAAGATAGGCTGCAGTGTTAATTACATCAGCCCAGAACGTCTTTGGAAGCCCTGCATTCAATCTCATACTTCTGGCTCTTTCGTTCAACGTTCTGTTTATTCTTCTTGCGACTCCATTTTGTTGAGGAGTGCCTGGAACTGTCTTTATCATCCGAATGCCATGTTCAGCACAGAAATCAGTGAACTCTGTGCTGATGTATTCCCCTTCGTTATCCGACTTCAAGCATTTTACCTTCAAATCAGTTTCAAGTTCAACAGCAGTTTTCCATTTCTTAAAAACATCAAAAACTTCAAATTTATTTTTAAGAAAATACACCCATACCTTGCGTGTGGCGTCATCTATGAAGGTTACATAATATCTCGAGCCTCCTAAGGATGGAACTGGTGTTGGTCAAAAAACATCTGAATGAATGAGCTCCAATTTCTGAGCTTTAAGTGTCTTGCCAGTCTTCGCACATGACACCTTCTTTTTCTTCCCGAGAACACAGGGTTCACAGAACTCTGACTCGACCCGTTTTATTTCTGGAAGTTTTCCCTTGGCGACGAGCATTTTCATCCCCTTTTCACTCATATGGCCAAGCCTTTGATGCCACAGACTCGAAGGACTCGACCCGCTAGTCACTGCATTAATACCACTTGCGGGTACTTCAACCATGTATAACGTACCCCGTTTCTTACCCTTTGCAATCACCATATTTCCCTTAACGACCTTCCATTGCCCTCCATCGAAAGTAACATCATATCCCAGATCGTCTAACTGCCCGACAGAGATCAACTTTCTCCTGAGGTTTGGAATAACCCTGACATTCTCCAATGTCCAAGTGGTTCCCAAGGAAGTCTTTAAGTCTACATCACCAATCCCAGTAATATCAAGAATCTGATCATCAACTAACCGAACTCTACCGTGATTACCTGTTCAAAGATTTCGGACCATATCAGGGCATGAGACCGCGTGGAATGATGCACCTGAATCCATGATCCAGGATTCCACGGAACTCTCAACACAGCATATGAGAGTCTCATCTTCAGATTCTTCATCATCCTGTTTTTCGACTATCACATTGTTTACTTCTTTCTTTACGGTCGGCGGTTTGGGGCATTGGTTTCTGAAATGCCCTTTCTCTTTGCAGTTTCAACATTCAATGTCAGCCCTTGGCTTTGACTGACCTCTCTTTCTTGACTTGGATCTACCTCTATTTTTCCCCCTTTCACTCTTTCTCCCCCTTGACTCAGTACTCAGCAGAGAATTTGATGATTCTCCGGTACTTCTTCTTCTAGAGTCTTCATTCAAGATCAAATCACGAACCTTGCTGAACGTTAAAACATCAACAGAACCTGTGACTGCAGTGATTGTTCCTGACCAACTATCAGGTAATGAAGACAAAAGTAAGCACGCCTGTAACTCATCATCAATTTTAAAGTTTACTGAAGACAGACGTCTCAGATGAGAATTAAAAACATTAATATGATCAGTAACTGAACTTCCCTCTTTCATGCGAGTATTAACCAATTCCCGGATCAGAAACACCTTGTTAGCAGCCGATGGTTTCTCATACATGTTGGCCAACGCATCCATTATGCCACGTGCTGTGGTTTCCTCCAAGATGTTGTACGAAACGTTCATTGACAGAGCAAGCCTTATAGTTGACTTGGCTTTCTTGTCAAGTGCCAACCAAACTGGTGTCATCGGTGTGGGAGGTGGTTCTAGTACCAAATCTAAATCCTTCTGAATTAGCAAATCGGTGATTTGCATTCTTCACCATCCAAAGTTCTGCCCGTCAAACTTTTCTATCTTGGTCTTTCCTTTCTCAGCCATTATCCAACTCCAAATGCTTAACGATCGAGTCAAAACTGGAATAGTGTTCAAACACAACTTTTTGGCCGGCTGCCTGAACTTGAGTGTTGTTCTATCGCACACTACTCGTGTAATCAGTTTCAAAAGACCGAAAAAACAAAGAGTTGATAACGCACCTGAGTAACTTAGACCAAAAAAATCAACCAAAATAACTGACCAGATCCGGAAAAACGCAGCAGGCTGTTCCAAAAAAAATTTTCTGGCCGGAAAAAATTCCGGCGACCGGCGGCGGCAGCAGTGGGCTGAGGCCGCAGCGGCGGAACCCTGTTGCCCGGAGAAACTTCTGCTACAGCAGTAGCAGTGGTCGACGCCCGCAGGCTGTGACGGCTGCTGAAAGATGTTGAAGGCTGAAACCCTAATTAGGGTTTGCAACAAGAAGGGCTGACGGCTGAAAAAGGCTGGAGGCTGTTCTTGTGTGCTGATCGAGAGCTTAAGCTCTGATACCAGTTGTTAGGATCAAACACGCAACACACAAACAAGAAAGATAAAGAGACACAAGATTTACGTGGTTCGGTCAATGTGACCTACATCCACGGGGGCAACTAGGGTTTTCTTTATTGAGTGATAATGAATTACAAGTACAAGAGATTAATTTATAGGCATAAATTAGGGTTAGACCCTTAATCAACAAGTTAACTAAACTGGGCCCGCTTCGGGCTAGGGCTGGCTGACCCGAAGCCTACATCTCAACAACCCAACCCGCCCATTTTGCCAGGCTTAGTCTTAGGTGTGCCTTTAGTCTTAGGGATTTTTGTGCGTTCCATGTTCTTTTATCTTTTGCTACTAATAAATTATGGTATGGTACTTTAAATTGTGTGTTCATGTTCTTTTATCTTTTAAAACATTTTTGTACGTTCATACTTCTTTTATCTTTATAAGTGGCACATCAGCCCTAGTCGTGTTGGGGTGTTATAGTTATGGTATAAGAGTTAAGGTTTTTTCTTATAGAAAACTTAAACCTTAAAACTAATCATGTGAGCTAATGGGTAGACCTTGGATTAGAATTTCATCGATCAACTGCTTTTATCTTCATTTCGTGATCCTTAGGTCCATCTCTTAGAGGCCTTTCTTTAGTAATTGTAGTCATCATATTTCCCAAATGTAAGAAACTAAGTTAATTCTTTAATTGTCTACCTGTCACTCTAGTTTTTATGAAACGACATCCAAACATCAACATGATTAAAGATAATACATCAATGAATGAAATTTACTATGCTCAATCAAGACCTTGTTTCCGCACATGTTTCAATAAGTATTTTGCAAGAAATAGTCATGTATATGATAGTTAGCACCTTAGTTATTGATTAGGAATTGGCATCTCTTCAAGGTCCATGTAGCTTCGCTCCACCCACTTCCTATATAAACATAGTAAGTCGTTAAAAAGCATGCCGAAAGGACAGTTATTACACTCTTGTAAGGTAAATTGACAGTGACGGTTCGCAAACGGAATGGTAAATTTACAAGTACATTTGTGTTCTCTTGAAATTTTGTGGTGTCTTTTTCTTGAATGCTCATAATGATTTTTAATTTGGACCAAGTTAAAGCTGACAATACTACTATGTCCTTCCGTTTCTTCCTTGACCGTAACAGTTTCGGCTTCTTCGCTGACGACTGCAACGGACCATTAAAAGCCTCGTTTCGCTAGTAGACCTACAAAACCCTACTTCGGTCATCATGAAAAGGTACACACATCTTTCACCTTCTCTCTCGATCGTTGCTCGTGTATTTTTTTTCCTAGATCACCCAAGTACCAATTTAAACAATACCATTGTGCTTCTTCATCCCCTATGAACTTGCATCAAGATTTTTAGTTACCGGTGATTGTTCTTCAGTGACCGAGTCAATCACTCGGCGAACGGTTCCTGATCGGCTGACATCGCCCATGCATACCACCTAAGCACAATCTGTAGGGAATTTATGAGATTTGCACAACGGATATCTGAGAGTCGTGAAACACTTTCAGTTCGAAATTATTCGGTGGTTCTCCCCAATACTTCAATCGAAAAAAACTCAGATTGAGATATCAAGAAATCGAATATGTGTGTGTTTGAGAGAATTCGTGAAGCAGAGAGAATCAGCCAAGATCAAAATCAGTTTTTACGAAATTAGGGTCAGTAACTACCATTGGCAGTTATCCATTCAAATTTTGAAATTTTAAATAATTGTGTCGTTTTATCTTTATTTTGAATAAACGGATTTCACATGTGAAAATCCCGAAAATCAAATGAATATATAACAACAATTGTAAAAAAAAATTTCAAGCCAACTCCAGCCAAGGGCTCTGCCCCTTGGACCCCGCTTAAAAAAACGAGGTTTGGTGAAAATTGCTCCAAAAAATCTTCAAATACGTGATGTCGCCTTATGGATTCGAGAGAGAAGGGTTTGGGGTTTTTTTAGGGGTGAAATGAGGAGCAGAAGACTGTCTGCTGTCTTAGTTCATGCAGCAGGTTCGGGTGTTTCGGGGTTTTAGGGTTTTTTTTGGAGGTTGCTTGGCTTCAGGTTGTCTCTTTTTTGTTTTGGTTTTTTTGTTTCTCGTTTGCAATGGCTGAAGACGGGAGGGTTCGGATCGACAAGTTTAACGAGACTGATTTTGCATGGTGGAAGATGCAAATAGAGGCGTTACTTGGTGTACATGATTTGGAGATGGTATTGGCAGAAAAATCGGATGGAATGAGTAAGGCTGACGAAGTGGTTTGGAACTCGAAGGACAAGAAGGCAAGAGGGAAGATCGTATTGGCTTTGACGAGGAGAGTGACATTTAACATCATGAAAGAAACCACGACATGTGGTATGATGACGGCTATGTCGAATATGTATGAAAAGTCGTCTGCCGGGAATAAGGTGTTCTCGATGAGGGAATTGTTCATGACTAGATTGAATGAGGGTAGCTCAGTCACGGATCACATCAACAATATTGATTCAATTTTGTCCAGGTTATCATTCGTGGGCATGAAGTTTGATGATGATACTCAAGCTATGATTCTGTTATCTTCTTTGCCTGATAGCTGGTCAGATGACGTGGCAACTTTCACTAATTCTGCGGGGACCGGTACTTTGAAGTTTGACGGGATCCAGGATAGTGTTTTGGGTGAAGACATTCGCCGGAAGAACTCTTGTGGAGGGTCATCTTCTGATTTACTTAATGTTAGCAGGGGAAGGGATAATAACATGAGCAGTGGGAGTAGGAGGAGGAGTTCGTCTAGAGCTCGAAAGAATGTGAAGTGCTGGAGTTGTAATGAAGTTGGATATGCTAAGAGTCAATGTCCAAATAAGAAAAAGGAAAATGCTGCTGAAGTGAACGCTGTTGATGTCGTCTGTTATGATGATGCACTGGTCTTTAGTGTGGAAAGTAGTATGGACTCTTGGGTTATGGATTCTGGTTATTGCTCGTGAAAACAGGCGAGGTTCATTATACATGGTGGAAGTACCTGCTGAGGGAAGTGTGACCGTGCCTCAAAACAAAGTTAGGTTCACTGAGTCAAATGGGCTAAAGAAGGTTCATTTTGTAAGGATGGAGCCTGGTGCCAAGGTGATTCAAGCTGAGCGGGGTCAGAGGTCTAAACTAGGTCAGGGGTTTGGTGACAGTGGGAGCATGGGGCGTGTTCCGGTTACTGTTACAAAGCAACGTTGGGTTTTGAAGACCTTTAGTCCGTCTGTGAAAATCTCTCCTATGGGAATCTTGCTGAATGAGGAGAGTGGTGATAGTTCTCGCGTTATCTCTGGAACTGGTGGATCGTGCAGACCAGTTGCGATAGAGAATGAGTTGAAGCTCGGGGGAGCTTCAACTAGCCCTTCATGTACATGATGAGAGGGGGATTGCAACTAGGGGAAATTGATGAAGTCTGAGCTTGTTTGTGGGAACTGGAGGCTTGGAAGACTTTGGATTTTTGAAGATTATTGGACTACTGGATCGGGGTTACTTAGAAGACTTTGTGGATCGTGCAAAGCCTTCAAATGGGAGATTATTAGGTTATGAAGGCTTTTGGGTCGAATTGGGCCTGGTGGGCCTGGGCCACCTATTGCCGAATCAAAGCTTGGACTTATGCTTGTTGTTTGCGGCTGGAAGAACATAACAAAGGGGGTTGGCGGCTTTTTCTTAGGGTTGTTTAGCCTTGACTTGTTGCTTAAGTGTTTCCATAATTAGTTAACCCTAATCTAGTATTATTTATATCCCCTATGATGTAATTGTAATCTTGAGCACCTAATCTATACTATATAATAAATAAAGGTTTCCAGTGACACGTGTCGCCTCCATATTGATTCTCACACTTTTTTTCCCGCCTCTCTCTCTTATTTAATGCACATCGATCTTTTATAATAATAATATACACTTAAAAATAATACTAATCTAGTATTATTTATATCCCCTATGATGTAATTGTAATCTTGAGCACCTAATCTATACTATATAATAAATAAAGGTTTCCAGTGACACGTGTCGCCTCCATATTGATTCTCACACTTTTTTTTCCGCCTCTCTCTCTTATTTAATGCACATCGATCTTTTATAATAATAATATACACTTAAAAATAATACTAATTATACTAATAAAACACATTTATTTTAAATTATCTTTTATTATTAGAAACTTTGAAAATTAATTATGTAACTTTTATTTCAATTTCAATCAAATAATAAATGAAAGTCAAATTACATTAAATATTAACGTATTTTTGAAACCTAATTATATATTAATTTTTACATATTTTGAGTTTGTTTCTATCCTTAGTACATGTAATATATTTTTACACCTGTAAAATATATAAAAATATATTACATAAGGATTTAAAAATTTTATATATTGATATTTTTCAACCCGTGTGTAGACACGTGATCTAAACTAGTAAAGAATAAACCTTAGTTGCAAAGTGGACGTAGGCCAATCTTGGCTGAACCACTATAATTCTCTTGTCTCTATTTTTCTGCTTTCGTATTGTGTGTGTGTGTGTGTGTGGTTTTCCTTTGTGTTACCGACTCTGATTCCTAGCACACATGTCATCGGGAAAGGGTTAGATGTCGTCGGCAAAAGGCACCCTATAACGACGACATGTCGTCGCGGTAAGTTTTTGACCAGCCAACTTTTTAAAAGACTTATCCAGATGACATGTCATCGGTATAGGCTTACTTATTTATTTACTTTTTAATTTTTTTTGTACGAAATAATAAAAATGTATATCGACGACATGTCGTCGGTAGAGGTTTTCATTTGAGCGCCCATTTTCCCTCCATTTTTCCAACCGTATACCGACGACAGGGTTTACCAGGGCAACATTTGGGAAGACCTATCCCGACGACAAATCGTCAGTATAGGGTTATCTATACCGACAACATTTGTCGTCTGAATAGGTGTCGTCGGTGTAGGGTTAAATCCTTATAGTGTGTGTGTGTGTGTGTGTGTGTGTGTATATATATATATAGTGAAGGTTTAAAATGATAACCAATTTTTTATGTGATAACCATGATAATCACTCTCAAACAATCACATAATTTATAAATTATTTTATCTTTTTATTGTTAAATATTTTTTAAACATATATCTTGAACATAAATACGAAAATAGGGAGTCTTACATATACGTATCACATAATGTTTCATATACGTGACGTATAATGTAACGTATACGTTATATATATATATATATATATATATTTTGTGGTTCAGTTTTGATCTTGCAACTGATTCAGCCATTTTTTAAAGGATCAATGAATGTGTGATGGATGAGACACGGCATTAATTAATTCTTCTTTTAGGAAGGATCAAGGAATTTACAGGAACATGTCCTGGTCCCGTGGACTGGGAAGTTGGACCACATAACTTTGTCGCCGCCATTTGCGACTTCATCTGTCGAGATTATGCTGGGATTTCCCGTATAGTTTTAGATTTTTCAAACAATTAAACCCTAAATGTAACGAAAGTCTTAATTAAAATCGATACGGGAAAACCGTTCCAGTGATTCAGCTGCTATTAAAGAAAACTCGATTAATCAAACCATAGGATGTTTAGAATACAATATCTTAACGGGTTTGTCAAGATTGCCACTAAAGAGATGACACACCGTGATAAGAAATCTTGATGCTAGTCCAATCTTGTGAATCAATAACACAACCCTGTTGTGTTAACTTCCTTGTTCACCTGTAACATCAAAGCTGAAACCCAAATCACCAAATTTGAGAACCAAACGAACCCCGTTCGTTTACCGGTTCTCAATCACAACCCGTAGGACGTCGGCGGCACAAAGGGGGCGGACGACGGTGATTGGATCGGATTTTCTTTTATCTTGCAACTGGATCACTGAAACAGTTTTCCCGTCTTGATTTTAATTAAGACTTTGGCTGCGTTTTGGGTTTTAATTGTTTTGAAAAACTAAAACTATACGGGAAATTCCAACAGAATAACTACACGTGAAGTCGCGAATGGCTGGTCCAACTACCTAGTATAGCCCACAGGACCACGACAGGTTCCGGTAAATTCCTTGATCCTTCCTAAAAGAAGAATTATTTAATGTGGTGTTTCATCCATCTCACATTCATTGATCCTCTAAATAAATGGCTGAATCAATGGTTTTCCTCCTGGCTATTGTTCTGCTTATATGCTGTTCTTATGCAGATGACCCTCACTTTCGGTATATAACTTTGTTTTTGTTCTTAATATACATGTTTTGTTTTTTCATATTAGTGGTGATTCATTAAAATAATAAAATTCTAAATTCATGCAGTGAAGGGGATCGTAAATTATTTGGTTTCCCATTTGAAGGTGTATCATCAACTGTTAAAAAGATTCCCATAAGGTTGTTGACCAGATTACGGGGAACGGGGTACAACAGCCGCTGAACCAGATGGGACAGCCAAGACCCTCGGCGCCATCGCCTCCCCCGCCAATGTCGATGACATTTTCGCCGAGTAGGGGAGGCGGGTTGTTTGAACGAGTAAATTTACTAGGAGAGGGAGAGAGCCGTTGGGTGTTGGGACCGTTGGGGAGAGAACCGTTGGTGGGTGGGGGGTTGGGTGCTTTTAAAAAAAAATTATTAATTATTTATATATATATATATATATCACTTTCCTCTTTAAAACAAATAACGTGGCTACAAACGTGGCTACTATTTTGCGGATGAGATTTACCCCACTTGGTCTGTTTTTGTGAAATTATTTTCATTCACTGTCGACCCGAAAGAAAAAAAGGTTTAAGAAAGTTCAATAGTCGGCTAGAAAAGATGTCGAACGCGGTTTTGGTGTTTTAAAATCTAAATGGGGGATAATTAATCGTCCGCAACGGTCACGTAAACGTCAAAAAATACAAAATGTAGTTTATACATGTATCATATTGCACAATATGATTTTAAAGCATGACGGAAATGCAATCTCACCCAGCTACGTGATGGACCCTCCAACCAATGAAGTAGTAGACGATGGTGTAATTAATGAATTGCGGGATCAAGAGACACACTTTAGACTACGATATGATCTTGTTGAACATTTTGCTATACTACCGGAGTGGCCCAGCAGCGATTTGGAAGACGATTATGTTTAATTTATCGGGTTTTTTTTAATTTGTAACTTTTTTTGTATTTTGTTATAGTTAGTTTTTTTGTATTTTTAATTAATAAAAAAATATGTTTTTGTATTTAAATGTTTATTTATTTTAAAAAAAGTTGATGAATAAATGAGTAGGGTGTTTCTTATAAAATCTGAGTAAATGTGTAAAGAGGTAAACCACCCCCTTCACCCTTGGAAGTACTTCACTCGTTCACTTCCTTGAAACTTGGTCAACTTGGACCAATTCTTTATTCCCCAACACTCTCAAAGGCCGTTTGACTCATTTATATCCGACCCAGGTTATCCGACCCGTGACTCACGTGACCCATTTAACCAGCTGTCCCGTGACCCTTTTTGACCCGTGATCAAACTCGATTAACCCATCAAAATCTTATAACTGGGTTGGTCTTTGGTTCTTAACTATTGCGGTCTCGTGTTTGATTTTGGACCATAAAACCTGATTGCCACAACTGATCAACTAAAATTTCTAAAATAGACATTGACTTTTAGTTTTTAATTTCATAGACATTCTTTCACAACTGACGGTTAAAGCCGGCTAATTAGCCGCCATTTATTTCAGTGCAATTTTAATCACTGGTTCAATGAAGAAACGCGTGTCAGGCTAATTAGCCGTCCCATGATGGCTAATTAGCCGATTGACACCAACGACTAAATAGCCGGCACTCGACGGCTAAGCCGACGCTTTTCTAACGGCTTTAGCCGGCTGGGATCTATGGGCCGGCATGATGTTTAGCCGGCGTATTTGATGGTTCTACTCTTTTTTTACTGCTAAAGCCAGCTATTTAGCCGGCGCATCCGGAATTTTTTTATTTTTTCGTTTTTTGTATATTTTTTTATATTTCTCAAGTTGTATATATGAGGACATATTTTGTTATCATATGGTTTAAATTTTAAATGGAAAACGTTCCACCAAGTAAGGAAGAAAATCCTCCGATTGGAGAATCGAAATACCATGTTGTCAAGAACAAGAGAACCGTTTGTTAGGAGAACCGAAAAACCGTGCTGTTCAAGAATCAGAGAACCGGAAAACGATTTTGTTCAAGCACTAGAAGAAGAAGAAGATGACTTTGTTGAAGATTGGGCGGCTATTAACGATATCACAGAAGAATATGGTGTTTGGAGTCCTAGTTTTGATCCATTCGAAGACGACGAAACTGAAGAAGACGCTTGTTGGAGTCCTTTAATTTTCTTGTAATCCTTTAATTTTGTTGTAATCCTTTAATTTTCTTTGTAATGAAGCTTATGTTTGATCGAATATAAATTGAACTAATATAAATACATGAACTTCATAAGTTGAAACAAATATTTAAAGGATTACAACAAAATGGTGAATTTATATTCCTTTAATTCATGACCTGCATGCCTATATATGGTGAATTTTTGCCACATATGGGATACCTTTCTCATTAGTCTCAAACTTCTCTTGGATTCTTTGCCATATATTTTTTGCTACATATGTGATACCTTTCTTATTAGTCTCAAACTGCTCTCGGATTCTTTGCCATATATGGCGAATTTTTTGGAGAAATCTTTCTCATCCAACTTATATGCTACAACTAAAAAACCTCCTGATTTAATTGAAGCTCTACTATCGTCTTACAGTTGGAATTGGTGGACTCGGAAATATAACACATCTTTCATGGAGGTGTGTACTTGAAGCCGGTGAATGGCCCGACTTTGAGATTCTCAACCTACAGCTTGTCTTTTTCAAGCGCCGTTGCAGCTAATACTCCCAATGAGGGGTGGTTGTGGAAGAACAATGCTGAATGTGTTGGGTGTGCTTAGAAAATCTCCATCAACACGGTTGCAGCCAATACCCCCGGGATACCGGTCTCACCCATATACAGGGATCGTGGCAGGAAGGGAAATGAGAGATATCTAGGCCACCCTCTAACGTGTAAACCTCCGGGAATAAAGTAGCAATTGTGGAACAGGGAACCATTGGTAGATGTTTTGTAATGTTATTGTTGTTGTAGTGTTTAAATTTATAACTTGTTTTGTAATGGCTGTGTATTGGAACAATTAAACCAAACGAAAATAAGAATCGACGTTTTATGATATATGTACACTTGGGAAGAATAATATTGGATGACGAGTTTGTGAAATTTTGTATGCGGT
The DNA here is from genome assembly GCA_023525975.1 of Smallanthus sonchifolius. Lineage (NCBI taxonomy): Eukaryota > Viridiplantae > Streptophyta > Magnoliopsida > Asterales > Asteraceae > Smallanthus > Smallanthus sonchifolius. The sequence continues at coordinate 81,634,411 of CM042032.1, read as the reverse complement.
TGTCCAATGGTGTCAATTTTGCTACTGGCTGGAACCAGTTAAAGGTTGCTGTAGTTATTTGGTTGTGTGGCCAATCACTCACAAAAACGATTAAGTGTTATCTCGTATACTTGAGGTAACATACCATCCAGCAACTTTGGCATCAATGATTGTCGCTCGTGCTGCTACTATTCGACAGAAAACGACCACTCTCACCAATATGGACGATTCTAGTCTTATTATAAACATTGAGCAGATCATATCTTCGAAATTATTAAGGTTGAAGAAGCAAAGGATGTTCAGAAGTCTAGTTGCACTTTTGAAGTAGGAGGTAAAATATACTCAATGAGGGTGTATTCTGTCCATGCAAAGACTTTGAAATTTTCAGATCAAGAAATCAAAAGTGCTTACTGTAAATTGGCTCTGAAGTGCCATCCTGACAAGAATGCAAATGACCGTAAAGTGAGTGATATGTTTACTGAGATAACATTTGCCTCTAATATATCGAATCTACGTAAAAGGCATCACTATCACACTGCCGGTTTTGAGGCTGCTGAAAAAGAAGGCCAAGAATTGGAGCTAGATTTGTCAAGTTTGGGTGCTATGAATACCATGTTCGCTGCAATTTTCAGCAAACTTAAAGTGCCCACACAGTTTGCCACTTTGTTAGGGGAGGCACTAAAAGGTGGAGTTACTATTGAACCAATTGCTTTAGGCTTGTGGTTTTAAAGGGTCAAGAATGGAAACTAAGAGCCCTCGAACAGGAATGAAGATCTAGCAGACTTTAAGCCGAGGTTCCAAATTTCCGGTCTTGATACGGAAGGAAGTATTATTACGAAATATTTGAGTTGAAGGACTAAGTTGTATATGTCATTAGAATAAGGGTCTTTTGTGTAAATGCCCACTAACTAAGAAGATTAGTTAGTTAGTCGGTATTAATACTGTCAAGACAATCATTAACAATATCGATTGATTTGAGAATTATCTCCTCTTAGAGTTCTTCTTTCCTTTTTCTAAAGAAAAGCCTAATAGACTTAGGATGCTTGTACTTGAAAGGAAAAAAAAAGGAATGCTTTGGTAGGGTTCGAACCCATGTCCTTCAATCGAGGAAAAAACGAGATTAATCACTTCGCCATGTATCCATTTTGATTTTATTCTTCACTTCGTCCGAAAACTTCCCGGGTCAATCAACTTTTAGTATTATATATTTCACATAAAATACTTCGACCCCGTTGCCCATAACATAGGTCCGCCCTTGTATATCATATAAAAAAAGGGAGAGATTGTAGTCTTATTCTATAGTTCCGGTTGTCAGGACTAAACCTGTATACAAGAACAAAAAAACTTAATTAATTTTAAAATAAATTATGTATTAAAACCGTTACTACTATGTTGCCACATCGTTGTTGTGCGAGATCTTTTAGTTTGTTTTCATTTCAAACCGTTTTAGAAATTTTATTTCGATATGTAAATTCATCAATATTTAAATAGTAAATATGCCTAAATTTAAAAAACTAATACTTTTAAAAATGCGTTTCGAAGTTTTAGTAAAATAATTTATTAGTAACACAAATATTTTTTTTAAAAATAGCTAAATTAATTTTTGTCGAATTTAACACTGTAACTATGGACATTACAAAGTTTAGCATATGCACTGTTCCTATAAAACGAAGCAACAAATTGCATGTAGGTGTCCTTTCCCCTTAAAAAGCATAAAGATGACATAATAAAATATAATTTATGAAAAGCAAAACAACTAAAAAGTGAATAATTAGCATTGTTAACTAAAATGCCGAACTAGCCCATTTATTAGAGGCTTTTGTCTTTTACATGTTAGGTTTTGGGTTTAAACTCAGACATTAGGTGAATTATTTTGTGTAATTTAGGAATATGAGTAGCGGAGTAGGGTAGAGTTGCCGTTAAAAAAAATTAACATTATTATTATAAATTAATTAATGGCCATTCTTTGAAGTTCAATAATTAAATGTACGTGGAGAACTTTCTTTACGTTAATAATGAGGGGATTATGAGTGGCCATAGGGGACCAACATATCATTGATGACCCAATTAACAATTGAATGATATAATAGGTTATAGGGGTATGGATTAAACGAGAACTTTTAAATATTGCGATAACAAATTAGAACCCGTGATAATACAATCAAAATTATTTATTTATCTAAAACACCAACATTACTAGTAAAATACAATATTATTATATGAATTATATATAAATGTACATGTACTCGTATATCATAAACACTAGATACACGGGTTGAATAAAGCAAATATTAAATAGTTGAGAAAAAAATATTAAACAGTTGAATAAACGAAATATTAAATAGTTGATAAAAAAAATAAGCGGGAAAAAAATTTTGAACTCACAAAATTGCAATACGTGGCGCAACCATTTACTTATTTATTAGGTATAGTTGATCATCCATATTTCAAACTAATCAGATATTTACATTTTTTTTTGAACGGCAACACGCACTACAAAAAAGAACGATATTTGGGACTAAAATTTTAGTCTCTGATACTCCCATATCAGTACTTAATGGTTATCAGAGACTAATTTCACCAGTCCCCAGTCAGTGACGAATACTTAGTCCTAAATAGTCAAGTTAGTAACTGAAAATCAGTCTCTATTGTATGTCATCAACAGGGACTAATAGTTAGTCTCTGATAAAAAAAACATTAGTCCTTAATTTGTCTCCCAATACCACGTTATTTCAGTCCCCAATACATTTATTTACGACTGAAAATCAGTCTCGGATAATAAGATATTTCAATCCCTAATGTGTATCTTTAGGGACTGACACTCAGTCCTCCAAAAATGTATATATTGTCCCTGATATGTTTCGTTAGGTTCATGATTACATATCAAATTAGTCTCCAATACCATGTTTTAACGACTGAGGATTAGTCTCAGTACCACGCAATTTCAGTCGTTAATATCTTTGTTGTCGGGACTAAAAATTAGTCTAAGATAGCATTTTATTTTAGTCCCTAATATGTATTTTTAGAGTCGGGTAATCAGTCTAAGATTATAGTTTTTCAGTCTCCAATGTGTTTCTTTAGAGACTAAAAATCAGTGTCAGAAACTAATTCTTATTATGTATTTTTAGTGACTATTTTTTAGTCTTTAAATGTTTATCTTTTACAAACTGAAAAATGGCTTCCGATACAATTTAATTTAGTACCAAACATGTATTCAGTCACTAAACAACATTATTATCATTTATAAATATGTTTATTGCTTTCTAAAAATCTTTCAAGCATTAATATCATAATAAATTCAAAATAATAAAAGTTCATCAATTCTAAAGTTTAAAAGAGTATTAGATCTCCAAAAAATGTAATAAATGTTTTAACTAACATCCTAGGTCTAGTTGTCACTATCGCTAAATGGATCATTCGAAACATCTATCGTAAGTCTGGTGGATGTTGTGCTCTCGAATTCTGGACATTTTGTGTTATCTGACATCATTTCCATTTTCTCGTCACTCTGTTTGAGTTTCTCCTAGAATGCAATAACTGGATTTCTCAGATCTTCGTTGGCCTAACTAAAATCCCGCTGAGATGATTCGGCTACAGGTTTTATCCAATTATCTCTTTTTCTTCAACACAGACCCAACACCTATCTCCCATTCTGATTGTATTGTTTTTTGCCTTCCACAAACACTTTTTTATGGTTTCTTTCTCAAACTTGTGTTCCATAGCAGTATCAATGGTCATAATTGGATTCATCCATGGCCGCCTTTTTATGATAAAGAATATTTTCCTAACATAATAGAATGTACAAGGAGAACATTTAAAACTAGTAGCAACCCAAAATCAACATGTGAAAAAAATAAAATTTAAAGTCAAAAGCTTTTAATAAGGAGATACTTACATATTGAATATATGAATGATCGTTTAGCCATCCTTCTTTCTCAGCTCTGAAATGCAGGTTGTACCATAGTTTTAAAGGGCTTGGCTGCATTTGAGTCTCGGGATTTGTATGTCATAATAAAAATAATAGGAAACTGTATATACAACCAGATGCTAATTACTAGAAGACATACTAAAACTTTTGAACCAAGACAAAGCGTAAAGGATAAGTTTCATATGTTAAAAAAAAACTTGAAATAGTAGCAATACTGAGAAAAAAATTTATTAGATTGATTAGGATCTACCTGATATGCATAACTGTAATTAAAGCATGCCGATTCATATGCAACATTGACTACCATAACTTTAACATATACACATGTATAAACTTTAAACTTAACAAATTTAGTACCTCAAACTAAAACTTTAGTAATTACTAGTGTGGAGCCCGCGCGTTGCGCCGGGGAGTCCGCCATGATCCTGCATATTAAATTGCGGATACGATCCAAATTAGCAAAGCGCAAATAAAAAAAAGCGAAGGAAAAGAAAGAAAATGTAGGTGAAAAAGGAGCAACGGAGGACTCGAACATGCATTGCGCAGGTGTGGGTAAAGCGTCCGGACAATCAGGATGTAGCCCATTTTGTGCTAATCTTCCAGACAAATATGTGTGTGTATATGTAAGTTAGCTGCAAAAAATAAAAAAAGATAGTGGTTGAAAGAAAATCACTATAACTCATAAGAAAATCAATCTTTTAGAAAGAATTTATGCTCATTTTATCCATTTGTACAGTATGTTTGTTATCGGTCTAACTGCATAATAAAGTCGCATTAGATCACATCACGCATCAGATCGCATGACATGCGTATCATCAGATCGCATCACATCAAATGCAGGACCACATCATGCACGTCACGCATTATGCGCTCCTCATGCGCGCATTTTAAAACCAAGGTCAAAATTGCCACCACTACTCCCACGTGTTGACCAAATCTACTCCATCTCAATATAAGGGGCTATCATAATTTATCAGAAACGGGACCCACATTCACTCCTCCGATCAGGGCCAACATATAAAAATGTTATATTGCCTACACAGATGGTACTTAGCTCCACTTGTATGTTTGAAATTAGATTAATATGTATCAAATTTCCAATTGGAAGAAATCCAAATGACCATACATTTGATGGTGCTAATTCAACTACACTGCATATTTACCTTAAAAGCAGCAAAATTTGCAGAAATTTGATTGAACGCCTGAGCATTCTGCTCTAGATGCTGCACTGCTGTACCATCAATTGCTGCAAATGTAAAATAAACAACTTCAGTGGGAAAAAAGAACCCATATGAATCAAGAAACACCCACTAATTATAATTTATTTAATATCTAATGAGATTAATTAAATAAATAATGCATTAATATTACTGACAAAAGCAAACATATTGTATAGTGAGCAGTGTGTCATAAATCATAATCAGAATTTGGCAAAACCCCAAGGCGTAAATAAACTAAAATAAACATCACCTGGTCGCGCGTTGCCCCATCTTTCCATTCTTTTTCGTTGTTTTATTCCATGGCAACTTCTAGCATGGTGCTAATTTTAGATAGTTGAGACCTTGTCTAAAACAATTTCTTCTAATTTTGCAAGACAATAAGCATGACAAAGAGTTGTAGGATTAAACATTCTCACCTTAATTTGAATGTCTTCTTTCAATCCTCTCATGAAACACTTCAACGTATAATCTTGTGAAGGTTGTAATTGATCAATGATCTTGTTAAATGCATCATAATAAATCCTTCAAATTACCAATCTGTTTTGGTATTTCATCCTCAATCATAGAACCATCTTTTATTGTTAATGACTCCTTAAATCCTAACCAAGACTTGTTGCTAAATTCCTAATATTTTCTTTCACCCCTAATTTGTTCAGGCATTTCATCAAACACCTGGTGAGCAAACACAACTTTAATGAATCTTGATGAACAACCTACTCCAATTTCTCCTGTATTATCACTGACAAAAGAACAATTTTGGTGTAGGAGAATAGAGTTAAACACATCACACTTGCTATCTTGATCATTAACCAACTGATTCACTTGTATTGATAACCTAGTTACCCTATCACGAATTTCTGAAATTACCTGGGTATTCTCATTTTCAAAGGTGCTTCTTGATTGTTGATTGGCGTCTTCCCTTCCAATTGGAACGTTTGGTTGGAAAATGATGTTGTATCGGTTCTTGTTTACGGTTGTTCCTGCTGCATCAATTGACCGTCCTGCCTTCTTGCCATGCTTTCAGAGTTTGCAATTTCGAGTGGTGACGAAGGAGGAGAGTGGTGTGGTGACGAAGGAGACGGAGGCGGCGATGGCTAGGGTTATGGGAGAGGGAGGATGGGGGCGACGTGTTTTCCACAAAACGAAACGTTATAAACTTCAATGTATAAAGTTATGTTCAATTAATTTTCTTATTATATTTGTTTTCCACAACTTTTATGGCTTTTTAGAGCATTCAAAGTAGGTTCCCTATATTTATGTGAGTGAGTTCCCTATATTTTAAAGGGTGATTTAAAGTGGTTGTAAGTGGAGGAGAGAGAAAATGTATAAATTTTTTGTATATTTGGGGGAAACACTGTTCACCCGCATAATTTTTTAATATTTTTTTAAAGTGGTTGTGAATGGAGAAGAGAGAAAAGATAATGATAAAAGTATAAAAAATTATTATTTAATTGAAAAGTAAAGAGAAAAGATAGTGATTTTAGTGTAATTATGGGGATAGGGGAGCTATTGTGAATGCTCTTATATATATATATATTATAACTAGGTTAGAAACCCTTTGCATTACACGGCTTGAATAAATGCAATGCTATATATTTAATAATAAAGATTTAAACATTACATATTTATGACATATTATATAGTTTTTTAATACAAATTTATGAACGTTATGTAGTTATTTTTTAAAAATATTTTATAAAAAGAATGAAAGAAATGCTCAATTTATAAAAATACTTTATGAACAAACCTATTTTTTTAAATAAAAAATATTTTATAAAAAAATTATATAAATCATTATTATTTAATAGGAGAGAGAGTGGAGAAACAAAAATATTATAAAAACAATTAAAGAAATTTATATAATTAATAGGAGAGAGAGACGAGAAAAAAGGGTTTTGAATGCATAGAAGAGTGACAAGTGTCCCATCAAAACCTTTATTTATTATATAGTATAGATTTTCTTTTTTAAGTTTAATTTTTATTATTGTTCAACAGTAACATTAACGTCGTTAGCTATGTATAAAGTTGTGGCAACTTAGTTTTCAATATTGAAACTTAGATAAAAGAAGAATGTTTCGATGATTAATTAAAATATAAAAAATTAAACTTTAATATTATAATTAAGGATTATTGTATTTTAATAATCTCACATTTTATCAATTGGTCGATAATAATCCCAACTGAGAATATTCTTACCACCGATCCCTACTTTCAAACTATTTTTTTACATTGGACCCCTCGTTAAAAAAACTTAACGTCGTTAGAGTTTATATGACGTGGACATCTGCAAACCGCCGGAAAGTCGAGCCAAGCTAGCAATGGTCTCGTGTTGGCTTTTGAAATTGGCTTTGCTGGTGTTTAACTAGTCTCGTTAAACACTACCGTTGTCTCTGTTTGGACTTTCCGGACCCACGAGACCAGTTAAACACCACCAGAGCCAATTTCAAAAGCCAAGACGAGACCACTACTAGCTTTGCTCGACTTTCCGACGGTTTGCAGATGTCCACGTCATATAAACTCTAACGGCGTTAAGTTTTTTTAACGGGGGGTCCAATGTAAAAAAATAGTTTGAAAGTAGGGACCAGTGGTAAGAATATTCTCAGTTAGGATTATTATTGGCTAATTGGTAAAAGGTGGGATTATTAAAATCCAATAATCCTATCATTAAAAAATATCAAGCTTAAAAAAGAAAATCATAAAATAGATGAAAAGCCAAAAAAATCGACAAAAATAACTTTATTGTTATTATATTTTACTTTGGTTGAAGAAGATTTGTAGTTAAGAGTTATCATGAGTCATAAGTTTCTTGGTGTGTATATTCAGAGTAATAAAAGTTCATAGCAGGATAAAAGAGCATTATTAGATTACACTAGGTCTTAACGTGTTAGATCTAATGAATTATGTTCACGAGTCATACATTTCTTAGTGAGCGTCTGTAGAGTAATAAAAGTCAAGTGGACTTTGATTGACCAAAACAGACCATCGTAATGACTTATAATGGTTAATGCATATATTGATTAGCCATATTAAGTCTTAAGAATCATAATAGCTCTTAGTAACCCTAATTACCCATCATTAACCTTAACTAGCCAATAGTAACCCTATTTAATCATAACTGGCCATCAACGATACTAATTTACCATCATTGACCCTAATTGAGCAATAATTACCCTAACTGATCATGTATAACCCTAATTGATAATCAACGACCCTAATCGACTATTAATGATTCTAATTAACCACAATTGGCTTTACATTACTATTGAGGAACCTAAATGATCAACAATGACTCTAACTAACCAACATTTACCATAAGTGAAATTAACAACCCTAATCAACTATCTATTCGTCAGTTATGTTGAGTCTTAACAGACACAATAACTCTTAAAATCCATAATTGACCCAATTGACCACTAATCATCCTAATCGACCGTCATTACCTATAGTTGAGCATAAATGACACTAAATGATTATCAACTACACTAACTAATCATCATTTATCCCAAATAAAATATTAGTTGCCTTATTTCATAGTATAATGTTAGAAATTCAGTAAAATGTCATTACACGTGGCTAGGGTGGAGGTTGATACGTGAAATGTTGGAATTCTAATATATATATATAATAATAATAATAATAATAATATTAATAAATATATATTTAATAAATAAAAGTATATATATATAAATAAAAAGGTCATTTAGGCCTGTGAGTTGGCTCGAGATCGATATGTGAGGCTCATGCAATAACGCATTTATTAAACGAGCCATAGTATGAGCTCGAGGTCGGGATCGAGCTCGTTTAGGCTCGACTCGATTCAAGTTTTTATCGAGCCGGTCCCGAATAGATCTCGAGTTGGCTTGAATCGTTTACACTGTACACGTAATATAAGGTAAGTTGAGCATATATCACTTATAGTTATAAATGTAATTTTATTTAGTTAAAACATTTATTGAGTAAAACAACCCGTCATATTCAAATTTAATGATATTAGTTATCAAATTTCAATCTTCTTATAACAGGTTTATAAGTTTTATTCTGACCAAACTTAAATATTTCTCGAATTTTGTTATTGAATTATTTTAAATCTCCACCTTCACTTTTTAGTTCATTCCCCTAAAAATTTATTTCCCTCCCTTTAGTTCCCGCTCTAAAATCCCTCTTATTCATTGTCGTTGTTTTAAAAAAAACACACTAGTTCTTTAGGGTTTCCTTTCTCCATTTCACTCAATCGGTTAGAGGAATTTTTTTTCAAATTAGTATTTATTTAAAAAAAAATTAGGATAATAGGGAAAGTCAAAAAAAATTTCGGATAATAGTTAAACCGCTATTAGCAATGGCGGATTAGGAGCAATATTTTCAAAAAAAAAATGGTGTCCGCTATTAACAATCGCTGATTAGGACAAAAAAAACTGACACCCACTGTATCCGCGTTTAGCAATCGCGGATTAGGAACAAGCTCTGTAACCATGTAAAACTTCAACCCATTTAAAGTAGTTCCTAGTCCGCGATTGCTAAACGCGGATACAGTTTTTTTGTCCTAATCAGCGATTGCTAATAGCGGATACCAATGGTGTCAGTTTTTTTGAAAATATTGCTCTTAATCCGCCATTGCTAATAGCGGTTTAACCATTATCCGAATTTTTTTTTGACTTTCCCTGTTATCCTAATTTTTTTATAAATAAATACTAATTTGAAAAAAAATTCTCGGTTAGAGGGGGGTAGGGGTACTCATGTTTGCCCCTTTCACCATTTTTTTTCTCCCATCTGGTAAATCAGCTTATCTCAATTTATAGTCTTAGAGGTCGTTAAGTTCTTTTATTTTTTTTATATAAATTTGTACTCCCAAGTGAAATTACATATTAATTGGTCTAAGTATTCTGTTTTTTAACATTAGCATGAAGGCGATTTTTCATTTAAGGAGGTGTGGTATCATCAATCCGATTAGATACGACGGGGAGCGTATGGTTTTCTGTGACTTTTAGTCTCGGTCCAAACCTGGGTGAAATTAAAAGACCCGAACAAGAAATCAATTACCGGTGATTGATCCTTGTCCTCCGTCGTTTTTTCAAGTCACCGGAAATGTGTATCCTAGGTATCTCTGCACTAATTTTTTTCTTTTTATCTAATCTACAAATTTTGAAATCAGTGTGAATTTATGCACTCATGTGTAATTGGTTGTTGTTCGACTTTGTTTCTTGTGTTCTACAAATTTTGAAATCAATGTGAATTTATGCACTCATATTTCATTTACAGTTCCAAGATGAAAATTGTTTGGTGCTTATTGTTTTAGGGCAGATTTGATCAACAAAATTTATTATGTTGATTGATTAAATCATGCACACTATATGTTTGATAAATTGTTTCCCATTATTGATTTTGTGTTCGGTGTTATTAGCATTACTAGTTCATCAAGTTAGTAATGTTTGATAAGTTGGTCTAAAAAAGTTGAACATTACCATCCCAATTCACATATTTTGCATTGTAACTTGGGATTTCTTGTGGTGTTGATTAAAGATTGTCTTTCTTGGTGTTATTATCTCCTATTGTATTAATCAAGTTCTCGTGAACAAGAAAGCAAATGGGCTTATAATGCCTTCCGTGTAACCGGCTATATCTAGTTCATTTCTAGGCGCAACTAGATCGAATAGTACGTTTTTTTTCATTCTTTCTTGTAACAGCTTCAGATTTTACAAAATATATGTTATAAAGATGGAGATAGCGTTAGTGACTGTAAAACTCAAATTAGGTAATAGTTATAATAGTTTTACTGTTTTTGTGCTTATAGTTGCTACTTCAATATGCCTACCAACTGGTTGATGAAAAGCTTAATCGAATTTATAAATATATTTTGCGCATTGATTAATGGTAAACTACTAAACTGTTATTTATATGTGATGAGGTTTGTCTCTCGTTTTCATCCAAAGTTTTTTTTCGTATAAGTCATAATTGTAACATTACTAGATGGGTAACTTACCAAACGTGTACTTGATTTAGTGTTGAGGATTCCTATAAAAAGATAAGATCAGGAGCAGCTCTTGTTCAACTTTATTCAGCATCTGGACCTGCCCTTATACCTTAAGGTATGAAGCTGCTTAAGCTGTTTACTTCTAACTTGTTATAGATACATTGACCAAATGATTATAGGAGGACCAAGAACTCGCTTTAGTCCTAATCAACGAAGATGGATTTATTCAGGGTTGCGTTATCTTCATTTTGTTGTAGTGTATGGTTTTGTTGAAACCTCCAATTGCCCACTCACCTATAATCTAGAATTAAGTTTATTTTGTCTAAGCTATTCTGTATATTACTTGTTCAATAAATTGTATATCTATGACAATCGTTTAAACATATTTCATCTCAAATTTCTTTTTATATTTTAGCACATATTGTTCAGGTATATGAAATTGTTTTGACAATTTCTTATTATTTTTTAGACAATATTGCAGGAACAAATGAAAGACTATAAGCCTATAGAGGATGGCAACGCTACAAGGTTGCATTAGGTTCATTTTCTTGTATTGATTTTACCATTACAACACCACTTACTTGCAAAAAATAGCTTCAATAATGTTCTTGATTTTGCCTGTAACATGAAATAAAACAAGAGCAGGGTTAATTTACTTGTATTTAGTATTACATTATGAATTTTTGTTTTGTATATGGTTGTTGGATGCAAAGTATTTAATAATATGATACATTTCGTAGTAATTAGTTATTTAATATAATAAAAAATAAAAAAATATGTTGAATTGACGATGACGATGACGCATGAGAAACTGAAAAACAGTTTGTAATATTAGTCCTCGATATTATTTGTTTCAAGAATTTTGAAGACTGATTTTGACTATAATATATTTCCTTAAAATTGGTGAACATATGTCGATTATTGGAGGCTATATATTAGTCTCTAGTTCTTTCGTGTGTATAACACGTCGGAGACTAAATATCAGTTCCAAATAAGGTTACGAAAAAAGATCTTTAACACTAATTTTCAGCCCTCGATACCTCCCATGAAATGATAGAATTTGCGTAATATAATTGGAGACCGGAAATTAGTCACTGAGCATTTTCTATACCAAAAAGTGTTCGAGACTGATTATCAGTCACTAGCTCGGTCCGTATTAAAAATATTGAAAAATAATATTCAGTCCCTAATACACTCCCTCTATATTAGAGACTGAAGATTAGTCTCTAACACATTTGCGCCATTATTCATTATACAAGGAATATATTTGGGACTGAAATTCAGTAGTCAATAAGTTTCCCCTAAAAAAACTTTACGACACACATATATTTGCGACTGAAATTTAGTCTCAAATAAAGGACCTAAATATTAGTGATTGATTATTAGTTGTAAAATATGTTGCGTAAAAATTAGTCTTAAATACCATCGGCAACTGATAAATCAGTCCTAGATATTACTTATTTGAGACTGATAAATCAGTCCCTGAGACATTAGTCCCTAATGGTCACTTTTTTTTGTAATTATAGGATAATTGGGTTTCCCCGGGCAACTCCTACAACATCAAGGGCAGCCTACCACAGGAGGAACCCCCCAACTGGGTAAACCCCCTGACCTGGCCACATACTCCTTTTTTGTTGTTGCTAGGATTCGAACCCAAGACCTTCAATGTGGGAAGTCTTGGGGCTACCATTACACCAAATAGCCAACGATAGATATTTACATATATGTAAATTTTCATACTTATCATCTATTTTTCAAATTAATCATCTATTTACATACTAGGTTAGAAAACTCATGTACTACACGGGTTGAATAAATACAACTTGTTGTAAACCATCAGTTTCTATGACGATTTGTATGTTGGATGTCATCAGCCATTGGTGAAATAAGAAATAATGAAGATTTAAGAATTATAAAATTATATTTTAATATAAGATATAATTAAAATATTCTTATGATTTAGTAAGTTTAATAAAATATTAGAATAACTTTTAGATATTTAATTATTTAAAATTATTATTATTTAATAGGAGAAAAAGGCGGGAAACAAACATGTAGACTTCACTAGAAGGCGGGAAACAAACATGTAGACTTCACTAGAAGTCGACACGTGACAGATAAAGTTATTCATTTATTATAATAAGGATTTACATGTGTGTAAGTCTCTCATTTACACGTGTACAAAATTTGTTAAGAGTAATTCAAAGAGGAAGGAGAAAAGGAAAATTAATTAATTAGAAAGATAAATCACTTAATATTTTACATTTATACACTTTTCATAATAACTAATGATTTTGATTGTTTCTCGTGAGTTCTCACAATATTTAGAATTCTCATTTTATCCCCACTAAGTGGATGTGCCTTAGCCTTACACTTGGGCCTAAGGGTGTCGGAACATGGCAGTACCGTGGTTTCGAGAGTCCTGGGTAGGTTGCCGCATGTTGCTAAATTAGGATGACTAATCACTCAACCCTATAAAATAGGCCTTCACCAATTAGTAGGGAATAACGGACATAGATGGGGTTAACGTACCATGTCTTAGACATTCTTTTGTCTTTCAACCCCATAACCATATGAGAATTGTGTCGTGTACAATTGGTAATCATTACCTACCTACATAGCCGTGTTTTATGAAAAGTGGTTTCTCAATCATGAAATATGATGAACCATGGATATCATTCCTTAAAGATAATAATGTTTTCCTAAGGGCATTATTATTAAGGATTTTATTAAACATCGAAAATACTAAAAGTAGCTATTTTATTTTGTAGATGTCTTCAAATAATAATGCCGTCCCTAATACTCCTCGTCGGTCCATCCTATACCAAAACATATCTGATGACAAAAACTTCTTAGACTGGTATCGTAACCTGGGAATGGTTCTTAAGGAAGAAAAGAAGTTTTATGTCCTAGAGACTCCTTTTCCCAGTGTCCCACCTCCCGGTTCATCCAAAAGCATCAAAGATGAATTAGGACAACACATAGATGACTCAAGTGATGTTCCATGCCTGATGTTAGCTACTATGTCTCAAAAATACCATAATAAGTTGGAATACTTTTATGCTTATGACATGATTAACGAGTTGAAGAAAAGGTTTCAACAATTTCATCGTGAGCGATTGAGAATCTTTCAAGCACTTACTAAATGTCAAATGGACGAGTACACTGACCGACTTGAGAAGCTAGGTTTTCCTATAGACCTTAAGTTAGGAGTGGATTTCTTCTCAACTCACTGCTAGCTCTATACTAAAAGTTCGCAAGGAACTATAACTTGAGGGTATGTGATGGAACAATTTCATAACTGCATTAGATGCTAATAGCTGTTGAAATCAACAAGGAGATCAAAGGAACATAGCTATGGAAACATAAAGGCATCTACTGAAAGCAAAGATGTTGCTAAATTGCCTATGAAATCTCCTAAGGATGCCACTTATTTTCACTGTAATGAAGCAGGGTACTGGAAGAGAAACTGCTCTATATATCTGACTGAGTTGAAGAAGGGCAAAGCCTTAGAGGCTAGCATTTCAGGTATATTTGTCACAGAGCTATATTCTTTTTCCCAAAAGTCATAGGTGTTTGACACTGGATGTGGTTTTCACATTTTTAATAATTTGTAGGGATTAAGAAGTAGATGACTTGGAACCCCATGTTGGAAATGGAGCTAATGTTGTAGTCAAAGCAATGGAAATGTATCAGATACTTCTACCAAGTGGTCTTTATTTAAATTTAGGCAATGTTTGTTATGTACCTAGTTTAACTAGGAACATCATTTCGGCTTCTCGTCTACATGAAAAAAGTTTTAATTATGTTTTCAATGGTGATGACATTTTGGTTTACATGAATAGTACATTTTATTTTGAAGCTAAACCTTATAATGGAATGTAGGAAATCAATGTAAACAGTTCATGCAATAATGACAGTATATATACCTTAACCACCAAAAGAATGAAGTCGGACTTCAATCTTAATTATCTATGGCATTGTTGTCTTGGACACATTAGCAAGAACCAATTATCCAAGCTCCAAACCGATGGGATCCTAGAAACCACTGGTTCAGAGACATTTGAGGTTTGTGAATCATGCTTGAGTAGAAAGATAACTAAAACACCTTTTACCGGTATTGGTGAAAGAGCTTCAGACCTACTAAGACTAATACATATTGATGTATGCGAACCTTTTAGGATGATGTCTAGATTCGGTAAGAGATACTTCATTATATTTATTGATGATTACAGTAGATACAACTATGTTTACCTCCTGAAGCATAAGCACAAAGCCTTTGAAACATTCAAGGTCTTCCAGAATGAAGTACATAATCAACTCGGTAAAGCGATAAAAGCCATTCGATCAGATCGAGGTAGCAAGTATCTGAGTTTTGAATTCGACGAACATCCAAATAATTATGCAATTGTTTCACAACTCACTCCACCAGGAACATCACAACTCAATGGAGTGTTAGAGAGGAGAAATCAAACTTTGCTAGACATGGTTCGATCAATGATGAGTCGAACAAACTTGGCTCGCTCCTTTTTGGGGTTATGCTCTTGAAACTGTTGCTCGAATTATCAATCTGGTTCGAACCAAGAAGGTAGATAAGACACCATACAAGATATGGCGTAGGAAGAGTCTCATTCTGTCCTATTTAAGGGTCTGGGGTAGTGAAGCATACGTTAAACATAATACTTCCAACAAGTTAGAACCCAGAGGCGAAAAGATTATTTTCGTCAGTTACCCTAAAGAAACCAGGGGTTATTATTTCTACCACCCAAGTGAAAACCGGGTTTTCATGAATCGTATAGGCCATTTCCTCGAGAAGGAATTTCTCATGAAGAGACCAACTAGAAATAATGTGGATCTAGAAGAAATTAGGAATCACAAATAACCAAACATGATTTTGAAACCACCAAACAACAAGGAGTTGTTGAAGCTGAACCATGAGTAGTTCAGGAAACGGTTGTAACACCCGGCGTCCGCAGATATAACACTTATTAATAATAATAAATTTTTTTTGCTAATTAACAAAACTACATCATATAAGATGAAAAATTAAATATTAGAATAATTAAGAAACACGAGTTTTAAATTGTTAATGAAAGTTATTGTTATAAAAAAATTAAATTTTGATAGTTACCGGTTGACGCAAGTTTTAAATTGTTAATGAAAGTTATACGAGTTTACTAGTGTATAAGTTTGCTAGTTTCTTCTAGATCCAACAACTCCTTTAACTCCACCGCCCAATCAGATAGTTTTCCTAAAGCAGGGCCGGGTTCATCAATTTCTATCTTTGGATCAGAGTCCTGATGGTCGTCCATGAAGGCATCAATCATGCACACGGAGTGGCTTTGCTCACTAGCCTCATTCATGGACTTTGCAGCATCAAAAGTGACAGACTCATCCCCCACACGAAGTGTGAGCTTCCAGTCAAAGACATCGATCAATGCATTGGCGGTGCGCAGGAACGGTCGCCCTAAGATGAGTGGGACTCTGTCATCCACATCCATATCTAGGATGACAAAATCCACAAGGAAGACGAATTTGTCAATCTTAACTAGCAAGTTCTCCACTATTCCCCGTGGACACTCGACTGAACGATCAACCAAGGATATGCTCATGCACGTCGGCTTCGGTTTTCCTAGGTCCAGCTTCTTGTATATAGAGTAGGGCATCAGATTGATGCTTTTACCCAGGTCCGCCAATGTGTGGTTCAAGGGCAAACTGCCAAGCATACACGAGGTCGTGAAGTGACCCGGATCTGCCAGTTTCTCTGGCAGTTTGTTCTGAACCACTGCAGAACATCACTCACTTAGTGAGACTTTAGAGACTTCCTCCAGCTTCTTCTTGTTGAAAAGAAGATCTTTTAGGAACTTGCCATACTTAGGCATATGTTGGAGGACCTCTATGAACGGGAGATTGACTTTGAGTTGTTTGAACATGTTCATGAAGTTACCGTATTCCCTAGCGTATTTATGAGTCAGCAAGCGCGTTGGGTATGGAACACGACTCAAGTCAATCCCGGGGGCCTTCTCGGCAGGCTTCTCAACCACTATCTCCTCATCCACCGGCTATTCTTCTTCTTCTTCTTCCATCGTTGGTTGTTCTCTCCTCTACTCTTCAACTCCTAGTCGACACGGCCATCACTGAAGCGTTAGGGCCTGAAGATGGACCTCCATGTCTATCCTTCAGGCTCTGAACGCAGATTGTTGATTCTTCAGTAAGGTGTCGTGCGCATCCAATCGCTGCTGAGTCTCCTTATCCTTCACCACCAAGTGAGCAAGCATCTGTGTCTGTGTCTCCAACATCTCCTCAATCCTCTTTGTGTTGACACCCTTCCCCCACTAGGTTCTGCTTCTCCTCTACTTTGCTGATTAGGGCGGGCATTAAACCCAGGCGGGTTGTTTCCAGATCTCCATCCGGAGCCATACGAATTGTTATAGTTATTGAAACCTAGGTTCTGGTTGCCCGCAAAGTTCACCTGCTCCTGCTGACTGACGAGGCAGTCTCTGGTGTCGTGGCCTCCTCTGCACACCTCACACCTTTGAGCACTCAACTTCAGCTCCTTTATCTCATTCGCCATCGCCACGAGTGCAGCAACCACGCTAGTATTAGGGTTGACCTGATGCACACCTCTAGGAGAAGAGGCGGGTGCTCTAGCACTAGGAATGGAAGTCCTAGTAGATGGCCGCTGTTGCTCAGCAAGAGCGAAGCTCTCAAACATATCCTCGCATTCAGCAGGTTACAACTTATCCATGATATGGCTTCCCGCAGCTGTGTTGAACATTTGCTGCTTCTCGAAGGTGAGACCATTATAGAACTTCTCCACAATCTCCCAGTCAGACAGACCATGTTGGGGACATCGGCTCAACAACGCGTTGAACCGCTCCCAAGCCATGTGGTAAGGCTCGTCAGGGTCCATCCGGAAGGAGTGGATTTGGTCCCTAAGGCGAGCGACCCTCGAAGGTGGATATTACTTTTTAAGGAACTTGGCTTGAAGATCCTCCCAAGTGGTGATGGAATTATCGGGGATGGTGTCAAGCCAAGTGGAAGCACGCCTAGAGAGCGAGAATGGAAAGAGACGCAAGTAGATTGCGTCCTTAGATACACCCGTGACATTGAAGGTATCACATATGCGCGCGAAGCGGGACAGATGTTCGGGTGCATCCTCATCCTCGAGGCCATGGAACTGAGTGGAATGAGTGATCGTACTCATAACATGTGATGGGATCTACTAAGTATTGGTATTAGGGATAGCGGGGCGGGCGATCGAAGATCGCCCCCTGGTGACCCCATCACCGGCTCTCTGGTGTACGGTACGTCTCGCTGGTGGGTCAGCGTCGTCCATTTTAGGAAAAGGAACTGGGCTAGTGGGACGTACCTGGTTTTTGCACAACGATTTCAAACTCTCCCGGAAGTCGCGGGTGCGCTCGTGAAGCTCTCGTTCGGGCTCTTCGTAAGCTGAATACTGTGGTGATCCCTGCGAACGAGTACGTTGCATAAACTGAAAGACACAAAGAAAAATAAGAAAGAATCAAAACACATAAAGACTTGACCCTGAATTAGACACACAAGTAGGAGATAGGACAAATCACAAAATTAAGACTCAAAATAAAAGAAAGAAAGAAAATAACCAAAAATCACACAAAGAACTAGTCAAAGCTAATGTTGCTATTGCCAAGTGTCCCCGGCAACGGCGCCCAAAACTTGATGTCACCCAGACGATCTATAAAAAACTAATAAATAAAACCTAATCTAGACTCCTAAGTAATAAATGGAGTACCTATGAACTAAACCGCACTGATAGGCAAGTGTACCTACCGAGTGTAGCACAGCTTAGTGGTAAACCGGATTATCGAACCCTAGAGACACTACTATAACTAAACTAGACTCTGACTCGAACTAAAGTTGATTGATTGGGCGGTTTTCTACACTACTAATTAACTAATAATGCAGAATACTAAAGATCGACTCTAACTATCAAACAAGGACTTCGGGAAATAACAGGAATGGGAAGAATACCACCTAGGTCAGAATCCTACTTGCAAAGCATAGACTTCTACCGGTTATGGAAACAATGATAGATCTGGGTATCTAAGGATAACAACTCTAGACAACCTAGTGGATCCTTAATCACTCTCAGGGTGTCACCAACTAAGAAACTCTAAAGGTGCAGTAACTCACCAGATAGTCGGATTACCTTTCGGTCTCTCCAACAATGACAATGTACCCAAAAGACAAATCACCTCTCGGTCTCAATGTCCACAATACATCAGAGATGCATGGGGTAATCTCAGATCAACAAGCTATGACTCGGACTAGCAACAATCACTAAGAACCTAACGGAACCTCCTCTCAGACAATTCACTCTCGGAATCCTAATGACGAAGACTAACCGATTATCTCTCACCTTTCGGGTATCGAGATAAGAAGAATATTCAATCTAATTCAACACCAATTACTCTCCCTATGGACTACAACGTCTAGCAATACCATCACAGTTACCAACAATTAAGCAAGCAACCTGAACACGAGTCTATAACTGAAAGACATTCAACAAGAACACATGTGGGATTATAATCAACATTCAATCAGAATAAAGCATGCACATTCATCATAATAATCAACCCAAGATCTATACAAAATCATTAATCCATCATTCGAATCCAAAAACTGATAAAATTCATAACTTTACTAAGTATTCATCACAAACCTAGGCAGTATCAAAGATCTAGCCAACACACATGATCAAAACATTCAAAACAGAAGTAATAAACATAGTTATGGTTTCAATCAAACAAATCAAGAACCAACGAAAGAGAATTAGAACCCGAATAAGCTATCTCTAACCACCTCGGATCCAAAAGCCTTAATCTTTAACTCTAATTGCTTCTCTTACTGCAGAAATCGCCTCCTAGACTTTCTCTGACGGCGAAAAGATCGAACCTCTTGAATAATGACATCACAGTTCGATATAACATCAAACTAGGGCTTTTTGCGGAATTACGGGCCCCTCGCGTGACACGAGAAATGGTCATGGGTTCCTCGCGTACCGCGAGGAACAAAATAGTCGTGCCCGGCTATGAGTTTCCTCGCGTACCGCGAGAACATCCTTCTCCTTCTTCGCGTACCGCGAAGGAATTAAAATCCAACTTTTTTCTTCTTTTCTTCCGGGCTTCTTCTCTTGCTCGGTATCTTCATGATATCACTTTCTATTTCACACGAGCTTCTGAAATCATAACAAAGACTCAAAACAAACTAAAAATGACTCAAAACAAATACGAAACTATCTAAAAAAGCACTAAAACAATGGAATAAAGATTTCTGCTTCGCACTACATCAGTTACCTAAGTCACCCCCTTTATTATGTGAGGGTAAACACAGATCCATCATTGTGGCATAAAATGATGTGGCACTATCCGTGAAGGTGAGTTGATTTCATGGAGTCTCAAACTTATGTGCTCGACTAGAGGAGCACCCATGGTATATTTTTGTACAACCATGGAGACATATAGATCGATCCTAGAATAAAGTTAATGAACATGTTACAATGGGGATTGGTTAGTGTAATTTTTCCACATGTCTATTCCCACATGGACGTATGGGCTAGTGTCACGCCTCGTTTTCCCGGTCACTCTTCCTTATAAAGTTTGTACATTAGGTAAGTATGAAATTGTTATGCCTTACATCTTCGGGGGTCCATAAATGAAGAAGGAGAGAAATAAAGGGCCCTTGTAATAATTATGTGAACGTGGAGGGGTCAAAGTGTAATTGATAATTTAAACTTATTTATGCCAAACCCTAATCGATCTCATTGCCGATTATCTTTTTACTTTGCCAAGAGACCACGATCAAGAGGAAGAACCGGCTAGGAACGATTTGTGACGCTTCCTCCCTTCGTCCCAGGTAAAATCCATCCAATCATTACTTCATCTTGTCCTTGTTCAATCCATACTCGTAGCATTGAACCCGTCAACTTGTAGGTGTGGTTACAGTGTGTGTGTGTTGATCCGTTATCAACTTAGGAGGTGCTATTGCATACGAACCCTGGTATTATGCCTACTTATTCTTGTGTTAATCAATAGCCTAGTGATCTTGTACCACTCACCCACTCACGGCTAGTTTTAGGGTTGTGAACTTGGCTAAACTAGGAGTGTGTGAGAAGTGTGTGTTGTTTTGGAGCAGGAAGCCGTGAACGCTTTGAAGGTTGTCATTGCCCATGAGTACATGTAACTTATCTACCTACTCTATGTGATAATCATTAACCATCCGTTCATTGAGTCCCACTCATTATGCTCGATCGTTTTAGGGTTTGTGAGCGTTAAGCTTGTGGGGTGTGTGTGTGTTCAAGAAGGAGGAGAGACCAAGATTGACTACTTAATCTTGATTTTAATGGATTCAAAACGTTGTATATGATAATGAGTCGGAAGGGTTATGGATGGGTCTCAGTTGGGTAATGATGTTGGTTTCAGTTTAGGGTTTGTGTGGAATGGGTTGAGCCGAGAGGTTCAAGAATGAGAGCCCACACACAAAACGTCGATTGGGATTGATGGGTTACGCCTTGGGTTTGGATTAGTTAAGCATGGTTGGGTTTAATCAAGTAGAGTAGAAATGATATGGCTATGGTTTGGTTTAGGAATTATGACCCGTTTAGGATTTGAATGAGTGGTTGGTGCATGTGCATGGGAGGTAAACATGAAACTGGAATGGGTCACGGGTTAGATTGGTTAATCTTATCCGAGAATGAAATGTATATGCCAACCCATTTGAGTCGTTTGTTAATTCCTTTGGTTTTAGGATGAATGATGATGAGATGTCTTGTATGAACATTTTCATAACCATATTATAGGACCGTATTCCTTAGAAGTTCTCTAGTTTTGTGTGACCCAACTTAATACGCTAAGGTGAGTTCTTGACGCCCTCTTTTAAACGTTTTAGGCCAAATGTACATGCTTATTAAACAGTTTGAATGATAATAAACAAGACTATGAAATATATATATTTATGTACGTATTAATATATGATTTTATGTATGTTATTCAAGTATGATTTGATGTATGAAGTGATGTACTATGTTTATCTGATGAATTATGTTTTAAATTTCTTACAAATGACCGGTCAACTTAACAATGCCCTACTGTAGGCTAAACTATAGTTGGGTGCGCTGAGGAGTCCCCTAACAGTACTACAACCCTAGAGTTTAGTCTGTCCTTAGGGCAATTTATGAGGTACATTTATGAGGTATTCCAAGTCCTCTACATGAGACAGATTATGAGGTACAATTATGTGATGTGTACTCTAGGTCTTTTTTTCGACAATCATCAAAATGTACATAACAAGGGCCAAATTTTTAACCCATTATAGTACCAAAAAATCATGCCAAAAAACAATCTCCCACAATCGATGTAACAATCTTCAAAAACTTTAAAAGGGAATTTTTGTCATAATGTGTAATTTTATAAAACAATGAGATATATGTAATTTAAGTTTTGAATCAGATATAAGTAATTAGGTTTTAAAATAAAAGCCCTACTTCTTTAATACTCGTCTTCCACATTGATTAGGTTTTATTCAAAATATGCATTCTATTCATTAATTATGGCCTTATCTTCAACTGAAAGAAAATGAAGATGTAAAATAGATTGTATTTAGGCAAGGAAGATACAAGTTAGTATACATCAAACATTGAACTTTAGTACTAAATTTTACATGTCTTATAATCATATATAACATATTAAAATTATTATTTTATATGTATCAAAGATATAATTTATTGTTTTATATTATTATGTTTTAATATTGTTAATAAATCAATATAGTTTTATGTTTTTTTCCTTTTAGAAGATACATAAAATTACGTAGGTGTTGAGTTCAATTCATTTTAGTTAAAGTCACTACAAGGAAATCACCCTACACCGACGAAGCCTATCCAGACGACAAATGTCGTCGGGATAGGCTAAACCTTAATTTTGGTAGGGAGAATCTATACCGACGACATGTCGTCGGTATAGGGTTGGGTCAGATGAAGGGAAAACTGGGCGCTCAATAATTCATTGGTGAAACCCTATACCGTCGGTATAGGTTAATTTTAATTTATTTTATACTTTTTTTATTTATTAACTTTTTGTGGTAATTTTTTTTAAAATTCGTCGGCATAGGCTTTATTTTTTGTTGACTCTCAGCGCGAAAATATCCAGAATAACACAGACAACCTCTCATTTCCACCCAAAACCTACCAAAACTCACCCCAAAGCTTCTCTCCGACGATTTGGCGATTTTGTGTGGTTTTTGGAGCAATTTTCACAAAACTCTAGGGTTTTAAGGTGAGATAACTTCTAGGTTTTCAAATTTTACCTAATTGTTCAACATTTTGGAGTTTGTTTGTTTAATTTGGTTAGGTTTTTGAAGATTATCAACATTTTTTGGATTTGTAGCTTTTTGAAGGTAATTACTCGTTTTAATTACTAATTTGTGATTAAATTTGGTTTAGATCTATGATTTTGTATGTTTGTATGTATGTGTATGTATGTTTGTATGTATGTGTATGTTTTTTGGTTTATTAGTAATTTGTATGTGTTTTTATGTATTTGTATGTTTGTATGTATGTGTATGTTCTTTTGTTAATTAATACTTGTGATGAAATTAAGTTATAGTTTTGTGATGAAATAGTAATAGTTTTGATTAATTAGTAATTTGTTATTAGTAATTTTACAACAGTTATGTTGTCGAATTTTAGTAAAATAGTCAAGTTTATGTTTATTACATTGTTTAATGCATGACCGAATTCAAGAGGAGTTTACAAGATCCTCTGTCAAGTCTGGTGGTGATTCATATGCAGTCGATGAGTTTGCGTGCATGGAGCGTGTATTTGTCATAGGCGTGGCCATATACGGGATGTTGGTCGTGTGGTGAGTAATCCCACACCTTATGTGTTTAGTAACCCCCCCCCCCCTCCACAACCACATTGGCAAGAAATGGATGAACGAATGAACCAACTCCAACAAGTGCTAGAAAAACAACAAGAACAACAACAACAACAAGAACGAGAGCAGCAACAACAACAACAAATGGCTATCCTAATCAACAAATGCTTGAAATGCAACGCCAAATGGAAGAAATGCGTCGACTATGGGAACGCCGAACAAGCAGCGATGATAATTAGCCAAGAGTTGTTGTCTTCGTTGTTGCGAACAATTTGGATGTTTGTTTTGAACAATTTGCATGTTTTGGTTTTTGAACAATTTGAATGTTAGTGTGTTTCGGACAACTTTATGGTTCGGATATTATTTTTCATGGTTAGGACAACTTTATGGTATGATATTGGTTTGTTTTGAATGGTTTATATTCTTGAATTTCCAGGTTTATGATTTTATATATTTTATATTTCTGAAAAAATTTGCAAAATTAAAAAAAACAAAAAAAACCTTATAGGTCATTTTCCAAAAGTATTAAAAAAATGAAAAAACTCTATACCGACGACATGTCGTTGGGATAGGTTATTTTTTAAAATTTTTAAAAAAATGAGAAAGGGCTTTTCCAGACGACATGTCATCCGGATATATTGACGACCTATCCCGACGACACCCTTGACCTATAGGTCAAAACAGTCTATCCCTACGACTTGTCGTCGGTATAGGATGAGTTTTTTTCTTCGGTATAATGTGTTCCTGTTGTAGTGTGACTAATAACTCGAAAAAATTTCCTAAGATTTCAAGTATACCATTACATAATATGGTAAAAAGTTTGTTTGATACATTTAAAAATAATAATTTAGTATACTACACACAATTGCAATAGGTGATAACTGATAAAATTAAAGAAAAATATTTAATAATTAATTATTTTCAAAGTTTAAGTAATGTTTTATTGCAGAAAAAGATTTTTTAACTGATATAATTAAATTAATCACAAAATTCGCTGCCACCTTTTTCTAATTTTTAAAAGAGTTAATTACACAAATGGGTCATATGGTTTGGACAAAATAACAAGATCAAGTCCTAAGTTTGAAAAGTTGCAAGTTTAGGGTTTGTGGTTTCAATTTTGTAACAAGTCCGGGTCTTAAGACTAACTTCTGTTAACTTTTTTGTTAAATTAGGTTGAAATGACCAAAATACCCTTTTATAACTAAAGGGGCTATTTATGTAATTAACTCTATTTTAACCCAAGGACCATTTATATAATTAACTCTATATTACCCACCGCTACCCCCACCCCTACCCCCACACAAACCCTAATTAGGGAGACAGAGAAAGGGAGAGATCTGATGAGAGAGAGGGAGAGAACCAGTGGGCCGGCCACCTTCCACGGCAGCGTTGCCGGTGGTGGCGACGGTGGTCAGAGGTTCGTTTGTGGGTTCACCGGAAAACCGGGGCCACCGGAACCCAAATGGGGTGAAGTTAGGCGATTCCGGCGAGAAAATTAGGGTTCCGGTGACCCTGGTTTTCCGGTGAACCCACAAACGAACCTCTGACCATCGTCGCCACCACCAGCAACGTCGTCGTGGAAGGTGGCCGGCCCACCGGTTCTCTCCCTCTCTCTCATCAGATCTCTCCCTCTCTCTCTAATTAGGGTTTGTGTGGGGGTAGGGGTGGGTAATATAGAGTTAATTATATAAATGGTCCCTGGGTTAAAATAGAGTTAATTACATAAATAGCCCCTTTAGTTATAAAAGGGTATTTTGGTCATTTTAACCTAATTTAACAAAAAAGTTAACAGAAGTTAGTCTTAAGACCCGGACTTGTTACAAAATTAAAACCATAAACCCTAAACTTGCAAATTATCAAACTTAGGACATGATCTTGTTATTTTGTCCAAATCATAGGACCCATTTGTGTAATTAACTCTTTTTAAAACCATGTTCGAATCCTTAGCTCTTGTGCTTATTTCTGGAAAAGGAAAGAGACATCAAAAGTTGCGGGTTTCCTGGGGTAAAAGAACCGATGAAAGAAAAGGAATGCCACGTGGCATAAACATAAACCGTCAGATCAGCATGTTAATTTACCCTGATTATCTTCATCGTCTCTTCTTGGATTTCACGTGTTTCAACTTTTAAGACAAT
Source organism: Smallanthus sonchifolius (assembly GCA_023525975.1). NCBI lineage: Eukaryota > Viridiplantae > Streptophyta > Magnoliopsida > Asterales > Asteraceae > Smallanthus > Smallanthus sonchifolius. The sequence goes on along the minus strand of CM042032.1, from coordinate 81,608,267 downwards.
TTTTGTCTCCCTATCATCCACAAAACATAACAATATTAGACCATAAAGACTATTTTTAAAAATTATTTTTCTTTCTTTTTTTTTTCAATAACTTATTTAATATATAATTTGATTTATCTTTAATAACTTGTAATATATAAGTTTCTTTATTTTTCTTTATCTATTTTCTGCTACGTGTAAATTTAATTGAAAACAAAGTCGTTTTTAAAATAAAATATTTTTTTATATATACAAGTCTGAAAAATACTCCATCAACCACACATGGTTCGGGGTGACCAATAAAATTTGAAAATGAATAGTAAATATAAAAAAGATACTTTGTTTTGAAAAAAACTCAGTTTCAATAAAAATTATAGCATGATGTAGATGTATTTAGATTTTTAAAATATGTTAAATATTACAAGTTAATAGAGAAAAATCAGATTATATGTTAGATTAATTATTAAATTAAAATACTAAAACAAAATAAAATTGTGCGGAAGTGGCATGCAAACCGCGGCAATCCTTTATCGCACCTCATTGCAAAGTGTGGCGCCGCATATGGGTGTAATGGAGTTGTTGCGTCTCACTTTGGTTTCACCTGACCCTGGTGCGGTGGCGTATAACACATACCCTAAGGGTGTATGGAATGGGGTTCGTGGAGGGTATGACCCCGATTGAGAACATCGTTCCTACCTCTCAGCCCCGAGCTAAGTCTTGGTTCAACCCTCGAACACTTCCCCAATGGTAGCCGTTGAGCAACGATCGACAGAGTTGTTGGCAATATTAAAGAAAACAATAATATTTTCCAAAAAAATTAATTTTCACCCATATTATATATATAGGGGACGGTTTCACTAATAAGTGGTTTTTTTGCTAAGAAATCCTAAAAATTGGGTCAAACGAACTCCGATTGAGCTCATTCCAGCGGCATTGGAACCGTCTCATCGAACCCTAACCCGGACCCAAAAACCTAAACCCCCTCCACCTGCACCCCAAAAACCTAAACGCCCCCTCCAACCCCACCCCGAAAAGCCTAAAACCACCAGCCCACCCCCCCCCCAAACCTAAACCCCCCACCCCACCCCCCTCCAAAAATAACCTAAACCCACCCCCAAAAATCTAAAAATTAAAACATAAACCCTAAAATCTAAGATGGTAGAGTTCGACGAGACGGTTCCAATGCCGCTGAAATGAGCTCAATCGGAGTTCGTTTGATATCGTTTCTTAAGCTTTTTATCATTTTTTAGATTTTTTAGCGAAAAACTATTTCTTATTTGAACCTCCTATATATATATATATATCAATATAACCTATATTTTTCTTCACACCAACTTCAATCTTTCTCAATCCCTCTCAAATATACCAAATAAAATCCTTCTCTAGCAATGTTAAAGAAACCGCTTCAACCAGAAAGCCTTGGATGAACAGCAAAAACATGCGAACGTGGCATTTTTCCTAAAATTGCATGCTCACTATACCGGGGCAATGAGACATGGATCATACTTCATTCTCATATGGTGTCCAACTATTCTCTTTCTCGATCATATTTCAAAGTGGTCTAATAAAACTCTCAGTTTAAGCATGACCATGCATTTACATCAGTTTGAAAAACACGAGGGCCCAGAGATGTCAGCCACAAACAATCAAATATGCCCATTTATTTCTCTCTATCAACAATTATGTTTAGATTATTTAACTAATTAAATAATTTTAGCATCCTTAAATAAAACACGAAGGGTGTTGGGTCATAAACCCTAAAGTGACTAAATTTGGGGGGGGGGGGGTTAAAGGTTAAATACTTGATTAGATGTATAAACCTAGCATCTATAATGCTAGAGGTTATAGATTTAATCATCTTAGCATCTATTTTAGAGTTTTGAAAATTAGGGTTCTTGATGGTGATATTTAGGTTTTTTGATTTTGGGTGTTTAAAATCATATGTTAAGGATTTGTAAGTGTTGTGTTCATAGACACAAAATCTAGTGAAATCGTTAATCAATTTGATGAATTGGGAAATTGAATCAAATGGGTGGAATGTTGTTTATTATGCTGATTGTGGGAGTTTAAGGTTTGGCTAAAGTTGCAATGACCATATACGTGGGGGCATATATCAAAAATAATGATGCCCGGATTGCAGATTCTCATTTGTTGTGGTCTTAGGGTAAAACTCCGGTTTAAGCTCGGATACAAATAATGATGCGCTTGTTTGAAATGTTTTGAATTATACCTCCTCGTGAGTGTTCAGACTTGTGTTCAGGTAGTTACACTTTGTCTTTTGTAAGGTGGAAAACATGATTTGGGGTATCATGTTAAAGTTAAGTTTTTGAATTCAAATGTAGGGTTTTTATTTATTTTGGTAATAAAAATCTTGTTTTGAATGTTTAAACGGGACCATCTTTCGCTTGAATTAAAAGTTTAAATTGGTTTGAAATTTTCAGTGTTACAATTCATCACCAAATCTGGAAATTCACAAACAACATAAATAAGTGTCGATTCTTATAAAATTTCCAATAATCATGATTCATGCATAAAAAGAGGGTAAAATCGTGCAATAAAGATGTATAATTTTAAGCACATCACTGTTAAAAAAAACAAATGAGTTCTAAATCGTTAAATATAGCTTGCTTTTTGGTACCAACCGGGTTTCATTTGTCTTTCAAAAAATGTATTAAGTAATACAACCGGTGTTTTGGTAGTAATTGAATCCGTAAAAGAATGGATGCATTCATAAGGGTTAGAATCCAGCTTTTAATGACAACTGAGCTCTATGTAGTGGTGAATGAAATCATTTATTATTAGTTATTACAAATTTGGCAATCGAAAAACAAAAAAGAGATGATTGTTGTAGATGTTAATGATTAATAACCTCATTTCCTTCCTTGTGTTCTCTTTTGAACCACTTGGCATTTTCAATGCCCTTATTTCAGAATATGAAAAGTTGTAGTTGTTAACAACTAAAAATAAGTCTACGTAGAACAGAGGCGTATTTTCTGACTCTCGTACGTTTAACATTTGGTGGATTAACTACTTCTCATTTCAACATAACGTTTTCTTCAATTACATATCTTTCCCGTATTTCGGTATTGCCAAATAGAAGCAATGGAACTATAAAATGGGTCAGAACCAAGTTAAATAAGTTAGGGGAAAAGATTCTTTATCGTCCGTTATCACAACTTCCGTATGCATACGTCAAAAATCTTGATAAGGTGTATGTTCTTCTTTTAACTTGTCTAGTGTTGAAATTTGATCGAATTCCTTCAAGTTAAAAAGTTTTTGAGAGTAACATGTAAACTTGTTATTCGAGATAATATTAATTCTTTTTAAATAATATATAAAGTTGAGAAAAACATATAGAGTTGCTATATGATGAAATGAAAATCTTATAAAACATTAAAAGTAATAACATGGTTCTTGAAAATCGAGTTCTTTTAAGCATAATAGTACACGGGTCCTTATGAAAAACCAAGTTATATGAAGATAAATATATCACATGTTACTGTAGGACCTCCTTGTGTAATCGGGTTTTATTACTTTTCTAATCAGGCTCCCCATATATCCCGATTTGATTTTCGAGTTTACCAATTACAGTCGTGTTATATAACCCTCATGTATTAGTTATACTCGATCATTAGATGTTATTGTTTATCGTGTTGGCATTCTCATCTCTCGAATATGAAGTAGCTCTTGGCTATGTGAAGTATGAATCAAGCGGGTCATAAAATTATACATATATAAATAAGTAAACATATACAGAAGAGTCAAACAGGTCAAAACATTATATACAAAATATACATTTACATATGGGTGAGGAACAAAACTAATACACAATAAAACCACACAGATACATACACACACAAATATAGTCGTTCAATTTTAAACCAATTTAAATATATAACTGTGAAAATTAAATAAATTGTTATACTTACTGTTTTAATTATGATATACATATATATGCATAGGAGTAAAGTAGTCTATTTTTCACGATAAATTCAAGTAGAAAAACATTATATTCACAAGATAATAGTGTATATATTTTATATAAATAGATGACTTATTTACATTAGTAGTCATCATTATTGAAATCTAATCATGTCCCTAATTCTATGACATCTTGAGTTTAGCATAACTATAGTCTAATTGTATATCGTTTTGTATACTTAACAACATATATTTTAAAAATAAAATAATAGTAATAAAATATAAAACAATAATATTGAATCAGTAATGTGTGCGTGATTTATGCTTGAGTTTGAAAAGATCCAATAGGATTGAAGGGGGCAATTTGACGCAAACTAGCTTTTTTTTTCTTTTTTTTTAGAAAGGCATGTCGGTTAGGATGTCGCTAACCCCTCCTAGTCCAGAGTTCAAGTCCTGCTACAGAGGGTGTTCCTGAAATTATGAAATGCACCTTGAGAGGATTAAACCTGGTACCTCCACACGAGTAAAGCCTTATGACAAAACCCCCGACCTCCAGACCAAAGACCTGATGGCTGACGCAAACTAGCTAGTTGCGTCTGAAAGATCCTTGTTTAGGATAGTCTACGAGATTCTATTGTGAAGTTGAAAATAGTTTACAAGCTAGCATATACCCGATAAAACCAAGAAAATCAAGTTCTTTATATTGAATAATTTCATTTTTTCACTTCTTTTTCTTCTGCATTAACATAATAGGGTGCGGTAAAACCAAGAAAAATCAAGTAACCAATCACGTCGTTTATAAATTATTTTTTCTTTTAATTGTTAAAAGCAATGTTTTCATATTTGGACCGGACAGTGAACAAACCCTCCTAGAGGTCCACTAGTCGGATCAGATTTAATAACCAGATGACGTCATAAATAATATAAAAATTAAAACCATTTATATAGATACAAAATATAAAAACGTTTTTTGTTTTATATAAATTTTCAATTTTAATGACATATAAAGGTCTAAATAAATAAAACATGCACCTTGAAATAATAAATTAATCAGAAAATAAGATTTTAAAGGAAAAAATACAAAAAAATAAATTTTTTTTTTTGAAATCCGGTCCGACCACCCGGTACGGTTCACTGGTCCGAACCGTTCGGTTTAATAAAAACGGTTCAACTACACATAACCGGACCGGTTATAAGTCTGGTTCCCGGTCCGTCCGACAGGTCCGCTCCAATTCTAAAAACATTGGTCAAAAGGGTATTTAAATATATATTACATATATATGTGGAACATAAATACGGGAATGAGAAGTGTTACATATACGTAACACACAGTGTTACGTATATGTAACGGTATGTCAATAGAAAACAAAATAAGAAATTGTTACATATACGTAAAATTATGTTATGGTTTTCATTTGGTCCATACCCTATAAATATATATATATATACACACATATAATTATAATTTATAAATTATATGATTGGTTTCCTTGTTTTTTTTTTTTGTTTTCACAGAAGTTAATGGTTTTTATTTGATCTCTACCCTAACATAATATGTTTATACCTTTTATGCTTATAATCAGAATCTTTTTTTAAATAACTAGTTTTTTTAACAACAAATTTTTACTTCTAAATATCATATAACCTGTATTTCTAGAATTGGAACTCACACCACTCACCAATAATATGCTAGGCCAACAACACATTTGAAAAATGGTTAATATCACATAAACAAACATAATTGTTTATTTTTCAGAAAAACGTCTCCCAACCTAATTTCCTTACATTAAAATTCTTTACCATGTCAAAGAAACATAAAAAATGTCACTGAGCTAATTTTTTTATGTTAAAATACCTAAACTTGTCTAGAACATACATACTAATTAAAAAAAAATTAAATAATGACTTGTTAATTATCTCTTAAATTAGGCAAAATTTAATGAAATGGATTCAACCTTTAAAAAAATCTATACCATCTAATTTTAAACAACGTAAGGGTAACAAGTTATTATTTTATATATTTTTACAAGTACGTTCATTCTAAACAAGTTCAGTAACTTTAATATATAGTAAAATTTCGCTGAGAGATTTTTTTATGTTTTTACGGGACTTTAATTAGTACATGAAATTAGGTTGGAAAGTATATATATTGATATTTTTTATAATACTAACCATTAAAAAAAATACGTATTTAAAATTCTAAATACAGAAAAAGAAAGGAAAATGTGCTCATTGCTACACTATAGTTGACTAAATGGTTAATCTTGAAATTCAAGTACCAGTTTGGAGGACTTTTATGTAATTCACTCCTTTCATTTCTTTCATATCTCTTCCACTGTGAAAGAGAGAGATTACAGTAAGAGAGAGAGAGAGAGAGAGAGAGAGAGAGAGAGTGAGATATGAAATCCCCAAAACAAGCAAGCAGCGCCTATCAATTAAAGAATTAAAGGAACGAAGAAACAGCAGCAGCAGACGTTGGTTGCTTTAATGGCTATGGCGGCGTGGCAGACCTGTAATTTTTGGCTTCTTTAATGCTCACGTTCAACCACCACACAATTGAATCAAAAAGCATCCATCTTCTTTAATTCTTCCAAGATTTCACAATTGAACATCTGATCTAGAAATAACTTTGTTTTGTGATTTATTTTTATTTAATAATATTATTAAGTTATCTAGAAATAGGGTTTAGGTTAGAATTTTGTTTGGCTATGGATTGTTGTCACAAAAGCAGGTTTCAGAAGCTATGGCTGACTTCTTCTCTTTAGGATCTGCAACTTACCATAATAGCCAACAAGATCCCACTCATGCTCAAAATTTGCTAGTTATGGGTGGTGGTGGTGGTGGTGATGGGAGGCTTATTAATTTCTCAGATGAATCCACGTGGGGATCTGCGGGTTTTGTGACGGTAGGGCATGGTGTCACCGGCGGCGCTAGTGGTGGTGTCATCAGCTGCCAGGACTGTGGAAACCAGGCCAAGAAAGACTGTCCTCACTTGAGGTGTAGGACTTGTTGCAAGAGCAGAGGGTTTCAGTGCATCACGCACGTGAAAAGCACGTGGGTTCCGGCCGCCAAGCGCCGGGAAAGACAGCAGTATCTCCCCGCCACGCGGCAAGATCACAACGGCCGTCGTCTTCTTCCGAACACCAAAAGAACAAGATCAGTTCAAGATCCTGGGAACCCTAATTTGGGTAACCCTATTGCTTACAACAACTCAGGTACATAGATTCTTTAACCAAGATTCTTAAATTTATAGTTATATTATGTCAATTAAATTAAATATTTATTTATTTATTTTTATAAATGATGGCATTTAAAAAAATGTGTAGTGAAGAAAGAAACCTAAACTGGTTCCTTTGGAAAACCTACCAATATATATAATCATATAAAACGATTTTTAATCACAAATTCTTGACTCAGATTTTTAATTACTTTATTTATGTAATCATATAAAAGATTTTGAAAATATATCATCTTGTTATTTGTTCATCAAAATAACTTCAAATTTGCCATCTCGTGAAAAGATAGTTGGAGTGAGGAAATGTTGATGAATTGAAGATGATCAAGACTTTTATTATACTTTTAGTCCTACCAAACATAACAGAAGTTTAAACGTGCATATAATACTCATTTATGATATCTAATCACTATACCCTAATTGTTAATATTAATAAAAAGGTACATTTATATTATAATAATTGTATAGTTAAGATTTAGTTATATGATGTTATCTATTCTAATTGATGCTAGAGTTATATATGTTGGTTAGCCTTCTTGTAAATGTACAAAAATATATGAAATATTATTTATCATGTTATCGTAATAGGTGTGATTAGAGTTACGGACTTATCTATTAATGATTGTTTGTGTTGTGAAACTAGGGTTAGAGGTAAGTAACTTCCCGTCAGAAGTAACTACACGGGCGGACTTTAGATGTGTTCGGGTTAGCTCGATTGATGAAACCGACGACCAAATCGCTTATCAAGCCGCTGTGAGCATTGGTGGGCACTCGTTTAAAGGAATTCTCTATGATCAAGGGCCTGAAGGTCAGTACATGAGCGGTGACACCTCTTCCGGTGGTATCCCGCAGCTAAATCTCACCACCATCGCCCCTGGTAGTTCTACCGCAGCTGCAAATTTTATAGGCCATTCGTTATACTCATCTCTTGATGGCCACGATTATATGACCAGTACCCAATTCTTCCATCAAATTTCAAGAGATTAAACACAATCCAATCAATCATGTAATAACTTCGATCTAAACACAAATTGGACTTGTTAATTAATTAGTGTTGATCAATATCGGGCTGTTTATACTCTTGTCCTTGTTCTTGATTAGCATATATAGGGTAATGGCATTTAAGTAGCAGACAACACCTATGAGATCTGTGCATAATATTCTTTCCGGTGTTTTGTTTGTGTGTTTTTTTTTAATAAAAAAAATTGGTTTATTAATTACAATAATTAGTGTCTCGTGGTTTGAATTTGTTCCAAAATTCCCTTCTTTTCCCTCCTTCATTTACGCCATAAAGCTGGACTCATCTCTTATATTTTTTTTGTTCTTTTATTCTATACCTTTGAGCCCTCCAGCCATGCAAGAAAAGTATAGCACATAACACACAGTCTCTCTCTCTCTCTCTCTCTCTCTCTCTCTATATATATATATATATATATATATATATATATATATATATATATATTATTAACTAAAGGTTGACTTTTTGTTATCTTGCTGGATGCATCGAGCCACAAAAAATAATACCAAGATCTATTTTGAATTATTTGATGTGTTTTTGAAAGGTATAACAGTTCTGAAATGTTAAAGCACCTTATGAGGTTTTTAGTGACTTTTTTTTGTTACAAATAAGTACACAAGTGGCTAAATACAATCTTAAATTACTGATGAATATAATATTTGTACTGAGGAACATATTATGTATATAAATGATTTGTGTCTTTATTATACCATTATTAATCTCTGGGTTGCTTGTTTAATTTGTTACTGCTGCTTTCTATGTCAAGAAACTGCTACAATGTCATTTAACTGAAAATGTTACCCTATGACTTATAAATGTATAGTATTATGCTACTCCTTTCTAGCCATGTTTTCATTTATCTGGGCATCATGAAAATGAATAAGATATGATCCATTATAAGATTGTAAGAATGAAATGAAACTGGAACTACCTATCTAACCCTAGCTAATTACTAGATTAAGCCTGTAAATAAACCGAACGTTCACTTGGTGAACTTCATTTATTTAATAACCGAACCGCCATGAAACAATTTTGTGTTCATTTAAGTAAACAAACGCATATAAACACGTGCCCGGTTCTTTTATGTTCGTGCATTTGTTATATGTATGTTTGTTTACTTTTATATTTATTTACAAGTTATTAGTAGTATACTACTTGGCTCATAATGCATAGCCCATGAACCCAATAAAAATTTAAAACCAACCTTGGGTTCATGTTCGTTTGTTCCGCTAAAGTAATTAAATTCATCCATTTAGGAGTTTGTGTTTGTTTGATCAACTAAAGTTAAATTCGTTCATTTAAGTGTCATGTGTGTTTGTCAACGAAACGAATACAAGCCTCCAATCGTGTTCATTTACATGCGTAATGTTTCTTGTTTGAAGCTATGCAGACACTCCAACTACGGAAAGACGTCTAATATTGAGGTTATTGTAGTTAATGACAAAGAAGACAATGTTCATTTCTATTCGTTTATTTCTATTCGTTTGCGTTTATTTATGTTTGTGAACCGCTTCTTTAGAATATTAACAAATGAACATAAACGAGCACGTTTGTCTTCTTAACGAGCAAACACAAACAAAAAAGTCTATTTGTTTAATGTGTATTTGTTAATTTGTTCGGTTAAAGTTAAAACGATGATAGATTCATAACCTCTAGGTCTGAGAAGTTAATTATTATTTAATAGCAGACGAGGTTTGAGAATTCAGAAAGTTAACTCATTAATCACCTTGCAGATACAAGAAAATTAGAATTGATTGATTGACAAGATATGTAGTTGTGCACTGTACTCATCATCGCAACTTCATCATCTACAGGCGTGCACTGTACTTTGGACATGAAATTTCATCTTTTACATATATCTCCTCCTGATCCGTATCCATCTTTAAGTGAGCATCACTTTTCAACGTATTTATGTTGATGCAACGTTTGTAATTTAGGCCTAAACTGATGGGCAAAGAATATATAAAAAGGGGTCTACTGAGTACCAAAACAACCCCCCCCCCCCCCCCCCTCTCTCTCGTGGTCCAGATATTTGTTATTTATACAACTCTTATAAGTGACAGTATAGTCACATTTTGTTTAACGGCTGAAGCATACGACTCGTATAGCCCTACTACAAATATACGACCATATACACACGAAATAATGCCGACCTATCCCGACGACAAGTCGTGGTTATAGGCTTCGTGTGTGTAGGTTCGTACCAATACGTCAGATGTGTCGTCGGTTAGGTGGAATAAAAAAATTTTAAATTTAAATCTATCCACACGACATGTCGTGGGTATAGGCTGGAACCTATATCGACGACATGTCGTGTGGAAAGGCCTCAAAATTAAGAAAAATAAAAAGGACTTGGTACAAGAATTTTTTTGTTTTTTTATATTTTTTTATTTTTGCAAACAAATTCCAAAAGTTATTCAAAATATTTAAAAGTTTTCCAGAAATAACACAATATCCAAATTGTCTAAAAACATCCAAATCAAACAAATTATTCGCAAACATCTAAATTGTTCGCAACATCCAAACTAAATTACCGGCTAATTATCATCACCATGGGCGAAGCTTAGTGAAGGCCCGGCCCCCCTCCCCCGATTTTTCGCTTAGTAGTGTTAATTTATACGTATCCGGCCGATTTTTCGCTCAGTAGTGTTAATTTATGTGTTCGGACGAAAATTTTACAGTTCCGTCCCCCTGATAGGAAACAAAAATCTCGGCCCCCCCTGCGTTTTTCTTCAAGCTTCGCCACTAATCATCACTACCAGTTCGCAACATCCAAATCAAACAAATTTCTTTAATTTGGCATTGCATTTCTAACAGTTAGTGCGCGCGGACCTAAAGTTGTTGTGAGTGATGTTCTTGTTGTTGTGAGTGATGTTCTTGTTGTTGTTGATGTAGTTGTTGATGTTGTTGTTGTTCTTGCAGTTGTTGTTGGAGTTGTTCCACTCGCTCATCCACTTGATGTTGCTATTGTTGGCGGGGAGGGGGGGTAAGTACTAGACACATCAAGGGTGGGATGTCTCACCACATGACGAACGCCCCGTATATGCCCACGCTTTTGACCTAGCTAAGGCACGCTCCATACACCCAATCTCATCAACTGCTGATGAATCACCAGACTCGTTCGAGGATCTCGTAAACTTCTCTTGAATTCTCTCCTGTATTAAACAATAGAATAAACATAAAATGAATATTTTACTAACATTCGACAGCATAACTGTTGTTAAATGGATAACCAGCATGTTCAACTATAAGTAATAAACAATAACAATTACCAAATTTCAATCAACCTACATTAATAACAACAAATACTAACAATACTAGCAAAAATATACAACAATTGGATGTTCTAAGTCTATTAAAGTGGGTTCGGGTCATTTTGACCCGTTTAAAGTTACAATTAGATGTTCTAAGTCTATTAAAGTGGGCTCGGGTCATTTTGACACGTTTAAAGTTACAATTGGATGTTCCAAGTCTATTAAAGTAGGTTCGGGTCATTTTGACCCGTTTAAACTAACAATTGGATGTCCTAAGTCTATTAAAGTGGGTTCAGATCATTTTAACCCGTTTAAAGTAACAATTGTAATGGGTGTTTCTGAAAACTTCAATAGGACCGGTCCCCTATGAACAACAAAAGTATTATTACTGCAATTTCAACGAGAATTAATAAACATGTTTGTATAATACTAACAATTGTATTTATTACCTCCATTTGTCGCACCAATGCATATGATTTGCTCCCATGAAAACTTAGATAACGTTGTTTGGATTTATTGGCTTTATTCTTCTTGGAGCGATTGATATAAGCGGCAGTTAAGGACAACTCATCAATGACTTGTTCGCATGATGCTTGATCCATATCTTCTAAGGGAGAACTCTTGGCGCTCTCAACATCATCATATGCTCCATGCTTAAATGTAAATTCAAATCTTGTTTGTGTTCCTTATAGGCCCTTTGACACGGCATTGATTTCGAGTCTTATGCCTTCCCACCATCGGTGATTCTCCAACGATCGAGAACAAAAAATTCCTACGAATGGAAGTAATTAGGAAACATCTAATAGTTATGAAGAATTAGATGAACCATTATGTCAAAAAATATCGGAGGATATATCATTTCCAAATTACATAATATCTTAACCAATTCCTCATTTACTTCATATATGTTTTTCACATCTACTGATCGAGCATAATTTTTTTTAAATAAGGTGCAAACGCCATTGATTGTTGTTGAAACATTTTTGTGCATACATGATCGGACCCCTATTGGCAGCAATGGTTGCATGAGGATGTGATAATCTTAAGACTTTAACCCGATTATATTTGAATCATTAGGAAGCACCTTATTTTAAAAGTTCGATCCAAAACCATCAGGCAGTCTCACTCCTTTGATAAACTGACAAAAACGTTCTCGATCACTGGGTGTGAAAGACTAAGAAGCTTGTGGTTGGTTCAACTTGTTGTTTTTCTGTGTTAGCCATATGTTATGTCGAATACCCATATTTTCCAAGTCTTTTCTTGCTTTGTGTGTGTCATTTGATTTTTCATTCATCAGCAAAGTACCCAATAAGCTATCACATACATTTTTCTTCACATGCATAACATCAAGATTGCGTATTAGAAGCAGAGAAGGCCAATAATCCAGCTCAAAAAAGATACTTCATTTTCTTTCATTCAACTTTGATGCAGCAAGCTTTCTTTTCATACATCCTTGCCTAGGATGTTTCCCCGGAACATGATCGGTGAGACTTCTTAGTTGTTTTGATATTTGGGCATTACTCAATCGTCGAGGAGGATCTCTTGTCTCTTTCATGCCGTTAAATGACATATCGTTCCTCCATTTATGCTTTCTAGTTTCTAGGCAAGAATCTTCTGTGACCAACAAAAGCTATCTTATTCGAATTCGTTATAAAGCAGAAGGGTGTGTCTACATTACAAGTAGGGCATGCTTTATAACCTTGACCACTCCATCCAGACAAACTACTACAAGCAGGATAATCGTTGATAGTCCATAACAGTGCGACACACATCCTAAATACAGTTTTGGTTGATGCATCTCTCACCTGGACTCCTTATGCCCACAACATTTTCAACTCATCCACCAAAGGCCTTAGGAAAACCTCAATGTCCTTTCCAGGTGATTTAGGGCTGGGAATTAGCAAAGTCAACATGAAAGAAGACTCTTTCATACATAATGATCGGTGTCGAAGCGACCGGTCAAAGATAGAGAATTAGTGTGTCGTAATCACCTTAAACTATTAGGGTAAGAAGGGTGTCGAACCACGAAGAGTTTGTGGTCGGCGCTTAACTTCAATCGACAACGTGATTTATGAAGTTTCAATGGGTCTTTCTGACCGAACACAAGCAATGATTGAGGTGTAAATTAGTAACTTAAACAAACAATGGTTATTACGTAGCAATTAATGTGTAAACGGTCACTGGCAATCAAGTATCAAACAAACGATTTAGATTGTTAACAACGATTAAAAAGGAATCACACCCGGGTTTCAAGTTCATAAGCAATTAGGGATTATCACACCAAGATATGAGTTCAAGCAATCAAACGGTTATCTAATTTTATTTGACCAATTCTAACCAAGAACATCAACATTCATACTTCATAGGCAAATGGTGCAAGACAACATTCACAAATGAAATCTAGACAAATGTATGCAATATAGAATTAGATTAATCAATAAACTCAACACAAACCAAAGTTCATAGCAATTATCATCTAACGAGGTCAATGGTGCAAGAAAATATCGACTCCCGTGAGTTCATAACAATACTAAACACAATGATTCAAGTAGTTCAAACCGAACGATTACAAGAATTGTTATCTCAAATGTAGCACATGATAAAACCCTAAAACTTACAAACAATCCACCCGGGAATGATTACCGGTGGATTAGCCTCTCATGGTTGTGGAATTCATCTTTGATTCTTCAATTTCTTTGTATCAATCTTCAATTCGATGTTGGAATCTCTTTCTAGCCTCCCAAGAACTCTCCCAAATCGCCCAAAACTATTCTCCAAAAGATGATTTCGAAATTGGTGAAGAAACCCCTAGTTAAACAATGAAATTCGGTAGTTTCCTAAAAATCCGCGTCTGAAACGTAGCCAGCGTAAGCTTACGCTGGGAGGGCATAAGCTTACGCCCCTGCCTAACTGCTACTGACTTTGAAAAGGCTTCGGCGTAAGCTTACTCTCCTGCTAAAATGCTACTGTATTGAAATTGCACCCGGCATAAGCTTACGCGAGGTTGGCGTAAGTGTACGCTCCCAAGCAGCATTTTATCATTTCTTCTTTTTCCCTCTGGCTTTTTCATGCAGGCTTCCACTACTCTTGTATTTCTCGCATATTGGTTCAAAAAGCATCCTTTAAGCTTCCACCACCTGTGCTTGCACAACTACACAAAATCTTTGCATTCCAAATACTAATTCAAGTAAATATGCAATATTAACCATAAAACGTGCAAAACTTTAGCCGCTCATCAAATAGCCACATTGGTGTATTATACATTGTTAACACTACTGGCCACATAATGTAAGTCTAACTCATGTTACCGAATGGATTAAAGCCATCGGCATCCAAACCTAAGCGGACATTCCTAGGTTCTATAGCAAAATCCAGATATCTCTCATCAAATTCTTGTCATGCCTTCCCATCAACCGGATGACGCATCATACCATCCGTTGAGCTTCCAGTATTATGACAGATCATATCTTTTGCCGTGAATCTAGAACTATACCTCTGTCGAAGCCGGGAAGTTAAAGGAAAGTAACGCAACACCTTTTGTGGTACTTTCTTCCCCTTTGTGTTTTGTCAACCCATCTGCTCTCGTTACAAACCGGACGGTTTTGCATGGAGTCATTCTCTTTCCCAAAAAACACATTCATTAATGCAAGCATGGATAGATTGTTATCCTAACCCAATCTTTCTTAGCTTCTTCTTAGCTTCATAGTGTGATGCTGGAATCTTATTTTCTTTCAGGAATGCAACTCTTAAAAACTCTAAAAGTTGGTCAAACGAACTATCTGTCCATTTGTTGATGACTTTTATATGCATTAATTTTACTAGGAAGTTTAGGGAAGATATCAAACTACAACTGGGGTATGACTACTTATTGAGCTCCTTAAATGTCACACCCCAACCGACGGCGGATTATACGTCGGGGCGAACGCGGTTGTTCAATAGCACAAGGTTGACTATTAAAGTTTCAATATTTCATTAATAATAGATTCAAAGGTTCAATACAAGGAAATAACAAGTATACAACATTTATTTAATAAGTAGTCTAGGTCCAAAGCGTCCTATGTGATCACAAACAAGTCTCATGATGCAGAACCTGAAACATGTGAAAGAATCTGTCAACTACAAAATAGTTGGTGAGATACAAAGGTTTTGACACAGTTTAACAAATATTTGAGAAGAATTACAATTCACTATGATATATGCATTCTTTAATGTAAGTATGAGAAAACAAGTATCTTAAACATTGTGCACATTCAATCCTCAACCAAGTTTAGGCATAACCCGCAGGTTACCCTTATAAGTGTCAAGTTTAAAAGTTTGGTTTAGTAACAAACACCAAGGGCTCCCCCCGAAGGGTCAATCAATCAAGGTGGATTGGTCAAATGCAATAGATCTATCATTGTTACCATAGGCTTGATCAAAGTTAATGAATATGCTAGTTTTAAGTTTAATCTAAGCATACAAGTCTCAAGTTTAACATAAGAATAAGCATCTAGTCATAGTTTGTACAAGAATTGTATAAGTTTGAAGTTTGAACATGTTTCACCCCAAAAGAATGTAAATGAAAAAGGGGCTAAGTATACTCACTTGGATTGATGAATAGTATCCGACACGGATAAGTATTTGCAAGCTTTGGAGGGAGAATATCCTCACGATAAGCCTAAGTATGCAAGTTTGAAGATTTAAGTATGATCTAGAAGTCTATGGCAAGGGTCTAGGATTCAAGATTTGACTAGGGTTCCAAATGGGAAACGGTAATGATTGTGTTTATAAGGTTAAAAATAAAGGTTTTGAACGAATGACGCAAGACTTGGATATCCAAAATAAGTTTATAGTTTAGAATAATTATTTAAAGTTTTATAATTATTAATTACACATGTTAGGTAATAATAATCAAAATACAGTTTTCTAAGTATTTAGAAGTAGCGTGGTAATCATAGTTAAGTGGGACTAAACAGTTATTAAAGTTTAACAATAATTATTTAAAGAATGAATAATTATTAAGGATTAATAATAATTATTTGAAGGATATATAAAGATAATTATTATCTCAAAGGATAAATAATTATTTATAGGGATGATTATTTTATTTATAAATCATTAAGATTTATTAATGTACTTAAGTGTTAAATATTTATTATCTTGTAGTTTAAATAAGATAACATATATATTTTCAAGTTATAAGTTTTAAGGTTTATAAGTTTATTAAATAAATAGATAATTCCCTTTTCAAATTAGTATGAATGGTTTAAATTTTATGTTTATAAAATATAAATTTTATAGATATTCCCAAGTTTATAAGATTTATAAGTTCCCTAAATTAAATAAAGGACTAAAGATTTAAAAGAATTTCTTTAGTTTAGAAAACAAATAATAAATTAAGTTTATTTGAAGAAATAGTTCCTGTAAATTTATAAGTTTTATAAAAGTTTTTTAAAAATATTTCTATAGTTTTAAACATTTAAAACTAGATTATATATCATAAGTTTTAACAACATTTTAGTTAAATGAAATAGTTTCGGAATATTAAAGTGTAAATAAAATCGTTTTTAGGTTTATATAAGTGTAACAGATTTTATAAAAGTTACTAGAAATTTCTAAACCGCATTAAAAGGCTACAAAAAAATGAAAGGGGCAAAACCGGGTCCCCTAGACTCGAACTCGGGTCTGGGACCGGGTCACCAACACACAAACACGCCTTAACCATCCCGCCTACGGGTCTCGGTGATGATAAACATGGAACAACAAATACTTAAACAGAATCCTAAGTCGCCCCCAATTTCATTATGAACCCTAGAATCAAATCCCGCAATTACACATCGAATTGCCCTCTGTTAATGGGATTAAACAGAGGGCTTTCGATCTATGGGTTGTAACGATCGAGATGAGCACAAGGATTACCTGAAACGGTTCTGAATTGAAGGAGAATGAGATGGGTATCACGGTCGGCTGCCGTGAGCTTCCAATCGGCAATGCAGGCGACGAACGTTTGAATTGAGTGTTTAGGAAGATTGAGGGTGATGTTGTTGAGGTTTTTCGATCGATATTTATAGGCAATTCGAGCATTAAATGCGTGAACGGTTGGGGAGGTGGTGGTTGAACGGAAACGAATTTGAATTCGAAATACGCGGGCTTAGCATTGAATTCGAGCATTGGAACTCGTCGGGCTTTGGTCGCACGCGTGAAAGGAACCCGAGGTTCATCGAATTTGGACGGGAAACGCGTTTTCGAGGAAAAGGCGAGTGAAACCGGTTTCAGCGGGTTTCGAACTCGCGATCGGTATCTGTTTCGGAGGTTTGGTTCCATGGCAGAACAGGTCCTTGGGGTTTCCAATTGTTTCATTTCATGTTAAAAGTTAAATTCTTAGTTTAAACAAGTTTCAGAAAATGACAGTTTTGGTCCCCGGATTTTTGTAAAATAATTATGTTTTATTTTTATAAAAGCTAAGTAAGTTTTATAAGTTTTTATTTCCCTTATTATTTTATGAAATAATTTCTAGGATTTGAAAGCTTAAATGTTTTTAGAAATAAGTTTATAAATTTTATATAATTATAAACTTATATATTTTTATAATTTTAATAACATCTTATTTAATAAAGATAAAAAAAAATATAGACATACGTATATATATTTATATATACATATAAGAAAGTTTTCCTTAAAATAGAAAAAAAATACTATTTAAGGGAATAAGAATTAAGATTTGAAATAATACGGTAAGCGTTTAGGGAAAAAGTATATCGAAAAATCCGGGACATTACAGTCTCCCCTACTTTAGGAAATTTCGTCCCGAAATTAAAGTAGAAGATTTCTGTTTTTAAGTTTATGATACGTGCAAGGATAAGGAGAAAGATACTTTACATTCCCAAGTAACCCTGGGTTACGTTTAGAATCATGCTGGAATGACAGGAAATAGGTCAAGTTTCTAAGTTTTCAAAGTCTGGGGTTGCCAAAAGTTTCTCTTTCGAAACATATAGTTTCATTGAATTATAGGAAGATTCGTTTTCGGAGATGCATTCGAGAGAATATCCGCTGAATTTCTATTCAGGATTTCAAGTGAGATGCATCACTTAGGATGGATTCGATGATAGTGTAATGATTTGAGTTTGCAGACTATTACGTCTAAGGATTGCTACGGTACCTAAGTTCCGTGGCTACCTTTTACGATAAGTCTTAGATTATAGCACACGACAGAGTTTACTATGTCTTCCCAAACGTTGATTTTCATACTTACGTGTGCACCCGCAAGCATTTAAATCGTCGCATAGTCCGCATAGTTCCTTCCGTTTGTGTGTGGATCAAGAAAGAGCATAAGAATTTGCTTACACACGACTAAAGTTTCCACATAAGAGTGATCATTAATTAACGAGTCTCTTAGAGCAAAACGTCACTCTATGATTAAAGAGAAAGAATGTGACAAGATTTAGAGTTTCAAAGTTTCCTCGTGATTGAATAAGAATACGTCAATCATCGAGTAGTTTAAAGTCTTTACACTTTCCCCGTGTCTGATCAAGAATACAACAAACCTTGAGTAGTTTAAAAGCCTTATACGTTCATCATGTTTGAACAAGCATACGTCAAACATGGAGTAGTTTAAAGTCTCATACGTTCATCATGTATTGAACAAGCATATGTCAAACATGGAGTAGTTTAAAGTCTCATACGTTCATCATGTTTGAACAAGCATACGTCAAACATGGAGTAGTTTAAAGTCTTTATGCGTTCATAGTGTTTGAACAAGAATACGTCAAACATAGAATTGTGTTTGAACAAGAATACGTCAAACGATAAGTTTTCAAGACTAAGAATCCAAGTATAAGTTTCAAGATTAAGAATCCAAGTATGAGTTTCAAGACTAAGAATCCAAGTATGAGTTTCAAGACTAAGAATCCAAGTATAAGTTTCAAGATTTAGAATCCAAGTATAAGTTTCAAGATTTAGAATCCAAGTATAAGTTTCAAGACTAAGAATTCAAGTATGAGTTTCAAGACTAAGAATCCAAGTATAAGTTTCAAGATTAAGAATCCAAGTATAAGTTTCAAGACTAAGAATCCAAGTATAAGTTTCAAGACTAAGAATCCAAGTATAAGTTTCAAGATTAAGAATCCAAGTATAAGTTTCAAGACTAAGAATCCAAGTATAAGTTTCAAGATTTAGAATCCAAGTATAAGTTTCAAGACTAAGAATCCAAGTATAAGTTTCAAGATTTAGAATCCAAATATGAGTTTCAAGACTAAGAATCCAAGTATAAGTTTCAAGATTAAGAATCCAAGTATAAGTTTCAAGACTAAGAATCCAAGTATAAGTTTCAAGATTTAGAATCCAAGTATAAGTTTCAAGACTAAGAATCCAAGTATAAGTTTCAAGATTTAGAATCCAAGTATAAGTTTCAAGAATAAGAATCCAAGTATAAGTTTCAAGATTAGAATCCAAGTATGAGTTTCAAGACTAAGAATCCAAGTATAAGTTTCAAGATTTAGAATCCAAGTATGGGTTTCAAGACTAAGAATTCAAGTATAAGTAGGATAAATCACAAGTTGCAATATTAAGCTTTACATGATCCTTTATTGGACATGTTTAGTTTCAAGAATACGGGTTTGAGTATTTGTATAAGTTTTTGCATGACTTAAAAGTTTCGGACCTCATAGTTGCGTATACGAAGTTTAATGTTTTAGCAACGTGTATTTAAACTTTTTAGTTCCCGTTGTGATTTATAGTAAGTCTTTTACGTGACAAGAGTTGAATGAGGAAAGTCTCCAATCATAGGGTGACGGGAAAAGTTTCGATAAGGTTTATGATAGTGTGTTTACAAATGATTTATCTTGATTCATAACAGAAAGTATAGTTTTCTTTTGTAAAGAATGTAATTAAGATGTTCAAAAACGATGAGTTAGGCACCGATAAGTAGTACGAGTAAGATTTATAAAAATAGGTGTGATTGTCAAGCGAAAAGTTGGTCAAGTTTACAAGTGTTAAGTCTATACAAGAAGTAAGGGTCATGGTTGTTTAGGGTAATGATTCGTAAGTCGGGTTGTTTTTGAAAAAGTGCTTACGAATTAGAAGATTTGTACAAGATTTATTCCTCAGGTACACGTGTCACTTAGGATTTTTATAATTTAATGCAACGTTGTTGATTATTTCAAGTACTAACGGAAGTTGCTTTTGACGAAAGTGTTTGGGTAGGTGTGTTAAGTTTACAATGATGAAAGGAAAGTTAAACTAGTAAATGATGACAAGATGAAATTTCAAAATAGTTTCCATTTAGATGTTTCAAAATTGGGACTTCTAGCCCTTGCAATTTAAACGGGAAATTAAAGTATGTAAGTAAGTTGATTAAATATGTTCAAAAGGTTTTTATTCATAATACTGAGTTATCACAATAATATTTTCAAAAATAGTTTTTAATTGGAAGTTGATGGGCTAACGAGGAGAATTCCCGGAAGAAGGGGTGGTCACGAGGACTCACTTATGTACCCTACTTCCCTAGCCAGAACTTCCTCATGGGCCTACAACTTCTCTCAGTTGTTGTCACCGATGTTTGGGTCTTTTGGTACTATGTCAAGGTTCATTGTGGGTTTAGAGTCTTAAACGTGGAACTTGTTTATTCTATAGTAGGCTTCTTCCCTTGCCGGAAAATGATCAGGTTACTAATCCCTTTGTTAATGTACTTTAGGTTTAGAAAACGTTAAGTTTTGTTTACAAGAAACGGTGATGTGTAAGTTTTAAGGATGTAATGAAAGTTTTGAGATATATAAATTTGTAACAAAGTTTGAGTAGATCATCAAATGAAGTTTGCTTGAGTGATGAAAAAATGAAATGAGACACAAGGGTTTCTCCCCTTATGTGCCAAGTTTATAAAATAATGAAGTTTGTAAAAAGGACTTATAGGATAATACATGGTTTTAAATGTGTTGGTATTACAAGGATCATGAAGTTTAAGGAAGTATGAAAACTTTGAGATGCATAAGAGTGTAGAAGTTTAAGTGAGTTATCTAGAGTAGTTTGGTTGAGTGATGAAAATAAGATGAAAACACAAGGGTTTCCCCTTAAGTGTCACGTTCATAAAATAATGAAGTTTATAGGAGAATTTGTAGAGTAATACATAGTTTTAAGGGTTGTATTACCACGATCACGAAGTTTATTGGGTGGTATCTATGAATATAAGTTTATGTATGTAGTTTTTAAGTATAATCTTGTAAGAATTTCTCCTTGAATGTAACTCCTTCAGGTCATGACGAGTAAACATGTTGTCATGTGACAAGACGAGACTTAAGAATCATAGAATAAAGATTATAGAGGAAAGTTTTTGATTCATGAATTTATGAAGTATATAGTTTTTGAGATAGTACTCGTTTAGTGCATATCACTAAGTAAGTACTTTGACATATCAAGGGAGATCTAAGCTCACTAATGTTTTAGAGAAGTCATGTATTCCTATAAGTGAATACTCATCCCAAGAATTCCCAGGAAAGCATACGGGTCCAACGGTTGATTTGGATTTATACGAAATGCTTTCCTTGACAGAATTTCCCAGAATACAGGTATCCACCCTTCCGGTCCACACAAGTTCTCACACATTATCTAGAACTTAAATATTCTTGACGAGAGTTTAGTGGTGGATTAGGCTTGAAGCCTAAGAACGTGTCCTCGATGTAGTAGCCTCTTGTAGTACGTAGGTAAGTAGAAACGTAGAATCTCCAAGCGTTCACGTATAAGATTTAAGAATAGAATGAGGAGAAAGTTCCTAGTAAGGGACATGAGATAACTCATGTTTGGGTCTCCTAAGTTATAGTATAGGTCATGTGTCTAATAACCTAATTCCCTATAACCAAGGCTCTGATACCAATCTGTCACACCCCAACCGACGGCGGATTATACGTCGGGGCGAACGCGGTTGTTCAATAGCACAAGGTTGACTATTAAAGTTTCAATATTTCATTAATAATAGATTCAAAGGTTCAATACAAGGAAATAACAAGTATACAACATTTATTTAATAAGTAGTCTAGGTCCAAAGCGTCCTATGTGATCACAAACAAGTCTCATGATGCAGAACCTGAAACATGTGAAAGAATCTGTCAACTACAAAATAGTTGGTGAGATACAAAGGTTTTGACACAGTTTAACAAATATTTGAGAAGAATTACAATTCACTATGATATATGCATTCTTTAATGTAAGTATGAGAAAACAAGTATCTTAAACATTGTGCACATTCAATCCTCAACCAAGTTTAGGCATAACCCGCAGGTTACCCTTATAAGTGTCAAGTTTAAAAGTTTGGTTTAGTAACAAACACCAAGGGCTCCCCCCGAAGGGTCAATCAATCAAGGTGGATTGGTCAAATGCAATAGATCTATCATTGTTACCATAGGCTTGATCAAAGTTAATGAATATGCTAGTTTTAAGTTTAATCTAAGCATACAAGTCTCAAGTTTAACATAAGAATAAGCATCTAGTCATAGTTTGTACAAGAATTGTATAAGTTTGAAGTTTGAACATGTTTCACCCCAAAAGAATGTAAATGAAAAAGGGGCTAAGTATACTCACTTGGATTGATGAATAGTATCCGACACGGATAAGTATTTGCAAGCTTTGGAGGGAGAATATCCTCATGATAAGCCTAAGTATGCAAGTTTGAAGATTTAAGTATGATCTAGAAGTCTATGGCAAGGGTCTAGGATTCAAGATTTGACTAGGGTTCCAAATGGGAAACGGTAATGATTGTGTTTATAAGGTTAAAAATAAAGGTTTTGAACGAATGACGCAAGACTTGGATATCCAAAATAAGTTTATAGTTTAGAATAATTATTTAAAGTTTTATAATTATTAATTACACATGTTAGGTAATAATAATCAAAATACAGTTTTCTAAGTATTTAGAAGTAGCGTGGTAATCATAGTTAAGTGGGACTAAACAGTTATTAAAGTTTAACAATAATTATTTAAAGAATGAATAATTATTAAGGATTAATAATAATTATTTGAAGGATATATAAAGATAATTATTATCTCAAAGGATAAATAATTATTTATAGGGATGATTATTTTATTTATAAATCATTAAGATTTATTAATGTACTTAAGTGTTAAATATTTATTATCTTGTAGTTTAAATAAGATAACATATATATTTTCAAGTTATAAGTTTTAAGGTTTATAAGTTTATTAAATAAATAGATAATTCCCTTTTCAAATTAGTATGAATGGTTTAAATTTTATGTTTATAAAATATAAATTTTATAGATATTCCCAAGTTTATAAGATTTATAAGTTCCCTAAATTAAATAAAGGACTAAAGATTTAAAAGAATTTCTTTAGTTTAGAAAACAAATAATAAATTAAGTTTATTTGAAGAAATAGTTCCTGTAAATTTATAAGTTTTATAAAAGTTTTTTAAAAATATTTCTATAGTTTTAAACATTTAAAACTAGATTATATATCATAAGTTTTAACAACATTTTAGTTAAATTAAATAGTTTCGGAATATTAAAGTGTAAATAAAATCGTTTTTAGGTTTATATAAGTGTAACAGATTTTATAAAAGTTACTAGAAATTTCTAAACCGCATTAAAAGGCTACAAAAAAATGAAAGGGGCAAAACCGGGTCCTCTAGACTCGAACTCGGGTCTGGGACCGGGTCACCAACACACAAACACACCCTAACCATCCCGCCTACGGGTCTCGGTGATGATAAACACGGAACAACAAATACTTAAACAGAATCCTAAGTCGCCCCCAATTTCATTATGAACCCTAGAATCAAATCCTGTAATTACACAACGAATTGCCCTCTGTTAATGGGATTAAACAGAGGGCTTTCGATCTATGGGTTGTAACGATCGAGATGAGTACAAGGATTACCTGAAACGGTTCTGAATTGAAGGAGAATGATATGGGTATCACGGTCGGCTGCCGTGAGCTTCCAATCGGCAATGCAGGCGACGAACGTTTGAATTGAGTGTTTAGGAAGATTGAGGGTGATGTTGTTGAGGTTTTTCGATCGATATTTATAGGCAATTCGAGCATTCAATGCGTGAACGGTTGGGGAGGTGGTGGTTGAACGGAAACGAGTTTGAATTCGAAATACGCGGGCTTAGCATTGAATTCGAGCATTGGAACTCGTCGGGCTTTGGTCGCACGCGTGAAAGGAACCCGAGGTTCATCGAATTTGGACGGGAAACGCGTTTTCGAGGAAAAGGCGAGTGAAACCGGTTTCAGCGGGTTTCGAACTCGCGATCGGTATCTGTTTCGGAGGTTTGGTTCCATGGCAGAACAGGTCCTTGGGGTTTCCAATTGTTTCATTTCATGTTAAAAGTTAAATTCTTAGTTTAAACAAGTTTCAGAAAATGACAGTTTTGGTCCCCGGATTTTTGTAAAATAATTATGTTTTATTTTTATAAAAGCTAAGTAAGTTTTATAAGTTTTTATTTCCCTTATTATTTTATGAAATAATTTCTAGGATTTGAAAGCTTAAATGTTTTTAGAAATAAGTTTATAAATTTTATATAATTATAAACTTATATATTTTTATAATTTTAATAACATCTTATTTAATAAAGATAAAAAAAATATAGACATACGTATATATATTTATATATACATATAAGAAAGTTTTCCTTAAAATAGAAAAAAAATACTATTTAAGGGAATAAGAATTAAGATTTGAAATAATACGGTAAGCGTTTAGGGAAAAAGTATATCGAAAAATCCGAGACATTACAGTCTCCCCTACTTTAGGAAATTTCGTCCCGAAATTAAAGTAGAAGATTTCTGTTTTTAAGTTTATGATACGTGCAAGGATAAGGAGAAAGATACTTTACATTCCCAAGTAACCCTGGGTTACGTTTAGAATCATGCTGGAATGACAGGAAATAGGTCAAGTTTCTAAGTTTTCAAAGTCTGGGGTTGCCAAAAGTTTCTCTTTCGAAACATATAGTTTCATTGAATTATAGGAAGATTCGTTTTCGGAGATGCATTCGAGAGAATATCCGCTGAATTTCTATTCAGGATTTCAAGTGAGATGCATCACTTAGGATGGATTCGATGATAGTGTAATGATTTGAGTTTGCAGACTATTACGTCTAAGGATTGCTACGGTACCTAAGTTCCGTGGCTACCTTTTACGATAAGTCTTAGATTATAGCACACGACAGAGTTTACTATGTCTTCCCATACGTTGATTTTCATACTTACGTGTGCACCCGCAAGCATTTAAATCGTCGCATAGTTCGCATAGTTCCTTCCGTTTGTGTGTGGATCAAGAAAGAGCATAAGAATTTGCTTACACACGACTAAAGTTTCCACATAAGAGTGATCATTAATTAACGAGTCTCTTAGAGCAAAACGTCACTCTATGATTAAAGAGAAAGAATGTGACAAGATTTAGAGTTTCAAAGTTTCCTCGTGATTGAATAAGAATACGTCAATCATCGAGTAGTTTAAAGTCTTTACACTTTCCCCGTGTCTGATCAAGAATACAACAAACCTTGAGTAGTTTAAAAGCCTTATACGTTCATCATGTTTGAACAAGCATACGTCAAACATGGAGTAGTTTAAAGTCTCATACGTTCATCATGTATTGAACAAGCATATGTCAAACATGGAGTAGTTTAAAGTCTCATACGTTCATCATGTTTGAACAAGCATACGTCAAACATGGAGTAGTTTAAAGTCTTTATGCGTTCATAGTGTTTGAACAAGAATACGTCAAACATAGAATTGTGTTTGAACAAGAATACGTCAAACGATAAGTTTTCAAGACTAAGAATCCAAGTATAAGTTTCAAGATTAAGAATCCAAGTATGAGTTTCAAGACTAAGAATCCAAGTATAAGTTTCAAGATTAAGAATCCAAGTATGAGTTTCAAGACTAAGAATCCAATTATAAGTTTCAAGATTTAGAATCCAAGTATAAGTTTCAAGATTTAGAATCCAAGTATAAGTTTCAAGACTAAGAATTCAAGAGTGAGTTTCAAGACTAAGAATCCAAGTATAAGTTTCAAGATTAAGAATCCAAGTATAAGTTTCAAGACTAAGAATCCAAGTATAAGTTTCAAGACTAAGAATCCAATTATAAGTTTCAAGATTAAGAATCCAAGTATAAGTTTCAAGACTAAGAATCCAAGTATAAGTTTCAAGATTTAGAATCCAAGTATAAGTTTCAAGACTAAGAATCCAAGTATAAGTTTCAAGATTTAGAATCCAAATATGAGTTTCAAGACTAAGAATCCAAGTATAAGTTTCAAGATTAAGAATCCAAGTATAAGTTTCAAGACTAAGAATCCAAGTATAAGTTTCAAGATTTAGAATCCAAGTATAAGTTTCAAGACTAAGAATCCAAGTATAAGTTTCAAGATTTAGAATCCAAGTATAAGTTTCAAGACTAAGAATCCAAGTATAAGTTTCAAGATTAGAATCCAAGTATGAGTTTCAAGACTAAGAATCCAAGTATAAGTTTCAAGATTTAGAATCCAAGTATGGGTTTCAAGACTAAGAATTCAAGTATAAGTAGGATAAATCACAAGTTGCAATATTAAGTTTTACATGATCCTTTATTGGACATGTTTAGTTTCAAGAATACGGGTTTGAGTATTTGTATAAGTTTTTGCATGACTTAAAAGTTTCGGACCTCATAGTTGCGTATACGAAGTTTAATGTTTTAGCAACGTGTATTTAAACTTTTTAGTTCCCGTTGTGATTTATAGTAAGTCTTTTACGTGACAAGAGTTGAATGAGGAAAGTCTCCAATCATAGGGTGACGGGAAAAGTTTCGATAAGGTTTATGATAGTGTGTTTACAAATGATTTATCTTGATTCATAACAGAAAGTATAGTTTTCTTTTGTAAAGAATGTAATTAAGATGTTCAAAAACGATGAGTTAGGCACCGATAAGTAGTACGAGTAAGATTTATAAAAATAGGTGTGATTGTCAAGCGAAAAGTTGGTCAAGTTTACAAGTGTTAAGTCTATACAAGAAGTAAGGGTCATGGTTGTTTAGGGTAATGATTCGTAAGTCGGGTTGTTTTTGAAAAAGTGCTTACGAATTAGAAGATTTGTACAAGATTTATTCCTCAGGTACACGTGTCACTTAGGATTTTTATAATTTAATGCAACGTTGTTGATTATTTCAAGTACTAACGGAAGTTGCTTTTGACGAAAGTGTTTGGGTAGGTGTGTTAAGTTTACAATGATGAAAGGAAAGTTAAACTAGTATTGAGTAATTGCGACACCTGCCTCGTTTCTTCAATAAATGATAAAGAATTACAAGTATTGAGCAGCAAATGATCGAGCTATGAGTGTTACAAGAGTAATTGCGAGTGTATTATATTGCTAAGTGCGTTGTTGTGTGTTTTCTAATCGACCAAGCTGCTGATTATAAACAGATATTATGCTAACTAACTATCCGAGAATCCTGTGATAGACTAATTCTTCAAATATGACCGTTTGGAGGCCAATCCACGCGTCTTCTACACGTTCTTCTCAACTTCTAGACCGATTCTTCAGGGATTAAATCGACTTCACGAGTTTTACCTGCGTGTTGGTCAAGATAAAGGAAAGATACAACGGTTAGATAATACAGAAATTAAGGATACTGAAACCTGTCAAGATACCGAAGTACGTCGAAGATCCAGGATCCCTAGCTATAAAATGACCCATAACAGTTGTCCACAAATTTTAACAGCTGTCAAACACTTATCGACATCTGTAAAAATTTCAAAATTCAAATGTTAAATGATGATAGGGTCCTGAAGAGATGTTTACGAATACCAATGTGATTTATCTGTTGCAATCTTTTGAATATATTCATTATTACTCCTTCTCTCTCATTCCCATCTTCTTCAATTTATAGCAGGTAAAATATCTTCTGAAAATCTTTGTTTTCTTTCTTCTAATCTTTCACCACTATGGGTAAGAAAATAACTAGATCGGCTTCCTCCATCATCGTCGAATCAATAGATGACTTTACTGATCAGGGGATCCTTGATCACTCTGATCTTGAACTCTGTTCTTTCACTGATTCGGAGATCAAACTCTTGAAATCAAACAATATTTTTCCTCAAAAAACCGTTTTTAGGCCCTTCGATTCTAGAACAAAAGCGGATTTGATTTCTAAAACATGGGTTTGCTTTCATAGCTATCCTTTTTCTTTGGGTCTGTCATATCCTTTTCCTCCACTCATCACCGAGTTTTTCGAACTTACTAGTATTTGCTATTCCCAAATCATGCCAATGGTTTGGAGAATCCTGGCTACTCTTGAAAGGCTGAATCGTTCTCATTCTCTGACCATTGGCGTCCCTGAGCTAGCCTCTGTCTATAACTTGAGAACGCATGGTTCTTCTCGATTCGTTCTTCAGCTCAAGTCTGGGCAAACTCATTTGATTCCGAAAGCCACCCAAAACGATTCTGACTGGAAGGGGAAGTTCTTCTTTGTAAGGAGAGATTCGATCCCCGATGGGGAAGATTTGCAACTTGAATGGGTTGAAAAAGGTAGGAAATAGTTAGGATCCCTACACTTTCATATTATTTTTCACATGTTGATAGTGATTTCTGTTTTTCCCTTATGAAGCTCCGAAGTTTACTGAATTGATTCCTGCAAGAAGTGATACAGATAAAAGAATTCAAGCTTTATTGGAAATACCTGTGGGAGAGAGATCTTTTCGCCTCGAGTCCACCGTTAGTCAAGCAAGCTTTGAAACCCAGTATTCTGAATCCGAGATGTCTTCAGGTAAGGAATAATCAAAGCTTTTATTAACATATGCCATGATTCTGAACTGCCTTATTCTTCTGTAAGAATCCCTAAGTCAAGCTCTCAAATTTCCTTGTCTGATCTCGATAGCTTCTTGTCTGGCGCTGTCATTGTCAAGAAGGAGGGTCCCACACCAACTACTAAGTCCCGGGTTCCCCTACTCTGGTCTAAAGCTTCGAGGAGTAAGAAGTGGAAAACGACTGACATAGTGGACCTGGATATCTTTGAGGGCATGGATTCCAGTGAGACTGCCAAGAAGCTTCATTCCTTGTTAAATCTGGTAAGCGCTTTCTGGTATCCCTATTTCAATTTCGGGATCCCGAAAGTCTTAATTTATCCAAATCTTGCAGGGTCTTGAGAAACTGAACGCCAACTTGGTTACGGCAGAGAAGAACGCTGAAGAAGCTCTAGAGAAGGTTGAGGATCTGAAGAAAATTGCTGCCAACAAGTCTAAGTACTTGGAGAAAGAGATCCAAATCTTGAAGGAAAAGCTGCAGGAGGATTTGGCTCAGTCCGAGCAGAAGTTGCAGGAGACTGTGGATAATGCCAAGAGGTCTGCGCCCATGGCTATTCTTCAATCCAGGATCTAGATGGCTGAGCAAGCTGCTACTGAAGGTTTTGATCCTACAGCCTGGTATCTTCAGGGATGACGCTCTTCTCTAGCTAAACTCGGCAGGGAAGCTGTGGAAACTAGCAAGATTGCCTAGGATCCAGATGGCTGAGCAAGCTGCTACTGAAGGTTTTGATCCTACAACCTTTGTTGAGTACGAATTTGGACATATAGACATACCGAATTATATCACGGAGTCCGAAATACAGCAACCTTTGGTTGTCCCCTGTGTACAGTCATTGAATACGTCGTAGGCTTAGTAAATACACTTCAGGATCCTCATTAGTCTTCAACTCGTTTAAGGATCCTGAGTCAGCATATTGATGCCAAGTTTTTGAGTTAACAAGTAAGTGTTACATATTTAAAATCGTGGGCCAAGCCAGAAAATGTGGGATAAGCCAATAACATGGGCTAAGCCAAATAACTAAGCTAATATCGTGGGCAAGGCCAATTCTAAGTTAGCATGAAAATGCTAAAAACCTTAGCTTTAACACGTAAGTGTTAAATGATCGGGAGAAACTTGAGTAATAACACGTCTGTTATATTCGTAGCACCCAATATATAGCCAATAGTGATGAAATTATCAGCCACTGTTACATGGACTGGTCACACCACCTTGAACTATAATTGGATATCGTGCGCTCCTAGCGGGTTTTATTAACCCAATACTTAGAAAGGCAAAAGCCGTTTAAACCTTCGAGGTATTTAAGGATACCCAAACTTAGGAGAGACGGCCAATCTCTTTCTTCTATCGGGATCCCTGGAGATACTTCCTGCAAAACAGGAAATCTTGGCTAACACCCCTCCGACGCTCAAGTCAGTACTTTGATCAAGAGTAATTAATACGAAAAATAGTCAAGGATAGAAGACATACCGGTTTTAGTTAGAATTTAAGTTCTAACTTACATAAAGTAGGTTTTGAGATGGATAGCGTTCCAGGATCTTGGCAGGATATCTCCTTCCATAGTAGCCAACCAATAAGCTCCCTTGCCTGCTTCTGAATTAATCAAGTATGGGCCTTCCCATTTTAGTGCAAGCTTTCCATCATTGGGATTGGTAGTATTTTGGAAAGCCTTTCTTAATACGAGATCACTTGCTTGGAATCTTCTAACCTTATGTTTTTGTTATATGATTTTGCTATTCTTTGCTGATAAGCTGCAATGCGAACTTTGGCAAGATCCCTGAGCTCATCCATAGTGACGACATCCTGAGCAAGAGCTTCATCGTTGGTCTCTAAAGATTGGAGATTGGTTCTGGAAGTAGGGATAACAATCTCTGTCGGGATCATGGCTTCTGATCTAAATACCAAAGAGAATGGAGTTTGCCCCGTCTCGTTCTTCGTGGTTGTCATATCTGCCCAAAGTACAAACGGTAGCTCTTCAGCCCATCTTCCTTTCTTTGCTCCTAATCTCTTCTTGAGGTTGTTAATGATGATCTGGTTGCTAGATTCTGCTTGCCCGTTGGCTTGAGGATATACTGGGGTAGAAGTTATCATTTTGATTCCCTAAATGGCACAGAAGTCAGTTGTTCTCTTGCCAGTGAACTGAGATCCATTATCATAAATTTTCTCTGCCGGGATCCCAAATCTCGTCGGGATATTGCGCTTGATGAAGGAGATGACTTCTTTCTCTTTGACTTGGACAAATGCTTCAGCTTCGATCCATTTAGAGAAGTAGTCCGTCATTGCTAGCATGAAGACCTTTCTTCCTGGTGCTTTGGGAAGTTTGCCAATGATATCCATTCCCCACTTCATAAATGGCCATGGAGAGATGATTGGGTATAAAGGTTTGGCCGGTTGATGGAGTATGTTGTTGTGTCTCTGGCAAGCGTCACATTTTTTAGAGTAAGTTACAACATCTTTCCTCATGGTAGGCCAGTAATATCCTGTCCTCAGGATCCTTGAGAATAACGCTCTGCCACCGGTGTGATTACCACAATCTCCTTCGTGTAGATCTTTCAGGACTTCACGTGCTTCATGATCCTCCAAGCATCTTAAGTATGGTCCTGCAATTAACTTTCTATACAAAACATTCTCAAAAATTATAAAGCAAGACATTCTCATGCGAAAAGCCTTGTGGTTCTTTTCACCGCTTGGGATTTCACCATCCTGCAAGTATTTATTAATAGGTAAAATCCAGGATCCTGGAATAGGTTCGAGATCCCGAATGTCTTCTTCTTCGGTGTTGGATACTTCATTTACCTTTTCGATTGTTGGGCTCAGAATGTGTATGATAAGTATTCTGGTACCTTCTGGTATTCTAAGAGCTGAAGCAAGGTTTGCTAAGGCATCAGCCTCAGTGTTATCTTCTCTAGGCACCTGTGTAATGTTAAAAGATTCAAATTCCATGGATAATTTCTTAACTATTGTGGATATTTGGCTAACTTCTCACCTTTTACTGCATATGAACCATTGAAATGATTAGCAATTAACAATGAGTCTACATATACATGAAGATACCTGATCTTGATATCCCTGGCTAATTGTAATCCTGCTATCAGCGCCTCATACTCTGCTTCATTATTCGTAGCTTGAAATTCACAGCTTATGGATTAGGGTAATATGTCCCCTTGTGGCGATTTTAGTATGATTCCCAGACCTGTTCCTCTTACATTCGATGCACCATCAGTGAATAAGGTCCATTCGTCCTTCGATTCTTCTAGTTGTTGGACTTCTAGATCTGCCTCTTGTTGAATATCACTGTTGAAATCAGCCACAAAGTCTGCTAGTGCTTGAGACTTTATTGTTGTTCTAGGTTCATATATGAGGTCATAGGCGCTTAGCTTGACTGGCCATTTAGCCATCCTTCCTCACATCTCTGGTTTTCTTAAGACACACTTAATAGGATAATTAGTTTTAACATGAATAGCATGAGTTTCAAAATAATGTCTAAGTTTAGTTGATGCCATTATTAAAGCTAAAATTAACTTTTCTAAATGAGAGTACCTGGTTTTCGCTGGTAGCGGACTTTTACTTACATAGTATACCGGATGATGTTGCCCCTCGTGATCCCTGACTAGCACAGCACTTACGGAGCTTTGGGATATTGCCAAATATAGGGATAATGGTTCGTCGTCTTCTGGTTTCATTAATAGAGGAGCTGATGACAAGTATTCTTTCAGTTATTGGAGTGCTCGTTCATGCTTCTCTTCCCATTCAAATATTTTGTTCTTCCTCAGGATGTCGTAGAACTCTTTGCACCTTTCTGAGGATCTTGATATGAACCTGTTGAGTGCCGCTACCCTGCCGGTTAGTCTCTGGACATCCTTGGTGTTTGCTGGGGATTTTAGATTGATGATTGCTTTGATTTATTCTGGACTGGCTTCTATCCCTCGCTTGGTTACCATGTAGCCCAGGAACTTTCCTACCCCCACTCCGAAGTAGCATTTGGAAGGATTCAACTTCATGTTGTATTGGTCCAGGATATCGAATGCTTCTTTAAGGTCCCTAAGATGATCCTCAGCTTTCTTTGATTTTACCACCATGTCGTCTATGTAGACCTCCATAGTGTCCCCAATCTTGTCTTTGAACATCATGTTCACCAGCCATTGATGTGTAGCACCTGCATTCTTCAAACCAAAAGGCATAGCAATTTAACAATAGATACCTGTAGGAGTCATGAACGCGGTGTCTTCCTGATCCGATGGTTCCATTTGGATTTGTTGAAATCCCGAAGAGGCATCCATAAAGGTCAGGATCTCGTGGCCATTTGTAGCGTCCACCATTGAGTCTATGTGCGGTAACGGGAAGGGATCTTTAGGACACGTCTTGTTGAGGTCCGTGTAGTCTACACAAACTCTCCACTTCCCGTTTTTCTTCTGGACCACCACAACATTGGCTAGCCATTTTGGGAATTTTACTTCCCTAATCATTCCAGATTTGAGAAGTCTTTCCACCTCTTCTTGGATGATCAAGTTTCTTTCAGGAGCAAACTTCCTTCGCTTTTGATGTATTGGCCTGAAACTTTTGTCAATTTCAAGTCTATGGGTTATGATATTTTTGGATATACCTGTCATGACCTCGTTCTTTCATGCGAAGGTTGCTTTTTTTCCCTTGAGGAAGTTCATGATATCTTTTTCAATATCTTCAGGGATATTGCTCCCTACAAGGGTCTTTACATCTGGATTTTCATCTTCCAGGGATACCTCTTTAACATCCTGTTCTTTAGCTTCTAGAACATCTCTGGCCTGCTTTATTAATTGCTATGCTTGCCTGGTTTTGACGGAGGCTTTCATCGAAGAAGTGTAGCAATCCTTAGCCTCTTGCTGATCACTGTTAATCTTCACTACTCCCCAAAGGGTTAGCAATTTGACACACTGATGGTATGTTGAGGGCACCGCCTTCATATCGTGTATCCATGGCCTTCCTAAAATGATATTATAGCAAGACAGAGAATCTATTACACAAAATTTTTTAATAGAATTTACCCCTTCAATGTATATCGGTAGTTTTATCTCTCCGACTGTGCTTTTGACTTCTCCGCTGAATCCTACCAGCATCGAGGATTTTGAAATAATTTCAGAATCCGGGATTCCAATTCTCTTCAAGACTTCATGCTGAATTATGTTCACCGAGCTCCCTCCGTCAATTAGTATCCTCCGTATGAAGTGGTTTGTAACGTACAGAGTGATTACTAGACCATCATGATGAGGATCTTGTATGTTATTTATGTCTTCTTCGTCGAAACAGATCACCTTTTCTTCAGTTAAGCTGGAGGTCCTGACAGATTTGTCCCCATTCTCTGTCTTCGCTTCTTTGGCATTTCTTTTTGCTGCAGAGTAAGAAGTACCACAAATATCAGATCCACCAGATATAAAACCTATTACCTTGGCATCCGCCGGCGGGTATTTTGCTCTCTGCGGGATCCTGTCATGATCCTTTCCTTTGCAGAGAAATTCTTTGAGATATCCCTTGCTCAGGAGATAGCTTATTTCCTTCTGTAAAGCAATACAATCCTCAGTTATATAGCCAAAGTCTTCGTGGAATGCACACCACTTGGACTTATCTTTTCCTCCTGAGTTCCTCTCAAACTTGCGAGGCCACCTGGCTTTTTCTCCAAGATCCTGCATAGCAAATAGAAAACCAGTTGTATCAAGAGAAAAACAGTATTCAGACAACTTGGGATATTCTTCTTCGTCCTCGTCATCTTATACGATGTTGACCCTGTGATTGTCCGATTTAGAATACGGCTTGGATCTGTACGACCTGAAAGTTGCAGGTTCAGTTTTCCGGTTAGGTTGAGTGTAGCTTGTCGGAGCATTCACTCTCTGCTGGATCTTTTTATCATCTTCCAGCCTAATAAACCTCAATGCCCGGTTCCTGACTTCATCAAGGTTCCTGCAAGGATTCATAACAAGGTCTTCGTAAAATTGAGAATCCTTCTATAGTCCCATCTTGAAGGCCTGGACTGCAGTAGCAACGTCAAGGTTCGGGATATCCAGGGATTCCCGCCCAAATTTGCTGACATAGTCTCGGAGGGATTCTCCGGGATTTTGAATTATCCTGTATAAGTCACTTGTTAATCTTTCAAAAGTTCTATTGTAAGAGAATTTATTGTTAAACATGTTAATTAAATGAGCAAATGAAGTAATAGAATATGGAGGAACATTAAGCAGCCATTTTAAGGTTGATCCTGTTAAGGTAGAGCCGAAGCCTTTGCATAAGCAGGCTTCCTTTAGGTCCAAGGGAATGGGTTTTATCTCCATCCTTTCCCTGTACTGCGTGACGTGCTCCTCGGGATCTATAGTTCCATCGTACAACTTCATGTTAGGAGTCTGGAAGCGAATGGGGATCTCAGCATCACATAATGGTGGAGCGAATATTGAGATCCTGTGACTGGTAGAGGACATCTCTGGTATAGGTTGGACCACACCTGGTACACTGGAGATCATCTCTCTCAACCTCTTTAACTCCTTGGCCATGGACGAGGTGATTCCTGTTTCCTGCACAAATTCGTTAGCATTTGAAAATTGATTGAATGTGTTACCGTTCTCAGGATTTCGGAGCGATGATCCCGGAGTAATTGCAAGATCCTGATTTGTCGTAACTCTGACAGCCGGAGTAGGGCCAACTGCAGTAATCCCTGTTTGCATGGGAAGGAAATCTCCCTTGTGGATTTATGAGGATCCTGAATAATTGAAATCCAAGATCCTTGGTTACAGCGGGGTCGTCACTTCCACTGGTTTCTTCGATTCCTTAACTTTCTCAATCTCCTGAAACAGCGCTTGGTTAGTCTTTCTCTGTTGTTCCATTTGTTGTTTCATATCCGAGAACAGATCGAGGATATCATTGTTTGATACGATCACAGGTCCACCAGCAGGTATTCCGGATCCCGAAAGACCCGCAGGAGTAGTTTTCTTTGGCTGATTAATACTTTTTTGAAATGGAGGAGGAGGAATAGGGTTGACCAAGCCAAAGCTCGAAGACGGAGCAGAAATAGAAATATTTTTGGATTGGGACGACATATTTGAAAATAGCTTTGAAAGATAGTGATCGAAAACAAACTTTAGTAAAGATTTGAAGATGAAAAGCACCACTTGCCCCACGGTGGGCGCCAAATTGTTTTGGGTAAAAATTAACAAGACTAACTTTGTAACCAAACTTAGTTTGTGAGGTAGTGTGCTTGTAAAATCAATATAAAAACATAAAGAGTGACACGGTTGTTTACGAGGAAAGACCTTGATCGTTCAGGATCTCCGGCATAAAACCTCGGGAGGTGACAATCGACACCTGCCTCGTTTCTTCAATAAATGATAAAGAATTACAAGTATTGTGCAGCAAATGATCGAGCTATGAGTGTTACAAGAGTAATTGCGAGTGTATTCTATTGCTAAGTGCGTTGTTGTGTGTTTTCTAATCAACCAAGATGCTGATTATATACAAAAATTATGCTAACTAACTATCCGAGAATCCTGGGATAGACTAATTCTTCAAATATGACCGTTTGGAGGCCAATCCACGCGTCTTTTACACGTTCTTCTCAACTTCTAGACCGATTCTTCAGGGATTAAATCGACTTCACGTGTTTTACTTGCGCGTTGGTCAAGATAAAGGAAAGATACAACGGTTAGATAATACATAAATTAAGGATACCGAAACTTGTCAGGATACCAAAGTACGTCGAAGATCCAGGATCCCTAGCTGTAAAATGACCCATAACAGGAGCTAAATGGGGCGTCTTCAAAGTTGGCAGCCTATCATTGACAAATTTCATCAGAGACTTTCTAAATGGCGTGTCAATATGCTAT
This sequence comes from Smallanthus sonchifolius, assembly GCA_023525975.1. Taxonomy (NCBI): domain Eukaryota; kingdom Viridiplantae; phylum Streptophyta; class Magnoliopsida; order Asterales; family Asteraceae; genus Smallanthus; species Smallanthus sonchifolius. Next base: position 81,571,260 of record CM042032.1, on the reverse strand, counting down.
CGGTTGGTGGAAGGTACACTATTTTGAAATCTGTTTTGGGGACGTTGGGTATTTATTATTTCTCATTATTTCTTTTGCCGAATGCGGTTTCTAATTTATTGGAAGCAATTCGGTCAAAGTTTTTTTTGGGCATGTCTAATGGAGTTAGAAAACTCTCATGGGTTAAATGGACTTTGATTCTTGCTCATAAACAAAAAGGCGATTTGGGTGTTGGTAGTTTATGGAGCTTTAATCTTGCTCTGTTACAAAAGTGGAGATGGAGATTTGTTTCTAGAAAACAAGATTTTTGGGTAAAATTAATCAAAGCCATTTATGGGGATAAAGTTGGGGTCTTTGATGGTAGTGTGAGTGGTTCTTCTAATGGAGTATGGAATCGTATTATAAAGTCTAGTAAGATGCTTAATGATAAAGGCATTATTTCGTGGTCTACCTTAAAGAAAAGAGTGGGGAACGGGGAGGACACGTTTTTTTGGACGGACATATGGTTGGGTGATGATCCGTCATGTGTTAGATTTCCTAGATTATTTCGTCTGGAATCTAATATAGTGTGTTCTATTGAGCCCATCGAAATGAAGCCGGTTGGATTTGGTCATGGGGGCGCAATATTAGAGGTGGGGCTGAAATGGAGCAATTAATCTTCTCCTAGCCATGAATGAAGTTCATCTCGGTAATGATTGTGATAAGTGGATATCGGATTTTGAGGTGGATGATTCGTATTGCGTGAAAGGTATTCGAAAGCTTATTGATAGTATGACTTTACCGGATGGGTTGACAGTTGCTAGGTGGAATCGATTTATCCCAATTAAGGTTAATATTCTGGGTTGGAGTATTCTTTTGGATCGTCTCCCAAGTAGGTCTAATTTGGTTGATCGGGGATCGATATTCCTAGTGTTCTTTGTCCCATTTGCTATGTAGAGGTGGAGACGCTTGATGACTTGCTTGGTAGTTGTAATGTTGCTAAAAGTACTTGGAAATCTATTTCCAAATGGTTAGAAACTTCGTTTCCATCTCCTTATAATCCTACGGAGGTAATTTCATGGGTGGATACTTTATCGTTTACTAAGTAGAAGAAAGATGGCATTATTCTTACGACTTGGTGGGTTATTTGGAAATTTCAAAATGATTTGGTATTTGCTCATGATGATCGAAGTAACGGAAGCATTTTTGATTTTATTATTAATTATTCCTATTTGTGGTTGGTTTGTTAATAGTAATAGAAATTTGAACATTAGTTGGGTGGGTTGATTGCAAAACCCACTTCTTTTTGTGTAATGTTTTTTTTTGTTTTGTTGCTAGCGGCTTGCTAGTTGGTTATAAAATTTGGTTGTTAAAAAAAAGAGTAAGTAATTGTTGAAATATTATAATAATGATTAAAACATGTAACAAACATAAAAAAATCTTGAATTTTATATGGAACTATAATAATAATCATTGAATTAAGAAAAAAAAGTCAAAGTGTATTTTTTTTTAGGTTCTATCGATTTTACTAAGTAAATGAATATAATAATAAAAAAAGCAGTGATACCTCAGATTAGTTGAAATTAAGGTTTACGCAGAATACGAGACAAAAACAACGATTTAAAGTCATATAAGGGTTGAAAAAACCCTAAAATTGTGAAAATCATAACAAATAGACATATCAGGTTAAAGAATAGCGATAAAGGGGAATGAGAAACGATAAGAGATAGATATAACAAACCTGATGCGATCGAAGGAAGAGATAGCCACCTATTGAATAGGTACTCAACGAACAACGAACGGCGACGAAACAACTACAAACAGAAACACGATTTAGGGCAATGAAAAACATAACTAATCGACCTCAAATGTTAACTGTTAGTGATTTAGGGCAATGAAAATCGAATACGATTTGATATGACATACCTAATGGAATAGAAGGAAGATCAAGCCGGCGTATGAAGATGAAGCTGTCGATCAAAGTGAGGAGGAGAACGTAGAAGCGGCTGTTTAGAATTTAGGGTTATGAATGAACAAAAGGATCGGGTAATTTCCGTTTAGTTAGATCCCATAATTGGGTAATGGGTCGGGTTTTGACCCGCGCTTTTTTTAAACGAGTTATGGGAGGAAAACTTGTGTAAGAGTGAAGGATGTGTTGACAACTGGCAAGAATTGAAATCAATTATTAGGTTAAGGATTACGCAAACGTTAATAGTAACCCATCCAATCATTTTTTGCCACGTGTACTACATTGTTTATACTTTCCATGTGAAGAAGATTCACAAAAGGAGACCAACCCAGCTGGTTAGCGCGTGTATACCATAAGGGGCAGGTCAGGGTTCCAGCCTCGCCTTCCTCTTTTCTTTCGGATTTTGTATGTTTTTTTATGTTTGCTTTTATATTATTATTATTATTTTAAATATTTTATAGTTATTATTATTAAATTAATTATTGTTACAATAATAATAATATTACTACTATTACTATTACTTGTGATGTTTTTTTTATTTTGGCTTTAATATTATTAATTTTATTATTTTTTAATAATATTGTCGTCGTTATAAATAATTGGATTATTTGATTTTAATAATCTCACATTTTATCAATTGGCCAATAATAATCTCAACTGAGAATATTTTTACCACCAGTCCCTACTTTCAAACTATTTTCTTACATTGGACCCTCCGTTAAAATAACTTAACGCCGCTAGATTTTATATGACGTGGACATCTGCAAACCGCCGGAAAGTCGATACAAGCTAGCAGTGGTCTCGTGGTGGGTTTTGAAATTGGCTCTGGTGGTGTTTAACTGGTCTCGTTAAACACCATCGTTGTCTCTGTTTGGACTTGCCTGACAAACGAGACCAGTTAAACACTACCAGAGCCAATTTCAAAACTTATCACGAGACCACTGCTAGCTTGACTCGACTTTCCGGCGGTTTGCAGATGTCCACATCATATAAAATCTAATGGCGTTAAGTTTCTTTAACGGGGGGTCCAATGTAAGAAAATAGTTTGAAAGTATATTCTCAGTTAGGATTATTATTAGCCAATTGGTAAAAGGTGGGATTATTAAATCCAATAATCCTAAATAATTTAAAAATTATATAACTAATTGAAAAACAAAATACAAACATATTTTATCTTTTGGTATGTATTTACAATTTTAATAAAATATGGATTTTAAATACATAAAATATGAAGCCTGAAATAGTAAACGAAGCAGTAAATGAGATTTTGAATGTAAAAATAGAAAGAAAATATTGAAATCCGGTCCGACCATCCGGTTAAAATAGAGATGATTCAAATACACTCAATTAGGCTAGTTCTTTTGCCAGCTTCCTATCCAACCGGTCCATTACGATTTTGAACACAATGCCTCCATGCAAATATTTGACCACATAGCTAGTTAAGTTTCATCTTCAATTCTTAGTAGGGGTGTTTAGTGAAGAAACCTAAGAAAAAAAAATTAGTCCTATCACAATCACAATGTTTGATGTCTGGATGTCTATCAATTTAAGGAAAAAAACATTATTAAGATTAAAGAAAAAGCTATAATTATTGCAAAAGAACAGTAACAATAAAATTATTGCAAAAACTTATTTATCTAATTAAAATTTCCTATAACACATAAAATTACATATAAATTTAAAAACAACATCTCGCAAATTCAGAGAAATAACAAACCCTAAAATTATTATAACAGTAAAATTAAAAACATCTTATAACAATAACACAAAAATAATAAAATCATACCATTTGATGACATGTTACGCGCTGAAAGCATATTTCATTTGCAATGTGAGTTTATAGCCCCTCTTTTACTTTTCTACTTTGGGTAGAAAACATGCTCATATATCAAAACTGAAATCAAGTTCTAGAGTCTAAACTATACTTTTGCAATCAATAACAAAATTTATAATTCTATTAAGACTAAACTGGTTTATACATGCTGATATACTATGTCACTTTTTATTACAAAGTCTCTCTTATTTTCTAATACCTACACAATCATTACCTTCGGGGAAGCCACGGGAGTAAGCAAATAGATCTATTGGCCTGACTAGCCCATCCGGTCCTCGGGTTGATGCATGTCAATCAATTCTGAGCGTCCTTCAAGTTGTGGATTCTGATCAACTTGGAAGGAGCTGGGTGTTCAGAAACTGTAAACTAGACATTCACACTTAGTCTAACACTCTGAAAATGTGTTGGACGGGAAAGCTATCGATCATTAGGGTTGGTTGTGAACTCATGTATAAAAGTTTATTTACTTGGAATTGTGAAACTTGTTTATGACTTGCATCTTGTGGGGTTTATAGCCAAATGGTCTCTCTCACCCACCATACTAGTATTTTGGGATGAGTTCTCATGTTAGGACTGTAACAGTGATATCAGAGCCAAACTAGGAGTGGTGGCCCACGGAGTGGTAGTCTGGAGGAAACCAGCCGTGACCAACGAGGATGTTGGCTCCACTACCAAAAAATTGAAAATTTTACGACAACAGATTTCGTGGTAAATTTGTCAGAATTGGCCTTTAGCGACAAATTTCCGACAAAAAGTGTTTATTGGAAAAACCCCGTAGGAAATGTTTTTTCCGACAAAATCCTGACTAATTTTCCGACGAATTAGCTACAAAAGCCTTTATTTGGTAATTTCCGACGATTAAATTAAATAAATAAGTTAACTCATTTAATAAATTTGTTTGAAAATTGTAAGAAAATTTATGCTTACTTTTTTATTTTTGTTTTGTCGGAAATTTGTCACTAACTTGTGGAAAATTTCTTTTGTTGATAACTTGTTGGAAACCTTTGTAGAAAATATACATGTTTTCAAAACAATTACAAAATAAAGAATCAGCCCCACATGAGGGGTTTTATACGTTCAATCTCTTTAGGTAATCGCAAAAAACGAATTCCCACCCCCAAAATCAATATCTTTCGTCCCCATAATCAACAGCAAACATAGTAATCGTAGTTTCGTCCTCAAAATCAATCGCAAGTATTGCTTGAAGAACTCTGGTTTGTTCGTGGCCCTATGGACGATTTCGATCCACATGAGTTTTACGGTAAGTTCGTTCGTCGCCATTACAGTCGCTATCACCATTTCGTTATCGAATGTAATCGCCCCTACTGTTTGATTTGGTGTTTTGGTCCTATTCTGCATTGTTCTTGATTTTGTGATTATGCGCTATTATTTGGGCAAAATTATGCAACTATGAAGAATCGTTCACTGATCTTGGTGTTGATATTACCAACTGATATTGTAGTCTTTTGTTGTTGGATTTTTTTTGCTAATTTAATCTGATGATATAGATTATTACTGATGTTATTAGATGTCATGTTGCCGTTGTTGTTTTCATCATGTTCAGGAGGTTGTATTTTAGCTATGTGGGGAGTTATTATTGAATTTTGTTGAAACTGATTTAAGGGTCCATAGTCTTTCTTATGGCTAGTTGACTGGCATGCCATGTAAGCATGCAATGGCGGTCAACTAGAACATGGGCAGTCCATGGTATCGAGATTGGCATTCCTGAAAGTTAGGTCTCTCATGTTTATTGGTTGGACACTTGAAAGAATGTATATAAGCATACAGTTGATCCTATAAAGGGTAGAGATATGTGGTCTCCATATTGCTTGCTAAAGAGATTGAACGCACAAAACCCTTCACGTGGGGCTGGTTCTTTATTTTGTAATTGTTTTGACTAAAATACCCTCAAGTGGGGAAGGTTTAACCAAAAATTTTAACGTTGTTAACTAGGTGTAGTCAAATGGACTTAAATGACAATTTTTATGAAACTTTTGGATTCAAATGGTAAGATTTAAACCTTTGGATTCAAATGACAATTTCTAGCAAACCACAGGGATGAAAAAATCACTTACTCTAAAAAATATTCAAGAACAACTCGTTACGGCTTAAATTAGTCAAAATAAGAATATGTAAAGTCACCAAACATGTCACTTAATCAAATTTTGATCAATTTAATGAGTAACAAGTTATTACCTTACTCTAGATACTTTTTACAAATACATACATTCTGAACAAGGATAGGTACTTTAATATAGTAAAATTAGGTTGAGAAATTTTTCATCTTCTTTTACTTGTTTATATACTTTAATCAAATTTTGATCAATTTAATGAGCAAAGTTATTACCTTACTTTAAATACTTTTTTACAAATACATACATTTCTGAACAAGGATAGGTACTTTAATATAGTAAAATTAGGTTGAAAAATTTTTCATGTTTTTTTACTTGTTTATATACTTTAATCAAATTTTGATCAATTTAATGAGCAAAGTTATTACCTTACTTTAAATACTTTTTAAAAATACATACATTTCTGAACAAGGATATAGGTACTTTAATATAGTAAAATTTGGTTAAGAAATTTTTCATGTTCTTTTACTTGTTTATATAGTTTAATCCAATTTTGATCAATTTAATGAGCAACGAGTTACCTTACTTTAAATATTTTTTACAAATACATACATTCTGAACAAGGATGGATACTTTAATATAGTAAAATTAGGTTGAGAAATTTTTATGTTCTTTTACTTGTTTATATCTATACTACATAATAAATAAAGGTTTTGATGTGACACTTGTCACTCTCTTGTGCATCCTTAACCTTTTTTTCCCGTCTCTCTCTCCTATTAATTATACAAATTTCTTTAATTGTTTTTAGAATTTTTTGTTTGCGCATCTCTTCTATTAAATAATAATGATTTCTATAATTCTTTTTATAAAACGTTTTTCATAGATATAATATGTAAATCTTTATTACTAAGTATACATAACACTGCATTTAATCAACCCGTATAATACATCGGGTTTCTAAAGTTTAATATAAATTAACATTTATCAGTTACATAAAAAAGTTAATACTCAGCTAAAAATATTTTTTTTTAAATTAACATAACAGAATTTATAACTGGCACGTAATATTTTATTCAAATTGTGTAATACACGGGTTTTTAAAGACATATTTTTTTTTATTACCAAGTATATAACATTATATTTATTCTACCCGTGTAATACACGGGATTCTAACCTAGTACTTTAATATGTCAAAATTATGTCAAGTAACTTTTTAGAAAAAGTAAGAAAATATTTTGGTTTTTTATGATATTAACCCATTAAACGTGCTTAAGGGCTAAGGCATTGATTGACATCAAGGGATCAACGTCATATGAACGTTTAAGCATATATCATAATTGATAACTCTTGAAGGATTCCTAAAACCCGAAAATCAAAGACTGTTAAAAACAATCAGAAACATTAACAATAAAGTCGAATCGAACACTACTTATGCACGCCCATTAAAGGGAAAAAAATCGACGTGTTCAGAAGCACACTAGTTAACCAAATTTCCCGCTCGATCGCGAGATGCATTGATGTTTCTCATCTTACAAGTTTCTGCCTTCTTACAAGCTCGAGGCGTGAAGAAAGCTCAGCACATTTTCTTTTGGTGTCTGCAACTTCCTTCTCTAAATCATCCACCTGATTGAGATCGAAAAATTTCAACACGTTGTCAAACAGAGTCAAAAAAATTTAGCTAAAAGTGGAACGGGTCAAGTGGCTTAATGGGTTGAAAGTTGCCCAAACATGCATACCACCTCCTATATTGTTTTATTCAGAGATTCACATTATTATTGTAACTATATTGTTTCGTAATCAAAATTAACATATTATTTATTTAAAAAAAATTCAACCATAGCTTTTGCGCTCTTAGAGCTATGGTTAACAACCAACTTTTCATAACACCTGGTTGTTAAGAAATTGTCAATGACTAATCATCCAATAAAGATCAACTTTAAGTAGATGATGGTTAATAAACCAATGTTCGAAGCTGGTGATTATGCTTAAATTATTTTTTATTTTAAGAGTTGGTTGTTAACCATAGCCTAAGGTTACAGTTAGCATTTCCCTTGATTATTTATTTATTGAATATATATATTGGGTTAGGATCTTTTGAGAACTCATAAATACTTGAGAACTCGTAAGAACTCGTCAAAAAACCAATTAAAATCGTTTTTTTTTTTGTTTTCACTACCTTTATTATTAAAATACAACATAAAAATGATTTATCTCTCCAATTAATTCATCTCTTCTCTCTAAATTATTCTTAAAATATTTTATTCACGTGTGTAAATGGTAAACACTTACACATGTGTAGATTTTTTTAATATATGAATGAATGTAAATTTACTTACACAAAATTTATTTTTTTTATGTTGTATTCTAATAATAAAGGTAGTAAAAACAAAAAATGGTTTTGATTGGTTATTTGACGAGTTCTCAAAATATTTAGTTCTTAAATGATCCATTCCCTATATTATATGTATATATATGCACACACACACATCTTGCAACACAAACCCATTTGACCCATTACCCAACTTCCCAACCCACGCATCTTGCAACCTCTAGCATTGTTAAGCATTCATAAAACTTGGACCTACCTTAGTTTTCAACTCCGTCTCCCTTTGCAAATACTGCTCACACCTGCAAATACATAATCATCATGATAAATGGTTAAACCAGATATGACTAATTATTTGAAATCTGTATACTGATTTTGCTCAATTGTTATACAAGAGTTTCAGTTTGGAATGTATAAATGGAAAATTTTCATAGAAGGGTAAACTATTTGTCAGATTTCCATTCAGCCATTCGGGGTATGCAATTTTTTTCTGTTTAAAAGAAACTTTTTTACAAGTTCTAGGAATGGGTAATCGGTCACCTATTGAATAGGTATCCCGTCGTTTGTGTGGTAACTTGTCACACTATATGGAACAAGTTGCTGATCACAGAGGTCTTTTTTTTTAGGTCCAATTTTTTTAAATTTAAAAGCTAGAGTTAAATACGGTTTTAGTCCCTGTGGTTTGATCCAAATAACCATTTTAGTCCAAAAGTTTACATTTGATTTTTTTAGTCCAAGAGTTTGAATTTCGTATCAGTTACAGTCCAGAAACTTAACGGCGTCTATTTTAACTGTTATCCTTTTGTTAAATACCTAAAATACCCATGCTATTAAAAAAGACAAAAAAAATTAACACTAAATTTTTTTTTAAATATACACTAAAATCCAGAAAGTTAACCCCTATACTCTCTCTCTCTCTCTTAACCAGCCATACCACCGCTGCCACCCCACCACCGCCGCCCCTACACCACCATCACTGCCTTGAATCACCACACCACCGTCGCACCTACACCACCACGCCACCGTCACCCCTTAAACCACCATCGCTGCCTTGAATCACCACACTACAGCCCACCTACACCACCACGCCACCGTCGTCCCTTGAACCACCGTCATCCCTTGAACCAGCATTGCTGCCTTGAATCACCACACTACCGCCGTTCCACCAGCGCCACCACACCAACACCGCCAAACCCTAGATCTGTAGTCGATGGGGACAGATCAAAGAGAACGAGAGAGAGAGAGAGATAGAGCGTGATTTCTGGTTGTTGTCATTCAAAAACAACCCAGGGGGCAAACGAGGGAGTTAGAGCGATTTCTTGTGGTGATTGGTGGGTTGGATGCCAATTGAAACAAAAGATGAAACTATTGGACTAAAATTGATGTTTTAAAACTTTTGGACTAAAATGGTTATTTTGGTCAAACCTCAGGGACTAAAACCGTATTTAACTCTAAAAGCTAATTAAACTATGTTTTGCTAGACATATTTTAAGAGCAAAGGACATGCAAAATTATTGTTCATTAACGATTTATCAACCATCTTGAGGTGGTTATGTTCATATAAAATAAAGAAAACTCTTCCCCTTGATCACAACCCTTCCCGTCCTTCACGATTAAAGAAATATGCTGTTTACAATCGCTATTTCCAGCAAAAGCAAGGAATTCCCACCCCCTATTGGCTCACAGAAAGGGCCATATACTAACAAAAATTGAGTATAAAAGCTACCAGCTAGAAAATAAGAGCAAACACAAGAGGCAAAATAGTAACTTCTACCTCATGAATAGTTGAATGTTTTCATCACATATTTCATCAATAGCTCTAGAATCATCTCTACATGCCACTTCTTGATCCAAACCCTGTGATTAGTTTCATATGGAAGATAAGTAAGATAAGGTTCTCAATTTCACCAACCAAAAGAATATTTGACCCATTCTGAAGAAAAGAGCATCCCAATAACTGTCTGATAACAGGTTTATATTAAGTAGAAAAAGGCGGGCATGACTCACTGTTTGAAAACCAGGAGGGGGTCCAACCATTGAAATGTCATTTTTGTAAACGGTTCTCCCTTGGATCCCCATCTGTGAACCACTCAAATCAGATCTTGGGTTAACCGCACAACCAGGAATGGTTTGATCAAGCGGTTCACCTTGGGTTTGAAGCGGCACAGAAGAAGTCTTTAGCAATTTGCGCATGTAGCTTGGATCGGGCTGGTGCCCAATTAAGTGACAGTGCTTTTTCCTGTGTTGTTGACAATAAATTACTAAAAAAATTCAAAAGTAAATTACAAAAATGTGATGGTGTTTACAAGGAACGAACCAGTATTCCATTTGCATCTGTTTTAGCTTCGTTTCCAGCCTTGAAAACACAGATGATCTTTCAAAATCTTGCTTATCATGTGCGGGTTCAATGAAATTTGCTTCAAGAACTCCAACAATGCCATACCCTTTAGAATGTCCCTCGGCAGTTACTTTCCAGAAGGGCTGAAACAATTTGGCATATTTACTGATAATCTTAAAAACATCCTAAAATATATCAAAGTATTATTCTGGAAATGCATACACGTATTAGACGGTTTTTATGGTACACGTTGAATCCAGTAATTCCAATAGCTGGTGCTTCTTTGATAAATCCAAGGGTTGTCTCGGCACTAGCCTACATCAGATTGATTACTAAAAACAAATCAAAATAAATGTAGATATATAGTTTCCAGCCAAATTCTGTCACAATGTGCCTAAAAACACATCATATAATGCAGTGATACCTGATTCTTGGAAGAAACTTGTGGCTTGTAGATGACTACTTCCGGATATCTCAAATCATCTGCTATGTAGTACTGCTCTACAGGTTTTCCCCTTAGGATGATTTTGAAGTTTTTAAACTTTCTAAGGTACAACATAGAAGCATATGCCTGAAAAGAAACACTAAAGATCATGATGACGTCAAATTAAATCGAAGACACCATATAGAACGTTTAACAGTTTAAAATTTAGATAATCACCCTTAATGAATGAAGAAGGCGGTAGGAAATGTGTGCTTGCGTATCAGCCGCTTTCTTGCTCACTTTTGGCAAACGAGCAGTTTCATCCCTCAATTTTATATCCTACATCAGCATGCAAAAAAAACATAGTACTGACATAATAATGTAATTATCACTAAACAAACACCCATAACAGTTTTCAAAAGATAACCTCTTCATCTTCATCGAAGTTCAATTCATAGATGCCTTCATCATTGAGCCATAAGTTATATATGATTATCTTCGTCCCATGTGACCCAATATCTTCAAACTGAAAAGAAAAAAAAATGTTGCAACAAAAGCTACTATAGGGCATTGAATAAACTCAGTATAGAATGTAAACAAACCTGTTGAATTAGTTCATCTTTAGAAGTGAACGGGGACCATTCAAGCATTGTCTTTAAGTTAGTAGACCAATCATCCTCAGTCCCGTATAATATTGGTTCTGGCCAATTCTTCGTGATGTCAAAATCAATCTGCAGTAAAGATCCCACATAACATAAGAATAAGAAAAAGATATATAGTTGTTTTAAAAAATCATAAGTTCACATATCTACCATTGGGACAATGACGTCATCCTGTCCAGTTCTACGTAGAAACGTATAGGATAAAAGACCAACGCTTTGGGTTGCTCGTCTACAATACAATAGAATCAAATAACATTAAGGGCATAATCGTCAATTCCAACAATTCAATTAAGGAATCAAAACACATTAAAATAGTACCCATTCCGATATGCACGACTGAAAACAATCACATCGGCTCCTAACCGCATTGTGCTTGTTTTGAACCCATTACCATCTGAAAAAATAAATGACTTTCAAAGTCAAAAACTTTTATACAGCAAACAAAAAGTGAAAGCTTCTAGAAGCAAGATGGAGTTACATTGCCCAATTGTGTTGTTTGTTGTCTTTGTTGAGTATCCCAAGCTCATGCACTTCCGAATGCCATCTGGATCCATTCCACCTCCATCATCTGTAACAGTATTTTCAGGTTACTGAATTAACCTTTACAAACATTATAACTACATTCTGGAAGTATAAAACTGTAAACACATCAAGATTGGTACCAAGAAAAAGTAAAGCAGGAGAATTGTCAATTTTGCTGTAAACTCTGTCAACTTTCACAAAAGTTGCCCCATTATTGATCTGTTACACAAGATTGACAACAATAACGTCATACAAACTAAATATCTCAAATAGCAATGTAATATTTCACCATCACGGTTCAACATATAAACTTGCCATCCATCTATATCAAAACACAAGATTATGGAAATGCAAACACTAATATTCCAGAAGTAGGTAAAGATTTAAAGCATTTATAAGTTTGTTACACAAAAGCAACTATTTAAATTCTTGTGACGTCGAAGACTAACAGTTACCTCATCAACAGCATTATCCAAAAGTTCAGCAATTGCTGCAATAAGATACAACTACATCGTGAGTATTAACTCTCAACAATAACATTAATAACATTAAATTTTCATATAGTAACTTGGGTTTTGAGGGATTAGAAGGATATTATCCATATTAGTATTGTGTTCGTTATCCATCTTAACCTAGCAATACACAAGAAAGGTGAGTGTCTGCGAGTGTGGCTACATGCTCCTTGGGACTTCACGGATTAAATACCATATGAGCCGTATCACATTGTCGATTACCCAAGCTACTCGAACTTTAACCTCAAATGTGATAACTCATCAAACCTTTTATGTCAACTATCAAACCAATTGGTATTATAGGACATAATAGAAGGAAATGAAGATTGCTCAATTAAATGGCCGATCTTATCAATTCAGTTTGCTTCTTGCTAATAATCCAAAAAGTTAAGTTTTCCGCTACTTTTCCAGAGTATTATTATATCTACATTTCTCCATTTATTAGTTATAGAATCATGTTCTAAATTTGGACTGCCCAAACATTGTGAATCCATTAGAATCTGCAAGATGCATTAGTAAACTTGATAAAAGACTGCATTTCTTTATACGAAACTATTCATTCTCCTCATTTTCTCAAATCACAAAAACAAGAGAAAAAAAGTCACACCTCCAAAAGCCCATTTGTGTGAAGTCGCATTCGAATGAAGAAACTTCGGGTGCACACGAGCATGCTCTAATTCACCTGCAACAAACCAAAACTCCATTCAGCAACCATGCAAATCAATTAACCATGCAAATCAATTATCCATGTATGTTCCAACCACTTTCATAAATACACTTTCCATAACAAGAAAACTGCAACAATTTCTTTTGTGATAGAATTCCATTAAATTATCACAAAACCTCTAGATTAGTATGCAAGATGAACATTACAAAAGTACTAACGAAAACTGAAAACTAGTGTGAACTATTACAATTTTACTTTTAATAAAACCCTAAAACGGACATAAATATTTCAAAGGATGCAAAAATCAAACCTTGGGAAGGAGTCCATTTTGTTGGACCGATATCAAACGCTCCTGCTTTCCAAAAACTCCGGTTCTCCAATCTCCGATCATCGGCGGCGTTAATCGGAACTTCTGGTCTACTTGGTCGATCGTCGCCTTCATCGTCGCTATCTAGAATTTCTAAAACATTCTCTGGCTTCTCTACAAACTTCGACATTATAAACGAGCAATTCACCAAGAATTAGAGATGAAGTTTGATCGGAAGTACAAATTAAAGAATATCAATGGTTGAATTTTGTAATTAGGGTTTTGAACATCTGTTAACAGTAGAGGGTTTTTTTATTCAGTTTGAAGGGGGAAGTTAAAAAGTAAAAATTGTCTCAACAAGCACTTTGACTTACGGATGTTGTCCTTTTAGTCCTTGGTTTATATTTGTCTCCATCACTGGTCCCTTGACTTTAGGAAGGACGATGGCATCACAACTCACATGCATGAACACCGGTCAATAACATATGTAATCTTTTAAAATCTGATTTTAAAATTTTTAAAAATCTATTAAGAGGGTGTTTGGGATTTGCTTATTTAACTCCAAAAGTATTTTTTATCAAAAGTGTTTATTAACTTATCATTTTTTCAAAAATAGTTTTTAAAAAAACGTTTGGATTAGCTTTTGTGGTGGAAAAAGTCAATAAGTTGTTTTTTATAAAGTGTTTGGCTTAGCTTAAGGTTATGATTATTTGATATTTAGAGTAAAAATGTGGGGTAGATTGGTAATTTGATTCTCAAAAAGCCAAAAGGAGTTTAAATAGTCAGGTTTTTGTGGCTTTTGAAAAACAGTTTTTTACCCTTTTCAAAAATCTACAATAAAAAGTGTTTTTATGTTTGTCAGACACTTTTTTTAACTGAAAAAGTCAATAAGTCATAAACCACCTCAATCCCAAACACCCTCTAAGTCATGTTAAATTAATATTCTACCGTTTTACACAGATTAAAAAAAACAACTTAAACACCTTATTCGTGGTTCTTCTCCATCGTGGTACACCCCCAAACTCTTGTCAAAGTAGCTTCCTCATCGGCTCTGACGATCCCCCTTCTCCGTGTCAACATTTACAACCACCTCAATCCTATTACGTTACAAATGATACACTTTGCTTTCCCAAAACCTAACTCAACTTCGTAATCTAATTCATCGTTTTCAATCACAATTTCTTTAAATTTCAACTCAATCCCACATTCAGGTCAAACTTTAGCAAATTAAACTTTCAAATCTCTTAAACATTCTTAATCAAAGGTATCAAAAGAAATGAATTATCGTGTGCGGTGTGCACTATTATAATATGTAAGCACTCACTTGTAAATAGTGATCACAACCTTAATTAGATAGAAGTTAATTGATGATCATACCATTGTCAAGGAGATATTGTGATTCCTACCAAGATTATGGATAAGTTGAAGGTGTGATCCCTACTTAGAACTTATTGATGATCTCTAGAAATGCATGGGTGTAGGGGTTATGTGTTGAGACCACCATTATTACAACAAGTATTTATATTTTTAGAAATAACAATTTGAAACTTATGTTAAATCAAAAAAGGTTGACTTGTGATATGTTATTGAAAGTGATTATTTTAATGTTTAACCTTAAAATTGGTCTCAAAACTTTAAGGCAAGGATGACCTTACAATATTTTGTCCGGAAAAAGTTTTGTTAGACTTGTGTTGTTTGAAAAACTCCAATCACCATCTATCAAGATAACCCGAATGAATTGCTTATATGATAGTATGAGCATTCAGCATTCAAGAGGATGATAAAGTAGATGTAGGTTTAATAACATTGTTTTTAGCTTGAAAGCATTAGGTACGGATACTCCAACAAGCAAAACACAAGGAAGTTGTTGAGGGTTATTCATCCCAAGTTGAAGACTATTGAAGAGTTCAAGGACTTTAGACAGATTAGAGATGGATGAACACATAGGCAACCTTAAAGCATATGAAGTGATCATGGTGAAAAACGAGGAGATATCAAGTTGAAAAATGAGAAAGTAAAGTCAATTCACAATAGAAGGAATCATCTTGCGATGAGATGACTCCAAAAGTAAAGATGGCATACGAGTGATTAATAAAACAAGAAGTATATTCAAAGTCTTCACGAGTCGATAAATAAGAATCGTACATAAATAAGAAATATATTTAAAGCCTTCATGAGAAGATAATAGAGTGATAGTGATGATGAGAAGAAAGATCACGAGAAAGAGAAGAAAACTTTTGTCATGATATACAACGAATACGAGGTATACCTGGGTATTCAGGTTATATTTCACTCTTATATAACTAGTTTAGATCTCGTGTTTACACACGGGGTGAAATATATCAATACATATAAATTTTAAATCTTTATGCATATATATTTTATATGTGTAAAAATTTATTACATATAGTAAGAATAGAAAACAAATTCAAAATATGTAAAAATTAATATATAATTGGGTTTCGAAAATACGTTAATTACTATTTTTTAATATAACTTGACTTTTATTTACTATCTGATTAAAAATAAAAGTTATATAATTAAATTTTAAAGTTTCTTATGATAAGAGATAATTTAAAATAAATGTGTTTTATTAGTATAATTAATATTTTTTTTCTTTAAATATATATTATTATTATTAAAAGATAGAAGTGCATTAAATAGGAGAGAGAGACGGGAAAAAAAATTGTAAGAATGAATATGAAGGCGACACGTGTAATGCAAAAACCTTTATTTATTATATAGTATAGATATAGATATGTATTGTGAAAAGTTATACAATTTTAGAATAAGAGTGATTGATAAAACAATGATTTAAAAAGCGAGATTAACAAGATTCAAAATGAAAACCTTGAACATAAACAACATAAAGAATCATTACAAAAGAATGAAATCCAAAAAAAACTTCAAACTCTTCATTTTGTGAAAAGCTTGAGGAAGACAACAATTTAAAAAAAAAAACTAGAGTATCCACACAAGCAAACTTGCTTTGTATTTCAAAAGAGTAGTGATTTTTAACTAAAATATTTAGTGTTTAAAAATTAAACCAACTTCTTCTTCCTCTTTGCATTTCAGTCAACTTACGGTAGCAAACACCTCTGTCGGAACGCCGCTGGTAGACCGAAAATCTTCAAAGATAATAACTTTATCTTTCTCTTTAGCTTTAAGTAGAGACAAACGAAAAATATCAAACTACAAGAAAACTTTTTTTGGACCCTGAACAGTCACCCCTGACACACCCTCATGACCGCCCTGGTAACACACAAGTTATGTTCTCATTGAGCATACTAAAGATACAAAAAAATACTAACCTTAAAGTAGATAGCTGTGTAAGTTTATGTAATTTAAAAAATCAAGAAGTTAAATTATTTAGTGTTTTACATTTTTTTTTTAGCGGCAACACCTAGATATTATAGGATAATTGGGTTTCTCCAGGACAACACGTAGAACATCCAGGGCAGTGCATCTCAAGAGGAACCCTCTTATCTAGCCACATACCCCTTTTTTTGTTGTGACCCGGATTCAAACCGACGACCTTACATTTGAAAGTTATCAGGGTACCGCCAGGACAAAGCCCCTGTTAGGCCAAGTGTAATAGGAGCGTGAAAGGCAATGGCGTGATCCACCTAAGCAAATAACGCCCAGGAACACTGCCCCCGTGAGCGTGAAAAGGGGCGTGAGTGGGGGGGGGGGGTGGATAGAATCACGGGGGAAGGGGCTCTCTAACCAAAAATCTATCCAATCACATACTTACAACTCACTATTCTTTTTCTTTTTAATTAAATATTAAGTTTAAGATTTAATTATTAAAAATTAAATGCGAAGGGTGAAACTACTACGGACCTTAGTGATTATGTACAGTGATTGCCCCTGTGCTGATGTGACGCTGACGTGACGAAGCGTGAAAGAGGAGGATGTGAAACGGATTATCTTAGTGTTTTACATAAAGTTCATAACCTCATACCGTTTCCAAAAGACGCGTAAACATGTGTCATGATTGAAAATCTTCCTACCGTTTCCTAAAATAATTACTTTTTTATTCCATCATCTCTTTGTGTGTGTAAATATATATTATATTTATATTTATTTATACATAATCTATAATATATAATAAATAAAGGTTTTTAGTGCCACATGTTATATTCATATTCACTTTTTTTCTTTTTTTTTCCCGTCTCTCTCTCTTATTTAATGCACTTCCATCTTTTAATAATAATATATTTTTAAATAAAATACTAACTATACTAATAAAACACATTTATTTTTTAATTATCCCTTATTATTATAAGAAACTTTGAAATTTAATTATGTAAGTTTTATTTCAATCAAATAGTAATGAAAGTTAAATTATATTTTTGAAACTCAAGTTTATATTATTTTTTACATATTTTGAGTTTGTTTGTATCCTTAGTATATATAATATATTTTTACATATGTAAAATATATATATATAAAGATTTAAAAATTTTATATATTGATATTTTTCACCACGTGTGTAGACACGAGATTTAAACTAGTCTATACTAATAAACAAAGGTTTTTGGTGGACACTTGTCACCTTCTTATGCATTCTTAACATTTTTTTTTCGCCTCTATCTCCTAATAAATATACATGTATCTTATTAAATAATAATGATATCTATCATCTATATCTATACTATATAATAAATAAAGGTTTTATAGTGCCACGTGTTGTCTCCACATTCATTCTCATCATATTTTTCCCGCATCTCTCTCCTATTAAATATTAATCTAATTATGAATACTAATTATTTGATTATGGATAATAATTATTATACATTAACTAAATGAATTTAATATGAACTAACATTTATCAATTATATAAAAAAATAATACCCGACTGGAAAAAAAATGTTTTAAAAATTAACTTAACAGAATGTATAGCTGTCACGTCAAAATAGATTTTTAAAGACATATTTTGATGCGCGTATGTGTTAACAGATTATACTGGTGTAATAGATAGGGTTTTTAAAGACATAAATTTTCATCGGTTAGTATATAACATTACATTTATTAACTCTTAACCGTAACCAAGTAAATAATAAAGAAAAAGGAAAGCACGTAGCGACCCCCTCCATCTTGGATCCCTCCGGTCTACCCCTACAAAGCGACGGCAGCGTTCCTCCCCCTATCTCCGCCGATCTCCGACGATATCCGCCGCTATGACCGCTTCCTCCGTTTCTTCTCGAAAGGTCGCATCTATATACGAATTTGTTAATTTTTCGAACACTTCGATTTCGATTGATTTTGTGTGTATGTGTTGATTGTATAAATTTTGATTACTTTGATACCGATTGATTAGGTTTTAAGCAAAATTGCTAGCAATAGACTTCAGAAGGAGCTGACGGAGTGGCAGATCAATCCTCCATCTGGATTTACACACAAAGTCACCGACAATCTTCAACGGTTTATTGATCTTTCACTTTATTTATTCAATCGTGAATATTTTCGTCTTCTAGGGTTTATTTCACTCTGTATGTTCCAACTGCACTTTTTTTGTTCTTTACACATTCTCAGATCAAAGGAAATGTTCATTTAGTTCAGCAATCCGGTTTCCAATCTAGGGTTTCGTGAAATTTGATGTTTTAATTTGTGTTGTGTTATGGAATTCATGAAATATTGAAAAATTTGTTTGTGAATTATGATGTTTTTTTATATTTGTGAAGGTGGGTGATTGAAGTGAATGGAGCTCAGGGAACTATTTATGCTAATGAAAAATACCAACTCCAGGTTGATTTTCCTGAGAATTATCCCATGGAAGCACCTCAGGTGAATGGATAGTGATTTGAGTTAGGGTTTAAATGTCTAATTGATGATTGTGGTTATGCTTATGCCTTTTGGCTTCTTGCTTATAATCTATTTGATGGAATGACACAGGTGATATTTTTGCATCCTGCTCCGCTTCACCCTCACATCTACAGCAATGGCCATATTTGTTTAGGTACATAATGCCTCGATGTATCTTTATGTATTGCTTGGCTTAAAAAAGTGCTCGACACGTGGCGCGCGCATCACGTACGCAAGGCATTGCTCAATGTACAATAAAACAAGCTTTATTTACAACCAGAAGCTTCGTCTCTCTCATTTGTTTTACATATCAACCTTTTTATCAAGTAAACATTTTCATAATTTCTTCATTGCTTTGATTATTTTTACATATAAGCCTCCTATAGACCCTAATTTTGACCCAAAAGTACATGGGGCGGGACGTCGCCTAAAGCCCCTAATGCGGTTTCCTGAGCGCCTCGTGCCTCAGGCGCGCCTTTTAAAACCAAGACGTATTGCTGCAGCTTTGCATGTTTGTTAAGTTTTCTTATTCGTACTATAATCGTGTATTATTCTTTGGATGTCATAGGCCTGTTTTTCCGACATTATTGGGGCATATGTTTAGTTTGAATCGTGAAGATTTAATAGGGTCGTTTCTTTTGTAGATATTTTATATGACTCATGGTCACCAGCCATGACTGTTGGTTCCATCTGCATCAGCATTCTGTCCATGCTATCAAGTTCTACAGTGAAGGTTTTATTCTATCTTGGGCTTTGATGAATCAAATTTCTTCTGTTAGATTCTCATAATTACTAATCAGTTTTCATGAATATTGTGTAAACATCCTTGTGAATTGTGATGCTAAGTAATACTTACTACTACCTGTGTCCCATGAAAATTTCAACATAACTGTTGCTCAAAAAGCGTATTACTATTAGTCAAATGTCTGAAATATCCTTTAGCTGTGACAATTTTTTAAATCCTGGGTACCCAAATAAAAACATTACATTCTTTGTTAAAATCGTCAAAAAAGGAACTTTCGTCTTTCTGTCTGTATTCTATAACTGTGCCTACCATTGCAGGAACGCCCAGAAGATAATGACCGCTATGTCAAGAACTGTAGAAATGGTAGATCTCCTAAGGAGACTAGATGGTGGTTCCATGACGATAAAGTTTGATGAAATTAAGAATGAATGAGGTGCTACTTGGTGTCGTATTCCTGTAAATGAAGAGCAAATTTTCTTGTTTGTTTGCTCAAAAAGTAAGGATTGATTGTGAATTTTATTTAAATCTACTTATGTTTCTGAAGCAATTTGATACATTTAACTCTTCCATACAATCTTTAACTTCATATAATATACCATGATTACCATCCAATCTTTACTTTCATGAAAAAGATAACTTTACAACACACAAATAAAGATTTAGTTTTTTAAGTGTTGATCCTCCTGCAAATCTTTCTGATCTCTCCATGGTTACCAGTCAATGGAGTTATATTCCCCATCTTGATCATAGACTTCGCAAACTGCTTGAAAAAACCATCTTGATTCTCGGCGTAATGCTTTACCAAATCATATGTTTCTTGGTTTTGTGTATAGAGGATTTCATCTGAGCTTAACAGGCCCTTTAAAGCTATCAAGTTCTTGTAGTACCCGTTATCGAACTTTGTTGGTGAACCAGGGTCCATTGCAAACAGGTTTTGATCGCTACCTGTTCTCGGACACTTGGCACGCAATTGGGTAGCGTATGATTGTTCTAATTTAAAGTCAGGTTGCCCATTACCTGTGTTGTTGTACAGCCTTTGCCTGAAGCTGGTGCACCTAGCATTTCCAATGGTGTGACTTCCTGCAACACAAAGAGTAAGCATTTTTCTTGAAAATAGTTTTTGTGTTCATTGATTATCTTTGATTATTACCTGAAAGAGCTACAAAATCAACGATGTCGAGACCCTTGAGCTTGAATTTGGTGAGGATGGTCTGGAAGGTGTTGTTTGGGGCTGGTATGTTCTGGTTTGAGCCACTCAAACTTGCACCTAATGAGTCCCTTCTTCCTAAAGGGACATCCCAACTCGGCCCGCCAGTCTGCATAAACCACACATGAAAGTAAGCCACTCAAGATGGATTTGCATTGAGTGAGGTGTCAGGATGGGTGGGTTGACCCAACTTGCAATATTTGACCCGTTTGGGGAAAATTATAACCGAAATAGACTAATTCTTATTGTACCAAAACAGTCGAGTCTCTAGCTGCCAAAGCCAAGATATCAGCACAAGAGACGGTTTGAGGACACGCTTTCTCAACCGCAGATTTGATCTCGTCTATGACTTCAAACCCACGAGCTGAATCACGGTTAGGGACCGATCTCTTCTCACTGGTTATGGTTCCACTGCTGTCTAGAAGTATTGACCCATCACAACCCTACATTATTAGTGGCAAACATAAGTAACACTTGCATCTAATTGATAATAACTTCTGTTAGTTATATACCTTGACAAAACAATCATGGAAATGGAGGCGGAGCAAAGAAGCCGCCATACGGGGATCTCTTGCGACCGCCTGTGAAACAACTGATTTAACAATATCATTGGCTTGTGGGCAAGAGAAGTCATAGAACTGCGGGTAGAGAACGCTAGCGGCGGCTGTAGCCGGAGAAAAGCAAAGTACAAGAGATAAAGCCAGGAGTACTACAAGGATTGCATTGTTGATGGAGTGAGCCATTAGTTGTTGGTGATGGAAAATGAGAGGGGATTTTGTGTATTTATAGAGAATAGTGATTTGGTGAAGGATGCTACAGGAGTAGAAGCACCTACTCTACTCTCATATCAAATTGGACCCTCCCCTTAATTTAGTCGCTGGTTTTTGAAATATTAAAAAATATAATAAATAATATTTTGAATTGGTTGAAGTTAGAAACTTGAAATTATTGAAAATTTAAAATTGAAAAATGATATTTGAAGTCGAATTTTATGACGAGTTTGAGATGATTTTCGATTAATGAGAGTCGTAACATGTAAAAGTTAATCACCTAAATGAGACACGGCCTTATAATGAAATATGAAACCCAGAGGAGATTACTAACCCCACAACTATATCTAACTTAACTAAGTTAAATCATCTTTTTATTAATATGAAACATGAGGGTATACCCAAACCCTACGCATAGTAATTGAATGACCCCTTGTGAACTTCAATCCATATGGAGTTCAACTACCAATATCTAAGCAAAAATCAAGGATGAAAAGTAATACGAGCGACCAACAAAATACCTCTGGCTCAAATGTTTATACGAGCCAACTAGTTTGAGTTGAATTACAAGCAAGTTTTTACATCTGCGGGTTTAAATGCTTCACACATGCAAACAACGGCTGTAGTTACAAAAGTGTCCGTGACTTTTAGGTGCTTGGCCAAACCAGGTACTATCAAAAGAAATTATTGCGAACCTTGTGGATAGTGCAAATGGTAAGCCTCATGCCTCACAAGCATGAGGTCTTGGGTTCTAGTCTCTCCACAAGGCCACCTACCCGGCTTAGGCCGCGATTTACCTTGTTCTCACAAGTAGGGTATTGGCCTCACAAGTAGGGTATTGGTAGGGGCCAAGGGATTTACTGAGTAAGCCGGTCCCCCGGTTATCAAAAAAAAAATGTTGCGGGGAGGTGCTTTCCCAAGCTACTCTCAGTCGAACCGTGTTGAACCCAAATTCATGGTGCTCATTTGCATGCAATGGTACCATTCTAGTTATCATTATGTACCCTATGATTAAGCATCTCTGGAGCTAGCACACAATATGCTCATGTGATCCAACATAAGGAAGAAGAAAAGAATGAACAAGGGAAAAACTTCTTCGTGTTAGAGCATCTGTAATGTGGTCCTTTGACCCCCACAGACGTCGAGGTGGAGGAGAGAGCGAGATAGAGAGGTCTTTGGCCACGGATAGTCTTTAGCTTTTTATAAAGTTTTAAAAAGTCAATGCCTTGATTGAAGATCATATGAATACATGCTCTGCCTTTGATGGACTTATTGGTTGTGTTGAAATAACAAGGCTAAAATTAGGGTGTAAACAGTGTCGAGTTGGCGGGTTGAATCGATTATCCTGAACACTACTCATATTTATTCATGTTAAAGACATCAACCCTAACCCGGATACACTTAAAATCATCTAACATGAACATGCTCAGTGACTCATTTATCACAACTACAGACAACTGTTGGGTTTTGTCAGTAGGGATCAGTTATATTAGTTATCAAAACGGTTGATAAGTAATTATAGATTAATAATAAATATTTAGTAATTATTAAAACGCAGCGGAACGAAACCGATCCAACACAATATAAAACCCGACAGGATCTAGGTTACGAAAACATGCGAATACGGAATAAAAATATTTAATCTACCAATGAGATAGATTATACCTTAGTGGTTAATGATTAACCGATCGAGACACCGAGGTACAACGAACCGATGCTAGATCACGAACCGAGACGCGAGAGACAGAAAACGCCGGGGCTGGCCGGAAACGGGACAGCAGCGGGGCAGGGTTGTCCGGCTTGGGCTGGTTTAGTGGTTTCGGAATTCACAAAGGGGTATTTTCCTTCGGTTTTTGTCGCTAGCTCCCTTGGGAGAAAAGCAAAACCAAACTTGTGAAAATCCTCGACTTGCGGCTGACCAATTTTTGAATCTTATCACAAATAATTAGGTTATAATCATATATAATAATTATAAACCCTAATAATTGTTTCCGGGCCCAAAATCCAATACGAGATGAAAAGCCTGTACCCATTTAATTGTTTTATTAAAAAGATTAAAACAATAAATATTTATTATTTATAAACCAGTTTAAATAATAATTCCCGTCTAACGAATATATATAAATATATATCGTCTCGCTAACAGATCGTAATTACCAGTTAAGCGGGTTAAGTGGATTTAATGTTCGTTGCCCTAAGTGTAACTCTTACGGGTCATAGCTCGGTCAGTCGCGTTGTCCATCGGGTCGGTCCATAAAATCCAACAATCTCTCACTTGGACGATCCACGATAAATCAACGCAAACAGTCAGCGGCGCTCTAGCTGCACATGGCTGTCCCTAACAAGGTATGACGCTTTAAAGTCATTAACCAAATATCTTGGTGTTAGTAATAGCTAACTAAAGCAAGACAATAGACTTATGACAATACTTGTCATTCATCCTTTCCATATAAGACATCAATTGAATCAATGAGACATGGATTAGATTCATTCTCATATAGCGTTCAATCATTATTGTTCTCGTTCAAGATTCATAGTGGTCCAATCAAACACACAATCAGTTTGGGTAAGGCCTTACACTTCACCAGTTTGAATCACGATGGCGCCACGATGTCTAACTGTTACATATCATGTAAGAGTACAGAATCCCTTATCGACTACATACAACTCCCACTGAACTTCAGATCTGTTCCTAACCAATGCCTTTATGACTGGCAGTTACGCGACAGCGGTTGACAGTGATTAAAGAACAGCCCTTGGTAAATGAAAGTTCTAGTATGCATCTCAGGTCAAAGGATACTAAATGAGTATACCAATATCAAAACATCTTATGATTAAAATCCATGAAGATGATTTGAAGCGAGTTACATCCAACGTCATCCAAGATGAGGTCTGTGAAATTAGAAGTCAACTACTTGAGTCCAAGTTCAGAATAGTCTTAATTCAGAGTCGTTCCCACGATTCTGATCGACTACGGATGATTAAGAATACAAGATTCATGGATTAAACGTATTAAAATCGAACACAGTTGTAAGAATTCAGAATTGCATTTAAATCAGTAAACCAAAAGAATTCAAAAGTACAACTGTTCAATTGTTCACACATTCAAAATACTAAATCAAAACATATCACTAGCAAATCTAAGACCAATAGCATCTATGTGAAGATCATGCTTGTCCTGAGTCATGGGCTTAGTAAACGGGTCCGCTAGGTTTTGATCTGTGTCTACTTTGCTTATCACGATGTCACCACGTTCCATAATTTCCCGTATATAGTGGAACTTTCTGAGAATGTGCTTGGCTTTGTGATGAGATCTGGGCTCTTTGGCTTGAGCTATAGCACCTGTGTTATCACAAAGTATCTCGATTGGTTGGCGAATACTCGGAACCACATCGAGGTCAGTAATGAATTTCTTCATCCAAGCAACTTCCTTAGCAGCATCTGATGCAGCTATATACTCAGATTCGGTGGTTGAATCCGCCACCACACTCTGCTTGGAGCTCTTCCAGAAGATAGCTCCTCCGTTTAGAGTGAATATGAATCCTGATTGTGAGCGAGAGTCATCTCGGTCAGTTTGGAAGCTGGCGTCAGTGTAACATCTTACAGTGAGCTCTTCTTCCACTCCTCCAAATATTAAGAACATGTCTTTAGTCCATCTCAAGTACTTCAGGATGTTCTTGACTGCAGTCCAATGGGCAATGCCAGGACTTTGCTGAAAACGACTGGCCATGCTTAAAGCATACGAGACGTCAGGCCTGGTACATAACATAGCATACATGATAGAACCAATCGCCGAAGCATATGGAATTGCTTCCATACGCTTGGTTTCAATGTCCGTTGAAGGAGATTGCGATTTGTTCAGCACAGTGCCTTTAGTCATAGGAACACCTCCTTTCTTGGAGTTTTCCATATGAAAGCGTGCCATGACTTTGTCTATGTATGTGCCTTGAATTAGCCCTAGAAGCCGCTTAGATCTATCCCTGTAGATCTTGATTCCTAGAATGTAAGCTGCTTCTCCAAGATCTTTCATTGCAAAACAAGTTCCCAACCGATGTTTAACATCGTTAAGCATAGGGATGTTGTTTCCAATGATAAGTATATCATCCACATACAAGATGAGGAATGATATAGTGTTCCCACTAGCCTTTCTGTAAACACAAGGCTCATCTTCATTTTTGACAAAACCAAACTCTTTGATCTTTTGGTCAAAACGAAGATTCCAGCTTCGAGATGCTTGTTTGAGTCCATAAATAGACTTATTCAGTTTACATACCCTATTAGGATATTTTGGATCAACAAAACCATCAGGTTGTACCATATAGACATCTTCAGAGAGATGCCCATTAAGGAAAGCGGTTTTGACATCCATTTGCCATATCTCGTAGTCATAGTACGCGGCTATGGCCAACAATATCCTGATCGATTTGATCATAGCAACGGGCGAGAAGGTTTCATCATAGTCAATGCCTTGAGTCTGAGTAAAACCTTTCGCAACTAGCCGTGCTTTATAGGTGTGTATATTTCCATGCATGTCGGTTTTTCTCTTGAAAATCCATTTGCTCCCTACTGCCCGAGATTCGGGGGGTAGCTCAACCAAGTCCCAGACTTGATTATCACGCATAGATTGCATCTCGGCGTTCATGGCTTCTAGCCATTTTGCAGATTCTGGATCTGAAATAGCAGATTTGTAGTTAGTAGGTTCGTCATTAGACTCGGCTACTAATAGGACCTCGGTACTATCAAGATGCCATAGGTATCTGTCAGGTTCTTTGCGAGTCCTTACACTTCTGCGAACGCTTGTGTTTATGTCTGATTCACCAGCAACAACTTCTTGTTGTTCAGACGCTCCGACTTCATCAGCGGTTGTTTGTGGTTCTCGAATTTCTTCAAGATCCACTATATTATCTCCAGTTCCGCGTTCAAGAATTTCTTTCTCGAGGAAGTGTGCCTTCCTTTTGATGGAAATAACATTTGCATCAGGATGGTAGAAATAATATCCGCTTCTGTTATAGTATCCAACGAAAACGACCTTTTCGCCTCTAGGATCGAGCTTGTCATCAGAATCACTGGTGACATATGCATCACATCCCCATACTCTAAGGTAAGACAGATTGGGTTTAGACCCATGCCATATCTCATATGGAGTCTTGTTTACCTTCTTAGTCGGTGCCAGATTGACAATGCGGGCGGCGGTCATAAGAGCATAACTTCAGAAGGAGTGAGGCAAGTTTGTTCTACACATCATCGATCGAACCATATTAAGTAGGGTTTGATTTCTCCTCTCGCTCACGCCATTGGGGTGTGCCAGGTGGAGTGGGTTGTGAAACTATTCCACGCTCCTTGATATGATTTATGAACTCTGTGCTGAGATATTCACCACCTCGATCTGATCGAAGTGTCTTTATCGTTTTACCGAGTTGGTTTTCCACTTCGTTTTGAAACTCTTTGAACTTTTCAAAAGTTTCATGCTTGTGTTTCATAAGATAGACATAAGCATATCGACTATAATCGTCGATGAATGAAACGAAGCATCTTTCATGATTTCTAGACATGGTTCTGAAAGGGCCACATACATCAGTGTGTATGAGTCCTAGCAGATCCTTGGCTCGTTCACCAACGCCGGTGAAGGATCCTTTAGTGAGTTTGCTAGCTAAGCAAGACTTGCAGTCTTCAAAGGATTCTTGTCCGGTGGATTCAAGGATCCCTTCGGATTGGAGCCTTTTCATGCGGGCCTTGCTTATGTGACCAAGTCTACAATGCCATAGAAATGTATCATTAATGCTAGATTTGATACGTTTAGAAAGATTGTATATGTTATTATTAGTTTGAACATCAACCTCATAAATTCCATTTCGAGGTTTAGCCTCAAAATAGAAAATATCATTTAAGTAAGTAGAAATATTAATTCCATTAAAAACGTACTTAAAACCTTGTTCAAACAATAAGAAAACTGAAATAATGTTTCTGGTTAAACAAGGTGTAAACAAACAGTTATTTAAGATAACTACAACTGGTACTCTCTTCCCATCACCAACGATGAGTTCCATGTCGCCTTGTTTCAGCTTTTTCCACTTTTCAGGCTCGTGCAATACATTAACGATGTGATAAGCACATCCGGTATCAAATACCCATGTGTCGCTAGAGACAGTGAAAAGTTCAATAACATAGATTGAAATACCTGAAGAGGTGCCTTCACCATTGGCTCTCTTCGATCTCAGCTTGGCTAGATATTCAGGGCAGTTACGTTTCCAGTGCCCCATATTGTTGCATTCAAAACACTGACGCTCCTCGGGAGGGGGTGTTTTTGCAACTTGCTTGTTATTGTTGGTGGCATTCTTGGCAGCAACAATAACTTGCTTCTTACCTTTGTTGTTATAACCCCTTTTCTTGGTTTTAGGCTTGATAACACCAGTAGATTTGACCATCAACTCTTGATTAGTCTCACTTGATATGCTCTTCTCGGCCGTTTCCTGCATACCGTGCAGTTCGGGCATAGTCTTCTCCCATGTGTTCATATTTAAGTTCATTACGAAGTTGTCATAAGAATCAGGGAGAGAGTTCAAGATGAGGTTGGTGTCATTCGATTTTTCATTCTAAAGCAAATACTTGAGAGAGAATGAGGAGTGAGATTCTTTTTCAGTAGACATCGGTTAAATAAGCAAATTAAATGTTAATTAGTATTTTGGATGTAATAAATTCTTATATTAATGACCCATGGCAAGAATAGATTAAGAATAGAGAATCTGGTTATGTCAATTAGTAATGGCGGCTGTGGCACGCAACATTAGTAAGTGATTTAGGCAGACTGACAACAATTGTCAATTATGGAAAAATGCACAATTCTCGAGTATGAGGCCGCTAAGACAACTCTTGTCTATGCAATGATACGTTTAGCCTCATCTATGCCCACTTTTGGTCTCCATACAGCTGGGGCATGTATTAGAGAGAAAAGTAATAGTCGCCCTAGTACAGGTACATGTGGAAGGGTCGGATGTGTCAACGAAACCCTTGCACCTTAGAGGGATAGGCTACGCACCAAGTGCGGTGCTGTGGCTCCAAACACTGGTGTTTCACGTTATGCCCCAAGTGTTCCTTATAGTAGGGTGACATAGACTAAAAATTTTAAATATGGGATTTAATTTTAGTGTTTTACCGAATAGGGTCAAACACAACGAATGATAAATCATACGGACTGACAACAATTGCCAATTGTGAAAAAATGCACAATTCTCGAGTATGAGGCCGCTAAGACAACTCTTGTCTATGCAATGATACGTTTAGCCTCATCTATGCCCACTTTTGGTCTCCATACAGCTGGGGCATGTATTAGAGAGAAAAGTAATAGTCGCCCTAGTACATGTACATGTGGAAGGGTCGGATGTGTCAACGAAACCCTTGCACCTTAGAGGGATAGGCTACGCACCAAGTGCGGTGCTGTGGCTCCAAACACTGGTGTTTCACGTTATGCCCCAAGTGTTCCTTATAGTAGGGTGGCATAGACTAAAAATTTTAAATATGGGATTTAATTTTAGTGTTTTACCGAATAGGGTCAAAACAACGAATGATAAATCATACGTGTGTTGTAAAATCCAGTTTTACTATACATTAGATCGTGACAACGTGATGAATCCTTTCATCTCTCAGGACACTTAATTTTAAATAACCTATTAAAACTAAGTTTGTCGCGATGTAATTAACCAATTAAAAGTTAATAGTTTAAATGAACTATTAAGTTATTCGTTTTGAAAATTTAAAATTAGTTTAAATTGTAAAACTTTATTGGTAATAATTTATTTTAAAAACAAACTGTTTGTTTTAATATAAAGTATCCACAAGTTGTAAAAAAAGTTTAGAACTTGTTATTAATTTGATTGTGAAAATTTTGGTATTTGGTCGGTACGTTATAACATTTATAAGATAAAAGCAACCACAATAGCAAACACAAAAATATGTAAATCATATGGCCAAGGAAAAAGTGTTTGATCTTGCTAGAGCCTAATAGCAAGACCAAACTAGGTCACGGGGCCACAACACACAAACAACCACAAGGATGAACTTCGTGCATGCATCTAGCTGTTCCGTGTGACTCCCACTAAATCCAAGATCCTGTCTCCGTCTTCTGTTTTGTCTTCGGGTCTTTATCTTTACAATATTTATATAAAATACAAAAAAATAAAACCCTAAGCTATTACAACTTTGAGGCATCAAAGTGGGCCAAAACATAAAAGCTAACCTATTACAATTTTGAGCCATCAAATGGGCCAAACCATAAAACCAAAAACAGAAAACAAACACAAGACAGGGTCGGGCCAGATTTACATATTTAATACAATCAAATAACTGGGCAATCCTTTTGGTCAATAAAATAAATAAAAACTTTGACCAAAATAAATAAATAAAAATTGCCCTAAAAAGATCTAGATCAGAAACTTTAAACAAGTTAAAGTTTGTAATCTATAACCGGTTAAAAGACCGGATCCGATTCGTATGTCGTAACCTGGCTCTGATACCACTGTTGGGTTTTGTCAGTGGGGATCAGTTATATTAGTTATCAAAACGGTTGATAAGTAATTATAGATTAATAATAAATATTTAGTAATTATTAAAACGCAGCGGAACGAAACCGATCCAACACAATATAAAACCCGACAGGATCTGGGTTACGAAAACATACGAATACGGAATAAAAATATTTAATCTACCAATGAGATAGATTATACCTTAGTGGTTAATGATTAACCGATCGAGACACCGAAGTACAACGAACCGATGCTAGATCACGAACCGAGACGCGAGAGACAGAAAACGCCGAGGCTGGCCGGAAACGGGACAGCAGCGGGGCAGGGTTGTCCGGCTTGGGCTGGTTTGGTGGTTTCGGAAGTCACAAAGGGGTATTTTCCTTCGGTTTTTGTCGCTAGCTCCCTTGGGAGAAAAGCAAAACCAAACTTGTGAAAATCCTCGACTTGCGGCTGACCAATTTTTGAATCTTATCACAAATAATTAGGTTATAATCATATATAATAATTATAAACCCTAATAATTGTTTTCGGGCCCAAAATCCAATACGAGATGAAAAGCCTGTACCCATTTAATTTTTTTATTAAAAAGATTAAAACAATAAATATTTATTATTTATAAACCAGTATAAATAATAATTCCCGTCTAACGAATATATATAAATATATATCGTCTCGCTAACAGATCGTAATTACCAGTTAAGCGGGTTAAGTGGATTTAATGTTCGTTGCCCTAAGTGTAACTCTTACGGGTCATAGCTCGGTCAGTCGCGTTGTCCATCGGGTCGGTCCATAAAATCCAACAACAACAAAAACATATCCAAATACTACTTCAAGCAACCCGTTTTAGATCTGATTCTTATTATTCCATATCACATAATCGTTATCAGAACACAATGTCAAACACCCCGGAGTTGCATATAACTAGATTCTACTAGATCGTTTTCTGTTGCGGCAAGTGGGATTAGTCTATGAAGGCACAGGCAAAGCCTAAAGGTCAACTTAGTAAGGTTGTCTTTGCCAAGTATGGAAAAGCCAATAGCAAGTTTTGATTTCAATCCCTTTGTAAAAGCTCAGTTGAAATTCCTACTAAATCTTCCCTGATCAGAATATATTCTCTACTTCCATGCTCTTTAGAAACTTTAGTTGAAACCTTTCCGCGGTCCTAACACAACCGAGAGATGAGGCTTAAACGATGCCATTTGACTTGAGAAGATGCTCGAATTTTGTTAGATTATGTTGGTGCTATAAATATGAGCTTGACAAACCATAGGAAATTGTCATCTTAGGTTGTTAACTAGAAATTAAGTGGCCACAGGAGAGAGTTTGTTTGGTAGCCAAGAATGATTTGTCTGTTTCTTCTATTCAAAGGGTTTGGTTTTTTTCTAGATCGATAATGATTTAAGACCCTTTGTTTGGTCGGTTATCAGGCAGTCTTCCTTGCTATCCACACAATCTCTCTCTCTCTCATATGCCGACCCTTGTCTTGTTTCATTATCTTTTTATCTAAATTTGACATTAGACAAATTGAATGTCATTAAAAACGACACGTATAAAAGGTGAGAGTTTTGGTGTTATTTTCATAAGTTCTTTCTTGAGGAACGATGGAGAAGATTAATATGTTTCACCTTGGTTCCTTCATTAGGGAATTATATGGATTTACTATTTTTGTGCAACAAACATGTTATCAAACTTTGGTCTTTAATTTAGTTGCATCAAAACAAAACCTTCTTGTTTGGTTAAGTTCAACCTTTTAGTTATTATACATCAA
This sequence comes from Smallanthus sonchifolius, assembly GCA_023525975.1. NCBI lineage: Eukaryota > Viridiplantae > Streptophyta > Magnoliopsida > Asterales > Asteraceae > Smallanthus > Smallanthus sonchifolius. The sequence goes on along the minus strand of CM042032.1, from coordinate 81,538,852 downwards.
ACGGTTACTGTTTTCCGATCACTTTTTTCTTTGCAATGTACCCATGAACTGATCATGCACAATAAACTTATGATAATATTGTGTGTAATATAGATAAGTTTATTTTTTTTAACAATATCCTAATCTACTTCTAAACTAATATTATCAAACTTGCATACTGCATTCGAACCTTAATCAGTTGGTTTAGGAGAATACCCTTTGAGGACTAAAAAGTAATTAATATAGCAAAAACAATTTCAAATTAAAGCTTAAAATTTTAGTTGTTCTGGTGTAATTTCTTTGATGAAAAAATTAAGTATATTCAATATACTTGAAAATTAAATAAGATGGTTGCAAATTTATTTTATATTAAACTTAGATGAAAATTCTTAGGAGGATTGAACTCGGATGAATATCAAAGAATTAGGAGGAGACGCTTGCAAATTACACTCCCTTGGCTGATTTTTTTGATTTTTTTTTCAATATTTTAAATGTCCTTTTAGAGCATTTGCAGTGCGTCTGTGGTCTTTGTGACGCTTAGGGGGGACTTGGGAGCTTAGTGTCACAGGGTCATCTCTTGAGGCCCCGTGTGGCGTCCTGGGTTGCTACAGGGCCAGCCAATCCATCCCGCTTATGATTAGGGTCTACTGGTTTCGTCCTGCCTTGGACTCATCAGGCGAGCGGCAATAGCTCGCGACCAGTGATGCGTTCGGTGTGCAAGACACCTAGGCATGTTCATGTTGTCTATCCCACTGAAGCCGTCCCCGATGAAGTCCGGACTAGCCAGCAAACCCAAGCGTTCAAGTACAAACATAGCAAAACAATCTTTGAACATTTGGTACGTGACACTCTCCCACCACCATTTCATGCACGTACTCGTGCATGCTCGCAATCCCATACTTGCTTGCAGCTGAGAGACGATGCATCTTCACCCTTGAAGATTGAGCATGATTCACTTTGGTAAGAAGGACACCCGGTACAGTAACAGAGATCTTCATCTGGATCATTCAGATAATTGCATCGGATTAGTTTAGGTGGCGCCGATGTTCGCCTATTTTCAGTATGGTGACCTGAAGATTGTAGCAGTTCATCTTCATTTTACGGCACTGCTAGACCGTAGTTGCTGAACTTGATCACGTCGGGCTTCAATGTTAACTAAACTAGGGCGGAGCTCACGATTCCATACTCACAACTTACAAAGACCATCGCCGAAGCGCTCCCTATTTGGTCTTCTCCCACCACCATTGCATAATCATACTCGTCTGGTAAACGCACATCTGAGATAAGTCACGTTCCAAAGTATCCGAGGGACGACCTGCTCTGATAAGTCACATCTGGGATAGGCATGTTCACGTCGTCTATCCCTCTAAGGTTGTCCCCGATGAAGTCCGGACTTGCCAGCAAACCCAAGCGTTCAAATACAAACATAGCAAAATGATCTTTTAACATTTGGTCCGTGACATTAGTCTAAGATAACCAGGGGGATGGGGTGCCAAAGGGGGCACGACCGTGCTAATCGTTGTGCTAGAGATCGTACCGAGAAAAGGCTTGTTGCCGAGGAAAATGTGTTGGCACGAAAGTGCTTAGGCAAGGCACGACTGTGCGTGTGCTAGAGATCGTACCGAGAAAAGGCTTGTTGCCGAGGAAAATGGATTGGCATGAAAGTGCTTAGGCAAGGCACGATCGTGCGTTGCTGCTGGTAGGCATGATGTTAGGGTGGAGAGGGTGGAACCCCTTCGACCCCTAAGTACCCTAAGAATTAGCTAATCTAAACACGCCACATCATGCCACACTATTTTTACCCTAAACTACCCCCTCACAAGGGGTGGAACCCGTGAACTCCTACTACCCCCAACGATCCAAAGCAACACACCTGAAAGCTCACGGCTTCGTGAACCTGTCACCCGAACCTGAACCCTAACACGTGACTGTTGCGCCAGTGTAGGCGTGAACCCGTCCCAGCCCGACCCCTGAACCCGAGTCCACCCCTTCCACCCTTAGTGCGCTTTAAAACATGTTTACGTCTCCTTCAAAGTGGAATTCAACCCTTTAACACCTACATTCAACGTGAATTTCTCATTTGCAACATCTAGACTCATCTCTCACATTCCTAAACACACACTTAAGCTCTCATCCTCTCTCACTATTCTCTCTATTTCTAGAAATCCTTCCTAAGGCTAACAATTTCTGACACGAAACTGTTGACACGACATGACACGGAGTTCAACAAGTTTGTGTTTGAGCTTAACAGATTTCATGTCTTAAACATGTCGACACGTTTAAGACACGATTAAAATCGTGTCTTAACAGGTCCTAACATGTTTAGACATGATAACAAACCTGATTATATTTTTCAATATTTTAAAAATATAAATATTTACTTATTTACTTTAAGGTTTAAAAAAATAAACCCTAGAAAGTCATTGACCAGTTGCCTGCCTCCCTCTCTCATTTGGTCATTCCCTCAACTGAACTTAAATCTCCATCCATCTTATCTGCGTATTGATCTCCTACTCCTACTATGTGTGTAACCGTCTTCATCCTCCATATCCGTACACACAACATACACTATCGATGCCAAGCTCGTCGTAAACAACCATCTCTGCACTCTAACAACCTCTCCTCCGTCCTTCTGTTCCGCCTCTCCACCTGTCGATAACTTCAGTTCCAATCATCCTCCTTTGATTTGGTTACAAATTTCATCGTCTCCATTTCTTCCAGAATATTTACGTGATGGTACAGCTGATAGATGTTTTAGGTGTTTTTCCATTGAATTTTAGATTTCAACCCGATTGAAGCTTTATATTACAGAGTGGTGTTGATTGTAGAATTTGAAGGAGAAGTAGTCATGGATGGAATTGGCTTAGAAAGTAGGGAACAACAAATCTTATATTTGAACAAATTTATGAACAGAGGAAGAAAAACTTAGATATGTAGTGTTGTTGGGTGCGGTGGTGTGGTCGCCACAGGGGTGGTCTAGATGTTAGGGAAGATGAAGAGGTGGGACCCATATGAATTTAATTTTTATTTATTTATTTATTCTAATGTGCTAGAGCCCGTATAAACATAATTTAATATTTAATTGTTTTATTTATTATTTTTATTTATTTAACCTTAAAGCATTTTGATTATTTCATACCCACTTAACAGAGAAAGTTAACCTCCCGGCCCTCACTATCATACGCCCATGCGCGTAATTAACTCAAACAAGAAATATGAAAATAAACAATTATATACATCCACTTTCTTTCAATTTCAAACAAAAATAGTTTACATTAATTTTAAATATAAAATAGTTACAATATACTTCATTTTTAAAATTATACCTTAGATCCAAAATTTCACGTTCTTTAATTTAATACGTCTTACTATATAACTTTTAAGAAATATATATTAACGTTTTTTACATGAATCATTATTTTGTTGATTATAATGATGTATCAACATGTTTACAATGATTCGTTTTAAAAAAAAACATGAGCAAAGGGGTTACGTTTTTTGTAGGGTGAAGAGATGGCACCCTTTTCAACGATCCTATACAATCTACAACATACTATGTATGTAAGGTATTATCAACGTAGATTTGAAAAGGATGTGGTAAAAACACATACTATGTTGTATACGGTTAATGTCAAACCAGATTACGCAAGTACCTCTTCCCCCTGCTTATTCTAGACATACCATTGTAAATATTTTTACGCACCGTTATAACCACACCATAATTAAAAAATAATATCTTTAAAAAAGTTGTATAACAAGAATATATCAATCTAAATAACATAAAATTCATTCATTTAGTGCTATATCCTAAACACTCGCAAGTCGCAAGAACATGTCATTTAACAACCCCCCACCTTAAATTGATGCTTTATCATCCGCCTCTAAAGTGTCTCGAATAAATTACACTTTTGGTTCATGTGGTTTGACCTGTTTAACAATTTTTGTCTAAAAATAAATCTTTTGACATATCAGTCTCTAAGGTTGTATTTTGTAACTATTTCAGTCCTTAACACTAACTCTGTTAACTTTTTCTGCTAAGTATAAGAGCATTTCAATCATTTTATTTCTAAGTGACTAGTTTAACACTTTCAGTTAAATAAAAACTTTTTTTGGTTTTTTTTCATAAAAACCTTTTATTTTAAAACGTTCTTTTAACCTATTTTAAAATAATTTTTTTAGTTTTTTTTGAAATATTTTAAAAACAATTTTTAACTTTTCCAAAAATATATATTTTTTAAATTTTTTCGTAAAAAAAAAATTTAAAAAACATTTTTTTAGTTTTTTTATAAAAACATTTTTTAGCTTTTTCATAAAATGTTTTTTTAACTATTTTAAAAACGTTTTTTTTAAATGTATATTTTTTAAATTTATTTTGAAAAGGTTTCTCGTATATTTTTTTAGAGAAAGTGTTTTTTAATCAATTTAAAATTTAGTTTTAAAACTTTCTCTTTAAATGCACAAACGGTCCGGCATGTTCTACTTGAAACTAGGCCTATAAACGAACCGGTGTTTATGTCAAAAACCTCGTGTGTTTCTTCGACCTCACAGATATCATCATTATTTGGTAACCCTTTTTAGAAAGGATGATTAATAGAAGTTTCTTTTCTTCGTCTTCGATTCCCTAAACTTCATATCCAGTAACTTATGAATCTCTCCATCAAACTTGAGATTTTATGAAATAACTAAATAACTGTTTTTAAAAAGGTAAAATAAAATGTTTCTAGAAAAGTTAAGAATGTTTTTAAAAAAGTAAAAAAAAAAGAATCTTTAGGGAAAAAAACTAAAACAAATGATTTTAAGAAAAGTTTAGAATAACATTTTTAATAGTAAAAATAAAAAACTAAAAAAAAAGGATTTCTTAGACTAAAATGGTTAAACTAGTCCCTTATAAATTAAGTGACTGAAATGCCTTTATACTTAACAGAAAAAGTTAACAGAGTTAGTGACAATAACTGAAATGATTTTAGAAATACAAACTCAAGGGCTGATATAGAGGTGTTCAATATTTGGTTTTAAACTGAATAAACCAATAACTGAACGAGACCTAAACCATTTAAAACCAAACCAAATTACATATTTGGTTTTCGGTTGTTCCTAAATTTCTAATTCGGTTTAAACGGAAAAAACCGAATTACATTAAATAGCCCGTATATTATTTTTAGTTTAGCCCAATATGTTTATACCCAACCCAAGAGTGAAGCCTCAATCGCTCATCTAGTCATCGCCAATCTGCAGCCTCCGCTCAAGCCTTCATCTTGTTCGTCTTCTACTCTGCTCATCGCCGGCCACTGCTCCAACGACTCAGTTCAAGTCCTGGCCGCTCTCCCCCAATCGCTAGAATCGGTTCTAGGGTTTCGTCAGGTGCGACTTAATTACACCAGCCCCTTCTTTATCATTGAATCTAGGGTTTGTATTTCCTTTTCTAGGGGTTTTCCAACTGATTAACTTCAATGATATGCTGCCTAGTGTTTCTGAAATGTGTCTTTCCGTTACATTTTTAGAATTGTGCAAAATCAATAACCGTCGAATGTGCTATTGAAATCGGTGCAAAATCAAGACACTAATTGTTTTATAGGATCTTTGTTTCGAAGTGTTTGATTTCAATAATCTCTTTGGGTCGGGTCGGGTCGGGTTAGGTTATGATGCGAAGTTAGATGCTATCAGATATTTGATTTTGTCTTATGATTCTTTTTTAATTGATTACTTTCAGTCAGAATGGGTTTTGAGTTTATCAGATTAGGGTTTTAATTTCACAGTGATTAACATTGATTATCTGTTTGGATTGAGGCAGCAAATTGGGTGTTTCCTGAAAAAACTTTGCAAGTATCAATTTTGAACAAAATGTGTAGAAAATGCACCTTGCTTTATTTCATCTTAAATGCCTAATTATCCACTTTGCAAGGATCAATTTTGAACAAAATGTGTAGAAAATCATATATTTTTAGTTTAGATTTTTGGCTTGTTAAAACTGCTTATCTGCTTAGTACATTTTGATGCAACAATAAGCAGTTTTGAGTGTTTGGGATAAATGATAATATGAGCTTCTTATTTGATTGTTTGCGAGGGAAATAAGTTCTTTTGAGTAAGCAGTTTGAAGTTGCTTATACCAAGCTGCTTATTTCAATAAGCAGTTTTAACAAGCAATCCCAAGAAAAACTGTAAACATGGTTAAAAACCTCAATAGCTTGTTTTATCAGGGTGTTTTTCATACTGATTATATTCGGTGATCTGTTTTGCTTGCATTAGTTAAATGGTTATTCCTTGTTGGACGTTAGTGGTTATATCAGGGTATATATTAGCCATAGTTGTCAAGGCGCATAGGCGCACTCAAGGCGCGAAGGTCGAGCCCGGAGCCTAGTCACAAGGCGCAAAAAAAGCGAGGGCTTTTTTAAGCTAGGCGCATAGTATAAGAATACAATTTTTAGGGGTTTTAAACTTGTTTTAGGTTTGTTTAGGGCTAGTTTAGTCTTTTTTTTAAGGTGAATCCAGGCTTGATTAGGGGTTTCAGACAAGTTCCGGCTACTTTTAGCCGGAATCTGGCTGGAAAACGCGCCTAGGTGCTCGCCTGAGTTCGTTTTTACGAGAAAAGCCCCAAATCGCGCCTAGGTTTCTACCAGGCACTAAACTTGCGCTTCTGCGCCTAGGCGCGCGCTGTGTTGTCAAAAGCCCTCCAGGCGAGCGCCAAGGCGCAAATTTAAAGCCCAGCCCAGCTATAGCGCCTGGAGGTGACCAAGGCGCAAATCTAGGCTTTTTTTGCAAAGGCTAGCTCAGGCGAGGGCTTTTTGTCAGGCGCCAAATCAACCAAGGCGTGGGCTTTATTCATTCAGGCGCAATCCAGTAATTAATTTCGATTTTTTTGACTATTTTTTAGTCTCACTAGTAGCTGACCCTAGAAAAAATAGGGACTACCAAATTAATTCCAAATCAACGATCTTTTGTATATATATACACACCATTGAAGGTTACAGAATAACAAATTGAAGTTTTAAGAACCAAGAAATGGTATTCAAATTTTGGTATTACTTTTATCTTTTGGTACTAATTATAATAGTTTTTTTAATATTAGTGGTGTGATATTAGTTTTCAATGTATAATATACTTTTTGTTTTTTTCCCTCTATATGCGCCTTTTTTTATCTCAGGCCCTCGATTTTTTTGCGCCTAGCGCCTAGGCTCGAAGCGGTGCCTATGCGCCTTGAGTGCGCCTATCGCATTTGACAACACAGGGCGCGCCTTGACAACATAGATATTAGCATGGAATTTGGTCTTGCTTTCTTGAGTAAGGTTCTTGAGCTCTGTAAGAGATTAAGTTGTTTGTTTAGAATGCAGCAGACCGTATGAAATCATACATTTGGATCCATATATGTGTGTTGGTTTATTAAAGAAAGAAGCAAAAAACAAGCCTGTTGGTTAGTAGGCACGACTGAATACACATTGTCAGCAAACACACTAAATGCTTATTTTTAAAAAAAATAAACAAACGTACTCAGTAAAATCTCACTCAAAAAGCTATTGAACGATCGAAAGTCAAGATCTTTATGAAGAACAATATTTGTTTGGAAAAGCGCGCCTCAGGCGATGAGTCTTGCACTTCCGCTGGCGTGAGGCGAAGGGCGTATATGAGGCGCGGGCAGGAGGTGCGCCTCTTGTACATGCACAGATTTTGTGCATCAGGAGGTTGCACATATATACATAGAGGTTATTTATATATCAAAAAATATATAGTTATTTATATCTAATTTTTAGGTGTGTGATGACTGATGATAAAAACCAATGAGAAGTATTAAAAAGTATTATCTAAATACCTTGTGCCTCACGTACGTGATGTGCACGCTTCTTGCCTCGCGTCTCAGCTTTGGGGACCCTATCTTCTCGGTGAGCTCTCTCTTTTATAAAACCAAGAGAACAATAGATCACATATGCTAGTTGAAGTTCGAACCTTATTAGCTAAATGACCAATTAAAATTTTGTTCCAACCTTTTTCAGTTATCCATGGTTGATTTTCTTTAGCTTGATGTTTTTAATCTGATGATTATTGTTTCTTTTTGTTACTCTAATTACTTAATGATTATTGCAGAGAATTGTGGAATCTAATCCCGACAAAGCATCATGTTTACCACTGTTGTAAAATATCTTGGTACAAAACCGAAACCTGCAATGAAGGCATTAGAGGCTAGATTTCGACCCGAGCAAAATCAAACCATCACAAGGGCCATTTTTGAAATCCTAAAGGAACATGGTCCTCTCAGTGTTGCTCAAACATGGGAACGCGTTCAGGTGACTTTAAAAACTCTGCGTTTGTTCATTATGCAACGAGATTGATGCTGTTAAGGAATTTCTGAAATGAACATGTTTACAAACATTTTGCAGGAAGTTGGTGTAAAAGATTTAACAAGCAAAACACAGATGAAGACTGTTTTGAGATGGATGAAGGAGAGGCAGAAACTTAAGCAAATATGCAACCATGTCGGTCCCAACAAGCAGTTCCTGTACACCACCTGGTTCACCAAACCACCCACTGTCACCCAGCCAAGATCTGGTGTGGTCAAGTCTTCCCAACCCAAGGCAACCTGAAGTACTATGTAGACTGATTGCATCATGTTCCATCAGTTTTGATTATGCGAAACAATTTTAGACATCAGTTTTGACATAATAAGCGTGTACGGATCCTAGTTTCGTGCTACTTGTTTTGCAGTTTTATTTTATCAACACACGATGGTTGCAATTAGAGATCTAGAAATAGTTGTGCGCCTAGTACATAACCAATTTTAAGTATGAATCACAAGAACCGTATAAGAACTTGTGCGTAGTGTCTGAACGATATAGTGTGTGAGAGAGACGGTTATATCATTATATAACTGTCTATATTATTATAGTTATAGCAATAAGTACAAATATTTATATAGCTCTTCTAATTCTCTGCTTAAAGTTGATTATTTTTTAAATAACACTCGGCACAAAGGTCATGGTTGAGTGGTATCAGTTATCATTTACCTATTGCGTTTAGTGACGTGATCGTTATTGGATTTAGCAAATTTAAACCCAAAATTGAAGCCAGTTTAACTTAAACATGAATTGAAAGTGAGTAGAGACCCATATTAAAAAACAGTACGAAGTGTTGAAGACTTGAATGCTAAAAAATAAAAAGATGTGGCTGCTGGGATTCGAGCCCAGGTCTCCACGGCCACAACGTGGAATTCTTACCACTAAACTACAGCCACGTTGTTGCTATATTTTAGTTTCATTTTATTTATATACTATTTTCAGTAATAATCATTATTGACACATCTAATGTTATTGCCTTATTGGTTATGAATCGTAATATGATTAATATGTTATTCGAAATAAAAATTATGATGAAAATATTGATAATGAAACTATAAAACTAATATGCAATGTTTTAAAACTGATTATTTTTTTTTATACAGTAGATCAAGCTAGTTCTTTAGTAGAGTTGATTAAGTAAAAAGTTTAAAACTAATTTTGGTTTTTTGTTTAATATAAAAAAGTTAAAATCATTTAGTGAAGAACGTTTAAAAAAATGTATTAATCTTGAAAAATATTGAAACATGATGATAATTTAGTATTGATGGTTTAGATCGATTTCAAGAACTAAAATTTTTAAAAGATATTATACATTTAGAATATGATACACCTATTAACATACTAGTTTATAGTAAAATTTTTAATTCATTTCCAAATGCAATTATTGTCTATAGAGTTATTTTAACTATTCATGTAACTGTTGATTATGCGGAACGAAGTTTTTCTAAATTAAAGTTGATAAAAAATTACCTAAGATCTATGATGTCACAAGAAAGATTAAACGATTTAACTATTTTGTCAATTGAAAAAAATTGTTAAAAGAAATTGATTATGAATATTTTGTTAAACAATTTGCATCAAATAAAGCTAGAAAAATAAACTTAATATAAATATATTTATCCACTTACAAAAATATAAAAATACAATTTTTTTACTACCAATTGTAAACTTGTTAATCTATTATTACCGGTTCCAAGCCCAGATAAAGGAGGAGAGTTTTTAACATTAGTTTTGGAAAAAAGGCTCCAGATTCTTAGTTCGCTCTATGCCTCCAAAACAAATACGATGATACCAAAACCGATCAAAAGTAAATCCATTTTCGGGTACCTTTCTTTATCGACAAAGATTCTAGCCTATCTCCTGCAATTCCATTTCTGAAAAAAAAGCGAGTTTTCCGTCCCACATGGAAAACTAACTTGGCAATAATGACCCATTCTTTAAGAAATGAGATTATTTGAGAAAATTTTGTTTGATACTTTTATTTTTCTTTTCCTAAAAACGACATTATATTTTAATAAAATTTCATATGTTATAAAATGCAACGCAGAAAGTTTGTTTTAATGAAAGGTACTCATATTATAAAAGTTGGTAATATATTTTAATAAAATTTCATAGCAAAATTACTCATCACTCATGATGTAAAATATACGTCTTCTGAAAATATAGTCATACAATGTACATTTTAGATTAAAATGAAGATTCTAAGTAATAAAACATATATTGTACAATGCAACTTACATCCATCAACACATCGAGATCAACATCCTCATTCATTCATGTTCGTCCTCCTCTCCCACCGCCTATCCACCCCAAAACAGATTGTTGACGATCTCTTTGACCGCCCCATTTAGTTGCACTAAACTCAAACCGACACCACCACTCACCATCTCCACCACGTGCCACCTTCGTCCACCACCGCGTGCCCAAAAGAGTGAGATGACGATGTTGATAATCATGACGACGACGATGAGGATGATGATGACGAGGGTGGTGAAACCCCATAATTAAGGGGTGTTCATAGGGTTGGTTTTTGGGTTATTCGAATCAGATTATTCGAATTTGAAAAATTTTGAAACTGAATTCGATTTCGAAAAAACGTTTTGAATAAGAATATTTGAATTCGGGTCTATTCAAAAAAACCCGAACTAGTTTTATACCCGTCCGTTGTTCGGGTATTTCAATGTAATGAAATGAAATGAAAACTAAACTAGACATTTGAACAACGTAACATAGCACGCAAAGAAATCAATAGGCTGGCAAAGTTAAAAATTTAACAAATCATAAAGAAATTGTTGTAAACATATTAAGTAATTACAGAATAGATTTAACGTATAATAACCCTATGCAACGTAGTTTAACAACATTTCCGATCTATAAAACCATACATGCTAACTTATTTACTCATAGACCTCATTTGTTATAGCTTAATTCGAGATGGCAAATCTCCTTGTAAAAAAAGTAAATAATCTGGAAATTATGAAACGTAAGACAAGAATTTGTTTCAATTTTCCTGCTACCTTCCTATTCCAAAACAACCTTGTTAAATACAAAACGATAAAAATCCGCAGTTGTTGAACTACTAATGTAAGACCCCAAACTCGTGAGGCCTCACACTTCACAGTTGGTGAACACAACGATTAAAATCCGTAGTTGCTGAACTACTGATGTAAGACCCCAAACTCGTGAGGTCTCACACTTCATAGTTGGTGAACACATTGATCAGGATGCCAAGAGGTCCAAGCAATCATCTAAACCTGCACTCAATCTAATATACATGCAAAACTGAGTAAGTTCAGGTTTAATTTAAAAGAATCTTGTGAAACATAAGTGTCTTCGGGAAAACATCTTTAATCACATCATAACGTATAACATAGTCAATACACAAGGTCTTAGTGGTCCATCTTTGCCCCCAAAAACATACCAAACCCTAAGTCGTGGTGCTATTAGGGGACTCTTCATCATTAACCTACACCAGGTCATACATCTACCCAATATGTTATTAGGTCATACATCTACCTAATGCCATAAATAGGACTATCGTTTGCCTACACCGGGTCATACATCTACCCAATATGTCATTAGGTCATACATCTACCTAATGTCGTAAATAGGACTTCCTCAATAATTGAATTCCTAGGTCATACATCTACCTATAATGGGATTCCATTAAGTTGACCCGCCCTGTGCATAACTAGTTAGTTCATCAGATAGCACATAATCAATACTTCATACATCATTCATCAATTCATACATAAGCTTTGTACTATAAAAACATAAGTTGATAGACATATATATACGTTCGTATAAATATACCCTTTCATAAAACCATAAGTTCGTACATGGCAAATAATTTCATACATAAACTTCTTACATAAATTCATAAGCACGTACACACACACACACACACATATATATATATATATGTATATGTATGTATATATGTATATATATGTATGTATATAGGAGTGGGTTCCAGAGAAAACCAATAGTTAGGCGAAAACGGAGAAAACCACTAAAAAAACCAATTTTAACCAATAATATAATAATATTTATTTTTTATTTTACTTTATTTTTATTTTTTTATAAGAGTATCAATGTAATATTACAAATTTTTACCAAAAAATCATTTAAATATTGGCTTACGTATAGGTAACCCATAGTGTTACGTATACGTAAACAGAAAACAAAAAAATTAAAAAAAATTGCGGTTACATATACGCAACCCATAGTATTACACATTGTTTTAGTGGTTTTCTAGGTTTTCGCATAACTTTGTGGTTTTCTCTTGATCCCTCCCCTATGTATATATATGTATATATATATAGGGTGTGGTTCAAATGATAACCAATATATATGTGATAACCATGATAACCACTCTCAAACATAGTCTTACGTATATGTAACAATTATCATTCTGTTAGTGTTACATATAAGTAACACAATGTGTCACGTATATGTAACATTATGTGATACGTATATATAAGACTCATCATTTCTATATTTATGTTAAAGATATATGTTTAAAAAGTATTTAACATATAAAAGAAAAATAATTTATAAATTATGTGATTGTTTGAGAGTGGTTATCACGGTTATCAAATAAAAAACTGGTTATAATTTGAACCCTTCCCTATACACACATATAAGTATATAAATATATATTGCATTTATTTAAATTTTTATTTATCATCAAACATATAGGTTTTGAAAACAGGTATAAAATCTATTACTTTTTATACTTTCATTGTCATTATTCAATAGGTTTTACATAACACGTATATCATCCCTAAATATCAAAACATTTGAAAGAGGGCGTCAAGAATTCACACGTATTCATAGTTCATACATCGCTCATGTAATCATACATAGGCTTCACTACTTTAAAACATAAGTTAGTATACATATACATATTCATGCATAATAAGTCATGTCTATATTAATCATCTTAAAGAAGTTTGCTAAACATGTATATTAGTCCAAAAGTGTATAACATTTAAAGTAGGGCGACAAGAACTCACCTTAACGTAGCTAGTGGAGACACACAAGTCTAGAGAACGTTTAAGGGAGAACGAATCCTAGAATGCTTAACAACGTGTTCAATCACGCATATTCAATGATATCAACCTTAAAATCAATGATATTGGCAAATGGGTCAAACAGGTCAATTTTACAGGTCTTTCCCGGCCACATCTAACCAACCTAACCTTGACCCAACCCAATCTCATGCATAAGGTGGTTACTTTCCCATGCAAACCGTAATACGAAATCATCGCCTTCATCCATCCATGGTCCATCCAAATCCGCCAATAACACCACCCAACCCCAAATCTTGATCCCAACCTAGAACCCATCCCTAGGGTGTCAGGGAAAATTACCAAAATAGACATTTGACCAAAGGGTTTTCTCAAAATAGACTTTGACTTTTAGCCTACAAATTTATAGACATTCTCTCTGAACAGACGGCTAAAGCCGGCTAATTAGCCATGCCTAAAATTCAGTGCGTAACAGAGATCTGGTCCAATGAAATTTTGACACGTGGCTTAACCACCGGCTAAGGGCCTTATAACGGCCGGCTAAGTGCAGAAACCCCCGGCTAAGGGACTTATAACGGCCGGCTAAGACTAAATAGCCTAGATAGGCCGGCTATTAGCTGCCACGTGTCGAGTATTCATTGGACCAGAAGTCTGTTGTGCACTGAATTTTAGGACGGCTAATTAGCCTGATTTAGCTGTCTGTTGTGAGAGAATGACTATGAATTCGTAGGCTAAAAGTTCATGTCTATTTTGGGAAGTTAGATTGGTCAAATGTCTATTTTGGTAATTTTCCAAGGGTGTCACCTTGCATGAAATTACTACATAATCCGGGACATAAAGAAAACGTACCTAGTTCAAGTGGTGAGTTACTCCCGCTCCGTTCCTTCTCCTTAGAATTCAGAAAACGATCTGGTTCCTTCTCTTAAGCAGTTCACGGCTCAAGTACACACACCACCCGTACGTCACCTACGCACCCACGGGAAAACCGGATTTCTCAATCCTAAAACAAACCTTGAGGGACCTGAACGTACAGGGTGAGTTAGGGACTATTCAAACATGGTTTAGATGATCAAACCTGGCTAGTTGCAACATCGTTCCAGTCCTTATCCTCCTTACTCATGAACAGCCGCTAGAAAACCCTAGCGTAAACACATAATTCTCATCAAGTGTTTGATCAGAGAGTTAAACCAGACTAGTTTGGATCGATTAGGTACCTGGAATTATACGACAGGGACTCCACTAATAGCTTTCGTTTTCCTCCCTTGCTCGAGACGTAGAAGTACGACATTGCAGATTGGGGGGGGGGGGGTTGTAGAATGAAGGTTTCCTTATCAAATGAAAAGGAGAACCACTCTATAAATAACCAAATAACTTACGATACAAGTACATAAAGAATAAGATAATTACAATAAAGAACTATAACGTTAAGGGTGTCTAATATCCCCTTCGATGGCGGTCCGAGTCGAAGCATTCCCCGAAAGAATTCAATCTGAGCACGAGGAAGACTTTTTGTGAAAATATCAGCCACTTGAAGTTTGGTCGGGAAAAACTTAGTGTGAAGTTTTCCAGATGATATAAGTTCGCGAATGAAGTGGTAGTCTAGATCAATATGCTTAGCTCTTTTATGAGACACCGGATTTTGGGTGAGAAAGAGAGCACTGCGGTTGTCACATAAAAGGGTAGGTGGATCCGGAGGCAGAGCGTGAAGTTCACGTAACAAATGAGTGATCCAGATCAGTTCAGCTCCAGTATTTACCATAGCTTGATATTCAAATTCATAACTGGAGCGAGATATGGTGGGTTGTTTCTTAGAAATCCATGAGACAAGGTTGCCACCAAGGAAAATGGAGTAACCATAGGTAGATCTGCGGGTCTCAAGGCAGCGAGCCCAGTCAGCGTCAAAGTAACCCATAATGTTAGTGTGTAGTGGCCTACTAAAGTTGAGACCAAATGCAACAGTGCCTTTGAAATGCCGTAGAATCCTCTTGACACACTGATAGTGTGTGGTGGTTGGAGCATGTAGAAACTGTCTAACCTGATTCATAGCATATGAGAGATCAGGCCTGGTGATGGTCAAATACTAAAGAGCTCCAACAAGAGACCGATAGTGAGTTGGATCTTTATAGAGTTCACCAATAGTAGTGAAAGATTAATTTGAAACAAGTGGCATGTGAACTGGCTTGGAATCAAGAAGAGATGCTCGGTCAAGAATGTCATGGGCATATTGATAAGTGGTTGATTTACACGTTTTAATTATATATAATTAATTGTTTTTAATCCTATTTATGTATGAAAAAAATTACTTTGAGTGTATTTATGTGTTCATGTTATATTAAAGAAGACGAGCTAAAACGATGAACTTATGCAAAGAAACGTTGCAATGTCGTGTTCATGTTCACACTTGTGATTAGAGGTGAACAAAAAAACTGGAATCGGTACCGTAACCTCCCAAGGAACTGGAACCGGTTCTTCCCGAAAACCAGTTCTTCCGGAACCTAACCGGTTTTGAAAAACCGGAACTGGGTACATAGGTTCCGGTTTTTCAATCAAGAACCGGACCTAGAACCGAACCGGTTCTTGAGAATACTCTATTTGTGCACCTCTACCCTTGTGTCTTGTGACACTAATCCATCTATGTTTTACAGATTCGTGACGCGTATATGCTTAAAATTTTAATAGTGGTAAAACTTAAATTGTTTAAAACTAAAAGTGAAAAAAAGGTTTTATGAGTCAAATGAGTCAAACGGGTCAGACAATCTAGTTTTTTTTATATAATTTATCTATGTGTTTATGAGTTTATGTTTTAAACATTTATCTATTTTGTAACATTTTAAGTTTTTAATGTTATTGGACTTTTTAAGTTAGTTATTTATGTGTTTAATTAATGTATTTATATGTTTAACCAAGTTTTTCGAATACCCAGAAACAGGTTCTTGAAATACCCGCCTTGAATTACCGAAACCGGTAAAAACCGAAACCGGTTCTTGAAAAACCGAAACCAGGTACATAGGTTTCGGTTTTTCAACAAAGAACCGGAACGGGTTCTTGAGAAAAACCGAATTGTGCACCTCTACTTGTGATGAAGTTTCTTAATTGTCAAATATAAGAGGAGATTTACGTGGCCTATAACAATGGATTAAATTGAGTTGAAAATGGGCTGAATTAAATTTAGAAGGCTACTTAAAATGGTTGGGCTCAGCAAGAAATGAGCTGTCATAACTAAGGTTGGTTCATTAGTGGAATGGGTATAAGCCCACATGAAAAAGAATAAAAGGGGGCTGGCGGCCTCTATCACGCAAGCAGGAGAAGGCAATTAGGAGGTGTGCTTTAGGGCACGTTTTTCGAAAGGTGCTTTTGGCACGTTTTGACGGCTAGAAAATTAGGAGGAAGTTCTTTTGGCACGCATCAGATCATTCTTAGAGCTTTTGGACGACTTTGGGATGAATTCTTGCATTCCAAAGGTTCTCAATAATCAAATCATCAAAGAGGATGCACGGATTAAAGATTAAAGGCGTTATGATGAACATGAGCGGCTAAATCGTTTGTGATCCTTCTCGGGTGGACGGTTAGTGTTAGTTGTCGTGTTTAACTAGGTTTTATCATTGATTGGTTACAAAAACTTGTTAGCTATTTGTTTGACTTTATTTTGTGAGTTTGATTCGTCTAATTAAACAAACATTTTTACTTTATTCAATTGAGAAACCTTCGGTCATTGGTTTAGTATCATTAACCATTGGTATTCTTTAGATTTTTTAATTGTGGGTTGGTAATTGTTTAGATTATACTTTGATTGTGTCATTATTTGGTTTAGCATCGTTAATCAACGCAGTCTGGTTCTTTAGTCTTGCAATTATATATCTGTTGAGTCATCTATGCGGTCCATGTCTATGTGGATTCCAGTTTGATACTATCTACTTACACGTCGTGCTTCATGAACCTGAAACCCGGGAATGATCCTTTTTCTCTAAGTGTTTTTAAAACCCAATTTACTTTAGTTTGTTTTGGTAGTCAGTTCACAATCAATCACTCTCAAAAACCAGTTTTACTTTTAACTGTCTAGATTATTTAGTTTTTCATAATTAGGACTCTACAAGAATTTCCTGTGGATTCAACAACCCTAATCGCTATACTGCAGTCTAAGGTAGAAAAGAACAAGATTTTAACAAATAAATTACGAAAAATAAAAAATAAATTATCAGAAACATCAACAAATATTTACATAATCAACATGCATAGATATGGATAGACGTACGTACATTCAATGATCATAAACTTTTTTTTCGTGATGGTGAAACCTCTTCATCCTTGCAATGAACTCCTCTACCCTCCTCTGAATTCCAGCTCGCTCAACTCCTCAATGTTGTCCACCACATTCTCCTCCACCTTCACCGGATGCTTTTGCGGGATGTGACCGCTACTGTTATGATGATCATGTTCGCAATTACAAACATCAAGTGACGACTCGCGATGATGAACTGGTAGTGGTAGATGTTGGGGCAGTACGCGTGTTGTGATCCACCAGAAGCAAACCGCTGCTAAAAGCAGCTCGACGAGTCTTGAAATCTTCACTGTTTTTGAAATAGCGGGTACTCTAGCATAGAGTCAATAAAATCACGGTGAATCATCTCCAGCGCGGTGAGAGGGCATTCGTTCAACTGACCGGTCACTCCGGCCTTGTCTCCGTCACCTACCTTCACCTTGGAAGCCTTTCCGGTCATCGTTAGTAAAGAAGGTAGAAACTAAAATGTTAATATGGTATGGACTCCAGCAAATAAATGAAGGAAGAAGTGTGTGTAGGAGAGGATACTACAACAAAGAAAGAAATAAGTGTTCTAAACCATCGAATTTTTTTTCAAATTAGTATTTATTTAAAAAAAAATTAGGATAATAGGGAAAGTCAAAAAAAAATTCGGATAATGGTTAAACCGCTATTAGCAATGGCGGATTAGGAGCAATATTTTCAAAAAAAAATGGTGTCCGCTATTAGCAATCGCTGATTAGGACAAAAAAAACTGACACCCACTGTATCCGCGTTTAGCAATCGCGGATTAGGAACAAGCTCTGTAACCATGTAAAACTTCAACCCATTTAAAGTAGTTCCTAATCCGCGATTGCTAAACGCGGATACAGTTTTTTTGTCCTAATCAGCGATTGCTAATAGCGGATACCAATGGTGTCAGTTTTTTTGAAAATATTGCTCCTAATCCGCCATTGCTAATAGCGGTTTAACCATTATCTGAAATTTTTTTTGACTTTCCCTGTTATCCTAATTTTTTTTTAAATAAATACTAATTTGAAAAAAAATTCCTAAACCATCAAGATAAAAAATTACTAAAATTGTGACTAGAGGAATATGATAGCCTTTTTTGTTATTCAACAAACTGGTCATTGCCTAAATTTGTGTTCTCTAACTTTTTTTTTAATTTTTATTTTTCACTATAATGAAATAAAAATCAAATTCTTTTAAATTTCTATTTCCAAATATCAAATTATAATGCGGATCAAGCCTGTTACCGAGAACTTACCGGGAATCAAGATCACGCACGACCATGCGGAGCCTTGGTCAGGAGTTGTTGCCGAGAACCAAGCTAGTTACCGAGAAACCCTAATCGCGCACGACGATGTTGATCAAGAACAAGAAAGTGGAGTTTTTGAGCTGCCACTCTCCCATTGGCCCTCAAGGTTTAGGCTGAAAAAAAAATTAAAATGTTACAACAAAAGCTGATACAGGGGCAATAAACTGAAAGTCATACTATATAGTTCATCAAGTGTAACATCCCGGAAACCGATGAGTTAAAGGTTCGGGTTAACGAATAACACGAATCCCTGGTAAACAACATGGGTAGCAAGGATTCTCACGTAAAGCTTGGTCTAACGAAATTAGAAGGCCCTGTTAACCGTTTAAGTTATAATTTCAGGATGGAAACGCAGAGACCCGAAACGAAACTAGTGGTTATATATAAACCACATTAGCGCAAACCCTAGGGCCATTTGTGACCCTACGTTTGCGACGGCAGGGAGAAGACGACTGGAGGGAGGACCGGCCGGGAAGAAACGAAGGCGGCGATGCGACTACTTGGACCGGGAACCTCCGAAACACACAAAGGTAATCATGTTTTATGTTTGTTGCGTTATTTACGATCGTTATTGCATGGAAACATGGCTAGGGCTTCACATGGGTGGTATCCAATGGTGGTGGAGGCCGACACGGCTGTTCCAGTGAGTGCGGCGAGATTGTAACTAGTGAAGGAGAAGATGGCGACTGCCGTGAGGGTGGTTGGGTGTTGGTGATCGACGAGAAGGAGAATGGAGAGCGGAGAATGGATAGATGCAGGTGGTGACTATAATGGAGTCCAACGGCGACTCGGGGAAGGGTGATAGGAGATGGTGGTCCGATGGCGGCATGGTAGTGGTACCCGGCAGGAGTTGACGGAAACCACATGGATGGCTGTCATGGTGGTATGCAACTAGAAGACCCGACGGCTGTCGGAGTGCACTGTGGTGGGGCACGACGGTGGAGGATGGCGGTACAGCTTGGAAAGCTGCCTTGGAAGCAAAGCATAGCGGTGGTGCCCGGTGTTCGACGGGACATGGTGGTGGCCATGGTGACGATGTGGTAACCACGAAGGTGGTTAACCGATGGTGTTTGACGAAGAAGATAGAGGTGACAGTGATGGTGGCGGTTATGGTGGTGACACACGGTAGGGCATGGTGATGGACTCGAACGATGGGACTAGGGTTTACATGTAGATGGTGAACCCTAGGGTTTTTTGCATGGCACACGTACGTACGTGCATGGGAAGAGATCCGTTTGGATATTTAAATTCTAAAACGGGTCAAGGACGGTCCAATCCGTGCATTCGTGGAGCAAGGGTTCGATGATCGGAGCGACGAGTTGTTGAGACGAACGTCGGGGTTTATTTATATTTTATGCGTTATTCGACGTACGGTTTGAACGCATTCTGATTGTGTGATATGACGTTTGACAGGTTCGGGATTTGAGCAAGTGGCCGGGGTGCAGAGCAAGGATTTGGATTCCATGTAACCGGTGAGTTTCTAATCCCTCTTTAATGTTTTTACCATTTTGTGGGCTATCGTACGTACTTGCATGTGTTATGTTATAAATTAAACGTGTTACGAGTTTTAGGTTAAACCTGAGAGTTTATGAACTAAAATATTCGATAACGAGGCTAAAGGTGTATGTGGTGTCCTTAGAATGTATGGGCTAGAAGTCGGTATCATGTTTGTGTGTCGTATAATGACTTATTCGGGAGGAGTCGGGTAATAGGTCTAGACGTTATGAGGGTACGTCAAGAGTATGAGTTCGGTTACACATGTAGGTGATTCGTGTAAGGGCGATGGGTGATGAGGTTTGTG
Organism: Smallanthus sonchifolius; assembly: GCA_023525975.1. Lineage (NCBI taxonomy): Eukaryota > Viridiplantae > Streptophyta > Magnoliopsida > Asterales > Asteraceae > Smallanthus > Smallanthus sonchifolius. Next base: position 81,518,139 of record CM042032.1, on the reverse strand, counting down.
TGCATATATATATAGCGAATGTATAGGATGAAAACCCCCCTAGTTGTGAAAACATTGAAAACTCTAAAAAAAAAAAGGATTTTTACAAGTTTTTTTTTTGGAAAAGCTTTTATATGTAATTTGAAAACTTTTTATAAAAAAAATCAAAAAAGCGCCGACCAGATGTTTTTATAAAATTTGTTTTATAAAAATTTTGCCCAGTTGTTTTACATATGTAACATTTGTTTTTACATATGTAACATGTGTTACACAAGTAACACGATTTTTTACACAAAAAACGAGGATTTTTGTCCATTTTTTTTAAAAAACCGCTCGACGATTTTTGTATTTTTTTATAAAAGTTGTTTAGAATGATTTTTATTTAAAAAAAACATGTAAAAACACGTTTTTTGAAAAAGTTTTCAATGTTTTCTAAACTCATGTGAATTTTCAAAATATCCACCCCTATATGTGTGTGTGTGTGTGTGTTAAATTGCATACAAACGTTGAGTTAGATTTATTGTGTATGAGATGATATTGATGTGGTGAGTAGATGCTACTAATGTGGTATGTAGAGTCAGATTGACCGTTGTGTCGGGATGAGAACATTGTGTTACAACTGTTGTGTCAGTTGGCTTGTGAGAGTCTTGGTTAAGGTTGGTTAAGTCAGTGTCTAGAGGTTGGTGGAGATAACCAATGTTTGGTTAATCTGTGTAGTAAATTTTGAGTTACCAGAGTAGTAAGCTCTATCTATGTCGGAGAGGCTTACTGAGTTATAGTGATGAGTTGAGTCTGGGGTGGTGAATCTTTTGGGACATCATAAGATAACAGGGGTTACCTATATGATGATAATTTATAAAACTATTTTATAAGGACCGGAGGGTCTTGAGTGGAAATAAATATTAATTGTGATGAGTTGGTTTTTGATGAAATTAAACTATTAGAACTCACTCAGCGTAGCTGACTTTGTGTGTACGTTAGATTGTATTGCAAGTGAGTTTTGGGGCCGGCGTATCTTGGCTTGGGAGCGGTGCTACTCGGCTTGGTGTGCATGCATTCGTGAGGTAAACTTAAGGACAATAATGATATTAAATAATAATTATTGTTTTTAGAAAGACTTCCGCTGTAGTTTGTGTAATAACACGAGTATTTTAAAGAGAATAACCAGTTATGAGAACCAACTGTAGGGTGCCCGGTTTGGGGTCTTACACAAAGGTTGAGAGCCAATCCATTCCATGTACATCATTAATGGCTTTATTTTTTTTTAAAGGCAATATTCTTTATTCTTATAGGAGTGGGACTTGAATCCATAACATTCTCAAACATTGGTGTTCCTAGAGGATTTTCCTCTACCATTAGGCCACCAACCCCAATGGCTTAATGTCTTTAGTTACCATGATAGATTCGTCTATAGGGACTTCTACCTCAAAGGTATCATCTGTAACACCCCAACCCGGCTAGGGCTGACGTGTCACTATAACAGTAATCATAATTCAAAACATCAATCCATTAATGATAAAAGAAAGCATTACATTTAATGAGAGGAAAATACAAAAAGTTACAATTTGTTTAAGATAAAACTTCTTGATCTTTATTCTCTCGAGCCCTCTCGCCAAGTCTTCCCAATAAACCCTGCAACCTAACGTACATAAACATGAAGAATGTACGCATGGGTAAACTTGGTTTTACTCAGTGGGACAACAACTATATACAATAAACAAAACTTACCAATATATCTATATGCATATATCAAACAATATTTATACACATTCTATAAGTCACATTCTATGAGTCACGTACTATGAGTAATATAATATAAGTCACGTACTATGAGTCACATAATACATTCAATAGTTCAATGCGCACGAAGCGGCATTTCAATAGTTCAATACGCACGAAGCTACATTTCAATAATTCAATGCTTTCGAGGGGCCATATTCAGTAATTCAGTGCTTTCGAGGGGCCATATTCGATAATTCAGTGCTTTCGAGGGACCGTATTCAATAATTCAGTGCTTTCGAGGGACCATATTTAGTAATTCAGTGCTTTCGAGGGGCCATATTTAGTAATTCAATGCGCACGAAGCGTCATCTTCAATAGTTTAATGCTTACGAATGGTCATATCCAATAGTTCAATGCGCACGGAGCGTCATATTCAACAATTCACTTCTTATAAACAATATATCTATATATATACATATATAATACTCATAAGCACGTAAATAACAAATTTAGATCCTAACAACGGAGTATTAGAAACCAAATCCGTACACATAAGTTGTTCGAAAAGCCCGTACCTTAAGCCTACAATTATTATTGTAACTTAGACTTTGAAACCCTTGGTGTTCATGCACAAAGTTCAAAACGTTTGGGTCAAAAATATTTATAACCCTTTCATTTAAGAAATCCATGAGTTTAGAAAATTCTTAAACGTTAATTGGTTAAACGTATCCCTAAAGACCAAGACTTACGTTTTCACCTTAATTATTATATAACGTATGTTGTAATCACTATTAATGCTTTCAATTACATAATTAATCTTTACAAAATACTTAGGTAGTGTTTGGTATGCATGAATGGACGATGGAATGGAATGAGTCATTACAATGGAATAAAAAAAAACATGTTAGGTAACACACATAGGAATGAAATGTACAATTACATAAGGAATGTGATTCCTTCCTTTTTAATGATTTTCATTCCTTGGGGGAGGGGTGTTTTTTTTTTATTCCTTCAAAGAATGGAATAAATTTGTTTAATTATTTACCCGAACCATGGCCCGACCCAAACACTAACCCATGATTCGATCCATGACCCGACCCATGACATGAACCATGACCCACGACCTGACATGACTCGACACATGACCCGAACCATGCCTCGACCCATGACCTGTCCCATGCCCCGACCCATGACCAGACCCATGCCCGGACCATGACCCGATCCATGACCCACCCATGACCTGACCCATGTCATGACCCATGGCCCCTCCCATGCTTTGTTTCATGACCCGACTCATGCCTCGTCCCATGACACGACCCACGACCCGACATGACTTGACCCATGACACGTCCCATGCCCTGACCCATGACCCGAACCATGACCCATCCCATGCCCTGACCCATGACCCGAACAATGACCCATCCCATGCCCTGACCCATTTCCCGACCCATGACCTTATTATTCTAGGGTATTTATTTATCTTTTCATGAATTGTATTCCATTCCTTCGTCTTTTCCCTCCTAACAAACAACACTAAGTAATGATTCATTTCATTCTCATAGGGTAACCAAACATGACAGTGGAATGGTAATGATCCCTTCCATTCACTCGTCCATTTCATTCCCTCGTCCATTTCATTCCCTCGTCCATTTCATTCCCTCATACCAAACAGACCCTTAATGATACACTTATACCCAACGTTTTGGAAACTCCTTTTATATTCCACATGAGTAAGTAACAAATCATAAAATTTATACATATTTAATATTCTTAATACTGATTTAAAAGAAAAGTTTTCAAATGATACTCAATTAAAATAAGTGTAATAGTAGCAAAATTGTGATGACTTTATTTACTTGGTAAAAATGGCCATGCAGAAGCAGACAAAACTTGAAACCAAGAATTTGTATATATTGATCTTCCTTCTTGTTAAATAATAAATATTCTAATCATCTAGTCACGGGAGCATGTATATGACTCGGATACTCATATTTACAGAACTCGTATTTAATATAAAAGTGAACATAGGTTCGAACCATTACCTAAGATCGAAGTGGTCGTCACCAGTGGCGGATTTAGCCTTAGGGCAGGGGTACCTGTCGGTACCCCTCAACTTTCGACGCGGAGTGGAATTTTTTTTTCTTTTTTACCGTTTTATTTTTCCCGATACCCCTGAACGAAATTTTAGATGTCCCTAAAATTTTCTTACAAATCCCAACACAAACTTAAAATTTTATTAAAATCATATAACTTTATAAAAACCCGAGAAATTTTAATAAAAACAGTACTTAACTAATTAAACTTGGCATTTGGGCTTTAATTAAACATTTGAGGTTTAATTTAAAACCCAAATGTTTAAATGAAAGATTTTAATTATAGCCCAAAAGCCCAATACCCAAATTCTTGATCCAAATACCCAATCCATATCCATCTACACCTTCCATCGGGATATTTTTTTGTGTCGCTGAAGTCGCCGAACGATGAAGGCAAGAAGCAGACACTGAGAGACGCACCACAGGAGCCATCTGCAGGGTCGCACACCACCACCATCCGTCGCACACCACTGCCATCCGTTGCACACCGCTATTCCCATCAATTCCTCAATCCACATTAAGGTATTCTACTAATTTTGATTTAGGGTTTATATGCAATTTTTGATTTAGAGTTTATATGTGCAATTGGACTTTAGAATAGAGTTTAGTTGTTTTTTTTAGTTGTTATAACAACTTGTTATTGTGTATTTGATATTTTGATTATAGGAAAGATGAAGCCACCTATTGCTAGTTATCACTCTAATCAAGTAGATGAAGTACGGAAAAAAAAATTTGTTTCATTTACTTGAATGTACGGAAAAAAAAATTTTGTTTCATTTACTTCAATATAAAAAAAAATTTGGTTTCATTTACTTGAATGTACAAAAAAAAAAATTTTGGACCGATACCCCTGAATTTTTTTCCTAGATCCGCCACTGTACTTTAGTGTATTCACTGGTAAATCCATACTGTAATTTATTCACTGAATGTGCATATATTGTAGCATGCCATGACCTATTCTCTTCTCCAAGTGGTGTTTTAATGAAGTTATGACCATGAAACTGGGCACAGTCGATCCACTGTCGAATTGTTCATCGGACTGTGCTCGTGTCTGGAGCAATTTTCTCTCACAATTTTAGTCGTGTTATACTTTTGAGGGTGATAACAACAATCATCATCTAAGCCTCTAAGGTAGCATAACAATGGCATGAACTTAACACAAATACATCCATGGAGGGGATCATTGAACCCAATCATACATCAAATATGATCATCAATCAGTACCAAAGAGATACAAATTAGTAACACAAACTCACATATTTCATCATAACTGGGACTGCATTATGTTTACACTTTTAAATCAAAGAAAAAAAGTAATGGTGTTTCTATGACCGGCTAAAAGATACGAGGGAATACCTTGTCATCCCCTCTGTGTGTTATTTATGCTTCCCCGAGGTTCCATCACTGACGATTATGTAACGTTTTCCTGTGTATACTCATGAATTTTGCAACAAACTCTGTAGGGGCAGGAAACAAGTATAAACAACTTTAGAAACATATGGTGGTTAGAAAATATAAATCATATGGGAAATACTATTATTTATCTTTATTACCTTCTAACTTTAGTAAGGCACTGGTTCCAACTGGGAGTCTCTTATCCTGTAGGGTGGCATTGATTTTGAGTCAAATATTTGCCAAAAAGTTTAAAAGGGTTAAAAAAACGGTATAAGGACAGGAACTTACATAATAACCATGCCAATAATATAGTTCCCTTTTGATGTTAGCTTCAACACATTTGAGGAACTGTTCAATAAGTTTCTGCATCGTGGAAATGTTATAACATAAAAATTTGAGTAACTAGAGAGGGATGTTGAACTGATTGTTTGGCTGAAAGGTTGTAACTTTACCAGAAGAATCAGTTTTGGGTGAACGAATTCGACCAAAAGTTTCTGTAGTTTCCCGCGTATGAGAAATAGCCTGATGAAAACATGTGCTACACTTATTTATGGTAATAATTAGGGAAATTAGTAAAAAAATAAATAAACATGTCACACTTTAAGTGCCACTTCACTACAATGCATTTATATTTTTAATAACAATTTAAACTTTACTGTTGTAAAATTGTTATCAAGTTTTTCAGGAAGTAAAAAAATCCAATTATATACTTGCCTCTTGTGTGAGGGATCGGCTAAAATCTCAGCAGCAAGTTCAATAAGTACATATTCCCATCCTATCGCAATCGGTTGATCTTCAACAAATGGATAGCTGCATATGTGTTTGACTTTTAGAATCAGAGTAAGAATAGCTTATTGAATATAGAGATTTTTTTTGTTGGTGACCACGAGAACTTGTTAGGGAAAACTCACGGGGCCCCACCAATATCCCGCTAACCAGTGAGACCAGGTAAAGCGCAATTTATGCTAGGCAGGTGGTCTTCAAGGGGTTAAGGCAGGAAATTAGTGGAAGCTGGGGAATTAAGCGCATACCACTACACAACTCCTTGAAGGTTTTGTTGAATATAAAGATATTATCAACATAATATGTTTTCTCTTACTTATGAGACTTGCAGGCTTCAAGAGCCATGATTGCTTTCCTCAAATTCTGTTTGGATTTATTAGCAATCTTTGCAGCAAATTTCATGGGTAAATCAAAATTCTCTTTCCTTGATATCTGAATAAGCACTTCCATGACCTGAGATTTTATGGCACAGAACATCAAATTAAAGTTTGAATTTTTAGATTGAATATTCATGTTCTTCATTTCGTATAACTTAGTGCTAGAAAATGCATGTTAATGCTTTAAAAAAAAAAGAACGATTAAATTAGGCGGCGCAAAATGGGCAGGTTGGGTAGTTGGTCAAAACGGGTTAGGGTCAGGGTCGGCTAACACTTTTTATCTATTTTCTTTATTTTTATCGATAACTAAAGTGTTAAATACTTAAATAGGATTGCAAAAACCATATTATTACATTGATAATCTACCTTGTTCCAAAAAGTGATTTTGGAGGTTATATGCATTTGAATACGATGTTTTTCAACTCATTTGACCTCTATCCTTTAAGTTAATCTTTTAGCTTAACCATTTGACCTATTAGATATTAAATATAACCAAATCAACCCATTTATAGGTAAACGGGTTGCATTTGCAACCTGTAGTTAAAATACATAGCACTTACTTCATGAGTGACAGGACCATCAAGCCTAACAATATGGCACCGAGTTTTCACTGGATCAAGAATGTTGACATCATCTTCACAACAGAGGATTAGTTTACAAACATCTGAATAGCAATCCATAATCCACTTTATCAAGTGCTGAATGCTCTCATTAGCTTTGTCAACATCATAAAGGACCATTACTGTGGATAAGACAACGGAACTGTTAAGTCAAAATTCAAATTGAAGACCTTTTACAAAAAAAAATTAATTTAAAATGAATGGACCTGTGTAATCTGGCTTTAAATTAACTGTGCTGATCTCAGGAGTAACTGCGTGGTCACTACTTATTTGTTTGACTGAAGCCATAAGAGCATATCTAGCATTAGCTTCCAAGTGCACATTAAGCTCTACATGGTGAGGACTTGAGGTTACAGGAACGGCCACTTGAGTCCCCCTTGCTTCCTAAAAACGATATGAAAAGATATATAGTCATCTGGAGAGAAATTTGATAATAATTATGGTGTGAATGAAGATTAATGATGCCTATCAAAAGCATATGCGTACAGAATCTATGCCAATTTTTGGAAAATGTTAAGCTCCTAAAGGGGAATAGCCTTCAACTAAAATGTAAATTCAGAATATTCAGTTATAGAACTGATTTACAGCTTTCTGGATTTTAAAGCATGGCATGCTAGGGAATAGGGATAACATTAGAAACAACATTAATTATTTATGATTTAAATAAAAATTAGAAGTACTTCTTTTAGAACACTGAAGACCGATATGGAGCTGATCCATGAGTTGGCACACTCATATTTGGACTTACCGGATAAAGGCAAATGGTCTAGAAAAAGGCTCAACTTAAAAGGGGCATAACTTTCACTCCTTTTGGAGTTATGGGCCCATAAGTAATTGACGAAAACGTCTCAACGTGTAGAACACTGAAGACTGATATGGAGCTGATCCAAGAATTGGCACACTCATATTTGGACTTACCGGATAAAGGCAAATGGTCTAGAAAAAGGCTCAACTTAAAAGGGGCATAACTTTCACTCCTTTTGGAATTATGGGCCCATAAGTAATTGACGAAAACATCTCAATGCGTCGGACATTGTGACAAACCTCCCCGACCTGCAGACCCGAATTCCTTCATCTGGAGCCCCATTTCCAGTTTCAAGATTTCCCCTCAAATTTTAGTGATTTGATTCCGTTTGATTGTGAAAACGCATGGATAGTTGGTCTAATAAATTCACGCATTTATTTAGTCATCTGATTTTATTTTTATTCACTCAATTTCAGTTTTCCAAAATCTGGCTTGACCTATCAAATTTAGATTTACACTATAAAACAGGGCTTGAAGTAACAGCTTTGTCATTGATAAATACAACAAATTTTCCTCTTATTTATCATTTATTAATCCATTTAAGTTATATAACATTGTTTAGAGACTCTTCTGATCACATTTATGGTTTTTTTATGCACATTATGAAATATGTGGACTTAAGTGAGTCTTTAGCATAAATCGTGATGTTTGGTGTAAACGAAGAAATCCCTAACAATTTGGTTGAAAAATAGTTAGGGAAAAATATTCTTACAATTGGAGAAAAATAGACCCAAGCTCTTGTATGTTATGTTTTAGATATCAAGTCAAAAAACATTCTAAAAACTTATCAACTCTTACATACCTGAATCTTGAAGTATCTTAAATCATGAGATATCTGCAAAAAGACAATCAATCTAAGTACTTGTGCACAGATTATCAAGACTAAATCTTGTTCTACAAAAGGAAAGAAAAATTACATTCTGGGCAGCATCTCCATATATCTCACAAAGTAAGGCCATAGTCAACGCTTTCTTCCCCGACCCTTGAGGTCCCTTCAAAAGAATATGTGGAAATATTTCCTGGGATGCCTAGAGTGCAACATGGTAAGAATTTATAGAAACAAATTACATAAAGAAAAGAACAACTCAAACATACTTTCAGAAAACCATGACTGAGAAACTAATGACGTGTACCAGATGTTTAAGTTGCAGGGCTTCTTGTTTGTGGCAAGTAAACTCGTTTAATGACAAAGGTTGATACTTATCCGCCCAGAATTGTCTAAGGTTTTCAACCACAAAAGCCTTCTCAATAAATGAAGCATCATCAAAGGCTCTCAATCTTTCTGGAGACTTCTTTTTGGTACTGCAAGTCACTTTTCCTATGCAAGAAAACCATGTATCTGTCTGGTTCTTTCGCCTATTTGCAGTAAACCTCCAAGAACTCCCATTCGACTTCCCGCTGACATCACTTATATGGCTACTTTGCCTGCTTACAGCTGAGCTGGAGACCATAGTTGTGGGTGTTAAAATACTGGTAGAAGAAATACCAGTAGTATTATAATTAGGAACAACATTTGATTTATGAAGCTGAAGCGGGTCAGGCTTCTTTTCTGTGAACAATTTGAGCTTCGGGGCTGACACTGCTGCGTAGTCTCGAGAGAAGAAAATGTCTCCACCTGGAAGAGTATCTGTGCTATCGAAAACGCGATCATGTCTTACTGGACTTTTGGCCAATTTTGCATTTGCAACCATCTCATTGATCTCGCCTACAGAAGGCGTATTTTTATGGTTACCTTCTTTGTTTTTTCGCGGGGTAATACTTCTGTGCGATGGAGGTGTTCTACTTCTTCCGTCTCTTCTTTTCACCCGTTGATCGTGTTTTATTTGTTGATCTTTGTCACCTGATCTCAGTTTAGGTGCTGACAGTGCTCTAGCATAACTCGGCTTCTCACTCTCGTGATAACTTTCAGTATTGAATCGTCTGTGTTTTGGCTTATTATACGGGTCAGCAGCTTCATTCTCCAACTGGTCATCACCTGATACGGGTTTGAATGGGGAAACATGACTCCTACGTTCAGATTTCGAAAACGGGCTGATATTTCTCCCCGGTGGAAGAGGAAGAGGAAGAGGACCGAGAGTTGGTGACTTAGATCTCCTGCCATAGGGAGATTTGCTGTGTCTACGTGGTGGTGGCAGCCCTTCGGGATCAAACTTTGAAGAGTGTTTCCTGGTGAGTCTCAATGAATTCAAATTCTTAGTTTCATCAGAACCCAATTCCTTAATCTTTTTATTGAATTCATTCCATGGAACTTCGTGTAATTCTGTCTCGGTATCAGACGGATCATATCCGCTTCGTCCTTGTTTCATGCTCGATAACCCTCTGCTGTATGGCACCGGACTCTCCATAGTTAAAACCAACAATCTGGTTCAGGAATTTTATCAAACACCTTATGGGCAATAAACAATGAGACATGAAAATGGGTTCTAGGTATTGATGCGAAGAAATGTCGTTTACCATGATCGAAATACAGATTCTTGGGGTGGAAAGATCGATGTCTACGGCGCATAGACATCGTGAAAGACAATGTTAGGTTGCCACAAGATTCACGCTTACAATTTAAAACCAGTGAATATACGATCAGCATTATGCTGCCCGTTTACGAGGTAAAGACTTTGTTAATTAGATTTGTTGTCTGTCCATAGCTATCACAAAAAGCACCTCACGCATCATCGTTCGCGCCAAAACTTGGCAACAGTTTTGTCAACTGTTTGTTACTTTGGATATGTGCGATTTTGAAACACACAAATATATGTGATATAAAATTTTAAAATGATGAAATGGTGAAAAATAAAAGATATATTTAAAATTTTCTAAATTGGGAAAAAATTATATCATACCAATATTGCCAGCTATAACGGACCGTTACCAGCTATAATTAGTAGCCACACTCGATTAGTGTGGCCAAATGTGACCAACTGCCATGGTTGTTGTTTAGTGATGTGGTTAAAAGGTAATAGATATGGCCACTTATATTAGCTTGCATGTGTGACCAAAGAGTAGTTTATTATGGTCACGGTTAAAGATCTTATCTGTGGCTAAATAAAAGAAACGGCCATTGTTTTCGTTTAATGATGTGTCTAAAAGCTAATACATATGGCTACGTATATCATTTGGTGTAACCAAAAGAGTGGTGTTTATTAGCCACGTGTATGATAATTAACTATTTATAACTATAACTATAAGTATTTTATGGTCACGGATTTAGTTACTTTGTGTGGCTAAAAATAGTCAATGGTCACGGTTAATTGTATATGCGTGGCTAAAAGTAATCATGGCATTCCCACTTCTTGCCGCCAAATTTCAATACTATAATGGCCTTCCCACTTCTAGCTCTATGTCATTTGGGTTTTCTTCCTTATCAACAAACAATAGCGAGATTAGGGTTTTCATTCTAGCCACTTCTAAGTTCAAATCAACAAAAAATGTTGCTATAACGGTCCATTACCAGCTATAACGGATCATCACCGGGCGTAACGGTCCGTCACGCCGCAAATTTGAGAAAAACCACCATTGATCGCCAAGTATAACTGACTCATCTCCACCCTAAGGCGGTAATGGATCGTCACGGGGCGTAACGGTCTGTTATGTGGTTAGAAAGTGTTTGGTGGCCAAGAAATTGGTGACTGGCCATCACCGGTGGTGACGGTCCGTCATGACCCCAAAATTCAGGCTATAAATAGATGGTTTAAGTCATTCATTAGTCACAAAAACCTATAAATTGATGGTCTAATAACAAATGTTTTATAACAGGAACAATTGAAAGTTAAAGAATAAACTTATAATGAAAAGAGTATGATTATGCTGAATGATAGTGACAGATAGTGAAATTTTTTTTATAATATGTGTTTATGTGATAATATGTGTGCTTATGTGATAATATGTGTTATCTGAATTTTTTTTGCTTATATATAAAGTTTAAATGTTATGTATGGCTGATAGTATAACGGTAAGGTTACCGATAGTGATAGTGATAGAATACGGATATGAGTCTTGTGTTATACAAGCACTGATACGAGCCTTGCAAGCACTAACAAGAGTCTTGGTTTGCACCCAAACATTGACAGGAGCCTTGAATTTTGTCCAAGCATTGTCAGGAGCCTTGAATTCGTCCAAGCAACGATAGAAGTCTTACTTAATGCAAGCACCAATAGTTGAAAGGAGTTTTGCTTCGTGCAATCATAAAGGGGCCTTGTCGTAAGATGAAGGCTCAGACATGCTATGACTGTATTAATAAAAGAACCTTATATTTTATAAAGTTACATTAATATAGTAAAAGAAAAGTGACAGTTTTGACAGTAACGTAAAGTGACAGTTTTTGACACAGTAAGGTAAAGTGATAGTTTGGAAAGTAAAAGAAAGAGTTTTTGAATGTATACATATTATGTATAATAAAACTAATGAAAGGTAAAGCTTACGATTATGAAAGTAAAGATAAAACTCACTCATTATATCTAACTTTTAGTATGCGCATCAAGTTAGAGAATGAAAGGAACATAGTAGTTGCGAGGGCTCGGATAGCATGGACTGGTGGGCTGCTCTGCCACGAAGACTGACAGTCCCTTATTAAGATATTTTATGAACAATGATGTTAAAGTTTTAATTCCTTGTGAATTTGCATGGTTTACCAAAGACTTCCGTTGTATTGATTATGAATGAATCTGGTTTAAGAACTATGAACGATGTTTTGTGCTAACTATAAGATATACCCGGTTTGGGTAGTTTCAAGAATCAAAAAAATGTCGATTTCAAGGTGAAATCGAGAGGGAAAGGAGAAACTTGAACAAAACTTGAAGAACTCAAGTTTTTGATGAACCTGGAACAAATATGCACTGAATTCGAGTACAAATTACAGCAAAGAATGCAGAATGATGATGAAAATGAAGATGAAATCACAGAATCAAGCAATTATTTTATGATACCAGGTTGATTGAGAGAGAAAGTAATTGGAGGAATTTTTGAATTTGATTAATAACTCAAGTAATAGTTACAAAATTACTTATATACAAGAAACAAAAACCTAAATGAAAATGAAACTATAGACGAAACTTTCGTCCGAAACTATCTGGGGCGAAACTTTCGTCCGACACGTATGCAAATCATCTTTGCTAAATATCCATTCAGATTTATTTAAACTATTCATTCACTTATATCTCTTCACTTTTGTCCGATAGTTTAAATATCCATTCAAATTTATTTATTGTTAATATTAATTTAAAATCAATTTGATTTTTATATTTTATAACCCTCCAATTTAAGATTAGTTCTAATATATTTGTTTAGTTTAAGAATATTGGATGTAAAATTAATTTGATTTTTATATTTTAACCGGTGTTCGTTTGTTTATGTTTATTTATGTTCGTTAACCGTTCGTTTAGAATATTAACAAACGAACACAAACACATAAAATTTGAGGGTTTTTTCAGACGACAAGTGGCAATCTTGTGATTTTACGGTGAAAAGATACCAATCGAAGTGGAGGGTTTTTGCAAACAAAAGCGGCAGTCTTAAGTGATTTTAACGGTTCAAAGAAATTTTGAGTAAAATATGATTGATTTCTACACAAGAAACAATTTTAATCAGACGCTTTTACCCTTACATCTCAAATACGTTGTTTTTGTCTTGTGAGGCTAAAATTGGTAAATGACAACGGTATATATACTTGCAAATTTAAGTAAGAAATGTTTATACAGTTTGAGAAGCAGTGTAAGTGGATGGTAGAGTTGATAGCCAATCTACCAAGGCCTTGTTGACAAGCTCAGGGACTTCATCATGGGGGCAATGCCCTGCCTGCAGGTTTACAATAGTCGTGTTCGGGTAGAACTCTTTGATGCGAATCGCCTTTGCGGGCCCCACCCACGGGTCTAAATCTCCCCAGACTAACAACAATGGGCAAGACAGTTTGCTTAGTACACTGTCGAGTGTGTATTTTCTCTGATTTGACATGAACCGTGTCATTAATCTGCAAAATAGATTGCTTTAATCATTGTTACGGACTGAAACCATTGCAAGGTATATCGGTTGTATAGGCAACCAATGTGGGGTTTATAACCCAAATGGGCTCCATAACCCATCAGACTAGCCTTTAGGTGTGGTTTCTTGATTCTTTTCTAGTAAAAAGATACCTGTAATAGACTTCTCCGGCGTTCGGATCATCTGCTGGCTTGGTGATTGATTGAATGAGATAATCGTCAACATTTGAAGTATTTTTATAAACCTGAATATGAAATTGAATATTTTCGTAAGTCTGGTACAGATTTACTGTGACGTAGTTCTTGCAAAATAGTAGTAATTAGCAAGTTAACCAAGGACACTACACAAAGAGAATCATGAAAGTAACCATTTTTCTCATTGTGTTATACATCTATGATTATGTCAGAACAATTTCGCACATATAACCATGAGATGTGCGGATCATTGGCCGCGTATTTACTTTTACTCGCATATCAGCCTTACAAAAAACATATGAGAAATAACGCTGTGTTCCCGAGTTTCATTTAAGGAGAGAACAGAAAGGATTTGGAAGGAAGTAGGGAAAATTGGTGTTCCAGAGTTTTTTTTATGGAGAGAAAGGAAGAGAAGAGGAGAAAGGGAGGGGTTTTAAGGCTAAAATCCATCCTTCCAAATTGGAAAGAAATGGAGAGAATGGAAAGGAAAGGAAGAGAAGAGAAAAGAAAGGGAGGGGTTCCCTTCTTTTCTTTCCTTAAGTTAACTCGGGAACACAATGTAAATGCATGCGAATCAGATTCGAGTATCTGTGTTTTGTACTCGTGTATCCTTACAAAATGCCTTTTCATCTCCCACAATAAATGATATGTGAACTAGATCCGCGTATCTACTTTTTCTACTGGCCTAACTCATGGGTTATGTACTATTTTTATACTAAAAAGTGATAAGCAAGTGAAGATAGATTCGCATATCTTATGGCTATAGATGTGAATTTGTTTTGACATGACTATAGAGGTATAGAACACCCAGAAAAATGGCTAGATTCGTGATTTTCTCTTACATAAATACATAATCACTTATTATGTATGGACATTGATATTTGTCTATTCTACGTGTTCCATGAAAGTTCCTACACATTTCTTTCCGTTTCCTTAATGTCCCATAACTACAAGACATTTACCATACACCAATTGATGGTATTGATTTGGTTCACAAGATTCTTGTGTTTTGTTTTCATTAAAGGATGTTGTAGATATTTCACAAATAGTCGAACAATTTCCTTGAACTATCAATCTAAACGCCACAATTTTAAAGGAACAGGAGGAGTACACGTTAATATTAAAAATATAACTCTTTATCAGCACAAAGAAAAATTGCAGAGTAAGACTTCTTCAGGGATGAAGTAAATATAATACAAGCTTTTCATGATATTAATACTATTATAATTGAGCTAAATAAATTTCAAAAGAGTAAATAATTTGACTTACACTCTTCAATACGGATTCAACACGAGCTGGTTGCTTTGCTTGCCAAAATAAGAATCCAAGAACTACCCGCTGGAAAATTTCCTTCAATGGCTTTAGGATGAATTTCTGCACAGTGGATTCTTCGGTTTCGGTGGTTGCATCGTCTGGGCTTCCAAATTGTCCTGCAGAGTTTAGTAATGCAATGCCAACAACTTGCTGTGGCATCGCTTCTGCGGCCACCAAAGCAGTAAATCCACCAAGACTGAAATTTTCCAATTAATACATCAAGGAAATGTGAAACAAAATATCATCTAATGGGCATCTGATTTGCATACAAATATGCATGAAGAAGATGACTATATAACTGTGTTAAGTGCATCAAATGTATAGCAATTCAAAGGAGAAAACTGATTCAGTCTATTTGAAACCGATAATGGATTAATGACTTTCTATTAATTAACAGAAATTACCTATTCCCAACCAATATTGTCGGTTCTTTCACTATCTCTTTCAAGAAATCGGCAACTTGATCTCTCCACACCAAAGCATCATAGTCAACGAGTGCCTTCTCACTCCACCCAAACCCAAGTAAGTCCACAGCATAAACCTTGTACTTCTTAGCCAATTCAGGTATATTGTACCTATAGATATAGTGAAAATATCACACCAAATATCCTATATAGCATAATATAAGTCCAAACTAGCATAATTGAAAGAGACCTCCAATGGAAAGCTGAAGCACCAAAACCATGAATAAGAACGATCGGAAAGCCTTCTCCTTCTTCGACATAATGAATTTTGTGACCTCTCCATGTCCAAAACTTATATCCATCATTCTTGAAAGGTAATCTCTCTAAACCTATTGATATACCAAATACTATATCAATTCATACAGAGCCACATCAGGATGGGAAAAAACTATAATTGATCCAAATATATGATCTGATGAGGAGCTGATCCAAGAGCTGGTAGACTCTTATTTGGACCAGTTGGACAAGGGGAGAAACAGGACAGAAAGAGCCCAAACTTCAAACGAGCATAACTTGGGCTAGGAGTTGAGTTACGGGGCCATAACCAGTGGACAGAAAGGTCTCAACGAGTCAGATCATGTGGCAAACCACCTAAAGTGGTTTAGCCACCTGAATTCCATCAATTAGGGTCCCAATTTCGTCAACAGGATTTTCCCCCAAATTTTGCAATCTTCGATCATTTCCTTTTTTAGCCTAAAACACGTAAATCTATGGTTGACAATAACTTACGCGTCTATTTAGAGTCTTAATTTTAGTATTCAATTTATAGTTTGTAATTTCGAAAATTTAACAAACCTGTCAAATTTAGAATCGCTAGGGCAACTTATGTAATAGCTTAAGCATTTTATCAAAATAATAAAAATTAAAACCCTAGGGCAACAGAAACTAACCTTGAGCAGGTTGAGATACCAAAGTAGATGACATCACCGAAGCTCCAGCAGCAACAATTCCTTTCGTAGCAAAATCTCTCCTACTCAAACCACACCTATTTCCTACCACACGATCGAGTAATCAATCAATAACACTAGGCGCAATTGCAATACCGACAATTGGAAGAGAATGAGCTGAAATTGGATCGAAAGCTTACTGTACGGATGAACTTTGATGGCGGGACTGAACTTGTTAGAGTTACGCCACTCGATTCTAACTCTATGCGGCAGCGTAGCACACGAAGACGACATTGAATCTGCAAAAATGGAGAAGAAACACAGGTGGATACAGTGATTGTGTGTTCATTAAGGTTTTTGATTTAGGGGTTTGATTTGAGTGGTGGAAGTGAAGCCTTATGGCTGTGGCTGATCTCAGGCCAAGTTTCTTTCTTTCCCCCGGAAATTTTAATTTCTAAGGGGGTGTTTGGGATTACTTATTTAACCAACTTATAACTTATTAACTTCTTAGAAAATGAGATAAGTAATAAGTTTGTTTGGTTTTTCTTACTTTTCATCATCCTTTTAGTAGTTTTTGAGAAGTAAGAAATTGTGACTTATGACTTATTACCTTTTTGAATAAGTCATAAGAAGTTTCAAATAAGTAATCCCAAACACCCCCTAAATATGGTTTTGGAACTCTTTTCTCCACGGTTAATGAGTTGAATGGGCACGCGATGGAGACAAAAACAATGGTTTCAAATTAAGTATTATCATTATAAGAATAACAGGTTTTCGCGCTTTACGGCGGGATGTATCGGCGTACAACAAAAGAAGACTTGAATAAGCTTGTATAAACGGATACCTGCGTTTCGTCACTGGAGTTTGGTCGTTTTCCGCCAACGCCACACAGCAGGAGTTTGGTCGTTATCGGTTCGGGTCGTCGAAAACCATAAAAGCGAATACCGACACCGGTTTCTATAATACCAATACCGGCAATGATGTTCAATCATAATAGGTTCGGCTCGTCACGGTACGACAACGGTAACGACATTCGGTATAGGCTACGATACCAAAAAAATACTCGATTTTTAATACAACTTCGTTTTCAAAAAAAATTATATCAGAATTGCATACATGTCGAATATGATGGTCCAAATGCTGTGTTAAGATGCATCCCCCATCAGCTTTGTTCCTTCTTTTCCATTCGATGATTTTGTCGCCATTTGTGTAATATTTTACATTCAATTCAAAAGGGGCGTCCCTGAGATTTCAGATACTTTGTGCGATTACTAAAGATGAGATATAAACTTATATATATATATATCTGAAATCCCAGGGACGCCCCTTACCACCCTCGAGGTGATACACGCGTAGATTGTATCGTACATGAGTCCTTAAGATAACTCCCCTCCACCATTTACATCTACTAGCACCTATCTCCGTTAGTCATTCCCCGACTATGTTTTGTTTAAATTGTAGATGTTCTACCTACGTATAGGCCTCTAATCATACTCTTTAAGGTACTAACCCCCATTTATGTGTATATGTAACCACCCTACATAATCACCCATATACATACATAAAACATACACATATATATCCACATATGTGACCTTCACCTAATCCTTGTTAATTGTTCATTATTGTATGGTTATCATAAGGGCTTCAATCGCCCCATTATCCAACCCGTACCAGTTAGCACCCAAAGACTCCAACTAACATATACAACTCCTTACGTACGTTACACCTATGTATGTATACACTAGTTAGTTACTCTCCCACTAACCCAACCATACTTCTTTGTGAGGTTCTAAAGACCTCAAACAACACAAAACAACTTTGTGAAGTTCATAACCACAATTAACTCCGTGTGAGGTTCTTAGACTTCAAACTCCTTTATATGAGGTTCTAAAGACCTCAAACGCCACAACACAACCTTGTGAAGTTTATGACCTCAAATTGCTTTCGTGTGAGGTTCTTAGACTTCAAGCAATGACGGCATTAGTGAAGTTCAAAGACTTCAAGCTACATTGACATATGTGAGGTTCTTGACCTCAATTCCATCAATTACATATAATTTGACTCTTACTACATATTAGTCACATTACACCAATTCACCACATTTACATATTGGTTTCACTCATACCACACTAAGTCAAATTAAACCAAAATACCACATCTAGTTTGACTATACACCATGGTCGCAAAAGTCGCTAGGCGCTCCCTAGTCGGAGTCGGGAGTACACGGGAAGTACTCGGCTAAGGCGGAGAGTACTCGAGGAGTACTCGGGCCTTGATAACCTACCTTGTAGTGATTACTCGGGGAGTACTCGGCCTCGGAGACCTTGTTTTACAACATTGCTATACACCACATAAGTCAATTACACCAATATATCATATTCTACATTTTAGTTTGACTATATACCACATAGTCAACTACACCAATTTCAAACTACATTATACATACAAGTTTGGCTTTTACTACCTAAGTCAATTTTACGCCAATACACCATATAAGTTTATTAACTTCATTCATCACTCAACAATGTGAGGTTCTTAGACCTCAAACACCACCCACCCTTGCATATTTTCGCCATATGCAATATCCTTAATTTTCAACATATAATAAAACACATAAAAGATATTTGAACAATCCACATGTAGATAAAATATGTGCAATTACCACTACCTATCATTACTAAGTAAGCGCAAAGCACTTACCTTAAGTTAGAGATCAACCCACTTGCTCCTCTAAGTTAGCTCATTTACCACTTTGATCACCTATTTAACACTTTCGCAATTAGAAACCAATTGATCACCAATTGACATTCTAACACACCCTTATGATCTAATGATCATCGCCCTAACTTAGTTTGGTTAACACAACCTCAACCAAACCTCTAACATCCAAATACCACCTTTCAACCCAAAAGACCCGTTTGACCCATAATAGTCAAACTTCCAATTCACCATTTCCAATTGAGGTCTAACACCCACCCTAGACCTTATGGATTACACCTATTGTAAACTTGATTAATTACACTATAAACAAGTTTTAACCTTTCTTCATAATCATTCACCCATTTTGACCCGTTTGGGTCCACCCAATTTCACCTAAACTCCTAATTACTTAAATCACCAATTTGATTGAGAGTTATTACTTGGTTATGTGTTTAATCACACCACAAACACTTACCAACCCCCAATTACCATCCAAACAACCTCAAATTCGAAAACCCCCAATTTCACCTCAAGAACCCTAAATTTTTAAACATCAAATTGGATGTTAGAATCATGTAAATATTGATCCTCCACTATTTACAACACTAGATTAAGGTTTATGAACAACATTTAACCATAATCACCATACCAATTAACCCAATCTGGGTTTTCTAATAAAACCTACCAAACTCCAACAATGGTGATTGAGATGATGAAAAGATGCTTACTTGGAGTTTTAGAAGAAGATGAGGTGTACTAAAACCTTCAAATCCAAGCATGAATTCTCCAATTTTGATCCTGAACTTCATTCTCTCTTTTCTCCTTTGAAAGCCACGACACGCACACACACCTGAGAAGTGTGTATGTCGCCACCCCTTAATCCCACCAAATCAAGTTTGCCTTATTTTACAGAAACGGTCCCTACACATCCTGATTTGCCTCCTCCTTCCAAAGTTAATGAAATGCACCATTTAAATAACACCCTCCAACTTTATTTTATATTTATTTAACCCCTATAATATTATTTAGACAAATAACATTATATTTTGGATTTTGGTTCGTTACAGCCCACCTACACATAGACCTCATTTTTAGACTCCTCACGTTAAGGCACCCCAAATTCATATATTATGGGTTTCGCAATTCATTTTCTAGCCTGAGATATACCTATTAGAAGTTTGGGCTTTTCCACGTAACATGTATTAACGCCTATACATGTCTAACCCCAATCGAATAACAATTTAAACCCCAAAAACTTCAATAAGCATATTTAACACATTACATACATTACCATCTATGTATGTACACACTAGTTAGTTAACCACCCACTAATCCGACCATCCGCCTTTGTGAGGTTCTAAAGACCTCAAATACCACAAACGACTATGTGAAGTTAATGACCTCAATCACACCCGTGTGAGGTTCCTAGACTTCAAATACCACAAAACGACTTGTGAAGTTGATGACCTCAAATAACTACTGTGTGAGGTTCTTAGACTTCAAACAACAACGACATTAGTGAAGTTCAAAGACTTCAAGCGACAACGACATTAGTGAAGTTCATGACCTCAATTAACCATCGAGTGAGGTTCTTAGACTTCAAGCACCGATTTTAAACATACATATACATGTACACACACGACACCATTCAACATTTATAACCCTTACGTTATTACCAACATGTGGGATTCAAGTATCCCAAATTCACCATTTAGTCTTGTGAGGTTCAAAGACTTCATTTACAACCAAGTCACTCCCTCCCTTGCATACAACATGGTCATACAACTACACTACTTAAACACATAAGTAATTCAATGACTTTAATCACCATACTACATTGTGAGGTTCATGGACCTCAAGCACCTTTAACACCCACCCTTTGCATACATTCCCCATATGCAAATCTACCAACTCAATAAACATACATTGCACATATGATATTCAACAAAATCAACATATATATATATCAACTATGTGTATTTTACTACCACCTATCATTATTAAGTAAGTGCAAAGCACTTAAGTTAGAGATCATCCCACTTGTTCCTCGAAGTTAGCTCCTTTACCGCTTTGATCCCCTATACGACCCCTTTACAATTAGTAATCTATTGATAACTAATTGACACCCAACACATCGTTATGATCTAAGAATCAATGATTCTAACTTAGTTTGGTTATCACAATCTTAACCAAACCTCTAATACCCCATTCATTCTTTCAACCCATTTTGACCAGTTTGACCTATTAAAGTCAAACTCTCAAATTCATCCATTTCACCATTCACCAATTGAGGTCTAACACCCACCCTAGACCTTATAGATTACACCAATTCGAAACTTGATTAATCACACCTTAATCAAGTTTCAAACCTCCCTAAACAACTGTAACATCCCAAAATGACGAAAAATAAAGTTAACAAGTTCAAGCGGGCCGAAGTTGGACCGGGTCAGTCGCGAACCGGGCTTGGGGAGGTCTCCCCTATAAATAGCCAAGGTCACAACCCATTTCTCTCATTTGCAACTTCTAGAGAGAGAAACCGTAGAGAGAGAAAGTGTCGGAATCGCACAAGATTGCACCAGAACGTGTCTCTTGTACTCGTGAAGGAAACCTCCGGATCAGAAGCTCGATTCAGGTAACGATCCGACCTAAATCTGAGTTTTTGTTCGTTTTTGGGTTTTCGGGTTTTGGGTGAAAATCGAACGTTCTTGCGGATGAAACTTAAGAATAAGCTTAGGTTTAGTATCTACAATGGAAAACGAACGTTTTGAATGCAAAGGGGTTCGGGATCTTGACATGATCTGACCGAATGCGAAAGTTAGTGTTTTTCACGAAGAACAGGTTGTGCGTACTTGCTAAGTGCGCACGGAGCAGGTCCTGCGCACTTGCTAAGTGCGCAGGAGAAGGGACCTGCGCACTTGCTAAGTGCGCAGGAGGAAGGACCTGCGCACTTGCTAAGTGCGCAGGAGAAGTAACCTGCGCACTGCTAAGTGCGCAGGAAGAGGGACCTGCGCACTTGCTAAGTGCGCAGGAGGCAGAGTCTGCGCACTTGCTAAGTGCGCAGGCAGCAGGGTCTGCGCACTTGCTATGTGCGCAGACATCAGGCTGTTGAGTAGAGATTAGTATGTTTAGAATGGTTAAACCGTTAGAGTCGGTAATGGTCTGATGTGTATGTAACTACTCAATTCAGATCGTACGTGAAGTCGTTGGACCTTGATTAGGACAACCGAGACTAGCATATAAGGTGAGTTCTAGAAGCCCTCTTTTAAATGTTTTTATATAATGTTTTCGGGCTGGTGTGTACACGTATGAAATGATGTTTTATGAAATGATGTTTTATAAAATGATGTTTATGAAACTACGTTTACGAAAGGAAATGATTTGGAACGAAGGGTTTATGGAAAGAAAGTTTATGAACGAAATGCTTACGAACGAATGTTATAAAGAAATGGTTTAATGAAAAGGTAAAGGGTTTTGAAAGTGAAGGAAAGGTTTTATGAAAAGAAAACAAAAAGGGGCAAATGTTTTAAAGAAGTCATTACAAATCTAATCTGTCGAATGAATGGAATTGACGAATGAAGTCTGGGAATGTGATTCCCAGCCTTGTGGTAAATTATGGACAGTGAGCCATAGTTACCACAAGAACAACAAGGGCATTGTCTCTGTGGCATGTCAATGGTTTTGATGTTGTACAACTGGTAAGGGAGTAACGACGGTTACTCGGGTGATGACGATCATCCTAAAGAACGAGGTAATGGGAAATTAATGACGGCGATACGTAACGGTTAATTTCCAAAGGAAAGATGCGTGTTGGGCAATGACGGCGATACGTAACGGTTGACCCCACGCATTGAAGGGTTGGGCAATGACGGCGATACGTAACGGTTGACCCTACGTAGTGTATGGTTGTGGCAATGACGGCGATACGTAATGGTTGCCCACAACATTAAAAGTTCCTACGGGGACATAGAGACGCGTAACGATACAGATTTTAGATAATATTGTATGACTTAAATGAATGTTAATGATTTAAACAAATGATCGTGTTTAAATGTGCGAAGGTTTACGAATGAAAGGCCCAGTTTTCTTATACGAATGTTAAACCCTACTGAATGTTTGAATGATGAACCATTTCTTAAAACGAACGAAAACTAGAACTCACCAGCGTAGCTGACGTTTTTAAGTGTGCACATTCAGGTTAAGGTAGGTTATGAGGATGGACGGTGATGCTTGGCTAGAGATGAAGAGTTACCCGGCTGATCATGAAGACTGACATCCCGTTATGTTTAGTTATGATGTAAATATGTTTTAAACTATGTTTACGTTTCCGCATGTATGAACAAGTTTTAATTATGATGAATGAATGAAGTTTTCCGCTGCGTTATTTGATATTCATGTTTAAGAACTGTTTGTGAATGAGTAATTCCAACAAGTGGGGCCTCCCGGGTTTGGGGCCTTACAAGTTGGTATCATAGCAATAGTTTGAGAGATTCGGACACTCCCAGTGTCTGAACTTAAACTTTGAATGGGACCGAAAGCGGATGCCAGTACGGGTAACTCGAGCCACAGCATCAGGTATGAAAAGTAGAGTATGTGTATGTAGTATGCCTTAGGAAGGGTTAGGAAAGGACTTGTGTTCTGATGGAATCACAAAGGTGGTCAAATAGAAATCGAAAGGTAGTGTAATGGTTAATTGCAGATGGCCAGTGTATATTAACATCTTACAGTACTTATTGAATTTTATTTGTTAACTAGCGTGATGACATTGGATTTCTTGTCTTATAGAACGTAATGGCAAGGAGAGGAAACGGAAGACGTGGTGGCCGTACCGGTGGTCGTACCGGCGGTCGAAATGGTGGGCGTGGCAGGATCCCTGCGCGCCAAGAGTATAGTGAAGAAGGAAGTGTTCACACTGAACCGGCGGTTAGTGTGCATGAAGCTGAGCAGACACAGGTTGAAGAACAACCTTTCACTTTTGAACCCGAAGTGAGAGCAGCTATAGCTCGAGAGTTCACAGAACTGATGAAGGCTTCTCTGCCAGGTCTGTTGGCAGAAGCATTGAAGCAGGTCAATGGGGCGGGTGGGTATAGCGCGGCAATTGGTGCCCAAAATAATGAGACTGACAATACACCGCCTGCTCGCGGATGTGATTATAAGTCCTTTAAGGCATGTGATCCGCCGATCCTGACTGGGAAGAAGGACGCGGTGGCTACTTTTGATTGGGTGATCCGTATGGAAGCTGCCATTCGTCTGAGCGAGTGTCGAGCTAATCAAGTAGTGAAGTTTGCTGCTAACTCCTTGAGGGAGGAAGCATCCCATTGGTGGGAAGGTGTACGACAGGCAAAAGGGAGCGAGATTGTAGATGCGATGATGTGGGCTGACTTGAAAACCTTGGTAATCAAGAATTTCTGCCCAAGGAACGAGATTGAGAAGGTAGAGAGGGAATTTTTGGGTTTGAAGGCCGGAAGCATGACGCACCGGCAATACACAACCCGATTTAATGAACTGGCACGTCTGGTGCCACACCTTGTCACTACTGAAGAGAGAAAGATTGCCTGTTATATTCAAGGGTTTCCGGACCAGGTCCGCACCTACGTGAAGGCAAACACCCCCACTACCTATGATTCGGCAGTAGAGCTAAGCGGCGTGGTATTTGACGATCTGGCACTGAATGTTGTTGTCGTTGAAGAACAAAAGAAGAGACCGAGCTTCTCAAACAAGCGAACTGGGGGAAAGATGTTTGGGGCTCGTGATAAAAGGGCTCGGGTGGATGAGCCGACTGTTTGTAAGAAGTGTGGAAGGGAACATGTAGGTGAATGCAGACTGAGATCTAGCCTGTGCTTTAAGTGTGGCAAGACCGGGCACTACTCCCGTGAATGCCCGCAAGGCTACAAATGCTACAACTGTGGGGATTTCGGCCATATGAGCCGAGAATGTACGAAGCCCAGAATGGGGGAAACCGGGAAAGGAAAGGGCCCGGAAAAGAAGGGAGAGGGATCTCGTGCAAAGACTCGTGCGTATGCACTGACGCAGGATCAGGCTAGGAAGGATCCCGACGTGGCGTCAGGTACATTCGTCCTTGACAACACTCTTGTTTCTGTGTTATTTGATTCAGGTGCCAGTAAGAGTTTTATATCTGCGACTTTTTGTAAAAGAGTAAAGTATGCTGTGAGTAAGCTAGAAAGGGCCTTTAGCGTAGAGACCGCTGAGGGTAGAACTGCGAGAGTGACCGATGTAGTTGACAACTCCACGATGAAAATAGAAGGTCATAGGTTCCCTGTCAGATTGTTCGATATGGTTTCGGGAGGGTTTGATGTTGTGTTGGGTATGGATTGGTTAACTGCCAATGAAGCACAAATCATATGTAAGCGAAAAATAATCCAACTCAAGGCTCCGAATGGTAGCAAAGTTGAGGTTTTTGGAGATCGGGACGCCCCGATGCCAAACGTCATCTCGATGATTAAGGCAGCGGATTACTTGAGGCGCGGATGCGAGGCTTATCTGGTGTACGTGATTGACAAGTGTAAGGAAGTGAAGGAACTAGACGATGTCCCCGTGGTACGCGAGTACCCGGAGGTGTTTCCAGAGGATTTGCCTGGAATACCACGCGATAGAGAAATTGAGTTCCGAATTGACTTAGTACCAGATGCCCAGCCCGTGGCTAAGGCTCCATATCGACTAGCACCAGTGGAAATGAAGGAACTTATGGTCCAACTAGACGAGTTACTTGAGAAAGGATTTATCCAACCGAGCATCTCGCCGTGGGGTGCTCCGGTGTTGTTTGTAAAGAAGAAAGATGGTTCGATGAGAATGTGTATCGATTATCGCGAGTTGAATAAACGAACGGTGAAGAACAAGTACCCTTTACCAAGGATCGATGACCTGTTCGACCAGTTGCAAGGCGCAAGTTGGTTTTCGAAAATCGACCTTCGGTCCGGGTACCATCAGTTGAAGGTAAGGGAAGAAGACATACCGAAAACTGCATTTCGCACGCGTTATGGACATTTCGAGTTCCGCGTAATGTCTTTCGGATTGACGAACGTCCCCGCAGCGTTCATGGATTTAATGAATAGGGTGTGTCGACCGATGCTGGATCGATCGGTAATAGTGTTCATCGATGACATCCTTATCTACTCCAAGAATGAGGGTGATCACGCGTGTCACTTGAAGGAAGTATTGGAAGTTCTGAAGAAGGAGATGTTGTATGCTAAGTTCTCCAAATGTGCGTTCTGGCTTAGGGAAGTCCAATTCCTAGGTCACGTCATTGGCCCGAACGGCATTATGGTTGACCCAGCAAAGATAGTAACGGTAAGTGAATGGGACATTCCTAAGACGCCAACTGAAATCCGTAGTTTCTTGGGATTGGCGGGCTACTATCGGAGATTCATCCAGGATTTCTCGAAAATAGCTTCGCCATTGACAAAGTTGACTCGGAAAGAAGTAAAGTACGAATGGGGTTCGACCCAGGATGAGGCGTTTAAGGAATTGAAAGAGAAGCTAACACAAGCTCCAGTCTTGGCCCTTCCCGAGGGCAGTGAAGACCTGGTGGTATACTCTGACGCGTCGGGTCAGGGGTTAGGGTGTGTGTTGATGCAACGCGGTAGAGTGATTGCATATGCGTCGCGGCAGTTGAAAGTTCACGAAGTCAACTATCCGACTCACGATTTGGAACTTGCTGCTGTCGTATTTGCATTAAAAATCTGGAGGCACTACCTGTACGGGGTAAAGTTTACTATTTACTCCGACCACAAAAGTTTGAAGTACTTCTTCGAACAAAAGGAGCTTAACATGAGGCAGAGGAGATGGTTGGAACTCCTGAAGGACTATGACTGTGAAATAATGTACCACCCTGGAAAGGCAAACGTGGTGGCTGACGCTCTAAGCCGAAAGGATGTGCCTACTCCTATTAGAGTGAAAGCTTGCCAGTTGGTGGTAACATCGGATCTGATGAGAGAAATCGAAAGAGCTCAAGATGAAACTTTGAAGGAAGAAAATATAAAGGGAGAAAGGATGGTGGGCCAACAGGACAAGTTGGAATATAACACCCTTGGTGTTAGAACGCGTTATGGACGGGTATGGATACCTATGGGTGGCGAGCTTAGAACCAAAATCTTGGATGAGGCTCATAAGTCTCGTTACTCTATCCACCCTGGTACCAACAAGATGTACCAAGACCTGAAGAAAGACTACTGGTGGCCTGGAATGAAATGTGATGTGACGAAGTATGTAAGCAAGTGCTTGACTTGCTCGCAAGTAAAGGCTGAACACCAGAAACCGTATGGAAAGATTCAACCACTTGATATACCGGAATGGAAGTGGGAACACATTACCATGGACTTCATAACTAAGCTACCTCGCACAGCTAAAGGTCATGACGCCATTTGGGTAATTGTGGACCGATTAACGAAGAGTGCTCATTTCCTACCTATTCGCGAGGCGTTCTCGTCGGAAAGGTTAGCAGAAGTGTTTATCAACGAAGTAGTAGCACGGCATGGGATGCCTTTGACGATCGTATCTGACCGGGACACACGATTCACATCGAGGTTCTGGAAAAGATTTCACGAGGCGATGGGCACGAGGCTTAATATCAGCACAGCATACCACCCGCAAACGGATGGTCAGTCCGAAAGGACCATTCAGACTTTGGAGGATATGCTCCGTGCTTGTATTATTGACTTCGGTGGCAGTTGGGACAGTCATCTGCCGTTAGCCGAATTCTCCTACAACAATAGTCATCATACGACGATAGGCATGCCGCCTTACGAAATGTTGTATGGGAGAAGATGTAGGACCCCGGTTTGTTGGGGTGAAATTGGACAGAAAGAGTTAGGAAGTCTGGAAGTCGTAAAAGAAATGTTGGAAAGGTTTGATCAGATTAAAGCGCGAATGAAGGCCGCGCAAGATCGTCAGAAGTCCTATGCGGATAGACGACGAAGGCCTATCGAGTTTGATGTTGGGGACAGAGTTATGTTGAAAGTGTCGCCCTGGAAGGGAATCATACGATTCAGAAAGAGAGGAAAGTTAAGTCCGGGGTTTGTCGGACCATTCAGGATAATGGCACGGGTTGGTGAAGTCGCATATCGGTTGGAGTTGCCTGATGAGTTAAGTGGGATTCATCCTACCTTCCATGTATCACACTTGCGAAAGTGTTTGGCGGATGAATCGGCTCACGTACCACTTACTGACATCGAGGTTGACAACAACCTTAACTACATCGAAGAACCCGTGGCTATCTTAGACCGAAAGGAGAAGCGTTTGCGTAACAAAGTGATCCAATTGGTTAAAGTCCAATGGAGGCACCGAAAGGGATCGGAGGCTACATGGGAAACGGAGGCGGAAATGAGGGAGTCGTACCCTCAATTATTTGACTTGTGATAGGTTTCGGGGACGAAACCTATTATAAGGGGGGTAGACTTGTAACATCCCAAAATGACGAAAAATAAAGTTAACGAGTTCAAGCGGGCCGAAGTTGGACCGGGTCAGTCGCGAACCGGGCTTGGGGAGGTCTCCCCTATAAATAGCCAAGGTCACAACCCATTTCTCTCATTTGCAACTTCTAGAGAGAGAAACCGTAGAGAGAGAAAGTGTCGGAATCGCACAAGATTGCACCAGAACGTGTCTCTTGTACTCGTGAAGGAAACCTCCGGATCAGAAGCTCTATTCAGGTAACGATCCGACCTAAATCTTAGTTTTTGTTCGTTTTTGGGTTTTCGGGTTTTGGGTGAAAATCGGACGTTCGTGCGGATGAAACTTAAGAATAAGCTTAGGTTTAGTATCTACAATGGAAAACGAACGTTTTGAATGCAAAGGGGTTCGGGATCTTGACATGATCTGACCGAATGCGAAAGTTAGTGTTTTTCGCGAAGAACAGGTCGTGCGTACTTGCTAAGTGCGCACGGAGCAGGTCCTGCGCACTTGCTAAGTGCGCAGGAGAAGGGACCTGCGCACTTGCTAAGTGCGCAGGAGGAAGGACCTGCGCACTTGCTAAGTGCGCAGGAGAAGTAACCTGCGCACTTGCTAAGTGCGCAGGAAGAGGGACCTGCGCACTTGCTAAGTGCGCAGGAGGCAGAGTCTGCGCACTTGCTAAGTGCGCAGGCAGCAGGGTCTGCGCACTTGCTATGTGCGCAGACATCAGGCTGTTGAGTAGAGATTAGTATGTTTAGAATGGTTAAACCGTTAGAGTCGGTAATGGTCTGATGTGTATGTAACTACTCAATTCAGATCGTACGTGAAGTCGTTGGACCTTGATTAGGACAACCGAGACTAGCATATAAGGTGAGTTCTAGAAGCCCTCTTTTAAATGTTTTTATATAATGTTTTCGGGCTGGTGTGTACACGTATGAAATGATGTTTTATGAAATGATGTTTTATAAAATGATGTTTATGAAACTACGTTTACGAAAGGAAATGATTTGGAACGAAGGGTTTATGGAAAGAAAGTTTAAGAATGAAATGCTTACGAACGAATGTTATAAAGAAATGGTTTAATGAAAAGGTAAAGGGTTTTGAAAGTGAAGGAAAGGTTTTATGAAAAGAAAACAAAAAGGGGCAAATGTTTTAAAGAAGTCATTACAAATCTAATCTGTCGAATGAATGGAATTGACGAATGAAGTCTGGGAATGTGATTCCCAGCCTTGTGGTAAATTATGGACAGTGAGCCATAGTTACCACAAGAACAACAGGGGCATTGTCTCTGTGGCATGTCAATGGTTTTGATGTTGTACAACTGGTAAGGGAGTAACGACGGTTACTCGGGTGATGACGATCATCCTAACGAACGAGGTAATGGGAAATTAATGACGGCGATACGTAACGGTTAATTTCCAAAGGAAAGATGCGTGTTGGGCAATGACGGCGATACGTAACGGTTGACCCCACGCATTGAAGGGTTGGGCAATGACGGCGATACGTAACGGTTGACCCTACGTAGTGTATGGTTGTGGCAATGACGGCGATACGTAACGGTTGCCCACAACATTAAAAGTTCCTACGGGGACATAGAGACGCGTAACGATACAGATTTTAGATAATATTGTATGACTTAAATGAATGTTAATGATTTAAACAAATGATCGTGTTTAAATGTGCGAATGTTTACGAATGAAAGGCCCAGTTTTCTTATACGAATGTTAAACCCTACTGAATGTTTGAATGATGAACCATTTCTTAAAACGAACGAAAACTAGAACTCACCAGCGTAGCTGACGTTTTTAAGTGTGCACATTCAGGTTAAGGTAGGTTATGAGGATGGACGGTGATGCTTGGCTAGAGATGAAGAGTTACCCGGCTGATCATGAAGACTGACATCCCGTTATGTTTAGTTATGATGTAAATATGTTTTAAACTATGTTTACGCTTCCGCATGTATGAACAAGTTTTAATTATGATGAATGAATGAAGTTTTCCGCTGCGTTATTTGATATTCATGTTTAAGAACTGTTTGTGAATGAGTAATTCCAACAAGTGGGGCCTCCCGGGTTTGGGGCCTTACAACAACATTCATCCATTTTGACACAAATTGGGTTTTCACCCAATTTCACCAAAACTCCATTTTACAAATTACCATAAAATTGGGGCTTTATGGTTAGTTGTGTGTCTATTAACTCCCTAGACACTTACCCAACCTCAATTCAACATTCAAACATCCCCAAATAAAAAACCCCCTAATTTTGATCCTCAAGAACCCTAACTTTAAAATCATCAAGTTGGATGTTTAGATGATGTTATCTACCTCCCATTACTTGTAATCAAGCTAGGTTATTGCTTTAATCAAGTTATTTACCAACTAAACAACTCAATTCAGCCCTAGCTCGGATTTCACCCAAAACCCACCAAGGACACCAACAATGGTGATTCAAGAGATGTAGGAGATGCTTACTTGATGTTTAGAAGATGAAGGACACACCAAAATCGTCTAATTCCACATGCAATACGTTGCTCTTTGATCTCCAGCCCTTCACCTCTTTCTCTTTTCTCTTCGGAAGACACAAACATACACATATGTGTGTAATTTGCGCAACCCCCTCCCCTATATTCCAGCCATTTCAAAATTTACACAAACAGTCCCTGAACTTCCAGAAATAACCCTTTTCACCCAAACTAGTTAAAACTCCACTTTTGCAACAAACCTACAACTTTCATTTTATTTATTTACACCCTTACAATATGTTTAACATATTATATTATAAACCCGAAAATTGGTTCGTTACAATCTACTCAATGGACTATATCTTTTGCATCCCAATAAACTTTTCACAGTTTCTGTTGATTCATTTTCTCATTGTAATTATGTTGTTTCTGTTAAACTTTGGCCTTCTAGACTTGGCCATTTGCCCTTGTATAAACTCAAGCAATTGAATGTTGTTTCTAACGCACATGATTCATATTTTGATCACTATAGTATTTGTCCTCAAGCTCGACAACATAAGCTTCCATTTCCCACTAGCAGTAGAACTAGTTCCCAATTGTTTGATCTTTTTCATGTCGATACATGGAACCATATCGATCTAGTACTTATGATGGTTATAAGTATTTCCTTACAATTGTTTATGATTATAGTCGAACAACTTAGACTCATATTTTGACTACTAAAGGGAATGCCTTTCTCATTCTTCAAGGGTTTATTGAATTGGTAGAGAATCAATTTAACATTAAAGTCAAGTGTATTCGTTCTGATAATGCTTATGATCTGGGTTCAGGGACTCATCCCACCGAATACTTTAGACAAAAAGAAATTATTCACCAGACTAATTGTCCTGATGTGCCTCAGCAAAATGGTGTTGTTGAAAGAAAACATAAGCATCTTCTTGAAACTACTTGGGCACTTATGTTTCAGTCCAAGTTACCTATTACTTTTTGGGATGATTGTGTTCTCACTGCTACTCATCTCATTAATCTCTTTCCAACCAATTTATTACAGGGCAAAACTCCTCAAGAGGTTCTTTTTGGCAAAGCTCCTTCTTACAATCATCTTCGCATTTTTTTGATGTTTATGCTATGCCTCAACCTCTGCACAAGGAAGAGACAAAATTCAACCACAGGCACATACCTATGTGTTTGTTAGTTATCCTTTTGGGAAGAAAGGTTACAAGCTTTACAACCTTGACACTCGTAAAGTTCTTGTTTCTCGAGATGTCACTTTTCTTGAACATGTTTTTCCATCGTTACATTCTTCTAATCCTTCGTCTCTTTTTCCTTCTCTTAATGACTTGTTTGATAATCCAAATCTTGTTGTTAATTCCTATTCCTCTTCTCCTTCTTCTTCTTCTTCTTCAGTTCCTCCTGTTGTGGATCCTTCTTTTTCTTTTTCTTCTCCTTTTGTTCCTTCCTTTGATTCATCTTTCCCATCATCTTCGCATTCATCTTCTCCTGGTGAGGTCAGACGGTCTTCTAGACCTTCTATTCCTCCTTATCTACAAGATTATGTATGCAATTCGATATTCACTTCTTCTTTTTCTCAAGATTCTTTTTGTGCTCATACTCTGCCCAATGTTTGTCAGGCTCGTACTTTTGTCAATGTTGCTGATTTGACCAAGGATTCACGACAACTTATTCTTTCTATTGACAATATCAAAGAGCCTTCTACTTATAAAGAGGTTGTTGAACACCCTGCTTGGAAAGAAGCTATGTCTAAGGAATTTGCAGCCTTGGAAAGCAATCAAACGTGGGAAGTTATGTCTTTGCCTAAGGATAAAAAGACTATCAAGTGTAAATGGGTGTATAAAGTCAAATATAATGTCGATGGCACAGCTGAGTGTTGTAAAGCCTGCTTGGTGGTTCGTGGAGATACTCAAAAGGATGGTATTGGTTATAATGAGACATTTTCACATGTTGTTAAAATGACCACCATTCATAGTCTCATTGTTGTTGCTACTAAGCGACATTGGGGTTTATATCAGTTGGATGTCAATAATGTTTTTTTTACATATGGATCTTGATTAGGACATTTACATGAGTGCTCCGCCGTGTATACCTTTATCATCTCTCAAACTTAATAAACCTCTTTATGGCTTGAAGCATGCTTCTCGGCAATGGTATGTGAAGTTATCTAATGCTCTCAAAACTAAAGGCTATATGCGGTCTGCTAATGACTATTCATTGTTTTCCAAGACCATGGTGTTGGGGTTTCGTACAGGGTTTCAAAACATTTTTTGTGCAACACAGCGGAATAAATAAAATAGTACGAACCAGTCTAGGCCAAAAACCCTAGACTGTCCACCAGGAGTCCAGATGCAAAACAGAAACAAACAAACAAACACAACCATAGGGGGTTTAGACCATTGTACTTTTCGTGAAACAGACTGATCAAGCTCAACACCTTGAGAACAACGATTCCCGTCGCTAGATCTGGATACACGAATCTCCATAGATCTGAACTCCTTCAGATCAAAGCACCAAAGCACTCGTAAATATGAACTTTTTCAGATCCACCTATAAAACACCCGTTAAACTGAAAACCGACTGCACCTAAGTATTCCTACTCGTAGACTGACAGTCGGAACAGTTTGACAACAACGGGGTGATGGAAGCGGGGCGCATGGTGGCGGTATCTACAAACGGCGACGGAAACTATGACCGGCAGTTACCTGTACAACGGCGGCGCAAGAAGGCCAGTCAGCGGCTACGTGGTGGACGCGACGTGGTGGCGGCGCAAATAAGGAGAGAGAGTTAGGGTTTTGCAACTCCTTGTAAAACAAGTTTAGGTGTAATTGTCTGTACCTAATCACCTCCTATCCCTATTTATAAGCCGCTAACTTGATCACCAAGTTAGGGTTTAGGGCTTAATCAATTACAATCTTTCCCATGTAATTATCTCATAATTACATTTATGGAACCCCACTATTTTAGTTGTTAATTAACTAACTATTAGTTAATTACTTATAATTATATCCAATATAATTATAATTACAATTAAAACAATATCATAATTAATAAATATGTTCCAAACGTATTTTCATCAGTTTATTATTAATCTTATTAATAATAATAATTATTATTTCATAAATAATTATCGTGTCCAACCGTTAACGTTCATTCGCCTTGATAACTATTTCACAAATAATTATCTCGCATCTTTATATATTCATGTAATGGAATGTTTTACCCTTAAAACATATGTCTTTTAAAATCGTTACCCAAAGTGTAACCTTTGGTTCTTACCTTGTTAGCAGTAGTGTCAAATGTCGTTACTCGGGCATACAAGTCCAACACATTGGTGATTTTGTTGTGCATGTGGCAGTTTATGTGGATTATATTCTTCTAACTGACAATGATGATAAGGAAATGCATGCTTTAAAATCCTTCTTGCATTCCACATTTCAAATCAAAGATCTTGGTCCTCTTAACTATTTTTTGGGCATTGAAGTTCTCAAGACTGGTTATGGGGTGATCATGGCTCGGCGAAAGTTCTCTAAAGATTTGCTTACAGACTTTAATGCTACTGATCTTTCTCCTATCCATTCCCCTCTACCATTGCAATTACAACTTAAAACTAGTGAAGGACAGGTTCTTGATGAACCTTTAGATTATCGTCGGTTGGTCGGGAAACTGAATTACTTAACTCATACTCGGCCTGAACTTGTCTTTGTTGTTCATTTTATTAGCTAGTTCATGAGTGATACATTGGTTCCTCACGGGGATGCTACTTGGCATATCTCCGTTATGTCAAAGGTACATGTTCTCAAGGCTTGTTTTTCAACAATCAACCTGATTTTTCTTTGGCAGCTTATTGTGATTCTGATTGGGCTTCGTGTCCTAATACTCGACGATTTGTCAATGGTTACTTCATTTATTTTTGTAGCAGTCTCATTTCTTGGAAGTCTAAGAAACAAGCCACTATCTCCCTTAGTTCTGTTGAAACTGAGTTTCGTTCTCTACATCGGGTCACACAGGAGCTTGCTTGGATGACTCGGTTGTTTTTCGAGTTTCAAGTTTATGATCTCACTCTCGTTCCTCTCAAATGTGATAGTCAAACTGCTATTCATATTGCTAAGAATCCGATCTTTCATGAATGTACCAAACACATTGAATTATATTGTCATTTTGTACGCGAGAAGCTTCAAGATGGCTTGATTTTGTTGTCTCACGCATGCACTTCGGATCATCTTGCTGATTTGTTCACCAAAAGTCCGACTGGTCATCCACACGTGGACCAATTTGGGGTTGTATACACCTCCTGTATACACCTCCAACCTGGGGGATGGGGTGTTATTTTGTAGTTTCAGACGAAAGTTCAGTTTTGATAGTTAGTTCAGTTTTGTTTCTTGTTTCTTGTATACAAACCCTTTGTATCATTATTTTCAAGCTATCAATGAGAATTAAAAAATTTCTCAACCTTTTCTCTAGTTTTATAAAATTAGACAAACATTTAAGTTCGAAAGCAAAACCCTAAACCAATCAAATAGGCAAGAAATTTAAAACGTTCATTCAATAATGAGTAGAAAACACGTGTTAAAATCCCGATCGCCCTCCATCAAATTTTGAAACCTCCCATGAAATTTTTTAGTGTTATATATCGCTAGATAACCGACTCCCACAAAAAAAAGTTTTTAGATCCGTCACTGATACCCGTTGGGCTAACGCCTTAACTTGAGCATGAATTGATTTTTTATAAAAGACTTGAAACCATGCATTATAAATATAAACTTGTAACATGTGCTTCACTGTTCTAAATAAAATTGATTCCTCTAAATATAATCTACATTACAATTTATAATTATATATAATATTATAAAACTTGATAACCGCTAATAACATGTTAAAATCTTATCTCAATTGGTCACATATAAAATTTTATTGCCTTTCAAAAAACATATAAAACTTTATTACGTACTGATGCTTTGTTTATTTAAATTTCTGTTTTGCAGTGCGTGAGAGACAAACGTGGCGGGAAGATAGCCCAACCAGAGAGATGAAAACCACCAAAGATCGCCACGTTGCCAAATGCAGTCGGTACACCGTTCCTCACCGCTTTAACCGCCACATCTTCCGCTTCCTTCCTCCCCAAAATCATCACAATCTCTTCCATAAAACTTAATTTGTTCTCTCAAATCTTCAGTTTGTCCAATCGTTGATTTGTAAAAATGGGGAAAGCGGCGGTTGTTATGGTGTTATGGCTAGCGGCGGTTGCGACGGTTTGCCGGAGTGCTAATGAAGCGGAGAGGGGCGTGGAGAACGTAAAAGAAAAGGTGAGTGAGGTGGCAGCCGATGTGAAGATGAACGCAGAAGGTGCTTTGAATGAGGCTAAGGATAAGAGCGGTTCATGGGCAGATTGGGCCGCCACTAAAGTCACCTTGTAAGCGATACTTCACTGTTTCCATAAACACTCAGAATTTTTAAGGATATGAATTTACGACGACCACTAAAATATGACACAAACCTAACACGAAATTTGTGGATTTGGTTTAGTATTAACACATTTAGGATTTGGTTTAGTATTAACACATTTAGGAACACGGATTATGTTCGGGTTGAACTGTTTTTTATGTCATAAATTAAGTTGGTTGTGTATTTTATTTTACATCTAAAAAGATATGAATTTAAATTTGTAATTAAAATATAATTGTTTTATATACATTTGTATTTTTAGTTTTAAATTTGTATTTTTAAAGTATTAATTAATAGTATCTAAAATAATAAAAGATTCGGGTTAAACGGGTGTTTTTCCTGTCAAAAACACATCAATATAGTGTTTAGATTTATATCTGCCATGGTTTCTAGGTTCGTGTTCGGATTTGTGTTGTGTTGGGTTGGGTTGGACCGACCAAGCCCCGGACAAGACCGGTTTCGCACCCGTGTAATAATTTTGGAAAGGCATTGTATATTTGTATCAGTATCTCTGCTTTGACTGTCTTCTGAGTTTATTCTAGTGATTTGGTATCCAACTCATGTTTGGAAATGTTTAGGGGTCTTGGTTTGGACCAGGATGAGGTGAAAGGAGGTGCTCACAGTGCGGTCGATAAGGCTGGCGAGGCTGCATCGAAGAGCACATCAGCACTGAATTCTGCTGCTTCTGGTAATTATGTTGCATAGACCCATACCATGCATATACCTTTAGACACTTGTACATATGAATGTGTATATTCATGCATCAAGAAGCACATCCACAATGAATCTACTACTTGTGGGACTTTTCTTCTAGAAGTAAGGTTGTTTTGAATCAAGTCTTTTTTTTGTTGAGTTTGAATTAATGATTAGTCGTTATCTAAGAAAGCGACTTTACTATCTCGAAATTCGCATTCTGCAACATTCAAGTTTCAAAACCTTATTTATTAGAGCTAAAGTCGCTATCTACAAGTGATAGAATCAGAACTTTTTAGTCGGAGGGTCATCATAATATTCTCTTCCATACTGACTAGTGTCAAAGGGTCCAACTCATGTTTTGTTTTAAAAAATTCAACTTCTATATACAAGAACGGATCAATTTTGTGGATAAATTCCAGTGACCGGGGTCAATGGACCCTCATGACCCTCCCCTGGTTTCGCCATCACAACCTACTTCTAAAAAGTTCCTACTTGTGGTAGTATCATGAACGCCACATGTATGTACACATTTATACATGTGCTCATAATATAAATACGCTTATTTTCTTGCAGAATCTTCAAAGTACGTTTCTGAGAAGACGGGTGAGGTAGGAAGCTTGGCATCTGAGAAGGCTGGTCAAGCAAAGGACAAAGCTGCCAACAAATATGAGAATGCTAAAGATGATGGCAGTGCGAAAGCATACGAAGCGTATGCATACATATCCGAACTAGCACATGAAGCTATGAAAAAGGCTCAAACTTTTGCTGGGATTGTTGAAGAATCAGCTGAAGATAGGGGGAATTATGCATACGATTCTGTAACCCAGGGGTCGGGTAAGGCAATGGTCATAGGTTCAGATATGGCCCAAAACACCAAAGAAACAGTGAGTGATAAAGCGGATCAAAAAATACGAATGGCCACGGATAAAGGTTCTGAAATCAAAGAAAAACTGGAAGGAGTGATGGTGGATGGTAAAGATAAAGCCCAAGATGCATTCAACTCTGCCAATGATAATGTTTCAGAGAAGGCTGGTGAAGCTAAAGATTCTCTTAAAGATGCAATATCTCAAGGAAAAGATCAAGCTTTTGATACATTGGGTGTAGCTAAAGCCAAAGCTGAAGACAGTTATGAGGTTTCGAAGGACGCGATTAAGGAAACCAATGAGACTGCTAAAGAAAAAGCATCGGATGCTGCGGGTAATGCCTATGATGCAGCTAAAGCCAAGGTCGACGACTCTTCAGTGGATTCGATGAAGGAGCAGGCTAAGGAAACCTATGAGGTTGCCAAAGAAAAAACATCGGATGCCGCGGGGAACCTAGGAGCGGCTGTGAGAAACTGAGAGCATAGAGTGTATGGAAATTCAACATGTATGTGTACACCTACTCTCCAAGAGGTTTCTTCTCTTTTTTTTAGTAGGATACTGGTGTTAGATTGTTGTAGGTTCTTTGTTCTACAAAGGTAAGTTATATATATGATTTCTTTCTTGTTGTAAGTGGAATAAGATGTATACGGTTGTGAAGTGCCAAAGGTGATTTATATATGAATTCTTTCTAGTTTGGTGTTGTGTTCTTTGCTCCTATAGATTGGCGTTTGGTTTCCTTAATATATAAACTGGTGCTTCCATTACTTTGTTATGTTGTCATTAAACTTGTTAAGGTGAAACATGAGTTTTCTGGATTGTGTAACCAAAGTGGGAGTGATTGTTCAGAAAAAGAGTTGGACCAAAAGTTATGTTGGATTGAGCGAGATTGTAGAATGGGCCGGGGGGCTGTATTCCTCGGCATGGATTTCTTGAGACTACGCATGCATGCTTGCAGCCCAGTAGATGCGGCTGGTGTGACCGTGGGGGCCGGCTACCCCTCGTCGCTGCTTTGGTGTTCTACCAAAACTCCCAAATGGTCCAAGTTTTCCACAAACTGTTCTGAAACAGCCCCGATGTTATTGCTATTAGCCCAATTTGATCCTTGTTTCTCGTTGAAAATCACCTCTACTCACGTGAATTCGGTTTCGAACAGGCCGGGTTGTACATCGAGTAAGCTTTTGACCCGGGTCCGGTACTAAGATAAATCATTAGGGAGCTCTGGTCATCAAGTTTCTTTGATGAGGTAGTTGAAGTTGTCTTCACATAACCGATACACCTGGAAACCCGTAAGTGTTGAAGATTTGGTTTTGATCATTTGAAAGCTTCATAAGGAGTCTTTTCCGGTAGCGCTTTTGTAGGTACACGGTTAAGGATATTGATAGCATGTCTCGCGGCTTCCCCCGTAATCATTGTAGAACTTCAGTGACATTTAGCATACTTCATATTGTGCCATTTTGTTGAGGTGTGTGTGGCGGAATAATGCCTTATTATTCCTTCTTGAGCACAAAAACTTGAGTGTTCAAATGAAGTGAATTCTCCTCCTCGGTAGGTGCGAAAAGTTCCAATCTTGCACCCTCTTTCATCTTCAACTAGACTTTAAACTTCCTGTTTATCTCGAATGCTTCATCCTTTCTTTTAAGTAAAAATCTTCACATAAACCGTGAGTAATCGTCAACAATAAGAAAGATGTACTTCTTTCCTGATAGTGTGCTTGGTGATATTAGACCACATAAATCACCATGAACCAATTCAAGTGGCCTTTTTGGTCAAAAACTCGTTTGACCCAGGAGAAGGTTGTCCTGTTTGTTTTCCAACTAAACACGTATCACAAGGATTAGTATAAGCAATAAAATGTGGAACACCACGTGCCATGTCCTTGGTTGCGAGGAGTTTCATAGCATCCCATATGTCTTTAGCCTTTTCGTATTGTGCAACTTCTAAGATTTGATCCTCCGGTATGGATTGATAAAAATAAGCAATGACGGCACTATTCTTTTTCTCGTCAACTTCAAAACCCGTTGCGGTTTCTAGAACTTCCCACAAACCATGGGTTCGGTACACAACTTTGATCCAGATCGCCCATGTGGTATAATTGTTCTTTGGTAGCATCAAACATTGTAGGGGAATCGACGTATTTGTAAACAGGTACCAAGAACAAAGAATCAAAATCAAGCACCAACACCAATGGAAAGTTTTTATTAAGAACTTAGAGAAGAATCGATTACAAAATGAATTAACTAACTAATCAGTCTTAACAACCTGATCTTTATAACAAACCAGAAAAATACAAAAATTACAGAATAACCCTTGAACAAACTTGGAATTACCAAACAGTCCTCCAACACTACTCCCCTCTAATTCCAAGTCTTTCCTTGCAAATCTTCAACACCAAGTAGATGCCTCATTTCTCCAAACTTTACTCTATGCAAAGCTTTTGTCAATACATCTGCTTTCTGCAGATCTCCACTTACAAAATCAACAAAAATTTGATTCCTTTCAATGAGTTACCTTATGAAATGAAATCTGGTATTAATGTGTTTTGATCTTCCATGAAAAACTGGGTTTTTCATTAAATCAATAGCCGACTTATTATCCACCAATAATACCATTGCACGTTGTTTACTTCCTGTTAACTCTTCCAAAACACCTTGCAACCATAAAGCCTGACAAGCTGCAGATGCAGCTGCCATAAACTCAGCCTCACAACTTGAAAGAGAAACAGTAGATTGCTTTTGTGAGTTCCATGAAACAGTTGAACCATTATAGAAAAAAACGTTTTCTGATGTAGACTTGCCATCATCACTTTCAGTCAAGTAATTACTATCACTATAACCAATTAATTTTCCTCCTTCACTTCTGCCATATTTCAGACCATAATGCAAAGTCCCTTTAACATATCTGATTAAATGCTTGACTGCCTTTAAATGATCCTCTCTAGGCTCCTGCATAAACCTACTAACATAACATACAACATAGCATAAATCTGGTCTGGTTTGAGTTAAATACCTCAAAGATCCAACCAACCTCCTGTAATCTGTTGGATTTACTTCTTTACCTCCTTCTGTTTTGCACAATTTCAGACCATGTTCCATATGCACTTTGGTTTCATTTGCACAACTTTGGTTGCATATGCAGATTGTTTGATTAAGATTCCATCTTCTTTCTGTGCTACTTCAATTCCCAGGTAGTAACATAACAAACCCATGTCAGTCATCTCAAATTTTAACTTCATTTGATGCTTGACATGTTCAACTACATCTTGATTACCACTAGTCACTAGTAGATCATCCACATTGTAATCCCCGAGGAATTTCGATCTTTATCTTAACTATTCCGGCATTGTAACCTATTTATTTTTATGTATACATTTATACAATTCAATAAATTATTTGAATTCTTTTATATGCTCACATTTAATACCATTATTACAACATGATTTAACACAATTATATAAATATTTACTATTATCCTAATAAATAAACATATACATTTATAAATATATTAATACATAATTATAAACAAATTACAAAAATATTAAAGTATAATTATTAGATGATAATAATTAGTTAATAAATACATTTAAGAAAATAGGATTTAACCATTAAAAATATGCTAAAACAATTAACCCAAATAATTAGTTTGAGTTATAGTTTTAATCTAAAATAAATCTATTACTTTTTTTTTTATTTAAATAACTTATATAAATTTATAAAGATTTATAAATTTACAAGTTTTTATGCTTTATAAAAGTTAGGGTTTGTTTTTGTAAAACTTTGAAACTTAACTTAAACTAAAAACCTAACTTTGTACATAAAATAATAAAACATTGAAAGTTGAGGGCCTGTTTTGCAAATTCTGAAACCTCGGGGACTATTC
This sequence comes from Smallanthus sonchifolius, assembly GCA_023525975.1. Lineage (NCBI taxonomy): Eukaryota > Viridiplantae > Streptophyta > Magnoliopsida > Asterales > Asteraceae > Smallanthus > Smallanthus sonchifolius. The sequence goes on along the minus strand of CM042032.1, from coordinate 81,476,076 downwards.
TGCAAATTCTGGAAAACCCTTTCTTCCCCAACTGATCTCTGGTTCGATCCTTCTTGAGCCCCGGTTTTGAAACCAAAATTGCGAACTCACGATTGGGATGATATCATTTGAATCCAAAACCGGCAAAACGTTCGTGAAGTCGAACCGATTTAATCCCCCGAGTTTAATCGATCGTTTATGGCCGGAAACGTGGGTAAAGCCATAACCGTAACACCATTGAAAGCCATCTACTCAATCGATCCGTTTGCTCCCGAAATAGCTATAAATAGCGACCCCAACTCGTCGTAGATACACACTACAGACTTCCTACGACCGTAAAATCCTCGCTAATCGGCCACCGGAGCTCAAACCCAGTCGGAGACTCGTCGCGACTTTTGCCCAGGCGACCTCTCAAACCACGTAACCAACTAAGGTAAAATTTACATCTATCGAACCGTATGAACACGGGGAGTGAAAGCCCCATGAAATCGAAGCCGGCTATTAGCCGGATTGAGCGAATTGGCGGGCTAGGGTTTCGGTTGGTTTGGGGAAGAAGATGATGGATGGGGTTTGCGGGTTAAGTAAAATTGGAACCGGCTAAGACCAAGGCATCATGCCCTGGTCTGATGGTTAAAGCGTGTGTGTTGCGACCCGACTGAGGTCGCCGGTTCGAATCCCAGGGGTGGGAAATTCCGTTTTCTTTTTTTAGGCCATTCTTTTTACATTTTAAAATTTCCAAAAATTCTAAATAAAATTTATATAAATTCTAAAACCGTAAAACAATAAAATCTAAAATTCATAAAATAACTTTTATTTATTTTAGATTACTTTTTAACTTTTATATTATCTAAATATTTAAAATTTAATCAAATAAATTTTCAAATTATATTTATATCCCTATTCTTATGAAATGAAGACATGAAACTTAGTATTTAATTTTTATTACAAATACTTTATAAGCCAATATAAGTTCCTAAATAAATATATTATTTAGACGAATTTACTTATTTATGTTATAAATTAATAATGTTATTATTAAGCATTATTAAAATCTTTTAAACATGAAAATAATTATTTTGACAAAGGATAATTATTTAAATAATTAAATGATTATTTTTAAATAAATAATTATACAAAATCTCTTTTATTCAATTAAAATCTAATTATTCTATAAATTCTTGGTAAGATTATGTATGTTATTTTTTTTATCAACTTAATTATAAATACTTTAATCAAAAAAAATGTATAAATCGTGTCGTCTCAAATACTCCAACTATTAGCAAACTTTGAATAATCCTTTGAAATCCAAAACTCATACAAACTTATCTTCAATCTCAAATCTTATTATCTAATACAACTCATCTCAATCCTAGAATCCAAATCTATCTTGTAGGTTTATTGTGAGTATTCCTCACAGTATCCATCCAACTTGTCAAAACTCAATCAGCTTTAGCTCATCATTCAAGTGAGTATTCATAGCCCCTTTTTACTGCTTTTGTTTTTGGGGTGAAACATGCATTAACTATCTTATCTACACGATTCTTTAACTTGATTCTTTGCTATGATCTACATGCTTTATATCTTTAACTAATTGGTGACCATTGCATGAATGCATGCCAGTACGTTCATTAACTTGTGTTGCAAGCCTAAGGCAGTACCTAACATGATCATTTATAGGGGAAACCGAAACTAAACTAAACTTACCACATAACCTTGGCGGGTTGTTGTTGGTGTGAACCATCATCATGGGTGTATCTCCCCATGTTGGATGTGAACTATTGTCATGGGTGTATCTCCCCATGTGAACTATAAAACTTCGGGTGTTATCTAACCCTTTTTATCAAAACGGCAATCCGTGGGATTGTGGCAGCTATATTTCATTTACCAGGGTTGAACTGTACGCTTGGAGCCTTTTGTGTTATTAGATATGCTTTAGATCTGCATTAGAATCTTTTGAATCGTAAACTTTATCTAAACTTTAGTATTGGTGTCAAAACCTATGTTGCTCACCAACTACTTGTAGTTGACTTTTACTCGCATGTTTCAGGTGCACCTGCTTAAGGCCTTTGCTGCTCACGTAGGACTTGGACCTAGCTAATAAACTGAAATTTATGTCATGTTAACTTTCGTCTTTTCATTATCTTGTAACGGATTATTTAATATGGTATAATAAATATCTTCGCATTAAATAGATGATCATGAGCTTTTGAACAACCGTGTCAGCCCCGGCGTATAATCCGCCGCCGGCCGGAGTGTGACAGATTGGTATCAGAGCCATGGTTATAGGGAATTAGGTTATTAGACACATGACCTAGACTATAACCTAGGAGTCCCAAACATGAGTTTGACTCGTGTATATCATTAGGAACTCCTCTATGCTATGCTTATCTACAACTATCTATTTCTAGCTACCTGATGCAACTACGTGAACTACAAGTGAACTATATTCTTAGGCTGGAAAGTCTAATCCAAACAAAAACTCTCAAAGGTATGTGGGTTCTAACTAATGAATGAGGACTTGTGCAATCCGGAAGGGTGGGTGCCTGTATTCTGAGAATTCTGTCTAGGAAAGCATTTCGTATAAATCCAAATCAACCGATGGACCAGTTATGCTTTCCTGGGAATTCTTGGGATGAGTGCCCACTTATAGGCTAAAGCATGACTCCTCAGACATTAAGATGAGCCTACAGAGCCTTGCTAAGTCAATGTGCCCACTAGGGTACCTTCGATGTTTAACTATTAACTTGCAGCTTATGTACCAACTCTTGAACATAACTCGTATCTTATAAACTCTCTATTCATCCCTTGTAGAATGCCTCCCCGTCGTGACCGCAGAAACAACCTTACCGACAGGATTATCCAGCAAATGGCTACTATCCTGCCCACCATGGTGAACCAGCTGAACTAGAATGCTGCACCCAGAAATCCGGTGTGCACATTCAAGCATTTTAACTCTTGCAAACCCTACAAAGTTCTTCGGAAATGAAGGAGCCACTGGACTTCTCCAATGGTTCGAGAGCATTGAAGGAACTTTTATCAACGCAGACTGCCCTGAGAACCTAAAGGTTCGCTATGCTACCAGTGTCTTCCAAAAGAGGGCACTTACCTGGTGGAATGGGGAGAAAAGAAACCGAGGAATGGAAACTGCACTAGCCCTATCTTGGGCTGAGGTCAAGGCTCTTATGACAGAAGAGTTTTGCCCCCGGAACGAAATTCAGAAACTAGAAGCTGAGTTTTGGGACTTGAAGCAAGACAGTGGTGAAAGTCTTGCCTACACCACTCGTTTCCACGAGCTCAGCCTACTAGTGCCTCACATGGTTACCCCTCTCTCTCGAGCAATCGAGAAGTACATCAATGGCCTGCCAATGCAGATTCAGGACACTGTCCTGGGAAGCAAACCGACAACCCTTGAGGAGGCCATTCGTCTTGCTGCCACCTTATCTGATAACCATATCAAGGCTGGAACTCTATCCAAGAAGGGTGCCAAGAAAGTGTCTGAGAAGGTCACTGCTGAATCTTCCAAGGAGACCCGACCTGGGTCTTCTTTCAACAACAAAAAGAGGAAGGGCAAACACTTTGCCATTGTTACTCCAGCTGTTCCTTTGGCCCAAGTAGCCCCAACTACCTCCAACCCCAACAAAAAGCAATATGTGGGAAACTCACCGCTGTGCAACACCTGCAAACTACACCACCCTACCCAGTCACCATGCCGTGTGTGCACCCTATGCGGGCGTTATGGGCACTGGGCAGCTACCTTCCGCATCCCTTCAGCACCGCAAGTCTACCAGCCTGCCGTTCCCGTTCCTGCTGTTCCAGTTCCTGTCACAACCCCGGGCTACCCCTGCCCGGGCGTCGCGAGACAACACTGGTATCTGAATGCGGTCCCATATATTTGGGCAGCGGAAGTCTTTGTTTTTACTTGATGCCTTTTTGTAATGAAATGTAATGTAAATAACCTCAAGGGTTAATTCTATACATTTGTCAAAACTTGGGATCCACGTCCCTTTTCATTTCATGATAATAGACATTCAAAAGTCTATTATATAATGTACATCTGCTGAATTAATTTACATAATACAAGCCATTTAAAATGTCTAGGATCTATGTCCGTTCCAACATTTGGTCTTGTATTAGTCTGCCACAGGGATTTAAATATGCCTAAAGATCTTGTCTTTACTGCACCACCCTGAATTTAATGATTTCTTTCATTACCTGTGAAAAACGTTTTGAAAATGAACATCAGCATAAAGCCGGTGAATCACATTTAACTGACACGAAAATGATTTCTAACATAAACCAAATTAAAGCCTTTAAGCACGTTTTCTTTGACGATAAATCTACACATTCAGCAGTCTTTTTCACCTGAAGTATATACCACCTACATACACCGGGTCTCTGCCATGGGGTCAACTGGCTGAGCTCTATGTCTCAGACTGATAGCCTATTCCCAGGGTCGTGATGCTAAGAACCTTGTTCTTAGTCTTACATGATCTGCTAAGGAACCATATCCTCAGTCTTATGATATCCCCTTACATGATCTGTACCCAGCCACGGAAGGGGATTTCACCCTCCTCATGTATACCATTTGATCAAATATACGTATGCTTATGGCCTGAATGCTATCACGTAGATTACCCTTATGATTAAAGCATTTAATTTGTTTCATGCCGTTTTCGTAAATAAAATGGTTTTCTTGTTTGAAAAGCGTTAAATGTGTTCACCTTGATTTTGATGGCTGGTAGGGTTGTAGGCTTCGGAATTTGAGCAGAACCTCGATACGTTTCTTCCTAGGGAAGACACGATTAACGAGAATATATATGAGAGAATATATATATATAATTGCGGTTATATATATATGAATAGTTTTAACGATACCTACTTCACGGGATTTGGACAGAACTACGGCTTGAGTTGGGTGTCGTAGGATTCTTGAACAGCGCTTCGGGACGTTGTGGAGTTTTGAGAGATCGGGTTTGTGTGAAACGAATGTTTGGAAACTGTACAGAATTTCAATCCCGTTGAAGGCCTTTTATAGGCTGATTTTCCAGTCCCTCGCGTGCCGCGAGGCCGGCCAAGGAAATCCCTCGCGTACCGCGAGAGGATGAGGTGTCACGAACGGTGCTGAGTCAGCATGACACGTGGCGGCTGGTGGCAAGGGTGAATGACACGTGTTTTCTGGCCCTGACGCGTGTACTATTCCCTCGCGTACCGCGAGGCTTGGTTGGGAATCTTCTCGCGTACCGCGAGAAGGTGTAAATCTGGCGTATAAGCAGTCCCCTCGCGTACCGCGAGGTTTTGTCAAAATCTCCCTCGCGTACCGCGAGGGAGTGAAATTTTGAATTTTTCTTTTCTTTTTATTTTGGGTGTTACATCCTCCCCTCCTTTAGAATAATCTCGTCCTCGAGATTCATTGAAAGAGATGTGGATACTTTTTGCGCATTTCTGACTCAAGTTCCCAAGTATATTCTGGGCCACGCCTGGAGTCCCATCTTATTTTGACTAACGCCAATTGCTTTCGTTTAAGCTTTTTGATTTGTCGGTCTTCAATTTGTAACGGGCGTTCGATGAATTTGAGCTTTTCATTTACTTCCACATCTTGTAAAGGCATAAGCAAGGATTCATCAGCTAAACACTTACGTAGGTTTGATACATGGAATACATCGTGTACTCCACCCATCTCTACTGGTAGTTCAAGCTGATAGGCAACAGGTCCGATTTGTTTAATGATTTTGAAAGGTCCAACAAAACGTGGACTTAATTTTCCTTTCTTTCCGAAACGAATAACACCTTTCCAAGGTGAAACTTTTAATAATACCTTGTCACCGATTTGAAATTCTAACGGCTTTCTTCGTTTATCTGCATAACTCTTTTGTCGATCTCTAGCCATTTTTAGACGTTCTCGTATTTGCAAGATTTTATCGGTAGTTTCTTGGACTATCTCTGGTCCTGATAGTTGATTTTCTCCGATATCTGACCAACATACAGGCGTTCGACATTTTCTTCCGTATAATGCTTCAAATGGTGCGGCTTGAATACTTGTGTGATAACTATTGTTGTAGGAAAATTCCATTAGAGGTAAATGATCATCCCAATTACCTCCAAAGTCTATCACACAGGCTCGGAGCATATCTTCTAGGGTTTGTATAGTTCTTTCGCTCTGCCCATCAGTTTGTGGATGATAAGCAGTACTAAGGTTCAATCGAGTTCCTAGAGCTGTTTGAAAACTTTGCCAGAATCGAGATGTGAAGCGACTATCTCTATCTGACACTATGGATAAAGGCACACCATGTAATGTTACAATTTCATTAACGTAAATTTGTGCCATTTTGTCCATACTCATGGTGTCTTTAATAGGTAGAAAGTGAGCTGATTTGGTTAAACGGTCAATGATAACCCAGATTGCATTATTTCCACGAGTGGTTCGAGGAAGTTTGGTAATAAAGTCCATAGTTATCAATTCCCATTTCCAAACTGGTAATTCTAACTGTTGCAATAATCCAGCTGGCTTTTGGTGTTCGGCTTTGACTTTGGAACAAGTCAAACATTTTGCTACGTAGATAGCAATGTTCTTTTTCATACCAATCCACCAGTAACTTTCTTTGAGGTTCTTGTACATTTTATCACTTCCTGGGTGCATGGTGTATTTGGACTTGTGTGCTTCTTCGAGGATTCGCTCTCGAAGATCACCTGTAACTGGTACCCAAATACGTTTATTCATGCGAAGGATATTATCTTCTCCTTTGATCAGTAAATCAAGCATTCCTTTCATTCCTTCTTTTTCAAAGTTACCTTCCTTCAAAGCTAACTCTTGTGCCTCTTTTAACTGACTTACAAGATCAATTTGTAGTTCAAGTCTGAGAGAACGTACTCTCTTTGGCTTGACGTTTTCTTTTCGGCTCAAGGCATCTGCTACTACATTTGCCTTTCCTTCATGATAACAAATTTCACAATCATAATCATTCAGGATTTCCATCCATCTTCTTTGTCTCATATTTAACTCTTTCTGGCTAAATATGTACTTGAGACTTTTATGATCAGTGTAGATTGTGAACTTAACCCCATAGAGATAGTGTCGCCATAATTTCAAAGCAAAGATTATAGCGCCCAACTCTAGATCGTGGGTTGAGTAGTTTTTCTCATGAATTTTCAACTGACGAGATGCATAAGCAATGACTTTCTTGCGTTGCATTAATACGCAACCTAAACCAGTATGTGAGGCGTCGCAGTAAACTACGAAGTCTTCAATACCATCTGGTAAAGATAGAATAGGTGCGTTTGTCAGTTTTTGTTTCAAAGTTTCAAAAGATTCAGATTGTTTGGGTCCCCATTCGTATTTTACAGATTTCCGAGTTAAGGATGTGAGTGGGATTGCTATACGAGAAAAATTTTGAATGAACCGGCGGTAATATCCTGCTAATCCCAGAAAACTACGAATTTCGGTGGGTGACTTGGGAATTTCCCATTTGGATATAGCTTCAATTTTGGAAGGATCTACTTGAATTCCGTTCACGTTGATGATATGACCAAGAAATTGTACTTCCGTTAACCAAAATTCGCATTTGGAAAACTTAGCATATAATTTCTCTTTTCGAAGAAGTTCAAGTATGGTTCGAAGATGAGTTTCGTGTTCAACTTGGGTTTTGGAATAAATAAGTATGTCATCAATAAAAACTATGACAAACTTATCCAAGTAAGGTTTGCAGACACGATTCATCATGTCCATGAATGCGGCAGGAGCATTTGTAAGTCCAAATGGCATAACCGTGAACTCGAAATGTCCATACCGTGTTCGAAATGCAGTTTTCGAGATATCGTTATCATGCACTTTCAACTGATGATAACCTGAACGAAGATCGATCTTTGAAAAATGACAAGCTCCTTGGAGTTGATCGAATAAATCGTCAATCTTTGGGAGTGGGCATCGGTTTTTGATGGTAACTTTATTCAGTTCCCGATAATCAATACACATGCGCATTGATCCGTCTTTCTTCTTAACAAAGAGAATTGGAGCTCCCCAGGGTGAAGAACTTGGTTGTATAAAACCTTTCTCAAGAAGTTCATCCAATTGTTTCTTGAGTTCTGCCATTTCTGTGGGTGCCAGTCTGTACGGGGATTTGGCAATTGGAGTTGCACCAGGTACAAGGTTGATTCGAAATTCTACCTCTCGTTCTGGTGGTAATCCAGGCAGTTCTTCAGGAAAAATGTCTGGAAATTCAGATACTACATGTACTGATTCTATCTTCTTCTCCTTTTCCAAGGCAGTAATTGATACCAGACATGCCAGATATCCTTTTCTTAAGCACTTGGTTGCTTTAAGTATGGAGATTATCTGGATAGGTTTTGTGGGTTTATCACCTTGGATAGTTAGAGTTTTGTTTGTTGGTGTAACGAGTTTTACAACTTGTTGATTACAAAGGATTTCGGCTTGGTTATTTGATAACCAATCCATCCCCAAAACAATGTCAAAGCCAGTTATTGACATTGGTAACAATTGTACTGGGATAGTGAAACCAGCCAATGTAATGTAACAATTGTTCAGTGATTGGGATATTTTTATCAAATCACCGTTCGCTGTTTCTACTTCATATGTTTCAGCTAAGGGACTTAAAGGTTTATTTAATAGATTACAAAAATTATAATCTATAAAACTCCGGTTCGCACCCGAGTCAAATAAGACCTTAGCATAAACATTATTAAGAAGAAATGTACCGGTAATTACGTCCGGCGTTCTCTCAGCTTGGTTAGCATTCATGACAAAAGCTCGTACGGTCTTTTTGTTTTCTGGAGTGATCTTGGCTCCTGATCCTCCAGCTCTTCCGGTCCTTGCAAACTTAGGGCAATTAGTGCTGATGTGCCCCAGCTCTCCACAACTAAAACAAGTTATTCCCTTTTTCTTGAAGCAATTCTCAGTAGAGTGACCTGAGACCTTGCAATAATTACAGAATGGAGTTTCAAAAACACACTTTCCACTATGCCTGCGTCCGCATGTTTTGCATGATGGATTGTTAAATGGTAACCCCTTTTGCCCAAAGTTCTTGCTAAATCTTTTGGCCTCGGGTTTTGATTTTATAGAGGATTCGACTTTCTTCTTTTCCTCTATATTTCTGATTAGTCCAGCCGTCATGGTACCGGTCAATTCTACGGTGGACTCAATGGTTTTTGGTGAGACAACCTTCACCAAATCACGGATCTCTGGAACTAAGCCATAAATATATCGAGTTATGAGAACTGATTCAGGTTTAGCCAGGTGAGGTGCCAATCGAGCATATTCAAAGAATTTGGTGGTGTACTCTCGATCGTTGGTACCCACCATTCGGTGCTCCAGAAATTTTCTTTCAGCTTGTTCTTTTTCAGTCTTGGGGCAAAATTTCTTTTTCACCTTTGCCCGAAATTCTTTCCAATCCATGGCATTTGCCTTTCTTCTTCCTTTGGCAGAAATGATTGAATTCCACCATTCCAATGCTTCATTTTTAAAGGAGTTTGAAGCATACAGCACTTGATCTTTCATAGCACACTTGCTAATTGCTATAACTGACTCCATCTTCTCTAACCAGTGAAGAGTAGCAATACCGCCTTCGGTGCCCTTAAATTCATAAGGTTTACAGTCCTGAAAGGTTTTATAAGAACACCCTTTGTGTCTATACCTTTTTGTTTCATTCTCTTCTTCTTCAGAATCTTCACTGCTTAAATTTAAGGATTCTTCAGATCCAGAATACTTATTGCTTGATGTTCTGGACCTTTTCGAGGTTTGAGTTCTACGAGAGCTTGCTACTTGCTCTGTGTTGGTTTTCGGAGGGTTTTCTGTTCTTTTTTAATGAGAGGTTACATAGCTTGGAGTTTTGATGTTCTCTTGTACTTTCTTTATTATGTCAGGAAGTATTTCTCTTATACTTTGTTTAACCAGTTGTTGCAATTCTGGTTGTTGAGTAGCTATTTCAGGATTATTATTAATTTCTTTTCCTTTTTCCTTGGTAATGTAGGTAGCTGGACCGCTATTGTTATTTTGTTGAGACATCTAAGAATACAAGACAAGAATTTGGGTCAAAATTTGAAGTTTATTATCGCTTAAACTTCATCTATTTGTTACAAATACAGAAATATAGATATGCATCTATATCACTTAAAGTTAGCTAATTATACAAATACTATCATTAACTTTAATCGAGAAGCACATCTCCCAAATCTTGATAGAATCTTCCCAGGGTCTCGGTCATAGCACCCTTCTGGATCAACTGATCTGCCTCCCATTGTTCTGCGTACTTCCTGTCTTCCTGGGCTAGTTCGTTTTTAACTACGACTTGTCTGGTGAAGTACAGTTCAGCACGTAGATCGTCAGCCTCTCTAAGAGCACGATCGAGGTGTTCATCAATTGATTTTGGCAGTTCATCATGGTATCCATAACAAGGAGGTGGTTCCCTGTGTCCCATCCTAAGATCGTGATATGCTGAGTTAACAGACCACACGACTTTTCCGTCGGTTGCATACTGACGTCCATCGGAGGGATCTACATAGAAGAAAGGTTCCTTGAAAACGGGATGTTCTGGAATAGGATCAAAGAAATACTTTCCACCACTGCCTTCACAAACGGCAGCCTTGTCGGATTCAGAAATCGAATGTGGAGTTTCTTCACTTGGACTGGGTGGATGTTCTTGAATTGTTCCGGTAGGGTATACTATGTCTAACGATTGAGGTAGTGGCATAGATGTCATAACAGGACGTAAAGATTCTCTTGAATCTTCCATTTCCACTGAATACTCTGATTCTTCCCTCAGAGGTTCAAGCCTTGCTTGAGTCTGCTCCACTTGTTCTGCGACCATTCTGTTCCAATTCTCCGGGGTCGGCAGATAGTGGACATAATCATCATAGCTTGGTACTATTTGATCGTTTCTTGGATTAGATAATTCTCCAGGAAAGAAGTTTGGGTAATTATAAGGATAATAGTATGGATCTGACATCCTGTAATTTATTGGTTATGTTAAAGGCATTTTCCTACCGTTCGTTTAGTAGGCACAACTATTGGTTAAAGCTAAGATACTATCATACAAGTATCTAATTTTGCTAAAACCCTTAAATGCGGCTCTGATACCAACCTGTCACAACCCCGGGCTACCCCTGCCCGGGCGTCGCGAGACAACACTGGTATCTGAATGCGGTCCCATATATTTGGGCAGCGGAAGTCTTTGTTTTTACTTGATGCCTTTTTGTAATGAAATGTAATGTAAATAACCTCAAGGGTTAATTCTATACATTTGTCAAAACTTGGGATCCACGTCCCTTTTCATTTCATGATAATAGACATTCAAAAGTCTATTATATAATGTACATCTGCTGAATTAATTTACATAATACAAGCCATTTAAAATGTCTAGGATCTATGTCCGTTCCAACATTTGGTCTTGTATTAGTCTGCCACAGGGATTTAAATATGCCTAAAGATCTTGTCTTTACTGCACCACCCTGAATTTAATGATTTCTTTCATTACCTGTGAAAAACGTTTTGAAAATGAACATCAGCATAAAGCCGGTGAATCACATTTAACTGACACGAAAATGATTTCTAACATAAACCAAATTAAAGCCTTTAAGCACGTTTTCTTTGACGATAAATCTACACATTCAGCAGTCTTTTTCACCTGAAGTATATACCACCTACATACACCGGGTCTCTGCCATGGGGTCAACTGGCTGAGCTCTATGTCTCAGACTGATAGCCTATTCCCAGGGTCGTGATGCTAAGAACCTTGTTCTTAGTCTTACATGATCTGCTAAGGAACCATATCCTCAGTCTTATGATATCCCCTTACATGATCTGTACCCAGCCACGGAAGGGGATTTCACCCTCCTCATGTATACCATTTGATCAAATATACGTATGCTTATGGCCTGAATGCTATCACGTAGATTACCCTTATGATTAAAGCATTTAATTTGTTTCATGCCGTTTTCGTAAATAAAATGGTTTTCTTGTTTGAAAAGCGTTAAATGTGTTCACCTTGATTTTGATGGCTGGTAGGGTTGTAGGCTTCGGAATTTGAGCAGAACCTCGATACGTTTCTTCCTAGGGAAGACACGATTAACGAGAATATATATGAGAGAATATATATATATAATTGCGGTTATATATATATGAATAGTTTTAACGATACCTACTTCGCGGGATTTGGACAGAACTACGGCTTGAGTTGGGTGTCGTAGGATTCTTGAACAGCGCTTCGGGACGTTGTGGAGTTTTGAGAGATCGGGTTTGTGTGAAACGAATGTTTGGAAACTGTACAGAATTTCAATCCCGTTGAAGGCCTTTTATAGGCTGATTTTCCAGTCCCTCGCGTGCCGCGAGGCCGGCCAAGGAAATCCCTCGCGTACCGCGAGAGGATGAGGTGTCACGAACGGTACTGAGTCAGCATGACACGTGGCGGCTGGTGGCAAGGGTGAATGACACGTGTTTTCTGGCCCTGACGCGTGTACTATTCCCTCGCGTACCGCGAGGCTTGGTTGGGAATCTTCTCGCGTACCGCGAGAAGGTGTAAATCTGGCGTATAAGCAGTCCCCTCGCGTACCGCGAGGTTTTGTCAAAATCTCCCTCGCGTACCGCGAGGGAGTGAAATTTTGAATTTTTCTTTTCTTTTTATTTTGGGTGTTACAGTTCCTACTATTATCAACCGGGGTCGTGCCTGTTATGAGTGCGGTGACCCGAACCACTTCAGAAACCGATGCCCTAGGTTGGTCATTGTAAACCAGGCCAACATGAACCAAGGTAACATGGTTCAAGGGAACATAAACCAGGGAAACATGAACCGGGGAATCGTGAACCAAGGGAATGCAAACCCCGCAGCTCGTGGACGTGCCTTCAACATTAATGCTAATGAGGCTCAAACCAACAACGAGGTGGTGAACGGTACGTACCTAATTAACCAGCAATATGCCTCTATCCTATTTGATACTGGTTCAGATAGAAGCTTTGTATCTTTTGAATTTGAACCACAACTTGCCATGAACCGAGCTAAACTAGACAAACCATTTGACATCTTAGTAGCAGACGGTTATTCTGTCTCGTGTGATTCTATCATTAGAAACTGTACTCTGAACTTGAACGATCATGACTTCTCTATCAACCTTATTCCTATGGCGCTCGGAGGTTTCGACATCATAGTAGGCATGGATTGGCTGACTGAGCATCATGCTGAAGTTATCTGCTTTGACAAGTATATTCGTATTCCCCTCGGCTCGGGTGACATCCTGGAAGTCTACGGAGAGAAGCCGTCGAATGGGCTAAAGCTTATGTCTTGCACCACCGCACGGAAGTGCTTACGAAAGAAATGCGTGGCGTTCTTGGCCCATATTGTGGATAAGAAGAGCAAAGACAAAAGTCCTCAAGATATCCCCGTGATCAAAGACTTTCCGGAAGTATTTCCCGAGGACTTACCTGGTCTTCCTCCGGTACGTCAAGTCGAATTTCGCATTGATTTAGTGCCTGGAGCAAATCCTGTAGCAAAGTCTCCTTATCGTCTTGCACCGTCAGAAATGCAAGAACTCGCAAGCCAACTCCGGGAACTTTCTGACAAAGGGTTTATCCGCCCTAGTGTTTCTCCTTGGGGAGCACCTGTGTTATTTGTCAAAAAGAAGGATGGTTCGTTCCGGATGTGCATCGACTACCGGGAGCTCAACAAGCTTACTGTGAAGAACCGTTATCCGCTCCCAAGGATTGATGATTTATTTGATCAGCTTCAAGGCTCGACTTATTTCTCGAAGATTGATCTTCGTTCTGGTTACCACCAGTTACGAGTCCTCGATTCTGATATCCCAAAGACAGCTTTTCGTACAAGATACGGCCATTATGAATTCATGGTTATGCCCTTTGGTCTAACCAACGCACCCGCGGTATTCATGGATCTTATGAACCGCGTGTGTAAGCCGTATTTGGACAAGTTCGTGATCCTCTTCATTGACGATATCTTAATCTATTCAAAATCAAAAGCAGAGCACGAGAAACACCTGCGTTTGGTTTTAGATCTCTTGAAGAAGGAGCAGTTATACGCTAAGTTCTCCAAGTGTGAGTTTTGGCTAAAAGAGGTCCAATTCTTGGGACACATAGTCAACGAGAAGGGTATTCACGTGGATCCTGCTAAGATTGAAGCAGTGAAGAACTGGCAAGCTCCAAAGACCCCTACCGAAGTCCGTTCTTTTCTTGGCTTAGCTGGCTATTATCGTCGTTTCATAGCCAACTTTTCCAAAATTGCGGTGCCACTCACTGCCTTAACACATAAAGGCAAGCCCTACGAGTGGGGACCAAAGCAAGAGAAAGCCTTCCAGACTCTAAAGCAGAAATTGTGCGAAGCTCCTATCTTAACTCTTCCTGACGGAACTGAAGACTTCGTTGTCTACTGTGACGCCTCTCACTTAGGCCTTAGCTGTGTTCTTATGCAACGGGGCAAGGTGATTGCCTACGCGTCTCGGCAACTCAAAATCCATGAGAAAAATTATACGACGCACGACCTTGAGCTGGGTGCGGTCGTTTTCGCTCTCAAAATTTGGAGACACTACCTATATGGTACTAAGTGTGAAATTTTCACCGACCATAAGAGTCTCCAACATATCTTCAATCAGAAAGAACTCAACATGAGGCAAAGGCGTTGGGTTGAACTATTGAACGACTACGACTGCAACATTCGTTACCATCCTAGTAAGGCGAATGTTGTGGCCGATGCTCTTAGTCGTAAGGAACCTATCAAGATCCATAGCATTCGTATCCAAAATGATATTCAAACCCGTATCCTGGAAGCACAACATCTTTCGGTCACTGAAGGAAATATGTACAATGAAATGTCATGCGGTGCAGAACTCCAGCTTGAAACTAAACCCAATGGGTTACTTTACTTTCTAACCCGCATTTGGATTCCTGACCGTGATAATCTCCGCACTTTTGTCATGAACGAGGCTCACAAGACTCGTTATTCTATCCATCCGGGTGCAGACAAAATGTACAAGGACCTTCGTACCCAATACTGGTGGCCTGGTATGAAAAAGGATATCGCTCTGTACGTGTCCAAGTGCCTTACTTCTTCGAAGGTTAAGGCCGAGCACCAGCGTCCATCTGGCTTGCTTGAACAGCCCGAGATACCTGTGTGGAAGTGGGAGTGTATTGCCATGGACTTCATAACTAAACTCCCGCACACGTCTCGTGGTCATGATAGCATATGGGTGATCATCGATCGTTTGACAAAATCTGCCCATTTTCTACCTATCCGTGAAGACTACCGAGTTGAGAAGTTGGCTCGAATCTACATTGATGAGATCGTTAGTCGACACGGTGTACCTCTCAATATCATCTCTGATCGTGACGGACGGTTTACTTCTCGTTTTTGGCAATCATTACAATCAGCTTTGGGTACTCAGTTGAATCTTAGTACGGCTTACCATCCGCAAACCGATGGTCAGTCCGAACGAACGATTCAGACTCTCGAAGACATGCTTAGAGCCTGTGTCATTGACTTCAAGGGTAATTGGGACTTGCACCTACCCTTAGTGGAGTTCTCGTATAATAACAGCTACCATACGAGCATCGACATGGCTCCCTTTGAAGCACTTTATGGCCGCAAGTGCCGCTCTCCTATATGTTGGACGGAGATTGGGAAATCACAGATTACTGGCCCCGAACTCATCCAAGAAACATCAGACAAGATCTTGCAAATCCGAGACAACCTTCTGGCTGCAAGGAGTCGACAAAAGAGCTACGCTGATAAACGTCGAAAACCCTTGGAATTTCAGGTCGGAGATCTAGTCCTTCTTAAGGTATCCCCTTGGAAAGGAGTAGTCCGTTTTGGAAAGAAAGGGAAAGTTGCACCGAGATTTGTAGGCCCTTTTAAAATCCTGGAGCGGATTGGGAAGGTAGCTTACAAGTTGGATCTACCAGAAGAGCTTAGTAACATTCATCCGACTTTCCATATTTCGAACTTAAAGAAGTGCTTGGCTGACGAGAATCTCCAGATACCGCTCGACGAGGTGCACGTTGACGAATCAATGCACTTCGTAGAGAAGCCCGTGGAAATCATGGATCGGGAGGTTAAGCAGCTCAAGCGAAGCCGAATTCCAATCGTGAAGGTTCGATGGGAATCCAAACGTGGTCCTGAGTTTACTTGGGAACGTGAGGATCAAATGAAGGCCAAGTACCCTCATCTATTCCCAGGACCCTCCTCGTAGTGAGATTTCGGGACGAAATCTCCTAAAGTAGGGGAGACTGTAATCCCCGAGGAATTTCGATCTTTATCTTAACTATTCCGGCATTGTAACCTATTTATTTTTATGTATACATTTATACAATTCAATAAATTATTTGAATTCTTTTATATGCTCACATTTAATACCATTATTACAACATGATTTAACACAATTATATAAATATTTACTATTATCCTAATAAATAAACATATACATTTATAAATATATTAATACATAATTATAAACAAATTACAAAAATATTAAAGTATAATTATTAGATGATAATAATTAGTTAATAAATACATTTAAGAAAATAGGATTTAACCATTAAAAATATGCTAAAACAATTAACCCAAATAATTAGTTTGAGTTATAGTTTTAATCTAAAATAAATCTATTACTTTTTTTTTTATTTAAATAACTTATATAAATTTATAAAGATTTATAAATTTACAAGTTTTTATGCTTTATAAAAGTTAGGGTTTGTTTTTGTAAAACTTTGAAACTTAACTTAAACTAAAAACCTAACTTTGTACATAAAATAATAAAACATTGAAAGTTGAGGGCCTGTTTTGCAAATTCTGAAACCTCGGGGACTATTCTGCAAATTCTGGAAAACCCTTTCTTCCCCAACTGATCTCTGGTTCGATCCTTCTTGAGCCCCGGTTTTGAAACCAAAATTGCGAACTCACGATTGGGATGATATCATTTGAATCCAAAACCGGCAAAACGTTCGTGAAGTCGAACCGATTTAATCCCCCGAGTTTAATCGATCGTTTATGGCCGGAAACGTGGGTAAAGCCATAACCGTAACACCATTGAAAGCCATCTACTCAATCGATCCGTTTGCTCCCGAAATAGCTATAAATAGCGACCCCAACTCGTCGTAGATACACACTACAGACTTCCTACGACCGTAAAATCCTCGCTAATCGGCCACCGGAGCTCAAACCCAGTCGGAGACTCGTCGCGACTTTTGCCCAGGCGACCTCTCAAACCACGTAACCAACTAAGGTAAAATTTACATCTATCGAACCGTATGAACACGGGGAGTGAAAGCCCCATGAAATCGAAGCCGGCTATTAGCCGGATTGAGCGAATTGGCGGGCTAGGGTTTCGGTTGGTTTGGGGAAGAAGATGATGGATGGGGTTTGCGGGTTAAGTAAAATTGGAACCGGCTAAGACCAAGGCATCATGCCCTGGTCTGATGGTTAAAGCGTGTGTGTTGCGACCCGACTGAGGTCGCCGGTTCGAATCCCAGGGGTGGGAAATTCCGTTTTCTTTTTTTAGGCCATTCTTTTTACATTTTAAAATTTCCAAAAATTCTAAATAAAATTTATATAAATTCTAAAACCGTAAAACAATAAAATCTAAAATTCATAAAATAACTTTTATTTATTTTAGATTACTTTTTAACTTTTATATTATCTAAATATTTAAAATTTAATCAAATAAATTTTCAAATTATATTTATATCCCTATTCTTATGAAATGAAGACATGAAACTTAGTATTTAATTTTTATTACAAATACTTTATAAGCCAATATAAGTTCCTAAATAAATATATTATTTAGACGAATTTACTTATTTATGTTATAAATTAATAATGTTATTATTAAGCATTATTAAAATCTTTTAAACATGAAAATAATTATTTTGACAAAGGATAATTATTTAAATAATTAAATGATTATTTTTAAATAAATAATTATACAAAATCTCTTTTATTCAATTAAAATCTAATTATTCTATAAATTCTTGGTAAGATTATGTATGTTATTTTTTTTATCAACTTAATTATAAATACTTTAATCAAAAAAAATGTATAAATCGTGTCGTCTCAAATACTCCAACTATTAGCAAACTTTGAATAATCCTTTGAAATCCAAAACTCATACAAACTTATCTTCAATCTCAAATCTTATTATCTAATACAACTCATCTCAATCCTAGAATCCAAATCTATCTTGTAGGTTTATTGTGAGTATTCCTCACAGTATCCATCCAACTTGTCAAAACTCAATCAGCTTTAGCTCATCATTCAAGTGAGTATTCATAGCCCCTTTTTACTGCTTTTGTTTTTGGGGTGAATCATGCATTAACTATCTTATCTACACGATTCTTTAACTTGATTCTTTGCTATGATCTACATGCTTTATATCTTTAACTAATTGGTGACCATTGCATGAATGCATGCCAGTACGTTCATTAACTTGTGTTGCAAGCCTAAGGCAGTACCTAACATGATCATTTATAGGGGAAACCGAAACTAAACTAAACTAAACTTACCACATAACCTTGGCGGGTTGTTGTTGGTGTGAACCATCATCATGGGTGTATCTCCCCATGTTGGATGTGAACTATTGTCATGGGTGTATCTCCCCATGTGAACTATAAAACTTCGGGTGTTATCTAACCCTTTTTATCAAAACGGCAATCCATGGGATTGTGGCAGCTATATTTCATTTACCAGGGTTGAACTGTACGCTTGGAGCCTTTTGTGTTATTAGATATGCTTTAGATCTGCATTAGAATCTTTTGAATCGTAAACTTTATCTAAACTTTAGTATTGGTGTCAAAACCTATGTTGCTCACCAACTACTTGTAGTTGACTTTTACTCGCATGTTTCAGGTGCACCTGCTTAAGGCCTTTGCTGCTCACGTAGGACTTGGACCTAGCTAATAAACTGAAATTTATGTCATGTTAACTTTCGTCTTTTCATTATCTTGTAACGGATTATTTAATATGGTATAATAAATATCTTCGCATTAAATAGATGATCATGAGCTTTTGAACAACCGTGTCAGCCCCGGCGTATAATCCGCCGCCGGCCGGAGTGTGACAGATTGGTATCAGAGCCATGGTTATAGGGAATTAGGTTATTAGACACATGACCTAGACTATAACCTAGGAGTCCCAAACATGAGTTTGACTCGTGTATATCATTAGGAACTCCTCTATGCTATGCTTATCTACAACTATCAATCTTATAGTCTCAATTCATTTTAGCAGAATAAGCAAGTATCAATCTTATAGTCTCAATTCTAGCCACAGGAGCAAAAGCCTCTTCAAAGTCTATTCCCAACTGTTGTACATATCCCTTTGCAACCAATCTGGCTTTGTGCTTTGTTACATTTCCCTCAGCATCTCTTTTCAGCTTATACACCCATTTCAACCCTATAGGATTGCACTTTGAAGGTGGATCAGTTAAAAGCCAGGTCTTGTTTCTTATAATAGCTTAAATCTCTTCATTCATTGCAGTTCTCCAAGCCTTCTCTTTTACTGCTTCTTGAAATGCAACTGGATCACCTTCTTGTGCAAGTAACAGCTCAATAACATTATTCTCTTCTTGTCTCTCAACCCCATACTTCACACTGCCACTTAGTACATAGTCACTTAGTTTAGTTGGTAAAGTAGAAGGTCTAGTTGACCTCCTCAGCCCTGACTGCTCCAACTCCTCACCTTGACTACTTGCATTAATATTCTGACCCTGCTCATGCTGCTGGTTTGAATCTACTTCAGTTTCATCTGAATTGCTTTCACTTCCTTGATCAATGACATTATTGTGACATCCGGCATTTTCAGGTTAACTCCGTTAACTCAAACCTCGTTAGTTCAAACATTATTCATTTCAAACTCCATTAACTCAGTTAGTCGCACGTACATTACATTTAATTAGGGTTAATTAAATGTGTCAGTCAGTTCGCACACATCGGATCGCACTCGAGTCTAACCCGGAACGTTGGTGATTAATCGAAATTAACATTATGAACATTTAATAATTTATATTTAATATAAATTATGAAACTTATGTTATTTTATGTGATTTCGTGAATTATGTGAATACTATCGTTTTCGTACGTGTTTATCGTGTGTAAATCGTATTTAGTATTTTTATAAAAGTTAGTAGTTTTATAAAAAATAAAGATTGAATGTTTTAATTATTAATTGAGTTAGTAATTAATTAATTAGAGCCTATGGGCTTTAATTAAGCTAGAAGCCCATCTTAAAACCCATTAACTATTAGATAAGGATAAGTTTTTTTTTAAAAAAAAAGATAAACATAAACCCTAACCACCACCCCATTATCATCGACTTCAACCTCCCACTCTCCCTCTCTCGACCGAATTGAAGAAGCAAGCCAAGGAGCCCCCGTTCGATCTCCGATCTCGCAATTGAACGCGTATTTGGACTCCTCTCGACATTCCTAACGTTTCTACGTAAGTCGTTTCGTTAAATTTCGTCACTTTTTGATCCCTAAATTTTAGGTCAAACCCTAGTTCATCCAAACATGAAATTTTATAATAAAAATGTTAACTTTGTTATTGTTTTGCATGTATTTGTTGATTTTATGGTTAATTGCAAAACCCTAGATCCGTGTGGTTAGTAACTTGTTAAATATTGAAACTTTTTGATTATGTGAAGGATAGGAATCGCATGCTAGACGTAGATTATGATTTGTATAGTTGTAATTATATTAGTTGAAATATTTGTGATTGATTTGACATGTTAATTTTGTGATTTGAACGTGTAATGGACAAGTTACTAAAAAGGGAAACTTTTTAGGTTTTCTAACTTGCATGCTAGACATGGTTAAGATGATGTGATGATGGTTATGAGCTAGTTGATACATGGTTAGACGAATTGTGAAATCAGATTTTGAATACATAACCCGGATTTACAAACTTTCCAAATAAGGAAACTTTAATTGTCAAAAGTGGTTAGAACTTGCTAATTAGACATGCATGATGTGGCTTAATGATTGGTACATGTTAGTTAAGACATAATAACCTGTTGTAACGTGTTAGGTGTTTGAAATCACGCACGCTAGTCATAGGTTACTAAAGATGGAAACTTTATTTGGAATTTTGACATACATGTTTAGTTCTATGCAATGGTTATGTGATAGGACGATCTTGAACATGTTATAGTAGTCTTACGAGCATACTAACAATGATAAATTTCACAAAACACAAATCCCGAACATACTTTCTATTTATAGAAACCTGCTATTTATAGAAACCTGCTATTTATAGAAACCTGATATTTATAGAAACCTGCTATTTATAGAAACCTGCTATTTATAGAAACTTGCTATTTTTGGAAACTTTCTATTTTTGGAAACTTTCTATTTTTGAAAACTTTCTATTTTTGGAAATCATGCTTGTTTGATTAGAACAATTAGGATTTGTTGCTAAGTGTTACAACATGATCATTTGTGTATAATATAGAAGTATTATACTGAACAAACGTTACATCATTAATCGGGTCACCAACGGGTCGTCGGGTCAAACTTGGTCAAACTTAGTCAAACTTGGTCAAACATGAGTCAAACTTGTAAACTCTTTTCAAACACTTAAACAATGGGATTGTTTGGATACTTAGGGTTTGTATCAACTTGCACGAACATATACTTATAAACCGGTGTTTATAGGTGGCAGTTAGTCGTCAAGCATTTTAGATTCGCTTTCTTACGCACATACTCTAAGGTGAGTTTCACGGCCCCTTTTTCTTACGTTTTAAACTTGGGGGAGAAAACATGGGTACGAACATTTAGATCTTACGTTTCTTTTATATCACTTGTGTACTAAGCGCAAACATATCACGAAAGTCCTTACTTATCGAACCGTTAGTATATGGGTTAGCGAGGAAATCTTGAGTAGTACTACTGGGCACTGACAAGCCCCACCCGCGTTAGTCGCGCTAACACGACAGGTAGTCGAACGGGTGTAACATTTACCTAAACATTACCATTGATTGTGATAGTCATGGTGGAAGGCAATTCAAACATACAGACAGTCAGCTTCGGTGTCGAAACGCTTTAGTAACATGTACTAGGTTAGCTACCTATGATATAATTGAATACGGTATTATCTAGTAAACTTTACAAACATATAAACCTGTGAACTCACCAACCTAGTGTTGACACGTTTTAGCATGTTTTCTCAGGTTATTAAGGTACAAGCACGAGCTAAGGCATGCATGCATACGAAGTCTATCATTTGCAAACTCAAGAATTATTTATTTTAATTATCTTTGAATTGTTTATTTTGGCGCAACTGTTTTGGCGCATGCTTTTCATTTAACTTTTCCCTTCCGCAAGTCTTACATTAAATCAGTATTTTCATTACTAGTGTTGCATCGTGACTATGAGCAATACTAGTGGTTTTTATTAAACTCATATAGAGTCGTTCAACGTAACTAATGACTGAGATCCTGTTATGTCACGCCCCTAACGGTAAAACTCTGTTAGTGGATTTTGGGGGTGTGACAGATTGGTATCAGAGCCATTGATTATAGAGAACTAGGAAATGCATACTAGACTATAACCACGTACATGCATTAGTTACACAGCACTTACACTCATACATGGCACTCACTCATCCCATTACAGGAAATGTCTACCCCACCCAATTCACCCGCATCCCCAGTTGAGCAGGAGCACGATGTTCCTACAGTACCTTTGCCAGAGTCGAGGAGACGTCGACTCAACCCGATCAACATCACAGTAGGGCATGACGAGCCTATTCATGTGCGTGACAGAGGCAACACGCAGGACTGGGATTGGTATCCCGATAGGATCAGGAACTGGATCCGCGTGGAGGAAGTCCCACCTCCACTCACCACTGACATTGCTTCTTCTTCTTCATCATCTTCTGTACGAGCTTTGCCACCATTGCAGTACCCTTATGAGCAGGTGATAGCTGCCTTTGTGGCTAGGATGGACCGGGAGATCCGGAACATGAGAGATGCAGCTGGAGAGATTACTAGCATACTTCAGCGAGAGATGGTGATGAATCAGAGGATCACCAAACTGACTACAGATTTAGCAGCAACTAATACATTCCATGAGAATTTAGCAAATGGATGTGTGGATATGGAGGACAGGCTGAACACTGCAGAGTGGAACCTAGATATACTCCACACTAGGATTGAGCAGGTTGATGCACGACTTGCAGCGGTTGAGGCAGCAGGAGTTGCACCAGAGGATGTACCAGAGGATGCACCTGCAGGAGATCAGGATGAGGATGATGATGCAGCATCCGATGTTACGTCAGTTGGCAGTGACATTTGATCATCTATCTTCATTACTTATTTACGTCTTTTCTTTTGAACCTAGATGGGCAGGGTTGTTCCCATCCAACAGATGTTTCTAGAATTTTGATGTTTGGTTGAATTTAGTTGTAATCGTTACAATTTATTTTATCAAGTATTACTATTATTGAAATGTTAGATGTTGTGGTTTGAATTTCTGTTGTTTACTGGTACTTGTATGATGATAAAAATGCGATGTATATTTTTCTCATTATTATATGTTGTGAATGTAAAGATAATGTCTGGAAGAGGAAATAGACATGGTGGACGCACCGGAGGACGCGGTGGTCGAGGAAACATTAGCATGACTGCGGCCGAGCTTGCTGCACTCATAAATGAGCATGTGGCTGAAGCAGTAGCAGCTAGTCAAGCCACTGCTAATGCTGGAGGTAAAGCAGAATATTTTCCGGCTCTAGTGAGTCATCATTCATCGAATATAGTATTCTTAAAGGCATTCTTGTTTACAATTCAGGTCAGCATAACCACCAGCAGGTTTGCACATTCAAAGCATTCATGGATTGCAAGCCTCATTCATTCAGTGGAGCCGAAGGGGCTGTTGGCTTACTCCGCTGGATGGAGAAATCTGAATCTGCGTTTGCAATGTGTAACTGCCCGCCGCACAACCAAGTGAAGTATGCATCTGGCACTCTTGAGGGTCCGGCCCTTACTTGGTGGAACTCACAGGTGCAAATGTTAACTCTGGAAATGGCAAATGCTTTGCCATGGGATGAATTCAAGGCTATGATGCGGGAGGAGTATTGTCCCCGCGACGAAGTACAGAAACTGGAGAGCGAGTTCTGGAACCTCAAGATGGAGGGATCCGAAATTGAAGCTTACACCACTCGTTCGCATGAACTGGCGAACTTGTGTCCGCAAATGGTAACACCTTCTTACAAGAGAATTGAGAAATTCATCGATGGTTTGGTCCCGCAAATTCAGAGCATGGTGACGTCCTCTAATCCGACTACGATCCAGCAAGCAATCAGGTTGGCTCACAGGCTGACTGATCAGGCAGTTGCTCAGGGCACCCTACCCCCTAGGGGTGTGTCATCAAAGGTGACTGACAACAAGAGGAAGTTTGACAGCTCATTTCCCAGAACCTTACAGTCAAACCAACCTTCTCAGCAACAACAACAACAGCACCGTAAGTTTGAACCGTCAAAGAACAACAGCCAGTCTAACTCTTCTCAGCAGAATCAGGGTTCTTATAATGGCAAGTATCCGAAGTGCAATAAATGTAACTTTCACCATCATGGAGCATGTGACCGGTACCGTTGCCAACGGTGTGGAAAGATGGGCCATTTGGCCAAAGACTGTAGAGTAGATCTGCAGAACAAACAGACACCACCTGGAAACGCACCCAAAGGTTGTTTTGAGTGCGGTAAGGGAGGGCATTTTAAGAAGGATTGTCCGCAATTGAGGAGAAACGGGAACGGGAATGGGAATGGCAACAATCATCAGGGTGGTAATGGGAATGGTAATAACCACCAGGGTGGAAATGGTAATAACAACGGAAATGGTGCAAAGGGCCGAGCATTTGTGATTGGATCGGGAGAAGCTCGGAATGATCGGAACGTGGTGAACGGTATGTTTCTCTTAAACGATCATTATGCTTCTGTACTTTTTGATACTGGCGCCGATAGAAGTTCATATCTAGAGAACTTAGTGGTCAGCTAGAAATAAACCCAACTTTACTAGAACACCATTATACCGTAGAGATAGCAGATGGTAAAGTAATCGAGGCAACCCACATTCTCAAGGGATGTAAGTTAGAACTTTCTGGTCACAAACTCGACATCGATCTCATGCCAATTACACTTGGCAGTTTTGACATAATTGTGGGTATGGATTGGTTGTCTAAAAACCAAGCCGAGATCATCTGTAGTGAGAAAATCGTTCGTGTACCCATTCCTAGTGGAGAAATCCTATCTGTTCAGGGTGAAAGAAGTGGTGCAGCCATGGGCATCATATCTTTCATGAAGGCCCAGAAGTGTCTGCGAAAGGGTCATACCGCGATACTGGCCCTTGTTGCTGACAAATCCACCGAGGAGAAAAAGTTAGAAGATATCCCAATCGTTCATGAATTCCCAGAAGTATTTCCTGAAGACCTACCTGGTCTTCCACCTCATCGTCAGGTCGAATTTCAGATTGACCTAACACCCGGAGCAGCGCCTATTGCTCGGGCACCTTATAGGCTGGCACCAAGCGAGTTGCAGGAACTATCCACTCAACTGCAAGAGTTGTTGGATAAGGGTTCATCGCCATGGGGAGCTCCAGTCCTATTTGTCAAAAAGAAATATGGAACTTTCCGAATGTGCATTGATTACCGAGAGTTGAACAAGGTAACAGTCAAGAACCGCTACCCACTACCCCGTATTGACGATCTATTCGACCAACTTCAAGGGTCAAGTTTCTACTCAAAAATCGACTTAAGATCTGGATATCATCAGCTGAGAGTTCGAGATGAAGATATATCCAAGACTGCATTCAGAACCCGGTACGGCCATTTCGAGTTTTTGGTCATGCCATTTGGATTAACTAACGCACCCGCGGTGTTCATGGACCTCATGAACTGTGTGTGTAAACCCTATCTGGACCAATTCGTCATTGTTTTTATTGACGATATTTTCATATATTCTAAGAGTCAGGAAGAGCATGAGGAGCATCTGTGTTTGATCCTTGAACTACTGAAACAGGAGCAGCTGTACGCGAAGTTTTCCAAATGAGATTTTTGGATTCGCGAGGTTCAATTTTTAGGACATGTGATCAATGAGAAGGGAATACATGTCGACCCAGCCAAAGTGGAAGCCATTAAGAATTGGGCAGCACCAACAACTCCAACTGAAGTTCGGCAATTCCTAGGATTAGCCGGATACTACCGTCGTTTTATCGAGGGATTTTCAAAGATTGCCTAACCCCTCACCTCCTTAACCCAAAAAGATAAACCCCATAATTGGAGCGAGACTCAAGAATCAGCATTCCAACTACTGAAACAGAAACTATGTAGCGCACCTATCCTATCTCTGCCAGAGGGAACGGATGACTTCGTAGTGTATTGCGATGCCTCCATCCAAGGTCTCGGTTGTGTGTTGATGCAACGTGACAAGGTTATCGCATACGCTTCTCGACAGTTAAAAATCCACGAAAAGAACTACACGACTCATGATTTGGAGTTAGGAGCCATGGTGTTTGCACTCAAGATATGGAGACATTACTTGTATGGTACCAAGTGCACCATCTACACCGATCACAAGAGTCTTCAACATATTTTTGAGCAGAAAGAGTTGAATATGCGTCAACGTCGTTGGATCGAGTTATTGAACGATTATGATTGTGCAATCAAGTACCATCCGGGCAAAGCTAATGTGGTAGCCGATGCCTTAAGCAGAAAAGAAACTAAACCCCGACGGGTTAGAGCATTACAACTCACTATTCATACAGGATTACCCGAACAAATCCGTAATGCCCAACTTGAAGCCTTGAAAGAGGAGAACTTATCGTTGGAATCTACACGTGGTATGGAGAAACAACTTGAGGTTAAAGCAGATGGTATTCGTTATTTTGCGAAACGAATATGGATACCAGTATATGGAAACCTAAGAGATCTAGTCAAGGATGAAGCTCACAAATCCCGATATTCTATCCATCCGGGATCCGACAAGATGTATCACGATCTCAAGGTTTTGTATTGGTAGCCGAACATGAAAGCTGACATAGCCACCTACGTGAGCAAGTGCCTGACTTGTTCCAAGGTCAAGGTGGAGTACCAAAAGCCATCCGGATTACTTCAACAACCGGAAATACCGATGTGGAAATGGGAGCATATTTCCATGGATTTCATAACCAAATTACCCCGAACCCCTTCTGGATGTGACACAATCTGGGTGATAGTGGATCGCCTAACCAAATCAGCTCATTTCATTGCTATCAAAGAGACAGACAAAATGGAAAGGTTAACTCGTCTCTACCTTAAAGAAGTAGTATCTCGACATGGAGTTCCAATCTCCATCATTTCTGACAGAGACGCCCGATTCACCTCACGTTTCTGGCAATCGTTACAGAAAGCTCTAGGCACACGCCTGGATATGAGCACAGCGTACCATCCTCAAACAGATGGCCAGAGTGAGCGTACCATTCAAACTCTAGAAAACATGTTACGAGCCTGCGTAATTGACTTCGGAAACAGTTGGGAAACTCACTTACCTTTAGTGGAGTTCTCTTATAATAATAGCTATCATACGAGCATCAAAGCAGCACCGTTCGAGGCTTTGTACGGACGGAAATGTCGATCACCACTTTGTTGGGCTGAAGTTGGAGATAGTCAACTTACGGGTCCTGAACTTGTGCATGAAACCTCAGAGAAAATCGTGCAAATCAGAAATCGTATGGCGGTAGCTCGTGACCGTCAAAAGAGTTATGCAGACAAGCGCAGAAAACCGCTAGAATTCCAAGTGGGTGACAAAGTGTTATTAAAGGTTTCACCTTGGAAAGGTGTGATTCGTTTCGGGAAACGAGGAAAGCTAAACCCGCGTTACGTTGGACCCTTCGAGATAGAGAAAAGGATCGGTCCAGTAGCATACCGACTGAACCTACCCAATGCACTCAATGGAGTACATAACGTATTTCATGTATCAAACCTAAAGAAGTGCCTATAAGATGAGACACTTGTAGTTCCACTCGAGGAGTTGTAAATTGATGAACAGCATTGAGGAACCCGTTGAGATCATGGACCGAGATGTCAAGACACTCAAGCGCAGTAAGATACCTATTGTCAGAGTTCGCTGGAACTCGAAGCGTGGACCGGAGTTCACGTGGGAACGCGAGGATCAGATGATGAAAAAGTATCCTCACCTGTTCAAACATTCAACGGCAAACACGGAAGGTACTAACTAAATTTCGAGACGAAATTTCTTTCAACAAGGGGATGATGTGACAAACCTAAACTTTTTGTTTCAGACGTTACGGACTTCGTTTAATTTTCGGGACGAAAATTCTTTCAACAAGGGGATGATGTGACATCCGGCATTTTCAGGTTAACTCCGTTAACTCAAACCTCGTTAGTTCAAACATTATTCATTTCAAACTCCATTCACTCAGTTAGTCGCACGTACATTACATTTAATTAGGGTTAATTAAATGTGTCAGTCAGTTCGCACACATCAGATCGCACTCGAGTCTAACCCGGAACGTTGGTGATTAATCGAAATTAACATTATGAACATTTAATAATTTATATTTAATATAAATTATGAAACTTATGTGATTTTATGTGATTTCGTGAATTATGTGAATACTATCGTTTTCGTACGTGTTTATCGTGTGTAAATCGTATTTAGTATTTTTATAAAAGTTAGTAGTTTTATAAAAAATAAAGATTGAATGTTTTAATTATTAATTGAGTTAGTAATTAATTAATTAGAGCCTATGGGCTTTAATTAAGCTAGAAGCCCATCTTAAAACCCATTAACTATTAGATAAGGATAAGTTTTTTTTTAAAAAAAAAGATAAACATAAACCCTAACCACCACCCCATTATCATCGACTTCAACCTCCCACTCTCCCTCTCTCGACCGAATTGAAGAAGCAAGCCAAGGAGCCCCCGTTCGATCTCCGATCTCGCAATTGAACGCGTATTTGGACTCCTCTCGACATTCCTAACGTTTCTACGTAAGTCGTTTCGTTAAATTTCGTCACTTTTTGATCCCTAAATTTTAGGTCAAACCCTAGTTCATCCAAACATGAAATTTTATAATAAAAATGTTAACTTTGTTATTGTTTTGCATGTATTTGTTGATTTTATGGTTAATTGCAAAACCCTAGATCCGTGTGGTTAGTAACTTGTTAAATATTGAAACTTTTTGATTATGTGAAGGATAGGAATCGCATGCTAGACGTAGATTATGATTTGTATAGTTGTAATTATATTAGTTGAAATATTTGTGATTGATTTGACATGTTAATTTTGTGATTTGAACGTGTAATGGACAAGTTACTAAAAAGGGAAACTTTTTAGGTTTTCTAACTTGCATGCTAGACATGGTTAAGATGATGTGATGATGGTTATGAGCTAGTTGATACATGGTTAGACGAATTGTGAAATCAGATTTTGAATACATAACCCGGATTTACAAACTTTCCAAATAAGGAAACTTTAATTGTCAAAAGTGGTTAGAACTTGCTAATTAGACATGCATGATGTGGCTTAATGATTGGTACATGTTAGTTAAGACATAATAACCTGTTGTAACGTGTTAGGTGTTTGAAATCACGCACGCTAGTCATAGGTTACTAAAGATGGAAACTTTATTTGGAATTTTGACATACATGTTTAGTTCTATGCAATGGTTATGTGATAGGACGATCTTGAACATGTTATAGTAGTCTTACGAGCATACTAACAATGATAAATTTCACAAAACACAAATCCCGAACATACTTTCTATTTATAGAAACCTGCTATTTATAGAAACCTGCTATTTATAGAAACCTGATATTTATAGAAACCTGCTATTTATAGAAACCTGCTATTTATAGAAACTTGCTATTTTTGGAAACTTTCTATTTTTGGAAACTTTCTATTTTTGAAAACTTTCTATTTTTGGAAATCATGCTTGTTTGATTAGAACAATTAGGATTTGTTGCTAAGTGTTACAGCATGATCATTTGTGTATAATATAGAAGTATTATACTGAACAAACGTTACATCATTAATCGGGTCACCAACGGGTCGTCGGGTCAAACTTGGTCAAACTTAGTCAAACTTGGTCAAACATGAGTCAAACTTGTAAACTCTTTTCAAACACTTAAACAATGGGATTGTTTGGATACTTAGGGTTTGTATCAACTTGCACGAACATATACTTATAAACCGGTGTTTATAGGTGGCAGTTAGTCGTCAAGCATTTTAGATTCGCTTTCTTACGCACATACTCTAAGGTGAGTTTCACGGCCCCTTTTTCTTACGTTTTAAACTTGGGGGAGAAAACATGGGTACGAACATTTAGATCTTACGTTTCTTTTATATCACTTGTGTACTAAGCGCAAACATATCACGAAAGTCCTTACTTATCGAACCGTTAGTATATGGGTTAGCGAGGAAATCTTGAGTAGTACTACTGGGCACTGACAAGCCCCACCCGCGTTAGTCGCGCTAACACGACAGGTAGTCGAACGGGTGTAACATTTACCTAAACATTACCATTGATTGTGATAGTCATGGTGGAAGGCAATTCAAACATACAGACAGTCAGCTTCGGTGTCGAAACGCTTTAGTAACATGTACTAGGTTAGCTACCTATGATATAATTGAATACGGTATTATCTAGTAAACTTTACAAACATATAAACCTGTGAACTCACCAACCTAGTGTTGACACGTTTTAGCATGTTTTCTCAGGTCATTAAGGTACAAGCACGAGCTAAGGCATGCATGCATACGAAGTCTATCATTTGCAAACTCAAGAATTATTTATTTTAATTATCTTTGAATTGTTTATTTTGGCGCAACTGTTTTGGCGCATGCTTTTCATTTAACTTTTCGCTTCCGCAAGTCTTACATTAAATCAGTATTTTCATTACTAGTGTTGCATCGTGACTATGAGCAATACTAGTGGTTTTTATTAAACTCATATAGAGTCGTTCAACGTAACTAATGATTGAGATCATGTTATGTCACGCCCCTAACGGTAAAACTCCGTTGGTGGATTTTGGGGGTGTGACAATTATCACCACTTCTAGCATGAACATAAAACTATGTCCAACTGGTATCATTACTTCCCACTTCCTGTACATATTCTGACCAATCCCACTTTCTATCCTATTCAAACTGAACATCCCTACTCACAACAATCTTGTTCTTTGTCACATCATACATCTATGTGCTTTAGATCCAGGCTCAACTCCTAAATATACCATGGGAGTAATTATGTCATCCATCTTCTTTAACCCTGGCTTTCACATGACCAACACACCCAAAGACCTTCAGATGTTGTAAGTTAGGTTTCCTCCCTTTAATTTCCTCGTAAGGAGTAGAATCCTTCAAAGCTTTAGTTTGAATCCTATTCAGTACGTACACGGAATGTCGTACTCCTTCTGCCCAAAAGTCTTGAGGCAATCCCATTGCTTTGATCAAGCTCCTAGTCATATTTAAAATTGACATGTTCCTTCTTTCCACTACACCATTTTGCTGAGGAGAATAGGGTGCAGTAAGCATTCTTGAGATCCCTTCTTTTTCACAAAACTCATTGAATTCTTGTGATGAAAACTCCCCTCCACGATCTGACCTTAAGGACTTTATGTTTTGACCAAATTCATTTTCAACTTTTGCCTTAAACTGTTTAAATGATTCAAAGGCCATGTCCTAGGTTTTTGAGAAAATACACCCACATGAATCTTGTGTAATCATCAAGTATTAGCATGAAATACCTATTTCCACCCCTGGTAGTAGGTAAAATTAGGCCACACAGATCCATAGACACCAGTTCTAATGGCACCTTGGACCTATATTCTGACTTAGAGGGGAAAGGATGTCTGTGTTGTTTGCCTGCTAAGCATGCCTCACACACTTGGGTTGGATGTGAGATTGGAGGCACCCCTATGACCAACTGTTTGCTTGTCATTTCCCTAAGAGATTCAAAGTTCACATGGCCTAGCCTGCCATGCCATAACCATGGTGAACTATCAAGTTTGGCATGAAAACACTTAGGACTGCCAATTCTCAAACTGATCTTGTACAATCTGTTTGTAGACCTGGGGACTTTCATAATTAACCTCCCACTTCTTTCATACAACCACATAAATTCATTTTTCATTCTTACCTCACACCCTGCTTCTGTAGCCTGCCCAAGACTCATAATATTACTTTTTAGATGTGGTATATAATACACATCTGTAAGTAACCTCTGTTCATTGTTCTTCCCTTCTAGAACCACTAAACCTCTGCCTTCTATTTCCACACAAGAACCATCCCCAAACCATACTATACCATCCACATTTTTATCAATACTAGAGAACATTGAAGCATTACCTGTCATGTGGTTTGAGGCTCCATTGTCAAGGTACCACACCAATGCCTCAGTTTCCTCTGACTCATACTTGGCTGGTAACACTTTGAATTCATTCAGGAACACCATTTCCTTTTGGGTAACTGTTTGGACCATTAACAGGGCTGGTTCTTCCTCTTCAGTCTGTATAAGATTGACTTATGGGCTTTTGGTCTTAATGCCTGGACATTCACTGGCATAGTGACCAAGCATTTCACACTTGAAACATTTGATCTTGGACTTATCTTTGTTTGGACGATCTCCTTGCCTTGGTTTCTTTTACTCACGTTCATTCTCACTTCCCTTCTTGTTGAACCACCTGAACCCATTATCATTTCCTTTGCCCCACTTCTTGTTCTTAGAATCTGTATCTTTCTTCTTAGACTGCCATTCTAAATAAGTCAACAGCAACTGATCATCCTTGGCAGCTGTTTGTTTAGACTTCATTCTTGTTCTTTCTTCGAATGTTTTTATTCTGCCTATTGCCTCTTGCAATAGCATAGTCTCAATGTCAACAAACTTTTCAATTGAGGCTATTATGTGCAAAAATCTTTCAGGCACCAAGTCCAAGAGTTTTCGAACAAGGGTTGCTTCTGAGAATTGTTCACCAAGATCCACCTCCCTTGATGCAATTACACTCAACTTTCCTGCAAATTCATCTACATTCTTTCCTTCCTTCATTCTTAATAACTCGAATTCATTCTTCAGTGTCGCCATTCTTGCTTTCTTTACTCTATCAATTCCAACAAACCTAGATTTGAGAGAGTCCCAAATCTCTTTTGCTGAAGTCAAATTGGCGACCTGCAGCACCAAATCCTCTAGCATAGCCTGATATAAGTACGCAATTGTTGCGTTATTCTTCTTCACATCAGGTTGAACGCCTGCTCTTATCTCAATTACGTCCCACAAGCCGTGAACATTGAAAATTGCTTTCAACTTCACCGCCCAAATCGTGTCATTCGTAGAGGTTAGCATCGGACATTGGAGAGGAATGGTGGTGAAATCACGAACAACTATTTGTTGATTCGCTGCATCGCCCATCGTGTTTCTTGTTCGTCGTTTGTACTTGAGTTCAAATCGCGACTCCAGATCCTTTCCTTCGAATCAAAATGAGCACTCCCTGAAGCTCTGATACCAAATGTAAACAGGTACCAAGAACAAAGAATCAAAATCAAGCACCAACACCAATGGAAAGTTTTTATTAAGAACTTAGAGGAATCGATTACAAAATGAATTAACTAACTAATCAGTCTTAACAATCTGATCTTTATAACAAACCAGAAAAATTACAGAATAACCCCTGAACAAACTTGGAATTACCAAACAGTCGTCCAACAGTATTCTCCCTAACCTGATGATTTGGTTATTTTTCTCCGACATGGCTTGAATCTTGTTTCTTTGGTTGTAAGTAACAGGGTTGATGGTTCTTGATCCAGTAGAACGAACCATATATCGAAACTTGACTTCTAGATTAGAAATCAAATTCCAACGTGATGTGCGATTGTGCAACAGATCTGATCCGACTGATCAGATCGTACGTAATAATCGATGGTAACTGTTCAATTGAGGTGGATCAGTAGTGACGAGCGTAGTTGTGTATCTTCAAATCATGATCGAGCTAGTATAATTACACTTAAAATGGTTCGAGTGTAACTTACCGGATTAGCATCTCAACACTTTTAAAAAGATAAAAGAAAACTTTTTATAACAAAACTTATAGTGTATTTTTTTACGTAGCTACAACTAAGTGAAAACCGCGTAAGATATTATATTTATAAAGGAAACGTAATCATCGAAGAAGCTTAGTGAGGGCCCGGGGGGCCCGCTCCCCCCCCCTGATTTTTCGCTTAGTAGTCTTAATTTATACGTATTTGGCCGATTTTTGGCTCAGTAGTGTTAATTTATACTTATTCGGCTGAAAATTTTATAGTTCCGGCCCTCCTGATAGGAAAAAAAATCTCGGCCCCCTGTGTTTTTCTTCAAGCTTCGCCACTGAACGTAATCAAACAATATCTACGGAAAGATTAATCACATAAAACATAAATAATACACTCTACCTAATATAAGTAAGGTTATATTGATATTTAACTGACAAGATATTTACTTCATAAAATATATGATTTCAGATTAAAATAGTCTTTTAGTTACTCGAGCATCTCATGCCTTTGTTTGTCTAATTCCAAAACTAGTTTTAATACTTGCTAGTAAAAGATATAAATTATGAAACTTTTAAAGAAAATATATATTTATTATTGAGTTCATGGGACAGGGTAACTTGAGACTGAAAAGCATACATTTGACCGACAGAACCCAAAGGACAAAAAAGATACTGTTAATTATTAAAATTTAAAACTAAGAAAATAAATAAAAGAGATTCTTTTCCAAAGCACAAATACCAATGCACAAAGTACAAGTGATTACAAAAGTGAAGCCCTGGAATAAACTTTTTTGCTCTGGAAATATAATTAATTAAATTTTTTACTCCATGTCTCTTGTAACAACCTCCGACTGGGGCCCACTTTCACCTCGTAAAGCCGTGGACAAGTCCTGGCCCGTCGGTCACGTTGAGACGCCACGATAGGAACGGCGAATCTCTGTCGTCCACGTCATCTATGAACCTAAACTCGTTCACTTTGGCGGCCGCCGGTGAGTAACACGACGGCAGTTTGTGTGTGGCTTGTGTATGGTGAACCCATGGGTGTCCGTTCATCATCGGTTGGTAATGGTGTGTCTCCGTCATATCGCTGCCACCAGCCGTCACCGACGACGCCGCGTTCGCTCTCCTCTCCTCCTTCTTGAACCTGATTCCACAAGCGTTACACAGCGACTGCATATTCAATTTCATAAAAAATAAAACGTTTAAATCATGAAAATGTGGCCATTTGTTAAATTCCAATATGTTTTTATGTGTAAATAACAAACATACACCATGACTTCCTACTCATAGATTGGGTCTGGGAAATGTGAGATGATAACAAACTTTACCTCCATCTCAAAATGACAGAGATGTTGTTTCAATATGACCCGAATTCAAGGAAATCATTTTTTTTAAATATTGTTAAAAAAAAAACAACCGAGGCATGGCATAAGGAAAAGTGAAATAAAGTAAGGGTTTTGAGCCCATTTCTGTAGGGCACTCAAATTAAAAAAAAATGTAAATGATTTGGGCTTTGAGATTATTGACGATGAGATTTATGGTCTATAATTATGAATAAACAAAAAAAAATTAGAACGACGTATAATAATATTAGAGAAAAGGACAGGTATGTAGCTAGATCAGAGAAAATTATAATACGCAAGCTCATGAAGGTTTGTGAAATAAAAAAGCAAAATTACACCAACGAGAGTACGAGACCACTCCAATTTTAGGAATTAGAGGGTCGAAAGCAAATGTTTTTCTTTCTTAAAAAACAAAATTTTATTATCTATTTTAAGCTTTCAGAAAAGTTGTGTCGGTCTTAGAGCATGAGTTATACCGGTGTGATTGTGGTGTGGTGTGATAATAAAGTGCACACCACGTGGCGTCACGTCATTATCCTTATTATCACATCAGTGATCACTAGGCAAGGGGTATACCCGTGTGACTATAGTGGTGTGATAATTAAATGTTTAATTAAATTTTTATTTTCAAGACAAAACCATTGTATTAATTTCAATGCATAATGTACAAATAATTACAAGGGGAGCATTGAAAGTTCAGCCCATTTGATCAAATCACTCGCGTGAAAAATCTCACGCCACAAAATCATGGCGTGAGATTTGAACCAAGGGGGCGGTGTTCCGTTTAGATCACGGCGTGATCTTAGGTGCCACGGAGGATCACACAATAACCACCTTTGGTATACCGGATGATCTTAAACAACAACAAAAAGTGCTAAAAGTAAGAGTAGTAAACTACAACTATTATGTATCCATGCCCTAATGGTCTAGTAGTGTGGTGAGTATGGGTTTAAATCATTGCAAGTACAAAGTTACGTGTTATTTAGATATAAAAATTGCTTGTAAAAAAACTAACTATTATGTGCAACTACTAAGGGGAAATTGGGGGCAGCCGGCCTTCATAAAAAAAATTTAACGTTATATACGCGTTAAAATCACGATCGCCCCCATAAAATTTTGCAATAGCCCCCGTTTTGCTCCCATGAAAAATTTTTAGTGTTATATATAGCTTGTCAATTGACCCAATGAAAAAAAAATTATGTGTCTGCCATCACAAATCACCTGCCTATATAAAATCGGATTGCCGGAAACCTACCTTGGGTCCGCGAGGGCCGTTTCTCCAAAGAGGGGTTGAAGTGGTGTCACAGTTAGCACACCGCCTAGCCGGTAAAGGTTCAGTGACGGGGGTTCCGCCACCAGGGTTAGTCTTCTGGGAAGGTGGTGAATGCAAGATATCCCAACAGAAATTAGCCGACCAATTAGCCGAAGACCTTCTCTCATTCACCCTATCATAATCCCCTGCCAAACGAGTGGTCGGGGTGCCCAAAGAAAGCGTACAATCAACGGCGGAGGATATAGGTGATTCTCCGTCGTAAGGCATTGAAAACACCATGGCATTATTAGATCCACCACACCTATACATATTGTACGTGTATGTATGTATATAATCCCTTTAGGGGGGATGTTGTGAGTGTTTAAATGGAGGGTGGAATGAGTGTACGAATATATGTAATGATGGAAGAGTGTGAAAAGAACCGGAGAGTTGGGATATATAAAGGGGTAGGGGTAGGGGTAGGGGTGGGGGTGGGGGTGGGGGTGGGGGTGGGGGTGGGGGTGGTAAGAAGATGAAATAAGAGTCAAGTAGGTGGCAGTGAAGCACGTTGTGGTGAAAGAGAGTTACTTGTTATGAGCAGTACCTTCTGTTGGATTCATTGCACAGTGGTTTATATTAGGTGGGACCCACATCTCAAAAACACCCCGGTTTTAGTGAAAGAAATATATGTTTGTACTCTTTCTCATCATCACATGTTAAAGGGTTACCAATAAAACTTGTTACTGCATTCATTTGGACACCTACTTTTGTGAATCTATTTTAAATGAAAGAATATATATGTGAATCATTTATTTGATAGTGATTGATGTTTGACATAAAATAAAATAGTTATTCATTTAATCATTAGATTATTTGTTATACGTTACTAAGTGTGATTAAAACTTAAAAGCGCTGCCGACTAGACGTCACATAGGTAGTGGGTGTGGTCACACAAATATGTGTTACGGGCCAGTGAATGTGAGCAAAAAAGAGATAATAAGGTGTAATGTTGTGGTTGATGGATGAAAAAAAAAATGTTTTACCTGCACCCCACAGTCATTAGCAGCCCGAAGGAGCCCGAAGGCCCACACTCACGCCCAGGGGACAGTGTTCCACACCCTAACGCCCCTCCACACCACCCACGTCCTCACTCACGGACCCATAACACAGTCTTATACCACCTTATACTTTATAGTAATGTAAAATAAAGATTACGCATATAGTTATGAGTTAATTGATATCATAGTTGTGTATCCATTTTACCTACTTTATTCCGTCAAGATGCATCTAATGTCCAACTTGAAATACATCTGAGAATTGATCATACTCAAACCATATACGTGTATCACATTTTGCTTGCATAAATATTTTTTGATGATAAAATGAAAAATTAAATTCCACGTGGTTAATGATAAAAATAATTATTAATAACATAATAAACAATGATTACATAAAGCAAATGTATTTATTCAATACATTGTTCGAGTATGAAACAACATATGTTTTCGTTGGATACAATAAATTGTTTAAAGTATGGTAACCACAGTGCATAATAGAGATACAATGTCGGGGGATAACATATTTCTCCATCAAAACCTATATTTGTTATAAACTAGCTTAGATTCCGTGTACTACATACGAAGTGAAAAATATCAATACATAAAATTTCTAAGTCTTTATGTGTATATTTTGCAGGTGTAAAAAATGTATCATATATTAAGGATAGAAAACAAAATTAAAAATATGTGAAAATTAATAGTACTATTTAATGTATTTTGATTTTCATTTATTATTTGATTGAAAATAAAAGTTACATTTTTTTTGAACGGCGAACATTGAATGTTGTGACGTCGCACCCCCGTCACATGGGAGAGGCTCGTCCAACTCCGGACAATATGTTGTCTTAACCGGACCCACTTGGCGTCAGAGTTGGAGAGCATCCAAGGAAAAATCCCACCCAATACGGCCCATTCTGGGCTTGAGGGAGAGCCGAGGCTCGAACCCTGGATCGGCGTGGGTAAAACCAAGGTGCATCAGCCTAAAAGCTAGGCCTCATTTGCATGCCGCAGAAACTAATGAGGATGACAGGGATTGAACCTGGGTCACAAGAAACACCAGGTCTCTCCTTTATCACTCCACCACCAGCTCATTGAACCTGGGTCACAAGTAAAATAAAAGTTACATAATTAGATTTCAAGGTTTCTTATAATAAGGGATAATTTAAAATAAATGTGTTTTATTAGTATAATTAATATTTTCTTTAAAAATATATTATTATTAAAAGATGGAGGTGCATTTAATAAGAGAGAGGCTGAAAAAAAATGATAAGAATGAATATGGAGGCGACACGTGTCATTAAAAAAACCTTTATTTATTATATAGTATATCTTATACGGATTTTACAGTATTTCTAAGCGAGTGTTAACAACATTTTAAATTGAACGTGTTTTTGAAGGTAAAGCATCATAGCCTTATGTTAGGTTGATAGTGTCTATGATTTGCTCTCACCTTACTAATTTAGCGATTGATTTTTACAAAACAATACGACTTTTGTAGCACAACATGCTCGAATATATTGCAAGTTTTACAAAAAGAAAGAGGTGTTAATGGTAGAAGACCCGAAGTAAACATTTTAGTAGGTGTTTATACTGAACATTTTAACAAGCTATAAACTCCTAGTAAAATAATTATTTTTAATTTGTCTTTCTCCTCTAATGCCACTTTATCGAAA
The DNA here is from genome assembly GCA_023525975.1 of Smallanthus sonchifolius. Classification (NCBI taxonomy): domain Eukaryota; kingdom Viridiplantae; phylum Streptophyta; class Magnoliopsida; order Asterales; family Asteraceae; genus Smallanthus; species Smallanthus sonchifolius. Next base: position 81,436,761 of record CM042032.1, on the reverse strand, counting down.
AACTTGCATTACAAATAAGCATCATAGGCTTCCAATGTGCATTTATTTTTAACATTGAAATGTTAAAGTAATAAGGTGAAAACAAAATTTATATGTTATCAACTTTGTAAAAAGTGAGAACATACGAACCCTAACAACAATGTAAATTGTTGAAAATGTACAAATGTGATAATAAAAAAAAATACAACATCCGCCACCATTTGCACCGTCTATGTCTGCTTTTCATGTAATATTGTTTTAAACGTATTCAGAGACTTGTAAACCGTATTAAACACGCATAATACACAAGATATGAATGCTGGTTGGAATGAGTAGTTAGGAAATTTAAGACAACCTTAACTTAGCCACCATCCCTCGGCTTCTCTTCTATCCTCGTAGTGGTTGTAAAGGAATTAATATGCTTGTAAACCTTAAAGATGCATTTTTAAATTAAGGTTAAGAAATCAAGTCTTCATAAACGACCAAATAATTGGATGTACGCCTACCATTTTCTATCGATTGTCATAAAAATTTGCACATATGAAGTGTCACCAATTGTACTCAAACTTTTTGATAAGTTGATTATAACGTTACACAACACCATTGGCATTACTGATTTTGTGAAACAAGATAGAAAAAAATGATAAATCTTGTAATTTTAAAAACATCTGACATGCTTAGATAATTATCATCAATAAAATTATGTTGATTCTTACTTATTCTATCTCTATATGTGTACATATATGTTTAAACTTCATGCATTAAACAAAATACTATTACCCAGATACGTGAATATTCCGGCAAAATATGAGTCTTGTTTGCGTATGTATTCAGTTCATCAGCAAAATGTAGGTTATCTTGACTATATGTCAAGAAAAGATGATATCCGAGAGTCGACTCGCGTATGACATGATATTAGCCGAAGTTGAAGAACTAAAGTGGGATGTGTGAGCCAAAGTGGATACACGTGATATCATGTCACTCGTGGCTATATATAATTAATCTTTAACATGTGTATGGAGCTAACTACGAAAAAATAGTTATTTTCTTGATTTTCTCTTATAATTACCTAATATTCTTGATTAAAATAAATAAATAGTTTGTGTCATCTTTTATACATTATGACTAAATTTAATAACATTTAACATGACATATAACTCAACCGTGTTAGTAATTAATAAACCCAAATACTCGACAAGCCTATCAAATGTAACCAAATTTGAGAAGTTAAAGTACTTTGAATGAAGACAAGATATGTGTAGAACTAGAAAGTATTCATGTTGCGTCTTTTATTTCAAAATGAGTTTGGATTTTATTTCAAAATGAGTTTGGAAAACAAAGCAAATGATTATATCTCTACTTTTTACAAACCAGTTATAATAACCAAAATATTATAACATAATATTAGAATAAATACTTTTGAACAGTTCTAAATACTCGTTTCCTGTTGCTTTATGAATTTTTGAGTGGTAGAATGAGATTGAAAGTGATTATAGGCAAACTTAAAATACCGGTATAAAACTCATAAATTTAAACACAATGGTGATGAGGAAAATTGACGACGATGGTGAGTGCGTCCAGTGGCGAAGCTTGAAGAAAAACTCAGGGAAACCGCTGCGGAATCCTATAATTTTTTTCCTATCAAAGGGGGCCGGAACTTAATACCTATAAAATTTTCGGCCGAATACGTATAAATTAACACTTCTGAGCGAAAAATCGAGTGGGGGCCCCCGGGCCCTCACTAAGTTGCGCCCCTGAGTGCGTCAAGCAAATCAATTTCAATGGTGATGAAGGGAGAAAGGATTTTGTTTGAGGATGTAGATTTGGTGTTTGCCAACGGGGTTTTCAGGGAACAAATCTCTAAACTCGAACCCTCTTTGTTGGGTTTGGAGTATATATTCTTAGCATAATAAATTATTAGGGTTTATTTTATGTTAGACTTTTATTCAACCCGTTTAGCTAGGTTAACCTATTTAGCCTCTCTATATGTTTAGTTTTTTTTTCATTGTATATTTTTCGTCTATAATAAAACCGTAGCTGAGTTTCTCTCTTTTCCCCTGTACAATATGTTAATCAATTAAAATATAGTTTAGCTTTTAGCTTACATATATATTTTCAAAATCCAAGTTCTTCACTAATTTTTTTTTTACCAACCAAGTTCTTCACTAATAACTTCTCTTTATTGAAGGTGTATTAACTCCTTTATTTTCACACTCATAAAATTATTAAATACTTAATTATTATTATATTATTTAAATAAATAATTCAATTAAATGTAATAGAAAAAAGATTAATAATTTATTAAAGTATAAAATAAGTTGGTAAAACTCTATTCTACTTGTATTTTTTATAAGATGCAAAAGTATTTTATTAAAATGAAATAAGTTTATAATTTTATATAGGCCACGACATCTTCGTGATTAGCTCTAAAAATAAATATGAATAATGTTTAAATTGATGCAGTCGATTGGAATGGTCAAAACTCAAAAGAGACCACGTGACCAGGGGAATACTGAATAATCTCCAGGGATCTGCTCTTTGCCGAATACTCTCCATCTCTCTCCAATAAAAAGAGTTAAGTTACATTACATATAAAGATTTAACATCTTCTAAGAGTACTTGTATATTTACTAATTTAATTCTCTTATGAGCATTTGTTTTTATTTTGTATAATAAATATACTATAAAATAGAAGCCTTTCAACCAAAAAAAATACTTATTGGAATTCCGTCGTTGAAAGGAAATCCAGTCATAGAAATACTTTCTGTCGATGAAAGGAGGTCCCGTTAGAAATAGGTCAGTAAACATAATGTGTGTAAGGCCCCGTTCCCGGTAAAGCTCACTTGCTGGATTTACTAATCAACATATAGGTTTTAAATTTAAAATTAATTTAAGCAACAGAATCATAATTCATTACATTGTACCATTTGTCCAAACAATTTAAACATTTGTCTTAATACATAAAACTTTCATGGCATAAACATAATGGATGCCAGATCTTCAGTATCGGGTAACTCCTCTCGACAAGCCAAGCATTCATCCGCCTTCCATAGACCTACACTTAACCTGATATGCATACTAAAATTCAGCTAACGCTTGTTAGTTCAAGTTTTCATAAGGAAAATGGTTTCATCATAACATCATAAAATTAGGGTTTCTTCATTACATAAGAAAATAGGGTTTTCATCATTCGTCTTTCATCATTCATAGCATTCGTAAAACATAGTTAAACGAAACATAATCTTTCGTTAACGTTTCATTTCGTAATCATAAATTTTCGTAAACGTTTCATTTCATAAACATACTCTTTCGTAAACCTTTCATTCCATAAACATATGCATTCGTAAACGTTTCTTTCATAACATACATGTCTCTTTCAGTAAAACATCTTTAATAAGACATTCGTTTGAGTATGCATACCACCCTAAAACATGTAAATAGGGATTCGCCTATCGAAACTATCCGGAGTTGGAAGGTCTAAGCTATGTCGAGTGCTATACGATCTGCATGAAACTTAACACGCGAAAACTATCAATAACGGCTAGTGTTGCCTGTAGAGACATTAGTGTAGCCAGACACTAGTGTTGTCAGACAGTGTCGTCTAAAAGTGTCGCCACTATAGTGTCGTCATAACTAGTGTCGCCATAACTTTCGTTATGGACTTTCAATGACGCCATAACTTACGTTATGGACTTTTAGTGTTGCCATAACTCGTGTTATGGACTTTCGTCAATCATTAGTGTCTGCTCTTAGTGACACCTCATGAACAGTGTCACCCCCTTAGTGTCACCTCATGAATAATGTTGTTAGGAATCATAGTCGGTATCGTATTATCGTACGCAGAGGAACAAACACACACACACAAATGATAAACTAGAAAGCAGTAAAGACACAAGATGTAACGTGGTTCGGCCAAAGTGACCTACGTCCACGGGTGCAACTAGGGTTTCTCTTTATTTTTTAGGTGATACAAAGAATTATAATTACATAGCTGGGTATTTATAATAACTAGATTAGGGCTAACTAAATAAATTAGGGTCGGCTACCCTTTCACTGATTCCAGTAGTAACAGGCCCAAAAGCCCAACCCAGCCCAACCCAGCCCAACCCAAAAGCTTTCATAGCCCAACAATCTCTCACTTGAAAGCTTTGCTCATACAAACCATCCAAGCAAACTCAGCACCAGTAACTCCAGTAATCTTTATAAACAAGCCCTCCAAGCCCAAGCAAAGATTTCATGCCAAATCCCACTAGTTGCAATGGCCCTTCTCATCAGTTACATGAAAGGCCAATTGAAACTCCCTGTCTTTTTCTAGTGGCCGAATGGTGGCAGACAGTGGCACAGACGCGGCGGCGACGACGACTTTTTCTTTTCCGGCAGCAACCCAAAAAAAAACCCTAAACCCCACAGCCCTTGTGGCTCTAAACCTTAAGGGTTGGCGTTTAGCTTTACAGCCCTTGCGGCTCTAAACCTTAAAAAAAATTATAAGTTTCGGCCCTCCCCTGAAAGCTAAACGCCAACCCTTAAGGTTATAAAATTCCCTATTTCCCTGTCAATCAAATTGTTATCACAAAACCAAATTAAAAAAGGGAAAATTCCAAAAATAAACATTACTTTTCTTTTTCCACAATACAAACATAGATCGACTTTTTAACTTCCAAATATTAAACATCCCGAATTCGCCGGAACATACCTCAAATCCGGCGGATTCGACGACATACGTCTCTCTAAATACATCTTACGTACACGTATGTCTTCTAGTACTTTTTCACCGGAACAGTTAAAAAAGTCAACGAATTCGCCGGAACATTTAAAAAAAGTCGGCGATTACTTTTAGCCGACTTTGTTTAAAAACTTGGTGTTTAGCCAGAAAAATGTTCCGAGGAATTCGCCGACTTTTTTAAATGTTTCGGCGAAAAAGTATTAAAATTACACGTGTAAGATGTATGTACAGACACGTATGTTGGCGAATTCGTAGAATTTTGGATGTTTAGTATTATGAAGTTGAAAAGTATATGTTAATTTTGGGGAATTAAGTTGAAAAGTAATATGTTTAATTTTGAAATTTTCCCATTAAAAAATCAAACAATGGAGAATTGAAGAAGATAAATTACAAAGTAGACTGGTCTTAAATAGTTTTTTATTTATGTTCTTAATTATACTCTTCCGATTAACAAAGTTTTGTTTGTTTAAAGGAAAACAAGTTGGAGAGATTGATCTAGAGATTGGTGAGTTTAACTTTTGAGGAGCAACGATTTCCAAAAGATGCTCTCTTTCCCCACGAATGTTTTTGTGGTAACCGAGGTAATAATCGTCTCATTTGCTGTTGTACCCTAATCATTTTAATCCCCACGGATGTTCACCGCCCCACCAATATTCCCTATATTTTATGCTACCTGCAGATCTTACTGTCTATTTCATTTTTTTAAGTTTCAAATTTTGATTAAATCCATGCAAATTTTAACCCCATACGTAGAATCCACGGAACATAGAGTTTTACCAGACGACAAAAGCACAAAAAGTTGAAAATTTATTTGGATCAATAGGTGCTACTTCACGTCCAGAACATCCTGGTGGTTAAGTGGTGTTTCTCACGATCAAAATGTTAGGGGTTTAAATCCTGTAAATTGCCGGTATTGTGTATTTATCCTAGAAAATTTAGGTGTTAGCGGTTAAAAAAATGCGTTGTGTAACAAATATTAATGGTTAGACAAGTTTAGACTGATTTTTTAATGTGACTATAGGTACAACACACACTCAAAGTTTGAAAGGTTTCACGAATCTAGTTTGAGTTCATAACATGTTTACTCATAACTTATAGTCGAGAGCTATATCAATCTATACGTATAGTGTTCCTCAAGTTGAGATCCTGATGGTAAAGTGGTGTACTTTCCAACTAAATGGTTATGGGTTCAAATCCTGCTAAGTGTAGATGTGATGATTTTAGTAGTAAAGTATGTGTAGAGTAGAAAGTGTGTTCGTCGGTAAAAAAAATCCGTGTGTATAGTTGAGTGCTTGTTTTGAATTAGAATGTTGTTTAAACATATATTTTTTTTTAATTTAATGTGTGTGCTAAAATATTATTTGAATGGCTAATAACTAAACTTTATACATTGATCACATTCGATTCGTGGTGTGGTTTATTGACAATAACATAAAAGAGATTTTCCAAGGAAACGAGTGGAGCCTTAGAGGCAGCAATTTTAATCACATATGTTATGTTTGCTTATTAGGGTATGAGGTATACCCTCACGGTGAGGGTGCCGTGAGGGCCTTCACGGCGTGAAGGATCTTGGAACACCGCTCACCTCTTGCGTGAAGGGGGCGTGAGGAGGGGGCTCATGGAAGAAACGGGTGAGGGGAAGAGGGTGAGGTGTCAGTGTGTGAGGTGGCAGTGGCGTGAGGGGGCTCACTTGGGTGAAACACCGCCCCCCTCTTGCATGAGGGGGCTCACTTGGGACCACCGTGAGGGTATACCTTACACCCTTATAGTATTTTAATAATAACGCGCCAAACTTGTTAAGCATCCCCAATAGGGCTCTTCACGGGTAAAGCCACGTCAAATCTATCTAAACGAACCTTACAGACGCTCACGTACGCACTCGCTCTTCCTCTCTTCCCTCTCTCACATTCTCTCACGGATGGCGTTTCTCCTTTTTCTCCTCCAATCGATGCAACGAATGGAGACAATCACCCCATTGGAGATGCTCTTAAAAAATTACGAAAGTAGTCATTTTTCTGGAAGTAATGTACATCTAGAGTCGTGTCACAGGAAATTAATGTTAATAGTCATGAAATACGTGAATGGTGTTAACTACTTTTATTCGTGTATGACCCTTTATTCCCATTAATGCAACTTAAATGTGTCACCTACGTTTTAGAACGGCTAACTCAGACACTCTAACCCTACTCCTAAATCTACACATTTGTCCACCATGAGACTAGAACCCTCAACCACTTGAGTAGGACACACCATTATGTACACATCTTGATAACGTTAGGCTACAAGCCATTTGGTATGTGTCGTCTACTTGACTATATGTCGTGTATCCAAATTTTCTTTGTGTATCTGTTATATTGACAATGAATCTCTTCAATACATGATATAAACTCGTGTATAATATATATGCATATTCACTTATAAATTCATATTTATGTAGGGCTTAGTTTCTCTTTTTGTTCCACCTTCTATATATTTAAACCAAAAAAAATGGCTAATCAACATTATTTTATATTTTATAACTCTACTATTAGATATGGATTCGTAATCTAATATTTTTCTTGCAATCACATAATTCGATACTCCAGTTGACAATTTGGAAACAATCAGTTCGGTTCATTCAAGAGGAGGACGACGATTACCATGTACGTCAACGGCTATAAGGGTGGATTAAATGAATATTTCAATGTACATAACAAGTTACTATGAATGCGACTCTAATGTGTTGGACGATTCTACCCTCATGTTTCAACCAATTGTTAATTCCAGCTAGAGGTGTAATTAAATGAACCAAGCTAGTCGAGATCAGGTCGCTAAAAACTTGAATTGAGGCGAGCTTAAACGAGCCTAAGCTCAAGCTTATATTAGAGTTTATTTAATAAACAAGCTCGAGCCCCCAAGCTTCACATATTGAGCTTGATTAGGCTTGCAAGCCTAAACGAGCTTAAATGAGCTTGTTATTTATATGATTTTTATTTAAAATATTAATATATTTTTAAATAATAGTTAATATTATATATAAAATTATGATAAAATAATTAAATAATATATATTATGTATATATAAAAGTTGTAATTATAAATATATATAAAAATAATTATAAATGTATATAAAAAAATAGATAATAAATAATAAGCGAACTGGACCGAGCTTGAAAATCTATTCACGTGTCGGGCTCGTGTTTTAGAAATAAAGCTCGAAAGAAGACAATCTCAAACTATCTTTAGTTAAACGAGCAAAACTCGAGCTTGGTTCAACTCCTTTGCACTCCTAGTTCTAGGAGAAGTGTTTGGCGTTTCATTTATCAACTATACAAGGAAACTTACCTTACATGGTGAGACGTCAGTATTGTGCGTAAATTGTTTTAATAAAGTTTCCTTTTTTTATATAATACAGTAAATGTATAATATTGACTTCATAACTTATTTTACAGCTACTTATCCTAATATACGTCAGTTAAAAACATTAGTTCCTTATGAAGTTGTACCCCCAATCTTTTAAAGTTGTCTTATCTCACAGTATAGTGGGTGGTTTATTTTCCAGAAATCATAACAGGTATATGTTTGTAGTTTAAAAATCACTAAGGGTATATATAGAGGTGTCATTTGTGTCAAATTGGTGGGCTAAAGATTTTGAGTTAGTATGTTAACAGGTTAAATAGGTGAACCTAAACACCCCACTCATATATCTATTCATGTCAAATACATAAACTCTAACCTGCAAACACCTAAAATCATGTCTTGTTCGTGTCATTTTCGGGTCAGCTCGTTTAATGTTTATTTGCAAATATAAGTAATAGCTCATGAATTAATAATAATTTAAATAATCAATGACTCCAGCTCATATGAACATCTTTCTTTTGTAATTGGTGTCTTTTAATTGTTTTTGTTTCTTATATCTCATTCTCAATTAACACAACTGGGTTTATATATTTAGCTCGAGATTATTGAAACCGAATGAAAAGAACTGAAAAATGGAGAATTAAGAATAAGTAGTTAATAAGTAATAAATAAAGTTGTTGGAGATAAAGAGTTGATGAAGAGTATAGAGAAATCTAAGTGAACAAGTAGTCAGGGAAAATAAGAAAACAAACTATCCAACTTTTTATAGATCCTTTTTAACTTTAACAGGTTAAACGATTTATTAAACGGATCATGTTCAGATTGCCATGTTAAATAAAGGATTATTAGAAAACAAAATATCCAACTTTTTAGAGATCCTTTTAACTTAAACCGGTTAACAAGTTAAACGGTTTATTAAACCAGTCATGTTCGGACTAACATGTTTAATAAAAGATTATATTAGCCGACCTAAAACCTTATTATTTTCATATCATGTTTCAGTTCTCGAATTGTAATATAGTCTAGAAATCACTATGGGTAATGGGTATGACTGATCTAAAGGTAAGAAAAACCACATATCTTGGTCTTGATGATTTTTTAGGGTCATACGACTGCAATATGCTATGTTTAATAAAATTAAAGGTAAGATTAACCACATATCTTGGTCTTGATCCAGTTCCATCGGTACGTTTGCGGTATCACCGACACACGCCAGTAAACAACGACAAAAGAATCGACCAAGCGTTAGCTTGCTGAAGTGACTTGATCACTTACAATCAAGACACCATTCTTAACCCCGGGATGATGCTTCCAAAGCATATGATGATGATGATCTTGGTGGTTCAAGAAATACCATTTCAGCCTTTAATGTCATCTATAACCACACGAGCCGCGTTGCGCCCTGGCGCACCCATGACACCACCACCAGGATGGGCTCCACTCCCGCATAGGTACAATCCTCGTAACGGAGTTCTGTAATTTGACCTGTGCATTGCATCTCATATAAACTTTTCATCCAAACAACTTGTTTTCAAATGTAGAACATGATGTAAGCAAAGTAAAAGTAGACTGTTGAAGCTTACCATCCTTTTACAGGTCTCATGAGGAAAAGAGAATCCAACCCCATTGCACCATGGAAGATGTTTCCTCCTGCCAAATTAGATTTTAAACAGATTAATTGGCTTCTTTAACCAAATTATAACAGGAATCATAATATTTGAACTCGTACATACTTCAACTCTTCAAGTAAAATAATATTTCAAGTATAAACTAATAATGGAATCTTGTGGACCATCATTTTATTGAAACGACGGTAAAGGGTAAAATGGTAATTTTAACAAGTTCAAAAAAGCTGGTTCATAAGAAAACGGGTCAAAAATTGGATCATCTACAAACTCTTGAATTTGCTTTGTTTAAAAAATGGATTGTTACTGAAATAATAATTATCTATGGAAGTCGAAAAGAAGAGGATAAATAAACAAGTGTTAGCGGGTCAACCCAATCTGATTTCACCGGCCATAAAATTATGTGAAGTTTGACACTAACGTTTGGACCCGTTATCCGACCCACCCTTTTTCCATAGTTACAAACGATTTCTTGCAGCATATCAATCTAAAGGTCAACATTAATCATGTTAAAAGGGATGACTTGCACGAAATACCTGTAAGACCAATTATCCTTTCAAGGTCTGGTGGAGCCAACATGTCATAGCCAATAACTGATGAACTAAAGCCAGGGGCATACTCGTCAATTAAGTTGAAACATCTTTGTGCAAATGATTCCTACAAATAAAAGATTTGAAATTGAAATATCAAACCACATAATGATAACAAGTTAGAAGACATCACTAATAAAACACCCGTCTTAAGTTGGTAATTTACAAATAAACTAAAACTCTATGACCAATTTGGATAATGATAAACTACAAGTCAAACATATATATACAACATGATTAACTATGAGTGAAGCATATCTTTATAATTTTATATATTATTAAAATATAGTATTTATTAAACCAACATATCCGGCAGAACAGAGAAATGCAAGTGTATTTTATAAAATTAAACTCACTCTATATGCAGTATCTTCCCAGCTACCATCATTAGGTTTGTATGGTGTAAACTGCACAAACAAATTGATAACATGCTTGCCTGCAAAAATTGAGTTCCGTTAGCTTCAAGGCACGTCGAAAGTAGAGTGCACTAAATTAATGTTTTAATTAAATAGATAGTATGATGAAACAGATAACAGTACCCGGTGGAGATATAGTTTTGTCTAAAACAGAAGGAATTGTCATTTCAATTACAGGCCTTCGTGATGGCAAGCCATTTCTTGCATCCTGGCATGCAGATTCAATCTCTTCTATACTGAAACAAAAATAATAAAAGAAAATTTGTTATTTGTTTAAACTTGAAAATCGGTTAGTCGGGCATAAACAACAAAACAAGAAATGGACATTAAATATATTCATTACACGTGAATTCAACTATTCAAGATTAAAAAAAACATGCCAAAATGATAAATATAATTATAGATGGAATAACCATTTGATATGAACCGGCTCCCATTTTGTGATAAAAACGAACAAAAATAACAACAAATAAAGTTATAATATTATTTCCTAATAAATAGAATACTATTAATAAAGTTTCCAAATAATAATTAAGAACAAATCTGGATCATATCACACCTTCTACTATAAAACAACAAAAGAAATTTTTTTAATGCACATAGGAAAAAGGAAAACTGGATGAATATCATACCTCTCAGAACCAATGTGAATGGTACCCATATGCTGAGGACCAGCTTCAGGATAATCAATATTGCAGCACTGAAACTGTGGCAACTTGTCAACTGCCAAATTGATTTTAGTGGTTGCCTGTTCAATATAGTAGACACTTAGCATTTTACAGAGTTTGTCATCACTCCAAACTTGGAACTTAAAAGCGCAAGGATTTATTACAAGATTACATTGTTTGATAATAGGAGAAATGATGAATTTCAATAGAATCTTACAGAGCTATAGTCGGAGTGCTTAACAGCACGATAAAAATCTTCTGGAAGAACATTTTCAGGTACTAGTTCCTGTGTTAAAATAATAAAAAGGCAAAAGTCAAAACAGTTAATTACCTTACTTCTAGACCAAATTGCAAACCATCATTAGCATGAAAATTTTTACCATGAAAGTCTTGTACACGGTAGCATTTGATAAAACAACTGAAGAATGAATCTGTGTTCCATCGGCCAATATAACCTACAAAAACAAAGTTAGTTTATCTGGTTCCTGCATCATGGTTCATTGTAGCAATTGGTAATTGCATAATATAATTATAGCTTACCCCAGTTACTGTGCCTGAATCTTCAATCATCAGCTTTGATACCTGAATAATAAATGAACCATCATTTAAGTAACAACATTATTTCTGGATAGACCTGATCCAAATAGGTTATACCTAAAGACTAAACTCCCTTCTGCCCAAAAGAAAATGACCCTTTCATTTCTGGTTAGAAATTATTATATTACTAGAAAGAATTGAAACTCATTTTATCACCTAACATCTAAGAAGATCACATTTGACATATTTAAAGAAGAAAGTGAGCAAAACTTGAATCACTCATTTGATTAGCAAAGCTAGATGAGGATGTAAAGACGAATGATAAAAATTATTAGAGTAGGCATTCAATTTGGGGACAACCCAGAAAGCAAAAAAGGTTAGGATCAACTTCTTCTGAATGGAACTATGAAGTGATGACAGAAGAAACACATTGGTTATGCCAAAAAAAATTATATACCTCTGCATCGGTAACTATGGTGGCACCAGCTTCCTGAGCAGCCTTTCCAATGGCCAATGACACGGAGCCCATTCCACCTTCAACATACCTAAAAGCATATCAGTTACCTAGCATGTAAATATGCAACTCATAGCACTAACATTCAACAGAAATATTAACCTATTTATATGGAAAGCCAATCTAATAATTACAACATTTAAAGAAAAATATTCAACAAACAAGAACATAAAAAAAATGAAGACCTTGAAGCGCCTTTTGTAAAAAAGTGATATGTATATAATGACTTCAAAAATATGGATCTATGAGCGTGTGAAAGAAATACAAGCGTACCAAAAAGACAACTTAGAAAGCCAAGATCAACCATAGATTCATTAATAAGCATTACATATATGCTGCAGCAGAAATACTTACGACCAAATTCCACGGTCACCATCAGTTTCTCCCATCATATGGTGTAGCAGAGCATATCCACTCCCTGGTGTGTGGGCACTTGCCTGCATTACAGATGTAGGAATATATATTTCAGTCATTTCAAGTTAAATGTTAAAACACCATGTTGATTCATGAGCAATAGTTAGCTGTAGAAGTATTGAGTACATAGTTATACACTAACAATAAACATTTGTTCTAATTATGAGATCATCCTAGATTCTCTTTTGTATTTCATTTCATTTTCTTCTTATTCTTTTTTCTTTATCTTGCTTATATTTCATTAGTTTATTTGGGAAAAAAAGTTTCAAACAGCAAAAGGAAAGTTCGTTTACTGACTCAATAAACACATTGTATACGATCTTAATCCTTTCATGATATCCATTTCCAAGATAAGGCGCTCTTGGAAATGTGTTTGCATATAAGCTGAGATAATAAACAATATTGATGAAAGAGGAATAACCTACCCCTTGGTGCATAAATATGTCACTAGATACAGAAATGTAATAATTGAAGGGTGCTTACAGTGGTTCCGATCACTGCATCTGTAGCAAGTGTTGCCTTCAACACCTCACTCTGCACAAACATATAAAAGATTACAAATGTTGACACTTCCATTTTATACATAATACCAAATTAGACTCAACACATCAAAACCACATATTGTCTTTAGAATCATGAGAGAATCGCTTTGTCAAATGCAGTTAACTCAATTGTGCATCTAGTTTATAATTTTTTTCTACCAATATATATGCATTAGCCCCTTAACACGGTACTAACATGTGCATGCAATGCATCCATACTCTTCATTATTCCAGTTTATGTGATAAATCAATATCAATAACTGGTCTTTTAGAGAAACTATATGCAAGTTTTGAGTTTAGGGGATGTGACATGATCAAATTAAAAAATAAAAAAGAAGAATAATAATAATAGGGAGGTAGAAATAAGGTAACAATCCAAGCATCTCAGTGAAGTGGGCCGCACGATTCATTGAAATTTGAAAAGACCTCAAAGCTCTTTGATACAAAAACGGCAAAGATTCACAAGTCAAAGGCGTAATAACACCAGCATTGAGGAATGAGGATCAAGTAACAACCTCAAACCAGTTATTTAAAACCTTTGATGCTGGTGACAGTAAAAGATCCATGAAATCCCTGAAAGAAGAAAGAACTACATAAGTTCATGAGGTCTGTAACGCAGACCATCTTCTTAATCTGATCAAACCATGAAGATAATTAGTTGATGTTTGACTTGATTTAGTGGATACACACATCAATATTATGAACTAAATCCAACAACTTTGTGTGCTCAAGGTCCTATTTGGCACTAGGATAAGAGATCTTACACCAGCCCTTGTTGACCCATCGAGACAGACTGATGCAAACAATGTGCCAAAAATTCTGATTTCTGTAACTTATGTTTCAACCGGGAATTAAAAGATGAAACACCATGGTGAGCTTCAGGAGGTGATGAATCTATTAGTGGATCCATGAACTTGCAAAATTTCTCCAGCTGATTCTCATACCTACATATAAACAACGGTAAAGGTATAAGATTAAATAATGAAAACAGCAAATTCCATGAAATTTAACAAGCAAATAATCAGAATCAGTAACAAAAAGAAAGAAATATGAACTTCGAAAAGATGCACACAGACAAGATCACCTAAAGAAAGGTTCCTCCAAGAAATTAGAGAACATTATGCGATTAATACAACAGTAACAAATTATATTGAAGTATCAATCTCAATACAAGTCTGTAGGTTTTATAGGTTTGGAGTTTCCTGGATAGTCTTTTGAATCGTGTGAATCACTTTCAGATTATAAATTTTAGTGGTACTCCAAAATCTTTAATCGGATAAGACAAAAGTACACAAGAACGAGTATGAAATTATGTATAACAAACTGTACAAGAAATTCATGTTGAAATCGATATATCAAAGCAGACCAAAGATCGTTCTATTTATAGGGAACCAACCATCACAACGTTTCAGTTGGCAGTTATAACCGTCAACAGCAACTCAGTTACTGTAGATGAGCAGTTGCTATTGAAGACCATTTGCCTAGCCACTAATGAGTAGTATGTTACTACTGATGTTTACCGATGATAATAATCAGTTACAACTGATGATCAGATTCCAATCAACTTTCCATCAATTATACAAATCCGAAACTTCCTTGGGTCCCGCCTAGGGCGTGTCCCCTGAAACCCCCCACCCACCAAAGGGGGCTTGAACCCCAGGATTCCTAAAAATAGTCATGATCGAGTGTGTACTCCACGCCACCTAACAATGTATGTTAACTCGATATCGTTTTTAGTATGATAAATTCGTATCGAGATAGGAAAGTCACAACAACAGAACCTTGGATAAGCATCAGCATCCCGTTCTGAAAACTTGGAAATCTCGGAATGATTTAGGTCAGCATCAGGACCTAAAAGAAGATAACGTCCATCCAAACACGGGGTAAAGGATGACGGACTTCTCTTCAACAGTTTCAATCCATGTCTATGCAGCTCCAGATCTCTTCAAATTCATCAAATTAAAACAACCAATCAATCAACGGTTCAGAAATAGATAAATTAGACAGCATGAAGAACAAATTAAACCTGATGATAGAAGGACGAAGGAGGCTTTGAAGGTAGCTGCAACGGGAGAATTTGAAGCCAGGGATGAGTTCTTCGGTCACTGCGGCACCGCCAATGAGGTGGCGGCGCTCGAGGACGGCGACGGAGAGGCCTGATTGAGCTAGGTAAGCAGCGGCAGTGAGACCGTTATGACCGCCGCCGATTACTAGAGCGTCCCATTTCTTGTTCTTCAAGGCGAGCGTGGCCGCATTGGTGGTGCTGCAAAAGCTTCTCCACATTTTGGGGTATCAAAAACACTCACTTTCGTGTGAAAGCCAACCTACACTATATTCTTGATTGTGTTATGTTCCTATCAAATTTTCGGTTGTTTTAAAATATCTAACCTTCATCATTAATCATATAAATATAAATAGGGGCTACTAATAAGATACGGAATTGTTATGGGGACCGGGTCCTATACGTCTCGTATAAGCCAATACGAGGCGTATAGGCTCTTCACAATTTTTAATACGACAACATCGTACACCTGGTCATTTCAACCCCTTTACGCATCGTATTGCCCTATACTATGCATATAGGGGTAGAAATGACCAGGTGTACGATGTTGTCGATATACCTCGTATCCTAAACTGCATCGTATAGACCTATACAATGCGTATAGCTACAAAAAATTTTGTATTTAACCATTGAGATTTCTCATTTGAACATATCGTTCAAAAAAAATTCCACAATTTCCTCAAAAATCTATAGCCATGTCTTGGTGGTGGGATGGTAACTATGGTTTTCACGTATATTCTAACGAGTCACTGGAAAACAACCCGCAAAGTTCTGGAAAACCCAAATAGTTGTTGTATTAAAAAAGACATTTACAATACGATACATAAGATAAAAAACGAAATGAGAGTCGGTGAAACACCAATGCAGGTTCTGGAAAACCTGATTTCTTTTAAAAAGTCCGTCTACTGTACTTGGGAGGATCCCGCCACAAATGTCGTGGAAGAAGTATTCTTTGTTCATCCGAAATCGTACGAGATGTGGCATGTGTTCCCGCACGTGTTGATGATCGACGCAACGTACAAAACAAACATGTATAGACTTCCATTTGTCCAAGTTGTTAGTGTGACCTCCACAAATGAGTCGTTTTCCGTCGCTCATTATTTCCAAAGAACGGGAGGAAAACTTCGTATGGGTGCTACTGAAAATCAAAGATATGTTGCAAAAGTGTATGGAGCCGCGTGTGATAATAACAGAAAGGGACAAAGCTCTTATGAACGCATGTGATAAAATATTCCCGGACATTTCCAAGTACCTATGCAGGTGGCACATCTACGAGAATATCTCAAAACATTGCAATGCATGGTTTACAGACGAAGAATAGGCAAATTTTAAGTATTCATGGGCGGTATTGTGCGAGTCTCCCACGCCAGATATATACCAGTACAACTTCTACCGACTTTACGAACGACTGTATGCAGCCAGACGAGGAAGTAAGTTTTTATTTTTATCCATATATATTATTTTTAATTTATATTATTTATTCGGGTTTATTTTTTAATTTATAATATTTTTTTAATTTATAATATTTTTTAATTTATAATATTATTTTTCCAGGAGTTATAGACTATGTGACCAAAAATTTGTTGGGCCCATATAAAGAAAAGTTTGAATCAGCCTGGTCCAACAGAAACCTCAATTTTGGTCAACGTACAACGAACAGAGTCGAGAGCCAGCATTCACTCCTAAAGAGTTATCTTAGAAATGCTAACAACTCGCTGGATAAACTTGTGGGGTTTGTTGATGAAATTGTAACATCTCAGTACGTACAATTATAGTATGAGTTTGAACAAGCCTGATAAAGAAAATGTACAGCCACGAAGCTTTTGAATTGTTTGATAACCTACACGGTAAAGTTTCACATAAAGCTCTACATTTGTTAGAAAACGAGTAGTGGAAGTTATCAACTATACAGAAACAAAATGCATCGTGTGGTTGCCAGCTTTTCAGTAGTTGTGGGTTGTCGTGTGCTTGTCGTCTAGCAAAGATAGAAGCTACATGTCATAAATACAACCTTTTACGATTTACCACATTTCTTATAATTCCAAACTGTTCTGACTATCTTGTTTTAATACAGGTGGCAGAATCCCGCTAGATGCGGTGGACGTCTTCCGGAGAAAGCTTGATTTAAAACCGTCGTTTGTTGAGGATGAAGATGTAGACGTGGATAAAGTACTTGGTCTTGTGAGAAATAAAATAATGTCACAACCCGATAAGGTGAAAAAAAGTCTGTTGTCGAGAATTGCAGGGGTGGTCTTTCCAAGCAAAACTAACAAGAAAGCGTATGTGGTACCTTAAGATACTCGTGTTCGTCCAACTTTGAAAAAACAACAACAAAGAAAAAAGGACGTCGCGAGAAACAACTCCATTCTAGAAGACGATAGCTCGTTTGTAGAATCCCAACAAAGTAAATGTGACTCTGCGAGACATAGCTCGTATATTGCGTCACATGACTCTCGACGAGCGAGTTCGGTGGTAAAGTCGAAGAAACCCGTCATGCAACGCAGTCGTTCAACGACTTGTAAAGAAAAACATCCACTTGATGATAACAGGTTTCTATTGATGGTGGGGGGATGAAGCAGTTAACAATATTCATCGTTTTAAACATTCCATTCCATCTTTGTTTCATCGTTACATTTCACGTATACAAAATGTAATGCCCGACGGTAATTGTGGGTTTCGATCGGTAGCTGTGGGCTTAGGGTTCGATGAAAAGAAGTGGCTTTTTATTCGACAACAGCTTTTACAGGAGATGGATGGTAACGAATAATGGTGGAGAAGTGTTTTCGACAAAATCGTCTTTCAAGAGTATGATAAGCTACGCCACACGATAGATTGGCAGAAGGTGAAAGCCGCGCCCATTAGTCATTGGATGTCGATGCCCTACACATGACTCTTAATTGCTCAAAGATTTGGCGTGATTGTTCAACTTTTAAGCATCGTCGGTAGTGAAACCTTCTCCCATTATGGTTTGGTCCTAACGTTCACGTTCACCATCAAATCGTATCATTCATTCATGTCAACAATGTTCATTTCATCCACGTCAAATTAGACGGAGATTGTCCGATGCCCATACCGAATGCTCTTTGGATTTTGCACCGAAATGATGTTGCAGCAGAATGAGAAAATATATACAAGGATCGTATCGAACGGTTCAAAGAGATAATGACTAATGTTGCACATACAGTTCCACAATACGTAACGAATGTTGGATAATGTTTGTTTGCAATTGTATTTTATTTTATTTTTTATCGGTTTTAAAATAAAGTAATTGTATTTTATTTTATTTTTTATCGGTTTGTTTCGAATAAAAAACAGATATAAATATAACTTGTTTATAATTGTTTATAATAAAATACATGTTTATTAGTTTAAAACATTAATAAAATAAAATTTTCATTAAATTTTTATAATATTATACATTTTTATTAATTATTTCTATAATAAAATACATTAATAAACTTTTAATTATTTCTATATTAAAATAAAGTTAAAAAAATAAAATTTTGAAAATTTTACTATACGCCATGTATAGGCCAATACGTGGCGTATAGAAATAGAGGGACATTTCAAATTTCAAATCTCAGATATTTATAGCTATACGTCACGTATTGGGCTATACGTTGCGTATAGAATACCAAAGGTCACGAGCTATACGCCACGTATTGGGCTATACGTGGCGTATAGCCATCTGATATACATAAGCTTGCCCCTAGTACAGTCCCAAATGCAACCAAACCCTCTACACACAAACACATATGCAACCCAACCTATACGCTCGTTGATTGCGATTGTCGGGTCAAAAATCTTCGTAAAGGTACGTATTTCAAACTCTCAGTCAATAATATTAGCTTTAGATTGATTATGAGCGGTTAAAAGTGGGTAGATTAGTGCGGTTTTTTACTTAAACTTATGAGCTATACGCCACGTATAGTGCTATAATCAATCTAAAGCTAATATTATTGATTGAGAGTTTGAAATACGTACCTTTACAAAGATTTTTGACTGAAACTTATGAGATATACGCCACGTATAGAGCTTTATGCCACGTATAATGCTATACGTGACGTATATTTCATTTGAGGAAGACGGTGAAGCCATACGCCACGTATAGTGCTATACGTTGTGTATGGCTCTTGTTCTCGGCAACTTTGATTGCGTATGGTCCATTTGGCAGCGTGTGGCTCAATTTACCCGGTAACATCAGCTGCGTATGGTCCCTTTGGTTGCGTATGGCTCAATTTACCCGGTAACAGCCTATACGCCACGTATAGTGCTATACGTGGCGTATAGGTGATTTAAAAAAAAATAATTTATTATTATTTAATTTTATTTAAAATAAAAAAACAATTTATTATTATTTAATATTATTTAAAATAAAAAACAATTTACTATTATTTAATATAATTTAAAATAAAAAACAATTTATTATAATTTAATATTATTTACAATAAAAAACAATTTATTATTATTTAATATTATTTATAAAAAAACAATTTATTGTATATATATCGACATTGATTTTTTCCAAGTATGTCGGATTCGGATCACGAGGAGGATATTCATATGGGGGAGGTGGATATGGACGATCTTGCTCACTACCCTTTTCTGGAGTTCCCGCCCGCCTCGGACACGTTTGGTCGGTGCCAGAAGTTACGGCAGGTGACGATGGGCCCGGGGACGACGGTGGACTGGGAGCTTCTAGCGGACGTCGGCGAGGACACGCGGGCCAGGGCCATTATAGGCAAGGACACGCCGTGGGATCATTTTTTCGATCTAGTGTTCAGAGAGGTGGTTGTCGAGTTTCTTTCGACATTCACCTTCACAGAGCCGGCGACATCGGAGCCTGATGTCCAGATCGACGAGCAGGAGCTGCCAGAGGAGCCGGAGCAGATCTCCTTTCGTATGTTCGGCCATATTTACACTATGACGCTCCGTCAGTGGGCAGTCGCGACAGGATTATATCACGAGCCCGAGACGGTCACGCCACTTTACACCGAAGGTGTGACCGAGGTGGACAGAGAGGACCTCCTTATTTTTTGGGGTCTTATTGCTAATGGCCCATGATTGAGGACCAATGGGAGGGTCTCGGGGATTAGAGACCCCCCTACAGATATCTACACCGACTTATTTCGACGTCTATTGCACCGCGTCGGAAAATCCGGGAATGGTGCACAGAGAGAGATTTATTCTTTCTCTTTTGCTTGCTTACCGGCAGGGACATACCTCGCGCTCTACTTTGAGTCTGCCTATCACAGGCAGAAGCGCGGGCTGTTGTATGACAGTGCTTTCATCACACAGGTGATGCGTGTTCTTTCCTCGTGGCATGATCACATGCATCAGATGGCCGAGCCTATCCCGTCTGTCCGATTGGATCGTCGCATGGCGAACGACATGCGCATCATATGCCGATTCGCAGGGGTCGGATTTCGCTTTATAGGGGCCAACCGGGACCAGGTTTTGGTCACGCAGTAGTTGCCGCATATGCCGGGACAGGCGGAGCCGGATATGCCTGACCTCCTACAGGGTGTGGCGATGGAGGACCCGCCGCACGTCCACAACCAGCCGCCACAGCATCCTCGACACGTACGTCGACATGTTAGGCTAGACAAGGCCACCCAGGCCCTGCTTGATGGACTCGTTGCCGACTCATGGCGACAGGCTCATCATAGCGACCAGATGGAGTACTTGATGATGTGGGCGGTTGGTCGCCTCGTGGATCTGTCATGAGTCGCCGGCATCGATCCACCACCACTACCACCGCCAAGTCAATATCCGGGCGACGCCGGTCAGGATCAGGGCAACGTGGGTCAGGGTCAGGGTGGCGCTGGTCAGGGTCAGGGCTGCGCCGGTTAGACGTAGTTGTTTTTATTTGTATTCAGTTGTATCTATTTTTATGTATGTAAAAACATTCTGATGTAATATATTTAGTGTTTTGATGTAAATATATGTAATGTTTGGTTATTTCTTTGGTTGTAATGTTTAATTTGTTTTTTTGGTTGAAATGATAAATTATAAATGTAAAAATATAAAAAATATATAAAATGTTAAATTAAATATTACCAAAAGGATAAAAATTATATAAATTAAAAAAAAATAACAAACTTATATTAACAAACTTATATAAATTAAAAAAGTTAAATATAATATAAATTTAAAAAAATTCTTATACGTGGCGTATAGCTCTATACGCCACGTATAGTGTTTTATATCTCAAAATGTGCCAAGTTTTGAGGCAAAAATATTACCTGTGACCCATACGCCGCGTGTAGTGCAATACGCAATGTATGGGTCACAACCTCTAGACAAAGAATGACACGTGGCATTCCATGTCAGGAGACTTAAACCCTATACGTTGCGTATTGCCCTATACGAGGCGTATAGGGTTGCGGCGTGTCCAAATAGAAATATTCCGTGTACCATTCGAATCGCCCTATAAATATCCACTTTAGGTGTTGCATCATGTCATAAGGTTGTGTGTTATACCCCTCATAGTACCATGACGGTGAGGGTGATGTGGACCTGAAGTGGGTTATAGTAACACTGTCCCTCATGGTGCGACGCCCTACAAAGAAAAAACTGTGGTGGATTATCATCGGACTATCCATCATTCTCGCTGCAAATACCAATAATTCAAGAAGGTGCGATGGTGTGGGATGATTGGCATTGCGGTGAGTGTAGCAACACCGCCCCCTCATGTTCCCCTCATGCGATGATGTGCGGCGACTTCACCATCACCGCACCACCTATGGTGGAGGTATAACACATACTCGGATATAAATAAGAGGAATCCCTTTACTTCTCCAACCTCGATAAAGAGTGTTCTTGGGTGGTGAAGACTTTCATTAATGTTCATAACTGTCTCCAAACTAGAGAATTGGAGCTTTGCACAGTGAGTTATCTTGCCAAAGAAATTAAAGATACAGTTGCAGTGAACCCCTCCATACCACTTAGAGCCCTACAAGAACAAATTCAACAAAGGTTTCAAGTCAGTGTTTCAAGACAAAAGGTTTTTAGGGCTAAAGCCAAGGCTACACATACAGTTGAAGTTGATTTCAGATTACAATATGAACTATTAAGGGATTATTGTGATGAGCTTATCAGATCCAACCCAGTACCATCTGTGAAAATTGAGGTTGAGAGTGAGAACAACACAACAAGTATAACCAGGCAGTTTAAGATGATCTACATTTGTTTAGGGGGTTTGAAGGAAGGGTTTAAAGCTTGCGGTAGGAAAATATTAGGATTAGATGGTTGCTTTATGAAGGGGCCATATTCGGGACAAATTCTTACTCTTGTGGGAATGGATTCTAATAATGGCATATGTTATAGGTAAGGCTGAAACCACCTCATCTTGGACTTGGTTCTTGGAGTGTATAGGTCATGACCTAGATCTGTATGCAAATTATGGGTGTTCAAAATTGGATATCCGAAATTTTCGGATAGTGAAACGGATATTCGTTTTTTTTTTTTTTTTTTCCTTTTTCCAACTATACCTATGTTTTTTGACAACATGACCTACGTTTTTTTCCTTTTTCAAACCGGGTAGGTTGGCTTCGGGTCCGGGTGTTCAAAAAAACCGGGTTGAATAAAAAAAACTTGTTTTTTATTTACGACGCGAATACGTTTTAGTTATTTAAAAAAAATAAGGAAACTAAACACATAACATAAAAACATATGCTTCATATATTTTGTATTTATAACACTTTTTAAGAAACAATATCTAAATTTAGCCAAAAAAATATAATTTTTGAAATTATGACACGAATACGTTTTAGTTTTTTTTTAAAAGAAAGCTAACCACATGACATAAAAAACATAAACTTTATATATTATCTATTTATGTCACTTTTATGTAAATAATAACTTAGTTTTATTTTAAAAAAACATAATTATAGAATAAAAACATAGTTATTGACTTTTTGATATGTATTACTTTTTTTTTCTTAACTTCTCGACTTATTGTGTATATGGTGACCTTTAGTTTTTTTATTTTTTTAAAATTAAAATCTAAATATATAAAATATATTAAATAAACACCATCTTTATGAAATAATTAAAAAAAACTTTAAATTTTTTTTTTTGAGTAATTTACGAAATTACGACATGAATACGTTTTAGTTTTTAAAAAAAATAAGAAAGCTAAACATATATATTGTATTTATAACTAGGGCTGTAAACGAACCGAACGTTCATGAACCGTTCGACGGAAAGTTCGTTTACGTTCGTTCGTTTAATAAATGAACGAACATGATCAAGAAATTTGGTTCGATTAACTAAATGAACGAACATGAACAGAGGTCTCGTTCGTTCAATTGTGTTCGTGAACGTTCGATAATTTGTTCGTGAACGTTCGGTAATCTGTTCGTGAATGTTCGTTTATGTTTGTTTGTTTAAGATGTCCATTAAGATTTTTGTATATTTCTGTTTTATTTTATCTAAACATTTTATATTCTTTAATTTTTAATTTTTTTATTACCCTAACAATTAACTAAGTAAAGTAGGAAACCATATTCCCATTTATGTGTCATTTCCCTATCCATTATTACTCGATTAGGGCTTATAAGTTCTCAATCCTAAATAATGTAATCTTCCCTTAATCCTAAATCATGTAAGCATTAGGGTTGACATCAAAAGCCTTAAACAACGCTTCGTTCGGTAACGTTCGTGAACAAACCCATTTCCTTAATGAACGAACACGAACATGAAATTTCGTTCGGTTAGTGTTCGTGAACCGTTCGCGAACAAGTTCAATGCTTAACGAACGAACACGAACAAGGCTTCGTTCGGTTCGTTTACAGCCCTATTTAGAACACTTTCTAGGAAACAATATTTAATTTTTTAATTATTGTTTTTTTTTAATTATTTAATATTTCGGATATTCATATATCCAAACTACCCGAAATTTTTAAAAAATGCTATCCGAATCCAAATCCGAAAATTTCGGATATCCGAATTTTTGGATAATTCGGATTCGGAATTTCGGGTTCGGATATTTTTTAACACCCCTAATGCAAATCTCATCTTCACTTTTATTAGTGACAGACAAAAGGTATTTTATTACTTATATGCATAATTATATTTCATGTATTACATTACTTATATCATTTCATCATATATTGTCTAGGGCATTATCCCTGCTTTAGTGAAGGTATGTCACAGTGTTAAACATAGATTTTGCTTGAGACACATTCATGAAAATATGAAGTCTAAGTGGAGGGACATTTATTTAAGAATTTGCTTTAGAAGTGTGTTACTGCAACTACTATTCCACAATTTGAAAAAGCTATGACAGCTGTGAGGATCCAAGATCAAGCTTTACATGACTGGTTACAACAAATCCCACCAAAACACAGGTCCGGAGCTTACTTCAGTGGTATGATCCTTTTTGTACTTAACTTATGCATAATTTCAGAAATTAAAGGTCATTCCTGTGTGATTTTTGTACTTAACTTATGCATAATTTCAGAAGTTAAAGGTCATTCTTGTATTACTTATGCATTTATAGCAACAAGTGATGTCCTTTTGAACAATCTATGTGAAGTGTTCAACAGACAACTAATTAGAGGAAGAGACGAGCCCATTATCACATGACTAGATTGTATCAGGGAATGCCTGATGAGGAGAATTGTTGTTGTGCACAAGCAGACTGCCAAGGAAGAAGGTCATTTGACTCCGAAAGCCACTACCAGCCCTGAGGTGTGCCGGGTGGGCAACCTCTTATGGTCCAAAATTTCGAGAGGCCTAAATTTTTTTTGTCGTTTAGATACCAGGTGTCGATTAACATATTTAAATAATATTATAAACTTATTAGTAATTATTTGTTCTAGATGGGCCCAATAAATTAATAAACATTTTAAAACCTAATAACATACTCTAAAGGAGGCCGATTAACCCAATTAAGTTTAAAAAAAATTATACTTTATTTAGGTACAAGGTGTCGATTAACATAAAAAAAATTGTGGTTTAGGTACCGTGTGTCAATTAGCATATTAATTTTTTTTATAAACTTATTAGTAATTATTTGTTCTAGATGGGCCTAATAAATTAATAAACATTTTAAAACCCAATAACATACTCTAAAAGAGGCCGATTAACCCAATTAAGTTTAAAAAAATATATAATTTATTTAGGTACATGGTGTCGATTAACATCAAAAAAAATTTGTCGTTTAGGTACCGTGTGTCAATTAGCATATTAATTTTTTTTATCAACTTATTAGTAATTATATGTTTTAGAGAGGGCCCAATAAGATAATAAACATTTTAAAACTCAATAATATATTATAGAGTGAGCTCGATTAATCCAATTAAGTATAAAAAATAGTTCATTTTCCTATAACAATTTTGTTGTTTATTCTTATAAAAATTATCGGCGTATTAATGAATATATATATATATATATATATATATATATATAACTTTACATTTTAGAGGCCCTTTTTTCATAGTCGCACTAGATATCCGAAATTTCAGGGACGGTCCTGCCCAAGGCAACTAAACTCTTTGAAGCCATAAAGACAAAGCCTCAAATTACACAATCATACGGAATGGGAGGAGCAAATATCAGGTGTGTGGGACTTCAAAAGATCAATGTGTAGTTGATGTTGAACATAAAACTTACTCATGTAGGATGTGGGAGTTGAATGCCATGCCATGTAATCATGTAGTGGCAGTCAACTAGAACAAGGGCCAATATGGCATGGATGTTGGCATGCCAGAGTCTGGGGTTTCAGAAGTTTATTGGCTAGACACATGGAAGAAGGTGCATAGAAATACAATTGACCCAATCAATGGTGTAGATCTTTGGACACCTTCACAATGCCCAACCACTCTTAAACCTCTAAAGCACTGTAACATGTACAAAGTGCAAAAAAAGGGTCACAACAAAAGGTCTTGTTAGGGGCAGGGGAAGACATTAGAGCATGCATCATAACCATGAAGAACTGTTTGATTGTCTTTTGAGTAGTCATGTACCGATGGTCATGGTATGTTTGATTGTCTTTTGCAGTTGTATTTTGAGTTAACACTTTGAACTAGGTTTGACTATTGTCTTTTGGATGTAATTTGGTTATCTTTTGAACTATGTTGACTCATGTATTGCAAATGGTTATCTTACGCATTGCAAATGGTTAATTTATGGATTGCAAATGGTAATTTGGTTATTTGACGCATTGCAGATGGTTAATTGTTGTTACAACTTATGGTTATCAACTGTTACACCCAATTTGGTTATCTTTATGGATTGCAAATGGTAATTTAGTTATATGATGCATTGCTTATGGTTGTCAATTGTTGCAACTTATGGTTAACAATTGTTGCAGCCAATTTTGTGCAGATAATATGAATGGTTACAACCTAATTTTGTGCAGGTCTTATCAATTGAAACTCAGTGCTTTTCATTAACAAAATTTGTAACTTAGTGCATTTCATTTCATCAACACAATGATAATACATGATAACATAGGAATGACCTTTACAACCTTTTAGGTCATTTTGAAATCAAATATAACACAAAAAACATCCAACTTAAACCTACTTAAATCTTCAGGCTTTAAATTAGTACAAAATACTTACACTACAGTGCAACAGTAAAATCTCCTTCCAGGGTTTGAAGATGTCTATGAGATGTGAATCCCTGTAGTTGAACCACAAGAACAAATCACCCTTTCATTGTTTCGTATGTGATGAATTGGTTTGATATGGTTCATCGTCCATGACTTTGGCTTTTTTTCTTGAACCACTTCAAGATTTACTTATTTTTAGGTTTTAAAACGAACGAAGGGGTGGAGTGTAAAAATGAAAGGACAAAATTGCCCTCTCATGTGAGGGGCACGATGATGGAACTGTCTCATCAAACCCTAAACCCTAAAGCTAAACTCTAAAGCTAAATGCTAAAATCTAATTTCTAAACCCTAAAAGCTAAGATGGTAGAGTTCGACAAGCCGATTCCTACGCCGTCGGAACGAGTTAAACTGAAGTTCACTAAAATTATCATATGTCATTTTTCAAATCCTTTTTAGTCATTTTAGACAAAATAGACTTTTTATTTGAACCTCCCTGTATGAAATTGAGCTGAAACAAAAATGAATATAGTAGGAGCCCAGTCGGGTATCTTTGAAACGGGATAAGCCACTGTGTTATCGTCGCTAGTGGGAGTCGCGGGTGCTATCGCCGCCAGTGGGAATTGAACCCGTGATAGTGGATGAAAAGCCGTAAGTTTTAACCATTAGGCCATTGATGTTTGTTGTTTATGATGTTCATATTTTTCAGTTTTAATAACACGTGACAACATAGTATGGAATGAACACTATTCATAAGTTGGTTATTATATATATATATATATATATATAGAGGGTAGAGATCATATTAAAACCCTCATTTCATTTAAAAACCTAAAATCCTTCCCAACCAACCATTGTTTGACACCTATTAGATGACTTTTTCTTAACAGAAGGGTAGTATAGACAATTCACCATGAAATCCATTTTTCGATAATCTGATCCATCTGTTGTACTTTAAAGCAAAATTTTCAATCTATATATGTACTTCCAAGCGAATGCTAAAAAACATCTTTGTTCCTTAAACCATCTGTTCCTTTGTTCCTTCTCTTACAACATCCTTTGCTTTTTTTCTTTTTTTGTTTCTACATTGGACGATTCTAGTCCCCAGTCGGTGGTGGATAACTCTCCAGATGAAGGTGATGGTTCTCCTTCTCCGACGCGAGTGAACCTCCATGGACTCGCTCCGGTGACGTCATCATCGGAGAGGTTCTTGTTTACAAGTAGATCCGGATTTCCGAACCGGTCGATGGCGGTGAATCCTCTAGATCAGGTCGTACGGAAGCAGAATGTTTCGAATCCTCGTAGATCTGCGATGACGAACTCACTTATTCGAGTCGGTACCGTCGAAGGAGGAGATCTGGTCAAAAGAGCTCTAGCGGCGTTGATCCGACCGTCGTCACATCAACAGAGTCGGAGATCGGTGTTTGAGCCGAGACCTAGCCGTCTGTCAATCATGTCCAAATCCTCTGGTTGTACGGTTACAGGTTTGGTAATTTTACGTCTTACCTTTTCTACTTCAGATCTTCCTACTAGATTCTCATCGGGTATACTTACAAGTTTTGCAAATAATGAAATCAATAGCCCATTTATAAAAACAAAAATTAATGGATAGCAACCCAATAAGATTCAATCATTTTTTATGTTGTATTTTAATTGATATTTTGACGAGTTCTCGTGAGTTCTCAAGTATTTATAAGTTCTCATTTGATCATAACCCTATATATAGGGGAAGGTTCCACTAATAAGTGGTTTTTCGCTAAGAAACGGGTCAAACGAACTCCGATTGAGCCCATTCCAGCGGCGTTGGAACCGTCTCATCGAACCCTAACCCGTCCCCAAAAACCTAAATCCCCCTCCACCCGCACCCCCAAAAACCTAAACCCCCTTTTCTAACCCCACCCCGAAAAGCCTAAAACCCCCACCCCCCCGAAAAAAAAAAAAAAAAAAAACCTAAACCCCCCACCCCTCAAAAAAACCTAAACCCTACAATCTAAACCCTAAAAGCTAAACCTTAAGACTAAAACCATAAAAATTCAATCCTAAAAGCTAAGATGGTAGAGTTCGACGAGGCGGTTTCAACGCCGCTGAAATGAGCTCAATCGGAGTTCGTTTGATATCGTTTCTTATGTTTCTTAGCGAAAAACCATTTCTTATTTGAACCTACTATATATATATATATGTTATATCTAAAGAGAAATTGTTATAACTTCTCGCAAATAAAATATTAGTTATCAGTTATTGTTATTTATAAGTTATAAGAATTGATGATGTATTAAAAATTAAAAAGATTTCTTCTGTTTTCAACTAATATATTAAATCCACACACATCCAAACGTCAGTTAACCAAATCAAACCATCTTTTCTAAGAATTGAATTACTAAACTGTTAATAACCGAAGGTGTAAGTTAAAAAAAAGAAAAAAATCTATTTAACCCATTATCAAACTGATATATCAGATTATATTTGGAGTGGAACGAAGCCAAGAAGCAAACTTGCTTCTTGAAATAAAAACGAACTACAGAAAGATGACATGTAAACACGTTGCAATTTGGGCCTACTAGTCCTCAAATTTCGCAATTAACTTAATCAGGCACTTAAATTAAGTGACAGATCTGGGTGGATTCGAACCACCAACCTCTAAGGAGATGGCCCCAGTGCTCTTCCCAATTCAGAGCTCACAGATCTAGAATTTTCGGTCTCATTTTGAGAGATCATTTAACATACTTCGTTAACTCATGAATTAGGAAATGAAGTAATTTAGCGTGAATCCCGTCACCAACTCACCACCCACAGATGTCAAGAAACACAGCTCGAGGCACGCTCAAAATCGGCTCGTTTCTAAATGAGCCAAGCCATCTCCACTCGAGACAAGCACGAGTTAAGGTAAGTTGGCTTTGGCCTTTTTAGCTCATTAATTGAAGACAAGATTACATGTATATGTACAAAATATAAATTTTACAGTTTATAAAATTGTACCAAAATTGTTACTATTTTTTGTTTTTATATATATAGATGCATACACACAAAATTATTATTTTTAATAAAAATGTTTAAAAGATGCAGAAATTTTAAAAACTAAAAATAAACAAGCCTAGAGCATTTTACTAGCCAAGCTTAATCTACCTTTCATCTCGTTGATATAAATGAGTTGAGCCAGCCCTGTTCACAAAATGAGCCATCGTTCACTACCCAAAGGTTGGCATCAGCAATCTGCGGATCGAAGACCGCTCCTCCATGTCGAGGCTGTATCACCCTATTAGTTATTATTACAAAATGGTTCTTCGTGTTGAACATTGAATTCTCTAATTACATTTCTTATTATTTTAATTCTTAAACAATCTTTTAACAAAATGGAACTAGAAATATAAAAACTAAAGTTACTGAATTAGTTTTGATTACATTACCAAAAAACGGTAATGTCTAATTAAGATAAAGGGTTATGTATATTTTGAAAAATCGGACGAGGTACGTCACATACTTGTTAATAAATTTAAATTTTTTGAACTGACCACATACTCGAATACCCGTCTCTGAAGTTTTACAGGTTACCATCAGGTTCGATTGCCAACCGAGGTTCACTTCACCAACAAAGATCTAAAAAAAATCTGATCATTTCTGATAGATTTTAAATTTCTCTGATCAGCCAACTCTATTTGTCAGGTTCCAGCCCCTGGACTCCCTACAAGGTTTTCTTCATATAATCAATTATAACTGTTCGAATTATTAAATAGAACACACAGGTGCAGAAACCTTTTAGAAGAAGCAATTCCAATAAGTGAGACTTCAAACACCTTTTAAAGTAATACATTCAAAATAAAGCATCATACCCAAAAGGAGGTTCCTTAAGCAGAGCAATCATAGAAATATCTGTAAGTTGTGATAAACAAGCTACAATAGCCATGCCGCAGTTATTCCTAGTGAGAGACCAATCAAACATTGGAAAGACACCCGTCTATCAACGCTGCACAATCTAGATAAGCACAAAGCTAAGATCAACTTCAATAACATCCGAGAAAATAATGAAATTGAGCTTCAATTGCTCGTACGTACCTAGATAACGAGAAACCATCGGTTCAAACCAAGGCAAAATCTCATGACGTATCAGGAACGAGTCATTCAAGTGCGACCATTTCGACAATAGTGCCAAAAACTGGTGACCACAACAATGGGACCAGATGTAGACAGATTAACAGGCACCCCGACAGAGCAGATTTAGAAGGATCAGCGACTTTAAAACAACATAGGCGCATAACCACCAGAGCAGCAGCGTGCCTTACCCATTCTATATCATATATAGACATACTAGGGATATACTATAAGACCATTACGAAGTTACACGAAAGTACCTTCAAGTGGTAATCATGAAACAGTTAATTTTGATGGTGTCCGTTAAGTGATTGTAGTTGATGTTGCCACGGTTTGAACTATAAAGAGGCTCAATGGACAAACAGAAACACACGCAAACACAGAACAGGCCCGCACACCAAAGGAGAGATCCCGGGCAACCCCGTGCGACCTCCCCAAAACCCAAAATAAGATCGTTTATTAGTATGGGTGACCATGCGAGCGCACCCAACATGGCAAAGGTCAAATAACAGGCCTAATAGGGCATACAGGACCCCTACCAAAAACGAGCCCATTTACTACCGATTACATGCCTTGCATACAAACCTGAATGCCAATAACCATACTTCTGTTCCCATACATCAGAGCATTAAGTTCCAGCATGGTTCAAATTTGATCAGTAATGACAATTCTGGTGACCAATCAAACCATCAAGAGGTAAACAGCTATGTAACAAACTGAATCATGAAATTCAGAGGATTCGACAGAATACTATAAAGCCTGCAATCATAGAAAAATTTAAAAAAATGAATCAAATACTCAGATTATTATTTAAAAAAAACCCACTAGGAACGCATAACGGATATGATATACCTAAGCAAAACTTGATAACATATGAAAAAATTATGATACTGAGCTTCAACTGCTTTTTACCTGTATAAAAATTTGGTGAGAAGTAGCAAATTCAAGCAAAGACATCTTCAGGAACCTGTTGTTCATGTTCAACCATAACACAAGAAAATTGGAAGGGCCGAAACAATGAAAACCATTGGGGACAAAGATTGACCAAGCACCAAGACAGAGCAACTGTAGAAAGTTGAACTACAAAACAGCGACCTTGAAGCAACCAACACATAGACGCACAACCACCAGAAGCGCTCCACAAAATAAAATAACCATGACCTTGAGGAACACCACCTTCCAAAACAATACCAAGCTTCAAAGAATGTTGAAGACCAAGTACCACGGCCACAACCTCGACAAGATCCCTGAGCTCAAATTTTATCTCAACTCCGACGAGAAAGATAACGAACAAACTTCATAGTTAAAATACATACAAAAAAGATAACATCTGCAACCACCAGACTTAAACTCGCGACACAAGTTTTACCTCCAATACAACTCGCGACCAACAGTCAACATTGTTACATACACTCAAGATTTACCAACATATTTATCACATAATTCAAGATTATAGTAAGGCAATAACTACCATTTGTCGAGAGCAGTAATCAAGATTCTGGCAAAAGTAATAACAAGGAAATGCGCAGGTGTAACCCTTCGTACGGGTCTACAACAACCCAAGATGTAGAACAAAGCATAAGAATATTAAAAGGCCTTCTTTGGTATAACTGCCATGTTGTGGAAGTCTGGATTCCAATT
Organism: Smallanthus sonchifolius; assembly: GCA_023525975.1. NCBI lineage: Eukaryota > Viridiplantae > Streptophyta > Magnoliopsida > Asterales > Asteraceae > Smallanthus > Smallanthus sonchifolius. Next base: position 81,404,066 of record CM042032.1, on the reverse strand, counting down.
TGCAAGTTCATAAATTTGGATCGTTCTTTAGCACAATAGCCCAATGTCAAATTACCAGTGAGACAATGTCGAGAGAAAAGGACTTGTACATTTATAGCTTTAAAGGTTAGAAATAGACTGTACCTAGGTAGTCAAAGGCTCAAGAGCACCAACTGTGCAAAGGCTTAGCCCGTCGCCCATGGGCTAAAAACGCGAGTGCCAGATGCAAGCACAGCACACGTATATTCCAGGCCTTTTTTAGCTGTTTTAGAATAGTTTAAGATGGTTACATTTCAGATCAGTTTTATCAGTTTCAGATCTAATTAGACGGGTTTTTTGCATAAATTGGCTGGAATTCGCATATGTGCGCCTTGATGGACACAAAGCATTATTGCTGCGTTGGGCTGCACTTGGGCCCCTAGGCAATTGCCAACTACATAGGAATAGGACTGTACATAAATGAAGATTATAACAGTCTTTAGATACTTGTTAGAACAACTTGTAGATTGTAAATATCGACTATCAATGTAACTTGTAATCTTGGGATGGTTCTTAGAACGACTTGTAGATGATAAAAATCTTTTTAACTGACTGCAAACGGATCTAGCTTTACGTTGCATGACGATTACTTTCATAGAAGTTCTATTGAAAATTTTGATTTAAAATAATTTGCCATAGCTGGAAGTTCTATATTATATAGACATGAAACGTGGTATAAATATCGTATAAGACAATAATAAGCAGTTAGGAAGTACCTTCAAGTTGTAATCAGGAAATAGTTAATTTCGACAGTGTTGGTTGCGTAATTGTTGTTGATGTTGCTACGATTTGGACTGTAAAGATGCTTTGAGCACTGCTAATGATCCAAGCACAAAAAGAAACACACGCACGCACACACACAGAAGCAGGCGCACACACCAGAGGAGAGGTCCCGGGCAAAACCCCCGTGCGACCTCTCCAAAACAAAAATAAGATCTTTTATTAGGATAGGTGACCTGCCATGCGAGCGCACCCTACATGGCAAAGGCCGAATAACAAGGTGTAATAGGACATACAGGACCCCTACTAAAACGAGATCCGTTACTTCCAATTACATACTTTACATACAAACCTGGATGCCAATAACCGTACTCTAGTTCCCGTCAATACATCAACATTATGTTCCAGCACAAGTCCAGTTTGATCGGTAAGGACGATTCCGATGAGTGATCAAACGATACAAGACGTTAATAGCTATGCATCAAACTGAATCACGGAAATCAGAGGATTTCACCGGATAACAGAAAACCTGCAATCATACAAAGATAAAAATAAACTAACTACTCGCAAATTTTTTACAAATTCTAAAGCAAAACCTCTAGATACAAATATCGGATATGTAACGAAAAAACAACGGTAACTATATCAAGAACGATGCCTAAGAAACATCTTTCAAGGAATCAATGGAGGAACAAGAAGTGATCTCGTAAAAACCTTTTTGCCGATGGCATCGTGAAAGAACAATAGAAACATATAGCAAAATTAGGTCAACCGTACCTTCAATACTGCAATCGCGCGCAGAAAACTGCAGATCTGAGATGTTGATAAACAGATCAAGGCCGAATAAACCGGTTACAGCCGATCAATGGTAGATCAAGAGGAAAAATAAACAACTCGTGTCAAAACCATCGGCTTCCTGCATATACGCCAATCGATCTATAACGATATGAGACGACTGCATCAAAACGGAGATCTTCAACAGATCCGTCTGAATAACACGTTAATTGAAGCGAAGCTGAAAAGATGAACATCAGATCTGAAACTTCCTCCGAGATGATGATGACATCCACTCATTTGTTCGCGAGATGGAAGGCAACGATATCGTAGTTTAGGTATTTATAAAAGCGAAGGTAATGATGAACGGATGAGATTCAAATATAGGACGATGATCTGACGGCTGATAGATGAGGTGATGACGTGTGGTTATAAGTTTTTCCGCTTAAGGCGGTTGCACGAGAAACTTGACAATTTGTTTCCCGGCAAGGAAGTACAAATTCCCTTTCGACCCATTTTAAGTCTACGGTTCACCCGACCCATTTTAAATCTTTTTAGAATGGGTCAAGCTCGGGTTCATCATCAGGTTATAAGGGGTTTATGGTAACACCGTTGCAATCCAGTCGGGTTGTGGCTCGGGTTGGTTAGACGGGTTCGTAAAGCCGTGAGCCCATGAGTGTGGAGTTGATTTGGACCGTTGGGAGCCAAAAAAATAGCCGTTGGGCTATATATATACTTTTTAATCCTATAAATACCAACATTTTATACTAAACTTTTATACCAAACAAATAATTTCTCACTACTATTCTAATTCTTTACCACTTTTTTCAACAAAATGAGACGCAATATTACTTTTCCTCCATCGTCGCCAATTAGTCTGAATCTAGCGGGGTTCAATTTCTAACCCACGCTACCGTTACTGTATCCGAAATTGAAGAAACGACACATATAAAAAAAAGATATGTGCAACTAAATGGACTATAATTCAACGACCGACTCGAGCGATGAATCGCAAGAAGATACGAAATCAGAAGTACGGATGCCTTATATTGCACAATATGATTTTAAGACAGGAATGCCATCTCACCGGTGTTCCCGATACTCCGACCGATGTAATGGTTGACGGTAATATAATTTCGGAGTTACGAAATCAAAACACACATTTTAGACTTAAATTTGATCTTATGAACACGCTGCAGCAAACTTAGACATCCCGGTTTCGGACGACGAGTAGTTTAATATTTTTCATTTTTTTTGTTAATTTTTTTTTTAAATTAATGAAATTTATGTTTTTTTATTTTAATGTTTTTTTTTCATTTTGATGTTTATATTTATTTAAATATATAATTGAAATTTTATTTAAAAAAATGTTAGGGTAGTTTAGAGTTCCACCCCTTGTATTAGTATGGTCTAGGGTAAAAATGACGTGACATGACATGACATGTTTTGATTGGTTAATCTTTAGGGTAATTTAGGGTCCAAAGGGTTGCATCCCCTTCACCCTTAAAAATCCAAAATACTAAATCATATTATCTCGAGCGATAGTTATAATATGTTTCATTTATTTGAGAGAGTAATATTGAAATGTTGAAAAGAGAAAAAAGAAGTTTTGATACTACCATTTTAATATTTATTATCAAACATTTTTGTATTAAAATGGTAATCACAACAAAGTTAGCTAGTGAGAAGTGTAAGTGTGATCACTACTTAGATTAGTGAAATGTGAATATGTGATCACTACCTTATTAGTAAGACTTTGAAGTAGTGATCACTACCATCTTAGAAGGACATTCTAACGGTGATCTCAATTGGGTTTTAGAAAAAAAGATACTGAAAGAACAACTCTTGGTGAAAGTCTAAAGAGTGGTTATAATATGGGTTTGTTAACACACATCTAAACAACTATATATCCTTACATTTATATTATGATATCTCTCTAACTATGAACTCTTTACTTATTGTTGTTTTATCTTGTAATATTTCATAAGGATTTCTTTTCTAACAAAGAAATAGTTTTTTAAAGTGTTCAAGAAATAGTTTACGTGACCGATTCATACCAATTTAGCAGCGACAGTAAAACTGTATTAAACTATTTAGATGTAAAAGTACATAGGAAAATTCAAAACATACAAAGTACTAAAAACTTTGGGAAATAAAAATCTTCAATTTAGTAATCTCCCAAGCTTTCTTCTTCCTTAATAATTCCCCTTTATTTATTACCTGAGATACATACTTAAAAACATACGCCAACGTTGGTGAGTTGAACAGACATCCATTATCAAAACAATAAAAAACATATCTGATAATGTATGAGTTCAATGTATGTTATATAATACATTCTACCCGACTAAACGTTTATAGACTCAGGTTTAACTTTATATATTCACCACCCCACAGTTTTATGTACGTATACTACTACGAGATCCCCTTGACCAACGACACAAATATAACCGGTTACCGTTTATACGAATGTATATAACTTGAATGATTATTTATATACACATGCAATACAAGTATAATAACTCACCTTTACTAAACGTTACCGGTTTTCCGATAGCGTTTTGGTTTCACAAGCTTTTCGTTTAATCACGGATTTTACTTGCTTATACTAACTTAGGGGGGTAAAATGTTCATATAACGGTCAAAACGGCTATAATTCGAAAGCCCCTTCCAACGGCTAGAACCGGGTCGGGTAGGAACCGGGTAAATTGGACATCGGGTAGGAACCGGTTTCGGGTTCAGGCTGGGTATCGGGTATGAAACCGGTTTTTTTGCCTATCTCTACCTCAAGGTGGTGATGTTCTTGTGTAGTTATTGGCCTAATGAAGTGTAACATCTATGGTTGAAAAAGTAATTTTCTTGTTTTGGTTCGTACAATTTGTTTGTGCTTAAAAAATGCTACATCCATAAGTATTTTTCTAATATGGCAAGTGCTAAAAGTTATAACAGATGTGTAGAAACAATACTTGTTAAATAGCACACAACTGCAGGATGCAAAATCACACTAAGCATATCGCTATTTAGAGCAACTAACTTATTACAACAGATCCGGGTGGATTCGAACCACCAACCTCTCAGGAGATGACCCGAGCGCTCTTCCCATTTCAGAGCTCACAGATCTTCAATCTTAGGGCTCAATTCGGTGATACTGGTTAGATTAGAATCATATTAGTTCAGATTTGAAGTCTTGGTTCCCTTAACAATTCAATATTTGTTGTAAAAAACTGTACAAACATTTTGAAAGAATCTAACCAATCAAATGAAAATATCCCCTCACCAACTCAACTTACCACCTGTTATGGCACCACCAAATCATATTGGGGAAGAAGCCATACAAAATAATCATCGTCATCACTAAGTTTGTTGTTCCATGGAGTGTGCCTTTGGAAGGAGATTAAACAAACCGTCTTATATGACGGTTCACAATGTGACAGGTCAGGGGAGTTTAGAAGCTGCCAAAACCAACCAAACCCCAGTTGGCCAGTTTTTTCACCAGTTTCAGATCCAACAAGTTCACCAAACCCAACATATAACCCTTGTATTTACACATATTTGTATTTTTAAATATGTAGGCATGTACATACCAAAACCGCAAGAGTATCTTCATCATTTTAATAATATCCTAATAAAACCCACTCCTTAGCTCTTACATGTGCCTGGAAGGATCTAGGGAGGGGCTGGATCGCCAAAGGGGAGGGGGTAGAAACAGCCACCCGCCAAATCCGTAGCCAGGTTCTTTCATCATTTATCGGAAAAACAAAACCCAAAATTTATACTTATAAACCAAAAACAGGTCCACTATATCAGATTAAAGAGCATAAATTTTACTCTCATAAAAACTAGTTCTCTTCTACACCAAATTTCAATGTGGCCCAATGAATTCAGAAGTCGTCTCACACCATGAATTATACCAACTCTTGTCAACTTCTGCCAGCCGTGGCTTACCTACAGCTGCAAGCTAGTGCCCATTTGAAACATGAAGAAAACAGGGTTCTTCAAATAAAAAACAAGGATTTTAAAAGAATAATTCTCTAATTAAAGAATAACAAGACTTACTTCCAAAACCAATCAGAGAAATCTGATGTTTACTATACAGGTTGAAGTGTGACAAACAAGCCACAGTAACAATCATAATCATATCAGCAACCACATCCATGCATCAGATTTTCTGAGTGGGAGATCGATTATCCATTGAAGCACAAGATCCTCATTCAATGGGTCCGAATAGCGCAACAGATGTTTTTTTACAGCATCTGAAGAAGTTATGAAAACATGAACTTCAATTGCTTTACCTGGCTCAAACCAAGAAAAATTCTCAGGTATCATGAACCTGTCATTCATGTGTAGCCATTACACAACAACGATAGTAGTTACAGATAAATAATTAGCAGGGCACCAAGACAGAGCAGAAGAGATCTGTAACCACCACAGCAGCAGCAAGAAGAACTCCACAAAATCAAAAAATCATCACTATCTGAAACACAGCTTTCTGGAACAATATCAAGTTTCAAAGGATGTTGAAGGCCAAGTACCGCGCTGCCACAACCTTAAATACCTGAGGCTCAAATTTATCTCAACTCCAACAAAGATCACAAACAAATTCCGTTGTTGAAATACATACCAAAAAGATCTCAAATCTGTAACTACAAGACTCGAACCTCCCAAACACAAGGCTTCGCCTCCAATACAAGAAGACCCTATTTAGTACATAAAACTCGTAACATATTTATCAACATATTCAAGATCATGATAAATCAACTACTACACTTCCTGACGAGCAAAAATTAAGGTTCGGGCTAAAAATAACCACCAAACTGCGTTTATCTACAACTTAATGTGATAACTGATAACCTAATGATGAAGCATAAGAATATTACAGGGGTAATTAGTTGACAACACTTCTATTGGGATATTTGCCACGTCATGCAAGTCTGGGTTCCATTTTGCGAGCGCGTAAATTTGGGTCATTCTTTGGAATATCAGCCAATGTCAAATTACCATACTCTGTTCAATTTCACGCAGGCATCACTAAAGAAATCTTGAACCAAGCAAAACGATTATCAAATGCAACTTATAAGCAAAGCATTCGCATAATTTCACTGGAAATACTTATAGCCCACGAAAATCAATAACTTATGACGATGATATCTTTTAAAGTGATTGAAGCGCAATTATATGTTCAAATATGCATGTTGGGTCTATTGTTAATGTCTCACAAACTACGCTATATGCATCTGAAAGCAAGATTTTAACAAGGAAAAAGTAATAGAAATTTTTGATTTGAAATATTTGTCATGGCCGATGCGTTGATATGATTCACATGAATCGTAATATACGTAATAGATCACAGAAGTACCTTTGATAATCAGGAAATAGTTAATTTGATGGTGTTCGTTGGGTAATTGCTATTGATGTTGCCACGATTTGGACTGTAAAGAAGCTTTGAGCACTGCTAATGATCCGAGCACAAAATGAAACAAACACACACACAGAACTGCAGAAGCAGGTGCACACACCAGAGGAGAGGTCCCGGGCAAAACCCCGTGCGACCTCCCCAAAACAAAAATAAGATATTTTATTAGGATAGGTGACCTGCCATGCGAGCGCACCCTACATGGCAAAGGCCGAATAACAAGGTGTAATAGGACATATAGGATCTCCACTAAAGCGAGATCCGTTGCTTCCGGTTACATACTTTACATACAAACCTGGATGCCAATAACCGTACTTAAGTTTCCATCAGTACATCAACATTAAGTTCCAGCACAAGTCAAATATGATCAGTAGCATCAATTCTAATGATCGATCAAACCAATCAGGAGGTCAACAGCTATGTCTCAAGAATTTTTTTTTGGAACGGTATATTTCAGCAAAAAAATTAGGTTAAAGGGGAAGTCAAAAAAAAAAAAAGTTTATGGTGTATCCGCTATTACCAATAGCGGATTAGGAGGAAGGAAAATTGAAAAATCTGACACAACTGCGAATGTTGCAAGAGTTAACATAATCCGCTATTCACAATAGCGGATTAGGAAGAAATGGTTTAACCCCGGTTAACCCAGTAACCACACTCCATCCGATAACCCAACTTCCATTTAACAAAGTTAACTCCCGTTAACTTTGGATTCCTTATTCCCCACCTACCCAGCATCAAAACCCTACCCACAACCAAACAAACTTCTGCCCCTCTGCAACATCACATGCAGCCTGCAACACCCATTAAAACCTCTTTAACTTTTGCATACTAGAGTGATAAGGATAGTGTTGACTGCTTTTGGCAGTGATAAGGACTGCAACATCACATGTGTTGTGTTGGGTGGGTTTTGAACTTTGCAGTGGGTGGGTAGGGTTTTATGAGGAAGAAGACGATGCAGGCTGTTTAATTAAAAAATTTTAAAAATTTACTCCTAATCCACTATTGTGAATGGCGGATTACATAAAAAAAATCATGGGTGAGCCGGCCCTGCCAAGTCTCGAACCCACGCCCTATCTGTATTCATGTGTGCACCCAGCCACTTGAGCTGAGTGTCTAACCCATTAATATTACAGCTCTTTTTCTTAATATATACTACTGGGCTTCTAGTAACTTAATAAAAAAATTTTAATGTTTACTTTTTTTTAATGTTACTGTAAAATTTTTTACTTAGTAAAATTTAAAACTAATAAAAAATTTTAAAACTAAAATTTAACCTTTACTTTTTTTTAATGTTAACTTAGTAATTATTTAGTATATATTTATGTTACTTATTAAAATTTAAAACAATAATTAATATGTAAATACCACTAAGTCTAATAATTATTCTAATAAAAACCACCAAAATAATTAATTGAATACAACTAAACTTGCAGGGAAAAGGGGAAAGTAAAAGCAATGCATGTGATGATGTGATGTTGCTGAAGCTTTGAAACACTGAAGGAATTCATGTGATGTTGCAGAAGCATGGTTGTATTTACTGACTAGGCCAGAACCTATCTGATAGGTTGTGATAATGGAGGTGAAGGAGAATCCAAAGTTAACGGTGGGTAGGTGTGGGTTAGTTTGGTTCAATAAAAGTTAACGGGGTTTGAACAAAGTTCAAATACCCACTTCATCATCGGTTCATCATCATCATCTCTATTTTCTATATAAATATCCATACCCTCCTTACAATCATCCCATACTTCAAACACCCACTTCAAACTCATCTCAAACCACTTCAAACACCCACTTCAAACTCATCTCAAAATGAATATGAACATGCATCTCAACCCGGGCCCAAGGGATGAAAGTCTACTGTACCTGGGAGCCGAACACCGGGCCAGAAAGTTGTTCCTGAATCCACAAGAGGGGGAGAACTGTACACTTGATTTTAAGCGTGGAGACGGTTCATTTTGGGAGCTGATTTATGACGAACACATTACTCTAACGGGTAAAGTTTTAAAGTACATCCGTTTATTTGGTTTTGGCGGTGTTGTACGATGTGCCTATAGGAGAGTTGATCGGGCGTTGATAGAAGCACTGGTTGAAAGGTGGCGGCCCGAAACGAACACATTTCACCTGCCTTTTGGTGAGGCCACTGTAACCTTGGAGGATGTTAACGTTCTATGGGGGTTACCCATCGAGGGCGTGGCATTAGTTGGAGCCGAGGGTTCGTACACCGAGGACGAACGCAGGCATATGTGCATAACTTACTTAGGTTTTGATCCAAAACCAACTGATTTTAAAAATCATATGCTAAAACTCAGTAACTTGTTAACGTTTATGTTAGATTACCCAATAACTGAGGAATCAACAGATCAAGAATGTATGCAGCGTGCACGTTGTATTTGCCAAATAATGATTACTAACAATGTATTAGCAGATACGAATAATGGGTACGCATCATTACATTTATTAAGTCATTTGACTGACATTACTGTTAGTGGGCAAATCAGTTGGGGTGCTGCTGCCCTAGCGTCTCTGTATAGAGAACTCTATAAGGCAACCATGCCAAAAACAAAGGCAGTGGGCGGCCCAATGTCACTGCTACAAATATGGGCATGGACCCGGATTCGCCCTTTAGCACCCGCAATTGTCAATCAACAAATAGATTGGAAAAAACCATATGGTGCAAGGTAAATACATACTATTGTAATACTTAAATATATAATATTATTCTAATACTCGTTATTGTCTTCGTGAAGGTGGGCGGAGCATGTCATTAGTAACACAGAGACTCCTTCGCACGTGATAAAGGCCCACCGTACATCATTACAAAATCTCCGAGAGGCCGATGTATTTTTTCTTTAACATAATGATTTTATAAATCAATGTTAAATAATAAATATTAACAGATTTTTATTTTAACAGTTTGATTGGATGCCTTATCGGAACGTGATGCGAAGACTCCCTGAAATGTGCAAAACAGGCATAAGCAGTTGGAAGTCACAATGTTTTTTACTTTATTGGAACATTGTTGAATATCATCCGGTGGAAAGGGTGATGAGGCAGTTTGGATTTCTTCAGGATGTCCCTGCCCCATTCCCCGTTTCACGTCAAGTGCTTAGCAATCTCCGTAAAACAATAAGGAAAGGGAGGTTAGAAACAGACTGGTCTGTTCATCACGCAGCGTATGTCGACAATTGGAACCATAGACACGAAAATGTTGTGGAAGGTGTGCCCACCAACATGCCTACGGCACACCATACTTACAATGATTGGTTTCATCGGCATACTGTTTTGTATATAAAGGACCCGAGGCACGTCCCCGGTGTTGTCCATGCTGGATTTGATGATCACGGTGGAGCTGCAAGATACTTGGTAAGTATAATTACTAATGTAGAATTAAATTTAATAAATAAGTAATGCGTATAGCATTTAATTATTTTGGTTTTGCAGGTGGATGGATTAGGTTTCATTGGTCAAGAAGCAATCAGAATGCGAAACATGGGCCCTGATCATTACTACGAAAATTTTGGAGGGGTCCAAGGCATGGCTTCTCAACTGATTGGATCGCTTAATCAAATTGATCAGCCTTCGTACATACAGACTAATGAACCGAATCTGGAACCGAATCTGGGACCGGATAACACACTCCCCCGTGCTCCGCGTGGTCGGGGGCGCCGTGGTCGACAAAGAACACGGGTAAACCTCATACCCAATGATGATGATGAGGGGGAGGGTACCCAACATTTTGGAGGGCCCCCACCCAACTATGGGGACGGTCCCTCAAATTTTACAGGGACAACACCCAACTATGGGGAGGGTACCTCACATGTTGGTGAGCCAACACTAGATTGGCAAGCCGGTTATCAGCCTTCATTTGGAAATGTTGGAGAGGGATCATCAAACATTCAATTAGGTACCCAGTCGAATTTTAACAACGACGAACAAAACAACTGGGTATCCTCATTGTTTGACAACACTCCCTCTGGTAATATGATTCCTGCGATGTACTCAGACCAGCCGGGGCTCTTTCAGAATTACGATTATACTGGTCTTAGTGTACAACAGCCGCGGTACCAACATTTAAGTCCGGTTCAAATGAGCTTGGACCTACAGCTTAGTCAACCCGAAGGCTTCAGTCCACCAAATGATAATGAACCCGAAGATCCAGCAACAAGACGCGTACAACCACCGAGACATCCAAAACCAGTTGGCTGTGGCACCGGTGGCTGTCTGATCCGCTATCCGCATAGGCATTAAAACTATATGTACAACCAATCCGGATAATAAGGAAGGGTTTGCTTAAAAATATATTAAAAGAAAAAATATATTAAATATATTAACTAACCGGATTAGGGTTTTATTAAATATATTACTTTATGTAATCCGAGTTTCCCAATGGCGGATTAGGAGTTATGTTTTTTTTTCCGTCCCTGATCATCGTCTTCCTCAAGAAACCCTAATCTCAAGCCACTGCCAAAAAAACAGCACCCCAACTGATCACTAAACAGTCACTGCCAAACCTTCAATTAACTATCACAAGCTTCATAGTCAACAACCCAATCCTTATCACTGCCAACCCAAGCCTTATCACTGCAAAAGTAAAAGCTGGGTTTTAATGGGTCTTGCAGGTTTGCATGTGATGTTGCAGAGGGGCAGAAGCTGGGTTTTAAAAGCAGGGTTTTATTTGTTTGGTTGTGATAATGGAGGTAGGTGGGGTTGGTTTGTTTGTTAAAAACTTAACGGGAGTTAACTAAAGGTAGGTGGGGGTTGGTTTGTTTGTTAAAAAGTTAACGGGAGTTAACTTTGTTAAATGGAAGTTGGGTTATCGGATGGAGTGTGGTTACTGGGTTAACCGGGGTTAAACCATTTCTTCCTAATCCGCTATTGTGAATAGCGGATTATGTTAACTCCTGCACTCGCAGTTGTGTCAGATTTTTCAATTTTCCTTCCTCCTAATCCGCTATTGGTAATAGCGGATACACCATAAAACTTTTTTTTTTTTTGACTTCCCCTTTAACCTAATTTTTTTGCTAAAATATACCGTTCCAAAAAAAAATTCTATGTCTCAAGCTGAATCACGAAAATCAGAGGATTTCACCGAAAACCAGAAAACCTGCAATCATACAAAGACAAAAGACGATCACCAGATTAACATGACGAACATGAAACAATTATACAATAACGGTGACTATATTATAACACGGACGTCTAATAATCATCCTTCACGGAATCAATCAATGTTTCCGCTTCCCCTCTGCCAATAGAAGCCGTATGTCATTAAGATATAGCAAAATTAAGTCAACCGTACCTTCCATACCGCAGTCGCCTGCAGAAAATTGCAGATCTGAGATGTCGATAACAGATCCACGCCGAATAAACCAGTTACTGCCGATCGAAGGTAGATGAAGCGGAAAAATCAACAACTCGCGCCAAAAACCAACGGCTTCATACATAAACGCCAATCGATCCATGGAGATATAAGGCCGCTGCATCGGAAAGCAGATCGTCAACAGATCTGTCTGAATAACACGTTAATTGAACCGAAAACGAAAAGATGATATCCACTCATGAGATCTGAATAACACGTTAGGTATTTATAAAAAGCGAAGGTAATGATGGACGGATGAGATTCAAAAGTATGACGATGATCTGACGGCTAATAAATGAGGTGATGACGTGTGGTTATAAGTATTTCCGCTTAAGGCGGTCACGAGAAACTTGACAATTTTTCTTGGCCGGGAAGTATAAATTTCCAACGGACCCATTCTAAGCATACGGTTCATCGACTCGACCCGACCCGACCCGATCCGATCCGATTTCACACAAATACACCGTCTGTCCGCCTCGTATTTTGTTTGAGCCACCAAACTTTATTTATTAAGAAAACACCCCGTGCCGAGTGTTTTAAAACTAGTTTTTAAACCGTATCAGGCTGGGTTAAAAAATGGTTTAACCGATTGTATCAGACGGTTTAACCGGGTTAACTAATTAACCCTATAATTTCATAAAAATACAACTTTAACTCAAAAAATAATCCAAAAGTAAATGATTCTATAATAAAAAATAATTCAAAAGTTAATACATAATCAAAAAATAATTCAAAAACACTCAATTCACAACAAAGTTTTTTTTAAATAAAATATTACAATTGCTTTATTTCATTGGATTGTTGAATGCATCAAGTTCACGATCACTTAAAAGATGAAATTACTATCATCGCTATCTTCATCAATAAGATCATAATTATTTTCGTTTCCTACAATATTAAATAAGAAATTTTAGTTACAAAAAATCATAATATATTAAAGTTACGTAAAATAAGTAATATATATAACAAGTAACCTTGTGTTTGAGAAACCGGTTCATAGTAAAACGAACGTCCGCCGTTACTTTTTTACAAAGTTCTATATCACCTTTAATGCCCGTAAGACGTCTCTTCATTCTATTTATACCACCACCATGCACAGTTTTTAGACAAAAATCACATATATATATATATTGTTTTACCTTTCTCATCTTTTTAACAAGTTACATACTCTCATGTTTTATCTGATTTTGTTCTAAAACTTGATTGAAAATGTGACTCAGTTTGATCATCATCCATATTCTACATAACAATGAACTATTTTTAAGAGATAGGAAAGTACTTACCGATGGTATAGGAAAGAACTGATCAATAGATGACAAGGAAGAGGAATGGTCGAACAATGGCAGGAGGAGGTTTGATCGATCGATGCAGGAAGAGGAAAGGCCGATTAGCAATGGACTGATCGATCGATGGCTACTGGCTAGGTTAAAAGTTTTTAATCGGGCCTTTAAAACTTTTTTTTTTTGTTTAAACCTAAAATTTTACTTTGTCTAAAACCGGTATAACGGTCTAACCCGGTATTACCGGCGGTTCAAGTTACAAACCATTCTCCCAATTTACTGGGCTATTGACTGAGATCCAGTTCAACCAGTATTAACGGTTTTTAAAACATTGCCCGTGCCAACGTGGGACTAGCCCACTTGGTAAAAGATCTTGTTTCTTAGATGAGAGGTCCTGAGTACAAACTCAGGTATGAGGTGAAATTTTTTTATAATTTAGGAGTAGGAGTATAGTAGATTTGTCGTAAAAAAAAGAGAGGAAAAAAACACCCCGCATACAACACGATTCTTGTTAAGAACAGCACCACAAATGACAAATTAGTTCCATCACAAAAATATCCTCACTCAAACATATGTGTGCTCTAAAAAAATAAATAAATTTTGCATTTATTCCCTATGTTTTATACTAAATTGTCAGTTGCATCCATATATTTTTTTTGCCTGATGTACATTATAACAGAAAATATCCGATCAACAAAGCCGTGAGAAATAATCTAATGGTGAAAGTCATATTTATCTATATCTATACTCCTTTATAAAGGAGATTAGGAGGACAAAGAGGACTTTTCACACACAAATTAAGACGCCGGTATTTTAAGACGCTTTCTTCTTCCCGGCGACGCCTGAAGTCGCTCCTTCTTCCCGCCATAACTCCTGAGCCGGTTCATCATGGTAACCGGCGGCATTAAACTCCCATTCAATGACCGGATGTTCCTCTTCTTAACTGACGACGCCAATAAAACCCCCAATCAATTGTTTCCCTCCTCTTTTTCCGCTCGCATGTAACTCTTTGTTCATCTTTTTTCGATTTTCGATTTTCTGTGATTACAATTTGTTACATATGCCTGTTTTATTGTTTTGATTTCAGGTTGGTGCATTTTTAAGTGCATTTTGTGACCGACTGAAATAGGTAAGTTTTTCAGCGTATGGTTGTTTTAATTATTTGGATTTTGGTTACAGATTCTGATATTAGTGATGATTTGGTGTTCCATAAATTTTAGTAATGTAGTCGGATAATTCTGTATTTTATAAAATTAGATTCACTTCTTCTGATTTGATTTGTAAAATTTGTTAATTTGTTTTCCCAGGATTTGGAAAATTTGTTTTCCCAGGATAAGTATGTTAATTTTCACACACCATCTTTCCCCCTTTATATTCTTCTAAAATTTTGTTCATTTGGTTTCCAATTTTATGAAAATAATAAACTGTACTCTCTGTCAATCATCACATCAGCAGTTTATGTGTTGATTTCTGAATTTATTTAAGAACTGAGACAAACCCATCTCATATTATTTGGGTATTTGATTAAATTGAGTGGAAATTCTCCATTTTGTTTGAATCAATCTTGAAACCGGAAATGTTGTGCATAAAGATTCTACATTTGTGGGATTCTTGATCATTACATGTTCTTTCTAGATTTTTATTTATTCATTGGTTTAGAAATTTGAACATACATGTTATCAATTTCATAGAGGAACATATTATTAATGAAGAATTGACGATCATACATAGGATTTGGTGCTTCAATTTTTCATGTAAAAACAATGATTCATCAAGAATAAAATTAACTAGAAATGTTTTCTAGAAAGAACTAGTATTTTTACCCCGCGCTGCGCGGTCGTTTTTTCCCGCAATACGCGGAGAAGTTTGGTCGTTATCACTTTGACTCGTCAAAAACAATAAAAGCGAATACCGATACCGGATACGACTATACCAAAACACCGTTAACAACGTTTTCCGCTCATAAGTGTTCGGGTTTTTCACGACACCGTAACGGTTACTTAGCTATAGCATACGACAAACAAATATTCTAGATTGTTGTTGATAGAAGGCATGCAAAATCAACGATAAAAATAACGTATTTCTGATAATTTTATAAACCAAACAACGTACCATTATGACCAAACTTATAAATTTAAACCCATCCAAAACAAAATTAAAAAAAAAAAACCAAAAAAGTTTTCAACTACACAAACACAGTGGCGTGAGTCTTCTACATCTGATCCACCAGAAACCTCAACCGCACTCCCGTCTTCATGAGTTGGCATGCGTCTGGTTTCGACCTTTCTCCTTCTCTTTCACCTCACTTCCCTGCGTCTTGTCATATTCTTCAAAACCACAATATATATTTCCATCAGAAAAACACACAAACCTAAATTCATGCATCTAAAATTGATTTACAAATCTACCAGGACAGTTGCCATGCACGATCTTATCTTCATCATCACGAGAAAGCGATTGGTTGCGTCCGTAGATTCCTCCGAAACCTTCCTCGTCTGATCTCGTCGCGTACCCTTCCCCGAAGGAATGGGACATCACATCCCTAATTCCGCCCAAACAACAAACCGATTGAAATTCGAAACTCGAATCACCACAATATTACACAAAATCACAATCATTTTATGTTTAAATCAGAAGATAACGTAATTCGTGTTAGCATAATAAGTTTTTAGGCTCTTTGTATTGGGCTTTGCCGATCAACTATATTAAACTAGATTTTCTTTACCAATGAAACACGTAACAAAATCACATCATTTTATGTTTAAATCAAGAGATAACATAATTCGTGTTAGCATAATAAGTTATTAGGCTTTGCCGTTCAACTATATTAAACTAGATCTTTTTACCAGCGAAAAACAATTGATCTCTATTCTACACCTATTCTACTTCTAAAACCACTCTACACCTATTCTACTTCTAAAATCACTTAGACTTGTAATCATAGTCACATGGTTCGCTGCCTTGCCCACGATCTGCGATCCGGATCAGTCGTACACAATTGTGGTACGATCGCGATCCAGGTTCGCTCCGGTACGCGTTTCCAATTGCAAAATTGACGATCCGGAATTCCAATTCTATCGTACCTGGTTGATGTCGGATCGCGAATTCGGCGTAGTTGGAACACGAATCTCTAATATAGGGAACATTGCACCAAATTTCTGAGTCGATTATCCCCCCAAATTTCTGAGTCGATCCTAATTTCTGAGTCGATCCATTCTCAATTATCCCTCCAAATTTCTGAGTCGATCCTAAACAATCATGGTTTTTGAAAAGGAAAGGAATGTTATGAGGAAGGTGATGGAGTTGGGCAGCAATCATCAGACGATGATTTTGTTGATCTTGAGAATGAGGAAGCTGGACAGGAGCAGGTGCGGCAATCATCACAGGGTAGGTGTGGGTTTTTATTTTTTATTTTTATAATCTGGCAATCATGAGTCATCACAAGATGTTCTACTGTAGATAATTTTTTTTATATGCACATGACAGCTGGCAATCAAAATGCACAGTAGATAAATATATTTTTTTTTAATAATATGTTCCTTTTTACTTTTCCCAATTCTGTTTTATGATTATTTTTTGATAATCAAAATGACTAAGTTTTATGATGTATTTTATAGTGCTTTTAAGTTTAATAATTGACTACTTACAAATTTTATGACTTTAATAATTGACTACTTACAAATTTTAATGTCTTACTTAACTTTGATGTATTGAGTACTTATGAATTAGATGTATAAAAATAGCATCAAATTTAAGTGGTACATCGTACCACGTTATATGGTACATCGTACCGGACCGAAGCGAAATGAGCCTACCCCCAATCGTACCGAATTTTAGACACCTAGCGTACCGCGTTCCCGTTCCCGTTCCACGTTTTCGTACCGGGACGTACCGCGAACTATGTGACTATGCTTGTAATCTACAGGATTTAAACCTACAACTATTTTATCGAAGAATACACCAGCGAAACACAGTTGATTGACTCTACACATGTTCTACATCTAAATTCACTAGACTTGTAAGCCACATGATTTAAACCTCCAATTATTTTATCGAAGAATATACTAGCAAACACAGCTGGTCTCTACTCTACACATATTTTACTTCAAAAATCACTGCTAATCCACTTAATTTAAACCTACAACTATTTTACTGAAGAATACACGATTTTATCATCATCAAGTTTTGTTTAAAACTATATTAAATTAAGAAGTCTCTATTTATGGTCTAGCTTTTCTTTTATTTATACCCGTACTTCTTATATATCGTTGTCAATTTACTAATACTTACCCCTTTTCTTCTACTTTCTTAGCTTCTTGTTTCTTTTCCATGTTATCAGGCTCTTTGTTTCCGGCAGACGCCTGCTGGAACCTTACGGTACGGATGACCGGAGATGCTTTTCCGGCAAAGTTGTTTGAGCTGGCGAAGAGAGTAGAGACGGCTGGTTTGGTTTGAATCGGAAGTGATTTGATGGCGCTGAACATATCTGTGTTAGGGTTTTTAAATCGGAATCGGAGATCGAGTCGAGGATTTATGATGAGGGCAGCGGAGGTGTGTTATGTGAAGAGATTTACACGTGTTGTTGTTCTTTCTTTAGAGTGATAAACGGGGTATCATGCTTTTTAAAAGCCATAGTCAGGTTCTAGAGTTTGACGCGTGTGCTGTATTGGAAATGTTGTATAAATGGAAGTCTGCCACCTGTTAAAAGTGGCTACATCAAAAGATTTCATCTGTTCAAGTTTAACGTTTGTGACATTTTCGGATGGGAAAATCGTTAAAATGAAAATTTTGACTTAATTTTTTAATAAAATAAATATTAAATTTTTGGGTTTATCAAAATGAACATATTTTTTTTAGAACAGTAGGCAATATATTACCACCACACATCTAGCAAGAAACTAGACAGGGGAAGAAAACAATTACAAAGACATAAGGGGATTTTTAAGCCAATCCACCCAGGAAATGTTTTAAAAACCCGCCTGGTCGGCAAGCACCTAGCCGCCAACCTCCATAGTCGGCAAACACCTAGCCGGCACCCGTCTAGCCACCAAACATCTTTCGGCACCCGTCTAGCCGCCAATCACCTTAGCCGGCAACCCACCTAGCCGGCACCCATCTAGCCGCCAAAATTGGCCGAATACGTATAAATTAACACTACTGAGCGAAAAATCAGGGGGGCCGGGGACCTGTATCGGTATTCGCTTTTATTGTTTTTGACGACCCCAACCGATAACGACAAAACTCCCGCCGCCTGGCGTTGGCGTAAAACAACCACACTGTCACAACGAAGTGCGGCTTTTCATTTATACAAGCTTATTTTCGTTAACTTTAAAAAAACGGAGTGAGCGACATTTTTTATTTTTATTTATTTATTTATAATGTTCCAATATACATGTATTTGAAAACGGATTTGTATTTAAGAAGTGGCGAAGCTTGAAGAAAAACGCGGGAGGAATTTTAATGTTCCAATATACACGAATACCGATACCGGATACGACTATACCAAAACACCGTTAACAACGTTTTCCGCTCATAAGTGTTCGGGTTTGTCGTGACACCGTAACGGTTTTCACTCGCTATAACGTACGACAAATATTCTAGATTGTTGTTGATAGAAGGCATGCAAAATCAACGATAAAAATAACGTATTTCTGATAATTTTATAAACCAAACAACGTACCATTATGACCAAACTTATAAATTTAAACCCATCCAAAACAAAATTAAAAAAAAAACCAAAAAAAGTTTTCAACTACACAAACACAGTGGCGTGAGTCTTCTACATCTGATCCACCAGAAACCTCAACCGCACTCCCGTCTTCATGAGTTGGCATGCGTCTGGTTTCGACCTTTCTCCTTCTCTTTCACCTCACTTCCCTGCGTCTTGTCATATTCTTCAAAACCACAATATATATTTCCATCAGAAAAACACACAAACCTAAATTCATGCATCTAAAATTGATTGCCATGCACGATCTTATCTTCATCATCAGGAGAAAGCGATTGGTTGCGTCCGTAGATTCCTCCGAATCCTTCCTCGTCTGATCTCGTCGCGTACCCTTCCCCGAAGGAATGGGACATCACATCCCTAATTCCGCCCAAACAACAAACCGATTGAAATTCGAAACTCGAATCACCACAATATTACACAAAATCACATCATTTTATGTTTAAATCAGAAGATAACGTAATTCATGTTAGCATAATAAGTTTTTAGGCTCTTTGTATTGGGCTTTGCCGATCAACTATATTAAACTAGATTTTCTTTACCGATGAAACACGTAACAAAATCACATCATTTTATGTTTAAATCAAGAGATAAAATAATTCGTATTAGCATAATAAGTTATTAGGCTTTGCCGTTCAGCTATATTAAACTAGATCTTTTTACCAGCGAAAAACAATTGATCTATATTCTACACCTGTTCTACCTCTAAAACCACGCTACACCTATTCTACTTATAAAATCACTTAGACTTGTAATCATAGTCACATGGTTGGGCAGCAATCATCAGACGATGATGATTTTGTTTGATCTTGAGAATGAGGAAGCTGGACAGGAGCAGGTGCGGCAATCATCACAGGGTAGGTGTGGGTTTTTATTTTTTATTTTTATAATCTGGCAATCATGAGTCATCACAAGATGCTCTACTGTAGATAATTTTTTTTATATGCACATGACAACTGGCAATCAAAATGCACAGTAGATAAATATATATTTTTTTAATAATCTGTTCCTTTTTCCTTTTCTCAATTCTGTTTTATGATCTATTTTTTTGATAATCAAAATATGGTGTATTTTTTAGTACTTTTAATTTTAATGTATATGTTTTATAACTTTAATCATCGAGTACTTACCAATTTTAATGTCTTACCTAACTTTGATGTGTCGAGTACTTATAAATTAGATGTAGAAAAATAGCATCAAATTTAAGTGGTACATCGTACCGGACCGAAATGAAATGAGCCTACCCCCAATCGTACCGAATTTTAGGAACCTAGCGTTCCCGTTTCACGTTTTCGTACCGGGACGTACCGCGAACTATGTGACTATGCTTGTAATCCACATGATTTAAACCTACAACTATTTTATCAAAGAATACACCAGCGAAACACAGTTGATTGACTCTACACATGTTCTACTTCTAAAATCACTAGACTTGTAATCCACCTGATTTAAACCTACAATTATTTTATCGAAGAATACACCAGCAAAACACAGCTGGTCTCTACTACTCTACACCTATTTTACTTCTAAAATCACTGCTAATCCACATAATTTAAACCTACAACTATTTTACCGAAGAACACACGACTTTATCTTCATGAAGTTTTGTTTAAAACTATATTAAATTAAGAAGTATCTATTTATGGTCTAGCTTTTCTTTTATATATACCCGTACCTCTTATGGTCAATTTACAATACTTACCCCTTTTCTTCTACTTTCTTAGCTTCTTGTTTCTTTTCCATGTTATCAGGCTCTTTGTTTCCGGCAGACGCCTGCTGGAACCTTACGGTACGGATGACCGGAGATGCTTTCCCGGCGAAGTTGTTTGAGCTGGCGAAGAGAGTAGAGACGGCTGGTTTGGTTTGAATCGGAAGTGATTTGATGGCGCGGAACATATCTGTGTTAGGGTTTTTAAATCGGAATCGGAGATCGAGTCGAGGATTTATGATGAGGGCAACGGGAGGTGTGTTATGTGAAGAGATTTACACGTGTTTTCTAGAGTTTGACGCGTGTGCTGTATTGAAAATGTTGTATAAATGGCAGTCTGCCATCTGTCAATAGTAGCTAAATCAAAAGATTTCATCCGTTCAAAATGAACATTAGACTTAATTTTTTAATAATATAAATATTAAATTTTTGGGTTTATCAAAATAACATATTTTTTTAGAACGGCATCAATATATTATCACCACACATGTAACAAGACACTAGACGAGGGGAAGAAAACAATTACAAAGACATAAGAGGATTTTTAAGCCAATCCATCCAGTAAATGTTTATCTTACTGAACCTATTAGCAAATCATAAGAAGGAAAAATTTTGAACATATCAAAAATGAAAGTTTTCTTCTTGAATGGAGCAATCCAAAGATGCCACGTACCGCCTTTTTATTTGCCCCGGCAAACACCTAACCGCCAACCCGCCTAGTCGGCAAGCACCTAGCCGCCAACCTCCTTAGCCGGCAAACACCTAGCCGGCACCCGTCTAGCCGCCAAACTTCTTTCGGCAGCCACCTAGCCGCCAATCACCTTAGCCGGCACCCATCTTGCCGCCAAAATCGGCCGAATACGTATAAATTAACACCACTGAGCGAAAAATCAGGGGGGCCGGGGACCCGTATCGGTATTCGCTTTTATTGTTTTCGACGACCCCAACTGATAACGACAAAACTCCCGCCGCCTGGCGTTGGCGAAAAACAACCACACTGTCACAATGAAGTGCGGCTTTTCGTTTATACAAGCTTATTTTCGTTAGTGAGCGGCATTTTTTATTTTTATTTATTTATTTTTAATGTTCCAATATACATGTATTTGAAAACGGATTTGTATTTAAGAAGTGGTGAAGCTTGAAGAAAAACGCGGGGCGGGGGGGAGATTTTTTTTACTATCAGGGGGGCCGGAATTATAAAATGTTCGGCTGAATACGTATTAATTAACACTACTGAGCGAACAATCGACTGAATACGTATAAATTAACACTACTGAGCGAAAAATCAAGGGGACCGGGGACCCCCGGGCCCTCACTATACTTCGCCCATGTATTTAAGATCGAGTTTTTTTGCTATCGTACCATATATCAAGTGCCGTTACCGTTGTAGTACTGTGACGAACAACACCTATTATAAACGTAAGTATTCATCAAGATTAATTCAATTATGATTCTTCTACTTTAAAATTAATTTTATTTGATTAGTAGTAAGATATTATCGTTATCAAATAGTTTAATTTGGATCTAATAATTACTTCCTTTGTATGCATTCATCTCAAATATAAGGCTAAGTGTGTATGGGCGTGAAATGGAGGTGGCGTGTGCGTGTTTGTATATGCATATGTGTATGCATATATAAGGGCATGTTTAAATAAAAAGTGAATTTTGGTTAAAAAACCTAAGAAATAATTTCTTTTTTAAGCGAAACCGGGTCAAACAAACTCCGTTGAAACCAGCTCGTCGAGGTTTTAGGGGTGGGGGGATTTAGGTTTTTTTTTTTGGGAGGGGGGGGGGGGGGGTTGGGGGGATTTAGGTTTTTTTGGAGGGTGGGGGGTGGGGTGGGTAGGTTTAGGTTTTTTTTTTTTTTTGGGGGGGGGGGGGGGTTGGGGGTCGGAGGATTTAGGTTTTTGACGGTGGGGTGGGGTGGTTAGGTTTTTGGGTTTAGCTTTAGGGTTTAGCTATAGGCTTTATTTCGACGAGTCGGTTTCAACGCCGCTGGAATTAGTTCAATCGGAGTTCGTTTTACCCGGTTTTTAGGTTTTTTAGCGAAAACCCAATTCTTAGCGGAACCTTTCCTTATATATATATATGTGTGTGTGTGGATAGTGAAACCATTACACAACTTATTGATTCGGGGCGTGACTGCCCTCCTATTGACGTGACGGGGCATTCTTTCACTTTTTAGTGAAATCATTACACATAGCCTCATGAAGGAATGCAACTTCAAAATTTGGTAATCTAGATTTGCTTCCCAAAATGATTATACAATAACGCATCTTGAAGTTTCAATGAATATTAGGGAAGACCGGACCAGAATTACAGGCTGAGCGGATAAACCGAGAACCATCAATGCCGATGCCGCTAGTTCAGTTGCGAGAATAGACCACAACCGACATGTTTTAAAAGAACCTGTCAAAATGATGAAAACCTGCCAATACTTTCCCTCCCCATTCACGCACTTACCTGTCAAACCTGAAATGAACTTTTTTTTTTAACGTGGGCTCAACTAGCACGTCTCACCAGGGAAGGCTCGTACATCAGTCTACCCAAACAACCCCCAAGGAATTCGAAATCTGCAGAGCTTGTTCCTAGTTTTTATGAAGTGCACCTTACAAGATTCGAACCCATGAGCTTCACAGAGGGAAACCCTTTGAGAAAACCCCCTTGACCACCAAGGCAAAACCTTGATGACTACCTGAAATGAACTAATAGAACCATTAACTTCATTACATAATACACTAAATATAATTACAAATTTTTGAATCAATGAATGCTAGTTGTAAATTTTGAAGGCATATAATTGTTAGGGTCTGGTTGACCCATCAACTATATTTGTTCCTTTTTTCTTGTGTTTTATAGATAATTAACGTATGAAATATGACTCAAAATTAGATTATTATTATTATTATTATATTAATTTATTTTCTTTAAAAATGATTTTAGAGCATTTAAATACACTTTCGTTTAAAACCCATTTGACTTGTTTCATTTTACCAATTTTAAAAGGATCATGAGTTTACCATATCAAGCTTCGTTCTTTCAATTTGACATCATGATAACTCAGTACTTCAACAACGACTCAGTACAAATAAGAGGAATAATAGGTTTACTTTGACGATGGTTTGTTGCTTTTCTATTTATCAAGCAATGATTTATTTTATAGCACAAAGTTAGGTGAACATGTATTGATTCACGAAAACGTTTATTCGGGCCCATAAAACGTATTCGATCATCTAGCTTTCTCGTAATGGTGACAAAGATGGGGCAGGCTGGACGATCTAGTCAGGTGGAAACAAGAAATTTTTAGTACGTGTTGAAATAGTCGTAACACTTTTAAGTCCACTTTTAATTTTTTGTGAAGATATTCAATTAACGCGTTAATTATGAATTTTTTTTATTACAAAAACAATGTTATTACAGTAATAATCTAAGTCTTTGAATAAAAAAATTTATAAGAAAGAAAAACTAGATCATGCCATATGATGCACTAATTTCATAAATTATATTGTATGGTACTATGATCAAGTTTTTGCAACCACCTAAACCGTTTTGTAAGAACGAAAAACTAGATCCTTATATGAATAAATTTTTATAATGAAGGGGTAAAACCCCACAAACCCCATAATGACACGGATCAGGTTACAGTACAGATCCGAAAAGACTGTTCCGAACCTAATCATAGCATCGGTTTGGAATTGTCCATTTTAAATAAGTCTAAAACAAACCACAAGACTCGGTTCAGATCAACGACACATACAGACGTGACCTCCTAAGTATTAACGTGACGATCACCTTGGTCCCCACTTGAATAACCGACGCAACAAACCCCTAACACGGGCAGGATCACCTGACACGTGCCAATACGAAATCACGCCCGAAAAGGTATAAATACCCAAAGAGTCTCTCGGCAGAAGGTAATAAACAACCACTTAAACTTTTCTTACTTAGAGAACCCTAATATGCCAATACTGATTCTCACGCCGGAGTCAGATCATAGGAAAACCCTTCCCTGTGACGAGGCTAATGGTATTCCTGTTTTCATAGTTAATTTCCATACCAGGTGGATGAAATTGTACTAGTTATAAACATGATATCAACATAAATAACCGATAGTAAGCTGTGATTCAAGAGTACGCATAATTATCTGAAATACATTCAAACCAAATTTTTATCAGTTTATATATAACACAATACACATATAATCGAGAGAACAAACACCTGATGGCAAGTATATTCCATCTTCAAACTTATACAAATATCATCTAGTTATAATCAGTAGTCGAGATCCAACTTTAACTCAAACTCTTCCCCAATCAACACAGACAAACCCGAGATCTTAGCCATACCAAACCCATCAACCTCCACTCTTCCGCCGCGTACTTCTGCCCCGACAGTAGATAGTTCATAACCAGTTATACCTGAAGCATTTTCCAACCCGATAAACGTCACCTTTTCAATCATCCACTTTTGTCTCAGTGCAAAACCGCCATTCTCGACCACCGATCTCAACAATGCTTTCGTCCCCACAACTTGGCATGAAAATTTAACCAAAGTCCACTTCCCACCTTCCTCACCAAACCCCATCCCCTCCCAATCATCCAAAAACACCTCACCGGTGCTATTCTCACTGCTGCTAAACACAACCAGTATGTGAAACGGGGTCACCCGAGCTGCTTTTGTAGTCAAAGCTTCTTTTTGTAAAACCAATATGTTCCCTTCACGAATATGAACATTTATATGGTCAGCTGGTGCATTGAGCCTAACATGGGTCCCTGAGCCCACACTGACCGAACTGGAATAGTTAAACAGATCGAACCAGTTTCCAGATGGAAAGTATGCATCAACCGAGACTGCTCCTGCCTCCAAAACAGGGGACACTAATACGGCTTTTCCAAGGAGAAATTGGGTGTTGATATTGTAGGTGTTACTGTCTTGAGGGAATGTGAAGAATAGTGGGCGCGCGATTGGAGTCCCCTTTGAATGTGCATTGTACATTAACGTGTACAAGTAGGGAAGCATTTGGTAGCGCAGCCCAAGCACCTTCCGAGATGTAGCAGCTACCGAGTCCCAAAGGTAAAGTTCTTGACGCGTGGTTGATTTCTCAGAATGGTCCCTTGCGAAAGGATAAAAAGCACCTAGCTGATATTCAAACAAGTTGATGAGATCAATAATAGTTTCAAGCTCTTGGCCTAGTAAAAAATTGATCTGTCCTGCATTTTAGATGGGCAAATGGGTGGGTTGGTAACGGGTCAAAACTCAAAACGATAATTTTTGGTACATGTCAAAATGGTTGAGTACCAACCTGCAAACACATATCCCTTCTAGTTTCTTGAGTTTTATAAATAATCTGTGTTAAATATGATCAAAATTTATTATTACAAATTTACAACGATGAACGAAAATTATTTAATGTCATATAGCTACTCGAATAAGTTCAAAAAGCCTCAAAAGTATTAGATTTTGAACTGCTTTACGTTCTTTTAAATACTTGTTCAAGTAAAAGGGCGTTCATGATCCATACCTGAATCCAACGTCGGCAAAGTTCTTCATTAGTGTTTCCACTGAAACCACATATATCGGCACCAACCATCGGGATTCCAAATAACCCTGAATTCAAGATGCTCGGAATAGAATACGCCAAGTCATCCCAAGTGGCAGCATTGTCCCCAGTCCAATGTGCTGTGTATCTCCCAGACCCCACAAATGTCGATCTAGAAAGTATGAATGGTCGCTTAACCGTTATGTTAATCAAGACTTCATTTGTTGCCCTGGCCTCCAAAAATCCATACAAATTATGGGCATCATAAGCAGTGACATTACCAAAATGCAGAGAACTTGCAGGCACGGTTCTATCATTAATAGGCCTTTGGTCTCCAGCATTGTTAATTTTGTAAGGAGGATTATCAAGTGTAGATGATGGAAATGGAGGGGATGATATGAAATTTGATTGTTCATTCATATCAATCCAAATGCCATCAAATGGTAGGAGATCATGGAACCGTTTGATCTCATCCCCCCAAAAGACTACTCCTTTTGGATTTAAAAAATCCGGGAAATTAACAATACCTGGCCAAACCTCACCTATATAAGGTATACCGTCACGCTTTATGTAAATATCAGCTTGTAGTCCTCTTATGTAAGTTTCATATGTTTTGTTCACGCTGATACCTGTTCATAAAGAAACATTTATTTTCAATATTGTGTGTATCTGTGTGTGTATATATATATATAATTATATAAATAGGAACTGGGGAACCATGTGTTTCACATGTGAAAAACTCATAAAAAACTCATTTTCACATGTGAAAACTCGTTTTTACGTAATTCTCTTAGGAGCTTTTGCATATATACACATTTAGAAGCAGTTCTAATTAAAATTTCAAAAAATAAAAAAAAGGTTAAAAAAAGTATAAAAAAAAATATTTAGAAACTAATTTTTTTTATGACGGCTTCTTTATGTGTTTATATGAAAAAGCTTCAAATAAAATTACGTAAAAACTAGTCTGTCACATGTGAAACACATAGTTCCCATTTTTTTTTGTTTCCCCAATAACTCTACATGGTACCTGGATCTAATATAAGCACATATTTCTGACCATTTTGATGAAGATTTTGAACAAATGTTGACATTTTTGTCAATGGGAAGTTGATGGGGTCTAATGTGAAATCTTTATAACCATCCATGTAATCTATATCTGTCCACATAACCTCCAAGGGGATCTTGGCTTTTGCATAGCCAGCAACAACACCTTCAAGATCATCAACATCTTTATAACCCCATCGACACTGATGGAACCCTGTACTCGTAAAGAAATGAAAATCAACTTTTGAGAATCCGGAGCTTAAAAATGGTTTCATTCATGTTTAGGCGAAATGGGAATGTTGTCATGTCAATTTTCTAAATAAAATTGAAAATGAATAAGGTGGAAATTGGAAATGAACTCACCGAAGGACCAATAAGGCATGGGAGTCGGTCTGCCGATGAGCTGAGTGTATTGATCCATGACTAATTCTGGCGACGGCCCAGCAAAGAAATAAAAGTCAAGAACACCACCAATTACCTTGTACGTAATATTATCACCACTATACACAACATCCATGCCGTTGCTATTAAGCAACAATACACCATGACTCGTTCCCGCCAACACTTTACCATCAGAACCCGGTGATCGGACATCCATATAATATGGATGTGATCCATATAGATTAAGATCAGGATTCGCGCTTCCAATATCAGCATTCCAAAGGGTGAGAGTCTGATTATGTGTTAATTTAAACGAGCGCTTGGTATGCTCTCCGAGACCGTAAATGGAGGAACGGTGAGCCGGGAGTGAAGATGTTAGTTCGAGATATTGATCTTTGAAGATGAGAATAGTGCCAGAGGTATCGAATAGTATATCGCTGGTAGAGTGACGAGCGACTGTGAATCCGAATTGAGTGAATGTGCCGGTGGTGGTGTTGTGGAGGGTTAGGATGAGATCGGAGCTGAGATCGGAGAGAATTAGTTTGGCCGGAATTTCCTGGTGAGATTTTGAAGGAAGGATATATGGTTGTGATTGGCGAGGAAGAATGTAGGTTGGAATTTCCCATCTCTGATGTCTAGCATCAATAATTCGAATCCTCAATCGACCAGCTGTTTCAAAGCTTCACAAGGAGCACAGATTTAACTTATCATTCCCATTTTTATCAAATAATCAATACATTAAACAATTAAATATATCTAAAAATTCTATATCGTTTAAAAAGCAAATTAGATTTTAATAATCTAAAGTACAGACCATTGGTTGATAATAATCCATACTATCAGTATGGCAAATGAGTTACTAGAGAAAGCAGATTTAGGTTAGATATTTTGAGAGGAGCGTATAGATTAGAGCATTAGGCTTAATGTGTTCTGCCTTTCTTGTGTTGTCTTTCTTCCTAGGTGTCGGTGCATGTTTTTTTTCTTAGTGTGTCCTTTTCTATCCTTCTTCCTTTGGTACATGCTCTATGCTACCACTTTAAAAGAATTAGATGAAACTTTTTGGCCACTACTTTAAAAGAATTAGAAGAAACTTTTTGGAGTCGAGAGTCTCACTGAAAGCAGCTTCTACATCCCTTGGGAATGAGGTAAGGCCTGCCTCCATCTCACCCTCACAAGACCCTACACTATAAGTGGGATATTACTGGGTTTATTTGTTTGTCAATTTGACAAATGACACTTCTAAATTTTACCTTTATTGGCAATGACAATCTCACTCGCATAATTATCATAGATTTAAATTTGATTTCCACTTCGCGCAAGAATGATTATGAGCGAAATGGGGAAACATACATTTCCCGACTTCCAGCCTCCATGCGAAGTTGAGTTTGTGAATCGTCCAATCGTGCTTTCGTTCCACTGTTCCAGTCAAGATCGGTGTATGTACTTCCTACTGGTTGTTTAGTTTTTTAACCGAAACTGGACAGACCTTGTGCTTGTCGTAGTGGAATGGGACCAAGGGGGAATACAACAAAGACTTCACTTGAAAGTCTTTAAATGAAAACTTTGTTTTAAAACTCTTCACGTGAACTCTCCACGAAGCTTTCTTTTCAACATTAATAGTTGTGTATTCCAAATATTTTGTATTTTAACATTATCATAATTCAATAGAAATATATTATAGAGTAAATTACACATATTGTCCTTTAATTATACTAGAAATTACACTATCTGTCATTTGACTTCAATAAGTACATCACAAGTTCTTTTTAGATACTTTTGCACATCCTATGTCCTTTACACTAACCCTCATCCATTTTCATCGTTAAATCCCCTCATGTGCCCCTCGTGTGAGGGGTAAAACAGCCAATTTACTTTTTTCTCACTCTCCCAGATATCCAAAAACAAGATTACAAGAATCTAGATCCAGACATTCAAATGTACTAAAACAATCAGATGCAATCCCTTATGGAATTAAAACAAAAATTAGTTTCATCAAGGAACAGATTATACCCTTGGTGGATCAACTTCAAATTGAATTGAATCGCACAAGCAAACAAAAGGGGGATGAATGTAAATAAATCATTTTGATGTGACTGTGAATTTCTTTCTACTGCTACTGAAGTTGTTATTAGGCATCGAATTATGGCGATGTTATGTTAGGGATCACGTGTCTTAGATCTCGAACCTGAAGTCTAGAATCATTGCTTACTGAATTCTTTATTCCAATTACAATTTGAAGCTGTAGAGATGGAGTTCCCAAATTTACCCTAATTGATATCATATGTTGTTGGTAGAGTCATTAATGAAATTAGAATGACCATGGCCGACAATCCATACGACTGAACCTCCAAATCCCGACTCCATGGTCGGCAATCCATACGACCCCCAATCGTCGACATATTTAATCCTCCGCCACACGCCGCTCCACCAGCCTCCACTCTATACAAACAGAAGTCGATTTGAGGAGAAGAAGAATCGATCGGAGGCCATGACGGTAGAGAAGTTGGCGGCGACGACAGTGGATGAGCCGTCGTCGGAGGCGGTGGATGAGCCGTCATCGGAGGCGGTTGTTAAAATGTTGAGGTGATGTTGGTTGGGGCTGGTAAAGGAGGAGGTAGTACCCCAAGAATGAAATTGAACAGTGATACATCAAATGCTTTGGTAAAGATGCAAAAGAGTGTGTGGATTTATGGTAATTTTTGTGTTTAAATGTGAAATAGATGATCTGGTATGTTCAAAATCAAATATTTTTTGAGTTTTTGAGTGAAACCAACATGAACTGAAGGTGTTATGTAGTGTGAAGGGTTGTTTGGTGTGATGATGATTTGGGGATAAAAAAGGGTGTTTTGATCTGTAAGAATGTGGAGAGAGAGAAATGAATTTGTTAAATAAATTACATAAATTGTTCTTTAATGGGTTAAAAGACCATTATACCCTCATATGCCTTGCACATACCAATACTTAACAGAAAAACTTAACATCAGTTAGTGTAAAGGACATAGGGTGTGCAAAAGTATCTAAAAAAAGACTTGTGGTGTACTTATTGAAGTCAAGGACAGAGAGTGTAATTTCTAGTATAATTAAAAGACAATATGTGTACTTTACTCTATATTATAACTAAAAACTTTAATAGTAATAAGTTGAAATTTTTTGATAAATTGAAATAACTGAAAATAAAAATAAATGAATAACTATAACTTGATAAAAAAAAATATAAAGTAAACTATCATTTTCGTCCAATTGATTTCGTCATTTTTGTTAGTTTCATATACTTTTCTCTTGTGTATCCTCGTGGTTTATAAAACTTGTCATTTTCATCCAATTGGTTAACCTCATCCATTTTTTAACGTTAAATGAGTGGTATATTTGTCTTTTTATATCCTCGTGTCTCCCCCATGGTAGAATTCCAGTGTAAACAAATATATAAAAAGACAAAAATACCCCTCATTTAACGTTAAAATGGATAGGGTTAACCAATTAGATGAAAATGACAAGTTTTATAAACCACGAGTATACACAGGAGAAAATAAATCTTTTGGATGAAACTGACAAAAATGATCCAACCATAAGTACAAAAATGACGATTTTTACTCAAAATATATGTTGAATAAAAGTTGCACGCGTGTTACAAATCTGTAAGTTCATAAGAGTTTTAAAATAAAAAATAAATATGACCTAGATGAAAATTTCATATCCGATGCAACGTATTAAGTATTAACAAATAATATCTCGTTTGGAATATTTAAAAACGTGAAAAACAATTGCTTTGTATCTTCTATTCAATTATTGCCAAGAAAACGACATCCAATAGAGAAAATACCATTTTGCATCTTATCTCACCAAGGATAATTTGTCGTGTGTCGACATAAACTTTTGTTAAAATCAGTGATTACTTTTTATAGAGTAATTGATAATTCTAAGTTACCAATTTTTTTAGTAATTGAAGTATCTAACATAGTTTTTTTTAACGGCTACTCATACACTCATCTACTTCTACCCCTAAATTACATCAATTCTTAATCTACCTCCTAAGTTACGCCAATTCCTAATCTACCTCGTCCCAGGATTTGAATCTTGGTCATCTCCAAAAAGTCTATAGTATTGTCGTCGTTTATTATAGTTTGATCTATTAAATTATCATTAATAACGCAGTTAGAATGTATGTAAAAAGAAATTTTAGTCGAAATTTTCTGATTCTTCACTACACACATATATATAGAGAGAGAAATACCGCAACATAAATTCCAACCCCCCCCCCTCGTTACAACTAATTATATCGTTTATGTCCATTTATGTTCGTTCGTTTATGTTCGTGAACCGTTCATTTAGAATATTAATGAACGGACATAAACGAACACGAACATGTTCATTTTCTTAATGAACGAACATGAACAAGAAAATCTGTTCGTTTAAGTGTTCGTGTTCGTTTATTTGTTGGTCTAATATCATATGGTCCTTTAATACAAAATCAATTTTAACTTAGATCGTAAGAACCAAATAAACATATGAACACGTTGCTTTAATTATGAACCATAACCAATATCTGATAAAAACTAAGTATAAATATGTTTATGCGTTTATCGTGTTTCTCTACTTAAAATTTACTTTTTTTAAACTTGATTAACAAACTAAACGGATCGTTAATTTTCAGCACAATTAACAGTTTGGATTTCAAAACAAAAAGTTCATAAAAAGGAAGAATAGTATTGAATTTGAAGGATATAAGCACTTGATTCAGGAAACAAATTGAGATTTGAGGAAATTAGAAGTACCTCGCCTCGAGCCGGAGTTGATCGATGTCAGGTCCAAACACGGAAGACTTCTTGTTGAGTTGAAGATCAGCAGCCAATGATTTATCGGACGAACCGGGGCCAGAAGATCGGAGATTGTAGCCATAGCCAACCGGTTCCGGTTGCTGATCTGTATTTGCAACAGTTTTCCGATCAATCGAGAGTAGTAGCAGTAATATAACTGCTATTGACGGCATTGTTTCCGATGGAGTTTACGATTCACAGCTGCGATTGCCGCATATTTAACAGTCGTCGTCTCGTCGTGACGTTCGGTTTTGTTTTAGTCCACTCAACCCGGGCCTACACCACTCATTAAAAAAAATTAATTTTACATATACTTAAAAGTCTTTTAAAAAGTTTTAGTAGAAATTTTATAAAAAAAATTCTGGCAAATATGCTTTACCTACGTAATTATACGTGTGAATTAATGTATAGTTGTAAAATAATAATTACGTTTGAAAAGTATATAGAATCGTGTTACGCTACGTGTTGGTTTATAGCTAGGAACACCATGGTTTTTACCAGGGTGTATGTAGCCTTCGCTCGAAAAAATCATGGTGGAAACCACGGCTAACTTATTTGGCTGGATCCTGACCCAAGCTGGTCTACGTGGGTCGAATCGCCTACAACATGTTTTTAAGTCCTAAATCTTATGAGTGTTCTAAGCAATGAAAGTTGTTTAAGCATTCATTCAAAGTTGTGTGTATTTATACAACTCTTTGATACTATACTAGGCCCAGTTGATAAAGGGTTTAAACTTTGGTTGGTTGAGCGTTGAGTATTCAAGCAAAGCTGGATGAGTTTTAATTAGACCTTGTGTTTTGTGTCAGCACTCCTTTTATCCTTCTGTCTTGGTTTGCATAGGACTCTTAACTGAAGCTATGGAGTTTGACATTTGAGGTGAAGAAGTATTTATTTAAAAGAAGGTTATAGTCAAAATGTCTTCATTCTGGTCTTATGGTGGCTAGCGTGTCTCATCATTCTAGCTTTCCAATAGACTGAGGGTCACGGTGACTATGGCTGAGAGCCCTTCTATTTTATCACTAAAGAAATATAAATCAACTAATATTTAGTATTTAGTTCTTAATGAATGATTTTGCAGGGGTTGCGCATTCCAACTGTCTAATAAGTCATGTGGCTTTGTAACCAGACCAGGAGCCAAGTTAAATGGATAATCTTATGCTGAATGATGACTTGAGGAGGAGACAAAATTTGCGGGAGCATTTTAGCACTCTAACGGTCATTAAGGGCGGTAACCCGACCAAGGAGTCGTCCACCCTTACTAACTAATAGTTAGCCACATCATTGATCGATTTCTAAAATATTAAGTTATTACAAAGTGGATTATAAACCCAAGTAATATGTTATCGATCTGATTATCTCTCAAACCTTTGTCTCATTCGGTTGCCTCACTTGTCTTTACTTTTACAAGCCGTTATCTTTATTATTAGACTAAACAATAACAACGATTGATTATTGATAGCCACTCTGTTTGTTGGTTCGATACTTAGTTTTTGCCTAAACTAGATTACGTCACGATAGGTGCACTGGCTTATTGTGTGTAGTCAGGTAAAGTAATAATCATTATATAAGTTTTAAAACCTGATATTAATGTTAAAATAAACCCTAAAAACAATTCACAAAAATATACTACTAACACACCTCATCAATTACCCAGATCATTAGAAACCCCACAAACCTGTGTTGCTTCATCCAACCCACTAGTCTTACCGCTTTCACAAGTCTCATACGGCTCATCCAAACTATTTTGTTGATGTTTTCCCCGAAGTTGGACTTTATTAAAACTTTTAAGCCCGCCTAAACAGGGACCTGTAATAGGACTTGGACCCACCATGAACTTTTGTCGGTTAACCCCTATCCGTATGAGCCCAGATTCTACCCGGATTCCTTTTGTTGGACCCATGTCAGGAATTTCTAGCCAACTACAAACCCGATGACCTTCCAAACCCTGATTTCCCATTGTTGTCATGCTAACCCTAAGGATCACCCTAATAGCCATCCACGTGACCTTCGCCTCATTCGCCCCCAAGGACCCCCTTCATGATCCTCTGTAGCCGTCGGGCTATGCTTGATGACCAGCACACGAGGTCCCCTGGACCTATGCTCCATGTTGGTAGTTACACTAGCTAACCTTAATTTGCCTCAAGCCATAGGAACTTCCTTGTGACCCGTTGACTCCTAATGGGACTCAACCTTAATGTGACTCCCTTGCAACGGTTCATCATCGAGACGACCTGACCCCTTCAAGCCCTTCATGACCCACCCCAAGTCTTCTTTGCTTACCTTATCACCCTGGTAAACATCGAAACATTGTGGTGTCAGATATATTTCATTGACAACTTCAAGATGTTCCTCCTTCCTTTGATCACCATCCCAGATGACCGATCTCAACTCAATTTGTTGAACCTCACAACCTTGTGAACCGAACATAACTCGATTACTGCCTCGTTCGACGATTCTATTATTCTAAAGTTCGTCCTTTCCACAAGTCATTTGAACAACCAAAGCTCTGATACCATTTGGTGCACATGCGAGAGTATATTCAAATGGCTTAATCAAGAACTGAATTTAATTCAAATGGTTGAATCGAATGATTCAGTCAGCAAGCTTAAAGCTTTGCAATTGTTTGTCAGTTTCTCAAAAAAAAACACACACTCTAACTAACTAAACAATCTCGACCCTATTTAAGCTAAACAATTCAAAACTTAAACTTGGGAACAAGATAAATACAAAATAATAAAAGATAACAAAAACCATAAAGAGGTAAATCTCTTCATGCGGTTGGCCCCTTGCTTCTTCTAGATCTTTCCCTTCCGGCCCACCCTACTCGCGCCTTATCTTTTCCAGCCCTCATCAATCATCATGCGTCCTCGAGCCCATTCCACCCGTATCCCACCGGATCAAATGGCCTATTAAACGGGAGCATCACATGTAAACCCATGGATGCTCATGCACCATATAATATTATACAAGTAATAAATATATGCATATATATATATAACTTTTTTTTTAAAAGGCGAACATTGAATGTTGTGACGTCGCACCCTCGTCACATCGGAGAGCCTCATCCAACTCCGGCCAATATGTTGTCTTAACCGAGCCCATTTGGCGTCAGAGTTTGAGAGCTTTCAGGAAAAACCCCACCCAATACGGCCACTTCCGGACTTGAGAGAGAGCCGAGGCTCGAACCCTGGATCGGTGTGGATAAAACTCTGGCGCATCAGCCTAAGAGTTAGGCCTTATTTGCGATGCCACGGAAATTAATGGTGGTGACAGGGATCGAACCCGTGTCCCTTGAGACTCCGGGCCTTACCTCAACAACAACACCACAACCTAAAGAACTAAAATAAATAAGAAAAGATTAAAATAAAAGAATATGATGCAAGTAAAAAGTACAAACAATTCAATACTGATCGTTGACTACTTGACTTACAACTGCAAGTACATTCCACACGGCTCTCATGACATGTGCCGGTTTGTTTGCCGGACATTACGCCAACTATGACACCGATGATAAATAAGCCGAATCGAAGCTGTAAATGTACTTCCTCCTCCCTGTTTACATCTCCTTTGGGGCGAAATAAGTCATCTTTCACATCCCTTTCATTTAATCTTGTAAACGAATCAAACGTTCAATAAACCGTTCAACGAGAAATTTGTTTATGTTCGTTTATTTAATAAACGAACGATCATGAACAACATTTTTTGTTTACTTAATTAAACGAACGGACATGAACATATGTCATGTTCAGTGGCGGACCTGATTTTTTTTTCATGGAGGTCGGAAATTTTTGGGATCGGTTGAGTAGTGATATATAACATGCATATAACACTAAATTTTTTTCATTGAAAAGCAATCGGGGGGTTATTTTAAAATTTTCATGGGGGCGATCGGGATTTTAGTGCGTATGTTACACTAATTTTTTTTTTATGGAGGGCGGCTGCCCCCATAGTCCCTAAGTAGGTCCGCCACTGGTCACGTTTGTTTATTTACGTTCGTTTACTTATGTTCGTTTGTTTAAATATCCATTCAAATTTATTTATCATTAGTATTAATTTAAAATCAATTTGATTTTCATATTTTAAAACACATACCCTAATTTAGAATCAATTTGATATTATTGTTTACTTTAAAATGTTGAATGTAAGGATGCTGACATTTTAAACTTTAATTTAGATATTCACATTTTTTTAAATAGGGTTCTTTTATGTTCGTTTGTGTCTGTTTAGAACACTAACAAACGAACATGAATGAACACGAGCACGTAATGAACGAACATGAACAAATGAATTTGTTCATATAAGTGTTCGTGTTCGTTATTTGTTCGGTTAAAGTTAAACAGGCGAACATGAGCAAGTGTCGTGCGTGTTCGTTCTCATCCCTAGTACTCTCTTTCATGACATCAGTGTCATATAAGTTTTTTCCTGACTATCCCTAAACTTTGGAAAAAGAGTTAAATATTAAAAATACGAGACCAAAAAATACTTTATTTTAAAAACAATTCGGTTTTCAATAAAATTTATATCATAATGTAAACAAAAAAAAGAGTAAATTACATTTTACGTCCTTTAGATATTTAGCATATTTCAGTTTACGTCCTTAAACTATAGAAATTACAGAAATTGTTCTTTATATTTAAATTTGTTAACATTTTTCGTTCTTTCCACTAACGGATGTCTATTTTTGACGTTAAATGCAGCCATGTGTCTCTCACGTGAGAGAAAATCATTTTTTTGTCGTTAATAAAATAACAATTTACACTTTATGTCTTTTAGATTTCATCCTTAACATAAAGTGACATCAGAAAATGTCTTATATGTTTAAATTTGAGATGAAAACTAACTATAAAAACACAATGATGTTTCATACATTTGAAAACAAGATATGTATAAAATATTTACCAATAATATTTTTCTTTTAATTTAACTAATACATAAAAATTATTGTTTATGACAAATAAATTTTGAGTTGATATTCTTTGAAGTACTAATAACTTTAAAATTTAAAGTAAAACTTTAATACGAAGAAGACATACACACATATATTACATACCAATTAATCATTTCAAAACACTAAAAAGAATACAAGAACAAAAAGAATAATATTTCGTCAATCAATTTTTTTCATTTATTTATTTTTATTAAAAAGGTATACTAGTAAATTTATATTTCATTTTATATATATAAATATTAAACACCTCCACTATTAGGAATTTAAGTTAATTTCTTTATTCATCATATTATAATATATATTAAAATGTAAGTTTTGTTTGTGAAGGGATTTACCGTAGAAACCTTACAACTTTATATGGTACAACTAAAGTTGCATGTTTTGTCTTTTTCTCTTTTTCTCAAAATAACTGTCTTAAACATTTTGCTGCAAAACAAATAACTTGCTTAGCTTAGTGGTCTCCAAGCTTTATCAGCAAGCGAGCGAGCGAGCGAGCCGGCGGACGGGTTCGAAACCGCAGGCCACGCTTTCGCCGGTTTTTTTGGGATTTTGTGGTATTTATTTTTCACGCGTTTTATAATTTTTTTTTCTTTCGTTTTAATTTATAAACATAAATGTTATACACTCTTCTAGCTCAAGGCGAGTTAACGTAAAGTTTTTCCTTTATTTTATTCGTTTTCGATGACGTTAATTTCCACCGCAACGCGTGAGGCCTCTTTACGTGCTTATTTCTACTACGTTTCGATTAGGTCGTAACTGAATCGTCACCGCACACCACCCGCCATAACGCGCGGGGTATAAATCTAGTTAAATATTAAATAGGGTATTTTTAAGTAAAATCTTTGAAAACAAGATATGTATAACACATGGAAGGTCAATTTTTTTCTAACGATTTGATGAGATCCCATGATACATGTTCATTATCATTTTTTTTTAACGGCAACACCTAGATATTCTAAGATAATTGGGTTTCCCCGGGGCAACACCTAGAACATCCAGGGCAGCCCACCACACGAGTAACCCCCCAACTGGGTAAACCCCCTGGCCTGGCCACAGATCCTTTTTTTGTTGTTGCTAGGATTCGAACACAAGACCTCCACTATGGAAGTCTCGGGTCTACCATTGCACCAAATGGACAACGATTGTTCATTATCATGTTTGCTTTAATAAATAACTAGAAAATATGAGCAGCGCGTTGCGACGGGCCGTACGGTGACATTAACGTGTTTAAGTACATAATTAAAACCCACGTGATGCGACGGGTTTGCGAACCTCGTTACGCGTGTTACGGCAACGACAATAACGTGACTAAGTACATAAAAGAAACGCATGAAGTTGTCACAAATCGGTTCTGGAGATCGAAAAATAGATAAATTGCGGCGCGAATAAAAGTTAACATTGAAACAACAAATTCATTAAAGAAAAAACAAAATAAAAATAGAAAAAACCAACTTTTACAAACGAATATAAAAAAAAGTAAAAGAAAAAAATAAACGAAATTTGAGGGGTAAACTTGAGAGTTTAGAATTTTGAGGATTAGAGTTGAGAATTTTGTACACGAGTAAACTTGAAGCTTTAGAAACTTGAGAGATATGTTTAAAATTTAGAAAATTGAGGGGTAGTATATGAAAATGGAGAAAGTTGGAGGGTTATTATTAAACCAGGCGGTCACATTAACGAGATTAAGAAGAAAATAAACTTATAAAATTAACGTTTTGACGTAAACAAAACTTAACATTGAAACGACAAAATCATTAAAAAAATTAGTAACAAAGACAATTATATAACAGTACCGATGTTCTTTAGTTGGTGTCGGTCTCATTCTTCTAGGTACCAACACGTTACCGCTAGTCGATATAACCAACGATAGCTAAAATATATATTTAACGGTTTAAAAAAAAGTTAAGGAACGAAAGTTATTGAAGAAAATAAAATTTAGTGTAAAAAAAGTTAACGAACAAAAATTATTGGAGATAATAAAATTTAGTAAAAAAATTAATGGGGTTAAAATCATATATTATATATAGTATATGGGTCAGTTGAAAATTTTAGGAAATTGAGGGTTTAGTTGGTAATTATAACAAAGTTATAGTACAGGGGTCAGTTGAAAATTTTAGAAAATTGAGGGTTTAGTTGGTAATTATAACAAAGTTGAAGATTTAAAGGTGGTCGGTGGCATTTGCACCGACGCTAGTAAATGAGTTCTTGGGGAATATAATTTTAACTCTGTTTAAACATAAAAAACAATTTCTGATATTACCTTAGTTTATTGACAAAATCTGAAATTTGATATAAACATAAATGACGAAAAGTGTAATTTGTTCTTTTACTAACGACAAAAGGACGATTTCGCCCTCGCTTGAGAGGCACATGGCTGCAGTTAACGCCAAAAATAGACGTTCGTTAGTGGAAATGACGAAAACTGTTAACAAATTTAAATATAAAGGACGATTTCTGTAATTTCTTTAGTTTAAGGGCGTAAACTAAAATTTGATAAATACACAAAAGACGTAAAATGTAATTTACTCAAAACGTTTTTGGTAACGGTCCTTATGTAAGAAAGGTTTTGGTACTTTGCAACTAACAAAATTATATTCTTAATTGGATTGTTTTATAAAAGTATATGGGTTTTGGGGAATTGATAAAATTCATAACAAATAACTACAAAAGTAAATTACACTATTTGTGGTTTATTAAAAGTAACACTTTTAAAATTTAACTTTAAAAAACTGTGTTTGACACCAGGGCAGTTGCACTAAGATAGAAAGATTTGTTGTGTTCGAATTCTCTTCTCATTGGATCCGGTTGGAATTTGGAAAGTACGGGGAAGCACAGGATATGAAACCTCATACATGCTTGATGTGTGAATTTTGATATAGTTAAATATTATATAATAATATTTAGAGATTATGGTTTCACGAGATCATGTTTTAAATTTATAAAATGATAATTACTTTAACTTAAAAACACACACAATATGCAAATGTACCTATCGCAGCGTAATATAGTTTAGGTAAGAACCAAATATCGAACCAATGGACACGGTCGAATTCCAATACTCAACTTTTGTTAACGTTTAGCCGGTTTAATTAGTGAGTGAGTTTTGTGTGCTTGTGGAACAGAAAAGTAAATGACAGAAAAGTAAATGGCGGTAAAGTAAATAGCAGAAAAGTAAAAACGTGAGTGAAGTATGTAACAGAAATGTAACGAACAGAATAGTAAATAACAGGAAAGTAAATATGTCGGGAATGATCAGGTTACGAATAGTATTGCTTTGGGTTTCGAATCCGCTTGGTACGTGATAATGTTAAGTTGACTAATCCAGTGATATGACTACTACAAATGTGTGACCCGGGTCACCGCTAGAGCCTCGTCCTCACGACATTTGATTTGCAAATTTAAAAGCTTTAACAAGTTGTAGTGCCTCCCGTTAAGGACAACAATTACCCTCAACCCTTCGAATGGTCATCTCCGAGTTGGTTTAAAACATCGAACGTAAAATGCTTTGTATTAGAGTTAAATGGGTGATTATATTTTGCTCACCGGGAGGCAGTGTAACAATGGGACCAAATATAAAGACGTACCGTTCCCAACATGAGTTCACCAAATCTTGGTTGCATAATAAGTTCGTATAAAGACGTACGACCTTAATAGTGTTAACCAAGCCTTAGCTTATCAATCTCTACTTGTATAAAGACGTATAAGCTTCAAGAGAAGTTTGATTAAAAAGGTTTTATACTTTAAAAATCAAGAACACTCACAAATATAAAGACGGATTTAGACAATAATAAAAGCTCACCAAGATGGTGGTTTTAAGGACGAATAGTTAAGGACATAAACAAATCACTTGGATTAATACGTTAAACATTAATATGCACCAAACTTCTTCTTCACCCTAGCAATACAAAGAGTCTAGCCACGAATGGCCATACTAACTAACATAACGCTGAGTTTCGTAGGCTCCCTTATTGCGAAACAAGGAGGAAGAGCACCTCTACTCACTACTACTACACTCTAACTACGAAATAAGCTTTCTCTGGTGTGTTCTTGGGGTGTGTAAGGGATGTCTTAATGAATAACTCAATCCATCTATTTATAGGCCTCAAAATGAGCAATGCACGGGCGTGCATTGGATTGCACGGGCGTGCAAACACCTCGGGAATCAAACAGGGTACAAAGGACAGTGTACCGAAGTCTGGGGAGGCCAGACTGGCTTTGTACGACCGTGAAAATGGATGCACGGCCGTGCATCCCTCTGTCTGCTCCCCAGGCTCGTCTTTTAGCTGCTGGTTGACTTGTGTTGACCTGGTTTGACTTCTTGGGGGTCAATGCTCAGGTTTGGTCCTCCAAAAGCTTGATTTCTTCATGTTTTAGGCTGGTTTTTACTTTGTTTATCTTGGAGCACAGAATAACCTGCAGTTGTGAAATATTAACGTTTTAAGTATCAATTGCGAGATTATTAATCAATTAGTACCATAATATGGGGATTATTACGCATGCAAAACATGTATAATTTAGGACATATTAATGCTCCAGCCGTGGAGCTCCCTATCCATTTCAAACTTGTACCCTCAAATTTAGGATGCCAAGCCTTTAATCCTGATAAAAGGTGGAGAACGGATCAACAACTAAAGAA
Source organism: Smallanthus sonchifolius (assembly GCA_023525975.1). Taxonomy (NCBI): domain Eukaryota; kingdom Viridiplantae; phylum Streptophyta; class Magnoliopsida; order Asterales; family Asteraceae; genus Smallanthus; species Smallanthus sonchifolius. The sequence continues at coordinate 81,361,704 of CM042032.1, read as the reverse complement.
GTAATCTCATATCCTCTTTTAGACTGAGTAAGGATCAGGAAGCAAGGCTTTTGAGTCTTATTTTATTAGTAGCCATGATTGGAGCTATAGTACTGACCGTGCATAGGACTACTAAGGTGAAAAGACAGGATGTATTACAATGAAATGCTATTGATTCTCAGGCCAAGACCGTAGGAATAAAAAACCCACTTCTCATTCAGGAGCGGGAAACTCAATAGCGATCCGGTTGAAAGACCGGTCGGCGCCCACCAGACTACAGGGACCGAGAAATTAATAGAGTACAAAACTTATCTTCAAGCTTTACCTTATTATTGTCACACCCCCAGATTCCACTAACGGGGTTTTACCGTTAGGGATGTGACACAGCAGGATCTCAGTCATTAGTTACATCAAACGACATTACATGGGACTTAAAATGTCATAACATAAAAGTTCAGAGTTAATGCGGAAGCGTTTAAACAATAAAGTAAATGCGCAAAACGACGCGCCCAAGTTTAGTTTAATAAAAGTAAGTGAATTGTTTTAACGGTTGCATATGAGTGAAAAGATAGTAGGACTCCATACATGTCCTAGTTGTGCAAGCTGTGCCTTAGCGACCTAAGAAAACATGTGCGAAAAGTGTCAACACGAGGTTGGTGAGTTCACAAGTTTTAAGTTTGCAATAAGAGGGTGATTGCCAGATTATGTACATTCAATATGTATATCTATAGGTACCATGCCTATGTTCTTGTATACTAATGCGCTCGCAACCGTAAACTGACTGTTTATGTTTGAATGCCTCCCACCAGGTCTATCAACCATGGTGCATGTTTTAGGTCAATATTACACCCGTTCGACCTCCAATCGAGTTATCGCGACTAACGCGGGTGGGGTTTGTCAAACCCAGTAGTACTACTCAACATACCTCGCTATTCTTCATATTTAAATGGTTCGATGTGAGGACTTTCATGATAGAGTTTACGCATAGTCATAACAAGTGATATCATATGAATTACAATAACCAAAAGAGTTTGCGTCATGTTTTCTCCCCCAACGGGAAAAACATGTAAAATAATGTTTGTTTGCGTACATGTTTCTCCCCCATGGGAAAACAAGTAAAAATATGTTTGCTTGCATGTATGTTTCTCCCCCAACGGGAAAATAAGTAAAAGATATTGATTTGTGTACATGTTTCTCCCCCAACAGGAAAACGAGTAAAAATGGGCCGTGAAACTCACCTGGATTGAGTTGTAGATTGAGTCACACAAGAAAGAGATTTGAAACCTCAAGTGTTATCATGTACGGCTTACGTATGCCCTAGAATTATAAACAATATAATTAGGGACAAGTTGGGATTTGTGACGATGACACGGAAGGTTAGAACGTGTTAACGTATTCTAATGTTTAAAGAGTAGACGAACATGTCTACGGGAATATACAATATAACCTCTATAATTTAATACTCGATAAATTAATAACCTCGATAAAATTAATAATTTGTCCAGTCCCAACTTGGGACCAGTATAAAATTGGACCCCAATCGATAAAATAATAAGATAATAATTTTTTTGAAATCTCAATGTAAATATATTGGTCCCAGCGAAACTATAAATTAATAATTACTAAAATATTCCAAAATTCTAGGATTTTCTAGTAAAAAATGAATCTATAATCACTTGTTTTTTTGTGAACTTCAAATCTATATTGAGTTCATCTTTAAATCTCCCCATTGCACTTAAGAGTTGAGGCACTGTATTCTCGTATTGCAACAAAAAGTTGTGAAGAGTTGTTGCCGCTTGTAATGCTTCTTTCCGAGTGATCAGTTCCAAGGGTACTGAATCATGATCAACTTCATCATCAACGGGATTTTGAATGGCATCCGCCATAATTTCTTCAATGCTTTGAACCTTGTAACATTCATTATTTTCACCTGGATAATCCAACAACTCATTCACATCCATTTTGTGCCGATAATGCATTCCCGTAATCAAGTTCTCAAGCTCACGAATGTCTTCTCCAAAATTTACATCGTTTAAATCATTTGAGCCGGTTGGATTAGCCGAACGAATTTTACAGTGTCGATGCATTAATTTGAGAGTTGCTCACAAATATAGGCCTACTTTTTAAATTAATAATTTATTAATTTATCGATATAATAATATCTCGCTAAATTAATAAAATATCCCGGTCCCAACATTATTAATTTATAGAGGTTCTACTATAGATTTCTTAATAAATAAGATGAGTCCGTTTCTTAATATATATTATTTGTACTAGGAGTCACGGTTTGAAAATAATATAAACATATTATTTTATACGAAGTTGTGGTTTGAAAATAATATAATTAATATTATTTTAAAAATGGAAATACTATAAATATAAGTTATAAAACCAAACCCGAGCCTACGAGTTGTTTTCGAGGCTAAAACATAATATTCTATTAATATAAAGAAATGGGGGTGGATTTTATATTAAAAATATTATTAAAATAAAGATTTAAAAAGAAATGGGTGTAGAGAGACTCGAACTCGGGTCTCTCCCACACACGCACATGGCTTTAACCGGTCCCGCCCGCTAGGGTTTCGCAAACAAACCCGGTTCCAACTGTTTTTAATACGTAGTCTCTGTGTTCATCCCCCCATCACAGTCGATCGATTCTAGTCCGAAACCAACAATTTTGATCGCGATTTAGCCCAGAATTCTCAGGGGTTTTGTTAATCTATTCTTTGCGAATCTGGTCGTGAGTTAAATTTTGGGAATTATCAACTCTAAGGTTGATTAATTACCGATTCAAAAGCCGTAACCCTAAGTTATGAACACATAATTGATTTGATTTAATTTGATGTTAAAAACTGTTGAAACCATGGGGCTTTTACAGAGTGAGACATTGCGAAACTATCCCCGTGATTTAATTGGATTGAAAAAGAGTCTAGGATCAAAAACCCCTAATTCGTATATGAATAAACCCTAGTTACTAGATCTTTCCCAATTCGATGTTATTAGTTTAAATTAACAAAGAGCTTTCATTGATTGGAGAGTTGCGAAGTTAATGATATGATTTAATTCGATTAACACAGGGTCTAGGGTTGAATTTGATTAAACTGAGAATGTGATGAACCCTAGAATTGGTTCATCACCAATTCGATGTTATAAGCCTCCAACAGGTTAGGGCTTTTAATCTAGAGGTAAACACGAAGCTAAAGATGGAATTAATTACCGGATTAGATGACAGATCGATGGTGATCGGCTAGAACCAATGCCGAAGGTGACTAATCTGGTTCTCGGCGACTTCTGTTGTAATTCCGATCTAATTGATGTGTAAAACAGGTTCTTTGGAGTTCGAGTAAGATGCGTATGTGATTCAATTGTGATGCTAACAAAGGAATTTGACAAATTTGATGGCCATATGATGGTGATCGACGGTTATGTCATAAGTGATCATTAATCGGTTTAATTCGGTAATGATGATGTTTTATTTGATGTTTTATGGCCGTTAATGACATTAACCAAGTTTTAACAGTTACAATACCAACTAACATTGATCAAAACTTGCGAATTGGATTGAATCGGTTGATTTGACTTTCTAAAGTCGAACATAAATCGAGTTTGGGCTAATTACAGGTTTAGTCCCTGCAGTTTCATGTTCTTAAGATTAGAAATTGGCAGGAATAGTCCCTAAAGTTTGAATTGAGTTAAGAACTTGATGGTTTAACTTTTGAAAGTCAACAGAAGTCCACTATAGGTAAATTACAAGATAAGTCCTTCCAATTTCAAGTATTTAAGTTTGAATATAGGCAAGGTTAGACCCTGGGGTTTGAGATAGGGTTAAATAGGTTAGTATTTAACTGGATTTAATTAACGAGGTTAACCTAAAAGTCTGGGTTGTCAAAATTATGATCATTCAGAGGGCGATCGCGGGGTAACTGAATGAAGTCTCAGTTTCTTTCTAATGTATACCAACATGGATTGCCCATTTCAATTGTTGTGCCGTGAATGGTCACTAAACACTAACCCAAAGAAGCTAGTAAGTAGCATCTAATTTTCCAGTCAACATTATATAGCTCCATGAACCTTCCTCACTTCAATTGCACATTATTATTTTTTTATGTGAGCTAATTCTAACGATACTATAAGGGGTATGATTTAATTACAAGAAGTAAGATTCATTTGGATGTTAAAACTGACTCGATGAAAGAGAACAACATCATAACTTGTTGAAGAGGTTTAAAGGCAAACCATGTCTAATATGTAATTTGATATCAATAATTAATAAAAAGGTTAATGGCAAACTAAACCTACTAATTAATAGGTAAGGCCATTTACTAGAGCAATGAGTTGTTTTTAACTAGAGCCAAATACGTTTAAAGCCGAATTAAGTCAAGACTCGTTCATGGGTGGATAATATCATGGCCTAGGACTAGCTAAGACGAGTTACACGATGGTTTTTAGTGTCCCCCAAAACCAGTAACAGGTTTAGAAAGAGGTCTTAAAATAAACATGTTGGATGTTGCGTAATAAGTTTAATTAAGTTTATAACGAAATACATTAATTTTATTATAAAGATACCTATGTTTCTCATGTTACTTTTCACTATCAATCAATAATGGTGACTAGTGAAAAAAGGTACAAACATAACAACAAATGTTTATCGACTTCTTGTTTGATTAGGATAATAATGTAAAAGACATATGAGTACGTATATTTTTATGCACGCACATGTGCACATTGCATACATATGTATAGATGTTTGTATGAATAAAACGAAACTCAATAGCTTACATATTGTAAAAAAAATATTGTCAGTGATGCTCACGTTTTGTCCAAAGGCATGGCTGAAACTAAGATGGTGTCGATGGATCTCTTTGGTGGATACTTAACCGAGGAAATAAATCTTCCAAGGTTGTGCGTCGTATCTATAATATCCAGGTATATGATGACTTTATTGTTGTTCATTCTTAGTGAGACTTTAGATAGAGGTTTTATTAGATGTACTTGTGTCATTTATCTGACCTTTATTTTGTATACCTAATGTAACTTTTCTTTGGTCTAAAAGACGTTGGAACGTTATCTTGCCCATAAGCGATTTGTAGAGCTTTAACACAAATTTCCCTAGTTTTATTTATGATTTATTTCTTTATATTATAATAAATAAATAAAATAGTATAACCAAGACTTACGAAATGTTAAAAAGTCAAAATATCATATATTTCTAAGTTAATTTTCGTTTTAGTTCTCGTGGTATAGTCAAAATAACTCTTTTAATCAAATAGTTCTGATTTGGCTTTTTCAATCAATTAATTTTATTTTCTTCTCAATTAAAGCCAGACATTTAACACCGTTGGGATGATAAATGAACATTAATATGGCAAACCCGCAAGGTGCTAAAAGTAAAGGAGTGGAAGTGAAGTTTAGCTCAATATAAAAGGACACAACTGCCAAGTTTAAAAGTTTAGGGTCATTCTTACAACTGATCAATACTTGAGGGATCATTTCCTTAATTTACTCTCACATGTATTAGAGTTCGTTATTACTTGCAGGCTGCCATATTTTCGCGGGAAGAAACGGAGAGAGAAATGGGATCGAGAGAGAAGGACGGCGAACTACAACGTTTGATTCCTTTACAAGGATTACGTTTACCGGAAACTAACGGTGACTCTAGATCGTCGTCACCGGCGGACCCCCCTCAGGGAGCTCCCTCCTCCGCACGACAGTCCGGCAAAGAGGTTCTCCGATTTTCAATCAATTATTTTTTTGTGTGTGTATGCTAGTGTTCTATTTTCTCAATTCAACACATGATTATATCACACTGTAAATGTATAGGTTTGTGTTTTAGAATGTGGTTATAATTTTTTATGCAATAATGTCGTTGAATCAGCAATTCGTGTTGTTTTATTATGACGAATTGGAATTTAATAATTCAAACTATGACTTGTTGTCTGATAATAATCCATACTCATAATTTAACTAATGACAGTCCTAACTGTTACTTTCATTGCCAAAGGCAATCCCACTGTCATAATCATCACAGATTGACGCTTGATTTCCACATGATTTCACTCACATTGATGATTATGAACAAAATGTGGAAATGTACAAACGAAATTGAGTGGAAATTTATGATGATTATGCTACTGGGATTGCGCTTGACAACAAAAGTGAAAGTTAGGCGTGTCATTGGTTAAATTGCCAGGATGGAGTATTATCGGTCAATGGGTTTAGATTATTAAAATTCAATTTGCCTTTTATTTATCATATTTGGAATTACAGTGTTTATCTTTGGTAGCAAACCGATCGATTGATCCTAAATTTGAAGTTCTTATTGTAAATTTGTTGAACTTTGAATATAGAATAATACATAATAGTTTCTTCTATATTAATTTTACCGCACATGCTCCAATTACATTACATACATATATAAACATAGAGGTAAGGTTTGCCCTCATTCCACCCTTCCTAAACCCTACTCTTTGAATGAGATTTTGCTGGGTACGGTTTTTTGTTTGTTTACATATATATACATAGTCAATCGGTACTTCTAACCATTGCACCCTTTAGAAAGATGGCGGTTGAGAATACTAACTGATTTTGACCCAGTAACTAACTTAACTACCATGGCATAAACTTAGATGGTGATGGTGAGGGTGATGGTGATGGTGATGGTGATGGCAGTCTAGATTATATAATTTAACACTGAGAACTCTTTAACATTGTGAGGATTGTGATTCTACTCCTTAATTTGGAAATGTTTGGTAAATACATTAATTGGATTATATCAAGTGCTATGCATAGACCTATGTAATTGGTAAATACATTGATTGGATCATAATGCTGATGAAGGTTTCACAAAGCATAAAGTGTGACATCCCTCATTTCTAAGCTTGATCCTGTGATTTTATCTTGTAACCTATTGAGTTTCTAATGCTATGAACATTTTTGATGCCTCATATCACTGTGATATCATTTCATTTCAAACTTCTGAGTCTTGTCTAAAGTGAGTATTCTATTGCGCTTTAGAACGACTTGCTTATTCTATTTTGATACTATATCTGATTCTTGTGTTCATTCTTGAACTTGCTACTTATAGTAACCTTCGATGCCCTAGATTCTATCTAACCCTAAATTATTAAAGTTTGTAACATTATTAAACTAAAGTGTAACTTTAAGGACTAAACTTATGTATACGTAATTAACAAACTTAAATCTTACATTTTTATTTCAATTAAAAATATTAATTTTTTTTACCGTAGGTTCCATTTGTCCCATCCATTTTTAAAATTATTTACTTATTTATATATTATTATTTTTAAACTAATCATATCCTATTAACAACTAACAACAAACTTATCTTTAACTTTTTTTAATTTTCCATGAAATCCCATTTGTTCCACCTATCTCGGTTTCTTTTATTTTTATTAAATTCCATTAAAAGATAACAACTAATTCAAATTAATTACAATTCTAATCCTAATAACTATTTAATTTTGCTAATAAGTCCCTAATCTCATCCTATAAATAGAGCCCTTATTTCTCATTTATTATTCGCACCTCAACGATCCTCTAGGGTTCTCTAGCTACTAAAGGTCGTTCTTCTCATCTTTTGGAAGATTCTAGCTTAAATCCTTCCATTCTAAGTAAGTTCTTCTTATGTTCTTGCTTGTTCATACTTTTCTTTTCAAAAATTCCTCATAACTAGCTAGATCTATGATTCCCTAACATGTTTATGTTATAATCATAGACCTATCCAAGATCAAAGGTCCTATTTTAATTAAATTTGTTCGAACTTTTATTTAAAAACTTGGTTTTGATCTATCTTGTTCATTTCAATTTCAACAATCATGTTTTTACTAAAACTCCTTACTTTTAAATTAAACCCCTCTAATATTCAACTTATATCATTTCTATCTTTACTAAACTTATATTTTCACTTTAACCCTTATATTTTTCAAACTTACCAAACACACCCTAAACTTGGTCAAGTATACAAATAGAGTAACTTTCAAACGAGTATGTAGTTATCTGACAAACATTAAAGTTCTGGCTAGGAAAAGACGGGGTTCCGATCCAACCAACTCTTTCCTGGGAACTTTTCTGTTGGAGGTACTACTCTGGGATGATAACCACTCTAGTATACAACAACCACTTTCAACTAATTACACTGTCAACCCCTCGACTATCCTTAACTTGTTCTAACGTAACAAACTTAACTTAGACAATCCTTAAGGAATTCAATCCAAGTTACTACAAGTTCAAGTTCAACCCTTTCACTTGCAAGGTGAGTTCATAGCCCCTTTTTGCTTTCTATTTTGGGGTGGAAAACATGCTCTTATATCAAAACTGAAACCAAGTTCTCGAGTCAAAACTATACTTATTGCATTCAATAACAAACTTTCTAATTCTAGTAAAACTAAACTGGTTTATACATGTTGCTATTCTATGCCACTTTAACTACAAAGTCTCTCCTATTTCTAAAACTACACAACCATTAACTTCTGGGAAGCCACGGGAGTACGTAAATAGATCTATTGGCCTGACTAGCCCATTCAGTCCTCGGGTTGATGCATGCCAATCAATTCCGAGCGTCCTTCAAGTTGTGGATTCTAATCAACTTGGAAGGAGCTGGGTGTTCAGAAACTGCATTCTTGACACTTATACTATAGTCTAACACCCTGACAAGGTGTTGGGCGGGAGAGCTATCGATCACTAGGGTTGGTTGTGAACTCATGTATGATAGTTTAAATTACTTGGAATTTGAAACTTGTTTATGATTGTTTCTGGTTATCTATTATTATATCTATCAAATCCTATGTTCTCACCAACTTTTTAGTTGACCTATTTTAGCATGTTTTTCAGGTGAAGCTAACTAGGATGTTGACAAGCTCATGATAGGATCAAGGACTATGCTTTAGTGGACTTAGCTAGAATTAATAAAAAGAAGAATTATTTGTTCTGTTTGTTTTATTTGGTTTATTTGTTCGGAAATACTGATGTAATAACTATTTGATTTTAATAGTAAATTTCTTTTGATCATGTGTAATGATTCAATTTCGTCGCCCCCTCGTGTTTCCGCCTTGGTGGGGGTGTGACAGATTGGTATCAGAGCCTTGGTTATGGAGAATTAGGCCACATAGCATAAGACCTAGACTATAACCCTAGGAATCCCCCACATTAGGAATTTCATGCACACACTAACTTTCCTCTTCTAGACATGTCGTCCTATTTTGCTGACGTTTCCGGCAATACACGCGATAGTTCAGAACTACCCTCTTTTGGAAAATTAGTTAGCTCAATCAATTGGAGTCAACTAGCCCGAGACATGGAAGACCCTGAGCTGCGATCCGATGCAACGAGCCCCTATCGCCCAAAGACTGTCCTTATCACCCGAATGATCAATCCTATACTTCCTGAGATCAGCTTCAAGAAAAGAAGAATTGGAGCTACCCGTTCTTCTGCTAGCCGACCCCCGAAGATACGACAAGTAGAAGACGGTGCTGAGACGATTCCTTAATCACTCTCGTCAGAACTAAGTGCCCTAATGGTGGATGATAGGAACATGTGAAATCTGGAAGAGTGGATACCTGTACATTAAAGATTCTGTCTAGGAAAGATGTGGTGTATAAATCCCTCCTGGACCCGTCATATCTTCCTGGGAATCTTTGATGTGAGTATCGCTTATAGGCTAAAACACATCTTTCTAGCATCTATCATATGGACCCGGAGTTTGATTAGTCATTGTATTTTCCTATTTAAGTTCAAAATCTAGACATTATGTATCTATCTTCCCTCGTTTGTAATTTGGAACTATTTAATTATGAATGAAATTCTATCTTTGGTTGCTTTTGTAATTCTATCTATCATTTGTCATCCTATCTTGTCATATCTAATCTTGCCATTCATTTCGATCTTGCTAGAATGCCTCCTCGACGTGATACCACCCAGGTCAATGAAATTGCTACCATCATCACCAACCAACTTGCTAATGTCTTACCCGGTATGGTCACTCAAGTGAGTGAAGCACTCCGCAATGCTGGGACTACAGGTGGCAACATCAACAATGCCTCCTACAAGACTTTTCTGGCATGCAAACCTGTTGAGTTCTTCGGCAGTGAAGGTGCCACTGGTCTGCTTCAGTGGTTTGAAAAGATGGAGTCCACCCTTAACATGTGTGATTGCCCCGAAAATCTGAAGGTCAAATATGCTTCCAGTGCCTTCCAGAAAAGAGCTCTTACTTGGTGGAATGCCCAAGTGAGAACCAGAGGAAGGGAGCGTGCTCTAGCTATGCCCTGGAATGATTTCAAAGAGCTGCTAATAATTGAGTTCTGCCCAAAGAACGAACTCCAGAAACTAGAAATCGAATTTTGGAACCATGCCATGGATGGAGGTGAGCATATGGAATACACTACCCGGTTCCATGAGCTTTGCACCCTTGTTCCTCACATGGTGACACCTCTTAGCCGGATGATTGACCGCTACATTGGAGGGTTAGTCCCTCAAGTCAGAGGCCACACTATGTCAGCTTCTCCCATTACTCTTGAAGCTGCAATCCTTCTGTCTGCCTCTTTGACCGATGACTTGGTTAGGACATGAGTACTGATGAGGAAAGGATCAAAGAAACCAGAAGATGACTACAGCCAGAGGTCTGCCAAGAAACAAAAGACAGTTGAGAACTTCGTAATGGCTACACATGTTAACCAAGTGGCCCCTGCTAAGAAGGGATATACCGGATCACAGCCCAAGTGCCCAAGATGCCCATTTCACCACCATGGTGAATGTCGCAAGTGCAACAACTGCGGCAAACTTGGCCACACAAACCGGTACTGCAAGGAACCTCCTGCCACAGCTACCACCAACAATGCTGTTGTAGCAACCACAACCCCTAGGAATAATACTGCTAGGGCTTGCTATGAATGTGGTGGTCTAGATCACTTCAGGAACCGTTGTCCAAGACTGAACCGTGACAACAACACTCCAGCTGCTAATGGACGATCTTTTGTCATTGGAGCAACTGAAGCCCATCAAGATCTAGCTATCCAGGATAACACAGACTCCACTAGTTAATTATTCGGGATGAAATCCACTTAACTAGGGGAGGCTGTGGTTACTCTGATCGTCTATTTATTCCCGTTTGTTACTTTGGTTATCTTGAATTCTATGTTTACTTGTTTGGTTTCTATCTTGTAATCTGGATTGGAAATTTTATTGCTTGAATCTTAATTGTTTTAATGTTTACTTGAATCTCAAACTAATATGCTCTATCAATTTCGATTACATTTAAACATATGTGACCTATCAATTTCTATTGTATATCCATGACTACTCTATGACGTCCATAACTTTCGCTTACATAACTATTCTCACTTCATAGATGCACAATGGAAGGACATTGCAAATCATGTAAGGTAAATTGACTATTGCGGTCCGGAACGTAATCGTGAATTTACAGGTGCATTGGTGTGTGTTGAAATTCTATTGTGTAGCTAGTACCCATACCCTTGCAAATTTCTAAACCCAAATTACGCCACCAAGACTAGCCAAGTTAGTGAGTAGTTTTGGTAGGTGACTAGTATGCTTTTGAGGTGCCAGAGGTGTGGTGGGTTAGCTGCGGTACACCCTATATATAAACACTAATGGTATGTTGGAAGTGGGACTAGAAGTCGAGCCAAGAACTAGCCTCATTTAACGACCCTACTATCAATACCACTCAACATTAGCCCAGTTAGTGATTAGTTTTGGTCGGTGACTGGTACGCTTTCGAAGTGCCGGAGGTGTGGTGGGTTAGCTGCGGTACACCCTATATATAAACACTAATGGTGCATTGGAAGTGGAACCAGAAGCTGGACCAAAGACTAGCCTTGATAACAGATAATGAACCCACACCTATTCTATGTTAACACCAACTCTACTAATGGAATTTCGGGATGAAATTCTCTTAACTAGGGGAGACTGTGACATCCCTCATTTCTATGCTTGATCGATTGATTTTATCTTGTAACCTATTGAGTTTCTAATGCTATGAACATTTTTGATGCCTCATATCACTGTGATATCATTTCATTTCAAACTTCTGAGTCTTGTCTAAAGTGAGTATTCTATTGCGCTTTAGAACGACTTGCTTATTCTATTTTGATACTATATCTGATTCTTGTGTTCATTCTTGAACTTGCTACTTATAGTAACCTTCGATGCCCTAGATTCTATCTAACCCTAAATTATTAAAGTTTGTAACATTATTAAACTAAAGTGTAACTTTAAGGACTAAACTTATGTATACGTAATTAACAAACTTAAATCTTACATTTTTATTTCAATTAAAAATATTAATTTTTTTTACCGTAGGTTCCATTTGTCCCATCCATTTTTGAAATTATTTACTTATTTATATATTATTATTTTTAAACTAATCATATCCTATTAACAACTAACAACAAACTTATCTTTAACTTTTTTTAATTTTCCATGAAATCCCATTTGTTCCACCTATCTCAGTTTCTTTTATTTTTATTAAATTCCATTAAAAGATAACAACTAATTCAAATTAATTACAATTCTAATCCTAATAACTATTTAATTTTGCTAATAAGTCCCTAATCTCATCCTATAAATAGAGCCCTTATTTCTCATTTATTATTCGCACCTCAACGATCCTCTAGGGTTCTCTAGCTACTAAAGGTCGTTCTTTTCATCTTTTGGAAGATTCTAGCTTAAATCCTTCCATTCTAAGTAAGTTCTTCTTATGTTCTTGCTTGTTCATACTTTTCTTTTTAAAAATTCCTCATAACTAGCTAGATCTATGATTCCCTAACATGTTTATGTTATAATCATAGACCTATCCAAGATCAAAGGTCCTATTTTAATTAAATTTGTTCGAACTTTTATTTAAAAACTTGGTTTTGATCTATCTTGTTCATTTCAATTTCAACAATCATGTTTTTACTAAAACTCCTTACTTTTAAATTAAACCCCTCTAATATTCAACTTATATCATTTCTATCTTTACTAAACTTATATTTTCACTTTAACCCTTATATTTTTCAAACTTACCAAACACACCCTAAACTTGGTCAAGTATACAAATAGAGTAACTTTCAAACGAGTATGTAGTTATCTGACAAACATTAAAGTTCTGGCTAGGAAAAGACGGGGTTCCGATCCAACCAACTCTTTCCTGGGAACTTTTCTGTTGGAGGTACTACTCTGGGATGATAACCACTCTAGTATACAACAACCACTTTCAACTAATTACACTGTCAACCCCTCGACTATCCTTAACTTGTTCTAACGTAACAAACTTAACTTAGGCAATCCTTAAGGAATTCAATCCAAGTTACTACAAGTTCAAGTTCAACCCTTTCACTTGCAAGGTGAGTTCATAGCCCCTTTTTGCTTTCTATTTTGGGGTGGAAAACATGCTCTTATATCAAAACTGAAACCAAGTTCTCGAGTCAAAACTATACTTATTGCATTCAATAACAAACTTTCTAATTCTAGTAAAACTAAACTGGTTTATACATGTTGCTATTCTATGCCACTTTAACTACAAAGTCTCTCCTATTTCTAAAACTACACAACCATTAACTTCTGGGAAGCCACGGGAGTACGTAAATAGATCTATTGGCCTGACTAGCCCATTCAGTCCTCGGGTTGATGCATGCCAATCAATTCCGAGCGTCCTTCAAGTTGTGGATTCTAATCAACTTGGAAGGAGCTGGGTGTTCAGAAACTGCATTCTTGACACTTATACTATAGTCTAACACCCTGACAAGGTGTTGGGCGGGAGAGCTATCGATCACTAGGGTTGGTTGTGAACTCATGTATGATAGTTTAAATTACTTGGAATTTGAAACTTGTTTATGATTGTTTCTGGTTATCTATTATTATATCTATCAAATCCTATGTTCTCACCAACTTTTTAGTTGACCTATTTTAACATGTTTTTCAGGTGAAGCTAACTAGGATGTTGACAAGCTCATGATAGGATCAAGGACTATGCTTTAGTGGACTTAGCTAGAATTAATAAAAAGAAGAATTATTTGTTCTGTTTGTTTTATTTGGTTTATTTGTTCGGAAATACTGATGTAATAACTATTTGATTTTAATAGTAAATTTCTTTTGATCATGTGTAATGATTCAATTTCGTCGCCCCCTCGTGTTTCCGCCTTGGCGGGGGTGTGACATAAAGGTTAAGAGATTTGTTCTTTTATGCAGGCATTAGTCAAAGTTCTTCACAGCTGGGCATCAAAAAAGTTCATGAGTGGATGGTTAGTTCTCTTCTCAGCAACTATATTTCATGTCACAAAATCTTCTCACATTCTGTTGATGGACAATGAAACATTGTCATAGCAGTTGAAAGATATGGTTAAACTTATGATCCTAATTTCTCACCCTTTGCAAGTATATATGTATGTGGAAAAAAATTTAGAAATAGGCAATTTTGAGGATCAGACATGGTTTCTAGGTGGTTTTGAAGGTTTAATGGTTTCTAGGTAATCCGCTAGTTGAACTAGCAGATGTGAATAGTGCAGGTGGTGATCCGCTAGTTGAACTAGCGGATGTGAACAGTGAAAGTGAATAGGACAAGTGAACATCATCTTTGTTAGTTTTGTTTTATTTGCTTTCACTGATCATATGCGCTAGTTCAACTAGCGGATCACCACCTGCACTATTCACATCAGCTGGTTCAACTAGCGGATCACCTAGAAACTGTGAAAACTTAAAAACCCACCTAGAAACCATAAGCGGTTGCAAATAGTATGTGTGTGTGGTTTGTTTGCTAATAGTTATTTCTTTTGCAGTGTCATTTTATTTCCCATAGCCATCACATTTTATGTAACTTGGTGGTTCATTCATTTTGTTGATGGATTCTTCTCCCCATTCTATGCTCTTCTGGGAATTAATATTTTTGGTTAGTTCACTAGCTTCCTAATTTCTGCATACTTACATCATCATTTATATTTGGATTCATTTTTAGTATTCAATAAGAAACATATGAATCTGTTTAAACAGTTTATTACCCGCTCATCATACGAATTGCTTCTTCACAGGTCTGGGATTCGTGACATCCATTACTTTCATATTTTTGGTTGGCGTGTTCATGTCTTCATGGTTCGGAACCAATCTTCTCAGTCTAGGAGAGTTTATAATAGAAAAAATGCCTTTCATGGGTTATATCTACGCGGCTTCTAAACAAATCAGTGTTGCTATATCTCCAGGTTAGTCACTACTCACTAGACCAAAGTTCAATCTAAGTGGGTTGGACGGGTTGAAAGTCATCACAAGTGTATTTTGAAATTAATCCAACCTCCTAATTCAAAGATTTCATATAGTTACTGTAATAGTATGGTTTTGTAATCATAATCAACTCACTCAATTGGTGTTTGGATTTGCTTATTTTAGGGTGAAATAAGGTGTGATTATTCTTAACTGATTCAAAATTACAAATTTACCCTTATAATCATTAACATTTGTTTAAATAAGCAATCCTAAAACTGTTAATGCTCTTAGACACTTATGGAACCGATTATCCACTAACTTTAAAACAAATTCTTAGATATTTAACATAGCTTAAATTATAACTTCATTAGGTCAAGGTTCAAATGCATTTAAGGAAGTTGCCATCATAAAGCATCCGAGTGTTGGAGAATACGCATTCGGATTCATAACATCGACTCTCATCCTTCGCAAGAATTTGGGTGGTGAGGAGCTTTGTTGCGTGTATGTGCCAACAAATCACCTTTATATGGGTGATATAGTTCTTGTCAATTCCAAAGATATTATGAGGCCTAATATCTCGGTTCGAGAAGGTATAGGTAAGAGATCCGATATGTTTATCTTAAAACTAAATCATTAACACTTGATGTGACAATGTAGATCCATTTATTCCTTATGTTTTATGTGTCGTATCAAAAAAATTAGTTTAAAAGTTGTCAAAGTCTATTTTTAATGCATACTGTAATCGGAACTGAATGTAAGTTTTGGAAGAGAAACTGTAAAATATTTCATTGATACTTCTTTCTTGATACAAAACATGAAAATATATACACAAGAAATTGACGGTAAAAAAGGAAATAATACAGCTATCCATGCTGTGATTGAGGAGCTAAAAAAGGAGATGATGTGAATAATAAAAACTGATCCCTTGAAATCTTCCTTTCCATCTATTCTTCCAACACTCTCCCTCAAGTTAAATACTGGGATTCCCAAAATTTAACTTGGATAAACATGTGCTGAATATTCTACCATTGACAGCTTTGGTCAATATGTCTGCTAACTGATCTTCAGACCGAACAAATGGTAGCTCAATAATTTCTGATTCTAATTTCTCTTTGATGAAATGTCTATCAACTTCCACATGCTTCGTTCTGTCATGTTGAACCGGATTTTCTGATATTTGGATGGCTGCTTTGTTGTCACACAAGACTCTGCTCGTTTCTTGAGAAAAACCAATTTCAGTTAGGATTTTTCGTATCCATAGAATTTTTGCCACTCCTCGTGCTATACCTCGAAATTCTGCTTCAGCACTTGACAAAGCAACTACCTTTTGTTTCTTGCTCCTCCAGGTGACAAGATTTCCACCTACCAATGTGAAGTAACCAGAGGTAGATCTTCGATTTCCTTTATCGCCTGCCCAATCTGCGTCTGTATAAACTTCAGTTTTCAGATGCCCATTTGGTTTAAAGAGGACACCATGGTCAGATGTTCCTTTCATATATCTGATAATTCTCAAGACTGCTTCCATATGAGATTCTTGTGGTTGATGCATAAATTGACTTACTACCCCCACCGCGTATGCTATATCAGGGCGCGTATGAGACAAGTATATCAATTTTCCAACTAAACATTGATATCTTTCTCTATCCGTTAATTTAGCTCCTTCTTCCATAAACAATTTTTGATTTACCATCATCGGGGTTTCTGCAGGTTTACAGTCAATCATCCCCGTTTCGGCCAACAAATCGAGAATATACTTTTTCTGACAAATAAAAATTCCCTGTTTTGACCGTAGTACTTCTATTCCGAGAAAATACTTAAGCCTCCCAAGGTCCTTCATCTCAAATTCTGAAAAAAGATTTGCTTTCAGCCTCAGCATTTCTTCTCTATCATTTCCTGTTATAATCATGTCATCTACATAAATAATTAAGCAAGTTACAAGTTTCCCTCTGTGTTTCAAAAACAGAGTATGATCCGAGTTACTCTGTTTATACCCATACGTCTTCATGACAGCTGTAAACCTCCCAAACCAGGCCCGAGGTGACTGTTTAAGACCATACAAAGATTTTTTCAAACGACAAACTTCTCCTGGTTGGAATTCTTGTGTAAAACCTGGAGGGGCTTCCATGTAAACTTCCTCCTTGAGTTCTCCATGGAGAAATGCATTCTTTACATCAAATTGGTGGAGTGACCATCCTTCATTTGCTGCTATTGAGAATAGGACCCGAATAGTGTCAATCTTGGCAACTGGGGAAAACGTTTCCGAGTAATCAATGCCGTATGTTTGGGTATACCCTTTGGCCACCAGCTTGGCTTTGTACCTTTCAATGGTACCATCTGGCTTATGTTTTATGGTGAAGACCCACCGACATCCCACTGGTCTTTTGTCTAATGGAAGAGTACATTTTTCCCATGTGCAATTCTTCCTTAACGCACCCATTTATGTCTTCATAGCCTCTCTCCAATTTTCTGATTCAAGTGCCTCTTTGACTGTGGTTGGAATTTGTTCAGAATATAACGAGTTCACAAATGCTTTTGCTTCGTCTGAAAGGTTTCCTACAACCACATTTGCCACATGATATCTTGAAGCTCTTGGTTCTTTTTCCGGAGTATACCTTTTTGGAGGAACCCCTCTGTTTGACCTTGGAGGTAATTTATATCCTCCAGTATCTGGTTCTTCCCTAGTTGGTGATTCACCCTGTTCATTATTAATCATCTCATCACAAACAACGTCATCAGTAGTATTGGATGGATTAACAAGGGGATCAGATTCATTCGTGGGAGTCGTGAGATCAGAAATACTTACCTCAGATATCATGGAGTCGGGCAAGTGATCATTGGTGTGGGCACTGTTAGTTGGCTCCTTGGGTTCTGTGGATAGTGACTCATCTGGACTACTGCGAATGTTTTCTTCATCGGGAATCCAGGCAGACTGCAACCAACATAGTGTGTCGAAACTTTCTCTCTCCCCCTGACTGCTGTGTTGGGAGTAGTAATATTCTGTTTCAAGGAAGTCACAATTCATGGTTGTGTGCATGTTTTTTGTTTTGGGGTTGTAACATCGGTATCCTTTCTGATTGACACCATAACCCACAAAGACACACTTTTCGGCGCACGGAGCAAGCTTATCTCTGTTGGTTTTTGGAACATGGGCAAAAACGGAGCAACCAAACACCCGAGGTTCAAGGGTAGTAGGTGGGGTGATCTTCGTTTTCTTAACAAGGGTTTCTACGGGTGTTTTTAGTTGTAGGATTTTTGTTGGAAGACGGTTGATCAGGTACGTGGCAGTAGCAACAGCTTCGGGCCAGAAATTACTTGGAACTTTTGATTCAATTAGTAATGCTCGAGTAATTTCCAACACTATTCGATTCTTCCGTTCAACGACTCCATTTTGTTCTGGGGTATGTGCACATGAAGTTTGATGAACAATTCCTTTGGTTTCAAGGAATTGTTTCATGTGCATGTTGATAATCTCACCGCCATTATCCGAACGAAGAATTTGGATTTCCCTCTTAAATTGATTTTTAATCATGTCATAGAAAATGACAAATTTATCAACAACCTCATATTTGTTTTTTAAAAAATACACCCAAGTCATTCGAGTGCAATCATCCACAAATAAAAGAAAGTATTGATACATTTTTCCTCCTATAACTGGAGCGGGACCCCAAACGTCAGAATGTATTAACGTAAAAGGCAGTTTTTCCCTGGTGTTAATGGATTTATAAGTTTTCTTATGACTTTTTGCAAGCACACAAGTATCACAATCCAAAACATGTTTAGAAGGAAAAAGTTTCGGAAATAAAATATGTAAATAACCAATCGAAGGGTGTCCCAATCTTCGGTGCCATAACCAAGCTTCTCGATTTGAAGTTCCATGAGCCAGCATCACAGTACCAGATTGAGTCACCTCGTCCACATAATATAACCCTCGTCTCTCAGTGCCACGCCCAATGATCATCCCCGTCCTGATATCCTGTAAGATGCAAAACGTAGGGTGCATTAGAACCGTACAATTGAGTTCCTTTGTAACGTGGCTTATCAACAAGAGTTTATGTGATAAGGTTGGAATATAAAGACAATTGGATAATTTCAAAGTTGGTGAAATTTCAATTGTTCCCCCGGTTTCGACATTCATCTTGTTTCCATTCGCGGTTTGGATATACTCTTTTCTAGGTCTGGAACGAGAGACAAGATCCGATAATTCATATGTCATCGTGTCAGTCGCCCCGCAATCGAATATCCAAGAGTTGTTATTTTCAAAAACATTTTGAGCCATATTTGCATATCCAACATTATAAGGGGGTCTAGATGTTTTATTTTTCTTTTTAGGGTTACGTTTGAAATATTGGGGGATAAAAAAGGAAGGGTCAGAGGTTTCACCCTCAAACCCTTTACCTAGCTCCTCTGCCGCCACTCCTCCGAAGCCGTAATCATCGCCGTCGGCGGTGCCTCTGACTGCGTTGGTGACACCACTGGTGTTGCCCGTAGCTACGGCAGCCTTCCCTTTCTCCGATCCAGTGTTTTTAACCCCTTTCTTGTGGCCATCGTTCCACCAGTCGGGATACCCAACTAGTTTGAAACACTCTTCTTTTGTGTGCCTATTCATGCCACAGTTGGAACACTTTAGATGGGTTTTATCAGGTCGGGTGATTGAGGTTTTCCGGAACCCCTTCGAAACCAGGCCGGCTCCGTTAGGGTTTTCAGTCTCTGTGGCGATGAGTCCCGCCGCTACCCCTGTTGGTTCAATTTTCGGGTTTGTACCCAAAATTTTCTGGTGTGCTTCGAACAGATGCATAAGCTTCCTCAGCAGAAGGAAGATTTTCTAATCGGAGTATTTCCCTTTTTATGTGTTCGTACTTCCGATCGATGGCATTTAAAAATTGAAACAATTTTTGATCTGACCTGATTTTTGTATATATTTTGATGTCTTCTGGACATTTCATCGGATTTGGATCGATTCTATCGATCTCGCCCCATATTCCTTGTAGCGCGATCCATCGATTTTCGAGTGACATGTCGTTCTGTTTGATTTCATTGGCTTTGACATGGAGATTATACGTTTGAAGTTTGTCCCTTCCACTGCTGTATGTGACCACCAGAGCATCCCATAGCATTCTTGCGGTGGGAAACTCGGTAAGGTTGCTTGCCAGGGTTGGTTCAATGTTCTGGATGAGCCATGAGAATACGACAAGATCGTCTTGTTCCCATTGCTCATAGGTTTCATCTGATGGGTCGGGAGGATTTGAGGTAAGATGTTTTAACAAGTTTTTGGATTTCCCGCCTATGGCTACTCGAATCATTCGAGTCCATAGTGCATAGTTTTGGCTGTTGAGTTTGAGATTGATCTGGAGGCTATCGGATAATTTTGGGTTTTGTGGTTGAGGGTAAAGGCCATTCTTTATTAGATTGGCTAACTGAACCGAGAGGTCTAAACCAGAGTTACCGGCTTCGGCCATGGCAGCTTGGTTTGGATTCGATGAAGGGTTCTTGGTACTTGATGAGCAGGTAATTCCTGAGATCAGAAACACCGCTCTGATACCATGTAATCGGAACTGAATGTAAGTTTTGGAAGAGAAACTGTAAAATATTTCATTGATACTTCTTTCTTGATACAAAACATGAAAATATATACACAAGAAATTAACGGTAAAAAAAGAAATAATACAGCTATCCATGCTGTGATTGAGGAGCTAAAAAAGGAGATGATGTGAATAATAAAAAACTGATCCCTTGAAATCTTCCTTTCCATCTATTCTTCCAACACATACAACCTCTTGTATCGTTTTATTCAATAAGTTAAATTGTTACATCAACAATGTCATAAAAAATATTAAGGATAGACAAGTGTTTACCTTAGTCCAACATGTTTTGAATAATACTAAAAAATTACTAGTTTTGAACAATTTTCCCACTCCTTGTTTTGACCCATCTCCCAATTCGCATGATATGTCTACATCTAATTGAAACTGATTTAGTAGTGATGTCGTTTTTACAGAGATTATTATTTCGGGAGGCATGTCGATACCTAAGATATTAACAACTACCAACTCACAAAATCGTCTTTCATCAAGAGCTGAGAAGTATGTTATTCCACAAGTATGATGTCAAATGCAAACTCCAAGGACATGTCCAACAACATGAAGTTGACAAGTTTTGATACTTCAAACTATTGCTTGGTTTTAAACACACAGATTCTTAGGGATCCTTTTCTGAGGATAACTTGTGTGATGAATTGATTTTTATTTTTAACTTTAATTTTTGTATTGTTTTAGCTAAAGAATACTGATCAAGTATTATTTTGTGATACTATCTTCATGTATGTTAATAATATACTAGTAATATTTTCTTATAAAATTATTAAGTTGTGTTATAAATCAGTAAATACATTAGGAGTAACTTTTTTATTGTTTAAGTTTTTTTAAAATATTTTGAATATATAAATATAAATTTTACCAACTCTAGTAGTAATCAAGGGATATATACCGTTAGCCATTTGGTGCAATGATAGCCCCAAGACTTCTCATAGTAGAGGTCTTGGGTTCGAATCCTGACAACAGCAAAAAAAGGGGTCTGTGGCCAGGTCAGGGGGTTTACCCAGTTGGGGGTTCCTCCTGTGGTGGGCTGCCCTGGATGTTATAGGTGTTGCCCCGGGAAAACCCAATTATCGTAGAATATCTAGGTGTTGCCGTTCAAAAAAAAATCAAGGGATATATTTAGAAACTTACCATGGTTAACTTTTTTTTACCATCATTTGCTTTTATTTCAACAAAACCCTCAACTACATTTTACTGTAAATATATAATAAATTTACAATTTCCCTTCATTTAAATACTACATTAAGAACAGTTCTCAATAAGTATTTTCCATTCATTGATTCATTCAACACTAGTTCCAAACTAAACAATAGATAAAATACACACAATGGACAATAAACATAATGTACAAAACTTGTATCAGCATAGCAAGAAACATCAACTTTGGTTCTGTTAAGATCTCCAATGCCCGGCACCGCCTCTCTGGGAAGAAGAAGAAGAAACCGACAACTGCATCACCGCCAGCCACCGACGTTACCGCCACCACCACCATCTACATCCATTTCCTGTGTACTTGTGACAACATTTTGACTTTGAAACTTCCACAGGTCATTATTAGTGTTATCTCTAGTTTCTACAGGTCTGATTTCAACATCTACAACATCACTGATTCTGGGCGTTGAAGAAGGACGTCCCAAAGCAATTGTAGCAGACGGGAAAGCTTTCTCGGGAGGAATAGCAGGCGTGTAATTTGAAGGAAGAAGGTCGTCCCAGTTTTCTAACAGCTCTTTGTAGACTTTGCGAAGAGTGACTTCAGTAAGTCCAGTGACCTTACAAATCTCTGCTTGTGTTTTGCGTTTATCTTCAAGTTGCGAGGCTAAATATATGGCGGCTGCAGAGATGCTGATTGGGTTCCTACGCGTACAGAAACACTTGTTGATCACAACTTCACCGATATGAGTTGCAAGCTCCTGGAAAAAAGGTTGTGCAGTTAAGGTTTTCACTGAAATCAAGAAGTTTAAAGGCAACAATAATTTTCAATCTCCTGAGGCCTTGGGTCGAATCAGGGTAATGCCCGATGGCTAAAAAAGCTGAAATTTTGTGTTCGTGTTGACGAGGCATTTTGCATAACCTTGTGGATAGAGTTGGAAAAATGGGAGGGTCAGTGGGCTGGGGTAACGTGTCAAAATGGATAACTTTAATACATGTCATAACGGGTCAATTTGGGTCGGCCCATAAACTTTTTTTTTGCTCATTTTTCTTGAATTTTATAAAAAGAAGTAATATAGTAAATATAATTACGAGAACTGTATTATTAAAATATTAATCTAACTTTTTTAGGGCGGGTTTGGGAGCAACTGGTAAGGTTGCTGCTTTGTGACCTTGAGGTCATGTTCGAGCCGTAGGACACAAAAAGTGTGGGGTAAGGCTGCATACATCAGATCACGACGCGATCCGCCCTAAGTCAAGCACCGGGTGCGCCCCACTAATCTAACTTTTTTTAATAAAGCATTTTAAGAGGTGATAACTTTGAATTGTTTGACCCATTTGACCCATTATATTTTTAACCAAGCTATTAAAGACTACCCACATATTCAATCAAGGTAAGATATAACCCGAATCAAACCATTTCTAAGTAAATAAGTTACCACCACTCCCTGTAGAGTATTTGGAACAAAGGTACTAGATGCCGTTACAAAAAGAAGGAAACAAGGTTTAATGACTAGTATCAATTGCTTTGCTCTAGAGGCAGTCGGTCTGCCAAAAGTATGGCACTCCCTATTTTCCAATATTTCAAGTCATTTTAGGATTTCTTTTTCCAGGTTTTTAATACCTTTAGTCGTTTATCTAACCTAAAGTATCAAATAATCCTTTCGTAGGAAACCCTAATCTATATTTCAGTCTAGAATACATGAGGTGAAAGGTTGTCTAAGTTACAAGTGTCCTAACTGAACAGAACTACTCCATCCAAAAAAAAAATGCTACATTGGACTTGGCATGAAATCTTTGATTATTGATCAAATATCTAGAAATGATCAAAGCCTATTTAACAAGAAATATTTGAGAAAGCTTGTGAACAACAAACAATTTCACCAGTATCTTGTATCTATTGTTAATTGAAAACAGGTATAATTCATGTAGTATAGTAGTATACAACTAGTTATATTAGTCAGATGATTTTAAAGGGTTTTTTTTTTTAATTCTGATATCAGTTGGATAGTTTTAATTGCTAATTATATTAGTCTTTTTAATAATATTTGGGATTAATAACAGTTTTCTATGCCTATCAAATATATCTTTTATATAATTTCATATTTTTGCGCCTTGCCTCTAGGTGAGCCCTTTGTTAGTTTGCAATAATCCAATGAAGGGTTACCAAACACCATATTTCTATCTGGTTTATAATAATCACAATGCCTGAAAGGCTGAAATTTATAAACTGATTCCATACCTGCGCAGATTTGTTAAGCTGGAGAAGAGTGCAGAATCTAGGCATATGCACAGAGATGGAATTGCTGTTTAAAGGCTGGCTTAGCTGCAAAGCTTCTCCAAGTATCTTGATGTATTTCCCAATCTCTTTCTGAGGTAAATTGGCTGCAATTGAGATTTCCTGTTTCACAATCAGAGTCATTATAAACAGTACATTTTAGCAGTTTTGTAATTCATAGGCAAATCCACTTTGATCTCACAGTCCAATTGAACAGATGCAACACAAAATCAATATCAATTTTATATCATCAGTAGTTTATGCCCAGTCTTATCGATACACCAGCCCCATCTTATCAGTACACCTACCTTAATAGTTAATACAAGCATTATTAACTTATTTTGTCTACAATACGGGCTGTATTGCCTTTATTCGCCTACAAAACGGGCCGTATGGGTGTGTTTTTCACTCATAGGGACTGTATGATAGATACAAAACAGGTCGTATGGATGTCTCAAGGTGACTGATGTGACATGTCTGGAAACGTTGTCGGCTTGACTAAGCATTATAACTTATAAGGCACGTATTGGGCAAATACGACCCGTATGACGTGACACGTGTAGTGGTGTACTAATATTAGATCCCATTTTATCAGTACACCTACCTTAAGACAAGCATTATTAACTTATTTCGTCTACCTTTTTTCGCCTACGCATGTAGGGTGTGTTTTTCACTCATACGGGCGTATGATACATAAGACACGAACCATATGAATGTCTGGACGTGACTAATATGACATGTCTAGAACGCTATCGGCTTGAGTAAGCATGATAAGACACTAATTCGCCCGTATGATGTGACAGGTGCAATGGTGGTGTAATGATATCAGTTCCCAGGGGCGGCTGGAAGGCACTACGGGCAACACGACCGTAGTGGGCCCAACATTTCGAGGGGCCAAAAAAAAAAGAAATTATATATATATATTTAAAATTTTCGAGGCTTTAAAAAAAAATTATTGGGCCTTTTTAAAAAAATAATTTTCATTATGGGGCTTTTTTTTACGGCTCGTGTAGGATTCGAATTCTCGGAGACGGCCCTGTCAGTTCCCTAGTTTATATACCTGTAGTGTTCTAGGCTCTTGAGCCTCTCGAATAGCTTGCACTAGCGCGGCGGTGGCGAGTGCCTCCACACTACGATTCCTCAAACAAGTCGCTGACGAACAATCCCTAAAAAGCTGAAACGCGTGATCGGATGTATCACAATCCAACCCTAGAATTGAAGCGACGTCGATGATCTGAAGATAAGCCCTAAGGTTATCGACAACCACCGACGGACCAGAGGCGGAGGAGGACGATGTCGTCTCAAGGACGCGTTCGAGTTCGGCTAAGTGGCCGGCGAATGAGAGGGACGATTGTGCGAAGACCGGGTAGGGTTCGAGTGACCATGTGGAGAAGGCGGTTATGAATCCCGTAGGCTCGAAGGGGTCCTCTTCTTCTTCTTCCTCGGCGGTGGAGGAGGAGGAGTGGGAGGTGATGGAGTGGGAGGTGATGGAGTGGGGGAGGGTGGGGAGGTCAGAGATGACGAGGCAGAGAGGGGAGTCTTGAGCACGGGTGTGGAAGAGATGGTGGGATTGGGTTTGGCGTTCTTCGACGACTCGGCCGCAGGATATGCACTCAGTGATGGATCTACCGGCGGATGTGGTAGCGCACCGCCCCCGCGCCGCCGCACAGTACGGACACTTCATATCGTTGGTGTTTTCAACGGAGTTGGGTGCGAGTGTTCCGACTTCCGACTCCACCGTCAGCTGCTCGGTTCGCTTTTGAAGTTGAGTAGTCTATTTTCGTAATTTCGTCTACGAAAAAACCTAAATAATATTATATTATGTTCTATAAATATATATATAAGAATATTATATATGAATAAAAATAATGAAATATAAATAAACAATAAACATCTCGAGCGCGAGCCATCTCAATTCAGTAACGTTACTTATGGATTGTTGCTACACAGATCCATCGGGAGGGCTGTTAGGATCGTCGCATCGGTTTAGAAAATTAACCAGGCACACTTCGTCTTCTCCGTCTTGTATTGGGACTATAAAAACACCATGAAAAGCTCGTTAGAAGGGGTCAAAGGCCGAAGCCTCAGGACTACACTCCGACGCTCAAGTTAGTCGAGGATCCATCATCATATACATGTCATTGTGAGAGTGTATAAGAGAGAGATATAGAAGATGAGAGTAATATGGAGAAGATGTCTCCTACAACAAGTAAATCAGGGGAGGAAAAAGTTCTTACCATGACGTTGAAATGCTCTTATATGAGCCGATGTGTGTTGGGCCATGCCTAGTTAGGTGTATCCCCTACATCTCGAGCGCGAGCCAAAATCAATTACTTATGGGTCAAGCTCAAACTAAAACATATGGTTTGAAGAAAAACCGAGTTCGAGCTTTCTTATATTAATAATTCAAGTTTACTAGGGTTGTTCATCGATTCGGGTTTCAATTTGTTTGTTTATTCGGTTTTGAAACTTTTTTAGGCTTATCCGAAAACTTAACCAAACCAAATTCCAAATGGGCTTAGTCGGTCTAGTCCACCGAACTATGTTTTGGTTCTTGAATTTTTGCAGGTGTTACATTTGATAATTTTTCAAAGTTAATATTAAAGAAAGCAAACCTAGCCGTTATATGATTTGTGGATTCGATCATCACACGACTAATCAACCATATGTCAATTCGATTGCAACATAAGATATAACATGTTTATACACATGGTTATGATTTTTTATTGTGATGATTCATACACTTTTTATATGTGGGTTTAAAAGTTGTATTTCACCGTTTATGTTCTCAAAACTATTTTTGATGACATTAAAATCATACAAGTCATCCTCTTGTCCATAACCTCTCTTATCTAATGTGACATATTGTATCTAATGCTGGGCTATTAGGCCAATTGCGACTGGCCCCTTGCTGAATCAGAAGATGGGCGGCTGCCCTTAGGGCTGTTTAGCCCATTGACTTGTTGATTAAGTTATTTCCTAATTAGTAACCCTAATTCTAGTCTTATAAATATATCCCTGATGTAATTGTATTCCTTGAGCACCTAATAATAAAGAACCATAGTTGCAAAGTGGACGTAGGCCAATCTTGGCTGAACCACTATAATTCTCTTGTTTCTACTTTTCTGTTTATCGATTGTGTGCATGTGTGTATGTGTGATTCCGCTGCGTTACTGACTCGTGATACCTAACAAGTGGTATCAGAGCCCTTGGCTCGTTGTATACACACGGTTCTGCACTGTTTCAATCGCGAAGAAGGTGAGGAGGGCTGTTCGAGAGGGGCTGTTGGTTCAGGGTGGCTGTCCTATTTTCTGTTTCTGTTCGATAAGCCGCAAGGGCCGGTTTCGATTGCTGGTTGCTGTTGATTGCTTCTGCGATTAGGGTGGATTAAACCCTAGAGCCGTCTAAAGAAAGGAAGGGGCTAAGGGTTTCAAATCAATTTCGATATGTTGAAGGGCTGATTGCAGTCTGATTTGGCTGTTACTAGCCGCCGCGAGTAGGGTTACAACAACCCTAGGTGCCGCCGCTAGTGGAGGAAAGGAGCAGGGCTGTCCGAAAGTTTTTTTTAGTGTTTTGTGGTTTAGGGTTCCTGTTTTGGACCGCTTGGGACTGCTGGTTACACTTGTTTTTGCAGGAGAAGCGTCAGGTCGGGTGTTTCAGGTTTTAGGCTATCTTTTGGAGGTTGCTTGGATTTGGTTGGTTGATTTTTTAATTTGTTTTTTTTTTCTGATTCTCGTTTGCAATGGCTGAAGACGGGAGGGATCGAATCTACAAGTTTAACGGGACTGATTTTGCATGGTGGAAGATGCAAATAAAGGCGTTATTTGGTGAAAACGATTTGGAGATGACATTAGAAGAGAAACCGAGTGGTTTGAGTCAGGCCGACGAAGTGATATGGAAATCAAAGGACAAAAGGGCTAGAGGTAAGATCGTATTGGCTTTGACGAGGAGTGTAGCGTTCAATATCAAGGAGGAAACCACGGCTCATGGTATGATGACGGCTCTGTCAAACATGTATGAAAAGCCGCCTACCGGTAATAGAGTGTTCTTGTTAAGGGAGTTATTCATGATGAGGATGAATGAGGGAAGCTTGGTGCCTGATCACATAAATAATATAAATTCAATTTTGTTTAGGGTATCAACCGTTGGGACAAAGCTTGATGATGATACTCAAGCGGCGATTCTGTTATCCTCTTTGCCTGACAGCTGGTCAGGTTATGTGACGGCAATCACTAATTCTGGTGAAGCTGGGAATTTGAAGTTTAATGTGGTCTGGGATAGTATTCTGGGGGAAGATATTCGCCGGAAGAACACTAGTGGAGGATCTTCTTCTTCTGTATATTCAATGTGGGCAGATGAAGGGAAAATAACAGGAGCGGTAGGAATAGGGGAAGGAGTTCGTCTAGAGCTCGAAAGAATGTGAAGTGCTAGAGCTGCAATGAAGTTGGACATGTTAAGAGTCAATGTCCAAATAAGAAAAATGTTGTTGGAGTAAACACTGTTGAGGTCGTCTGTTATGATGATGCACTGGTATGTAGTGTGGAGAGTAGTATGGACTCTTGGGTTATGGATTATGGATATTCGTTTCATGCCATACACAGCGGGGAAACGATGGTGAATCTGAAGGTAGGCGACTTTGGGAAAGTACGTTTAGGTAACGGTGAGGTTCTTAAAGTAACGGGCATGGGAGACATTGGTTTGAAAACTCCAATGGGAACTACATGGAACTTGAAGAACGTCAGGGTGATTCCAGGTCTGACGACGAAGCTTATTTCTGTCGGTCAGTTGGATGAACAAGGAATGGAAGTAAAGTTCGGTGGTGGCAAATGGAAAGTGATACATGGAAATCTGGTTATTGCTCGGGGAAACAAGAAGGGGTCACTGTATATGGTTGAAGTATCTGCTGAGGGAGTAACCGTCCCGGTTAAGCATAACAAAGTCGGATTCGCTGAGTCAAAGGAGCAAAAGAGGGTTCATTTTGCAAGGGTGAAGCCTGGTGTTGAGGCGACTCAAGCTGAGCGGGATCGGAGGTCGAAAATAGTTCAAGGGTTTGGTGACAGTGGGAGCACGGGGCGTGTTCCGGGCACAGTTACAAAACAACGTTGGGTTTTGAAGACCGGTAGTCCGATTGATAAAATCTCTCCAGGGAAACACTTGCTGAATGTGGAGAGTGGTGATGGTTCTCGGTGTATCTCTGGAACTGGTGGAATGTGTAAACCAGTTGAGACAGAGGATGGGTCAGAAATGACTGCTGGGTTGGAGCTCGGGGGAGCTTCAACTGCCCCTTCATGTACTTGATGAGAGGGGGATTGCAATTAGGGGGATCTTGATGAAGTCTGAGCTTGTTTATGGGGACTGAAGGCTCGAGACACTTTGGATATGGAGGATACGGGAATTACTGGATCGGGAATTACTTGGATGGTGTTTGTGGATCGTGCAAAGCCTTCAAGTGGGAGATTGTTGGGTTATGAAAGCTTTGGGCCAGGTTGGGCCTGGGCCACATGTTGCTAATTACAAGGCTGGGCCATTAGGCCACTTGCGACTGGCCCCTTGCTGAATCAGAAGATGGGCGGCTGCCCTTTAGGGCTGTTTAGCCCATTGACTTGCTGATTAAGTTATTTCCTAATTAGTAACCCTAATTCTAGTCTTATAAATATATCACTGATGTAATTGTATTCCTTGAGCACCTAATAATAAATAACCCTAGTTGCAAAGTGGACGTAGGCCAATATTGGCTGAACCACTATAATTTCCGTGTCTCTACTTTTCTGTTTATCGATTGTGTGCATGTGTGTGTGATTCCGCTGCGTTACCGACTCGTGATACCTAACATCGTTTCCTTTACTTCGTAAGCATAATAACTAGTTTGAATTCAAATTGTTTTAGGGGGTATATTATTTCATTTGGAGTGTACGCTTGATTAAGATTGCACTATACCCATGATATGGTTTGGATTTTTGTCGTCACGTGTTCTTTTGTCACACTTCAAAAGTGTAGATTTATTTTAACTGTTTAGGTATTTTTGTTTCAAATATAAGAGCTCGCTTATGTATCATCAAAACATGCTTACTCAAATAACATTGGATTAGTGTTGAAATTATAGAATTATATTCTATATATAAATTCTCTAATCAAGTTTATTTCTTTTTATTTGTATGTTCGGCTGGAGCTATGGTGGGCTTGTAGCTGAATGGGCTTGTAGCTGTTGTTGCGTGTGGGCTGTAGCTGTTGGTGCGTTTGGGCTGCATTCTGGTAGAGAAGTTTATCCGCCTCCTTCAGTCTTCGCATATTCTCTCTGATTAGGGTTTGCTCATCCTAGTACATCCCTGTTGTCTGTCACCGTATTTTCAGATCATCAAGTAGATGATCCATGTTTGTATAGTCTGTAGTAGTTTTGGTGTCTTGTGTCTTGTTGCGTATTAGTTGAGATCAGATTGTCCAGATCTCTTTAAGCGTTCGTTCGACTGTATATTTGTAGTTCTTGGTATAATAAAGTTTGGATCCATGTTTCACAACAATTAGCTTATCAACTTATATAGTAAAATGGCTAAAAAAAGGATAACACCTTGTAAAACTTTGAGAATAAGTTTGATAAAACCTTGTAAATAAGTTGATAAACTTAATGTCACATAGTTATACTTTGAACATTTCGTGTTAATACTTAGTTGTGTACTAATCAACATTTCCCCCGATTATGACAACATTCGAAGCGACTACAACAAAACGTGAGATACGTAAACCAAACGGGGCCTCACAAGATGGCTCCGTGTCATTAAGCTCATAAATTCAACCAAACAATGAAAAAGAGCTTTGTATTGTGATAAACAATAAACTTACCTATACCCGTATCAAACATGCAAAGGTATCACCTTGTATGATTCATGTGACCTTTTTGCTATTCGAACAAAAAAATTTATATGTAGTACTAATACATAATCACAATTCAAATAAAATTACTTTACATGTATAAATTATCATATCTATACATAGTATAAATTACTAGCATGTCATATAAAAGAACCAAACGAGTCCTCGTAAAATAGTTTTACGTAGAAATTTGTTCAGAGTTAATTACACGTATGGTCCTTGTGGTTCACCCATTTTTCACGTATGCTTCCCACCTTTGAAAAACGCTACATATGGTCCCTAAGCTTGTCTTTCAGTTCTCGCACGGTCCCCATCTTGGATGAGCGTTAAGTTATTTTGTTAAGTGGTTTGTGAAATGACCAAATACCCCTATCATTTAATTTTACAAACTAAAACAAAAATAAACATAATATAATGTATTATATTGTATTGGTGGGTCCCATAAAAGAATTATTTAAACAATAACCCCAGCCCCCACCCAACCCCCTTCTTATCCCCAACCAGTAACTCCACCACGGTACCTTCATCAACCATCGTCGACCACCCCTGTTGTAAACCCCACCCCACCGTATCGCCACGCCACATTCCTCAACTCAATCGGTGGCATCATCTCTCCATACTCGATCACACTCCACCATGGCCCCATTCAATTAAAAAAACAAAAACAAAAACGTAACGAACCAATCATTTAGAGTTTATAACATATTATGAGGGTGTGAATAAGTAGGTTGGCTTCCTTTGACATGTGGGCATACATGGATTTGGAAGAAATGATATAACTAACGAAGTATAGGGGATTGTTGTGTAAATTGCAAATGTCTGATTGTTTAGGGGGGGGGGGTATGCAAACACACATTCATATGTATGTTTGTGTCATGGTTTGCCAAGGAGAAAAGAGGGAGAGAAGCCAACAACTGAATTTGGTGTTTTGCATGTAAGATTGATTAAATTTGGAGTGTTCCTCTTCTCCAAGGTTTCAAGTAAGTGCCAAATTCATCTTAAAATCCTCCATGCTTATGTTCTTGGTGGGTTTTGAGTTGGTGAACCCTAATTGATTGAAATTAGGGGTTTTGGTGGGTCAATTCTCGATTAGAAGTGATTATTTAGCTCATCTAAAGCTAAAGGTTGAATATTTTCATGATTTTCTCACCTAATTTGGAACTATAAAATTAGGGTTCTTGAGGTTCAAATTGGCGGGGGGGGGGGGGGGGGGGTTGATTTGGGGGTATTTAAAAGATGTACTAAAGGTTTGCAAGTGTTTGTTGTGTCCATAAACACATAACCTAGTAAAATCCCTAAACAATTTGGTGGATCATGAAATTGGGATTTTGGGTGATATATGGATAAAAACCTTATTGAGTCAAATAGGTAGTTTGGGTTGAATGGTGAATAACATTGGTGAATGATGGTTTAGGGGTTTGGATAAGACTAATTAACCAAGTATGAAAGAATGTAGGTCATTAAATCTTAAGTGTATGTTAGAATCTCACTAGGTGAATGTTGTTAGATCACTGGTTGCTAAACAAAGGTGTAATTGTTTAGGTGAATGTATTACTAAGGTTGAAGATCAACCGGGTGCATTTAAGAACAATGGTAAGTGTCTTTACACTTACTTAGTAACTGATAGCTTGTTGTTGTTATGCATATTTGTATATGTGTTGAATGTTGTTGTATGTATGCATAATGGTTAGTATGATGATTGGTGTCCAATTATATGTGTTTGTATGTGCATAAATGGTGGAAGTGAAATTGTATGTCATTGAAGTCTTATGAACTTCACTTGTCGATAGATAATGAGGTTATGGTGGGTGATTGTGATATTTGAATCCCACAAGGGTGATAACAACTTGAGGTCATGAACCTCACATGGGTGAAATTATAGTTGAAGTTTTTGAACTTCACATGTTGTGACCATTGAAGTCTATGAACTTTACAAAGGCGATATGGTGAAGTGAGATCATTGAACCTCACGGGAATTGGAATGTTTTGATCGGTGAACCTAAGCTAACCAAAGGGGGAGACATATGGGTGTAAAATTGATGTATGTGGGGTCAATTGGCAATCTAAAACACAAAGGGGATGGAGGTATAGGGGTGGGATGGCTGGAAATAAAAAAAACCCAAAGTGGCTCGGGGGGGGGGTGTAGCATACGCCTGATCCCCTCTGAGTTACGCCCCCATATGCTGAATGCTGAAAGTTTGGTGTTTGAGGTCGACTTTTCGGGGTGTTATATTTGGGGTTGTTCTTATAGTTGCATATCATTACTAATGGTGTTTTATGGGGCGTTTGGGTATATGTAAAGCTCCAATCTAGCCTCAGGATGCAAGTCAAGCGGAATTGGATTCTCATGAAGACTAAGTCGTGTTTTGGGTGGTGTTTAAACTTAACCTCCTAGTGAGGCTTTTAAAACAAATGTTTATTGTTGGTAGTGTATCCCTTTAGTAAGGTTTGGGTGTTGTAAACTTTATTAATGGTGTCACTTTGAAGTTAGACTTCATGTTGTTTTGAGTATTTGACAAATGAGACCAACTTCTGCGTTTATGTAAAAGTTTTTATTGGTTTGAAATTCCAGGTGTTACAAAAACCAGGTCTCACTCTGTTTCATCTTCTCCGGCATGACCACAGCCACCCCTCGCCCGCGTCTCATTTCCTTCACCTGCAACCTCGCTGGCGTCTCATCTCCTTCAACTGATTTAACCGGAAACTCCATTTTCTTCAACCGATTCGGAGGCTGTTTAACCAACACCGTTCGTTTTCCCATGACTAAAGTCATATGTATTTATAGTTGCTGTAGTAATTTCCCAAATATTTCTTTCAATTTAGATCGATTTGATAAAATAATTACTCATCAGGTCTTTGAATTTGTTTAAAGTGATGAGTTGGTGTTTAGTGCATATTTAATGAGCAGAAACCATTGGCGGGTCCAGAAATTTTTATGAGTTGGTGCAAAAACAAGTCCAGTAAAAACAATAAATAACATGAAACAAGTTATCTCTTCCGCCCGGGCAAAAAAAAGCCAGGTTCTATATATTTGAAGAGCTACAATCCAACATCAGAAACCGTTTTCTTTTGAAATTGAGCTATATTTTAGAGGACCATATAACAATGTGCATCTTCATGACTAACAACGCCAAATAATATACCACGCTATTATCTATGTAGTTATACGCTATTCCTTTTTTTACCAAATAATATACCGAATGACCCTTTAGATATTGAAATGGATGATTATAGTCTAAGTGAACAAATGTATGAATAAACTCACGTACATCAATATATTTTAGCAGTCCATAAAACAATAGGTTTGGCTTGTCAGATTACTAAAACGTTAACGACACTCGCTATAGGCTATGATAATTTTTTTTTTGATTTTGAATACAACTCTGTTTTAAAAAATATATATATATAAACGTTGAAAAAAAAACTAAAAACAGCCACACAATACGTTTCTTTTTTAAATTAACGAATGAAAGTTATTAAAGGAAAACAAAATTATTAGAAGATCAAATGAGTTAAAAATGTATATTATATATAGTATAAGAGATGAAAACGAAAAAAAAAATTAATTAGCACAAGGTGTCACAAAGTGAACTGGATATGCACTTTTTAATTGTACTTAACCACTTCCAAAGTGGCCTAGTGGTAAGGAGGCCTGAGCTCTTCAAAGGAGACCCAGGTTCAATCCCCACATACTCTACTTTGGGAGTGGCCAGCCCACGTTGATGATCGCGGAATGCAAGGTCAGTGGTCTGAGTAAAAAAACGATCGTGGGGCAGAGATAGCGGTTCGAACCCCACACCTTGACATTGGTTGAGAACCGTAAGCCGATTGCCCCCTGCGATATTCTTGGACGTGGGTATCGCAAGCCGGTTAGCGAGTCTGGAAAACTCGTTTAAATGTACTTTATTTTAATATATAGTATAATATTTATTTTATTTCATTTACTTCAATTCAGTCTATAGTATAATACTTATTTTATTTCATATAATACACGACCAGTGGTTTCATGACCGGACCGGCTAATGACCGGTCGAACCGTGAACCGGTGACGGCGGGCGGTACGGTTAGGCCTATAAGAGCCGTTCATATAAAAACCAGCCGGTTCCGACGGTTAGAGGTTGGATCGGTTGGCCGGTGGCCGCAGTCGGACTGACATTGATATCCATAGTTCCCGTTCTTGTTCCGTTTTCACTTTTTCTTCAAAGGAGCGGCTGTTGGCTATGAGTGGTGGCCGAAGGTTGCCGCCGGAGGTAAGAAACAACTGTTGGTTTTGCGAAGGAAAGAAGAGGAAGAAACAGTTGAAGGCTCGAAGCATAATCAACCAACAATGGTGGGGGAAAACTTAGAGAGGAGAAGAGAGAACTTTTATGAGGAGGGAGAGGGTGTTTGACGGCTGCTAAAAATGATTTATTCTTTCTGCATCAAGGTTATCTTAAAATTTCACTTTCACCCGTTAGGAAATATAATTTGCAGCCCATTTACATTTCTTTTATAATTAGTTTATACATTTAGTCCCTCACTATTATTATACTTCAATTTAATCCAATAATATCAATCTATACTAATAAATAAAGGTTTAAGATGGACACTTGTTACTTTCCCGTAGCTCCTTACATTAGTTTTCCCGCCTCTCTCTCCTAATAAATACGTTTGTATCTTATTAAATAAAAATTATATTATACATATATTATTAAAGAAAAATACTAATTATATTAAATAAAAATATATAATAGGAAATCAAAATATAACTAATTAAAGAAAAATACTAATTTGTTATATACACACATTTCCACTTGATATATCTCGAGACGATCATAATAGTCTGACAAGTTAGGATGTATTTACAAATTTATAAGTTACATCGTTTTTAATATACAACTCGTGTAATACACGGGATTCTAACCTAGTTATAAATATTTAAAAGATAAATAAATTATTTATCAGGTAATCCGGTCTGACCGATCCGACGCAGGTTCGCATCTGAAAACATTGTACTCGACCATAGTAATCACAATATTCGGCGGCTACTAAAAAGGGTATAAATAATAGGTATCGGCGTATCGCCTCATACTGAATTCGCAAGCCCTAAAATTTCAACACAACGCATCCTTCTTCACACGGATAATCGTAGGGACACACCGAGATCTGAAAATCAATCAGAAGAAGCCAGAGGATGACGGATTACGAAGAAAGGTACGAAGGTAACGGGGAAGATGTTGAAACCTTCGGCGGCGGAGGCTCCTCGCCTCAGGCTGGAGCTAACAGCCACGGCGGCGGCACCGAAGAGTTCAGCGATTCTAAGTCACAGGTATTTAATCTTATCTTATTATTTACTGTTAGTTTTTTAGCAGATCGTGTTTCTGGATTTTAGCTAAACATCGAGAACATAATTTAGGGCTTTTTGCGTAAGTTCGGTTGTGAATTGTGATAATCCTAATATTGAAATTAGGAGTATGAATTAGTTAACTGTTGAAGCGTTAACCATGGTGATGTATATTGTGGCTTTATATTTGATTTTTTTTTTATCGAATTTTTAATTTGCGGTTTCGAAAATTGACCTACTAATTTCAGAGAATAGAAAGAACTACTTCTTGATTTTTAATTGTGATAGTTTCAGATATCATATGAATGGTAGATTACTAGATTCTTCGAATAGTTTTCCTAAAAAGTTGAAAGACATTATGCAAGTATTTTGGATAGGGTTTTAATCTGAAAATCTGTATGACCTAATGACATGATAGGGATAAAAGATCAGGCTTAGCCTTTGCTTTGTAGTTGTCTTTAGTTAATTTAGTTGAACAGTTAATTATAGAGGATATCATGAGACCTATGCAATTACCTTGTTTTTTAGACTGGGTGATGCTGAAACTCTTGTTGAAATCGATAAAATCCACGATTATCTGATTTCCAATCTTTTTATGGTCATAAGATAGTAAGGTTTGCTATTCTTACATGGAAGAGTTCATTAAAACTTATGTACCATTGTGATATGCTTGAATATATTTTGAGATAAAGTTTTATAAATAGTATTTTATGAGTGATTTTGGGTCAAAGTGTCTTCAAGAATTGCTTATGCAACCACCGTTAGGAATAGGATTGTTTAGCAATTTAGAGGTTTGGAGCCTGCTTTTATCGTATCTTTTTATGATCTTATGTGGGGATATTATATATAATATATGTATGTCTATTGCTGTTTGCAGCGTAGTTCTCGTGACTATGATAGAGAGTCCTCGAAAAGCAGGTCAAAGGACAGGGAGAGAGCGCGTGATAAGGACCGTGAAAGGGATAGAGAGAGGGGCAGAGAGAGAGATAAGGAAAAAAGCAGGGATATGGACAGGGAAAAAAGCAGAGACCGGGACAGAGAAAAAGATCGAGACAAAGATCGTGATCGGCATAGGGACCGTTATAGGGAACGGAGTGAGAGAAGGGAAAGGGACAGAGATAGAGATGATGATGATTATCATAGGAGTCGAGACTATGCCAGGTAATATGGTTAAATTCCTAATATTTTTGACACACACAGCTTAATTTTCTTTTGTTTTTGCAGTTGAGTATTCTTGGAAACTTCATCATAATATTTTTAAGCATTATTAGTCATTTTCATGGTTGATGGCTTGGCTTACTTTGTCCTTTTTTTATTGCTTTACAAATCCATTTCTGATAGATTTTATCAGGATATTCAATACTCATTTCATCATTGAACATTTTATCTATCAGCTTAAATTTGTTCTAACTATGTGATTGCTTACAGGCGGAGAGATTATGATCGAGATAGGGAGGATAGGCGAAGTAGACGTCGATCTCATTCTCGCTCAAGAGCCAAATCCGAACATAGATCAAGGTCAAGGTCCCGTTCACGCTCCAAAAGGTGAGATTTAGGCATTCCCTTAATCATGTCTCTGCTCACTTTTTGTTATATTTTAAATCCTTATGAAATTGAGGCTCTTTCTTTTATCTATTAGAGTATTAGGTGTTCATATTACTTTATGAATGTCATGTTACTTCGTTATCCAGAAATATTGCTTCATAATAGAAGCGTGGAAGATTAATTTTAATCCTTAGTATAAAAACTTTTCTTTTAACTCTTTTGTTTATAGTTTTAAGAATTGCAGAATGCACACTGGTAAGTGTTTGTAAGTTGTAACTGACGTATTAATATTGCAAGAAACATTATTTTGCAATCTGAATTTGTTATCCTTTCCTTTTTGTGGCATTATTTTTACCTTTAGAAAAGCTTCCATCAACCTAATATTGTTCTTGAGTTGTATCTTCATGAACTTCTAAAATATATTAAAAATAAATTTTACTTATCACATGGCTCATGGAGGAACATGTTAAATGGTTCCTTGTTCAATGCTTTGCTAATTACTGGATATGAAACTTGTGAACTACTTCTAATTGCTAAAATTAGCTGGACATTCAATTATTCACCCATAACCATAATGGGTTGCCCATCTTTATGTGTTATTCTGTTCACTGGAATTTGTAGTATGCACGAATACATGCTTCAGAAGTTCATACTTACTTTCCATCTTTAATGTGTTATTCTGTTTACTGGAACTTGTAGTATGCACATATACATGCTTCAGAAGTTGATACTTACTCTTTGGTGTTTTGTAGCAGCAAAAGAGTTAGTGGTTTTGACATGGCTCCTCCAGCTTCAGCAATCTTGGCTGGTGCTGCTGCTGTTACTGCAGGTACATGTCCCACCATTTGTAACCGAGTTAATTATCTTGATAACTTTTATTTTTCTCTTTGATATAGTGTGGAAAGGTCGTACCAAAATGCATGGTGTTATTTTGGTAAGCAAATTTAGTTCTTTTAATCACACCCAAAGAGTTCCAGTGTCATCATCCCTAACTGGATGTTTCAGAACTCTTTATTGTTTACTTAGTGACATAATCCTGATCTGAGAGAGCTTTTGGTTTTTTTTTTGTGTTTGGTGTTTCTTGTTTGTTCTATGTTTTGTTTTATGTCTAAGAAGGCAATGTTGGGCTACTAGCCCCACTGTGCTGAGAATGGGCGTGAGCCGACTTCTGTAGCTTATTTGTACAAGGAAGAATTACAATGGTATGATGTGTCCTTGTTCGTCTTCAACTGGGAATTGCTTGTTTTGGTAGTTTTACAGATTTTTCATATGCTGCATAAATGTAGATTAAAAAAAGGTTCCGTTTCTTGATACATGCAAGGTTCTAGAAATTTTCTTAAACTACTGGAATTTCAAACCCACGTCATTGTTACTCATTATGGCTGTGGTTGAGCGTTCTAACATTTTCCACTTTATCTGGAGATTTGATTCTTTGAGTTTTTACAGGTCAAGTCCCTGGGGCCACCCCAGCCATTCCTGGAATGTTCCAGAACATGTTTCCGTTGGCATCTGGCCAGGTAAGATATTAATAATTAACCTATATAAGTTGATCCATATCTGTAACATATTTTTCTGTTTTTATTACATTTTCCTATCCTTATGTCCATTTGCAGTTTGGAGCACTTCCTGTTATGCCAGTTCAAGCAATGACTCAGCAGGTTGTATGATATAGTTATTTTCACATTTTTTTTCTTATGCCTTCCATTTTTGTTTCTTCTTTTGTTCCAAGTGAAATTCTTACAAAATGCTGCAATTCAATTTCAGGCCACTAGACATGCAAGACGGGTTTATGTTGGTGGACTTTCTCCAAGTGCTAATGAACAGGTCTCTCTTAATCCTTCATGTTCTAGGATATTATATGTAACATTCATTTGACTTTGTTGTGGACGACAACAACAACCATACCGAGTAAAATCCCACCCGTAGCACAGCTAGTGATACGGTCTGGGGAGGGTGGGATGTAGGCAAGCTTACCTCTACCTGGGGAAAGAGAGGCCGCTTCCAGAGAGACCCCCCGGCAATACTAAATATATATAAAAATAGAAAGCTATCGCTGACAACATAAATGGTGCAAGGATGAGTAACACATGCATAAGTACAAAGAGAGAAAAAATACCATAAGACAATAACATAGATAAATACTCACAAGACACCACACACTTGGTTTTAAA
Organism: Smallanthus sonchifolius; assembly: GCA_023525975.1. Taxonomy (NCBI): domain Eukaryota; kingdom Viridiplantae; phylum Streptophyta; class Magnoliopsida; order Asterales; family Asteraceae; genus Smallanthus; species Smallanthus sonchifolius. The sequence goes on along the minus strand of CM042032.1, from coordinate 81,321,591 downwards.
TTGCGCGATGCGCTCCGATGCGTTTGGTCCCAAAATCCGATGCGCGATGTGTTTTGCGTGATGCGAGCGCATCACGTATGCGATGCGCTCTTTATTAAAAAGTACAAAAATATTATTTATACATAACAAGTTGTAAAAACATACTTAAACAAAAAAAAAGTCATAGAATAAGAAGATAGAATTTCATTTTTTTTGTCCAAATGTCCAAATGAGGCATGCTAAAATACTTCCAAAAGCACAAAAAAAGCATACTAAAGTATTTCCAAGAAAGAAAATGTTGAATAAGCCAAGGAAGAACCTACAATAAGAAGATTGAATTTCAAAAACCCCAAAAATCTGCCAAAAAACCCAAAAAATCATAGTTGCGCGCATCAGAGCGCTACATGCAAACAGCGCATAATGCGAGAAACGGCGCAATATTCACGCATCATGTAATCGCTACGCATCATGTGCAGTGATGCGCTAACCCCATCGCAACGTCGCAAAACGCATTATGCGCGCATAATGCGCGCAATTTAAAACCAAGACCACACACACATAAATACAGGAGCAAAGTAACATGCAAACCCCTCCTTAAAGTGCGTAGATCTAGGCCCCTAAGACAAATCTAAGTTACATCTACACCCTCCCCTAAAAGTCTAGTGGACCCCTTTTAATCTATTTCTCTTCGTAACTGCTTGATTCGATTGTACACAAATGTTTTTGATCATTATCTTCTTTGCAGACCGTGGCAACCTTCTTTAGTCATGTTATGTCTGCAATTGGTGGAAATACTGCCGGTCCAGGTTAGTAAATTACATGTTGATTTTAATAAACCAACCTGCTCTTTTAGCTTCACATTCTAAAAAAAAATGCATATGGTCAGGTGATGCGGTTGTCAATGTTTACATTAATCATGAAAAGAAGTTTGCATTTGTGGAAATGAGATCTGTTGAGGAGGCCAGTAACGCGATGGCTTTGGATGGCATTATATTTGAGGTATTCCTAATTGTCATTTTCTAGAAATTAATGATCCTTTATTTAGTGTGCATGATTGAACATACGCTCATGCATGATATTGTTCTTGTTATTAATCTTTTGCTGTCATGTATAAATATCAATATTCAGGGAGCGCCTGTGAAGGTTCGAAGACCTAGTGATTACAATCCATCATTAGCTGCTGCCCTTGGTCCAAGTCAGCCTAATCCCAACCTGAACCTAGCTGCTGTTGGCTTATCACCCGGTTCAGCTGGTGGGCTTGAGGGTCCTGACCGCATATTTGTGGGTGGACTTCCATACTACTTCACAGAATCTCAGGTTAGGGAGCTACTGGAGTCTTTTGGGGCTCTCCGGGGTTTTGATCTGGTGAAAGACAGAGAAACTGGCAACTCAAAAGGTTACGCGTTCTGTGTATATCAAGATTTATCCGTCACAGATATTGCTTGTGCAGCTCTTAATGGTATCAAAATGGGTGACAAAACCCTTACGGTTAGACGTGCTAACCAAGGTCAAATCCAACCGAAGCCTGAACAGGAAAGTATACTCTTACATGCCCAGCAACAAATCGCATTGCAGGTGAGAAGTTCTACTTTGCTTTTGCACCTCCCCACACTATTTTTTCTTTTAATTTTATTTTCTTTAAATAAAACTATAATTGATATTATTGCATTTGCAGAGAATGATGTTGCAACCTGGGGCAATTGGCACACCTCCTACCAAGGTTTTATCCTTGACACAAGTGGTAACCGAAGAAGAGCTCATAAACGATGAAGATTATGAAGACATATTGGAAGACATGAAAGTGGAATGTGGAAAATTTGGTAAGATAGTGTTGTGTGTGTATGGGTATATATATATATATATTAAATTTGGCAAATATTTTTTTCAATGTATTGATTTTTGTTGTTTTTATATCTTTCTGTTTTACAGCCTTTTGCTATAAAGAATCTTCTTCCCCTAACATTCAGACAGAAGCCTCCCTTACCATCTCTTTATGTCCATATCTGATATGCATCTGTAATTTATGGTCTCTAACTTCATACTAATTTTGCAGGTAGTTTAGTCAACGTGGTCATACCACGCCCAAATCCTAACGGTGAATCAGTAGCAGGGGTTGGCAAGGTTTTCTTGGAGTATGCAGATACAGAAAGTTCAACAAAGGCTCGGGCGGGGTTAAATGGAAGGAAGTTTGGAGGAAACCAAGTCGTGGCGAGCTTCTACCCAGAGAATAAGTTTAATCAGGGAGAGTATGATGGATAGATGTATAAACTAAAAAACTTTCTTTGCTTGTATTACAAGTTAATGGCGTAGCTTCTACCTGGAGAGACTATTTAATGCTCATGACTACTAGTTTGCCCTTGGTGTTTCTAACTTTTTGTTCGATGAATGCTACTTTTGATGATAAAAATGTAGGGAACTTTTGTTGATGTGACCTAATTACATCTTGGATTTTTGATACTATGTTAAACGCCCCAATTTTTTTTTAACATAATGAGGCCAAACCCTTGATGCAATCCATGCCATGTTACTAAATCAACTTTTTTACTTTTAGTGCAATTGTACTTGTTCATTAAAAATGGTTGACCACTATGGACACTAACAGTAACAACCTTAATACCAACATATACATACCATCACCCTTTTCATCAAAGGTATTAAATTCAGCGAGACGGGGGTATTATATGTATCAATATTTATATATCACAACTACGACTCAAATTCATATTTAATAATATTATCTATTATAAATATTGATATATAAGTTATTACTATTATCTTATCTAACATCCTGAATTTTCAAAGATATTAAGTGACAGTTATAAAAGAAAACTGAGATAACAACGTGAGACATTTAAAATTAAAAGTTTACAAATATAAGTAACAATGAGCCATAATATTACTAGCTATATGAATTGCTAACGTTTATGAATAGTCGATTAGCCTAGCAAGCGTACCTAGCTAGCAGCAACTGATTTTTATTTATTTTTTCATTTTCACCCATATAGTAGATATAATTTACGTTTTTAACCCGTTTAATTATGTATTGATTTCGTTTGTCTATAATAAATTTCGTTCGTTAACTTTTAAAAAAAAATGGAATAGGCCGTTGTTTTTATTTTTTGTCAACGTTCCGACTTCCGATATTTTTTTTGAAAACGGAGTTGTATTCAAAATCGAGTATTTTTTTGGTATCATAGCCCATAGCAAGTGTCGTTACCGTTATGGTACCGCGACGTCCCGAACCTATTATTAGTGAACATCATTGTCGGTATTGGTATTATCGGAACCGGTGTCGGTATTCGCTTTTATGGTTTTCGACGACTCGAATCGATAACGACCAAACTCCTGCCGCGTGACATTGGCGAAAAACAACCAAACTCCCGCGACGAAACGCGGCTGTTCGTTTATACAGGCTTATTCAACTTATTTTTTTCTACGTGGATACATTCCGTCGTGAAGTGCGGAAACCAACTAGTTATTATGATTATCGAAACAAATAAATAAGAAGTTAGAAGAGATAAATACTTAAACTTAAATAAGGTTATAGTTTGAATTTGGAGACGTGATAGGCAAGAAAATAGGAATATGAGTTGTACCGTGAAAAGGAAGAATATAGAAACCGCCTTCACCCCCTATATAAATCGCTCAATCCTTAATTCTAATTCACAGTCACACAAGAAATTGACGGGTAAGATCGTATACAATCATTGCATTGCATAGGTGGTTTTCGGTTTATGTTTTCACAGGTTGTCGAGAAAACCCCAATTGAAGAAGCACCGCCTGAATTTTTAACCAATAACTACCGGCCCATTAGGTTAACCTAGGGTTTCACCAATTAACTATCACGATGGATCTGAATTCAAGGGGCGTTTGGTTCGTCGAATGCTATGGAATTAAAATTGGAATTTAAACGATTCATTTAAAAATTCATAATGTGTTTGGTAGATATATTTGATAATGATTGGAATGTAAAAGTACTTAAAAAAATCTTTTAAAACTAACAAAATATAAAATAAAAATTTTAAAAAGAAAATGTTTATTATGTAAATTATAAACATTCCCGAGGTTTTCTATGCGAGGGATTCTAAACTCCATTAATTGAAGGATTTGATTGGAATTAGTTCTAATTCTAATTCCTTATGTTTCTGCTAACTAAACAGACTCTAATTATTTAAGTCATATTTATTAATAGTTTTTCTTAATTATCCAAAATTTTGTATAGGATTGATCATGCTAATTTGGTGTTTTTCTTGTTGATTAAACATAGATGGATCCAATGAATATCGGTTCTAATGGTGGTGGGCTGGGGGGGTCCTGACCTCATATTTGTGGGAGGGCTTCCGGACTACTTCACAGGGTCTCAGGTTAGGGAGCTACTGGAGGCTATCGGGGAACTCCGGGGTTTTAATCTGGTGAAAGACGAAGAAACTGGCAACTCAAAACTTTACGCGTTCTGTGCATATCAAAATTTATCCGTCACAGATATTGCTTGTGCAGCTCTTAATGGTATCAAAATGGGTGACAGAATACTTACGGTTACACGTGCTCGAGCTTGTTTATTAAATGAGCCCAAAGCTTGAGCTCGTTTAAGCAGTGGCGGACCCAGAAATTTTTTCCATGGGTGTCGGAAATTTTCGGTAAACAAAGGGACGAAGTAAACTAAGTCCCACAATAATATCATAATCTATATCCATCAAAACAAATAAAACAAAGAAAATGTTCATGTTTAAAGGGTCAAACTCAAAACTTAAAGCTGTTATTATCATCTCATCCATTAAATTGAGCTAATTCTTGAACTCTTCTACAGTAACACAATTACACTCTACTTCAGATTGAACAAACCATCTGATAAAAAAGTCAAATATAACATTGACCATGACTGTAATCCATTCTAAAACAATTAAAACATAATAGGGTGTGATAGCCCCATCATAATTCAGATTGCAATTCGAGTATGTTTTCCTGTTCAAGCTCTGGTTGGATTTTATTATTATTATTTTAATTTGTTTAAGTAGCAGTGTAATTAATATTATTGCATTTGCAGAGATTGATGTTGGAACCTGCGACACAAATGGTAACCGAAGACGAGCTCATAAATGATGAAGATTATGAAGACATGAGAATGGAATGTGAAATTTTGGTTTTGATATGGGTCCTCTCCTCCAGCTTCTGCAATCTTGGCTGGTGCTGCTGCTGCTGTTACTGCAGGTACATGTCCCACCATTTGTAACCGAGTTAGTTATCTTGATAACTTCTATTTTTCACTGTGATATAGCGTGGAAAGGTCGTACCAAAATGCATGGTGTTATTTTGGTAAGCAAATTTTGTTCTTTTAATCGCACCCAAAGAGTTCCAGTGGCATAATTCCTAACTGGACGTTTCAGAATTTTTTATTGTTTACTTAGTGAGATAATCCTAATCTAAGAGAAGCTTTTGGTTTTGTTTTGTTTTGTTTCGTGTTTCGTGTTTCTTGTTTGTTCTATGTTTTGTTTTATGTCTAAGAAGGCAATGTTATGATGGGTCGTGTTCGTCTGAGAATGGGCTTGAGCCGACTTCTGTAGCTTATTATGCCAAGGAAGAATCAGTGCAATGGTATGATGGGTCTTGTTCGTCTTCAACTGGGAATTGCTTGTTTTGGTAGTTTTACAGATTTTTTTATCTGCTGCATAAATGTAGATTAAAAAAGTTCCATTTCTTGATACATGCAAAGTTTTAGAAATTGTCTTAAACTACTGGAATTTTCAAACCCTCATCGTTGTTACTCAGCGTTTAAAAATTTTCCACTTTATATCTGGAGATGTGATTCTTTGAGTTTTTACAGGTCAAGTCCCTGGGGCCACACCCGCCATTCCTGGAATGTTCCAGAACATGTTTCCGTTGGCATCCGGCCAGGTAATACATTAATAATTAACCTATATAAGTTGATCCATATCTGTAACTTACTTTTGTGTTTTTATTACATTTCCTATCCTTATGTCCATTTGCAGTTTGGAGCACTTCCTGTTATGCCAGTTCAAGCAATGACTCAGCAGGATGTATGATATAGTTATTTTCACATTTTTTTCCTATGCCTTCTATTTTTGTTTCTTCTTTTGTTCCAAGTATGAAATTCTTACAAATGCTGCAATTCAATTTCAGGCCACTAGACATGCAAGGCGGGTTTATGTCGGTGGACTTTCTCCAAGTGCTAATGAACAGGTCTCTCTTAATCCTTAATGTTCTAGGATATTATATGTAACATTCATTTGACTTTGTTGTGGACAGAAAAACATAAATCTAGTGGACCCCTTTTAGTTTGTTTCTCTTTGTAACTGCTTGATTTGATTGTACGCAAATGTTTCTGATCATTGTCTTCTTTGCAGACCGTGGCAACCTTCTTTAGTCATGTTATGTCTGCAATTGGTGGAAATACTGCCGGTCCAGGTTAGTAAATTACATGTTGATTTTAATAAACCAACCTGCTCTTTTAGCTTCACATTCTAAAAAAAATTGCATATGGTCAGGTGATGCTGTTGTCAATGTTTACATTAATCATGAAAAGAAGTTTGCATTTGTGGAAATGAGATCTGTTGAGGAGGCCAGTAACGCGATGGCTTTGGATGGCATTATATTTGAGGTATTCCTAATTGTCATTTTCTAGAAATTAATGATTCCTTATTTAGTGTGCATGATTGAACATACGCTCAGGCATGATATTGTTCTTGTTATTAATCTTTTGCTTTCATGTATAATATCAATATATTCAGGGAGTGCCTGTGAAGGTTCGAAGACCTATTGATTACAATCCATCATTAGCTGCTGCCCTTGGTCCAAGCCAACCTAATCCCAACCTGAACCTGGCTGCTGTTGGCTTATCACCCGGTTCAGCTGGTGGGCTCAAGGGTCCTGACCGCATATTTGTGGGTGGACTTCCATACTACTTAACAGAGTCTCAGATTAGGGTGCTACTGTAGTCTTTTGGGGCTCTCCGGGGTTTTAATCTGGTGAAAGACAGAGAAACTGGCAACTCAAAAGGTTACGCGTTCTGTGTGTATCAAGATTCATTCGTCACAGATATTGCTTGTGCAGCTCTTAATGGTATCAAAATGGGTGACAAAATCCTTACGCTTAGACGCGTTAACCAAGCTCAAATCCAACCAGAGCCTGAACAGGAAAGCATACTCTTACATGCCCAACAACAAATTGCATTTCAGGTTTGTAGTTCCACTTTGCTTTTGCACATAACTTTTTTTTTTTATTATTATTATTATTATTATTATTATTATTATTATTATTATAATTTGTTTAAGTAGCAGTATAATTAATATTATTGCATTTGCAGAGAATGATGTTGCAACCTAAGGCAATTGGCACACCTCCTACCAAGATTGTATCCTTGACACAAATGGTGTAACACCCCAACCCGGCTAGGGCTGACGTGTCACTTATACAGTAATTCATAATTCATTGCGTCAATTCTCATTGATTAAAAATACATTACAATGTTACAATTTAATACAAAACGTTATTAATTACATTTGAAAAACACTTAAATATTTAAATATCCCGAGCCCTCGATCAATTCTTATTCCGAGTCCTCCGTCCGATTCATCTCGAAAGGCCCTGTTACCTAACGTACAAAAAGGACAATATGTACGCGTGAGTAAAATTCACTTTACTCAGTGGGACAACAACAATACAATATGAAATGACTTAAAATATCTATCAATCAATATACATACATACACATTTCTTTAAACACATTCGGTGAGTCATATTCAGTAGTTCAGTGCGTCACATTAGGTAGTTCACATTCGGTGAGTCATATAACACGTTCAGTAGTTCATTGCGTCACATACAGTTTTTTTAGCGCGTCACCTTTCGGTGCGTCGCAATGAGTTGTTCAATGCATCAATATCAATACTTATTCGTATATCTAAATATATATAATAATTACAGATAATTCACAAAACAATTAAATAACGAATTGGGATTCCCAATTACAAGGTAATGAAAATCCAATCCATACACAGAAGTTGTTCGAAAGTCCGTGCCTTAATCGCGCAGATTCAAACTTGAGTAACTCTAACGTCTTTCTAGAATATTGTAACCACCTGCTCATGGCGATTACGAGTGGTCCGATGGTACTTTGATAATGGTTGCATTCGGGATCGGTTGCTCTTCCACGATGCGGATAACGAAGCAGCGGTGGCGGCTTTCTGGTGGTACGAACAGAAGGGAAAAAAATAGAGATGATACGGAGGTTCTGGTCGCATAATTTATAGTGTAGCCAAATGTTTCATATTTTGTATATTTTGTAAGAGGTTTAGCTAAAAGAATATAAAAGAATTAACTAGTGGAAAGTCTCAAGTCGGTTACGAAACTTTGGGGTGAAAACGTGTGAAAATTTATGTCATTTATGGCTACTAATATTTCTTCCTAATCATTTATTTATTTCCTATTTGACTTTAATTTAATATTTATTTACTTTTATTCAATATCTAATTACAATTTCATTTACGTTTCTAACTTCTTTCATAACATTTTAAGTTAGATATAAATGACATACACCATTCATAATTACAATTATTATTAATATTATCTATATTATTATTAATATTTTATAATTCGGGTTATTACAATATACCCCCTTAAAAATAATTTCGTTCCGGAAATTGCACAATAAAAACATTTCTAAAAAATTCGGGGTGCTACAAATGGTAACCGAAGATGAGCTCATAGATGATGAAGATTATGAAGACATATTTGAAGACATGAAAATGGAATGTGGAAAATTTGGTGAGATGGTGTTATGTGTATTTTTATATAGATATTTTTAAAATTTGGCAAATAATTTTACAATCTTCTGATTTTTGTTGTTTTTATTTTTTTGAACGGCGAACATTGAATGTTGTGACATCGCACCCCCCGTCATATGGTAGAGCCTTGTCCAACTCCGGCAAATATATTGTCGTAACTGGGCCTACTTGACATCAGAGTTGGAGAGCCAAAAATTGCTTGAAAAAGCAAGACAAGTTTTTACCGGATCACAACTTTGTGATATATGTTTTCTAGACGACTTTACTTGTTTATTTAAACAAAACCTATACAAATTAAGTACAGAAGAATACCATTCTTGGATAGAAGCCTACTTAATGAAAATTCTCATTGTTGGTGAAAAAGCCAAATAACGATAGAATAAAGAAAAGAACAATCTAACTATGCATTCCCTTGGGTTTGCCACAAGGATTGTCAAAGAAGAAATTGCAGTTTATTGTGAATTTTTCAACAAACAAAAACAGTTAAAGAAATTTAACAAAAGCTGTTGTGGGAGAATTTGAAAAAAGTTAACAATCGTGGGTTTTCTAAGAATGCTCCTCCACCTTTTATTTTTTCTATAATTAAAATCTCTATCATTGATCATCCAATTAAATGAATAAGCCAAATTACAATCATCCCCTATATATATATACACACACATATATATATATATATATATATATAATAATAGAAATTACATAATGTAGAACATATATGTAACATCGTGCCATACCATACCCACCGGCACCAGCAGAACCAAAAATGTCATCGACTTCATCCTTTCATAACACAAACCGCCTCCGCCAACATCGATTTCATCATTTTTATGTTTCTCCGGCGTATATGCGTATGTGGAAGACATGAAGAAGTTCAAATCCGGGGCGGTTGTGGGGCGTATCTATCAGGGGCGTTTGGGGTCTGCTACTTCAGGTAAATTACTTCGATATGTTTATCTACGGTTTCAATTTATTCGTTTATGATGTAAAAAACTTGATATTGCAACTGTTAATTGGCTTGATTAAACTTTGAATCATCTACAATTTCCAATTTTTTATATTTTAGGATTTTGCTTCACTTATTCAATTTGGGGATAATAGTAAACCGGGTAGGGTTTGATGTCTTGCAGCCAATTTTTAACTTCTGGTACTTTGTTGATTCCATTCATGAGGTTAGAAATCATAGGCAGATTGTTATCTACCTACCTTCAGAAACTGTGAAAGTATATATTTATTATATTAAATAAAAACTAATATATTTTTATAAATAACAGGCGTTTAGGCACACATCTTTCTGTCTTCCTGGATGATCATCATGATTGCTAAAGCTGTCTTTGAATAGTTTCATATCAATTTAGAAGCATTCTTTGTTAAATTCGTTTGGCTTCTGTTAAGTAATCATTTTTTTTTACTTTTTACTTATACTAAATTATCAACACCTTTTCGAACTAAACATTATATGTGGTTTCTGTACCTTTTGAGAAAATAGGTCTTACCAGATTTAAGGTTTTACACTGACGCTAACTACACCTAACTTATATGTGTAACATACACCACTTGAATGTTGAAAACCTCTGTTTGGAGTTGACATAGATTGGATTAACTGTTTGGACATGCTAAAGATTTCACATTCCCTGACTTTTACATATTTTTGGTGAAGCAAGTGGTTAATACTAATTCTGAGGTTGGTGATTGGTATGAGTTGTAGCTTTTGGGACTTTTTTTTTATATGGGTTGTATATGTTTCGTGTCTGCGCTTTACTTCTTTAGGTTTCCCTTTTTTAGTTCTTTATGTTCATTCATACCGTCATACTAATTTCTGAAATAATGTAACTTAATAGAAAAAAAATCAATGTTCTTTACTACAGTTTCTTCAAATTTGAACTGCAGGCAGGCGTTCTGAAATTGATGCTGTTTGGATCTACTCCCTCGCTTACGGTGGTGGCATTGTTTCGGTAGGCATTCCGATTAGGCCTGAGCTGTTTTGTATTGTTTCTGTTTCATCTTCCTCGTGTTGTATGATTGTGATTTACGCCGATTCCATTTCGTTTGACCTTAGCATTGAAGATGGTTGCACTGTTGTTTTGACAACTCAGGCATCTACCAAGGTCAAAGGTATTGTTTTTTTTATATAGATTTTAGTCTTGTAGAAACTTATGTGTTTGTGCAGCATGGGACGTCACAACATTTGTTTTCAATTATCTAATGTTCTATTTGATATGCGTAGTTTTGAAACTGTTATTATTTTTGGATGTTAGGTTCACACTTGCTGTTGGATTTTAGATTTTACTTCTATAGGAGTTCATATGTGTGGCATGTTCATTATCAGGTTTGGTTTTAATGTAACATGTTCTTGTTTATAATTATTAGAGGAAACTGTACTCTAGATTTTATTGTTTTAAGGTTTAAGATCGTTTGGGTTTTCATTGTGATTAGTTATGGTTAGTAAATAAATTTATGAATTATGATGTGTAGAGAAGCTTTAGCCTAATTTGGGTTTTCATTGTAATTAATTATGCTTACTGTTAGTAGATAGATGTATGGATTGTAGGTATTCATGTTCAGTCTATTCTTCATGTTTGCATACCCCTGTTATAAGGTTTAGGCTAATTTCGGGTCTAATTTTAATTAATTATGATCACTAGATAGGTTTATGGATTATAATGTGTAGATTAGAATACTTTTCTTTGTTTCTTCATTATTATCCTTTTTTGACATGTGTCTTCTTTTTGCAGCTTGGTTTGTACTTGGAAGTGTTGTAGAACATTTTTTGCCTTTGTTTTGCATCTTTTATCCTAAAATAGGTTTGGTTTTTTTACTATTCTTTGTTGTTACTATGATTGTCTCTGATCTTATGTTTCTTTATACTTCTTTTGACTGCTCATTTTGTAGATGATACACTCCTTCAGGTTGCTCATATTTTTATTATTTTAGTTTTGTATATACATATAACTATTGAAACGAATTATTTAACAAGACTTTGAGCTTAGACAGATGGTTTATAATTAGCCTTTTGCATTCTTACGTAACTTCATGGTCTTATTATAAGCTCATTAAAGTTATGTTTGTGAATTGTGAACAACATTCAGTTCAATTTATAACCAGTGATCTTATAGCAATTTCAAGCACTAATCCCTTTTCACCGCCTGATCATTAACAATACAAGTCGGGTTATTCACAATCTTTTAAAAAAATATATATATATATATATATATTTTATTTTTGTAATGTCAACTTGATTGCTTTCTTGCAGAAACGAGATAATAAGCAATGGGGATATGCACTTGAAGATTGGTCTAGGTGTAGGTATGGTGTTTCTTTTACTGAAGGTCTGTTTATTATGTTTTTACTTTTTATAGTATTTATGTTATGTGTATGTAGTTGGTTAAATAAACAATGCTCTTACCACAAAGCCTTCTGGTGGAGTGGTAGCCCCATGACTTTCCAAATACAAGGTCATGGGTCCGAGTCTCGCTTGGGACAAATTGTTACAGGTTAAGCAGGGGGTTTTCCCAGTTGTGGGTTTTCCCAATTGTGGGTTTCCTCCTAGGTGGGTCCCGAGTTTGTTACGTTTTTATTATTATTCCCAAGTTCAGGGACTATTTTGTTTCTTTTTCAGTTTAAGGGTGCCATTTGTAATTGCATAATCTATATATGTGGGTTACGTTGGGAATAAGAAGCATGTTTTTGATGATAAACTATTCCTCTACTTCTTAGCCTCTTCTTCTCCTGCTTCTTAATCTTCCTTTATCTTCAGTTACGGTTCTTGCCTTTATCAAAGGTATCAGAGCTCCTTCGATCCTCCATTGAAGCTTTTTTTTTTGTTATAATCCAATGACGAACACACGTAATCAGGAGGTAGAGAAGGCCCTAAAAGATCATGATAAGGCAATATCGGAGTTACAGACAACCCTAGCAACCATGATGAGCCAACAGGAAAAAATCTTGAAGGCGGTGAATGGACACAGCTCCAACTTTTCGGGAAGTTCATCCGGAAGAAACACTGAATGTGATCAACGTTTCGGTGGCCGACAGATGAGGGTTGGAAGGGTAGAGTTTCCGAAATTCGACGGCGATGACGTGGAGGGCTGGATTTACCGTTGTGAGCACTTTTTCAATATAGACGAAACTCCGGAGAATATGAAATTGAGATATGCAGTCATCCATCTGGAAGGCGATGCTCTTCAATGGCATCAGTCATTCATGAAGTCAAGAGGCGCAACAATTGTTGAACTCCCTTGGACAGATTATGTGCGAGCCATCTCTAACCGGTTCTCCAACGCAATGTTTGAGGATGCTATGGAGGAAATTGCATCACTCACCCAGACAGACTCATTGAAGGATTATTGCCACTCCTTTGATGGGTTACTAAACAAGGTGACTATTAGCGAGGAATATGCGGTAAGTCTGTTCGTAAAAGGTTTGAAGCCAGAGATTAAGGGACCGGTGAAGATGTTCAAGCCGAGAACATTGCATGAAGCATATGGGTTAGCACGAATTCAAGACATCAACGACAAAAATTTAATGGGGGCGATAGCCACCAAGGGCAAATCTCAGGAAGAGAATGGAACAACAAAAATTACCCCTTCGGTTAATGCTTCAAAACTCCCCTTGCTGCCAACTCCAACAATCGGATCCACCGAGCCATTGGCCTCTAAGCCGGGAACTCTTAGCTCGAGGCGTTTGACGAGTGAGGAACTCGAGTCGAAAAGGTCAAAAGGGGAATGTTTTTGGTGTACCGAAAAGTTTGTTCCGGGACATAAATGTAAGAAAAGACAACTTTACATACTCCAAGTGGTAGATGATGAGAAACAAGCAACAGAGGGGGTTGCTGTAGATGACGAAGACAAGGTTCCTTGAATCACTTTTTGAGGACAAAAAATGGGTTAAGGAGGGAGTATTGTTACGTTTTTATTATTATTCCCAAGTTCAGGGACTATTTTGTTTCTTTTTCAGTTTAAGGGTGCCATTTGTAATTACATAATCTATATATGTGGGTTACGTTGGGAATAAGAAGCATGTTTTTGATGATAAACTATTCCTCTACTTCTTAGCCTCTTCTTCTCCTGCTTCTTAATCTTCCTTTATCTTCAGTTACGGTTCTTGCCTTTATCAGAGTTCGAGTCCGCTGCGGTTACAACCCATTGGGAAAGACATGCATGACTCACACGAATACCCGGGCTGCTCCCGAAGGGAGTAGGGGTTTAAGAAAGTCGCCTTTCAAAAAAAAAAAATAATAAACAATGTTCATTCCTTACTTTTGTACTAGGATTTTGTTTTTATGTGCTTAATCCAGATGTTTACAAAGCATTCTTCAGCTTAGTACCTGTGGCTGTAACTGCTTCATGATGGGTATGAGATTTCATTTGCTATGTTTCAAGTATACACCTACATGACTTATTATTATTCTTTTTTGGTGTATTGTATTGAACAACACTTACAAATGGGTTATGTATGTTGACAATAACTATGTTGTGTGAGTTGCTACATTGTTTAGCGTCAATAGTTTACAAAGTGTTTGAAATTGATTTGTTTCAAACTGTTTACTCTCTGGTCCTATGGTTTTCAAATTGGTTACTATTAATTAGTTATGTTGATGTCGTTTGATTTGTGTATGTTAGTGTCAATTGTCGGTTTTTTTTTTGCAAATTGCTACGTCATTTTTATTAGCAACAGTAAGGGCAACTTATTATAAAGGCAAAACCCGCTGCGAAGCGCGGGGAGTGTTTACTCGTTATAAACATATACAATTTAGCAAGGGTTAACAGTGTAATACCCATTCTAATGCAGTGTGTACAACTTCTTATTGCATCTTAAAGGTGTGTCATTTGTTCTTTTAGTTCCTGCGTTCCACGTTTTGGGTCTATGACCTACTTTTCTTTTCCCCATGATATACTCTGTTTCCTTTTCTTATGTGGATTGTTCGTTCTTGGATAGCTTTGCATGAAACTTCTTTGGCTGATCTTCAGGGTATCTTCTGTAAGTTGTTGGATTTTCCCTTTAGTTGTATGTTTTTTCGTTTGTTAAGGTTCTGGTATTTGGGAAATTTTTGTTGGATTGAAAAATTGTTACCTGCTACTCTTGAAAGTTTTCGATTGTGGAATGTATGTGGGAAAATTGTAAGTTTAGGGCTCTTTTCATCAAATTGAAAAACCATAACAGATGAATGGAGAAAATTATTTTAAGGTTCAAGTAGATAATTAGGTTGTGGATAGGTTTTACATTTATTTTGTTCAGGTTTTTTTTTATCTATGTAGGGTAAAAAGGGCTTGGTTGTGTGCCATTTTAGTCTTTGATTGTGGAATGCATGTGGAAAAATTGTAAATGTAGGGTTGTTTTCATCAAATTGAAAAACCAAAACAGATCAATGGAGAAGATTATTATGCTTAACTGTTTGCTAATGTCGATGACAGTATACACTTTATGATTTTGGTACTGTGATTTTAGTATGTGGAATTCTATTGAATATAATTTTGTTGTGTGCATTATGTAATGTGATACAATAAATTCTTTAATTTTCGTTGGTGGTTCCTCTTTTTTAAACTGTGAATCTGCTAAGAATTTAACCGGAAACCCGAATAGAAAAACATTGATGGTTCCTCCTTTTTAAATAGTTACATTTTCTAATCGATGTGAACAAGATTTGATTACGAAGGTCATTTACAGATGTTTGATTTTTAGCAAATATGATAGTGTGTTTAGTGTGATTTTTTTGTTTCCTGAGTTTTTGTTGTGTGCTACATAAGAACCTATTATTAATATTTGATTTTCTGTTTGTTGATTGTTGTTGTATATATTAGTGAAAGAGTTGGAGGCTTTGCGTTTGCTGTTGATGCGGTTTCATGCCATTGAGGTATGCTTTATTGTTGTTTAGCTTTTCTGCGTTCATTTCGTTTTCTATTAGTAATTTCAATAGAGTAGATAGTTAGATATATTAGTCAGTAACTGTTGAAGATTGACTGTTAGAATTAGTTGTTATATATTAGATAATTAAATAATCATTAAAGTAATTAAAAAACAAATAGTTAGTTGTTTTTTTAGGCTGAATTACGTCTAAGATTTACTTTAGTAGTGATTTATATTTTTTTTCCAAAAGTTGAGTGTTTTAAATATAAGTAAATTGAGAGTGGAATTTCGTGTGTAGGGGTGAAATCAGTAAATATAAGCACATTAGTTCAGGATATGTCTACATTTGAATACAAATATATCGTATGGCATTATCTGTTTTTCCGTTCCTTTAGGGTGAAGGGGGCACTCTACTTGGCCCAAACCGAGTAGGAGAGATGGAGACCGGGTAAAAGGGGAACACCGCCCCCCATCAACTCGAGTAGGCCAAGAGAGTAAATGGGCCGAGTGAATTTACTCAGTTGTGGGAAAAAAATTTTGAGCCGTTGGAGACTGAATATAGCCGTTGGGAGGGTTTAAAAAAATTACTAAATTTCATCTATATATATATATATATATATCTTTCATACTCACAAAATCTACACAACAAACATATTTACACTCTCAAAAAAATGGAAGGGTCATCAAAAAAATCAACCAAGGCTAGAAAATTTAGGCCAAAAGTTCAATCTCAACCGTAACCCGAACGAACCCAAGCCGCTCCCCGACGAACCCAACCACCTCCTCAACGAACCCAACCATCTCCTCAACCAATTCCAAACTACTTCTCGCAACCTCAATATTCAAACTACTACCCACAAAGGTCAACCGATTCAAATATACCATCTCAAGATATGGATCCAAATATATTATCTCAATTTTCGTGTTTATTTTGAAAAAAAAAAGTAATTTTTATTTTTATTTTTCTAGTTTTTTAATTGTATTATGTTAATTTTTATTTAATGAAATTGACTTTTTTTTTATTTAAATGTTTATTTTTTTTTAAAGTTGGTGAGTAAATTAGTAGAGTGTTTCCAATGAAATCTGAGTAAATGAGTATTTTGAGTAGTTTTAGGGTGGCAGAATTCTATTAGGCAGTTTGGTGAGTGGGTGACCCCTTCACACTTGTAGCAGAACCAGATACCAACATCCATGCTGATCTCTATGACAGGAAATTAAGTTCACCTGCTATGCATCTATAGTGAACTTCATAGAGGGAAGAGCATGGTATTACAAGGGTTGTGTGCGGTACCAGCTGGGTATGCGGGGATCATCCAGATGAACAACCACCTAAGTTCATGTAAGCTAACTACACATATTAACTTATACATAACTTTAAACCATACTCAAAGTCTATAAAATCTGATTTGTTCGCTTATCACAGCTACTGTGTAGGCGCAATTATAGCTGATGAAACAGGGAGCGCAACAACAACGTTGTTCGACACAGCAACCTACTCACTGCGCTAGCAGTAGGTAAGCACAATAACACACTATGCATAGTACATCAACCTCCTTTAATCTATACATTAAAATATTTAACCTTCAAAATGCTATTTTACAACCAAAAACAACAGTCGCCATCATGAAAACAGCAACAGAGAAAGACATATCAGCAGCACCACAAGCTCAGAAGAAAAAGACCAACATACACCAAAAGGTACAAAACAAACTAACACCATCCCACCTAAATTCCAACTAACCTGCCAGAGAAAAAACAACTAAAAACTGTTTTCACATAAACATGCCTATCCTCAGAGGAAACAATTAACTACCCAAATACATCGGCAGCCGCGTTAAGTGCTAAGAGACAACTTTACAGTAGCCCAGGTAAAATTACCAAAAATTAACAAACAATACTATCAACGTACATACTTATAACCTATTTTCACAAACGCAGAAATCACCCCGGAGAAACGAGGCCGCTCCTCATACTGGATGCACAAGTAAAGCAATGGACATGTTTTGATAGGGCACAATTTTTGGACAGCAAACATTGTACAGGTTACAAACGCCCTAAAATAGGCAATAACCTGTATTGAAGACAAAACTCATGAACGCTGTTACCGTTTTGGTATGTACAAAACTGTATCCCCACCTGTGTGATGTAGTTGTAACTATAAGCTCAATAGCGCATGTCAAAAACAACTTACTATGTAAATATAATGCAACTCTATGGTCGTACATGTTAAATGAAAGCATTCCTCGCAGCGTAGCGCGAGTTCTTTCCTAGTTACATTAATGTAATAAAATAATTACATATATGTAATTACATCGTATTCTTCGTGGTCCTTTCATTTCTTGTTCTTCGATTTCATATTCTTCGTGTTCCTTTTTCTTTTTCTTCTTGTTCTTGAAACACACCTAGAAACTTTTTACTAGAGTTTTGCTAAGACTGATCAACGTTTAGCTTCAGCTTTCGTTTCTGTTCACAATATCACCAAAACCACAACTCAGTATTGTTTTTTTTTTATTCTGTCGAAAAGTTTGAAAAGACTTCAAGCAAAAAAATATATATGTATTCATTTTGAGAAACTTGGATTGATGAATCTAAAAATATCCTTTAAATGCAAACAGCAAAAAACGTGGGGAAAAGCTGAAGGGATACAAAACCATTTTCAACAAAATGGACCCCATAACAAATAATTACATCAAGATTTTAGCCTCCTACCAATCAGATTTCGTTTCATAATGTTGTAATTTTAGTGTTATCAATATATATTTTAGTATATTGGATTAACTTGTCGATCGATGTAATAACGTTAGTGATTAATCGAGTTGGGTGACGCGGGAGTGCGGGCTCGTTTATCGTTAATGTTATTTGGTTGTGTTATTCAGACTTGGCCTGTGACTTTGACCGGATATGACATGCATATACACACGCTTAAAATCGATCGGAACACGGTAGGATTCTTCCTGTTCACAAAATAGGAGGTTTCCATCGGTTAAAAAGAGTCATCGATCAAGAACAACACACAGAGAATCATCAAATCCGAATTCCTTCAAGAATTTTCTCTGTGTAATCCGATAAATCATTGCGTGTAACCCGTAAATAGGTTTATCTGATAGTTCTCAAACGATTCAGAGATTAATTCAAGCAATAGCATTCGTGAAGGGTTTGTTCAAAGTTTCAATTCGAGTTCCAGGTTTGCATATACTACTTGATGAATATACAGATTTGGTAAATTCAAATGAATGATGTATGGATTTTTTAATTTTATATATAATTAATCATATTACAACTTTCAAATATTTAAAAAATAATGTAGATATAAAAGCAAATAGATGTATAGACTACCAATGTTGAACTATGCTATAATATTCTCGTGCTAGCATAGCATCGTTTCTATTTATGTACGCATTTGTGTAGGGCTATTGCATATAAATTACAATTGAGTAATAGATTTCATTTCCTCACAAATTTTGGTATTTACTCTAGTCGGTCTCATTTTCATTACTTGAAATAACAGTTTTAACATATATTTTTTTTTCAATATACAGATCAATTAGAAAAACATGACGTCGTTTGAAAAGATTGTAGACGTTGAGACAATCCGAGAGACCCAACGGGCAAGAGGTCTAGCCACCATTCTTGCCATTGGCACCGCAACTCCTTTCAATTGTGTTAATCAAGCTGATTATGCTAACTACTATTTCCGTATTACAAAGAGCGAACATATGATTAATCTTAAAGAGAAGTTTAAACGCATTTGTAAGTAATTTACTTACGTTGGTTTCATGCAACTTTACTTCAATCATGCAGTTGTAGTTTATCGATAAACCAAAGGTGTATGATAACAAGGGTTGTTTAGGTCTGGTTTTAACGATTTTTACGGCAAATCGTTTGGTTTCTATACCAAAACCAAAATGTTGCAAAATAGAGACTGAACCAACAATTAGATCTTAGAGCACTTCCAATGCTAAATCTAACAAACAACAACCAATGTGCCACATCAGTTCCTATGTCAGATTTTTACTCATTCTTTAAAAACCTATATTTCTTCACCAACACTACATTATTTTTCAAGCACTCGTATATTCTACATTATCACATATTTTTACATTTATTTTCTGTGAAACAAATTACTTTTTATAGTAACCTATTTTTTATTCTTATTATTTAAAATAATAGAATATAATTTAAAATATAATTAAAAGTACAAAATTAAAATATTAAAATAATAGTAGGTTGTATTAATTTGTTGTATTTTTTATACTTTGTATTATTTAAAATAATAGAATATATATTTACATCGAGCTTGGAGGACATTAAATTAAAAATAAATGATCATATTTTTAATTTTAACGTATTTAATTTAAATTAAATTAAAAAACATTTTTACTTAGAAAGTATTAATTTAAATTAAATTAAAAAACATTTTCAATTTAAATTAATTAATTAAATCATTTTTAATTTAAATTAAATTAATTAAAAACATTTTTATTTAATTAAATTTGAGTAACAAAAACATTTAAAATTGATTAACAAAAACATTTAAAATTAAATTTTTTTATTTATTAGCCTTTGGGCCCACACATTTGTTTGGAATCGCAGACGTCTTCAACCGAACGAATGAGGGGAATCCAATGACTCCGGCCGTCCACACAAGCATCTGAACGCGTCCGAATTGGATGTGCTCAAAATGAAAATTTAAATACATAAATGTAAAAAAAAAAAAAAATTAATACAATGTCAAGCTTACAAACAAATACTGGAAATCCATCGTAAATTGAGTATGGTACAATATAGAACTTGTAGGTGACAAGACAATGATTAAGAAGCGATTCATGTTCCTCACGGAAGGAAAACCCCAACATGTGCGAGTATACGAGTCCATCTTTGAATGCTCGTCAAGACCTGTTGATCACCGCAGTCCCACAGCTCGGTAAGGAAGCCGCTATCAAAGCCATCAAGGAGTGGGGACTCTCAAAATCCAAAATCACACATCTCATCTTTCAACTCACCAAGCTACTTGGTCTGCAAACCAAACAATCATACCGGACACTGAGAAGGCAATAAACTTACACTTGAGGGAGGAAGGGCTCACGTTTCACTTGCACAAAGATGTACCAAAAAATGATCTCTGAAAACATAGAGAACGCGCTGTTTCTCCACTCGGTCTAAGTGACTTGAATTCGTTGTTTTGGATAGTTCATCCTGGTGGTAGAGCGATACTTGACCAAGTGGAGCTAAAGCTTAGCCTCAATAAGGAGAAGTTGAGGGCCAGTAAGCATGTGCTTAGTGAATATGGAAACTTGACTAGTGCATGTGTGTTGTTCATCATCAATGAGATGCGAAACAGATCTATAGAGGATGGAAAAAGAACCACCGGTGAAGGTTTAGATTGGGGTGTTCTATTTGGATTTGGACCGGGTTTGACGATTGAAACGGTTGTTCTTCATAGCCAACCAATGGCCTGTAGCCACCAAAACTTGAAAAATGAAGAAACAACAGTTAATGTACAATGTTGTCTGGTGTGGTTTGAACAACATCTTGTTTTCATAAAATAAACTGTTTTGCAAATAAGATTTGCTACTTAAATAAATAGAGATTTATTAATAAATGGATTACATCTTGTCTTGTTTTCACAGAATCGGTGTGTAACAAATTAATTTCTTAAAACTTGCAAGTGTAGAGAAGTTTTATGTTTTTACACTCATGCAAAGCCAGAGTACTTCTCGATCACTACAGGATATAGAAAAGATATATCCGATTGAAATTTCGACTCGAATTGTTTCAATCTGAAAGTGAATCACGATTCTTAGAGAAATCAAGGAAGAATGATCTCGGATTACTACAAGTGCAAAATGTGTTACAATGTTTCTGTTTCATTTTATAAATGTAAGCATGTTAGACTGTGCGTAGTGGTGGAGTCAGAGGGGGGCGTGGTGCCACCTCATCCATCACAGGCGTGAAACACCGCGCCGGACCCGGGTGAGTGGAAGCGTGAGGGTGGGTGTGAGGGTGTTCACAGGGTGAGAGGAGTGTTAGACTATGTGTTCTATAATGCCACCAATCAGAATGAGACACCACCAATCAGAATGCGAACGTTTTCTATAATGCCACACTGGTTTTATAATACCATCAAATGCAATACCACCATAACTTAAACCTTTCAGGCTACAGTCCCCTGGTTATATAGTTTTTTTTTTAAATAATAATATAACCACTATTTTAAACAACTGAATGTTAATAAGTTTTATGATGGAATGTAATTTATTAAATTAAATTAGGTTTTTTATTTATTTATGGTTTTAAATAGCATTATTTTTTTAATATAAATAATATATTCAAATTAATTAAATTAAAAAAAAACAATAATTATGTAATTATTACAAATCTGGCCATCCTTACCCCACCATTACACACTTGGGTGAAGGTGAGGGTGAGTAAAGCCAGTGTCTACGTGACACAGAAAAGCTCTCATCTTTACCCTACCACCCACTACACATAGTCTTATAAGTGTTTATTAAATTTGAGTTCAATTCTATTAGAGTTTTATTTAATAAATGGATTACTTTTAACGCTAATATGACCTATACCTAACATGTGATACGTGTAAAACCCAGGTCCAACCCACGTATTGAGCATGCGGGCATCGGTAATAAGCATAAGGCTATCTATAGTGGTATCGTGATTGGGGGGACTGATCCACATGATCCTTTTACGGGCGTGGAACACCGCCCTCCTAGAGCGTGATTGGAGGGGGAGGGGGGGGGGGGTGGGGGCATTCACAGGCATAAGGGGCAAACCAAACAACTAACAACCAATCAACTTACTCCAACTTATTATTTCTTCTTTTTTCTTTTTAATTAATAATTAGTTTATGATTAAAAAATAAATGTGGGGGCGTGAAACCACTACGCACCTTAGTGATTTTGTTCAGTGATTGCCCCTGTGCTGATGTGGCGGTGCGTGAATCATTTGGGCGTGAAACCGCTACTGATGGCCTAATGTGGTTCTCCTATATATTTCCTTCGTTTTTACTATTTTTTAACACAATTCCTATATTTTCTAAGATACATACATCATAATTTACGTCCTTCGGTATTTGAACCCCAGCCTTTTGATTGTAGGGATACACGGGGACAAGTCTCCTATTTCGTACTTGCATTTCCTTCGTGTATTTCTTTTTTGTTAAGCATACATTCCATCTTTCACCCCCATTTTTTAAATCATTTTTATTTTTTTTCCCAGTAATTCATTTAACATATAGTTTGATTTTTTCTTTACTAACTTGTAATATTTAACTTTTAAAGAAAATTTAAATACATTGTATTTAGAGAAAAATTGAAACGCCCCAAACTCGTAGGGTCTCATTTACGTTGGAATTACTCATTCGCATGATGGTTCATAAACAAGAAATTTATTCAAATGCAGCGTAAAACTTGTTCAAACATTACAACGAGTCTTAACATTCCAAATAAGAACATAACTGTTGGAAACAAAAGAAAACAACTTCTAGGATGCCAGTCTCTTCGCCGAGTAGCCCTCCGAGTCCAAAGCATCCCGAACTGCTATCACCTGTCTAAACATCAACCTCGAGTATACAGTAAAAGTTAGTTACGCTGAGTGAATTTTTATCTATGTAATGACTGTAAACTTTAACATAAAATCATTCTTTCTTGTCATTATTAATAAAAACGTTCTATTAACGATAATTTATCAAGTCAAACAACTTTTTCTTCTTCTGACCTTGATCGAACAGCAACTAGGGCAAAGCCCCCCTTTTCTTCTTCTGGTTTACGAATCAACCTACCAAAATTAGGGCAAAGTGCTTATTTCTTCTTTGCTATGTTTCACGAGCAACAACACCCTTTCTTCTTCGATGATGGTTCACGAGCAACAACACCCTTTCTTCTTCGATGATGGTTCACGAACAGCAACAACGATTTCTGCTTCTTGGGTTCTTGGTCAATTAATAGTGCTTATTTCTTCTTTGCTATGTTTCACGAGCAACAACACCCTTTCTTCTTCGATGATGGTTCACGAGCAACAACACCCTTTCTTCTTCGATGATGGTTCACGAACAGCAACAACGATTTCTGCTTCTTGGGTTCTTGGTCAATTAATAGCGATAACAGGGTTCGAGTTTCTCTCAAATCCTCCTCAATCGGCCACTGCTTCTTCTTCGGCAGGCGCACTCAATTGGTCTCTCCGATTCTTCTGTTTCGGTCTCCGGCGGTTTCTCCTTCGACAAGAACAACTGGTAAGTTTGAACAACCTCTTGTCGTGTGTTAAACAACTTCTAATCGTATGTTTGAACATTTATTTTGGTATAATATGTTTCTAATTCGTAGTTTGGATGACATGTTTGATAGTTTTTAATTTTAATAAACAATGATCGTTTGATTTATGTGATTAGGGAATCAATTGAAGTTAGTGCAGAACTTGTTTCCTTCTATTTACAATTTATGATTTATGATGATGATTCTTTTTCTATATTCAATCCCTAGCACGTAACGTGCTATAAAGATTTATTTATTGACCATTTATCAAAAAAAGGAGAATGTATTACCATGCAAAGGGATTCACACCATCACAAAACGTATCCACAAAAAAAGGAGAATCTACTCATCAAAGGTGGGTGGGTGGGTGGGTGGGTTTGGGTTAGGGTCGGTGGGGTGTGGATGCGGTGGGGGGGGGGGGTGGGGGCACGTGTGGGAGTGAGGTTACTAAAATAGTTTTTTTAAGATATTTGATGTTTGTTTTATATTTATTAATTTTAAGGGATTTTGTGTTTTTAGGTATTTTTAAATTTCAATTCTGTTAATAAATGTATCAACCAAACACATTTTGGATTTTTAAAGGAATCCTTTACATTCCAATTCAAATTTCATTTCCAATTCCAATTCCAATTTCAACGAATTCCACGAAACAAAAGCCCCAAATACTATTCTTTTTATTAACGTATTAACAAAATTAAAGAACTAAATTAAAATTATGCATCGGAAATGCGTCGCAAATTTCCGACACACTTGCGATGCAACTTATATTATTCTTTTTATTAACGTATTAACAAAATTAAAGAACGGAATTTAAATTTTGCGTTGGAAATGCGTATGCAAATTTCCAACACATATGCGACGCAACTTATAATATTCTTGTTATTAATGTATTAACAAAATTAAAATACGACACATTTGACACATTTGCGTCGCAAATTCGGAAATTTCCGACACACTTGCGACGCAAAATTTTGCGTCATAGATTTCCGTAGCAAATCCATCCATTTTCTAGTAGTGAAAAAATCATATTAAGTATCAATATAAAACTAATAATTGTCTAAACATTCTAAAATCTTTTGCGGAGCTACTTGAATCAGACACAAAAGAGTTGCTATATTTGCCACGCCACATAACTATATAAAAAAAAGAGTAGCTCAACTTTGTTGATGATAATTTAGAAGGCCAAACTATAAGAAAATAACATGATACTAGATACCCTATTAATAAAAAAATGCGAAGAAGAATAAAAAACTCAAAAGTGTTGGCGGACCGGATTAAAAATGTTATTAACTTGGTGATTAGTAAGGAACAAATCGCTTCCAATTCAGGGAGGAACATATTGGATGGTTCGTTGAGCATCATTGAAATATACTCGTGGCTAAAATACACTAAAAGGGAGGCGATGTTCTTTAAAGTAGATTTTAAGAAGGCGACTCGGCAACTGGATGGGATTCCCTCCTTTATGCAGACAGTGGATTACAAGTAGGTCTGACAATTTCTGACATGACACGATACGAAGTTAAGTGTATTTAGGTTTGATTTAAATAAATATGGGTCATAAATGGGATCAACACGATTATGACAATTAAAATCATGTCTAAACGAATTCAACCCGTCTAACTCATATATGACATAATTAGACCCGTTATACTAACCATGTTAAATGGTTAACATGTTAACACAACCTGTTATAACCTATTTATCAAAACTATATAATTTTACATTTTTAAATGATTAAATATATAAAATTAAATTATAATATTAGATAACATAACTTTTCAGTTTCTACTTTCTAGCGCTAACCTTTTGAGTTTCCAATAGGGCCGGACTTGGGCTTTTTTACCATCCTTACAATCATTTATTCTACTTGTTGGTTCTTGTGGATCGCTCGAAAGGCATGGTTTCAAGAAGATTAATATCCCTATTTCAAAAATGACAGAAGTTCTTGTGGATCGCTCGAAAGCCATTACGCAACAGTCCTTCCAGACCCAGTAAGTAAAAATAAAAACTTCTTTATTTTTCCCTTTTAGGAAGTTATATTGGAGTTTTGAAATTTATATCGTTCGATGTTTTTGTGCGATTTGTACTTTGTAGCGAAAGTTCATCAACTGTGTGTATGAGATCAACGAAAGAGACCGTGGAAGCCCGGAGTATCTCCGATTGGGGCAAAAACCGGTGAATTCACTCGGTGATCTTGTTCCCTTCACCAACAAAGTTTTTCAACTTTTTTTATTTGTTTATGAGTTCACTGGAAAAGCAAACAAAAATATCAAAAAAAAATTATGATTGCAGGTGGTTTCGCAAACCAAGCATAACTAGTTTTATACCCGTCCGGTGGACGGAGATTTTAATGTATTAAATTGTCAGGACCTTCTTTCTTCGAAATCTAAAGAAAATTAAAATAAGATTGAAATTAAAATACAACTTAAAATATTTAACTTCAGAGTAAATAGTGAGCGGCTACACTAATTCAGCAGCAAAACGATAAGAAACCGTAATTGATGAACTACTGAAACGTAGGATTGTGCATTATTGCTTGAAAGGGACACGCCTTCGAAACATCTTCGTTTGAGATCAAAGTTTGACTCGTTTAATCTTGTACAACAGAATAATGATTGGCTGATCCATGATGCTTTCACAGTCACCAAAAGACGGTGCAATATATGGGATCTTTAGACAAACAACAAACTTAATGGCGGTATTTAAGTCACCACCCACCTAAAATTAACATATGAAAAATGTTTATTAACTTCATAAAGAAGTAAAGGTTAAAGAAAAAACAACCAAGACCATAAAGTTTACCTCAAAACTGACAACATCATCAAAACCAGTCATTTGTTTGTTTGTTTTTTTTTGTAATTTCGTGCTTGGGATGACTTTTGAAGCCTGGATAATAGACGTGTTTCTCTTGTAAAATTAGCATAAATAGTTTTCAGCATTAGATCATCTTGAATACGTTTTCTTTTTACAAATAGGTTGATTCTAATTATGTTGTAACTCTAACAGGCTAAAAGAAGATCATAACAAATTGACTGAACGGGTCAAAAGTATTTATTTAAAAAAAAATTGTAATCACATTTAAAAAAGTGGTTACTTGAAAAAGACAACCTTATTATTAAATATTACAGATTTTGACAGTTATATAACTGCCCAACCCATCCATTTTGCCACCTACCCAAAAAAACATATTGTACTATTTTAGATATTGTTCTTGTGTGGCAACTTAAGTACCTTAGGATGTGCCTCTAAAAGCTCAGCCATCTTTTGCGCAGTGGAATTATGTTGATGTATACATAGCTTAAGCGCTTTTCATGCCTCGGATGATTAGATACGCAGCATTCTGACATCGAAAAAGACACCCTTAATAATTTCAACTAAAATGTTTGCAAAAATCGAAAAGCATATATGTAGGATACTTACAGTGAAGAAAAGGCTAACCTGCAACATTAAACCATATCTACACATTATTTCCTTTTTGATTAAATATATGTATATATAAGCATTAAAGTTGGATTCTAAGTTGCACTACTACTGACTTTGTGGTTATCTAATTCATATTCAACTGCAGCAATATCCGTTGGGTCAATGACCGAAGCCTGCATATCAAGACAAAAAGAGCATTCAAGCGGATAATCACTTGAAATCTTTGAATGGCAATTCAAATAATTCCGAAAATAATAGACGAAAACGGTTAGTATGTTTAGCAAGGAATAAAACTTAAAAATGTGCACGTTCAATTGAATTATTATCTTTTGCTTCTTTGCTGCAATTCTGCAAAAAAAAAACATGTCTTTAAATTTGGGATCACGGTGTTTCTCAATTGAAGGGTAATTTAGATATCCCCTTTATTAATTGTTTATACTATTTTCACAACCGAAAATCTTTCCATGTCATTAAATTTGCAGATGATGTCCAATCCACATAACCTTTACGAGTAGCAATCTTAGAGTCATTTAATCTAACAAAAGAAATTATTTTATTTCAACTAAGGGTGCAGATTCACATT
Source organism: Smallanthus sonchifolius (assembly GCA_023525975.1). NCBI lineage: Eukaryota > Viridiplantae > Streptophyta > Magnoliopsida > Asterales > Asteraceae > Smallanthus > Smallanthus sonchifolius. The sequence continues at coordinate 81,293,698 of CM042032.1, read as the reverse complement.
ACGAAATATTTAGTTATATTTATTATCCACTTTGGGTACCTATATGGCTGCCATCTTCGTTTTGAATTTGTTCCCGGTTCTATTGCAACATTCTGTAAAGAATGTATCCACCTTGCAGCTTCTTTGGGGTTGCTTGCTCCCAACTGTAAAATCAAAATCTTAAGATGCAGTTATGATAAAAATGGGTTAAAACCAGATGGTTCTTTACAAGTATATTGGCATATCTTATGACAATATCACCACTAATTTTAAATCGAATCACATTATAATACCTCAAAAAGAATGGATGTTGTTGCTCCTTATGATCTCTGCAAAATTAAAATCAAATGGTATAAGTTCTCAATCACCAAAGAAGTCCAACCACTAATAAATCTTGTGATTAATTCAAGAATACAATCTATATAGAAGTTAAAAGCAACACCAAATTATTCCAAAATAACTTACATGAGGCTGAAACTAAAGTGTCCAAATTAGCTCTAATGTCCAAATTAGCTCCCAAAACACTTTAAGAACCAATTAACAAATCATAGAAATCTAAAATTGAATGAATTAGTTAATACAGAATTATGAACTCCTTATAAGAACCAATTAATTTCAAATTTAGTGAAAAACATAACATTCACCATCCTCACCGTCGCATTCAAGACAAATACGACAAATGGCCATCGTTCAAGTTTCAGCATCTCCATACTTCATATCATTTGAACGCCGGTGAACCATAACCAAAAATGATCCGCATCCTAGGGTTTCCAGAACCGCTTTTTATAGCTCAATTTCAACTCATTGTAGCAGTTCCTAACCTAAAAAATATGTTAAACCACAAAAGAGTCAAAGATCGTCAAACAGATGATCAAATGTACATATAAGAGTGAGAATGAGAAGTGACGTAGGTGTTGATTTTATAGTGAAGTTATCACATCATATATCAAATTTATATACAAAAATCAAAGATAAACAACAGATTCAAACAAAAATCAACACACATACCGTGATCTCCATCCTTGTGCTCTTCGACTTTATCATCTTGTCACCTGGTTCATCACTTCGATTAGCAAAGAACTTTTCGATCGACGAGGTAGCGAATCACGTTTATAGTTGAGCCGGGGAGTAGCAGTTCCGCCGGTATACAGGGAGTTGCCGTCGGCGAAGGAGAGGAAACGATGAGAGGATGGTTGGGGGTTTCTTAGGGTTTCTGATAGAAAATTGAAAATAGATGAAGATATATTTAGAGAAAGGATGCGAAGGTTGGGGGGGCGTGGGGAGGTTAATTACCCCCGAAGGGAACAGGTTGCAGAAAATAACAGGTGAGGATTAATCCTCTACAGCTAAGGCTCACCGGATCAAGGGAGCAGTTATAATTAACACGGTCAGGATTAATCCTGAAATGATCTTACGGCTTACATGATCAGAGGAGCAGTTACTCTATTCGGGGTCAATAATAAGTGGAAATTTTTAGGTGATCCGCTAGTTGAACTAGCATATTAATAGTGCAGTGGTATTCCGTTAGCTGAATTAATGGATGTAAATAGCGAAAATAAATGAAACAAAATAAATGTTCAGTTATTATATTCACTTTCACTAGTTCACACAACCTATACTATTCACATCCGCTAGCTGATCATCAAAATTGCCTATTTCTAAATATTTTTCCAAAAAGATTATAAGGTTTTACTGATTCCGGTGCAGGTATACAGTGCGGATCTTCAGACGAGATTGGGGATCACCGCCGGAATATGTATTCTGATCAAGAACATGCCGGAGATGAAAGGTGACCGCTACGAAGCCATTTACAGATTTCACTTGGGAGACTACGGCCAGATATCTGTGCATGGTGCATACGTGACGACGGAGGATACCTATCTTTCCGTCACCGGTGGGACATGGGTGTTCGCCGGAGCGTACGGTCAAGTGAAACTTCAGCAGCTAGTGTTCCCCTTCAAGCTGTTCTACACTTTTTACTTGCAAGGTTTATCTGCTGATCTGCCCTCGGAGTTGTTGGTCACTCCTGTTCCTTCTTCACCGGCGGTGGAGGCGTCGCCGGCTGCAAAGGCGGCTCAGCCTGGGGCTACAAGCCCGAACTATACAGATTAAAGTAGTGACGGTGATGGGAAACACAGTTTGCTTTGGTTGGTTGGTTGTTTTTGGGTTGTACCTTGAGCTATATTGTTTGTTCTTTGAGGGGTAAAGAACTAAAGATTGAAAATGAGGGACCGAAATTAGAATGAGACCCAATTTTTAACTTGCTCATCATGGTATGGGATTTGCTTTTAGGAGCATTCACAATAGGACTTCTATTAAATTTCATATATAAATTATTTATAGATTTCTTCTATTTTATACCGTTATCAGGATCTCAATCTTCATTTTTAAATTTTAGAGTTTAGTAAATAAAGATATTTTAAATATAGAGATCCAATTTCATCAATCTCTATATTTTTATGAGTGTCTAGGAAAGAGAAAAAATAATAAAATAAATGTTTGTGAGTGAGATAAAGAACGATATGTGTCAGGTTAAATTAAGTTTATAGATAAATTTGAAAAAATATGATATTTAGTTAAATTATATGGACAGGGATAAAGATTTCATTATGAATGCTCTAAGTCATAATAAGGGAAATATTTGTTGGATTGTTTTTTTTTCGAACGGCAAAATACGTCTAGAAAGGTGTTAGAACAAATGGTACAAAGATCATTGATTACATAGCTTGAAAAGAAGCAAAATTAAAACTACACCACGTATTTTATTCTAAACCGTAACATTTAGCTCTATTTTCTATCCAAAGATAAAGAACTTGACTTAATCTCCTCCATTATCGCTTGCGTATCTCTCGTCTTGTTGTTACAGATTCTTTTCATTACGTGAAATCCAAACGCACCAACACGTCAAAAATACCACCTGTGTCACTTTCTTTAGAGCCGGCTGCCACACTTGATCTTGGGGAAATTTGAGTGTTTCTTGCACCGTGTCAGACAGAGAGTGGGAAGTTTTCACCAAAGGTTTATTCGTCGCCGTATATCTCTTGCAAATGGACACGAAGCAAGTAGATGATCTGCCGTTTCTAGTTCCAAACCACAATGTACACAAAAAAGTGGAGTTGTGATTAATGCCTCTTCTCGCAAGTGCCTCCTTAAAACCGCTCTCCAAACAAAGAAGTTAATATGTAACGTCACCCAATTGACACACAGATTTTGTAAGACGCTTGATCAGTTGATTGTTTCTCTATTTCTTTTCTTAATACCTTAACCGAGAACCAACCTATAGAATCCAAAGAGCACATCCATTTATCGAAACCAATCTTGAAGCTATATTGGTGATTAGAGCTACACATTGTCTACCAATTCGATCCAAAACCTTACACGTTTTTCAGCCTTGATCTTGAAGAGATTGGGGGAATAGGTCCTTTAGGGGAACATTAGCAGCCCAATTATCCAACCAAAACATGCCTGATTCGACAGCTCCCACCAAGCATTTCTGACAACCTGCAAAATCAATATTTAACCCAGCCAAAATATCTCCCACCTTACAAATGTTATTCAACGTACCTGCTAACGATTGTTTACATGGAATTTCTTTATAAAGTCTAATGATAGAGTGAAACAAAGAGATGCATTTGTCCCAAAAACTAGAGGAATCTGATGTGTACCTCCACCATCATTTTGCAAGTAATGCAATGTTAGAATCTTCGAGTTTACACATTCCCATTCGGACAAATTCTTTCGGGGTTACAATCTTGTCCCGTGAGATCCAATGAATTTTATGATTCAAATTGCCACCCCATAAGAATTTCCTTCTAATGCCTTATAGTTCTCCGATTACTTTTTGTCGGGGCTTTAAATAATGATAGGTAATAAGTCGGGAGACTTCATAATACTGCTTTCAATAAAATAATCAAGGAAGAATCTTGATAAATTATGATTTACGAGTTGATAAATTACTTTTTTTCAACTATTTTGTTTTTAATTTTAATTGAAGATTAAGAAATTACTACACAAACACAAGATTGGCTCCACTCGTAAGCACCCTTCTCCTTAAACCAAGTGCCTCGGGTTCTATCCCGGCAATTTGCCCCGCCCCCTTGTTTCCTTCTTTTTCCCTCTTTTCCTTTCCTTTTGATTTTTAAATTATATATATATTAAAAGTGAATATCGATGCTCCCTCACATGTTGTCCATTAACTCACGTCACTCAGATCCTGCCACGTGGCGCATTTTACTTGTTTTTTTTTTTTTAATTTTCAACCACCATGCTTTAGCTTAAATTGAAAATGAAGGAACTACTGCACAAACCACTCGTAGGCACCCTTCTCCTTCAACCAGGTGCCTCGAGTTCTGTCCCGACAATCCTCCCCTCCCCTTGTCCGTCTTTTTTCCCACTTTTCCTTTCTTTTTGATTTTTAAAGTGTATATATTAAAAGTGAATACCGATGCTCCCTCTTATGTTACTCTTCATTGAATAGTAATTAGCGTCACTCAAATCCTGCTACGTGGCGTATTTTACTTGATGTTGTCTTATATTTTTTACTTCTTTTGTTCTTAAATGCGTTTTCATGTTCCTTAACGCTCATTCTCACAAAAACGTAATGTTCTCTTAAATTTTGCACATACCATGGCGACGTGCTTAATCGGCCCGCTACGAAGCGCGGGTCTAACTCACTATTAATACTAAAAAATGGTTTTGATGAATAGCACCATCGCGATTGGGATGCTGCCACGTGCCAGTTGATTTTTTAAAATATTTTTTATTAATTTAATGTTTATAATCAATTTTAAGCATATTTTATTTTTCTATTATAATTTTAAAATATGATGTTTTACATAATTCTGGATGTACCTTTACGACATGCCTATTTTTATCTACGTTTCGATATAAATTTCATTCGAAACCGAGTTTTAGTAATAATGTACAAGTCATTGAAATACAAATGTCTGCTTCAATGTTTATTTTTTATAATAATGTATGATGTTTTATAAAATTATCGATTTTCTGTTTCGATGTGCTTATTTTTATCAGCTTTTCGTCGTGAGCTTTTTTTTCACAGTCAAAATCAATGTATAGATCGTCGAAACGAGCTTTACAAATTTGAACACCTCCGCTACTACGCTGGTCACCCCGCAGAAACGTGGGGTTAGAATTAACTAGTTTTCAATTGAATAAGGAGTTGGCCGGTCGGTGGCGTAGATTCAAAAAAATTCACGTGGGTCAACTATTCCATGTTATCAAGAAAGAAAAAGACCTAGAAAATGAGGTTTTGGACCACCGTCCATCAACCTACTCTTCCATCCCACACATACTCCTTCTTCAATACAACTATATATAGTTATATACACATGCACATTTACAAACACATCTACCACCCATTAACATTCTCATCAAAACCACAATCATCTCCTTCAATGGCTGCTGCTTCATCCAGACCCGGTAAGCAAAAGTCTTGTTTTTTCCCAGATTTTAGGAAATGGTTTTGGGGTTTTGAAATTGATCTTGTTCCATGTCATACTTTGTAGCGAAAGTTCATCAACTGTGTGTGTATGAGATCAACGAAAGAGACCGTGGAAGCCCTGCGTATCTCCGATTGGGTCAAAAACCGGTGAATTCACTTGGTGATCTTGTTCCCTTCACCAATAAAGTAAGTTTTTTTATATCTGTTTATGACTTCACCGGAAAAGAAAAGAACATCAAGATCTTACAGAAAGTTTTACTGATTCCGGTGCAGGTGTACAGTGCGGATCTTCAAACGAGATTGGGGATCACTGCCGGAATATGTATTCTGATCGAGAACATGCCGGAGATGAAAGGTGACCGCTACGAAGCCATTTACAGCTTTCACTTGGGAGACTACGGCCAGATATCGGTGCAGGGTGCATACGTCACGACGGACGATACCTATCTCTCCGTCACCGGCGGGACCGGGGTGTTCGCCGGAGCGTACGGTCAAGTGAAGCTTCAGCAGCTAGTGTTCCCCTTCAAGCTGTTCTACACTTTTTACTTGCAAGGTTTATCTGCTGATCTGCCCTCAGAGTTGCTAGTCACTCCTGTTCCTCCTTCACCGGCGGTGGAGCCGTCGCCGGCTGCAAAGGCGGCTCAGCCTCGGGCCACCAGCCCTAACTATACAGATTAAAGTGTATTTTATAGTTTTTAAATAAAATATAATGACGTTTATGCGTATTTGTTATGTGATTTATAGATATTTCAGAATAAATTCATATGTATTTATATATAGTCATGATGTTTACGTGTATTTGTTTTTTATTCGATGACCGGTAGTGTCTATTTTAACCGGCGTAACAAAGTCTCGTTCGATAATAGTACAAAAAATATTGTACGTTATCTATAGATATTGATAAGCGAATCAAATTCAAGTATTTACTTTTGCATATATTCATGTTTTATGTTCTCTTGTGGACTTAAAAGTAATGAGTAAAAGTATATATGCGAGCATGAAGTTAAAGATATGATGGTTACATGTGTACATTTATTCAAACATGACCAAAATTTAAAAGTTTTTCGATTAAGTCATATTTAACTTGTGCAAGGACGGAGAGGGGGAGTCCCCCACTAACAAAGTTCAATTGTTTAGAAATAATCTATGCCCCTTTCCATTTTCTAGCTATAGGCCCCTCTCGACCTTTCTATCCACAAGCAAAAGCAACAAGTGAGCATTAAAGAGGATGCCTTTTGGTCAACAGAGCTCATCCACTCTCTTGTGAATACGTGGATCATAAGATTGAAAACAATAACTAGTAATGAGGTATCACATATTGCACTAACGACAACAACCGATATAAGTCAAGTATAATGTAGCTAGCACTATATCATACTAGACTAAGGGACTTGATAGCTTATGTCATTATGATCCAAAACTTAAGCCCAATTTAATTGATGGGAACAATTCTGGTAAGCCCACAATAGGGTAGGCCCATTAAGAGTTTCCACCACAACATATATGTTTTTACTCTCCTCTCTAACCCTAACTCTCTCTACTCTCGACGCCAATACACATACATACATATATGATTATCACGGTTGGTATGATACTAACTTGAGTGTCAGAATGTTGTGGGGGCTAATCCCTCGGACCCTCTAACGAGAGTTTCATTTTGTTGCAGCCTGGATCTGAACTTGAGAAGAAGAGGAAATGACTTCACACCACCAACGAGGCTTACCCGAACCGGGTTCGCCCTCTCCAAGCACTGTTACTACTTACCTTAAGCCGAGCCCAATAGGTGTGGATTTTGGTAGCAGCAGCTAATATTTTTCCTTACGCGATGCAGCGGGTTTTGTGTATATTATAATAATAAAAATAGTATATTGATGTAAAAAATGTGAAGTGATCACCAAGTGGCCTCCAACACCATGATTTTGAGGTAAAATAAAATAAAAGAATATCAATAAAAAATTAGTGAAATGAGTACTGTTCCTGTCGTTGGTTTAATTGATACATACCAAAAGGTCTGCGGCCTATCGGTACCAATCCATGTTGGAAAGGTGTCCATTTCTAAGTGGTTGAGAATTCAAGTTCTATGATGAACAAAAAGGTGCAAATTTATGAGTACGATTAGAAAGTATGTTAGTTAGCCGTTCAAGTCGTATAATGTAATCCGTTTTTTTAAATCCGGTCTAACATGTTCAACTAGTAACCCCCTATAGCGTCTTATTAAGAACGAGTAAGAATGGAAAAACTCAAAAAAGAGTTGGCCGGTTGTAGCTTAGATTCAAAAATCCACGTGGGTAAACATTTCCGTGTTGACTGTTGACATTAGACAAATAACAAAAAGAACATGAAAAACACCAAGCTTTTAATTTTAACTCTCCATGTGTTCCCTGTCCCCACCGTCCACTAACCTCCAACACATTCTCCCTCTTCAATACGCTCATATTATATATACATCCACATACACATCTACCACGGTACCAGCCATTATCATTCTCATCAAATCAAAACCACAATCATCTCCTTCAATGGCCTCTGCTTCAGCTTCTCTCCAATCAATCCCTTCAACCCTGAAGCCATTACGCAACAGCACCGCCACCACGGCCACAGCTTCTAACCTCCTCTCATTCAAAAACTCTATTAACCCGGTTTTCTCTCACAAACTGACCACCAAAGTCAACGCCTCCGGAAGCCGGAGAGGGTGCAGTATCAAGAGCCAAAGCAGCCCAGCAGAGTCTTCCAGACCCAGTAAGTAAATATCTTTTTTTTTTTTATGAAATGATTTTGAAATTGATGTTTTTGTACTTTGTAGCGAAAGTTCATCAACTGTGTGTGTATGAGATCAACGAAAGAGACCGTGGAAGCCCGGCGTATCTCCGATTGGGGCAAAAACCGGTGAATTCACTCGGTGATCTTGTTCCCTTCACCAACAAAGTAAGTTATTTTGTTTGTTTATGAGTTCACTGGAAGGAAAAGCAGACAACAAGATCTGAAGGTTTTACTGACTCCGGTGCAGGTGTACAGTGCGGATCTTCAAACGAGATTGGGGATCACCGCCGGAATATGCATTCTGATCAAGAACATGCCGGAGACGAAAGGTGACCGCTACGAAGCCATTTACAGCTTTCACTTGGGAGCCTACGGCCAGATATCGGTGCAGGGTGCATACGTGACGACGGAGGATACCTACCTTTCCGTCACCGGTGGGACCGGGGTGTTCGCCGGAGCGTACGGTCAAGTGAAGCTTCAGCAGCTAGTGTTCCCCTTCAAGCTGTTCTACACTTTTTACTTGCAAGGTTTATCTGCTGATCTGCCGTCGGAGTTGCTAGTCACTCCTGTTCCTCCTTCACCGGCAGTGGAGGCGTCGCCGGCTGCAAAGGCGACTCAGCTTGGGGCTACAAGCCCTAACTATACAGATTAAAGTAGTAGTGACGGTGATGGGAAACTGTTTGCTTTTGTGAGTAGAGTTCTTTTAGTGGGTTTGGTTGTTTGTGAGTTGTACCTTCTGCTTTATGGTTTGTACTTTGAGGGGTAAAGATGGAACTGTCCCTGTTTTCAACTTGCTCACCATGGTATGAGATCGGCTTTTAAGTCTTAAATAATGGAAATATTTGTCGGATTTAGTGATTTACCCTTTTTCAACCGGTGCATAACTTTTTAAATAGAAAACCACTTTTATATTTATTTTAAAATAATACAGCAAAAGGTATACGCTTCAACTATTTGAGAATCATTTTTCAATACATTTATTTTTTATATTCGTGTATTTTAAAAACTATAAAGGTTGTCCCGCGCTCCGCGACGGGATGTGGATCTTAAATGGTTGAGGCGGTGACATTAACGTGGCTAAGCAAAAAAATAAACATAGTTAAATAAAATTTTCCCCACGCTCCGGAGACGGAACATAAACGGTTGAGGCGGTTACATTAACGTGCCTAAGCACACAAAGAAACATGGTTAAATACATAAAAGAAACGTATGAAGTTACGGCGACTCGGTTGTAGAAATCAAAACATAGATAAAAGACACTTATATAACGGTACCTATGTTTTTCAGTCGGTGTCGGTCTCATTATTCACGGTATCAGCACGTCACCGTCATGTGATATAACACACGATACCTAAAAAATAATCTATTTTGAATACGATTATGTTTTTAACAAAATTTGTACCGGGGTGTCAAGAAAATAAATTAAACAAACAAATGAAAATTATTAAGGAAAAATTAAATTATATATACTACATGTGGTAAGTGGTAAACTTGAAATTTTAAAAACTTGAGCTGATTAAAGTGACATTTACAACGTTGAGGGGCCATTTTTGCCATTTAACAAAGTGGAGGGGGAGATGTTGTCGGTGGCAAATGCCACACTTACTTTTCAATATACTAAAAATTAATCCCACGTGATGTGGCGGGTTTACGAACGCCGTACGTGCATTGCGGCGATGACACTAGCGTGACTAAGTAAATAAAATAAACATATAAAGTTGTCGCGACTCGGTTATGGAGATCGAGAAATAGATAAATTGCGGCGCAAACATGAGTTAACATTGAAACGACAAATTCATTAAATAAGTTAGTAACAAAGTAAAAACAAAATAGAAATATCAAACATTTTTTTTACAAATGAATACAGGGGAGGAACATTTAAGGCCCCTCCTAATCCAGACCAAAAGCCCAAATTTTTGCTTAGTAGTATTGATTTCGACTCATTTTTCTGCTCAAAAGTATTGATTTTCGGTCCACTATGTTTATTTTATATTAGACCCCGTTTATGTGTAAGAACTATTTTTTTTTATTTATGGTCTTTATTTGGTGGAAAAAATTTGTTTTTTTTTTCGTATAATATTTTCGCCCCTCAAATTTATTTGTTCAAGTTCCGCCACTGAATGAATATAAAAAAAGTAAAAGTAAAAAAAAAACCCAGTTTGTCACACCCTAGACTCGAACACGCGTCGCGGGTCTAGCAGGGTTATTCTAGGAAAATTAAATTAGTAAAACAATAATGAGTTAAAAGCGTATATTATACATACTAGAGGTGTAAAGTTTAGAGTTTAAAATTTGAATAACGAATTAAAAACGTATATTATATATATTATAGGTGTAAAAGTTTAGAAATTTGAGAGTATATTAGAATTTTTAGAAAATTAAGGGGTATTATTATTTGAAAATGTAGAAAGTTGAAGGGTGTATATAAAAAAAAATTAAAAAAAAAACAAAAAAGATAAAAAAAATTTCTTATTCGTCGCCGACACTATTAAGGGAGAGTAAATATGTTTTGCTTTCTGTTTTTAATAAATGATATTTAAATCAGGTTCAAGTATCTATCATTCATGCTATGAATTCTTAAAACTAGTTGGGTCAACCCGCCCGTTGCACGGGTTTCTAAAAAGGTTCGTACTATGCGGCGGAAGTTTAGTCGTTTCTTCCCCGCGATACGCGACGTGACACTGGTCGTTATCGGCTCAGCTCATCGGAAACCATAAAAGCGAATAACAATAAAGCGAATACCGATACCGGTTCCGATAACACCAATGCCGGCAACATTGATATTCGCCTCATAGTCAGATTGGTTCTGCACGGTATCGCAATGGTAACCGCACTCGCTACGACTTGAGTTTGGTCATGATCGCTATCGGAAACCATAAAAGCGAATAATGATTCCGGTCCCGATAAAATTAATGCCGGCAGTAATGATGTTCGCTCATAATATGTTCGGTTCGGCACAGTACCGCAATGGTAATCACACTCGCTACGACTTGAGTTTGGTCATTATCGCCTAGACTCGTCGAAAACCACAAAAGCGAATACCGATACTGGCAATGATATTTCTCGCTCATAATCGGCTCAGTTCATTACGGTAGGTCGGTACCGCAACGGTAAGTGCACTCGCTATAGCCCATGATATGGGAAAAATACTCGATTTCGAACAAAACTTAATCGCTTTTAAATACAAAGTATTATATCGGGACGTTCATAAAAAAAACTAAAAACACTCGTGCATTCCATTTTTTATAAAAAGACAACGAACTAAAGCAACTAAAGAAAAACATAATTATTAGAAAAACAAACGGGTTAAAGGTGTAAATTTCATATAGTATGAGGGGTGAAAAAAAAAATTAGTGTCACACACAAAGTTACACGCGCGGGAATTTGGTCGTTATCGGTTCTGCTAATTTGTAACAATGCCTGTCACTCATTTGTAAAACAGTAAAATACACCCCGTATATAAAAACATGTCGCAACGGCTATAACCCCGTCATAAAACCTTAAAACATACCCCGTCGTAATCACTGCGCCGTAAAACTTGAAAACGTAGCGCCAAAAAATCCTGAACACAAATATAGACGCAATAATTAGAAAAAACAAAAAAAAAGAAAAAAGAAAAGCTAAAAAAAACCGTAAGTCACTACATGATAAAACAATACTATTCATTTCATTCTTCTTTAAATATAGATATAATATGTGTTTTTTTATGTTCATAATAAATTATACGATTTAAAGTATATCTTTTTGTCTATTCATAATAAATCAAACTTCAATCAAATGTAAGTTTCCTCTTTTTTATGATCGAGTACATCTAAACATGTTTTTTCTCTTGTCATAATAAATAATGCACGAACCAGATTTGTGTATCTAGTTTTTATGCATATGTATACCTAAAAATGTCTTTTCTTTTGCCTTTAATCATGATAAGCAAATCAAATTCGAATATAACCTTTTATACTCGTGTAATTCATGGTTTATGTACTATTATGAGTAAAAGTTATATGCACTTAAAGTAACCGAGATGACTGTAAAGGGTTTACACTGTAAAATGTCTATTTTCGTGATTTATTTTAAAGACCGTCGATAAGTTCTTTAAAACGTACTAACCACCTAATCCAACTTCCATGAAATACTTCCTTAGTTGGTAAATGTGTTATTTAATAACAGGGTCGAGTATATTTCAACTTAGCTTGATTTTTATATAACATATAGATTTTGGATCCGTCAGCATAACCGATTGATTTTTAGGGTTGTAAATGATTTTATTTTATTTATATTTCGTTTATGTTTTTCTAGTTAACTGAATATAAATAAGGTTTTGTTTGTTTTGTAGATGCATAAATATGCACGTAATTGTTGTTCATTCATTTATATTATTGAATGTTTGGTTAGTCTATGTTCATGAATTTACTATATTATATTTGTGATACTGGCTAGGCGCACATGTAATCGCACCTAGGGCTGTAAACGAATCGAACCGAACGAAGTCTTTTCGTGTTCGTTCGTTTAGCATTAAACTTGTTCATGAACGGTTCACGAACACCAACCGAACGAAATTTCATGTTCGTGTTCGTTCATTAAGGAAATGGGTCTGTTCACGAACGGAACCAAACGAGACCTTGTTTGGGACTTTTGATGTCAACCCTAATGTATTCTGAAATGAACATTTAATAAGATCATTTTAATATCAAGTTTTATGTACATGTATCGAACTTACCTTACTTAGTTAATTGTTTGGGTAAAAAATACAATAAAAATTAAAGAATATAAAAAGTTTAAATAAAATAAAATAGAAATATACAAAAATCTTTAATGAACAACATAAACAAACGAACATGAACGTAAACGAACATAAACGAACAAACGTAAATAAATGAACGTTCACGAACACGTTACCGAACGTTCACAAACACAATTGAACGAACGAGACCTCTGTTCATGTTCGTTCATTTAGTTAATCGGACGGAATTCCTTGTTCATGTTCGTTCATTTATTAAACGAACGAACGTAAACGAACTTCCCTTCGAACGGTTCACGAACAGTTCGCTGAACGTTTGGTCCGTTTACAGCCCTAATCATCTGCACCTCTCCTAGTAGGGGTGGTCAATCGAATCGAATGGGTTTATTCGAATCGAATTATTCGAATTTGGAATTTTGAAATCTTGATTAGAATTCGATTCGAATTCGAATAAGAATCTTATTCAAATGCGAATCGAATTCGAATAAACCGAATTAAAAAAAAGTACAAATATTCATATTTTTAACTATATTTCTAAAAATTTAACAGTCTAATTCATATATAAATGCAAAAAATAAACATAAAGAGTATAACAACTAATAAGATAACTAAAAACTAAAGTCGGGTGTGGTACCATACTACCATAGTAGTCAAGAGGTTAGAATAAAAGTGAAGAGTCAATGTCGTTTTGAAGTTTGAACTGATGAATTGACTTAATGCTCGTAAAAACTAAAGAGTCCAATATTTAAAAGGCTTGAAGAGTGAAGACTTGAACTCATACGATAAAAAAATCTATGTATATAATTAATTCGAATTATTCGAATCGAATCGAATTCAAGATATTAAATTCGAAATCGATTCGAATTCGAAATTCTTAATCGAATCGAATCCTTATTCGAATTCGAAATTTTTATTCGAATTCGGTTCGAATCGAATTTCGAATTATTCGAGTCCGATTCGAATAATGAACACCCCCATCTCCTAGGACCGGAATGTTTATCCTTAATTGCCTTATGTGTCATCATCCATCCCTAAATATCGTCTGGTACCGTTAACTTCCCCACCAATATGTACTATATGTAAATCCTATACCTACACTTATTGCAAGTTTATGTGAGTAAGATCCGGCATCAGCCAAGAACCATATTCATCTAGCAAACATTCATCTAGCAAACATTAAGGGGGTGTCTCATTCGATGAAGTTAATGTAATTAAAATCTGAATTCTATTTCTTGCTCGTTTAATTCATAAAATCCAGTAGAATTAGAATTTAAATTCAATGGATAGCATGTTTTGGCTGGATAATGAATGGAACTGAAATTTAAATGAAAATTCATTGAAGTAAAAGAATCAACATTTACGAATCATCGAAAATAATTATAATCTCTCACTCTCTCATCATCACCACAACCATCACCAAGCCAACAATCACCCCGCTATCGTCGCCACCACCACAACCACCGTCATATCTCTATTTAACTAAAATTTAAAATAGGAAATTAGAAGAGTTGAAAAAACTTTGGTGTTTTAACCTCTTAGTCGTGTCACAACCATTGATTACCACCCATATAACTTGTGAACAACTTGTAAAGCAAAACAATATAAAGAGTTTGGAGTTGAAGATATATGTTATCACATGACCACGACTATGTATGTTGATTCACGTGGCTATTAACTAATCCATCTTTCGTCCACTCATTTTACTAAATCGTCTTTTTTAATCAGGTTTTGATCATCAATAGTTTCTCTTTATTTACTCATTGACAAGGATGGCTAACAATTTCTCTCTGTTCTCCGTAATAGATCACTTAGTTAACAAGATAAGTGAAGAAATGTGCGTAATAATTACTAAATATCCGAGAAGCCCGCCCTTAAATCACTTTTCATAGAAGAGAGAATTAGGATCGATTTAGTGCTTAAAGCCTTAAAAACATCAATATAATTCTAGCTTACCCATATACTTATGTAGGGCCCCAACTTATTGTGGGCGCTTGTATGGATTAGTATGTAAGACCGTGATCCACAAACTGACGCATGAAACTCTGCCTTTACCTAGGAATAGAGATATTTATATATACATATTTAGTTGAGAAAAGAAACATGAAAGCACAGTTTGGTCTACGTAGTGGTGTAAACGAGCCAAACCGAGTCGAACTTGTGCTCGTCTCATTTAGAGTTTTATTACTAAAGCTTGAGTTTGACTCGTGGGTATTATTTTAAGCTAGAGCTCGACTCGTACTTATTATTTATTATTTTTTATATATAATTACAATTGTTATATATAACTTCATATATATTATTTAATTACTTTAATCATAATTTTATATATATTAATTATTATTGTTATATAAATATATGTTTAATGTGTTAATAAAATTTATATAAACAAAAGGCCCGTTTACACTCGCGAGCTTATTTAAGCTCGATATTGTGAAACTCGGCTCGAGATTTTTTATGAGACGCGGTTCAAGCTTTTAGCAAACCAGTACCTAACGAGAAGCTCGACTCGTTTACACCCTAGTTATACTTGACTGCAATTAACCTTGAAATTATCAATACTCTTAAAAGCAAGTGTCTGTGGCATTTGCCACCGACAACACCACCCCCTTCCACTTTGTTACATAGCAAAAATGGCCTCTCAACTTGGTAAAATGTCACTTTGACCCCCTCAAGTTTTTAACGCTTTATGTTTACCCCCTATAGAATATAAAATCTGATTTTTCCTTGATAATTTTCATTTGTTTGCTTTAATTATTTTTTAATGTCCTGGTATAATTTTTTATTTTTTTTAAATGCAGTCGTATTTAAAATAGAGTATTTTTTTAGGTATCATGAGTTATATTGACTGACGGTGACGTGTTGGTACCGTGAAGAATGACACCGACACCGACTGAAAAACATCGGTATCGTTATATAACTGTCTTTTTTATCTATGTTTCGATCTCCACAATGAGTCGTCGTAACTCCATACGTTTCTTTTATGTATTTAACCATGTTTCTTTGTGTGCTTAGCCACGTGAATGTCACCGCCTCCTACCGCGGAGTGCGGGACAAAATTTATTTAACCACCGGTTTTTTTAGCCACACTAATTTCACCGCCTCAACGCTTCCCGCCGCGGAGTCGTCCAACATTTCTAGTTAATTTGTAGTTAACATATTGCCACGTCACTATAAATTCGACGGTTGGAACGAAACTTCATCCACCTTCTTCCTCCTTTAACGAGTAACGACATCCTCTTATTTCTCTCTCCGTCTGCGAGTGATTTCAGTGTGTGTGTGAGAGAGTAATCGATAACGCAATTGCAATGAAAGCATTCACTGCATCAATCGGCGGAGGAGGTAGCATCCTCTGCTCTCACCGATTAAATCTCGCCGGCAACCACCAGTTAACCTCTTTGAACCAGTTTCCGCCGTTGAATCTCCGGCGGAGCTACAGCTACCTCACTAATCAGGATCATTTACTTGAAAAGCCTAAGAGTTACCTTAGGTTTAAGTTTGTTATCGCTAGAGCGGCCGATTCTTCTCAGGCGTCGGTTCCTGCGGCCGCTGCCGGTGGCAAGTCGATAGTAGAAGACAGTGAGTTTTCGCTCGCAAAGGTACTCCATAGAATCGCATCTCTGACAATTTACCGCCAATCCTTCAATTGCTGAAGTGTATTTTCATTGCCTCTTTTTTGCAGGTCTCCTTTGGAGTTATTGGTCTAGGTCTTGGATTATCGCTACTATCGTAAGTACCTGATGTAGTGATCATACTATATGTTTTAAGTTTCATTTCTAAAGTAGTACATAATGGAAAGCAAAAAAATAAAAACAAAAAAAACCTGTAGCATGTTAAACACATTTAATTTTAAATTAGTTTTAAGTACACGAGAACCGCATTATCATTTGTACGTAGTGTTGTTCAAATATAGTGGAATAGAGAAGGAGACGCGGTTATGCAGTTATATAACCGTCATATGTACCAAAGCAACGCGATATGTACCGCCGAACCGGTGTTTATGTGATTATGACGGTTCTCAACTTAAAATTGGTTCTGTATTGAACAGCGGTCTATCTGGATAATGAGGAAAATGAGTGTCACATGAAAAAATTTGCTTTTCGTGAGTAGAGTTTTTAGTGTGTATATGTGTCTCTTGATCTTGTAATATTCGTGCACTTTCCCTATACAGTATGTTAGTCACTTGAATGTTAAATGCTAATCGTTCGTTTCAGCATTTCTGACATTGTGTTGCATACGCTTTACAGTTATGGTTTTGGAGCATATTTCAATATTCTCCCTGGATCTGAGTGGTCTGCATTGATGTTGACGTATGGATTTCCTCTGTCAATTATTGGGATGGCTCTTAAGGTGAACCATTCTCGCTGTTCTTTCTTATCATTCCCTTGCATTTTGCATTCTGTCTTGTTAATGATATATCATAGATCAGGGGTGGCTCTACGGTATAAGCAACTAAAGCAGCAGCTTTTGGCTCCGCCCCAAAAATTGAAAAACTACTTTAATTTGTATTCTCAACTTTTGTGTTTTCAGAGAGAAATGATAATTTCACAACTTTTATGTCAACATTATACGTTTTGACGCTCCATTAAATTACATTATAAATTTTTTTATATATTTACAAAACTTTCACAGAAGGCCTTAATTTCAACGTTAAAATATGTTGAGCCTGCCCTGTCATAGATTGGTTGTAAATTTGTAATGCTTGTGGCTGGATAGTAACACTCTGTTGTGAATGCAAGATGCATTAAAACTTATATGATTCTTGTATTTACATGTCAATTGCAAAGTTAAACCATAAAGGTAGATTTATATCAACATGTCGTTTGTGTGTATAATAGGGTCATAGGGGCTCTATGTATAGAGTTTGATGTTACACATAGATACCTTCTAGATTATGATGATTACAGTTAAATACATAACTAGTCTAATATGCAATAACAAGCAAAAGCTATTGTTTCTCTCTATTTTAACTGTATTCAATCTTTGCAGTATGCAGAACTCAAACCAGTACCGTGTTTGACTTACTCTGATGCTCAGATTCTGAGAGAAAAATGTGCAACTCCTATCCTAAAGCAGGTTAGTTCTTTTTCTTTTGCGATATGCTGTTGACATTTTATAGTTAGTACATATGACACGAGTCAGTGTGGTCCAAGGTAATTTTGTGGACTGTGTTGTGCACTTTTTCTCCATCATTTACCATTTAAAAGATTAAAACTGGTCCTTTGTATTAGGTTAGAGATGATGTTATCAGATACCGTTATGGGGATGAGCAACATTTGGATGAGGCTTTAAAACGTATTTTTCAATATGGTCTGGTAAGTTCTTGATTTATATACATCTTATGTATGTGTTTGTTAGATGCAGGCATGCAGCCTTTTCAATTACTAAAAACTACATGTAACCACCAAACCTTCAAGAGTGGCACAATGGTAAACACGTGATTCCCCTCGAACAGATGTCTCATGTCCGGATGGCCTGATCCAACTTACACTTGTTTCCTGCCTTAACCCCCAGCTTAAGTTGCTCTTTACCTGGTTAGTAGGGTATTGATGGGGCACCGTAAGTTTTCCCTAACGGGATCTTGTGGTTAAAGAAAACATGTAACCACCAATAATGCAATTCTTTTTGCTATCTTATACCTCACAATTTTCACTTTGTGTAGACTATCAGTTATCCACTGATTAATGTCAGTAAATATTATCATTTGGTTTAGGGTGGAGGTGTGGCACGCAGAAATGCTCCAGTTTTACAAAAAATCCGTGAAGAAGTAAGCCTCTTGACTTCCATTAACATATTGTTAAATTGACAATTGATTCCTATCAGCATATTGACACTCCAATTTCTCATAACTGGAACTAATATCACCACCAGTTAAAATTTTGCTTCTTCCGGTTGCTACTAAATATAAGTTTACTTTAAAATTGCATGGCAAATTACATACATTCACGGTT
The DNA here is from genome assembly GCA_023525975.1 of Smallanthus sonchifolius. NCBI lineage: Eukaryota > Viridiplantae > Streptophyta > Magnoliopsida > Asterales > Asteraceae > Smallanthus > Smallanthus sonchifolius. The sequence continues at coordinate 81,274,812 of CM042032.1, read as the reverse complement.
ACATACCCATGAGATTGCCTGTGCTCCAATGCATTGTAAAAGAACTCCTGTTGATTTCATCAAATTCTTCACACATTATCAACATCTTCTTTCCTGAAATTTGTTTAAATTAGAACAATTTCCGTTTACAGTGTTCAATATCAGTCACATCATACTTTTTTTGGTCAATTCTCAAGCTAAAATGATTATGTTATTGATTTTGGTTAAGATTGATGGTCAAACACTTACTTTAAATCCTGGCTGGAATCAAACATTGCATGATTTATGGATAGTGAAGTACATATTTTCTGGTTTAGTTTTTGTTAATAACCATATTGGCGACATCTACCCCACTTGATGGTTCAGGTTACTGAAGATGGTAAATACTGCTTGGTGTTGGTGTTTGAGGCAAAAGCTCTTGAGTTGGCTGATTTTGAGAAAAGACAGGTGAGCCTATTTTAGCAATGACTAGGGTATCTCCAAGAACAAATTGGTCAAAATGAGCAATTTTTAATACAGGTTTTATAACTTTATGGATAATTAATGTATAGAATATGATTACGAAAACTATAATAATTTATTTAATTTTTCAATAAAATGGTTTCCTTAGGTCTTTAAAACTTAAAAGCACTCCGGTCAACTTTCTACCCATTTGAATTGTTGTATTTTTAGTTAATTTTGACAATTTACCTGTTTGACCCGTTGGGGACAAGCTATATCTCTTGTATGTGTAACGTATGTTAAACAATATTGTTTCATAGGAAAAATTTGCGTCCTTTTTCGGGCCAGGAATCTCAGCCGAAGTTGGTGAGTGTTATGTTGAGATTTACATACTAAATTTACACTTTTCAACCAAATGTTATTTATTTAGATATTGTTATGGATGCAGGGAAAGAAGAAGAAGAGAACATGTACAATGTACACCTTATTTCCAACACAACATTGTAGTTCACTCATGTACCATGTACGTCCTCTTTGTATTTCATTTTAAAAAGTTGAAAAGACTAGTAAAAGCTGTGAATATTATTCACCAATTTGGTAGCCCCTCATCGCACCATACCCCAATGATGGCCTCTTAATCATCAATCACATGTACAACTCTTACAAATTTGAATCGTAGATTAAGAAATAGAACATTGCATCTTACATGTGCTAACACATAACCACAGCCTTGATCTTGAAAATAATAGTGGCCCTATATATGTTACAAAAGATTTGTGTTACATGACCTAGACATGGACAGAGCACAAGTCATGAAAATAACATAGAATTGCTCCTAGCAACAACAAAATGAGCAATCATCTTACACCAAGCACATCCCCTAGTTCTTGTAGTATTTTCTATACCGTGACCTGCGCAGTAACACCACAAAGATGTTTAGCAACTACTATTAATACACATGTCCTAACAAAAATTGAAACGTTTTCTTATTTCGGCTGCTCTGAAAAAATGCAATATCTTTTGGTAATAATTTTAGCGATCTATAAAAGTATGTTTATTAGATAGAATATAAGATTAGATTTATTGTAATTACCTTTATCATAATTAGGAGTTATTATTAGATCAGGGCTTCCTCTTTAATTATTACTCGTACAAATAGTTAATCAATAATACATAATACCTTATAGAGTTTTTCTTGTTCTATAACATTTTAAGTAAAAAAGAGTAAGAGTTACCTCAAGACATTTACGTGTTTTTCAATCAAATCCATTTGTTCATCATCATATTCAAACCATTTGTCAACTGCTTCAACTGTATGATCCCCAGTTCCTATATCTGAATATTGAGTAGTAATAGTTACAAGTAATGGCATTTCAAGTTTTTAAAGGCGGGAAAGCTTCACAAATTGAATTTAGAGCTCACCTTGAAGAATACCAGGTTTCTCATAACACCCTTTTAATCTCCAGTACACATGCCCATTGTTGTCTCTGAAAATTGGCTCTGTTCTCATAGCATCAGGCCTCTCTACATCTTCATAATCACAAATTTTAAATTATATAATCACCAAATATTAGGATTTTTGGGAATTAGGTCTGAATGAGGATGAGATAGAATTTGCATTTTTTTTATTTTTTTTTAAATAAAGATTTTATTTTGGTATATACACCTAAACTGGTGGTACTGTTGGATCAAAGGATCAATTTTTTTTTATTTATTTATTGAATCACATAAACCAGAACACACCTATGGGAACCATGTTTTTACATGCAAGCATCTCAGCATGTACTTCAGCTGCTCTATCCTTGATCTTAGAAACAATAGCATCATGTTCCTTTATCGTAAGAGGAATGCCTTCTTTTGCTATGATTGCTTTGGCGATATCATCCTGCATTTTCTGCTTCAAATTTTTCTCCTATAAATTCAATAAAAAGATAAATAATAATAGCACATCAGATGATCAAAACAATTGAAAGTCATTGATACCTTATCTTTTGCAACAGAAAGTTTATCCTTTGCTTCCTTTCTCTTTTCAGAAAGCTTGGCATTTTGATCATCAATCCAATTTCTTATTTTTCTGTTGAATATTTTCAAATATAAAATTACTGAATGAAGTTAACTTAATATAAAGCCTTAAACTTTTGGAAAGTGTGTATAGTAATCTTACTCAGTTCCAAGAACTTCATCACACAGGAAAACTAACAGTCTAAGTTTCATCGATGAGTCCAAATTATCGTATCCGCCAGCTGTCACGCCTATAAAGTCCATATGCTTTAATTTTGATTTTGAGATGCAGCTTTTAAGAGCTTTAAACCATGAATCATTGTCATGAACCATATCTGATTTTGGTGATCTGAAAGATTATGCATCCATATAAATATAGTTGATGTAAATATTTAGATAACTATACTAATTAGGTAATAACAGTAAAGTCTATACCCTGATTCTGATTGTATAACAGACAGCAACTGAATATGAAACTGGATTACTGAAGTAAATTTCCCACTGCGTGTACTTCGCCCGTTAATTAGGTCTCTCAAAACCGCTTCTGCCTGCCCTTTTTTCACATCTAGAACCTGCAAAAGTGGAAACTATAATGCATTAAGTAAATTCAGGAAGACATTTAAATTTTATATTATGTTAAACTAGTTTTTTCACCCGTGATACACGGTGGGAGTTTGCTCGTTATCGGTTCGGCTCGTTTGCAGGGATAAAACCTATGTCGAAACGTAGACTCGCAATAATCTAAGATACAAAAAAAAATACTTGATTTTGAATACAACTCCTTTTTCAATAAAATTTATACCAGAACGTTAACAAAAAAAGCCTAAAGAAAGCGCGCATTCCATTTTTAGAAAAATTTAACGAACGAAAGTTATTACAGAAAAACGAAATTAGTAGAAAATTAAACGGGTTAAAAGCGTATATTATATATAGTATGAGAGGTGAAAACGAAATTAAAAAAAAAAAAAAACTTGAAGCGACATGTGGCGGTCCCCCATTGGTGGGGGTACTATTCCCTCCCATACCAAATAAATATGTAATAATAACAATAATGAGCTAAAAATATAAAATTACCTTTCCAAAAGTAGCACTGAATTCCAACAATTGCAGTGCATTACCAGCATCCTCTTTTGGGAGGTCAACCCCAGCTATAGTTACTAACTCAATTCCTTTTGGCAGAGGAATAACAGCTTCAAACAAATTTAAAGCATTCTTTTTAACTTTTAAACATTGATTATCCTCTAAATGTTGGGTTGCATTTTGATCATGAATAACATGTTCTTTAACTTCATTTTCTGGTTGTTGAACACCATTGACCTTTGAAAATAGACCATTAATCACATCTCCTCCAACAATCTCCTTTGACCCTTTTGACTTCAATTTCTTCTGAGTCACTAAAGCATCATTAACTCGTCTGCTATCAAGCTTAACTTCGAACCCTTTTCGCTTTGTTTTCTTTGGTTTATCGTTAACAGTAGATGGGACTGAAACCAGAAGATTTACATTTGATTCTGTCTTACCATCAAACAGATTTTCCTTCCCTGGTTTCTTTGGTGAAGTAATCTTGATTCCCTGTTCAGTTTCATACAGAAAGAGCACTTGATCTCCAAAACAGTTGATAATGCAAATGGTCTATGAGAACTAAGATAAATTTTCAAAAATGAAAATTGTAATTATTGTATATTCAAGGCTGAATGGTCGATTCAGATTACGTTTTATCTCTAACAAGTCAAGTTATCTGTCTTTTAACACACAAAACTTTCTAAATCGTTTTATTCTGATAGTTATATCGTTACAGAAATAATTTGAATTCTGTAATCATAACTGATGCTCTAATTGTTTATAAAAAACTGGTTTTGTACAAAAACCGATTCAGGTCAACCCAAAGCAAAAAAGTATCTGTTTTTAATCTATTACCCGACCAGCCCAACCCTCTCATTTTTGCCATATCTAGCATGTGTGTGTAGAAAAACGACGAACGAAAAGGACCATAACCACACCTCTGCTGGGGTATCTAGCTTTCTTGGCGAATAAGTTGTTTCTTTCGCTCTCTTATAATTACTAACATTTTGAGCACCTTTTGCAACAATCATGTCTGAGACCGATGAAAACCCGCCCGCCTTTGCCATTCGCGCAACCGTTCCAGTGGGCTGATGACCGCGTTTTTTCCTGTGAGTTTAAACCCCTCTTAAATTCCATCTTGATCAAAAAAGAAGTCAAAAACAGAGGAAATATGGTCTCAGAAACTTACATACAGATGCTGCAATTGCAGACACCTTTGCACTTGGGGCAATCCCATTTGTCCAACAACACCACATCTTCAACTTTCTGACCATACCTATATAAAGATGAAGCATATGCATCAAGAACAAAGACTGTAACACCTATAATTTAATGTTACCAGTGTTGCAGAAATCGGGATTAATCGTTAATAGGAGAATCACCTTGGAATTTTCCTGTAATCAGTCCATTAATCGCTAGTCGGTCCTAGGCGGTCCAAATCGGGCCAAAGATTTTTTTATTTTTTATTTTTCATTTATCATTTATTCTTTAATAAAATTACAAGTTTCATACTCAAAATTATAGTTTTAACAAAATTGACCAAGACTTTTACATTTTTTTTTCATTTATTACTTATTCTTTAATAAAATTACAAGTTTCATCCTCAAAATTATAGTTTTAACAAAACTGACCAAGATTTTTACATGTGTGTGCATCAAGATGTTGTACATATAGGCTTTTAGGTTGTACATATATATTTTTTATATATTAAAACATATAAAAAGCTTATTTATAGCTAATTTTTTGGTAAATAATTCTAAAAACATATAAAAATTCCAATCCGATTAATCCTGATTACAACACTAAATGTTAAAGATTTTAAGTCTTAACTAATAACTATCAAGTAATGTAAGAGAAAACTCCAAATAATTTGAAGCTAACCTGTTCAACAGGCATGTGCGGCAATACTTGATGGTGCATGGCTTAGTCTTCGCCTGATTCTTGCATTTAACAAACACATAGGTCTTGTGCCGACACTTTAAAACATGCAATGGGTTAATAATACACAAAATTCTCTAATTTTTTGGTGAGAAAACAAAATAGAAATTAAAATAAAAAAATATTTAAAGAAGTTGAAAACTAACACAAGATTAAATACAAACCGAAACAATCTTCCATCAATAAGTAAGGGTGTTCATAAACCACTGAAACCAACCCAACCATCACCCAAAATGAACCAAATGATTTTTTTATATATAGGGTTAACAGGTGCAATGAAACATCACACCCTTTCACAAAATGTCATGTATGTTGGCAGAAATAACTGTCATAACTGCTAACCATTGCAAGTTTTCTCAATCGTTGCTTCATTTGGTACTAAAGACCAATTTGGTACGGAAGACCAAATTTGGTACAGAAAACCAAAGTTGGTACGAAAGACCAATTTGGTACGGAAGACCAAAGTTGGTATGAAACACTAAATTTTCTACGGACGACCAAATTTGATACGGACCTTCAGTTTTGATACTAAAGACCATAGTTGATACTTAAGATCAAATTCCACCAACTTGTTGGCAACTTTTGCGATTCCGTAGCAATTTCCGGTGCATAACAAAACAAGGAAAGTGAATTTTTTTTCAAGTTAACTTGGCAGCTTAACCCCGTCCCCAGCCAAGGACTTTGCCCCGTGGTCCCCGCCAGCCCGTGAGACCCTGCTAACCGAGGGCGCTGCCCCCGGACCCTGATGTTTAGTGGGTGCCCACTTGACCTATCAAGGTGTATTAGCATTAGAAACTAGAGCAGTCTTGATTAAGTGTGTACTCCGCACCTCCTAACTTAGAACAATGTAACATGAACTATATTTACCATTTTAAAAGTCCTAATACAAACTAATGATTTATAAAACTGTTTAAACCGCCCAACCGCTCGGCTCCCAACCAGTTTGGTTTGTCATTTCTCAAAACCATATTTAGAATTTTCATCAAAACAACCGCAAACACCACTATCGGTGGCATAAAATACGTAACGTAAATTATGTAAACAACAATAATCAAAATAGACATACTTGATGGCAAGTCTTCCCGTTCTGAGAGTCGTAAATTTGGCCATGAATAACACCAACCCCTGGACTATTGTTCCGTTTCTGTGATTGGGAACTTGGATTAGCGGGCTTCATCTCGGACTTCTTGTTTTCTGTGGGGGCAGATACGCTGGCTTTGGAATTAGGGCCAGAAATCATAAAAGAATGTGATTTGAGTAGAGTGTTTGGAGGGATCCTGGTGAATTTTTGAATTACAGTTTGGGAATCAAGGAGGGAAATATTTGGAGGGTTTTCAAGAATTTGGGAGCGTCAGCTAAATTTTGGAATCTTTTTGTTTTGTGGGGCTTCCAAGTTCCAACTTTGAGGGAGGTGAGTGATCCGTGTACGCAACTTCAAACCTCCTCAACCCGCGTCGTTTTCGAACCGGACAGTCTGATTGAGTGTCAGCCCCATGACTTTTCAAATTGAAGGTCATGAGTTCGAATCTCGTTTATGATAAAATGTTTCAGGTAGAGTCAAAGGTTTTCCTAGTTGTGGGTTTACTCCTGAGTGATATGGGGCCGGGTCACCACGCATATGTTCTTTGGGCGGAAGGGTGATCCATTTGCCAGGGTGATCCCGGGTGTCCGGGCCTTTGTTGTTCAAAAAAAAAATTTTGAGTGAATTATTTGATGTGATTTAGGAGTAGGACTAGGGTAGATTTGTTGTTCAAAAAAAAAGAAAAAAAGGAGGTCCATTGGTAGAACCGGATTTAAAAACCAGATGACGTAATAAAAAATATAAAAGTTAAAACTATGTATATATACAAAATATAAAACATTTTTTGTTTTGATATAAATTTACAATTTTAATGTCATATGAAGCTTTAAATAAATAAAATATGCAACTTGTAATACTAAATTAATAAAAAAATAAGACTTTGAAGGAAAAAAACAAAAACAAAATTAAAATTTTTTGAAATCCGGTCCTACCGGTTCAAATGAAAGCGGTTCAACCGGCCGGCCCGGTCCGGTTCTGAAGGCGTTCATGAACAACTCGAGACTGACTCACGAAAAACTTAAATCGACCTGAGTTTAAACGAACTTGAGCCTAAATTAAAATTTGTTTAATAAACGAGCATGAGCTTGAGCTTGAGCTTCATATGGATATAGAGGTGAAACAAGTCGATATCAAGCTTTGTTACCCTCGAGCTCGGCTCGACTCTTTTACACCCATACCCTCAACCTCGTGTTTCTATTTTAGTTTTCTGGAGTTACTAGTTACTGCTTAGTAACAACTAATCATATTATATTGTTTTGTGACCTTTATTAATAAAATTAAAATATACATACAATGAAACTAGCTAGAATAATCTAAGCTAGAGAAAAAGATTTGTATAACATAAACTTTTTTCCATTCTCAATTCTTAAATACAATTACGTAAGTTTATGTAGAGCTAAAAGAAATACTTGTGAGCTACCTCTTACTAAATATACCACTTAATACTATTAATTATGTGACTTTCAAGTTGTTAACTATTAAATTATACTTAATATTCTTAACAAGATACATGTTGAAGATTTCTTGAAAATATCACAAAAGTTTTTAAAAATAAAAACTGTAACAAGAGACTGAAACAATTTACATTTACAGTCAACTTATTAATTGATATTTAAAACCACCACCGGAGTTGGTGGCTCAGTGGCAGAGTCAAAGCCTCTTGGAACACCTATGTTTAGAGGTCTTGGGTTCAAGTACCACATGAGTAAAGAAATTCACACTTCTAAAAAAAAGTTGATATTTAAAACCATAATTTACAAGTTAAAATGCGGGAAGCATGTCTTGACCATGATGTTGTAGTGTACAAAACTTGATAATAGTTTAATACATTGCACCAACCACAAAATTTAATTTGATCAATCTCGAGCTATCATTTCTCTTTAGCTTTGTTGGATGTGTTACTAAAAGTATACACCATACACACATTAACAAAACTAAATGAGTATACACGTGTTATACTCAAACACCCAAAACGTTTGTTAAAAGCTTTAAAGAAATTAAGAGAAGTCTCGTGATCGATATATTGTTGACAGTGGTCCTAACATCAAATGCTCATATCAATTTAAGAATTGCAAAATTCATGGGTGATTTAGGATCGACCATGAACCGATTGCGAACTCTTCATCCAAGATGACACCTTTATTACCCAAATTCTCACGGTTCTTGTACAACATACAATAGTATTTAGAGTTTTAATCCAAATATCAACTACCATTTGAAACTTTTCAATTTAAACTCATCAAATCATTCGTGTAAGTCATTGTCCTCGATGACACTTTAATGAGGATAGTAGTCCTAGATGTCTAAATACGAACATGACACATGGTTTCCATGTAAACTGTATGAAGGTCATAGCACTCACAACTAACTTTGAACATCATGGTTTTCAATCCAAACTTTTGAGAAACAAGTCCTCAATTATTTGAATATCATGAGCCTCGATTCCAAATTATGAGATTCGACATGTTGGTCTAGGGTTTCTGAATGTTTGAGCGAGGTAAGAAGCATGTTTCAAATAGAGCAAAGTAATTTCAGGGGTGGGTGGTTGAGACCGTGATATAAAAGAAAGGGACACGACTAGTTAGAAGTTCCCATAACCGTAAAGATACTGATATTTACATATTCTACCTCAAACCAGCTCAAAAAATTTACTCTTTTCCAATTTCTTGATTTATGGCGTTTTCAAACACAAAATGATGTTTCATTTCAAGAAGGTACACAACATTCAATTTTAAAAAAAAAGATTATCTGTTTATAAGAAAGTCAAGATATATAATACCTGGAAATTCAAATGACTAGTTATTTATTGGGTACAAGTTTTAAAAGCAAAGAAAATGATCCAGAAAGGATTTGATTAAACGGAAAAACCGAATTAAGTTTTAAGCAAATAACAATCACCAAGCCACAATTACTTCAACACACGACGGTTGTGCAAATCATTCCGTCCCTCGTTCAATAAAGTACACACAACTATTTTCCTACAAAACTCTTGTATATCAATTACCGTGTTTCCTCTGCTTTCGAGGATTCCTTGATCTCGTCCCCAGCCTCATCCTGTAACGCAAACCAGAAACATTAACCACGTAAACCAGTCCCGATAAAATTGCAGATTCAAGTCCTGTGAAATTTGAATAATTTTCCTTCTAGCCAAGGGTATTTTAGACGTTTCACAAGTAAACAGTTCACTTAGGCTTTGCCAAATGTGAACGAGTGTTAAGTGTATACAATATTGGGAGTAACACGCTCGTGCACGCGCAGACAAGAACAAGAGAGAGAGACCAACCGCGATATCAGATGTCCACAAAGTGAGGTTGTCACGGAGAAGTTGCATGATCAATGTGCTGTCCTTGTATGAATCCTCACCCAATGTATCCAACTCAGCAATAGCTTCATCAAAAGCCTGCCATGGAACACAGGGTTTTAGCATAACACATTACCAAAATCAGAATGTGTGATTAAAAGTTTACTACTTACATTGGAAAGACAAATAAAAAATTAGCAGTTCATACACACACATATGTATGTACAAGGGCGTTTCAATACAGAACTAATTTTAAGAAGAAAACCGCATAATGCAAGCATAGTGCATGGGAGATAATCAAAAGTTGCGGGACAGAGAAAGGGAGGCGTTTACATAACCATCTTGTGTATCAAATGTTTATGGCGGCCCTCTGTATGTATGAATGTTCAAATGCACAACAGCTAAATGCATTACAAATGCATGTATGCAAAAACAGTATGTACAGTACAAATATGCTTTAAGGTGTTGTATCATTTGCTTAGTAAGTAGTACTTTTTGGTGTAGTGATCAATTTTATTGGTGCACAAATCACCTCCTAAAGGTAAATGACATGATTTCAAGCAATACTCAATATTTAAATCAAGTGCTGAAAGATCAGTACAAAAAGTAATAACCACATAACAGAATTTGAGGCCATGACATCAAAGAGTTTCAGTGATCAACAGTAAACTAAATTACCTGCTTGGCGAGGTTGCAAGCACGGTCAGGTGAATTGAGAATCTCATAATAAAACACTGAGAAGTTAAGCGCAAGCCCAAGACGAATTGGGTGAGTAGGAGCCAAGTCAGATAGAGCAATATCCTACAATTCAATACAATACAATACAATACCATGGTTAGTTGGTTACAAGTCAACATAGGAAATCAACTCAAAATGAAGCAATATCAGATTATTAAAATGAAATAGATTAAAGAATCATCAATCACCCACTTGAGCAGATTTATAAGCTAATAAAGTGCTCTCAGCAGCTTCCTTCCTATCAGCTCCGGTCTTAAATTCAGCCAAGTATCTATAATAATCACCCTTCATCTTCAAGTAAAAGATCTTCGACTCTGCAGAGGATGCAGAGGGAACCAGATGAGAATCCAGAAGGCCTAATATACCATCACATATTTTGCTTAGTTCGGTCTCAATCGTAGCCCGATAATCCTTAATTATCTTAACATGATCTTCATTCCCACGGCTCTCTTCCTTCTGCTCAATGGAAGATATGATCCTCCATGACGCCCTCCTGGCCCCAATCACATTCTTGTAAGCCACAGAAAGAAGATTCCTTTCCTCCACAGTCAACTCCTCCACATCAACAATCTTTACAACCTTTTCCATAAACTCAACCATTTCTTCATATCGTTCGGCCTGCTCTGCCAGCTTGGCCATGTACACATTTTCGTCGCGTGAAACTTCGGTTGATGCCATTTCTATTAGTATATGCCTGAATTCACAAAAAAATTAAAACAAAATCAGTCAATTTAGGCACATAATTGCAGATCTGGATGAACAAATCCAATCTATTACAAACTAACCATCAACAATTAAGAAATAGAAACCTATGTTTTTTCCTAGATCAACTTGTGCTAATTTCATAAATTGGAACAAAAACAACTGGATATTGTAGCCAACTGATATGTGCAGATAAGATTCATACTAGATAAACTTAACACGCATCAGGACTTGTACAGTACAAGTAATCAATGCACAGTTGACAAATTTCAGACCAAAAATTATCGATCCACAGGCTATTTCCATTTGTGACTCCTAATTTCCTACACGTATCAACATATTCTCTGTCACGATTGCTACAAAATCATCACATAAATCCAGATAACTACGCAGTTTTTAGCTAATTGAAACAGTTACAGATCTTCAAACACGAGATTTACAGATCGTAACAGCTTACGGTACCAAAATCATCGTTCGATTCAGTTCACATCAATCAAAAAGTAACAGATTCACGTATAAACACGATTTACAGAGCCGAAACACACACACATAGCAAACAAGAGATAGAATCAACAGTACAGTATATCTACATTAGATCTAGAAATCAGAAAATGAAGAAGAGATGAAAGATTACCTTGATTGATAGGGCGAGCGGCAGGGTTTGTGTGTGAGATTCTGTTTGATCGGAGGAGAGTTAAAAGAAGCGGATTCTAGGGGTTTATATAAATGGGAAACGCGTGAAAGAGAGGAAGGATTAGCCAATGAGGACCCGACAGGTGTCCTCCTAGTGGCTGAGTTAGCTACACGGATGTCAGGCGATAGCCGCGATACACACGAGTTTTCCCCTACCTTTTGACAGACGCTGACCGTCAAAAGTGCAATGTTTTATAGAATTAAAAAAAAAAGTTTTCAAATTTCGAATTTCAAAAATCAAAATTCTAAATTAAAATTAAATAAAAAATAATTGATAAAGAGTTATATTTAATAATTACACCATGAATGTCAATCATGAATGCCAGAAATAAATCGTGAAGCACGAAGAAGGCAAACAACATTGAAAAATCTTCACGACCCACGTCATAAACAAAATATAAAATATTTATGTACTCCAAGCTATTTTTAGAAACAATACATGAGTTGAAACATGATATATTCAATTCATGGCGTATTATCAAAACAAAACATTATTAGTATTTTTAAAAAAGAAATAAAAATGTTAAACTCGTTTATGCAATAAGATATACTTAAGAGATTAAAAAATGAATTTCCCTTTCATTTGTACCTTTTATTTTATAAATTTTTATTTATATAAAATTAACTAATTATAATGCTTACTAATACTAAATAATGAAAATAAATAAAATCACATTAAATATAGGATTAGCATTAAATGTCTAAATGAGATCATTTTGTGATATATTTTGCATAAATTAACTCAACTATTTATTTACATTTACATACCTAATATATAACAATTACCAGAAGAGCTAAAATATATAAAAGAAAACTAAACATTTTTAGAAAAATTCACGAAACTAGTTATTTATTGGAATGTGATACGCCTCTATAGAGGCATGACATACATGACGTCTTGTGTATCACACGTTTACATCACATCTCTATGTTCTTAAATGCATGTCCTATGCGATCTGTTGTCACGTATCATCTGTTTACATCACGTCACTACGCTCTTAAATGCATTTTCTATGCGATATCTTGTCATGTATCACCTTCTAGTTACATGCCTTTAGAATTCCATACCCGACAAAAGATCACTTAGGAAATGCAATTAAGAGCGTAGTAATGATATATAAACAGATGATGCGTGAGAAAAAGGCCACGCGTGACACATATCTCAAGGTGACTAATGTAACACTAGATGGAATTAAAGAAAGAAAAAAGAACAGTAATTGACAGTACTTCCACAGAAATCAGGTTGGCAACAAAAAGGTATTTCCCCATTGCAAATTAAAATTGTAACACCTCAGAAATAGTAATTGCTTAGCTGGCTACTATAGTTGACAGCTAAAAAATGTAGCACACAGCCCAGGTTGGTCAAAATTTAGAAACAAAATCTGTATGGGTCCATTCAAACACCAAGAAACAAACCTCAATCTCCACCTACAACAATCATAGACTAAATCAAGCAAACAACCACCTAACTCGGCTTTCTCATGTTCCGGCCTGCACGAATCACCTCATCCACAAGTAGCAGCTGTGATGCAATTACAGGCCTGGCAAAAAAAACGAAAAATTTCACTTGATTAAACTCAAAACATCACAAAAAGATTTTCTAGCTATTTGCATACCCTGAGTTGATGATCTGGCGTTTGACTGCGTAATTATCAAAAATCCCTTCCATCTGAGGGTCGATTGGATCCCCCGTGTGTGGATTTAGTCCAACCACATTCCCGATGTCATGTTCTCCCTAATTAAGTGGTTTTAAGTGAGCATAATGATAGAAATGACATATCATATGGAAACCGAAGAAGAAAGAGGGAATTACAGTCAAAGAAATTATAACGTCTTGAGTGTCGAGTCCAGAATTTTCAGCCAGCGTCTTTGGCACAATAAGGAGGGCATCCGCAAAAGCTTGAACACCAAGTTGAGCACGCTGGTTGCAAATATAAACAACAAAAAATAAATAATTAAAAAAATGCTTAATTGGGGTTGAAACGGATTAGACCATAAGTGATGTATGGAAAAAGTTCAACTTACCCCTTTAACAGTTTTTTTCACCTCATTAACCAAATGCTGTCGGGCTGCAACCTCAAAAGCACCCGCACCCTGATTTACATAAAAAGGTAGAACTTACCAGGTTAAAAGCTCAATCTTATTTAATTTGAAGAGTTAGCGACATATAAAACTTACTCTAACAACTGCCTCATCTTCAATGGTATTTTTGACTGCTCTCAAGCCATCTCTAACCGCATCCTTGATTTGTGCAATTGTGTGGTCATTTGGCCCTTCAATAACATATGAAATATAATGAAAAACCGAAATACAGAACCCAGATTAAAGCTAATTGGTAGCATATAAAACCATAACATCTTAACTTTACCTTTAATTAAAATTGTACAAGAGTTTGGATGTTTTACATTCTCAACAAATGTATACTTTTCTTCCCCAAGAACATGCTCATAGACCAGTCCCGCCCATCCAAGGCAATCGGGTGTTAGGTCGTCCACAGAGTTCACAGCTTCCCCACCACATGCCAAAACTAAACGTTCCATATTTCTCCTTTTGGCTCTTCGAAGAGCAACTATCTGGGAAATTAGCAAAGTGAACGGCACGAATCAAAAACCGAGTTCACAGAGATTGGATGTTAATACTTAATATCAATCTACGAGTTACTTACCCCTGCCTTAGCAAGAAGATCCAAAGATGGAGGGTCGATCCCTTTCTGATTGATAACCACAAAGCTGTCTTCAGTACCGTTACACACCTGCACACCTTGAGATCTGTTAGAACTCAAACTTCCAACATAAACGTCTTTACCTGAATATAAATTATACCTTATCTTTCAGAGCAATGATTTTTCTCACTCTCTCATCAACAGAACGTCTCTCTGCAGCAACCATTGCTTCTCTCTGTTCAGCATTTGAGTAGAAAAATCCAGCATTTATTTCACTGTAAAACGAATTGCAGGCTAACTTAATATCGATACAGGTTATGGCTCCATGAAAAAAAAGAAATTTCTATGAGCAGGTTCATTTTTGTAATTAAAGTAAAAAAAAATATATCAACTATGAAATTGTAAGATATTAAGGACTGTTTCAGAGGTAACTCAACGTATATCTTTACCTTTTTTCATACTCCAGAGAGACATTACAGGTCAAGATGTGACAATTCTCCGCTCGTCTTTTCATATCGGGATGTCTGGACCCATGATCAAGCACAAGGCCCTCCACCTATTTAACAACATGATAAGAAAATAAAAATGAAATGATAATGTTGATCTTTACAGGTGAGAAAATCACATTTAACATACCAAACGTGTGTCTACATCAAACTTGTGGCGCATGTGCATAATCTCAACCATAAAAAGATCAATAGCTTCTTCAGGATTGCGGATACAAAGCACCTAGAAAATGTAAAATAGTTTTTAGCTACAACCTACCCAAAAAAACTTAACATGTTTATCTATGTTGTGGATTTAAAATGAAGAAATCTCACCGCATTCACAACTATGTCAGTTAACTGATCGGCTAAAGATTCATATAACTGCACAACAATTTAAAATAAATATACAACACACTAGAAATAAAATCAACCAAACAAGAACTTAACCAACAGAAGAACGGGTGTAAATAAAATTTAGAATTTACAAAGACCTTGGTTCTTAATGTTGTTCTCGCTACCATCTTTAGCATCTCACTATCAGGCCCATCACTCATCACAACAGGAGTCTTAAACTTTTCAAGAAATTCCAGCGTGGCCCTCTTGGCAATTTCAAAACCATCAACCACAACCCGTGGATGCATCCCTGCATAAACAACAATAAAAATCAACATATTTTCAGTTTCCATAGTTACTCAAACGATGATGGTAGCTAAAAAAATTTAAAAATTAAATTACAATTTTGAACAATAAAGAATATCACTGGGTGGTAGATCAGTTAAAAAATGGAAAACAACACCTGGATAATAGAAGATGTTTCCTTACATGAGCTTAGGTCCTTGTAATAAATCATAGAAAATCTGAATTAACTAGCAACACAGAAATAAAGAGTAGAAAATAAAGAAACCTTCATCAATACAACGCTCAGCCTGTTTCATTAGCTCGCCAATAAAAATGACTGTAGAAGTCGTTCCATCACCACTGATATCATCTTGGGCAACGGCTGTTCTTGCAATCATAATGGCAGTAGGATTTTGAATTTGCTGCAACCATGAAATAAAATAAAAACATCAATCGCTATAAAAGAAGCATGACCAATGTAGTAAAACAAGAAGTAATGCAAAAGAAATTGACGACTACAATCGGAACTCGCACTCAATTGATGCTTAACTTCCAGAGGGTCCTCATTTCTATCATTTTTCATTTCCAAGATCCTCGACATTGATTACTGAAGGATTTTACTGCCTATGAACTCCTTCAAATTAGAATTCAAGATATCCAAATTAAATTGCCACAAATCTCATTTTGAGTGCATATACAATATACCAGTTCAATCTGAATAAAGCCAAAACATACTAGTCTCACACACTCATTCTTCTGTATCCCATTTGAACGATGCATGTTAATTACTAGGTTAACTGTAGTAGCACTGAAATGTAGTAATACTGTAGCATAGAAGTATATGAAATAAAATATGCATCTTCAATTCCTTTCAAATGAAGTGCAATTTGTGTAGGAAAGTTTTGATGCACAGCACAACCAACTTGCCATGTAGCATATATTTGCTGAAATGACTATGAAAACTTCATTTTGAGAATTCTCAAGTAAAGATGAGGAATAGGGTTTCTGGGTTGACACCATGGCATTATGAGCAAGCAAATTGACTTATAATTCAAAAATGATAAATTACCTCCCATAGCTTTATAATTCAAAAATGACATCACCATTTACGGCATAAACTGCATACTGTACAAGTACTGGATAGCATAACTGATGGCGTGTATAGTAATTCTGGTGATGTTCAAATTACCTCTCATAGCTTTATGCTCTAATCATCCAGTCTTGGTTTTAAAAAGCGCGCCTCACAAGGCGACCTAAGGTGCAAGGCCCTTCGCTTTTGTGTACATAAGGCGTGAGCTGTACGAAAAGCGCACAAAAAGCGCACCAAAAGCGCAGGTGAGGCGCGCGCCTCATGTACGAAAAGCGCAGTTATGCATCAGGATGTTGTACAACAGGCTTTTTAGGTTGTACATGTAGTTATTTTATATTTTAAATCATATGTAAAGCTGATTTATAGCTAACCTTTGGGTAGGGGATGCTAAAATCCTATGGGATATATAAAAAAAATTATATAAGCATCTTGCGCTTCACGTACGAAAAGCGGTGCGCTTTTGCGCTTTGCGCCTCGGTTTTAGACACCAGCATCTCAGTGCGCTTCGCTTTTTAAAACCAAGCATCAAGTGAGTTGAAAAATGATTGTATTGGTAAATTGTTAATCTCTTAAATTTTCTTGGAACAAAGGGCAAAGGGGGCAATTTTCTAGGACAATTAAGAGTGTAATAAAAGGGGGCAATTTTCTTGAAAATGATTGTATCGATCTCCCCATGTAATAAAAGGCGCACAGGTGAAGCGCAGCAAAAATGCCTTGAGTCCGTCAAGGTGCAGAGGCACAAAAGACTTGAAAAAACAATCCAAAATCTGGAGAAAAAAAAATTGTTTGAACCAGCCTAAACTAATCTAAAACAGTCTAAACTAGACTGAACCTGCCTAAAACATGTCTAAAACAACTAAAAATAACCTGGAACACATGTGTGCCTGGCTTGTCTAGGACGCGCACTTTTTAAGGCGCAAGACTCACCCTTTGCGCCATGCGCCTTTGACTACCTCACGATCTCCTATAAACCGATCTCAGGTTCAAAGTTTAATATCAACCTAATTACATCAAAACAAAAGAATGGCAAGAAACTTGTACCCCTGACGTCACATATTTACTTTGTATTTTACATAAATATGTTATCCTTGCTAGGTTACAACTACCAATTAGGTCTTAAATCAAGAAGATCTTTCTATACACACATGTCATTTCCTTCTGTTGTCAAAAAGATGACAGTATGTGTTCCTCTATTAATAGACATATAAATGCACCAATATTATTATTCTCACAAAATACTAATGTGATACACAATAACTAACCATTTCTTTCAGTAAAGTGTTGCCATCCTTGGTTAACTTGATATCTCCAGCTCCTCCAACAAGCCTGTGAAAACAATAACAATTAAAAACAGATCAAAACAGCAATATAAAAAACAAAAATGACAACACGGAAACTGTGGAGAGTGAACATAAGAAGCTAACATCTTAATGGTGCCTTTAGGGCCAAGGTTGCTTTTTAGAACATCTTGTAAACCCTTGGCGGCGTTGATATTCATGTGAAGTGCAGCCGATTTGTTCAGCACTTCGGCATTAGGGTTCAGGACCCGCAGAGACATCTTCGATCCTGAAATTTTGAGGAACAAAATCGCAAAGTTTAAGGGGGGAGGAA
The DNA here is from genome assembly GCA_023525975.1 of Smallanthus sonchifolius. Taxonomy (NCBI): domain Eukaryota; kingdom Viridiplantae; phylum Streptophyta; class Magnoliopsida; order Asterales; family Asteraceae; genus Smallanthus; species Smallanthus sonchifolius. The sequence goes on along the minus strand of CM042032.1, from coordinate 81,256,407 downwards.
TGGTATAAAAGACGTTGTGAAAACTTTAGCGGATCGAGAACTACCTTGGATTAGCTGAAAGCAAACTGGATCTTGCAGAGGTGACGAATAAGATCAAGAGAGGAAGGAAGAGTGCGTCGGAGCGGGAGTTTTCAGAAATGAAGTGGGAGTCGACGGAAGAATGTTGGTTTTTAGGGCTTTTTGGTTTAGTAACTTTAGTTTAACACTTCTTAGAAGCTATACGACATCGTTTTTTAGGGCTCTTTGGTTTAGTAGCTTTAGTTAACACTGGGGGTCTGTTTGGTATGGGGTAATGGAATGGACGAGAAAAGGGAATGGACGAGGGAAGGGAATAGGGTGGCGGTGGTGTGGCTGTGGGTGGCGGTGGTGGTGGTGTGGCTGTGGGTGGCGGTGGTGGCGGCGTCGAGAGATGGCGGTAGTGGTGGGTGGTGGAGGCGGTGGTGGGAGGTGGTGGTGGTGGTAGGAGGGTGTGGTGGTGATGAAGGGTGAAAGAGGATATGGAATGGAAAAAAAACAAGGGGTGGATGAAATGAATTTAAGAGATTTAGAGGGAATAACATTTCTTGTGGAATAAGTGATTCTACTAAACGCTGCCTCATAGTTATCATGATACTCCTTCCTAAAGGTTGATGTGTTTAGTCATGTAGTGGATAGTGGTATAGAATTAGAAGTAAATTAAAAAAAATGTAGTGGACGTTGCTTCCTATTGCCTTATGTCGCTACTTAGGTCCAAGAAGAAAACCAGGGCAGTGTATTGTACACTGCCTAACATACCATATGCGGGCAGGGCCGTCCCCGATAAATTAAGTATCCGGCTCGACATAAGAAAAATGCCCTCATTCCCCCTTCAATATGCACGTATATAAAAAAAATTAATAATACGACGATAATTGTAATTAAAATAATAAAAAAAATAAAATTACTATAGAAAAGTATCTAGTTACATACCTAGATACTTAAAAAAAAAATATTTGCCCCTATATTTTATAAGTTATTTTTTTTTATAATATATATATATATATATATAATTTTTTTTTAAATTATGCCCACTCGTAAACATGCCCCCGTGCAGCGACCCAACCTGCACCTCTATCCCAGTCGGCCCTGTATGCGGGGCCATGAATTCTTCCTGACTCGGTTTGTATTTTAATCTCATATTTGACCCGGGAAGCTTAAATAACAAATGCTAACTTCATTTATGTGTATGTATGTGCAGGTGAAACTCAAACGCAGTGACGACCGAATCAAAGTCTCGGGTTAGGTTGTCAAAAGGTTTTCGTCAAGTATACTTGAAGTCTAAACGTGAACAAGTCTTTTGCATATCCATGTAGTTAACTTCTAAGAACATTCTCTTTTGTAATGAAATTATAACTACATGATATGAATAGTTTTTAAATGGCATCACACATAGCTTATGTTTAGTAATATATTTATTGGAAGAACATGGACCTTATTCCGCAATGTCTTTAAATAAGTTTAAATTTTTTTAGGGTGTTTTAACATGTGAGTATTAGTTTCGGACGATAATGCACGGGCTTGATTAGTGTGCCAAAGAACACATCAAAGTGTTCCAAGTAAAGTGTCAAGACACAACGATGACCCACGGTGGTGACCTGGGTAAACATAATAGCTTTAGGAGACTTTTAATGGTATGAGGTTAAAATGACAATTTACATGTTCTGAAATGTTTAGCTTAGAATTCATCAACATAAGATGATTTGTTTTAGCGTGTATTTCAAGGGGTGTAAAAGCTCGAGCATCATGGGGAAAGGTTTAGCACGATTGCTGAGACTCGCTGGCTATTTGACATAGAATAGGTATTGTCATGGGTTTCTATTAAAATAACTTTGGTTTGTGTTTATTTTCTTTAGACAAGCATGAATTACAACAGCTGTGCATAAACTATAAGAGCTGAATTTTTGGTTATTGTTGATTGAGAAAAAGAATGGTACTAAATTAAGCTAAAATTTGTAAATTGGCTTAAAATGGGTCTTTCATACCTATGTAATATGTTTCAAAAAGTTAAAATATAATTTGGAGTTGAAAACGCATGTTTAGTTTGTACATGTATCTTTACAAACGGGTCAAATGGATTGAATTAAGATATTAACCTATGTTTAGTTTGTACATGTGTGAATGTGTGATAATGAGCTTGTTGGATGTATTGAAACGCAAATTTACAGGTTGAAAACGTAAATTTACGGAATGTGGCTGAGAACTTATTTTAAATGTTTCAAAATGTAATCTCACTTAGCAGTTAGCAATAGCTAATAATTTGTTAAACATATACTTTCAGGTTAATCTCATTATACGGGTGGTAGATCAAGATCAAGTATCGGGGTGGATCATTGAACACTAATCTTTTGGAAGTACTAGTTGATGTTAACTTGTCAAAGTAAATAGTTGTGTTGTTATAAAACTATAATGTTTTGGTTGTTGATAAAGATTTTGTAAAGATGTAAAGTTTGACACATTATAAAGTTGATTAGACATTTACGTGTTAAAACGTTTAAAAAAAATTTGGGACCTATTTTTCCGTTGTGTTGTTTTCAACTTATTGGTATTTCTAAAAGTAGAGTGTTACAAAACTGAATTCAATCTGGTTTGGTTTAGGTTAAAAACCGAACAAACTGGATTCAACCGAATAACATCTTTGTCTAACTTTGGTTTCTTGGTGAGGCGGCGACAAGATGAGTGATTTGAGGGTTTTGGAGGCGGCGACAAGAGGAGGGTGGGGTTGCAAAGAAAGTCATGTGCGTATAATATCGTATATAGATTAATTTAAACCCTAAGTCCATAAACGTATAACTAATTACATATATAATTATCACTTATTCGGTTAACTGAATAAACTCAATTAAGAAAAATGTATCCGTTAACCAAATTTACGATTCCAATACGGTTAGGAACCGAACCGAAAACCAAATTCATGATTCGGTTTGATTTTTTTCAGTTACAGTTATGGTTTTTTTACACACCCCTACTTATTTCCTTTTAGAATAACAAACAATATTTATCTTGTCGCTTCTTTTTGTTTCTTATCACAGGTTCTCTGTTTCCTCTCATACCCCAGAGGCCTATGGTAACACTTGATAACATACATTATTTTTTTAATAGGTTGTTACAATTTAGTATGTTTACTAATAAAAAATAATTTATAAATTTGTGTTTAAAACAACGGTCGTTATGAAATCAAAAAAATACAGTTGTCACTTAATTTTTTAATTTTTTTTTGTCTATTTATTTGATATTTACTTCTCATTACTAAAAAAAAACTTTGTTTTTTAAGTAACCGTCACCTAATCTATTCATATTAACTTAACACCGTTAATCCTGCGCATCAAAGAATTTGAACTCTCACCTAGTCACCTAGTTGAGGATGTTCCCAAAGTCGAGTCACTTATTTAACATGGACCTGGTTTAGAAAAAAAACCAGTTTTAATGAATCTATTTGAAAATAAAGTTATCCATAACTCGTCTATTTATTTGATACTAGGTTTAAAAGCCCGTGTATTACAGGGGTTAAATAAATACAATATTATATACTTAATAATAAATATTTACATATTACATATTTATGGTATATTATATGGTTTTTTAAGACAAATTTTAGAAATGTCATATAGTTACTTTTTAAAAATGTCTTATAAAAAAAATAAAAAAATGTTCAATTTCTAAAAAAGTTTTATGAAAGAACCTATATTTATTTAAATAAAAAACTTTTCATAAAAAATCATTATTATTTAATTAGGTGATAGATGAAAAACAAAAAAATATCAAAATATAATTAAAGAAAAGTTTGTGCAATTAATAGGAAACAGAGGCGGAAAAATTTGTCTCGTCGAAACCTTTATTTATTATATAGTATAGATTTCCTTCTTATTACTAAAAAGTCAAAAACCTAACGCCCGTTTGAAATCAACACTTCCGGAACCCTAACGCCGGCGACTGCTCCGGCCGAGATTTCATATGTCATCTCCTCTTACGTGGATATCGGCGCCTCCTTCTCATCTGCGCGTTGCTGCCAGTTCCGGCGATTAGAGCAGCTTATGCCAGTCACATTCCTAGCAGGTATGTCCCGTCGATTGATTCGCATCTGTATGCATACATAGTTTGTGTTCATACATGACTTGCGATTCATAAAGTGTTATATGTGAAAATCGGTTATATAATACAACGCAATCATCTCCGATTTCACGTTTTTAGTGTTTGTTGTGATGATCGGTTATATAATACAGGCATTCATCCGGATTTCACGTTTTTAGTTAGATATTTGTTAAGATGTATTCAATTTTGCACTTCTTTTCTTTAACTAATAAGAACTAAAAACCTAAAACCTTTTACCCTAAGTTCTCGAGTCTCATTTAAGGAGGGAAAAGAAGGGAAGGGGAAGTAAACCCTTGTTTCAGAGTTTTTTTTAAGTGGGAAAAAGAAAGGAAATGAGAGGAAGAGTGTTTAGAGTTTTTTTTAAGAAGAGAAATGAAGGAAAATGAAGAGAAAGAGGGCCTTATCTCCATCCTCTCAAATTAGAGAGATTTGGAGAGAAAGAAAAAGAATGAAAAACAAAAGAAGGAACTTCTTGAACACAGCATCTCTAAATGATCGATGAGTACATGCTCCTAAATCCCTAGTCGTCCAACCCTCCTGGACATTCGTCGGCCATCGTTCGAGTGTCGACTACACCTATTCATCATCGTTATTCATCGATTCATCATCGTCGACTACTTCCTTCGCTTCCTGTAAGTTTGTATTTCCATGTATACTTTTTTGATTTCAAAAACCTAAAACCCTTTCAGCATGTACTTTTCATAATCTATGGTCTGTATGTATGAATTTGTCATAAAGTCTTGTATCTTGTTGGTTTGATTCGTGATTTCGGCGTATGAGTTCCGAATCTGTTTGAAGATACATTACACATTTTATTTTACAATAATGCCGATCCTAGCAAACTGTTTGGTTCAACCATTTGCATTTTGGAACTTCTTGTGTTATTTTCCTATGGTTTTTTGAATGTCTTCAGCCTGCCAAATGAAGAGAATCATAATTTCTGTGAAAAAAACAAAACATGAATAAGTGCAGCTGAACCGATTTCGAGCTGAGCTTTGGCTCGTTTAAGCTTGTCCTCAAGTTAGCTCGAGCTGAGCCGATCCCGATCTTTAAGTTCTCTTTGCGAGCCAAGTTCGATCTAAAAAAAATGGCTCGAACTGAGCTGAGCTCGATCTCGAGCTTCAGAAAAACCCAACAAGCCGAGCTCGAGTATTGTAAGGCTCGGCTTGGCTCGTTTACACCCGTATCTAAATATCAGAACACTAATCAAAGAGCCAAAATGGAAATTGATACAACACATACTTACTTTGTAAAACGAATGAGTTAACTTATAGTTTTTAACTTCAATTCTTATACATAAAATTAATCTGATAGAGTCGAAAAAGAAAATTAAGCAAGCTAACAGGGCATTAGTGAATTCAAGAAATATAACTATAATGTCTCCAATCATATATCTACTTATCTAATGATCTAGTTAGCTGCCATTTCATCCGCCATGAACAGTGAATTGAGGATGCAGTGGGTTTTAACACGCAAAAGAGATAAAAATCTTGTAATCATTCACTTCAATCATATTACAACATGTCAACAACCATTTTTTGTTCAAATAATTTACTATATCTCGCAGTTGTAACTTGTAAGTAGAGATGACCAACCGAACCTGATACATTTAGGATCGGTATTGGGTACAGTTTTGTGTATAGGCTTAATTACAAAAAAAATTGTAGGTTCGGATATGGGTATGATATTAGGTGGTACGTGATCCAAGTACCCGAAACACACATATCCGTTTACCCAAACCATACCTGAAATTGTTTCTTTGGGTAGTTGCTTTTAATATTCCTAGACGAAATACCCAGTTCCAAATTTTCTCCCCATAGGCCAAAATCAAGAATTTTCCTCCTGAACCCTATTTTTTTCGTTTTCTTCGCACCACTGCACAAAGTTTCTTCATTTCTTCTGAATCGTCTCATTCATCATCGTTTTGAGGTAATTTCTTTTTAATTTCAGTTATTGGCGATGCTTTTCGGTTCTATTGGTTGATTATCATTACGATGCATCAATTTATCTATTTAATTTGAAACTTCAAATTCTAGTGCTTTAATTTCAGTGGCATAAACTTTCTGTTGTTAAGGTTTCATTTGACATATTTTTTTATTATTTAGTTTCTTTGCCTCAGAATGTTGTAAGCAATCCTCGCTATGTTAAAATAAATTTTTTAAATTTGGGATTCTGTTTATTTTTAATGCTAAGTGGTAGGCTCTTCAGCACCAAATATAGAAAACCTGTGAAGAGATTTCCAGAGGGCAAGATTAAAAACAAGGTATGACTTGGACTAGTTCTTTACATAAAGTTTATATGCTTATGTTAGTATAACAAAAACGGATCTTCTTTTAGTTACTTTGTCAAGGTTGTTTTAGACTTTTAGTAATGCTTGTTAAGATGCTTTGTTCTTGATAACGTTTACTGCATCTCAATTGTATTTGCTTCCAAGTGTAGAAAATGTATTGATTCATAGGATAATAAGACCACAAAGGTAATTACTGTTGTTATAAAACAATATGATTTAGCTTATTGATCAGTTACTAATATGGTGTTCTGTGAAATAAGAATGGTGTAGAAATGTGAATCCCAACGAGTATCTTTAAGCACCTAGGTTGTAAACGGGTATACCCTATACCCCCGAGATACCCGATAGATTATGAGTAACAGGCTACCCGATGGGAATGAGATCGGGTATGGGATTACCGATACTCGTTCCATACCTAGTCTATTGCCATTCCTATTTCCTAGATGTAGGGAGTACCATTTTGGTCTTGGAACATTCTTATCTGTTATTGTTGTTATTATTTACTTTTTATGCCTACAAAGAAAGCCTATCTAAGATAATTCACTATTGTATAGGATTCAAAGGAGATGAAAAAGTCAAGGGTAACCAAGGCAGTGAAAGTAGATGTCAAAAACGATAATATTCGGTGGTGGTCGACTCACTCGGGTATTTCAGCCCCATTCATTTGTGTTAGTCTATTTGCAGTTCTTGTGCGTCTTGCTGTATCTCTGCACCCATATTCTGGAGCCGGTGACCGACCCAAGTATGGAGATTTTGAAGCACAACGACATTGGATGGAGATCACAACCAATCTTCCAGTCAAGGAATGGTATCAAAACACCACTGAAAACGATCTTAGTTACTGGGGACTTGACTACCCACCACTTACTGCTTACCAGAGTTATGTTCATGGTCTTGTTTTAAAATTCTTCCATCCTGAATCGGTTTCACTTTATACTTCACGTGGCCACGAATCCTATTTCGGGTAGGTTGCATTTCATTCTTGATAATATTTGTAGCTTTATAAGTTTTCAACTTCTCACATATCTTTCTCCTGCAGAAAACTGCTAATGAGGTGGACAGTTTTAACCTCTGACGTCCTCATATTCTTTCCTGCAGTTCTGTGGCTTATTGTAGCCTTTGCAAACCAATCAAGAGGGCATAAAAGCAACATAGCATGGCATGTTGCGATGATTTTACTTAACCCATGCCTCATCCTCATTGATCATGGTCATTTTCAGGCATGCATAAAAGTTTCTAAAGTTATATTCTTATTTTACATTTTAAAACAATACCTAAAATTATCTTATTTTTTAATTACAATTTACAGTATAACTGCATAAGCTTAGGACTTACTGTTGGAGCTGTTGCGGCTGTACTCTGTGACAAAGATCTTGTTGCTTCATTCTTGTTCAGTCTTGCCCTCAACCACAAACAGGTACTTTTAACTTTTTTTTTTTTTTTTTATCAAATGTTTAAACATAGAGTATATAACCAGACAGTGTTGCAATATGCCTAAGGCGTTTTATATCTTTGTGCAGATGAGTACTTATTATGCCCCTGCATTTTTCAGCTATTTATTGGGCAAATGTCTAAAACGTCAAAATCCATTTCTTGAAGTATCAAAGTTGGGTATGATTGTTATAGGAACATTTGCTCTTGTTTGGTGGCCATATCTTCACTCTAGAGTCACGGTTTTGGAGGTACAACGTACAACCAACTTCTATTGCACGCCACATAGACTAAATTAAATCTTTAGTTAAAACGCCCATCCTCCTCTTGGTTATATGCTTTGCTAAAATTTGATAAATAGTTATTTTGTTCACATTTGTAGGTTTTATCCCGTCTAGCTCCATTTGATAGGGGATTATATGAGGATTACGTGGCTAATTTTTGGTGCACAACTTCAGTTCTCATCAAGTGGAAGCGATTGTTCACCACACAGTCACTCAAACTCTTATGTCTATTCTTGACTGTTTGTTCATCTCTGCCTTCAATGTTTCTGCAGATACGCTCTCCAAGTACCCGAACTTTCCTCTACGGATTGCTCAATAGTGCTTTCTCGTTCTATTTGTTCTCATTCCAAGGTAGGCCAAGTATTTTCTTCTCTTCATCATCAAAACTTTATTTCATTATTAGTTATATGTAGCGCGCGCACACTTAAATTAATTATGATGTCGGCTTTGTTTTTTAAAATTAAATTACAGTACACGAGAAGTCTATTCTTCTGCCGCTCTTGCCAGCAAGCATCTTAGCCATAGAAGAACCGTTTGTGTTTCAATGGTTTACGCAGTTCGCCTTGCTCTCGATGTTTCCACTATTATGTCGTGACAAATTACTCCTTCCATTCATCGCGCTCTATGGTATCTTCATCTTCATTTACCATGCTCCCAATGGAAAACCCGACACACCAAAAACTCGTTTTTGGTCTCGTGTGACATTGTTTTTTGTTGTTTTTCTTCTTTTCTTATCTTTTGTTCTCCACATTGTTTATCTCACCATAGACCCTCCAAAGAAATACCCCTTCCTCTTTGAAGCTATCATCATGCTTTTATGCTTCTCTCAGTTTGTTTTGATTGCTGTTTACACTAACAGGAAACAATGGATTTTGTCTATGAAATCGCCCCTTGGTAGTGAAAAGAAACTGGTTTAATGCTGCTGTAAGTTTAACCAACTTTTTTTTTTCATTTAGGCTATGATGAGAAAATAGTTTGTTGTATTTTGAATTATCAATTTTACAGCAGTTTTATAATTTTTATTTTTATTTTATAATTCTCTTATTGTTTTTTATTTTTCCAATTTCATTTGAAAATTGTTGGTTGCTTCAATGAATGTCAATGAGGACAACCGTACAAATATACAATCAAAATCCATACAAATAATACCAACTAAATTCTAAATAACAAATTTAAAAGAATATACAAAAACTCCTACGAGGCAGCAGGTAAGTAGAGGTAGGCATGTAAATGAACACGGACGGAGTATGTTCATGTTTGTTTGTTCGTTTAACTTTTTGTTCGTTTAATTTTAAACGAACAATTAGACGAACATAGTTTTTTTGTTCGTGATCTTTCGTTATGAAAATGAATGTTAGTGTTTGTTTACGGTATAAACGAACGGTTCACAAACTAAAAAGGACTTTAATGAACGAACATAACTGAACATTATTGAATAAACATAAACGAACATAATTGAGCGAACATCAATTAAAAGTAAACGTGAACATCAATTTGTAAGGCCTAAAAAATTAACAAAACTAGACTAAATTGTAATGGGTAATATTTTATTTTCATAAAACTAGACTAAATTGTAATGGACCTAAAAAATTCTAATGAGAATTTATACAAACGTAAAGTAACGAACAAAAATGAACATAAACGAACGAACTTTCATGAACATAAATGAACGAATGAAACATGTTTTCATGTTCGTTCGTTTAACTAAATGAACAAAAAATGTTGTTTGTGTTCGTTAGTTTATTAAATAATTGAACTTTCCGCCGAACAGTTCACTAAATGTTCGATTCATTTACAGGCCTAAGTAGAGGGGTACATTACCGGTTTATGGGCCAAACCGAACCGGTTTGGAACAAGTCTAGCAGAGTAAAAACCGGATTCTAAAGGAAAATTATACCGGATCGGCTTCAAACCGGATTCAAGCTCCATTTCGCCCCCCAAACCAGTTTCAAACCAATATACCTAAATTAATTTCAAACCGGCCGATCAGAACCAAGTCGATTTCTAAACCGGTTTCATTTTCAGTTTCAGATCGGATATGGTTCCGGTTTCGGATCACGAAATGGTTTGGATGTGTACCTCTACAGGTAAGTAAGCTATGTGTCATGGGGACATCTTTTGAGGCCCAGTGTGGTGCCTTGGGTCGCACCAGGGCCAGCCAATCCGCCCCGCCTATGATCAGGGTCTACTGGTTTCGTCGTGCCTTGGACTCGTCAGGCGAGCAACAACAGCGCGCGATCAGTGACGCGTTCGGTGTGCAAGCACATCTAGGCATGTTCACGTCGTTTATCCCACTGAGGCCTTGCCCGATGAAGTCCGAATTAGCGAGCAAACTCAAGCGTTCAAGTACAAACATAGCAAGGCGATCTTCAAACATTTGGCCCGTGACACTCTCCCACCACCATTTCATGCACCTCCTTGTGCATGCTCGCAATCCCATACTTGCTCATAGTCGAAAGACGATGCATCTTCACCCGTAAGATTGAGAATGATTCACTTTGATAAGGACACCAAGTAGTTCAACAACAAAGATATTCATCCAGATCAGTTCAGATAGTGCATCAAATTACTTTAGGTGGCGCCGCGACCAGTGATGCGTTCGGTGTGCAAGCACACCACGCATGTTCACGTCGTCTATCCCACTGAGGCCGTGCCCGATGAAGTCCGAACTAGCCAGCAAACCCAAACGTTCAAGTATAAATATAGCAAAGTAATCTTCAAACATTTGGGCCGTCACATATGTCTCCTTTTGTTCCTACAAGTCGAAGCCCATACACGAGCCCAAGAAAAACGGTGAGGTCTGGTTCACGAGTGGGTGTATGGTTTTATTGTTTAGAATTAATACAATAATTAAACTAATTAAGTTTTCCTTAAATAAATGAATTAATTAACTTTCATGTTAGAAGACTCCTTAGCTAACTTAAATAGTTTTAATTTATATTTGTAGTAGTTGAGTATCGCCTAGCCTGGTGGGTACCTTCACTAACCTACATGTGACTTTTATCAAATCACTATTTCCTTCATTCAACTTTAAATATACATATAAATTAAGGAAAACTTCACCCAATAGTAACCAAGTTTTTTAAGTATTTCATTTAAGTCACTTATAGTTTTTTTGTCTCTCTAAAGTCACTCAACTTTCACTAAGTGTTCCAATCTTCTGTAATATTTTTATAAATGTTTACTATTTTTAAAATTGAATGAGGCAAATGAAATATATATGAATATTAGTTACCAATATGTGAAAGTTTTATTCCAATTAACTTAAAATAGGAGGTAATAGTGAAGAAAAAAATTTCACCAAATAATAAACAAGTTTCAAAATTGTTATATTTAAGTCGAATTGGAAAATAATAATTGCTAAATAGTAAACAAGATTCATATATGTTTCATTTATCTCATTCAATTTAAAAAAAAATTAAACATTTATAAAAATATTACATAGGATTGGAACACTAAGTGAAAGTTGAGTAACTTTAGAGGAACAAAAAAACTTTGAGTGACTTAAATAAAACACTTATGAAACTTGGTTACTATTGTGTAATGTTACCCCTATAAATTATAAGACGTTATTTATTGGGAAGATCACTTGACTCTATATTTTACTTGAGGAAAAATATAGATATACATATAAATCCGCCCCTGAACCGAACCACACATATGGGAAGATCACTAACCTACATGTGACTTTTATCAAATCACTATTTCCTTCCTTCAACTTTAAATATACATATAAATTAAGGAAAACTTCACCCAATAGTAACCAAGTTTTCTAAGTGTTTCATTTAAGTCACTTATAGTTTTTTTGTCTCTCTAAAGTCACTCAACTTTCACCAAGTGTTCCAATCTTCTGTAATATTTTTATAAATGTTTACTATTTTTAAAATTGAATGAGGCAAATGAAATATATATGAATATTAGTTACCAATAAGTGAAATTTTTATTCCAATTAACTTAAAATAGGAGGTAACAGTGAAGAAAAAAATTTCACCAAATAATAAACAAGTTTCAAAATTGTTATATTTAAGTTGAATTGGAAAAAAATAATTGCTAAATAGTAAACAAGATTCATATATGTTTCATTTATCTCATTCAATTTTAAAAAAAATTAAACATTTATAAAAATATTACATAGGATTGGAACACTTAGTGAAAGTTGAGTGACTTTAGAGGGACAAAAAAACTTTGAGTGACTTAAATGAAACACTTATGAAACTTGGTTACTATTGTGTAATGTTACCCCTATAAATTATAAGACGTTATTTATTGGGAAGATCACTTGACTCTATATTTTACTCGAGGAAAAATATAGATATACATATAAATCCGCCCCTGAACCCAACCACACATATGGAGTACTTACTCGAAGGTCGACTATAACTGAACTGGAGTTGGTCTAAAATGATGATAGTGATCTGCTTTTGTGCCTTTTTCTCCTTGACGTATACTCAAACGTATAAGAGCGTCTATCCGATGCATATGGTCTCATGTACGTGTGGTGTTCACGAGACCCAAAAACTATCCTCCACATGGTTTTCAAAGATGTAAAGATAATGACAAAGATGTAAAAACAAAGACGGAGATGAAAATGTTCGTTAGCATGAAAGGCACAATGATCAATGTTGCTGCACTAGATACCGGGCTTCAATCCTCAGGGTCCTGCTAAGAAGAAACAAACCGTTAGGCTCACCGCAGGGGAGGATCCCCTGCGATCCTACCTCCGGCGTGAGAATCAGGCAAGGGGTCTTTTAGAGAATAAAGTTAGGGAGTAAGAGAGTAATCTGTTGCAAGAGTAGTTGGGAGTGAATGAATGAATACCTGTTGGTGATCTCTCATTTATAGTGTGGTTCCTTAGAATAATGGAGGTGATTCTTGAAAGATCCTTACCTTCCTTTTTAAGCCTTCCTGAACTCCTTTAGCTGAGGTGCATCTTCTCGATATTATAAGGGACACCTGAAATGGTGTAACTTCTTGACTTCTCCCTTTTCCGATGTCTGCTTCGCCGAAACCTACCTTAGGGTTTGACCTGCTTTATCCCTGAATCGTAATGTAAGGAGGTTACTGTTCTAGCTCTGGGCTCTCTGCACTTTCCTCATTCAGGTGTCGTTGGGAAGTGTTGCGCCGTCTGAAGATTTTAGTGGTTCACTTCCCAACCTAGCACTGTTTACTTGTGTGGTCTTGTCAACTCAGGTTTCATTTGATTATCCAATGGTCTCTTCGCTTACTCCTGGCTTGGCATGTGGCCTGGCCTTCCTAGCTTCGTTCTTTTGCCTTGCCTTCGTAATTGGTGCTGTCCTTACGTGGTTAGCTTCCCAAAGCTACCCCCGTCATTACTTCTTTATTATTTGCTTTGCCAGGCTTTTATACATCTTCATTACTTCTTCCTTTGCTTCATATTCCCCATTAACCTGGTTTGCTATTAAGAGTGAGTCGACACGTACCTGTAACATCTTGACTCCGATTTTCTGTGCTAGCCTCAACCCGGCTAAGAGAGCCTCATACTCGGCTTCATTGTTTATGCTTGGGAAGTTCAGGCGGAGAGCGTATGTGAGTTCTGTGCCTTCTGGGTCTATAAGTATGAGTCCGGCTCCTGAGCCTTCCGCGCTTGACGCCCCATCTGTGTATAACAACCACTCTCCTTTCCTTTCTCCTGGCTTTTCCGGCTTGTTGCTTTCCTCCATTTTTTCACCAATGTCCCCCACTTCTTTCTCTTCTTCGCCTTCGATTGATGACTCCAGGACAAAATCTGCCAAGACCTGTCCCTTGACTACAGATCTAAGGACATATGAAATCTCGTGCTCCCCCATTTCTACCGCCTATTTTGCCAATCTCCCAGCGACTTCAGGTTTTGTTAAGATGCTTTTGATAGGATAATTGGTTAGCACCTTTACTTGGTGTGCCTGAAAATACCTCCTCAGTCGCCGGGCCGTGTGCACCACTGCTAAAGCCACCTTTTCAATGGTTGGGTAATTTACTTCCGCTTCTTTGAGGGCCCTGCTTACGAAATATACTAGTGATTGGGCTCCTTCTCTGTCTATCACCAATGCTCCGCTTATTGCTTCCTTGACTGCTGCCATGTATAGCGACAGAGTTTCTCCAGGTCTCGGGGCTACCATAGGTGGTATATTGGCTATATGGTTCTTCAATTCTTCAAATGCCACTTATTTGGTCCAAATGAATTTCTTCTTGGCTGAGCTCCCTTTTAGCGTTTTGAAGAAGGGAAGGGAACGCTCCGCCAGTTTGGATAGGAGTCTGTGGAGGGCGGCCAATTTGCCATTCAGGCTTTGCACCTCTTTCCTTGTTTTTGGTGACTTCATATCACGCACAACCCTTACCTTCGGGTTTGCCCTTATCTCTTTTTTACTTACCATATGACCCAGAAACTTTCCTTCTTTTAACCTAAAGGAACATTTCCCGGGGTTCAGCTTCATATTAATTTTCAGAGGTTCTTGAATGTCTGCTCAATGTCTTTAATCATTCCTTCTTCACTCTGACTTTTTATCACCAAGTCGTCAACATACGCCTCCATGTTTTTTCCTATATGCTTTTCAAAAGCTTTGTCGATCAAGCGCTGGTACGTTGCTCCAGCGTTCTTTAGACCAAACGACATTTTCCTGTAGCAAAAAATTCCTTTTGGCGTGTAGAAAGCCGTCTTCTCCTCATCCTCACGCCTTATTTTGATATGGTGATACCCTTTATAGGCATCCAAGAAGCACTTCCATTTGAAACCGGTTAAGGAGTCAACCTTGAGGTCTATCTCCGGAAGCGAGTAGCAATCCTTGGGGCAGGCCTTGTTCAGGTCCTTGAAGTCAATACACATTCGCCAACTTCCATCTGCTTTCTTGACCATCACAGGGTTTGCCACTGAAGTGTGATATTTGACCTCCCTGAGGGTACCTGCAGACACCAACTTGTTATTTTCAATACATATGGCCTGGCACCGGTCTGGTGCTAGGCTTCTCTTCTTTTGAGTTACTGGGGTGTATTTGGTAGATTTGTTCAGGGAGTGTTCGGCCAGACTCCTAGGTACCCCCGTCATGTCTCCAGGGGTCCATGCAAAAATATCAGCGTTACTCCTTAGGATCTGTAGGAGCCTTCACCTTCCTTCCTTGGAGAGATCATTGCCTACTTGTATTGTCTGCTCCGGGTATATTTTGTTTATGCTGACCTTTTCACCTCCGTCGTCTTCCATTTCATTTTCTATGGCTGCTACGAATAGTGATCCTAGGGTTGACCTAACCGTGCAAACTCCTCCCTTCGTTGCGAATTTCATCATAGCATGAGCTGTCGAGACTACTGCTTCAAAGGCGCAGATACCTAGCCTTCCAATGATGACATTATATCTAGAGGCCGATCGGATTATCAGGAAAAGCATGTCTTCAGTTCTCTCTAGGTTGCCATTACTGATCCGTACCTTTAGTTTTATCTCGCCCAGGGGCCATACCTTTTCTCCCTAGAATCCCACAAGCGGGGCCTTAGAGGGTGTTAGCATCTTGCGTGTTTCTTCATCCAATTGTAGGAAACAGTGTTCGTACATGACCTAAGAGCCACTGCCTCTATCCAGGTATACTCGGTTTATCCGTCTTCCCCCTATGTTTGCCTTTATTACCATGGGGGAGTATGTGGATTCTCCCGGACCTAGGGGTGGAAAGGATATTTCCCTTCTTGACCATTTTCTTTCTCTGTCGAAACCTCCTTCTCTTCGGACCTTCTGTTTTACACCATATGACACCATCATTATCTCTCTTTTCTTACCTTTGTCTTTCTCTGAATTCGAGCCCTCTGCCGTTTTTCCTTTAATATCTTTTATCAAATGGGCCAACTCCCGGACTGGACGGCTACTTCAATCCTTTTCTTTAGCTGGAAACAATCGTTTGTGTGATGCCCTGCGTTGCCATGGAACTCGCAATATCTAAGGGCATTCTTGGCGTCCAAGGGCTTTGGGCCAGGTTTTGGTGGTCTGAAACCGAATCTGGCTTCCTCGGTTACCAAAATTTCCTTCGGTGTCTTAGTCAAGGCAGTGAACTGTACCTGCCTGTGCTTTTCTTCATTTCTGTCATGGTGCCTTAGGTAGGCGTGGGGTTGCGTTTGTCTCTCATAAGAGTGAGGTTGTCTCTCGTAGGGCTTCCGAGGCATGCTACCATAACTTGGGATCCTTTTTTCCACAAATGGCTGAAATTGTCGGCCCTGTCCTCCTGGCGTGGGGTGCCTCCATCTAGGAGTCCTGACTTTCCTCGGTATCTCTGGGTTCTGGGCGGCTTCTTTACCTCGGAGGAACGCCTCAGCTCTGTTCATGGCGTCCTCCATGGTTTTAGGGACGTTTCTGTTTAGCTCCTCTATGAGTTGCTTGGGACAGACCCATGGATGAATCCTGAAAAACGCATCTGCTCCGTGGCCCCACTGATGCTAAGGCCTTCCAACTTATATCTTCCCATGAAGGCCCGGAAGTCCTCGTCTTCTTTCTGTTTGATGTTGTGCAGCACAACCGGGTCTTTAGTGTACCTCTTTTGTTGCATGAAATGGGTCAGGAAACTTCGGCTTAGATCCTCGAACGAGTCTATGCTCCCATGTGGCAAGCTGTTGAACCATAGTCTTGCTGGTCCAATGAGGGTTTGCGTGAACATATGGCACCAAACTGGCATAGGCCACTGTTCTACTGTTGCTGCTCCCGAGAAGAGCTCAAGGTGGTCTTCGGGGTCTCCCAACCCGTCGTACATTTAACGTTGGATGGCATCTTGGTTTTAGGAGGGAACATGAAGTTCGTGATTCGTGGGGAGAATTTTGTTTGGCTATTAGGGGTATATGGTGAAGATAAATCTGCGCCCACGCTGTGAGTTGCGACGAGCGACTGGGTATAGGTTAATAGTGGCGTGCTAAAAAGGTTTTGAAATTATCCGGGTTGAAAACCATGGCTTGGTAGGGAGAGGGGCGTCTGCAAATTCGCGAAGCTCTGGGGCAGCCCTGGCCCCGTGGGTGGAAGTAAAAGCTGAGAGGTTCCTCCGTGAAAGGGCGTCTGCCCTGAGGGATGAAAGTAAGGGTACCTGGCATCGTGGTTAGGCTGGGTTGGACCGGAAGGGCTGTGGGGGACTTGTCCTTTTACGGTCGGGTTTGTCATGACCATATGCATGAGTGAAATTGCTGGGATTTCCAGGCTAGTCCCCCCGATGTTGGCTGTTCCCCCTGGGCTCCTAATGTGGGACGAAGGACCGGATTCTCCGCCTTTTCTTCGTATGATAGTTTCACCCGTAGGCCACTCGTCCGTTCCTCCTGGACATACTCGTGCATTAGTCTCTGGAGGCGAGGGAAGTTTTCCCTGACTCCTTTAGGGGTCAATTCAATCATGTCGTTAACCTTCACGGAGTTCCCGGAAGAGTCAGAGTGTACCTCATCGGCAGGTTCCTTGCCTTTGGACGTCATGGTATCTAGAGGCAACAAAAAGACAAGAAATGAAGCTGAGGATCTAAACTTGTGGTTCACACGAAGTCGGGCCCCACGGTGGGCGCCACTTGTTGCTGCACTAGATACCGGGCTTCAATCCTCGGGGTCCTGCTAAGAAGAAACAAACCGTTAGGCTCACCGTAGGGGAGGATCCCCTGCGATCCACCTCCGGCGTGAGAATCATGCAAGGGGTCTTTTAGATAATAAAGTTAGGGAGTAAGAGAGTAATCTGTTGCAAGAGTAGTTGGGAGTGAATGAATGAATACATGTTGGTGATCTCTCATTTATAGTGTGGTTACTTAGAATAATGGAGGTGATTCTTGAAAGATCCTTACATTCCTTTTTAAGCCTTCCTGAACTCCTTTGGCCGAGGTGCAACTTCTCGATATTATAAGGGACACCTGAAATGGTGTAACTTCTTGACTTCTCCCTTTTCTGATGTCTGCTTCGCCGAAACCTACCTTAGGGTTTGACCTGCTTTATCCCTGAATCGTAATGTAAGGAGGTTACTGTTCCAGCTCTGGGCTCTCTGCACTTTCCTCATTTAGGTGTCGTTGGGAAGTGTTGCGCCGTCTGAAGATTTCAGTGGTTCACTTCCCAACCTAGCACTGTTTACTTGTGTGGTCTTGTCAACTCAGGTTTCATTTTATTATCCAATGGTCTCTTCGCTTATTCCTGGCTTGGCATATGGCCTGGCCTTCCTAGCTTCGTTCTTTTGCCTTGCCTTCGTAACTGGTGCTGTCCTTACGTGGTTAGCTTCCCAAAGCTACCCCCATCATCAATCAACATCATGCTTGCCACATAAGTTGTAATCATAAGAAATGCAGGATTTTGAAAAATGCTTGAACATGTTTTACGTGCTTCACGATTATGACCATTTATACAACTCAACTATGTAGATATCACCTGTTTTCAAGCGTCGTCAATGTGTGCTCATAGATTTTTAGCTATTAAATAAGTAACTGGTTACACCACGTGTCATAATTATGTGAGTTCAGGATTCTTTGTCCCGCTTATTTTTTATTCATTACTAACTAACTATGTAATATTTCTTTACTAACTATTTATTATGTTCTTTATTAATTCCTAAACCTTCATACTATTTAATATTTCTTTTATATTTCCTAAATCATCATTAATAACTATTTAATATTTTTTTATTCAACCAGTGTAAAATATAGGTTTGTAAGGTCGTGTGCGTGTGTGTGTGTGTGTGTATATATATAGGGAGGTTCAAATAAGAAGTGGTTTTTCGCTAAGAAATCTAAGAAATGACAAAAACCTTAAGAAACGATATCAAACGAACTCTGATTGAGCTAATTTCAACGGCGTTGGAACCATCTCGTCGAACTCTACCATCTTAGCTTTTTGTTTAGCTTTTAAGGTTTAGATTTTACATTTGAATTTTAGGGTTTTAGACTTAGGGTTTAGCTTTTAGAGTTTAGATTTTATGGTTTAGGTTTTTTTTTTGGGTGAGGGTGGGTTTAGGTTTTTTTTTTTTGGGGAGGGGTTAGGTTTTTAGGGGGTGAGGGTGGTGGTTTTAGGCTTTTCGGGGTGGGGTTAGAGGGGGGATTTAGGTTTTTGGGGGTGTGGGTGGAGGGGGGTTTAGGTTTTTGGGTCCGGGTTAGGGTTCGATGAGACGGTTCCAACGCCGCTGGAATGAGCTCAATCGGAGTTCGTTTGACCCACTTCTTAGAATTTCTTAGCGAAAAACCACTTCTTAGTGAAACCGCCCCCCCCCCACACACACACACACACATATATATATATATATATATATATATATATATATATATATATATATATATATATATATATATATATATATATATATATATATATATATATAGGGGGAGGATAAAATAAAAAGTAGTTTTTCGCTAAGAAATCTAAGAAATGACAAAAACCTTATGAAACGATATCAAACGAACTCCGATTGAGCTAATTTCAGCGGCATTGGAACCGTCTCGTCGAACTCTACCATCTTAGCTTTTAGGGCTTAGCTTTTAATGTTTATATTTTACGTTTGAATTTTAGGGTTTTAGCCTTAGGGTTTAGAGTTTAGATTTTATGATATAGTTTTTTTTTTGGAGGTGGGGGTGGTGTGGGGAGGGGGGTTTAGGTTTTTGGGGGGTGGGGGTGGTGGTTTTAGGCTTTTCGGGGTAGGGTTGGAGGGGAGGGGGTTTTAGGTTTTTGAGGGTGCGGGTGGAGGGGGGTTTAGGTTTTTGGGTCCGGGTTAGGGTTCGATGAGACGGTTCCAACGCCGCTGGAATGAGCTCAATCGGAGTTCGTTTGATCCACTTCTTAGGATTTCTTAGCGAAAAACCACTTTTTAGTGGAAACGTCCCCTATATTTATATATTTATATATATATATATATATATTATAATAAGCTACTTTCAAAGTGATGTAGTGGTAGGAATTCTGGGCTCTCTAAAGGAGACCCAGGTTCAATCCCCACATGCAGCAATTTGGGGGTGGCATTGGAGGCAATAAAGGGAGACTTGTGGCAACACAACACAAGTTCGATCCCTGAGCCGAAAGAGTTTTACCGGTAGCTCGCTGTCGTGCCTTCGGGCGGGCGGGTTAGCAGGTTTTCCGCGGGTTAGCGGGTTTTCCCCGGGGTCATGGTGTAGTTAGGGCTTGGGCCACCTGATGCCGTCTGCGCTCGCGGGGCATCGTTGCCTTTAACCATCGGGTTACCCGGGGTGGTCCAGGTGTTTGCTTTGCCTTTCAATATATATATATATATATATATATATATTACAATTAATGGAAAAGTATGCTAACCAATTTTTTTTAAAGAGGATTATCTTTATGTTTAAGAAAGGGGTGAATATGGGCCTTATATTAGAAAGGCATGATGTACACATGTGTAATTTATGGTCCATTATGGATCCAGAAGATCACAAACTTCTTACCTCATCCGGATTTAAACGCCACACACCTCTTTCTCTCATCAAGATATAAATACACACTCTTTTCTTTTCTTTCTTTTTCGTTTTGTTTTTTTAACGGCTGTATAAAATACACACTCTCTACCACATAATATATTTTCTATCTACACCATATACAACTACCAAAACCACCAGCAAATCAAGAAGCCGCCGCCACCTTAAAAGGCCACCACTGCAACACTCGCCGCCACATTATACCACCACACATCTCATTCTACGTCTTCCATCTACTATAAACAACTTCTAACCACCACCACCATCATCATTTACGACCACTAACACCACAACAGTATGCCACCAATAGTCCAATACCACCACCATAATCTATATATTGCTATACTACAAGTAGTATTTGTTAAGATGTATTTCTATGGCTCTACAAGAGGAGTTTTTAGATCCTTTTATTTATATCTACTTTGATAAGTCTTTAGTTCTATATAAATCTTTCCTAGTCTATTCAGATTTTTCTTTGAGATACGTCACTCACTACAACAAAGATGGCCTATAACAACGACTTTTTCCTCGTCGCTATAGGGTCTTTGACAGCATGGGGGCGTAATCAGTGATTGAACCAATGGTGAGGTCCCCGATGTACATTCCGTCCACACTTATAGATTGCTACTATCACACCTCTAATTAAAGGCCAAGATTTCTCTTTTCTTAAACTTAAGTTTGCCTCCTAATTATTTTGGTAAACACACATCGATGCATCATAATTAGTAAGGCTATCCGTAGTGGTTTCACGCCCCCCCTTTTTCATGCCCCGCCACGTCAGCGTCACATCAGCACAGGGGCTTTCACTGCCTAGAATCACTAAGGTGCGTGGTGGTTTCACGCCCCATATTTAATTTTTAATCATTAACTAAATTTTTATTTTTAATAAATAAAAAACTAAATTATTAAATAAAAAAATACATTCTTAAATAAATAAAAAAAACTACTTCTCATTAAAAAACCACTTACGTAACGAAAAATAGTTTTTTTTTAAAACAACTCCGTTTTCGTTAAAATTTATACCTGAATGTTCAGAAAAATAAAATAAACAAGCCCATGTATTTCGTTTTTTTTTATAATTACCGAGCATGAGTTATTTACAAAAAACAAATTAAATCTTAAATAAAATAATTAATTAAAAAGAAAAGAAAAAGGAATTATTAGGTGACATATTTTGATTGGATGTATGAATTGTGAGAAGCCCCTTTTCACCGTGAATGCCCTCACACACCACCCCTTTTTTGCCCCTTTAATGCCCCTTTCACGCCTAGGGGGCGGTGTTCCTGGCCGTGAAAAGGTGATGTGGCATTCACGCCCCCTTTCACTGGCTCCACTACACATGGTCTAAGAGTAAGAGGTAACAATGATATTATTTTTTAGACAAGTTCTAGATAGGGGTGAGATCGGTACCGTACTGGTATCGGTACCGAATTTGTGAAAAAGTGGGTACCGGTACCAAATTTGTCGGTACGGTACCGGTATTTGTTACAAAATGTTCATCTCTATAGGTATTGGTACCGTACCGGTACCGAAAATACTGATACCGAATTTATGTAAAAGTGGGTACCGGTACCGAATCTATTGGTACGGTATCAGTTCGGTACGGTATCGGTACCGGTACTCAGTACCAAATGTTCATCCCTAGTTCTAGAGATCAATTAGCTTTAGTTTGATTGGCTATAATCAAAGGACGATGTTCTTTTTATGTTTATCCCAAGCTTTGTAATTACAAGCATGACAAATCAATTTTTTGTTTTTTATAAAAATATTCAATCTTAAAAGCAATTATTGTTAGAAATTTATAGACCCACTAGTTTATAAGAAATTGATCGTTGTTGATTGGTTAATTAATATATTGAGTAAATTACAAATTATGACCTTTAAGTTTATAGAAAATTACAGATTGTGTCCTTTGGCTTAAAAAATTACACTGGATGTCCTTTTTTTGAAACCTTTGCACACATTTAGTCCTTTACACTAACTAAAGTTATCTTTTTCTGTTAAATCTAACCATGTGCATCGCACATGAGGGTGGTTTTGTCCTTTCACTTTTTCACGGACTATTTATGTAATTAAATTAAGCAATAAAAAAAAAACTCTTAATATGGGAACCCTAAAAATGAAAAATCCAATTCCTAAAACATTACTCTATCTCTCCTCTCTCAATAACATCACCATCGAGAGAAGCCATGGCTACAACGGCGGTGGAAGCCATGGCTACGACGGTTATGGCTACAAAACGGATGAAAAACGACGTTGGAGAAAGAACACTTCTCAGATGGAAGAAAGCTTCTGAGATGCAGCAATCGCAACCTCGAGGATCAAGGGATTAAGAAGATAGGGTTTTTGGTGCCAGAGAATTGTTGAAGGATAAGAGATTTAAGATTCAAGATGGAAAAGATTTGATCGGAGGTGACATCAGAGGGGTTTACTCCGGCCATTGCTGATCATAATTTCAAGGTCTGATTTGTTCATAATAATCCAGATCATGGCATAATCGTTAGTTTTGATATGTGAATTACAATATGTGGTTGAGGTTTCTTAAATTTTGTGAAAAAGGAATTATCATTTAGGCCTAAATACATACCTGTGTGAATGTGTTTTATGTGATTGTAACTATGTCTGTATACATGCTTGATTTTGGATAAATAATTATTCAATATTGTTTTTCACTGAGATTCGATTTGGGATAAGGATGATAGTTCAGTTTGATTTGAGAAAGGCTGTTGTTTCTTGGTGGGTGTGTATAGAGAGAGAGAAGAGAGAAGAGAGAAGAGAGAGAGAGGAAAAAATGTGGTAAAAAGATGTAAATGTCCCTCAAGTGTATTCGATTAAAGTGTATTTGAGAGAGAAAATGACGAAAATGCCCCTCATGTGAGAGGCACATGACAAGAGTTAACAGAGGTTTTGGATGAAGTTAGTTAAAAGAGCATAAAGTGTGTAAAAGTTTCAAAATAAGGATATACAATGTAATTAATGAAGCCAAAGGACAATATTTGCAATTTGCATAATAGTTAAAGGACACAATTTGTAATTTACTCTAATATATTTTTAGAACTACCATTTTGTTACAATCTAGTATGATGATTTGACCAACATTAACTTGTGATTTAGACTTATTTTGATCTAAACAGATTGACCTAATTAAAACTTTTTGCCCGTCATTGACTTCGATTTTGTCGGCCTTAATTATTGATCAAGTTTGGATACAAAGTTAACGGATCAGAATTATGAATAGTTTAAAGTATAGTTTTTGTATTTTATGTAATATTTGTAAGTCAAGAGGCCTGATATGTATTTGTTAAAATTAGAAATTGTGTAATGTACGTAGGGTTGGGACGCTTGGTGAAGCTTCATGATAACCGTCGTTTGAGTCATGCAAAAACCTAATTAACTAGATAGCTAGAGTAAGTAAGGTATCATATCCACGAGAAGCATGTGCTCAGTGTAACATGTTTTGTCTGGCTGATCTATCCTAAACCTAATTAAATTATCTAAATTAAACTCAGAATGGAAAAAGTGATTTTTATTATGGTTATGAGAGACGAATATAAATTCAAATAAATAGACAAGTGTAAGAAAAGTAATCACTCCGGGATTCAAGTTGATAAGATCCACAAAAGATTTAGTTCAATCTAGTTGAAAATCACATAGACGTGATTTTGTATAACATTTGATTGAAGTGAAAAAAGTGGACAAGATTTTAAAGACTCGCTCGTGCACACAGTTACCAATCTTTGAATGTTAAACACGACACACAATCAATGAGTTTATAATGCAAGAAAACCGAAAACTGATGATAATGCAACAATGAATAAACAAAAACAAATCGTTTAAATCAACCAAACAAAACAAAACAATTGAATTCATATGGCTTAAGGTGCCAATCAAAAACTCAATACAAAACTAAGTAAAATCAAATCTAATGTTTTACTTACACGAACTATTCACCCGAAGGTGATCACAGAAAAGTAGCCAATTTCTGCCGTCCTTTTGTTCTTGCCAAAGGGGTTGCTTCCCCTTCGTGAACCGTGCCAAGCACTCCTAAAATTCTCTTGTAGCCGCCAAAAAAAAACTATGACAGCAGCAAAAAGGGATGCTGCCCTCGTTTTCCGTGCCAACCTCGCACACCTCCAAATTTCCGTCTATCCTTCTTTTTTTTTAACGGCAAATTTCTTTACTTAGTGGGACTTGAACCCATAACCTTAAGATTTTTAAGTGTTTAAGAGGCTTTGCCGCTAGCATTGGACCACCCCCCCCAATGGCTTCCGTCTATCCTTCTAATTCCCTAGAATTCTTTAATGGGCTCCCATAGATTTAATTCCAATCCCAATTGGCATAAAAGGTCCAAATACTTGTAACTCCATCCAAATCACGTTTAACACCTTTTATGAGCCCATATTTTTTGTTAACTGTGGGTGACACTATGACCCAAGCACTAAACCACTTAATCTTGTAAAGTTCCATATTTTCATCATTAATTCGTGAGGCTACGCCAAAAACAAGAAGTCAAAGTAAAATGATTATTTTATATATTTCATGTATGATGATTAACAAACATTAGTTTATAATTAGACTAGCTTAGAACCCGTGTATTACACACGTGATGAAAAAATATCAATACATAAAATTTTTAAATCTTTATGTATATATTTTGCAGGTATAAAAATGTATTACATATACTAAGGATAGAAAACAAAATTCAAAATATGTAAAAATTAATATATAACTGAGTTTTGAAAATACGTTAATTACTATTTAATGTAATTTGACTTTCATTTACTATTAGATTGAAAATAAAAGTTACATAATTTGATTTCAAATTTCTTATAATAAGAGATAATTTAAAATAAATATGTTTTATTAGTATAATTAGTATTTTATTTAAAAATATATTATTATTAAAAGATAGAGGTGTATTTAATAAGAGAGAGATGCGGGAAAAAATGATGAGAATGAATATGGTGTTGATATTAGATGTCCGATCATCGCTAAATATCAACGCTACTATCGATGTACGATCCGAAAAGTTACACTTTGCGCAAAGAATACACCATAGCGTTTAATTGTTAGGCGTTATTTCACGAAACACGAATTTAAAATTCGGTGGATTAAATGTTTAGAGAAATATTTAATAAATGTCTTGTAATTAATTATTTAGAATAATTAATTAACGATAGACGGAATGTGGATTAATATATATTAGTGGAATATATATTAACGGGTTTTTATACTTAATAGTTAAATATAAAACGTGTTCGGTTTACACAAGATTTGTTTATGATTAATGTAATTATAAACTACAGAGACTCGTACTGATTAAGAGTTAATCAGTTAATAATTAAATGTTAATTTCTCAGGGTTTAAGCTGTAAATAATATGATTATATATACACGCTTAAACTAAAACCCTAAAACCAGTTTTTGGCCTCCCCTCCCCTTGCGATCGTGAAATCGGCTGGCCACCATCCAGCCGCCGTGAGCGGCCACTACTAGTCGCCATCACATACTGCTACCGCCGCCGTCATTGCTCAACTGTTTGGATCCAGCCAAGCCGCTGTCGTGCTCCCTCCGCGAGCCGAACCGGAGAACCCGTGGGCCGGTGTGGGATTAGGTGCAAGACGAACCAGTTTTGTGACTAGGTGTGTTTTGTGAGACGAGTTCGTGTGTTGTCAACTAGCGTGACGTTCTTTGTACCCAAGTGTTACAACCCGGTTATCCGTCAAAGGTATAAACTCTAAACACCCTATGATTGTGTTTTATATATTTTACTGTTTAAACGCTGTGTAATCGGATCACTGTCGGATAAAGTTTCGAACTTTATTATCGTGTGCTATCGTTTACGCTTCCGCCACTATAAATCTGATTTTATAAAGTTACGTTTTAAATGTTAAAACCGGTGCACGATTCCCAACATATGGAGGCGACACGTGACATAAAAAACGTTTATTTATTAGATAGATAGATTTCTAAACAGTTTACTTATTAACAAATCAACCAATTTAACAGATGTGATTCCTAAATATCAAATCTCAATCATGTTAGCTTGTTTTCATCTTTTAACCAATAAAATATAAAAACGCTTTAAAGTAAATTGTTTGTCACATAATTAGGATTAAAAACATTTGATTACATATAATTAGCATGTGTAAAACAACCACTCATCACCTCACACCGTTTGTATCGGTATATATGGCCAATCAGATTGCTGTAAACATGCAGATCAATTCTTCATTAAAATTCGTTTGGTTCTTATTCTTGATTGAATGGATTTGAATCATGATCCCTGAACCTATAGTGGTATCAGAGCCAAGACTCAAAAAAGATCAAGATCATGTTTCAATTCGTCAATCACGGAGTTTGTATGGTTCTGATAATTGGCGTGGGCTGTTGAAATAAGAAAGAAACCAAAATGTTGCCTGTAAACGTGCGGTATTCAGGTTTAATCTAAAGGCAAATCATTGGCCACTGTTTCTGTTTGCCTATCTAAAACACCAAACATGTTTTTTGTTTTGTCTGTTTTTCGGTTTCAAGAAGAAAAATAAACAAAAGGTTGATTTTTGTTCTCTGTTATCTTTCAATCAGAACCAGGACCGGATGAAGGATGTTTGAAGACCGGTAGCAAATCAAGAAGGCGCCGGGGATGTTTGAAATTGAAGGGTACATCAAAATCGCTTCATGTGTAGTTTGGATTATCGGCTCAGTCGGAAGAAGACGAAAATTGAGTAAATATCAAAATCAAGTTTTGGTGTTGGGAGTGATTGGCGAAGCCAGGAACAAAAAGCAAAATTCGTCTATTTTTCTTGTGTCAATCGGAATCAAGAATTAATAAAGATTATTGGTTCCCGGCTACTACTAAATCAAAAGACGGAAACACGTATTAATGGTTGTTTCTCGTTGCAAAGAAGGAATCAAGGCCGTTTCGGATTCAGTGATACATAACGCCAGAGTAGTGTCTAAAGTCAGTCACAAATTCAAGAGGCCGGATATCAGAAACCAAAGGGTTGTTCGTTTTTAATCTTTTGTTGTCTGATTAGGTTGAAAGGTTATCATTATGTTAAGACTTTTGTTGAAGGCGGCGTTGATTACCAAAGGGGAGTGATGGCGTTTTTTTTTGGGAGGATGGCATCATAAATATTAATCACAAGAGACGGGATTCTGGAAACTCGCAAAGGGGGAATCGCCCAAGGACTTGAAAGATTAAAGATTGATGATGGATCAAACCAGAAGGGGAAGAACAAGAATTCTAAAACTAATTCAGAAAGCAAGAAGATTTTGAACCAGTTCAAGATGGTGATGCCAAATGACGCATTTTAGGAGCTGTTTTATGCTAATGACATGCGTCTAGGGAGGATCACCGGGTTGCTTAATGAGGACCGAATAGGGGCTGTTTCTTGGTCAGACAATCACGATATTGGAGAAGAAGAATCAAACTTGGATCAACAATTAGGGGGGAGGGATTGCTGCCCTTAATTATTGATCAAGTTTGGATACAAAGTTAACGGGTCAGAATTGTAAATAGTTTTAAGTATAGTTTTAGTATTTTATGTAATATTTGTAAGTCAAGGGGCCTGTTATGTATTTGTTAAAGTTAGAAACTGTAAAATGTACGTAGGGTTGGGACGCTTGGTGAAGCGTTGCGTCATTTGTATCGGTATATACGGCCGACCAGATTGCTGTAAACATGCAGATCAATTCGTCAGTAAAATTCGTTTGGTTCTTGTTCTTGTTCTTGTTCTTGATTGACTGTATTTGAATCATGATCACTGGGATGTATAGATTTTGATGTAATATGTTGATTTTGATCAATTTTGACCCAATAGGTTTATTATTTTGTGCGACTTATGTAGACCTAATTTTATCCATTTTATACCATTAATTTTAACTAACTTTGACCTAAATACTCTGATTTTTAACAAAACTTGGCCATTATAACTTTTATTGAATTTGACTAGTTTTGATTTTTTTTGAACGGCCACTAGTATTGATTTAATAGATGATTTTGATTGATGATAGGCCAACCATGCTTATAAGATTTGACTTTTTTTTACCTTTTTTTATACAGAACTCTCAGTTTATAATCGACTATAGAAATTGGTTGACGTTGATTGGTAAATCTATTTTTAAAATCGCAATTTATAGTAAAATCTAATTTAAGAATATTCTTATGGATATCGTTGTAAAAACTAAAAAGCATCAAATAGACAGCAAAGGGAAGATACACTAATTGTTGGTATTTAGAACTTTTAAACACTCACGAAGATTGAAACAACAGGCGGATAGGATCAGAAATCACTTGATATTTGATATGCCCTAAATTATACATGTTTTGTATGCATAATAATCCCCATATTATAGTACTAATTGATTAATAACATTGCAATTGATACTTAAAACGCTAATATTTCACAAATGCAGGTTATTCGGTATCCCAAAGATGACTAGAGCAAAAATCAGCTAAAATCATGAAGAAATCAAGCTTTTGGAAGACAAAACCCGAGCATTGACCCCCAAGAAGTCAAAATTGGTCAACAGAAGTAAACCAGCAGCTAAAAGACGAAGCTGGGGAGCTGGCAGGGCATTGCACGGCCGTGCATTCCCTGTCCAGCCTCCCCAGGCTCTGGTACATTGTCCTTTGTACCCTGTTTGATTCCCGAGGTGTTTGCACGCCCGTACATTGCTCATTTTGAGGCATATAAATAGATGGCTTGAGTTATTCATTACACACATCCATCCACACCTTACAACAACTATCAAGACCTCATTTGAGAGCGTATTTCATAGTTAGAGAAGAGAGTAGTGAGTGGAGGGGCTCTTCCTCCTTGTTTCGCAATAGGGGAGCCTACGAAACTCAGCATTATGCTAGTTAGTATGGCCATTCATGGATAAACTCTTTGTATTGCTAGGGTAAATATGAAGTTTGGTGCATGTTAATGTTTAACGTATTAATCCAAGTGATGTGTTTATGTATTTAACTATTCGTCCTTAAAACCACCATTTTGGTGGGCTTTTATTATTTTATAAATCCGTCTTTATATTTGTGATGTTCTTGGTTTTAAAGCGTAAGATCGTAAAACCTTTTTAATCAAACTTTTTTTTGAAACTTATACGTCTTTATACAAACAGAGATTGATAAGCCAAAGCTTGGTCAACACTAGTAAGGTCGTACGTCTTTATACGAACTTATTATGTGACCAAGAATTGGTGAACTCATGTTGGGAACGGTACGTCTTTATACTTGGTCCCATTGTTACACCGCCTCCCGATGAGTAAAATATAATCACATATTTAACCCTAATGCAAAGAATTTTACGTTCGATATTTTAAACCAACCCGGAGATGACCATTCTAAGGGTTGAGGGTAATTGTTTTCCTTAACGGGAGGCACTACCACTTGTTAAAGCTTTTAAATTTGCAAATCAAATGTCGTGAGGACGATGCTCTAGCGGTGACTCGGGTCACACATTTGTAGTAGTCATATCACTGTATTAGTCATATCATTGGATCACGTACCAAGCGGATTCGAAACCCAAAACAATACTATTCGTAACCTGATCATTTCCGACATATTTACTTTCCTTTTAATTACTATTTTGTTCATTACATTTCTGTTACACACTTCACGCACGTTTTTACTTTTCTGCTATTTACTTTCCCGCCATTTACTTTTCTGTCATTTACTTTTCTGTTCCACAAGCACACAAAACTCACTCACTAATTAAACCGGCTAAACGTTAACAAAAGTTGAGTATTGGAATTCGACCATGTCCGTTGGTTCGATACTTGGTTCTTACCTAAACTATATTACGTTGCGATAAGTACACTTGCCTATTGTGTGTGTTTTAAGTTTGAGTATTTATCATTTTATAAATTTAAAACCTGATCTCGTGAAACAATTTCTAAAACAAATATATATATATATATATATATATATATTTATATATATTTTAATTTACTTATCACACGACACGTTAATATTTTAATGATTAAATTGCATGCAATACAAGGAAACAGAGAAGCCTTTAAATAGGCTGGAATCATAAAGCAAAAAGCAACGTAAACAAACTAACAAACTTGCTAAAACAAAGCAAAGGAACCGGCCAACATGAAGACTATTGGCAATGACATTTTATTTGAATTTTAAACTTGACTTGATCCATGCAACCCGTAGACTTGAACTGAATCGATCCGACCCATCAGTTTGAATTACTTTTAACACCCCCCGATAATTCAAACTCTTCCATACCGATCAACCTCCTGAAGTACTCAAAATTTTCTCTTGAGAGGGCCTTTGTTAGTATATCTGCAGCATGTTCTCGTGTGCCACAAAATTCCAGTTTTACCTGCTTCTGGTTCACCATTTCTCGAACAAAATGATAATTTAATTCGATATGTTTGGATCTACTATACATGATTGGGTTTTTAGATAAGGATATGGCTGATCGGTTATCACAGTAGATCGTTGTAGCTTTCAATTGACAGAACTTTAGGTCTTCCAGAATTCTCCTGAGCCAAATAGCTTTGGCATGTGGCAGCGGTAGAAGCAATGTACTCAGCCTCGGTACTTGATAATGCAACGGGATGTTGCTTCTTTGTACTCCATGTCACAGCTGCACTTCCGAGAGAAAATACATTAGCCGAGGTGCTTTTTCGATCATCGACACACCCTGCCCAATCACTGTCTGAGTAACCGGTCAAGGTCACTTCCTGCTTGTCACTTGCAAGTTTGAACCAAAGACCAAACTTTAATGTTCCTGCAACGTATCGCATGATCCTCTTGGCTGCACCGAAATGGAGTTTGGATGGATGCTGCATGAACCTCGACACTAGACTTACCGAATAAGCAATATCGGGTCTAGTGTGTGAGAGGTATATAAGGCTCCCAACTAAACTTCTATACACCCCTTCATTTGCCTTATCTGCATGATCATCCACTTGCAGCTTTTCATTGGAATTCATTGGAGTATCTTCAATTTTGCATCCACCCATCCCAAACCGAGCTAATAATCCTTCAGCATACATTCCTTGTGACATGAAAATTCCTACTTTTGATTGATGGATCTCCAAGCCCAAGAAGTAAGCTAAGAGACCCAAATCTGTTATTTCAAAAGTTGACATCATTCCATTCTTAAATTCGGATACAAATAAAGGGTTAGAGCTAGTACATATGATATCATCTACATATAAACAGACATAGATGACATCATTTGTTCCAGTTTGCTTGACATATAATGTTGGCTCGTTGTTACTTCTTTGATACCTGTTAGAGACTAAATACTCGTCGATCTTCGAGTACCATGTCCTCGGGGACTGCTTTAACCCATATAAAGCCTTTTTCAGTAGATAGACATTGTCTTATTTTCCTTCCACTTCGAAACCCTCTGGCTGTTGTACATAAATTTCTTCTTCGAGCTCACCATTGAGGAATGCAGATTTCACATCAAGTTGGTGTATATCCCACCCTTGATGTGCCGCAACAGCCAAGACAATTTGAATAGTCTCAAAACGAGCAACCGGCGCGAACGTTTCTTCATAGTCTACCCCCTTCTTTTGTGAATATCCCTTCGCGACCAATCAAGCCTTATACTTCAAAACCTCACCACTAGGCCCGAATTTGGCCTTGTATAACCACTTCAGCCCCACTAAGTTTTTACCTGGACGTAGGGTAACCAGTTTCCAAGTGTTGTTCCTTTCAATAGCCTTCAATTCTTCTATCATAGCCTGTTTCCATTCACTTTTATATATAGCTTCACTGTAGGTAGATGGGTCAGAAATGTTTAAAGTAAATTGACATGTAGTGTAGAAGTCCAGAGGGACTTGCATCTCAGTAGTAGATGCATAAACATCATTTAAGGATTTTGTTCTCAAAATAGGTGATGTAGTCAACGGAGACTGCATAGGCAGTGGAGAGTGACTACTAGCGCTTTGACTGGAGGATGGGATGATCGCTGTGTCAAGGTCAATCAAAAACACTTATAAAAATTACTACTTAGCTACCTTAGACTGTAGATAAGAAAGTAGGGTTGTCGAATCCAAAGGGAATCAATGGAAAGATTAATTGCTTAGCTTAGAAAATTATAAGTAAAACACAGATCAAATAAAGATGTAACTCTCTCCAAACTTCAAGTTCTAGGTTTATGTAAAACTCAGTTGTTCAATGGACACCACATAGACATAGTGTTGGAAAATCAGTTAAAACAGTAATTGAAGACATGTTGTTGTCAGCAACCTATACAACTATTTTCGTCACAAACCAGTATAATCCAACTACCCAATTTATAAATGCCAAGTTACCCACTTTAGTCACCCAACCCTGCTACTAGGTTTTGTTATCAACCGAACAAGATCGTAAAGCAATCAAACTCAAAGCATAAATATAAATCGTTTAATTCAACAAATACATCAATCTACTCAGTTATTGTCGGAAACTAAATAGATCCAAAATATAAACAAACTAAATCAAACATGAAACCTATACGAACCGTCCGTCTAGAAGAAGGCACAAGTGAATTAGCGAACCATAATAATAACGAAATCAGATACTTTTATCTCTCGCATTCAAGCAAACTCCAACTCCTTTTGTGTTTTCTTCTACTCACGTGGACAAGCAACAACAATCAGCACAACTCTTGAAAACCGTGCCCTATGAAAACTCTAATTGCCGTCTCCTCCTTGTTGTCGTGGGTTTCCAGCCGCCAAGAGTAAGACTTGAAACTCGGTTTTCGTGCCCTATTTAATCTTTTCTTTCTTGTTGTTGCTAATCCCCACGTAAAACACAAAGGCCAAATCCAATATTATGATTTATGAGCCCATATTGATTTAATACTTAGTCCACGTATCTGCTACTTTTCTTTTATTTGATTCAGTGCACTGTGCACATATAAGCCCTCCAATTCATTCCTTTTGTTCCAGCCCACATGATCTTTTAGTTCCAAAGTTCCATCTGTCAATATTTGAAGAAATAGATGAATTACAAATGAATTGATGATTACCTATTTACTAATTAAATTCATTATTCTTCTTTTTTTTACTTTCAACGTTATATTCAACCCAAACTACAATAGCACAAACTCCTTTTTAAAGCATTAAATTCGAATTCAATATTTCTTCATTTTTAAATCACAAAATCTCTTTTCATGTTTAGCTTATTATCTTTTATAACCCGAACACATAAATTCACATAAAGTAAATTATTTCTTATATAATTCAGGCTAAAAATATATGATTAGACATAATTAGCACGTGTAAATCAACCACTTATCATGGGATATCACCTGGAGTTTGAGAAGGAGAGGCAAAAGCATCATTTGAGTTACCCACATGCTCATTTTCTACCACCGGGAAAGGGTCCATATAATAGTTTTCACACGTTTGTTTTCCAGCCTTGCGAATATCCTCCCAATCCCATTTAGCATCCTCTACGAACACCACATTACGCCTGGTGAAGAACTTTTTGTTTGTTGGATTATACAACCGATACCCATTGCTTTGGGTAGAGTACCCGATGAACACACATTTATCTGACTTGTTGTCAAGCTTTCTTCGACCTTGTGATGGAATTAGGCTGTAGGCCACGCAGCCAAACACTTTTAAGTATTTGACAGTTGGCTTTTTGTTCGTCCAGGCCTCCATTGGTGTCTGTCCTACAATAGCAGTTGTAGGAGATATATTGATTAGGTGCACTGCTGTGGCAACAGCTTCAGCCCACAAGAAATTTGGCAAGTTTCTTTCCTTTAGCATGCTTCTAGTCAACCCCATGATCGTCCTATTTTTTCTTTCCACAACACCGTTGTGTTCATGGGTGTATGGAATGATTAATTCCCTCCTTATTCCATGTGATTCACAGTATGAATTGAATTCATTCGAGCAAAACTCTCCACTCCTGTCAGTACGTAGAAATTTTATGCTGCATTCACTTTGGTTCTCGATCATACACCTGAATGCCTTAAACCTTTCAAACGCATCACATTTATTAGTTATAATAAAACCCAACACATACGGGTTTTGTCATCGATAAACAACAGATAATAGAGACTTTGACCCAAGCTTGGAGTTTGCATGGGACCACATAGGTCTGCATGCACTAGCTCAAGCCTTTTTGTTGCACGCCAGGATTTAGACAGAAAAGGGAGCTTGGTCTGCTTGCCCATAATACATTCTTCACACACAGGTGCGTGGTTAATGATGGGTAGGCCGGTCACTAAGTTTCTGTCATGTAGATTTTTCAAACTATCATAAGTTTCTGTCATGTAGATTTTTCAAACTATCATAATTGAGATGCCCATACCTTAAGTGCCACAGTTTTGTAGGTGTAAGAGGAGGAGACTCATCATTACATACTTCAGCCTTTGTGGCATCCAGTAAGAACATGTTGTTGCTGGACACTATTACCTTCATGAGTGGTACACCGTTTTGTTTGATCACACATCTTCCATTTTCGAAGTGTAGGGCATATCCCTTTTTCATGAGTTGGCCTACACTCAATAGATTATACTCAAGACGGGGAGCATAATATACATCATCTAGAAGCTTGTAGCCTCCATTCCCTGTGTCAATACGAACGGTACCTCTTCCTTCAACTGCCAATTTCTTCTTGTCTCCTAACTGGACCTCTAACTTGAATGTATCATCAAGTTGAGTGAAGATAGCCTTAGACCCTGTCATGTGGTAAGAGCATCCCGAATCTATAAACCACAAGCTATTAGTATTACCGTTTGATGAAGTATGGGACATGAATGTGTATGATTCTTCTGTCTGATTGATAATAGGCCATAAATAGTCGTTGTTCTTCTTGAGGTTCTCCTTCTTCTTGTGCCTCTGCGACTATGTTAGCCTGTGGTTCATCGTTGTACAAACAATCCTTCTTTAGGTGGCCAAACTTGCTGCAATGGTGACATTGAGGCACTTTACTTCTGTCCAACCCACGACCTCGACCTCTACCTATGAAAGAGCCACGTCCTCGGCCTCTTACTCCACCACTATTTTCATACGAGGTTGTGGGTTACTGTCTTGGAATACTTGGAGAGCTTGCTCATCCATTTTTTTAGTTTTCTCTGGGTTTCGGCTATTAATTCTTTCTTCTTGTGACTGCAATGAACCCATGAGTTTAATAGGTGTGAGTTGAGACAAATCAAGAGATACCTCAATGGACGGTACAACATATTCGAATTTAGGAGAAAGACTGCAAAGATTTTTCTTCGCAATTGTCTGATCAGCAACATCTTCGTCATATGCACGTTTCTAACTCACGATGGCCATCACCCGAGAGAAGTACTCTCCCACAAGTTCACCGTCTCTCATGCAGAGATTTTCAAAATCTCTTCTCAGCCCTTGCAGCTTCACTGCCTTTACTTGGGAGTCCCCTTGGAACTCCGTTTGCAATATCTGCCAGCATTCTTGTGCAGACTTGGTTGATGCAATTCGTGAAAACAATTGGTCATGCACACCCTGCTGAATGATAGCCATGGCGTGTGCATCTCTCCTTCTCGCTGTCTTCAATCGACCTTGATATTTTTCACTTCCATCCACGCCTTGGTCTACCGGATCCCACAGATCGCGAAACATAAGAATGGTTTTCATTCTGATGCTCCAATGTTCGTACCCCTCGCCTTTGAACATGGGGATCGGCGTAGGAGCGCTGGGCAAGGTGCTGGTTTGTTCGGCCATTGAAGTGGTTGAAACGAATGGGCACTCAAGAATTCAATTGATCTAACCTGGCTCTGATACCACTGTTGGTATTTAGAAGTTTTAAACACTCACGAAGATTGAAACAACAGGCGGATAGGATCAGAAATCACTTGATATTTTAATGATTGAATTGCATGCAATACAAGGAAACAGAGAAGCCTTTAAATAGGCTGGAAACATAAAGCAAAAAGCAACGTAAACAAACTAACAAACTTGCTAAAACAAAGCAAAGGAATCGGCCAACATGAAGACTATTGGCAACGACATTTTATTTGAATTTTAAACTTGACTTGATCCATGCAACCCGTATTGGAAGAAAATCTGGCAGCATGGCATGCACGTGCATGCATGGAATAAATCGTTAAAAGTTTTAGTTTGTTTTATTTAATTTGCTTATTTCCTTCTTGTTGCAAATAAGTGGCCGAATCTTCAGGATCTGAGTCATGCTCAAGTTGTGAAGTAGTGGTAGGCTAGGTCGTGATTTAGTGGTTAGTTTTTCCCGTTTTTCTTGCTTATGAACGTTGTAATCTTGGCTATTTAAAGCCGGTTAGTGAATGAATGAAAGTATGCACTGAAATCGTTTGTGTTCTATATGCACTTGACACTTCAAGTGGTATCAGAGCGCAACTTGTGAGATCCATTAGAGAGAGAGTTGTGAGATCTATTCGAGTGCAGAGAGAAAGTGGTGTTGCAAAGTTTCAATGGCTGAAGAGACCAGTCAGTATCAGACGACTCACGTACCAAAGTTTGATGGTGATTATGATCATTGGAGCATGGTCATGAAGAACCTCATCCAGTCAAAGGAATGCTGGAACGTGGTGAATGAAGGGTACGTTGAGATCAAGACGGGAGAACAGGCAACAGCTACTCAGCGAAAGAATTATGAAGAGAACAAGCTAAAGGATTTGAAGGTGCTCAACTACCTCTTCCAATCGATTGACAAATCGATTTTGAAGACAATCACTCAGAAAGAGTCTTCTAAGCAAGTGTGGGACGCAATGAAGACAAAGTATCAGGGAAGTGCTAGAGTGAAGAGGGCTCAACTTCAAAGGCTTCGCAGAAATTTCGAGGTGCTCGAAATGAATGCAGGGGAGAGTGTGAATGACTATTTTGGCAGAGTCATGGTAACTGCAAATGAGATGAGAACTTGCGGTGATGAAATGTCAGATGTGAAGATTGTTGAAAAGGTATTGCGAACTCTCACAGAAAACTTTGATTATATTGTCTGTTCAATAGAAGAATCAAAGGATTTGGATGCAATGTCTGTGGATGAGCTGCAAAGCTCTCTCCTTGTTCACGAGCAAAAGTTGGTGAGAAAATCCACTGATGATCAAGTGTTAAAAGTGGAACAAGACACCTTTTATGGTCGTGGTCGGGGGAGAGGCAAAACCTCTAATGTTAGAGGTAGAGGTCGAGGTAGGGGAAGAGGATCATTTGACAAGAGCACAGTGGAATGTTACAAGTGTCGCAAACTTGGTCATTTCCAATATGAGTGCCCAACAGAAGAAAAAGCGGTGAATTATGCTGAATATGATGAGAGTGAGGAATTGTTGTTAATGGCTAGTGTTGATCTTGAAAAGTGTCTAAAGGAGGAGGAGGAGATCAAGGCTGTTTCTAAGTCTGTGAGAGATGGCAAGGAGAGGATTTGGTTTCTAGATTCAGCATGTTCGAACCACATGACAGGAAACAAGTCCTGGTTCATACAAATTGACATGAATTTTTTCCATTCTGTCAAGTTGGGAAATGATAAGAGGTTGGAAGTGAAGGGAATAGGGGATGTTAGATTGGTTGTAGATGGAACAACCCAAGTTATAACCAAAGTGTATTTTACACCAGACTTAACTTCCAACTTGTTAAGTGTTGGGCAACTACAAGACAAAGGGGTAGCTGTAATGTTCAAAGGGGGTGTTGGAAAGGTTTATCACCCAACAAGGGGGTTGATTTTAACCTCCACAATGACTAAAAATCGCATGTTCCCAATTTTTGTGGTGCCCAATGATTCTGACAGATGCTTGCAGGCTAAAGTGGAGGTGGATCTTTGGCATAGGAGGTTTGGTCATGTGAATCATAAGGCTCTCAGAACGATGCAATATAATAAAATGGTTGAGGGGCTGCCCAAAGAAATTGAAAGTACTAAGGTGTGTGAGGTTTGTGCTATTGGCAAGCAAAGTCGGATTGAAATTCCCAAGAAGAGTAATTGGCATGCATCAACAAGGTTGCAGTTGATTCACACAGACATCTGTGGACCTATCAAGCCTATGTCACATGGAAACAAAAGGTATGTTCTAGTCTTTATAGATGATTTTACTAGAAAGACTTGGGTGTACATGTTGGGTAATAAAGGGGAAGCTTTTGGCTGCTTTAAGATATTCAAGGCTAGAGTTGAAAAAGAAGTTGGAAATTCTGTTAAATGTCTTAGAAGTGATAGAGGGGGTGAATTCACTTCAAAAGAATTTCAAGAATTCTGTGAAAAAGAAGGTATAAAGAGACAATTAACAGCAGCATACACACCTCAACAAAATGGGGTGGCTGAGAGGAGAAATAGAACTATTATGAACATGGTGAGGTGTGTTTTAACTGAAAAAGAAATGCCAAGGTACTTTTGGGCTGAGGCAGTCTCTTGGGCATGCCATGTTCTTAATAGATGCATAAGTAGAAGCTTGGATAGCAAAGTGCCTGAAGAATTATGGACAGGTAAAAAGCCTAATGTAAGCCACTTTAGAATATTTGGTAGTATTGGATATGTGCATATTCCAGTACAATTAAGAACCAAGCTTGATGACAAAAGTCATAAATGCATCTTTCTTGGTGTTAGCACAGAATCTAAAGCTTACAGGTTGTATGATCCTACTACTAAGAAGCTTGTAATTAGTAGGGATGTGATTTTTGATGAAGAGGCAAAGTGGGATTGGAAATTGAAAAAGGAGGAAATGCAGGAGTTGACTATTGAGGAAGAGGACAAAGTGGTAAGTTCACATGGGTCACAAGTAGAAGAAACAGGTGATGTGACCATACCACAAGGTACGGTTGAAACAGCTGCTGTTGAAACAGAGGAGGGTAGCTCAGAAGGCGAAAATGACACAATTGCCCCTATCCCAACAAGTGAGCAGTCTAAAGAGGCATCAACTTCCAGAACCAGAAAAGCACCCGGATGGATGGCCGATTATTATACTAACTATGCTGAGGAAGATTTTATGGCCATGGTTAGTATAATTAATGATCCTACAAGTTATATGGAAGCTGCTAAAGAAAAGAAGTGGGTTTTGGCCATGAAGGCTGAAATTGAAGCTATAGAGAAAAATAACACATGGGAGTTAGTTGATGCTGTTCCAGAAGTTAAACCAATTGGAGTGAAGTGGGTCTTTAAAACTAAGTTGAATGAGAAAGGGGAGGTTGAAAAATATAAGGCAAGATTAGTTGTGAAAGGGTATGCACAAAAGCATGGGGTAGACTATAGTGAGGTGTTTGCACCAGTTGCTAAATGGGATACTATAAGGTTGTTTCTAGCTCTTGCAGCAAAAAGAGAATGGGTTGTGTACCAATTGGATGTTAAGAGTGCCTTCCTACATGGAGAGTTGCAAGAGACTGTATTTATAGAACAACCTGAAGGATTTGTCAAGAAGGGAAGAGAGGATAAGGTGTATAGACTGAAAAGGGCACTATATGGTCTGAAACAAGCTCCTAGAGCTTGGTACCATAGAATTGAAGCTTATTTCAGAAAGGAAGGTTTCAAGAAAAGTTGCCATGATCATACTCTATTTATAAAGAAGATGTCAGGTAAAATGTTAATGGTCAGCCTGTATGTTGATGATTTAATATATGCAGGTAGTGACAAAATAATTTGTGACAACTTTAAGGAGTCAATGAAAAAGGAGTTTGACATGACTGATCTGGGAAAGATGAGATATTTCTTGGGTGTAGAAGTCAGCCAGAATGAGAAGTTTATTGAGTTGAATCAAGGGAAGTATGCAAAGGAGGTGGTAAGCAGATTTGGAATGGAGGAAGCTAATGCAGTTCATGTTCCTATGGTGCCTGGAGCTGTGTTAACTAAGGCAGGATCAGGGGAGGATGTTGATGAGTCAATGTACAAGAGCTTGGTAGGAAGCTTGATGTATTTAACTGTTACAAGGCCTGATCTAATGTATGTGGTAAGTTTGATTTCAAGGTTTATGTCGAAACCAAAGGAAGATCACTTTCTGGCAGCTAAAAGGGTGCTAAGGTATGTAAGGGGAACATATAATTTTGGGCTGAAATATGACAAAAGAAAGAAGGAAGGCTTGACAGTTTATACCGACAGTAACTATGCTAGAGATAGTGAAGATAGAAGAAGTACATCTGGATATGTTTGCTTGTTTAGTAGTGCTGCAGTTTGCTGGTGTTCCAGGAAGCAAGAGATAGTAACACTATCATCCACTGAGGCAGAATATGTAGCAGCTGGGTTGTGTGCATGTCATTGTGTGTGGATGAAGGGCCTACTTGAAGAAATGGAAGAAGAGACTGGAAATGTGACAATTTATTGTGACAATACTTCAACAATAAAGTTGTCAAAGAACCCAGTTATGCATCGAAGAACAAAACATATTGATATTCGTTATCATTATTTGAGGGAATTGGTGGATAAGAAGGTGGTGCAACTAGAATTTTATGGTACAAAACAGCAGCTTGCAGATGGTATGACCAAGCCGATCAAAGAAGAAGGTTTTAATGAAATCAGGAGTGCGATGGGAGTCAGCAATGTTAAACAAGATGCTTAGTGGATCTTGTTTAAGGGGAGGATATTGGAAGAAAATCTGGCAGCATGGCATGCACGTGCATGCATGGAATAAATCGTTAAAAGTTTTAGTTTGTTTTATTTAATTTGCTTATTTCCTTCTTGTTGCAAATAAGTGGCCGAATCTTCAGGATCTGAGTCATGCTCAAGTTGTGAAGTAGTGGTAGGCTAGGTCGTGATTTAGTGGTTAGTTTTTCCCGTTTTTCCCGTTTTTCTTGCTTATGAACGTTGTAATCTTGGCTATTTAAAGCCGGTTAGTGAATGAATGAAAGTATGCACTGAAATCGTTTGTGTTCTATATGCACTTGACACTTCAACCGGTAGACTTGAACTGAATCGATCCGACCCATCAGTTTGAATTACTTTTAACACTAATTAAAGGTAAATAAGTTTACCTAACGCCATTAATTTTGATAAAGTTTGTTGAGGTTTTCTAACTTTTTATTTATTTATTATGGATTGTTATAAATGGTATATTCTTGCTATTAATGGAACTTGAATATTGTTTGCAAGTAAAAAGAAAAATATAGTTCAAGATATTTTTAGGTTTCAAATTTCAAATCTTGACAAAAAATGAAAAAATACTACTTATGAGTTATGACACTCCATGCTGACCTCTCCTTCAGAAGAAGATGAGATAAGATATTTTGAGCAATGAGTGTTTGACACGTGGCTCTCCGTTTGTGGTGGTTAAATGATAAGGCATGCAACTATGTGGACACTATGCATGAATTGCCATGAGCCACAAGATCCAACGGTGATGTTAAGGTTGATTTGTTTCTTTCCGTTGGATGGCAAGCAGCAAAGCTATTGCTCATACTCAACCATTATATATAGAGCTATGGAAACTAAACTCACTCATTGGATTTGCAAAACTACCAAAATGGCTTCGATTCCCTCAGCCATTGCCGCTCCTGCTCAAGCCAACATGGTGGCTCCGTTCACCGGACTAAAGTCCAACGCTGCCTTCCCCGTCACCAAGAAGGTTAACGACTTCTCCACCCTTCCCAGCAACGGTGGAAGAGTGCAATGCATGAAGGTAATGACATTTCATACAAAATTGTTTTACTTATAATAATAAAACAATTTTGTTTTGTTAAATTAGAACGGTTTAAATATATTTCAAGAATTAAATTAAAAGGTTTGGTTTCTTGTGTAGGTGTGGCCACCAACTGGGTTGAAGAAGTACGAGACCCTTTCATACCTACCAGATCTAACTCCAGTCCAGTTGGCTAAGGAAGTCGACTACCTTCTCCGCAGCAAATGGGTTCCTTGTTTGGAATTCGAGTTGGAGGTCCATTTCTCATCTTTTATATAATTTTAATTTTTATAATTTCATGATTTCATAGATATATTACATATAAAGCACGACAATTTCAATCCGTATAGAAGGAAATAATCGATTCAAGTTATATTTTTTCTCAAACCGATGATTAAATTTAAAAATAAAAGTTAATATAAAGATAAGTAAAATGAGTCGTGTATATAGGGATCAAAAATTGTTTGATTAAAAGAAAACTATATTATGTTTTGGAACACTAGAACTTAGTTTCTTGTCCGTCACTACACATTGATGTCGATAATCGACCTTAGTTTAGTATTTTTCTTTTTTTTTGCTAATAATACATTGTGAATATGGATTAACCAAATCTTGATATGGTTTCTTATTGTATTGTGGTGATTGTAGCATGGTTTTGTCTACCGTGAGAACCATAGATCCCCTGGGTACTATGATGGAAGATACTGGACAATGTGGAAGTTGCCTATGTTCGGGTGTACCGACTCATCCCAAGTGTTGAAGGAGCTTGAAGAATGCAAGAAGGAGTACCCTATTTCATGGATCCGTATCATCGGATTTGACAACGTCCGTCAAGTGCAGTGCATCAGTTTCATTGCTCACAAACCACCAGGCTTCTAAGCATGTTCGAGATTATTCTATCTAACCTCCATATAATGGGTCGGGTTTGTTTGAATCCTTAGGGTTCTTCATCAATTTCTTTTTCAAATTTGGAAATTTTCAATTTCGGGAATTTCTATGTATCTTGTTGTTTATTTCGAATTTGTATGAGGTGGATATATTAATCTCTTTGTGTTCATTCTAGCATCATATGTTAAAATACAAATCATGTTTTGAAGTTTTTGTAATATTTGTGAGTTATATTTGTGTGCTAAGAGGAGAATTAATACATAATTACTAAATAGTACTACACATGTTACTCTAGAATATTATTATACGTGTAATGTAAAATATAATTCATAATAACATTACATATAATACACAAAAAGACAGTAGATTGCTCTTGAATTGAGAGAGACCTTTGATGGATGTGTATATGGACGTTGTTTCAAATGGATAAGACAAGTTGATTTTCAACTTCTATAGTTTTAAAAAAACTAATGGGCATTAATCATAAAAACTTTATATCGAGTTGTAGACGTTATATCCGTTTTAAATTATTTAATGCATAAATATTTGAAGATATATATTTTGTAACATTGTTTTTTCTAGAAATACATAAACAAATTTTGACTTTTCCAGAAATCCATGAGATCCAGTTGACATTGTTTCCAGGTCTGAGTCACCAAGAATGTTTGATTGTACAAGATTTCTGTCAAAAGGAATATAAGTAATAACCAACTGTCTTTTCCATTTGGGTCTAGACCAATCTTACTTATTCCAATTTTTATTAAAATCTTTGATAATTTATTTTTCAAGTGTAAAATATTTCTTTAAACTTCCATAATTTCTAATTTTCATGCCTCAATAAAAATATTAAATGCTATCTTACATATCTAAGTCCCAAAAAGGTAATAGTCTTATATTTCAACTTTTACTCGAGGACAATGGAAGTGTTCTAATTTTGACTTCTCATTTTTATATCAATTTATAATATAAAAAATAAGAACAAGGTAGTACCAATGATTTGACCATCTTCAATTGCCTCACCATAGCTCATTAGGGTTTGGCCAAACCCTTCCAAGTATAAGTGAACATAACCCATTTTACGGGACTCTTTCTTCTCCGTAACCTCTCTCTCCTACCTCTCTAAGAGACTCTTCATGGCTCATATACATAGATCTCAATCTATCTTTACATACTGCTCATATATTTATACATTTACTTATACGTGACTCGTTTGACAGTCGAAGTGTCTGTAGGGCTTCGAACCTGTTAACTGTCTAACAGGATGTTTCATGGTGCTCACAACCTTGCTTATGGCTCGAGAAGAAGAGAAACAACTGTAAGGCTTTAAACCGGGAAGGCCTCACGTGTTGGATTTACACAATAAGAACTAGTTTTTAAACTTCAAACATACATTAGTAGCGAAAATAAACGTCATTACATTGTCTTAAAACACAACCAGTTAAAACATTGTTTAATACATTCATCAACATTCAAAACGGGATGCCAGACTCTCGTGCCGAGTAACTCTTCGGAATAGCCAAGCAATATCCACTCATCATCCATCTCAATCCTTAACCTGACATGCATACTAAAATTCAGCTAACGCTGGTGAGTTCAAATCTTACGTTCGTTTTATGGAATGGTTTATCATTCGTTCATTCATTCATTAGGGTTTAAACATTCATAAGAAAACAGGGCTAATCATTCACATTCAACATTTAACCATTCAATCATCGTTAAAGCATAATTTAACATAACATTCATTCAAAGTTTAACATTCATTTAAGTCATACATTAATTGTCTAAATATGTATTACCATTCCTT
The DNA here is from genome assembly GCA_023525975.1 of Smallanthus sonchifolius. Lineage (NCBI taxonomy): Eukaryota > Viridiplantae > Streptophyta > Magnoliopsida > Asterales > Asteraceae > Smallanthus > Smallanthus sonchifolius. Next base: position 81,211,718 of record CM042032.1, on the reverse strand, counting down.
CATTCCGTTCGTTTCGTTTCCAGTCAGTTCATCTCCCTCAAGCCTCGGAGGTTCATGAGGTAATAACACCGCCCTTACGACTCATAGGTCCATAAAGTAATATCACCGCCCTTACGACTCATAGGTCCATAAGGTAATACCATTCATCCATTACCGGTCACGTTAAACCAGAGTGGCCGTCGTCACTACCTCCGTCAGTTGCACAACTGTTATACCTATTGATAGACCACATAGGCGCTACCACTGTTATACTTTTCCCCAAATGTTGCCATAAGGATGGGGACGTACGACCCCAAACTTCGTTCGTCAATTCGTTCGTTTAACAGATTAGACATGTAATGTCTTCTTTAAAACCTTTGCCCATTTCTTTTCGTAAAACGTTTTGTTCCTTCGTATTTCCCTTTCATTCATTTAAAACCATTCCTTTATGAACATTTCGTTTCATATACATTCCTTTCATAAACCTTTCATTCCTTAAACATTCTTATTTCAAACATCGTTCTTTTCGTAAACCGTTTATTCGTAAACCGTTTATTCGTAAACATTTCGTTTCATTTGTTCGTCATTTCATAAACATTTCGTTTCATTCGTTCGTCATTTCATAAACTTTCGTTAAGTATGCACATCACCCTAGAAACAAATAAATAGGAATTCTTCACTCACCTGTTCGTTCGTAATTAAGCCTGAGTCGGACGTCTAGTTGGTGCTAACGTGCTAACCGATCTGCATATAAGTCAACACGCGAAATCTATCATTATATGCTAGTGTCACCTAGCAATGTCTTCGGGACAGGCTTAGTGTCGCCAGGCTTAGTGTCGCCGACACGTGATCAGTGTCGTCAAGGCAGTGTTGCTAGGCACACTATTAGTGTCGCCAGAACTTTTGTTCTGGATTTAGTGTCGTCCCTATAGTGTCGCCAGTATGAGTGTCGTCGAATGACATTGGCGACACTACTAGTGTCACCAGGGAATGACACATGTCCCATCATTGAAAACTTTGGGGACGACGCCACCCACAATCGTCTTCCCCGATTAGTGTCGCCTGAAGAAATAGTGTCGCCACTTGAAGATCTTCATGTTTATGCTCGTTTTTAACCCACGTTCATAACTTTTTACATGCAAAACGTTTGTTTAACTCCCGTAAGCTTAGATCTGGGCTTTATACCACATTTCATACGTAAAAACCATGTCTTTTAAGATTAAAACACTAGTTTTACCCCAAAACCCATTTAAACTGAAAACATAGGTTTTAGGTTGGATTCTTACCTCAAAAACCCTGGTTCTTCCTAGATTCTTCTTCACTAAAACTGGAGAGACGATTTGGAAGCAACTTGAAGGATCAAACATTTAATTCTTGGACTTTCTCACTCTAGAACACCCACACTCTCTCTGTAGACGATTTTGGGAAGCTTGATGCAAATGAAGACTGATTTAGAGGCTGCTAGGGTTTAAGGAAACCCCCCATGGGCCAAGCCCACGCACTCCCACAAGCCCATCACCCAAAATCCTTCATTCTTCCATTTCTTTTCGGCCCGTTAAGAGAGTCGGATTTTTCGGATGTTACAACAACACAACACCGTCAAGACGACTCCGCCGCTCAAGTTTTCAGACAAGATCCGCGAGTTTTTGTAGCAAAAACTTACTTCCAAAGTCGGTGACAAACAAAAAGGACACTTTGTCACTTTTCGTCATAAGTGGTCGTCAACTAGTAACTCAAAGCTATAAATAAGGTCTCATAAAAGAAACTTAATAAGAGTATTCACATTAGGTTTTTCATAGTAATCTCTATAACTTAGCTTAAAATCACATTTATTTCTAAATTTTATTTATCTTTTAAAACCTCTTACATCATATTTTTATTTTATTTTTATTTAATTAAATAATACTTCTTTATTATTTCTTTCTTTCCTTTTTACTATTATTACTCTTATTATTATTATTATTATTATTGCATTCACAAAATATAAGGACAGATTGAAAGAGGATTAATAGTGAGTTACTAATGCGAAGTGAATTCTTAAATTTAATCGCTATACATTCTAGGGAAATAATGAAATGTCAAATGAGGTAAAAACTTTTTTATTTTTATTTTTTTTATCAAATTATAGAGATGTGTGGTGGCTACATAGGTCGTGATAGAGCGGGCGACGACGATAACGGTTGGTGGCAAGGAGCGAGCGAGGATGACGACGACAGTGGTCGGTGGCGGGGGTGGTTAGTGGCAAGGAGCGGGCGACGACGATAACAGTGCTGGGGTGTATGGATTCAGTGGCGGTCAGGAATGGCCGATGGTGGTGGGTGGTGGCTTTTCCGATGGCGGAGGATATTTGGTGGTGGCGGTGGCAGGGGATGGTCGGTGGAGGTGGAGGGGGTGGCCTGTAGCAGAGATGGGCGAGTGGCGAGGAGCGGGCGGCGACGATAACTGCGGTGGGAGTGTTTGGGGGGGCGGAGTAGGAAGTGGCCGGGGATGATGGGGGTGGTTGGTGGCGACAGCGGCTGCCTGTGGCGAGGTGGTCGGTAGCAACAGTTGGTCAGTGCCGTCGGCGATGGAGACGGGCGACGACGAGGGATAGGTGGTGGTCATAGTGATAGACTTCAATTTCTTATGATTGTTTAATTTGTCACTCAAATGGATTACAAATTCTAATTCTTAGATAGATTTCAATTTCTTAAAATTCAAAATCCTTTTGACAAATTCTAATTTCAAATCCAATTGTTGATAGATTTCATTTTCTTTACGATTGTTTTATCACTCAAATTGATTACAAATTTGAATTCTTAGATAGATTTCAATTTCTTAAATTCAAAATCCTTTTAACAAATTCTAATTTCAAATCCAATTTATTTGACGAATTCCGGTTACTTAGAAAACATTTCGTAAATCAAACACGCCCTTAATTTTACGATTTTATAAACTACCTATAAATCCTAGTGGTTTTTCATTTTTGTAAACCACCTATTAATAAAAAAAAATTATAACGAAACATTGTATATGCTCTACCTTTTTATCCCATTACCATTCATATATGTACATAGGTTTCTTGATCACGATCACACCAAAAAGATATAAAACCAACTCTAGGAGCTACCCCATCTAATGACCCAGTTGTAAACCCAAAGAAGGCGGGCCCATCTGGAAAGGGCCCATCTGGGTAAAAGGCCCATCAACATTTACTATAAATATGGAGGCACAACCCCTATTAGGAACTAGGTTTTTCTCCCTTCATTCACTACACTCCCTTCTCCCTTATTATATATATCTCTCTCTCTGATATATAGAAATACACATATGCATATATACATTTTGATGATGATACTGACTTAAGCGTCGAAGTGTCATCGGGGGCAACCCCCCGAGCCCTCTAACGAGCGTTTTATGTGGATGCAGCCCTGATTAAGACTCTAGGAGATGCCTGAGCTGACCAGGTGCAGTCCTTCGGGGTCCCCCGTAACGAGACATATGGCGGGACGTGTCGCAGATACTCTTCCGAAGATACTAGAAAAGAGCAACCTCTATCCATTACCTCTCGGTGTGGATACTGGCTGGTACATTACCTCTCGGTGTGGACACAAGGTCTTACGGATGGCGCCAATGTAGCAGCCTGTATCCACACAGAGAGGTAATGGGTAGAGGTTGCTCTTTTCTAGTATCACCGGAAGAGTACCTGCGACACGTCCCGCCATCTGTCTCGTTGCGGGGGACCCCGAAGGGTTCCTCCCTGACTGCACAGGGTCAACTCCGACATCTCCTCGAGTCTTGATCCGGGCTGCATCCACATAAAACGCTCGTTAGAACCCCCTCGGGCACTCCGACGCTCAAGTCAGTATCGTTATCAAAATGTATATATGCATATGTGTATTTCTATATATCATAGAGAGAGATATATAATAAGGGAGGAGGGAGTGTAGTAAATGGAGGGAGAAGAACCTGGTTCCTAATGAGGGTTGTGCCTCCATATTTATAGTCAATGTTGATGGGCCTTTTACCCTAATGGGCCGTTTCCAGATGGGCCCGCTTTCTTTGGGCTGACAACTGGGTTATTGAAGGGGTAGCTCCTACACCAACAAAGGCAAAAAGTTCAAATTTATAAAACCTTAAAAAAGTGAAAACGAAACCAAGCTAGAAAGGAAGGAAAAAAAACAAAGACGCCGATCTTAACCGTCAAAAATGAGTCGACGACCTAAATAATCCGACTACGCTAGATAATCTAGTCTCAGATCCATGGCCGTGGCTCCCGCGCCAGAGTTCTCAAAACCTACACCTTCGACTTCTTTACTTTCAGACCTATCAACCGGCTCGTGGCCAAGCGTCAGCTCGTGGCGTGATCTTCCCTTCCGCCTCGGTTTCACTTTCCACCACATGCACCCCCTCCGACTGATGGCTTAGAGCCGACTCATGGCTAGACAAGTCGTTATTATGCTCATTATGACTAGATTCCTCCCTAGACCCGATCCAAACCCGGCTCGCCTTCCCTTTCGCCACAGACCGCTTGATCTTGCCCCGCGTTTTAACTTGGTGAAGCTCGTTGGACCCGGCCGAGTTGTCATCTTTCGATATGTGACGGAAGTCATAGGCTTTGAAGGGTGGCCCGTTGTTCATCTCCGCCGTGTCCGACGCGATTTGGGTGATCTTGAAGAACGGCCTCCACCGCGTTCTGACAAAGCTGCCAACTTCCCGACCACAACAACCCAACAGACCCGTAAATCGGGTTCACAATCCGACCACAAGCCTCGTACAAAAGTGACCTAAATATCGTTGTAATTACAGAATTCACCAAAAAAAATAAATCAACAACATTTTCATTTTAAATTCTATGGTCATTGTGTCAAAATACAATAAGTCTAAAATTATCTTAACATGAAACACACTTTGAGAAAAATGAAGTTACCAGGGCGGAGGTGTTGAGGGCCGGCGTTAATGAGGTTCATAAATCTGGCACGGCCGTAGAACTTGGCAAGAAACACGGTGGCGTTAGCTTGAGATTTCGGCGACTTGATCCACTGCAAACAAGGCCTGATGCTGCAGTTTGCAGTGCAGCCCTTACGAAGAACTCGGCATCCATTACAGCTCATTCTCATTGTTGGGATTTTAGAGAGAGAAACGTAGGGTTTATAGTGGGGTTGTTGGCGGTGGTCGGATGAGATACGTGGAGAAAGAGAGCCGCTGGATTTTAGGAAGGCGCAACTGTTTCAGAAAGGCTGGTATTTGTATACGTGGAAATCCAGGTTTTCCAGTTTCATGGAAGTACATTTCACATGCGTAGGTGTTCGTGTTGATGCTTCTTGATTTTAGAAAACCAAACGTCACCGTGGGGTCCACTTATTTTCAAACTAATGTAATATTGCATTTCAAACGTGACTCTTGCCTTGTGGATATAGATGAGAGGTTCTAAATTCAAACGTAAAAATGAAATAAATTATTTGATATAATTTAGTATTAAAAGCAGATTTGTTGTTAAAAAATAGTATGGGGCTTCACTCGTACATCATCACAATGTAGCGTGTGCGTTAAATATGGTTTGCGTATGAGAGTAAAAAAAATGAGTGTCACGTTATTTACTTTATTTTCTCACTTTACATCCATGCTATTGTGTTATATCTTCGTTTCATAATTTCCTATACCTAGCGTCAAATCACGATGTTTCACCCTATCTTTTACTCTATACTAATAAATAAAATACTTATGGGACACGTGTCACTTTTTGATACATCCTCATCATGTTTTTCCTGACTTTCTGTCATATTAAATAATGATATTTAAAAAATATTTTTAAAGATTTAATATAAATATAATTATTGATAGTTATTATATCATTAAATAAATGAATTTGATATTAATTAATATTTATTAATTACATAAAAAAATTAATACTCAATTGAAAAAAAATGTTCTAAAAAGTAACTTAACAAAATTTATAACTGTCACGTCAAATTATATTTTTTTAAAGACATTTTAACGAGTATATGTGTTAATAGATTATATTATATTTTATTCAACCCGTGTAACACACATGTTTTTAAAAATATAAAATTTTTATTACTAAGTATATATAACATTATATTTATTCAACCCTGTGTAATACACGAAATTATAACCTAGTTTTAAATATATTAAAATTTAAGAAATAAGATAGAGAGAGATAGAGAGAAAGAGTGCGGCGATGTGGTGTGTTGCTGCGGCGTTAATCCACCGCATGAGAGAAAGTGTGCGGCAACGTAGAGGGGGGGAGGGGAGGCTGCTGCCGAGGTTTGCTGCACCTCCAGGTCACCATTGCCGCTTTTGCGGCACTAGTATAACATATAGCCTCAGTAGTGATGGATATTGTTAGTGAGTATGAGTATTTTTTTAAAAAAATTATCAATTAATTTTCAAACAAATAATTTAATAAATAAGATATTTAATTATTTAATAAAAATAACACATAAATAAATACTTTACATTATTTAGTAAACATAAAACCTAAATAAAACATTATATTATTTAATAAAAATAAAACTACTCTAGTGAACGCTCATACATATAAACAAATAAACACGTTTTAAGTTAGTTATACCTTTCTCGGTTGCGTATCTCAAAACGGCTTGCCTTAGATCCTCATTAAGTTCTACAAACGCCAACTCCATTTCAGCTTCATTATACTGACAAATCGTTTGTCTCTCGTATTCTAAAATCATATTATGCAAAATTATGCACATGTAGAGATAGATAGATAGAGAGAGAGAGAGACGTGTTCTCGGCCGAACCAAGCTATAGGGCAAAAATGAACGAGGTTTCATTTGTCGTTTCGTGTTTCAGACTAACACCTTCTGAGCCAGTTGCTTCGTTATAGATACCGTTAATCAAGTTGATCAAACATATCATGAACAAAGTTCAAATTTCATAAGGTATGAATTCTAAATACCCTATGGTTTGGTTTATTGGGTTGCGCGTTTAACTCGCATTTGGACCCCAGTGGAAAATCTATGATTTGATGATGGATTTGTTACTTGTCTTTTGAACTTTCGCTCTTCTTTAAATTTTTAAAAAGGACAAGTAAACCCCGATCTTCATGTTCTCCTTGTGAACATGCTCATTCCTAATATTGGCACAAAGGCCATTTCGTTGAGAATGCCAGCCTCTTCAAGATCATATAGATGTATTTGGTCTAGGTCATCTAAGGTGGTGTTGTCATAATGTAGAATAGCACTAGAGGTTCATACAAACACCTCTTCTACTGAAATGCTTAGTTGTGGTGGATGAGATATAGGTGGTGCAACTAGAGCAGTGCACGAGCTGAGGTGTACGTATGGTTAACTAAGCTTGGACCCATGGCTCACCTGCTTGTCTTGTTGAACTTCTAACACAAAAGTTCTCAACTTTCCATGTAGTTGGAATAATGTAGGTTGTGAGAGGTCATTTGTCTTCCTTATTACAAGCGTGATAGTCTTCCATTGGTTTGGCAGTGACCTCATAAACTTGTTGAGAAGATTTTCATGCCTATATTTTTTTCCACAAGTTTCAACTCAATTAGGTAGTTTAACCTCTCAAACTCAGCCTAACTAATATTTCCTCATAAAATCTAAAGAATATGTATAATTTCTACTTTATATACTATGACTAATATTTATTTAAATCCTGAATTATAATGTTTAAAGTATAGTTTGAAATATAAACTTCCAAACAATCACTTGTATGTTGTTAACTTTATATAAAACATGAAGTGTTGTTGCAAATGAATCGAGTTTCTCTCAAACAGTTTAAGTTTAAGTTTTATATGTACCTAGTTTTTCAAGTTTTAATATAAGAATAAGGTTAAAACATATAAGAGACGAATATGAATATAAAATGATTAAGATTTACTAAAATTACAAATGTAACATAAATGAAATAATTTCTTTTTTTTTAATTACACTCACCCTCCTTCCATGTCTACCTCTCCTTTAGAAGATGAGATAAGATTTTTTAAGCAATAAGCGTTTGACACTTGGCACTCAATTTCTGGTGGTTAAATGATAAGGCAAGCAATTATGTGGACACTATGCATGAGCAACAAGATCCAACGGCTGTAATCACTAGACGTTAAGATTGATTTGTTTCTGTCCGTTGGATGGCAAGTAGCAAAGCCATTGCTCATATACAGGTATTATATATAGAGCTATGAAAACTAAACTCACTCATTGGATTTGAAAAGTTTACTAGAATATGGCTTCGATCTCCTCCGCTGTGGCCTCCGTGGCCGCCCCTGCTCAAGCCAACATGGTGGCTCCGTTCACCGGACTTAAGTCCAACGCCGCCTTCCCCGTTACCAAGAAGGCTAACGATTTCTCCACCCTTCCCAGCAACGGTGGAAGAGTGCAATGCATGAAGGTAATGATTTTTCATCTAAAATTGTTTTATTATAATAATAAAACAATTTTGATTTGTTAATTTAAAACGGTTTAAATATATTTCAAGAAATTAAATTAAAAGGTTTGGTTTCTTGCTTAGGTGTGGCCACCACTTGGGTTGAAGAAGTACGAGACACTTTCATACCTGCCGGATCTAACTCCAGTCCAGTTGGCTAAGGAAGTCGACTACCTTCTCCGCAACAAATGGGTTCCTTGTTTGGAATTCGAATTGGAGGTCTATTTCTCATCTTTTATATAATTTTAATTTTTATAATTTCATAGATATATTACATATAGAGGACGACAATATCAATATCAATTTCTATAGATGGAAATAATCGATATGAGTTATAATTTATCTCAAACCGATTAAATTAAATAAAAAAAAAGTTAGTATAAAAATGATCAGTCAAAATTGTTTACAAGTGTATAAAGGCCTCAAAAACGTTTTGATTAGAAGAAAGCTATATTATGTTTAGGTAATATAGGTTTTGTAAAATAAATTAAATTTCATTTAAGTAATCAACCCGTCAATTTTGAACACCAATGTCATTTTTGGCCGTTTTATATAAACAATTCAATCATGTATGGTTAAAAAAACATATTCCTGACTATATTTTATAAATTGCAACACTGTTTTAACAAATTTTGACTAGTATAAGGTGTAACGACTATTATATCATGTACATAATTTTAAAATAGAACTGAAACACTAGAACTTAGTTTCTAGTCCGTCACTACTCATTGAAGTACATAATCGACCTTAGTTTAGCATTTTTCCTTTTTTTTTGACAATTATGTAAATGTGGATTAACTCAATCTTGATATGGTTTCTTATTGTTTTGTGGTAATTATAGCATGGTTTTGTCTACCGTGAGAACCATAGATCCCCAGGGTACTATGATGGAAGATACTGGACAATGTGGAAGTTGCCTATGTTTGGGTGTACCGACTCATCCCAAGTGTTGAAGGAGCTTGAAGAATGCAAGAAGGAGTACCCTGTATCATGGATCCGTATCATCGGATTTGACAACGTCCGTCAAGTGCAGTGTATCAGTTTCATTGCTCACAAACCAGCAGGCTACTAAGCAAATTCGAAAAGTATCCTATCTAACCTATATATATGATAGGTTGGGTTTGTTTGAATCTTTAGGGTTCATCAATTTCTTTCTCAAATTTGGAAATTTTCATTTTCGTGAATTTCTGTGTATTTTGTTGTTTATTTCGGATTCGTACGAGACGTTATATATAAAATAATCATTTGTCATAAATTGTATATGTTGGTACTCTCTTTGTGGATCCATTCTAGCATCACTTGTTTCAATGCAAAAAACTTAAAAGTTAAAACAGAAAAGTAAAAACCTCAATATTTTATCTCCTTTATATAATACTCATGAGATATTTGATGGATGAATATGCGGACGCGGTTTCAAATGGATAAGATAATGGATAAGCCAAGGTTTTTCGACTTTTCATTTTATCTTTAGAAATTTTTCTATCGCCTATTATTTGAAATAAAAATATTGCCTAAAGATCTGTTTTAAACCATTTAATGCATAAGTATTTGAATAAATATCTAATTCTTAAAATATCACTCGTATGTTTTGCAACTATTGCTGAAGTTTAATTTATTTTTGTGGAACTTTTTATAAATGTTTAAACTTTTTTTTATAAATGTTTACATTTTTTAAAATTAAATTACTTAAATGAATTGTAGATGAAATTTAATTGCAATATAGTGATATATTTTGGGGTTTATAGTGACAAATAATAGCAACTAGATGATAATGCCCGCGCTACGCGGCGGGTGTCGGGTCCATCGCTAATAAAATTTAAATGAAAACGTAGACGTAACGGTAAAAATCATGTTAATAAAGAGAAACATAAAACTAAATAATAAAAAAGGAAAATAAAAAAATTACCGGTTCGGGTCGTCGAAAACCATAAATGCGAATACCTATACGAGTTCCGATAATATCAATACCGACAATGATGTTGTTCGCTCATTATATGTTCGGCTCGTCACGAAACCACAACGGTAACGGCACTCGCTATAGACAACGATACAAAAAAGTTGATTTTGAATACAACTCCGTTTTAAAAAAAATTATATCCGAACGTTGACAAAAAAAACTAAAAACAGCCGCGCCCTCCGTATTTTGAAAAAAGTTAACGAACGAAAGTTATTAAAGGAAAACGAAATTAATAGAAAATGAAACGGATTAAAAGCGTATATTACATATAGTATAAGAGATGAAATTGAAAATTAAAAAAATAGAAAAAAACATGTAAAAATGTGAATGGATGTTACACTGTTCAAAACGTTTTCTTTTAATCTTATTTGTAATGTAATTGTAATGTGATTTGGTCTTCAATAAGTTAAACACTTTTTTACTATTTGGTTTAAAAAGTACTCTGAAAAATTTGAGTTAGTTGAAGGTTTATTTGTGAGTTTGGCATATTTTTCTTTGGCTCTTTCATCTATCAGAATGCTCAGAGTTGGCACACCTAGGTTGCTTTCTTTCATCAACCTTTTGTGTGAACTAAAATGCGGAATAGCATACAACAATCAAAAGGAAATCAAGATCAAAAGGATACCAATCAAATGATTATTGCTTTATTGATGAATCTCTAACCGATTACAAAGAAATTGAAACAGAAATACAAAAATGAATGAGCTTATCAAAACTGAATGATTTCCCCTAATTATAAACTAACCTCCTGTGTTAACAAACAATTAACAACTCATCTTCTAATTTGGCATAATTAACCCCTGAACTTTGACCAACTTGGCGTTAGCCTCCAAACTTAGTTGCAGTGAACTTTCATCGACTTCGATGACTTTCCACACTATATATCACAATCTCCATCTTAGTGTGAAAGTCAAAAAACACCCAAAATTAAGAAATATGCAGTATGCTTAAAAAAGCACAAACTTAGATCTAGACAAAGCTTTTGTTAACATATCAGTCGCATTGTGCTTGGTATCCACATACTCAACCTTGACCACCTTAGAGTTTAGCACATCTCTAATAAAATGCAGCTTTACATTGATATGTTATCATCTCTTATGGAAAACCTAATGCGTAGATAGTTGTATTGCTCCCAAATTGTCAGTCAACCTTGACCATCTTATTGTCGCCCAGACGGTCTATAAAAACTATAAATAAAAACCTAATTTAGACTCCTAAGTAATAAATGGAATACCTATGAAGTAGACCGCACTGACAGGCAAGTGAACCTATCGAGTGTAGCATAGCTTAATGGTAAACCGGATTATCGAGCCATAGAAACACTGAATAACTAAACTAGTCTCTGACTAGAACTTAAAATATTGGTTTGGGGGTTTTCTACACTACTGATTAAACTACTAAAGAAATCAAGAGATGACAGATGAATGACTCTAACTATCAGAACATGAACTCGGGAATATCAGGAATGAGAAGAATACTACATAGGTCGAATCCTACTTGCAAAGCCAAAACTTCTACCGGTTATGAAAATTATGATGGATCTAGGTATCTAAGGGTAACAGCTATGGACAAACTAGTGGATCTCTAATCACTCTTAGGGTGTCACCAACAAGGAAAACCTAAAGATGCACAACGCTCACCAGATAGTCGGATTACCTTTCAGTCACTCCAACAATGATAATGTACCCAACAGACAGATCACCCCTCAGTCTCACTGTCCACAATACATCAAAGATGCATGGGGTAATCTCAGATCAACAAGATATGACTCGGACTAGCAACAATTACTAAGAACCTAAGATAACTTCCTCTCAGACAGTTAACACTCAGAATCCTAATGACGAAGACTAACCGGTTACCTCTCACCTTTCGGGTATCGAGATAAGATGAACACTCAGATCTAACCTACTATCAATCACAGTTCCTATGGGATACTACGTCTAGCAAACCACACAAACAATCACAAACACACAGTCAGTGATCTAGATATACTATTCAAACTGAAAGACATTCACAAATAGAATACGGAACTATAATTAATCATACATCATAATTGAACATGCATATTCATCATAATTATTAACATGAAATTGTTTACAAAATCATTAATCCATCAATAGATCCAAAAACCGATAAAAACCAAGACTTTAACAAGAATTCATCATATCACCTAAGCAGTATTAAGGTTTTAGCCAAATATCATGCTTAAAACATCCATAACAGAAGTAAAAGAACAAAACATAGGTTCAAACACAAAAATCAAAGATAAAGATCACAACTTTGAAACCGAATAAGCTAATGCTAACGAACCCGGATCCGAAAGCTCCAATCTTGCACTTGATTTGGCTTCCAAACTCCTGAAATCGCCCTAAGGACTTGCTCTGACGGCCAAAAGATCGAACTCTTGTATAATGCTATTCAAATTCTATTTTATTCGCAACTTTGGGTTTTTCACGGATTTTATGTTTCTCGCGTATCGCGAGAGACTTGGCTGGATTCCTCGCGTACCGCGAAGAACAAATTAATCGGGCACCGTTTAGAAACTCCTCGCGTACCACAAGACATGTATGGTCCATCTTCGCGTACCGTGAAGATATAATTTTCCCACTTTTTGCAGTTTTTTTCTTGGGACTTGTTCTTGTGCTCGATCTCTTCGGGATTTGACTTGTAATTCACACGAGCACCTGTAAACATAACAAAGACTCAATACGAACCAAAAATGACTAAAAACATATATAAAACTATCTAAAAACGCACGAATACAATGGAATAAACATGTGTGCTTTGCACTACATCAACCATCAACCTTTATCCCTAACTCAGTTGTAAAACCCTTTAACCACATTTCTTTTACAGCCTCTGTCAAAGCAATAAACTCTGTTTCGGTTGTAGATAGAGCTACAACATTTTGTAAAGATGCCTTCCAGCTTACTGTTCCACCAAGAACCTTAAACACAAATCCAGTAATTAATCTTCCCTTGTTAAAATCTTTGGCAAAATCTCAATCAACATAACCCTCTACGACTGGATCCTGATCACTGAGCTTCATAAAAGCAAGACCTACTCCTCTTGTTTCACTGAGATACCTCAAAATCCACTTGATCCTTTCCCAATGTTGCTTCCCAGGGTTACTCAAATATCTCTTGATTACACTAACTGCAAAACCTGTGTCAGGTCTAGTGCAGTTCATTAAATACATCAAACTACCTACAACGCTTGCATAGGGTACATTCACCATCCTTTCATACTCTTAATCTGTTTGAGGTGAATCCATACATGAAAAATTAAAATACATAGGTAAAGGTGTGATGACAACTTTACTTTATTCCATGAAGAAATTATTTAGAACCTTCTTCAAGTAAACCTTTTGGGCCAACTTTATCACACCAAATTTATCACACCAAATTCCTGTCCCTATGAATTTCCATGCCCAAAATCTTCTTTACCTCCCCTAATTCCTTCATATAGAATTTTGACTTCAATAATTGCTTAGTTGCTTCAATATGTGATTTGTCTCTGCATGCAGCTAACACGCCATCTACGTATAATAACAAGTAAACAAATTCCTCATTACCATACTCGTTATAATAGACACATGTGTCATATTCACTCCTGCTGGAGCCATGTGAGACAATATATCCATCAAATCTCATGTACCATTGTCTGGAAATTGCTTCAAGCCATAAAATGACTTTTGTAGCAAATAAACCTTATTACCCTGCCCATTATTGTAACGAACTAGCTTTCGGAGTTATCATATAATATGTTCATTATATTATAGGGGGTGTTTATAAATAAAAGAAAGTTGGGGGTGCCTTTTAAAAGGTGGAATAACTAGTTTTTGGAATGGAGGAGTCTTTTATGGGAGTTCAGGGACTGAATTTGTAATTTTTGCAAATCTAACTTATGTGGGTGTGGGGGTGGCGACTCACACACTTTTGTGTGTGTGTGTGTCGTGATTTTGAAGAGAGAAAGAGGGAGAAAAAGGTTTTTGAACAAGAACTCTCAGATTGAAGCTTGCATATGTGGATTGAAGGGTTGATTAGCACAATACCTTCATAATAACAAGTAAGCATCATCTCTATCTCACTTCCTCCTTCTAATTTCATGTTCTTGATAAATGGTTTGGGTGGATGAACCTTAATGGACGGGAATTAGGGTTGTGGAGGATGTATTATTGAAAAGGATTGTTAATCTAGCATTACTAAACTAGAGGTACAACCAATTCAAGTTAATTTCACCTAATTGGGGTTTTTGAAAATTAGGGTTCTTGAGACGCAATTTGGGGGTTTTAAATTTGGGGTGTTTGATTGGGTAATTGAGTATGTACTAGTGTTTATGGTATTAAATAAACACAATTTCGTGTATAAAACCCAATTGATTTGGTGAAATTTGAATTGGATGGAATTAGGAAATTTGGGTAAAAACCTTAACGGGTCAAATAGGTGAATTATGGTTTACAATGGTTAAAATCTTGTGTGGAGCTTGATAAACCAAGTCTTGATTAAGGGTAAAGATCATAAGGTCTTGGGAGGGTGTGGATACCTTAATTGGTGTATACTTAAACCTTTAGATTACTAAACTAGTGTGGAATTGTTTAGGTAATCAAGCGGTCATAACCAATGAGGAACAGGGAACGTCTAACCCAAAAGGTAAGTGCTTTGCACTTACTTAGTACTAGATAAGTAGTTTACGTGTAATAGATTGCATGGTAATTCTATTTACATGTTGTTTGTTGATTTTGACTTGTATGGTGTAGGATCGATGTTTACAAGATGATTATGTTCTTAGTTGAGATTGGCGGAAACAATAACAACTAATCAATGTAAACAAGAAAACAAGGATAATACTGATAAATGCAAAGTGTATTAATCTTCAATGTTTACAAGTTTACAGAGAAATCTCTAAAGAAGCACACTTGTACAAATGGAAGATACAATACACTTAAAGGAACTTAGAATCAAGACAGACCCTTGACTCTAAGGATCAGATCAAACACAAGCCGTTGATCTTTGACAGTTACAAGTTACACTACTATTGGTAGACAACAAAAAGACAAGTAGCTAAAAGACAACTGCAGTGAAAAGACTTCTGCAATGAAAAGACAACAGCAAAACTAAGGTGTTCTCAGTAATCATTGCAGGACAGATCAGAATAGGAGCATTGTCTTTTGTTCTCTACACCAATAACATTCCTTCTGCTGATAGGTGTGTTAGTGTTGCAACAAAAGGTGTCAGTAGTAAAGTCAAAGTTGCTGATGATTTGCCTATCAGCAGCATCAATGTTTGATGCTGATGAGAAGCCTATCAGCAGCAACTTTGGACTTCAGCAGATAAGGCTATCAGCAGGAAACTTGTTCATCAGCATGAGAACACAACTATCTGCAGCACTTAGCCTTATCTGCAGCAACTTGTAAGTCAGCAGAAAAATTGTGGAGTCCGCAACAATCTTACTTAGAGAATTTTGTAGCCATCAGTCTTTATCTCTACATATGGTAAATAGTCAAATGAATGATGAATATGGTAGAATTTGTGTGTTTGACTTAATGTGGAAATTAGTCAAACTAAATGGATGTTATGTGGTAAATTGGTGTAGTTGGCTTAAGTGGTAATTAGCTAAACTAGATTAACTAATGTGATTGAACGGTGTATATGACTCAATGTGGTTAGAGTCAACTAATTGTGAAATATGGGAATGTAGATTAAAATTGACTTAATGTATTGTGAGTCGACCCGTAAGTGTAAAACGGTAGTTTAGTTGGTTACATGAAGTGGGGATGCTTCATGGAGGGATATACGTGAAGTCGAGGTCAAATACCTCACGAGTGAAAGTGAAGTTAAAAACTTCACGGGCGACATGAAGTCAAATACTTCATGGATCGACATGGTGTCAAATACTCCATGTGGGGAAGCGAGTGGCAGTTCTCACATTAGGCATGTGGATATGTCTAGTTAATGAATGGTAAAAGTTAGGACTCGAGTGGGGTTAATACTTGTCTAAATGGTAGGTCATTATGTGCTTAAACATTGAAATGGTAGAACTTGAAGTTAAACACATCATGGGTGAAAAACGAGTAGTCGTGCTCATAAATGGGTGTGGATAAACTAACAAATTAATGTTAGTTAATGTGATAGACATTGCATGGTCAGAAAACAAGTAAATATATGTTAGATACTTGTTATATGCAAGAATTTGTAGAAATGGTGAGAATGGAAGGTGCTGTCAGGGAACATGGTTGTGTTCATCTAAATATAACCGTGTTCGTCTGAACATGGTTGTGTTCGTTCTGAACATGGTTGTGTTTGTTCTGAACACGACCATGTTAGTAACCTTGCTTTTTCTGGTGCTGAGAGGGAACACGGTTGTGTTCATTCTGAACATAATCGTGTTCAGGGAACACGGTCGTGTTTGTCCTGAACACGATTATGTTTAGGGAACATGGTTGTGTTCATTTTGAACATGGCCATGTCAGAAACTTTTGTTCTTATGAATGTCCATTTTTCTTGGGTAATACCCATGGGAGAGTCTACGGACATAGTTATATCTTTACTAATGGTTCTATGGCGTTTCTCTTGTAGGAAAAGCTCCGGTGTGATCTCGGGTCTCGCTTGAGGTGGATATTGGATTCTCAAATTCGGTTTGGATGTTTGTTTGTTTGTTTAAAACTAATCCCGTGGATGGGAATACAACATGTTTAATGTATTTTGAACTTATGGTGGTCTAAAACTTGTTTAGTTCTTTTCTTTTGGAAATTGTTCAAAATACATAATGTTTGTAAATGGTGGAACCATGTCTTTAATGGTGAATGTTTGTCTAGGACCTAAATTCCGTGTTGTTTTAAAAGTTTAAATTGGTTTAAAAAATATGGGTGTTACACTTATCTTCAAAACCCAATGGTTGCTACATGTAAATCCTTTCAAGATTCCCATGTAAGAATGTTGTTTTAACATCCAGTTGTTTAAGCTCTAAACCATACACAACAGTTAAGGCCAACATAATCCTTATTGAAGTATGCTTGAATATAGGAGAAAAAAATCTCATTGTAGTCAATCCCAGCCCTTTGGGTAAATCCCTTGGCTACTAATCTGGCCTTAAACCTTGGAACCTCCCCTGACATCCCTTCTTTGATTTTGAAAATCCATTTGCGGTCTACCAATCTTTTATCTTCAGGTCTATCCACCAATACCCAAGTCTTATTCTTATGTAAGGAATCCATTTCCTCTTGCATACCTTCCCCCACTTATTTTTATCTGGTCAGTTAACTGCTTCATGATAAGATAGAGGTTCACATAAACTTTCTTCTTTAGCAACACTAAAAACAAATGATGACAAGTCATCACTGTACCTGACATGTTGCATAATTTGTCTCCTAGGCCTATCAGTAGCTATGTTAACCTAGCATTAGACATATTAGAACTTCCTGGTTGATTAACCTCCTCATCACCAGCTTCAATTCCATCAGCAGTTGATTCCACCCCAACTTGAACCCCATCAGTAGTTTGACTTTCCACATATATATCATTTGCCTTATCATTCATTACATATTTATAAAACACATCTTCTGTAAAAGTCACATCCCTGCTGATAACGATCTTTGGAATGCCATTTGCAAACCTCCACAATCTATAACCCTTAACTCCACCTGGATAACCCAGAAGCACATATTTATGTGGCCTTGGTTCAAGTTTACCCTTAATTCACCATACTCTACCCTTTGACCAAAACATTTTTCCATTAGTGTCATCATTTCAATTGCGGATGAAGGAAATCTATTCACTAGATATGTTGTTGTTGCCAATGCTTCAGCCCAGAACTAAACAACATGCATCTTATTAAGGAGAGTCATGTTCATCCTTCCAACTAAACCATTATGCTGGGGTGTGCCTACCACAGTTAAGTGCCTTGATATGCCATGTTTCTTACAAAACTGGTTGCAGAATTCCAAACCATTATCTATCCTTAACTTCTTTATCTTTTGTTTAGTTTGATTTTCAACCATTGCCTTCCATTCCTTGAATTTGTCAAATGCCTCTTGCTTATGTTTGAGACTAAAGACCCACACTCTTCTAGAACAGTCATCAATCAAAGACATGAAATAAGATGCTCCTCCTAGATATGAGACCTTAGCAGGACCCCACAGATTAGCATGGATATAATCCAAGATGCCTTTTGTGAAGTATTTACTTCTACTAAAGTTCACTCTATGTGACTTTCCTAGCACACAATGTACATAAAAACCAACATCACAACTTTTCAAATTACCAAGCACTTGATGTTTATTCAATTCATTTAAACCTTGTGTGTTAATATGGCCCAATCTATTATGCCATAATATGGCTGTAGCATCAATGTTTACATCTGCAACTGCTGCTATTGAACCAGGAATAACCTCCCCCTCCGGAATGTAAATGTTATTACCCCTTCTTGAACCAGTTAAGACAATCATTGAACCTTTAACTACCTCGACTTTCCCATCCCTTAATCTGACATGATAACCATTTCTTTCAAAAGTTCCTAAAGAAATCAAGTATCTCTTTAATTCAGGAATGTACCTCACATTGCTGAAATCAATGGTGGACCCATTATTCAATTTGAAGGGCATAGACCCAATGCCTTGAAACTGACATGGTCTATCATCACCTAATTGCACAACCCCTTGTTCCTTCATGCTCAGTTCATTAAAAAATTCTTTATGATGGGTCATATGATACGAACACCTTGAATCCATTACCCATTCTTGGTTGGATCTAGTCTTGGACACCATGAGCACATTAGCACTTTCATATCCATCCTAGAGCCTTAAGGTGAACTATTCCCATAATTTTTTGTGTTATTGAACTCATACTTCTTCCCTTTTCCACTCATGAAAGTCTCTTTTCAAGTGTTTACCGGAGTTACATACAAAACACCTGCGTTTACCTTTGGACTTTGACCTAGCCCCACCACCTTTGTTCTTTCTGGTTCTTTGTTCTGATCTGCCACTTATGAACAACCCATAAGAACCCTCATCTTTAACCTCACCCCTTTTCTGTAATTCCTTTGAATTCATCATTGCTAGACCTCTTATATCGACAAACTATCCTTCCCAAACATCATCGTATCCACAAAATGCTCATAAGTATGTGGTAAGGAAGACAAGAAGATATGCCTTATCCTCTTCATCAATTTCATCTTCAATATTCTCAAGATCGAGGATGATTTTGTTGAATTTGTTGATGTGGTCTTAGAAAGACTTTACTGATAACATTTGAAATGTATACAAGTGTTTCTTGAGGTACAGTCTGTTAGCCAGTGAATTAGTCATGTATAGACCTTCTAGCTTGGTCCATACACCAGCAACTGTTGTCTCCTTTGAGACTTCCTTGAGAAAACGATCACCCAGGCTTAAGATTATCACATTGTACGCCTTTTCCATCACCTCTTTCTTTTCCTTAGTGGACATCGTTTCTAGTAAGCCTGCTTCACCTTTCAAAGCATCAACGATCCCTTGATGGACTAGCAGTGCCTTCATCTTTAACCTCCAAAGACTGAAATCGTTTCTCCTATCAAATTTCTTAATATCGAACTTAGCAGCCGTCACCATCCTTCAATCTTCAATTGAATTAGATCGCCTTCCTTCGAGATCGAGCCGACGTGGGCTCTGATACCAATTGTGATCTAAAATGTGGAATAACCTACAACAATCGAAAGGAAATCAAGATCAAAATGATAACAATGAAATGATTATTGCTTTATTGATAAACCTTTCCTCGATTACAAAGAAATTGAAACAAAAATACAAGAATATTTGAGTTTTTCAAAATTGAATGATTTCCCCCAATTATAGACTAACCTCCTGTGTTAACAAAAAATTAACAACTCATCTTCTAATTTGGCATAAATAAACCCTGAACTTTGACCAACTTGGCATTAGCCTCCAAACTTAGTTTCAGTTGACTTTCATTGACTTTAATGACTTTCCACATTATATATCACATTTTGATTTGCCAATGGTTTTTTATGTTTACCATAGTCCTTTGGTCACTTTTGGCTTGTCTTCTTATTTTGGTTTGGACGCTTTAATACCGCATTACCATTTGTTCCTGAAGTTGAACCATGCTCTGTATTCCCTTTGACAGAAACTATAGGTTGTATAGAAGTTTTAAAAGTTGGTTTGACTTTTGTATTGATGTCTATAATTTTATAGTTTCTACAGTTTTAGGTTGTTCAACCTTTGGAATTTAAGGATCACGATTAGATATTGCTTCATTAATGGGTGTTAAGGGAGTATAGTTTTTGGGTGATTCAGTAACATTATATTCAATGCAAAACTTGATTTGCCATTGAACTTAAGCATTTAGTATATTTTGAAAATTATTAGAAGACTTTAAACACTTCTCAACAACAACTTTGTTGGTTTGTGGCCAATTTTACTCTGATTTGTATTAATGTTATAACTAAGTCATCTTAGGCAATTTTGTAGCAAGAAAGCTTATATTTTAAAACAAAAATTTCTTTGAAAACTTTTTTATTTTCTCCTCATTTGTTTTAGTAGTTTGTTGATTGTCTTTTAGTTTAAGCTATTTCTTTGTCCATAAGCTTACACAATTAGTTAAGATTGAGATATACTTAGCCTTACTTACCATTATGCCATTACACTCAAGAGAGCAAGTGATATGAGTGACCTCCATCTCATTTGCCAAAAGAGCATATGATGCTCCTTCCTCATTCATGAAGCTCCAATCATAAGTTTCAACAATCATGAAGCTCTTGTGTTGTGGAGACTTCTCAGCCGAAGATGTAGGATGTATGTGAGTAACTTTGGGTGCTCTGCACTCTGATGCGAATTATCATGGCTTTTGATAGTTATACTACTTAGCTTTGAACTTGCTAAAGCTATAAATCAACTTCTTAACCGTAACGTGATGCCCTGAGAAGTTTGTTCACGTTCTCCTTGTGAACCTCCTCATTCTTAATGACACAAAGGCGAGTTGACTAAGAATGTCAGCCTCTTCTAGATTATCTGGATGCATTTGATCTAGGTCTTCTAAGGCGGTGTTGTGATAATCTAGAATAGATACAGAATTTGATACAAACACCTTTTCTGTTTGTGTGCTTAGTTGTTTTGGATGAGATATAGGTGGTGCAACTAGAACCCTAGTGCCATATATGCATATGGTTGACTAGGTCTGGACCCATGGCTGACATGCATGTCTTGTTGAACCTCTAACTCAAAATTTCTCAACTCTTCATATAGTTGGGATATTGTGAGAAATCTTTTTTCTTTCTTATCACAAGTGTGTTAGTCTTCCATTAGCTTGGTAGTGACCTCATAAACTTGTTGAGAAAATCGTCATTCCTATATTCTTTTCCACAAGTTGGAACTCACTTATTAGGCATTTGAACCTCTCAAATTGTTGAGATAGAGATTCACCATGTAGTTAGGTAACATCTCATGCTACTAAACAACAGTTGCACATGGTTGGCCTCCACACATGGAGTTCCTTCTAACAGATCATCAAGACTATCCCCTAACTCTTTTGCATATTTGGAGTGGAATGGACCATGACATATACCATTAGTAAGGTCATGGGTATCATACCCAAAGCTTTCCTATTAATATCATATTCTTGTTGTCTTCTTCTAAGTGTTGGAAGTGTCTTTGACAATTACAATGCCCTTTTGGGTTGTATCACAAGAGAGAGCAGTTGGGATATGTGGGTCATAGATGTTGAGAAAGTGTATCATCATTCTCTTCCATATTGAGAACTTGGTACACATCAATTTTGATGGCTTGTTGGTAGATCCATTATCAAGCTCTCTATATATGATAATTGTAGTTGGGAATTGCCTATAATTTTAGATCAGATGATCAAATTCAGATAAATGTATAGGTTTGTACCAAAATCAATAGATCGATCGGTTAAATCAATAACAAAAGTTTATACGAGTAGTTGGATAGGTTGAACACCTTTTCTTTAGATAAATTATGTTGGATGTGTTTCGTGCAGAAGTATAATCACAACTAGAATGACTAAGAACATTCAATTCAGTCAACAACACAAACCAAATTTGCAACTGTAAATCAAGTGATTAATCTTAATGAACAACGGACATCTATTTGAATACAATTTCAATGCTATATGCCATAGCTAAAGTAGGCGAAACTAACCGCACGAACACGAACAGGGCGTGTTCGTGTTCGTTCGTTTAATTTTAAGCGAAAAAATGATCAAACACGAACAATTAAGCAAACAAGGTTTTCATGTTTGTGTTTGTTCGATAAGAAAATAAACTTGTTCATGTTCGTTCATGTTCATTCGTTAATAGTATAAACGAACGGTTCACAAACGTAAACACGAATAACTGAATGAATATGACTAAACATAAACGGACATAAATGAAAGGCCATCGATTAAAAATAAACGTGGATATTTAAACATAACTATCACAAAAAATAATTAAAAAAATTAACAAATATATATAAACAAAATCTAAAAAAACTTCAAACACAAGTACACAACTTCACATAAAAACCCTAAATTCACCTTGTGTTGCGATTGATGAGTTGAAGTTCAAATTCACGTTTAGACCTAAATCATTCCACGTTCACTAATGATTTGGCCTGGGCTTAAAGAAATGGGTGATGAGCTGTAAATGTGATAAATCGTTTCTTTTAAAACTGGGCTTGTCACAGGCTAAAAAAAACTAGTTAATTATTAGTTTTTGTAAGAGTAAATTACACAAATTGTCCTTTACTTATATATAAAATTGCACCCTCTGTCATTTGACTTCAATAAGTACATATATTGTCCTTATTTGAAAATTTTTGCACACTTTATGTCCTTTACACTAACTATTGTTATCTTTTTCTGTTAAATCTAAACATGTGACTTGCACATGAGGGTAAAATGGTCATTTTACTCATAAAAGGATAATTTATGTAATTTACTTAAACATAAACCCTCCCCCTCTCTCATCTCTCATCTCAACCATCATCAACATCTCTTCTTCCTCTCACACTCATCCCTCCCTCTCCTCTCTCTATCTCTCCCTCTCCTCCTCCTCTCTCTCTCTCT
This sequence comes from Smallanthus sonchifolius, assembly GCA_023525975.1. Classification (NCBI taxonomy): domain Eukaryota; kingdom Viridiplantae; phylum Streptophyta; class Magnoliopsida; order Asterales; family Asteraceae; genus Smallanthus; species Smallanthus sonchifolius. Next base: position 81,188,321 of record CM042032.1, on the reverse strand, counting down.
GTCTGTCTATCTATGCAAGAAAATAACTACCGGCACCATCTCTGGCTTGCACTTGAAGAAGAAGAAGGCAGATCCCCACCACCGGGTAGGGGTGTGCACGGTTCGGTTATTAGCCTTAACCGAAACCGAAACCAAAGTCATCGATTAATCTATTTTATTAACCGATCGGTTTTCGGTTAATCGGTTCGGTTTGTTCGGATTATTTGGTTAGTTTGTCGGTTTTCGGTTCGGTTCGGTTAATTTTGGTTAATAACCAAAACCAAAATTCGGCTATAATTTTTGCTTAGCAATACATGAAATGGAGGTATAAATACATGAAATGGAGGTATAAATACATAAAATGGATGTATAAATACATGAAATAGATGTATAAATACATGAAATGAAGGTATAAAATATGAAATACATGAAATGGAGGTATACAAGCTAGAAATATATGAAAATATGGATGGTTAGGTTCGGTTAATTTCGGTTAACCGAGGGTACAAAAAAACCGATAACCGATCTTCGGTTAATTTGGTTTTTGGTTAATCGGTTAATTTGGTTTTCGGTTAATTTCGGTTCGATTTCGTCGGTTTTCGGTTCGGTTTCGATTAACGGTTCGGTTATTGCTCACCCCTACCACTGGGTTTTGTTGTTAAAAGAATTGCATGCATGAAAAACGAGCAGGCGATTTCGAGAAGTTTTGTGTTGGTTAAGAGATCCGTCTTAGTCGAAATGAATGGCTTTGAGGAAAGAAGAGATTTACAAAGCTTAACAAGTTGGGGTTTACAGGGGCGATTGGGATCGAGGGTTTCCAATTTAATTAAGCAATCAAAACTGTAGCAAATACATGTTGAATGAAGTGTAAAATTTGGGGATAATGATTTTTGAATTTGGCTTCAACATCTTTTTTGTTTTTAGGGTTCTTATCAGGGTGCCACTTCATAGCAAGTTTATACCCGAACTGTGTATTGTGTTTGGGAATTCAAATCTGACGATAGAAGCGGCGCATGATGCTAAAATGATGTGTGTGGCTGTGGCTAGTAAACATCTTGTTTATGAGCTTACTGCTGCTGATTTGGTGGTGAGGCGGTTTGATGAACTATCGGTTGTTGCGGGGGTTCAATTAGGTTTCCAGGGTCTCTTTTAATCTAATCGTAGCTGCGTGAGGGGATTCAGAGATCATTAGGTCTCCGGCAGTGAACGGATTAGGCAGAACCTTATCAATGATTTGGGGTTCATCCAACTTACAAATCGACCTAAATCCATCAAGACTCATGAACTTCCGCTTTTAATTTGGTAAACCGGTGGTCGAAGAGTTGGTCCCCGAAGAAGAAACTTGTGGTGGTGGTGGTGGTGGTTTTTCTTAGGGGAAGGGGTCACGAACAAGAAAGGTGGGGGTGGGGATAAGGGTTGAGATGAGAGATGAGAGAGATGGAGGGTTATGTTTAAGTAAATTACATAAATTGTCCTTTTGTGGGTAAAATGATCATTTTACCCTCATGTGAAAGACACGTGTCTAGATTTAACAAAAAAAGATAATACCAATTAGTGTAAAGGACCTATGTGCAAAAATTTCTAAATAATGACAATATCTGTATTTATTGAAGTCAAAGGACAGAGGGTGCAATTTCGTATATAACTAAAGGACAATTTGTGTAATTTACTCTTTTTATAATGATATTAAACCAACATATATAATTAATCAGACATAAATAAACGTAAATTAACAAAAACGAATATAAACGGACGTAAATGAACGAATATAACCGAACGTACATGAACGAACATAAGTAAACAAACAAAACAGGTGTTCATTTTCCTTCGTTTAATTAAATTAAAAAAATCGTTCATCTTTATTAACTACACCAACATGAACGAACTTACCGCCAAAAGGTTTGCTGAATGTTTGATTTGTTTATAGGTCTAGCTAAAATATCCTTATAAAATCTAAAAATAAGTTCTATACTACATATATACTACAACTAAAAATTTACTGATATTCTGAATTATATTGTTTTTAAAGTATAGTTTTAAATATAACTTACTAACAATCACTTGTATGTTGTTAACTTAGTATAAAACATTAAGTGTTGTTGCAAATGATTCAAGTTTTTATCAAATGGTTGAAGTTTAAGTTTTATCTGTACCTATAACCTTTTCAAGTTTTGATATAAAAGTAAGGTTAAAACATATGAACCGATTTTTTAAAATTACAAATGTAACATTAATGGAAGAAAAAACATTATTACACTCAGCCTTCTTCCATGTCTACCTCTCCTTTAGAAGATGAGATAAGATTTTTTGAGCAATGAGCGTTTGACACTTGGCACTCAATTTCTGGTAGGTTAAATGATAAGGCAAGCATGGACACTACGCATGAAATACCATGAGCCACAAGATCCAACGGCTGTAATCACTAGACGTTAAGATTGTTTTATTTCTGTCCGTTGGATTGCAAGCAGCAAAGTCATTGCTCATATAATATACAGGTATTATATATAGAGCTATGAAAACTAAACTCACTCATTGGATTTGAAAAGTTTACTAGAATATGGCTTCGATCTCCTCCGCTGTGGCCTCCGTGGCCGCCCATGCTCAAGCCAACATGGTGGCTCCGTTCACCGGACTTAAGTCCAACGCCGCCTTCCCCATTACCAAGAAGGCTAACGACTTCTCCACCCTTCCCAGCAACGGTGGAAGAGTGCAATGCATGAAGGTAATGATTTTTCATCTAAAATTGTTTTATTATAATAATAAAACAATTTTGATTTGTTAATTTAAAACGGTTTAAATATATTTCAAGAAATTAAATTAAAAGGTTTGGTTTCTTGCTTAGGTGTGGCCACCACTTGGGTTGAAGAAGTACGAGACACTTTCATACCTGCCGGATCTAACTCCAGTCCAGTTGGCTAAGGAAGTCGACTACCTTCTCCGCAACAAATGGGTTCCTTGTTTGGAATTCGAATTGGAGGTCTATTTCTCATCTTTTATATAATTTTAATTTTTATAATTTCATAGATATATTACATATAGAGGACGACAATATCAATATCAATTTCTATAGATGGAAATAATCGATATGAAAGTATATGCAAAATAACTCAAAAATGTTAGTGTATAAGGAATCAAAAGTTGTTTGATTAAAAGAAAACTATTTTAAGTTTTGTAATTTGATTACTTATTAATAAATTAAATTTTATTCAAGTCATCAACCCGTCAATTTTGACTGACTCTAAATTCTATCAGTAAAATATAAGAATTAAAAGTATCTGAAATACAAGTAGATTTGAAATGAATGATAAAAACCGGTTACTAACATAATGATTACATATATCCATATATTAGATGTTTTTTTCTCTTGAATCTAATATGGAGTTTTTTTTTTAACATGAAACATTAATGCCATTTTTGATCGATTTATATACAAAATTTTCAATCATGTATGATTAGAAAAACATATTCCTGGCAACATTTTTGAAACTTGCAACACCGTTCAACAAATTTTGAATAGTATAAGGTGTAACGACTCGTTATATCATGTACACGATTTAAAATAGATCCAGAACACTAGATATAGTTTAGTATTTTTTTTCGTTAATAATACATTGTGAATGTGGACTAACCAAATCTTGATATCGTTTCTTATTGTTTTGTGGTAACTGTAGCATGGTTTTGTCTACCGTGAGAACCATAGATCCCCTGGGTACTATGATGGAAGATATTGGACAATGTGGAAGTTGCCTATGTTTGGGTGTACTGACTCATCCCAAGTGTTGAAGGAGCTTGAGGAATGCAAGAAGGAGTACCCTGTGTCATGGATCCGTATCATCGGATTTGACAACGTCCGTCAAGTTCAGTGTATCAGTTTCATCGCTCACAAACCACCGGGCTACTAAGCAAATTCAAAAAGTATCCTATCTAACCTATATATGTTGGGTCGGGTTTGCTTGAATCTTTAGGGTTCTTTATCAATTTATTCTTCAAATTTGGAAATTTTCATTTTCGTGAATTTCTGTGTATTTTGTTGTTTATTTCGGATTTGTACGAGGGAATAAAAGATGTCATATATAAAATAATCATTTGTCAGAAATCTTATATCTTCTTCTATTTGTGTTCCATTCTAGCATCATTTGTTTCGATGCAAATTGTGTTTTGAAGATGATATAATATCTCGAGTTATATATACATATAATATGTTATTACTAATTTAAACCCTCTAGACCGAGTTCAGATATTGTTTTGTATATTAAGTCTTGTCTTTATGCTACGTGAGTATCTTTATTATACTAATAAATAAAAATTCTACAGGACACGTGTTACTTTTTTATGTATTCTTAACATGTTTTTCCTTCTCTCTTCTATTAAATAATAATATTAAAAGATAATATTTTTAAATATTTAATATAATTCTAATTATGTGTAGTTATTATTTCATTATGGATAGTTATCATATTATTAACCAAATGCATTTTATAGAGTTAACATTTATCAATTATATAAAAAAATTAATACTCATTTGAAAAAAATGATTTAAAAATTAACTTAACAGAATTTATAATTGTCACGTCAAAGTATAATTTTTTGAAGACATATTTTGATGAATATATGTGTTAACAAATTAAATTATATTTTATTCAACCCGTATAATACACATATTTTTAAAGACATAAATTTTTTATTTCTAAGTATATAACATTACATTTTTTCAACACGTATAATACACGTGATTCTAATCTATTATATATAAAACATAATGTATAGTTTTAAGTTAGATGTAAATACTACAAACTTAAAACACAAAAGTAAAAAAACCTCGATATTTTATCTCCTTTGTATCATATGAGATATATTGATGGATGTATATGTGGACGTGGTTTCAAATGGATAAGCCAAGTTGGTTTTTCTATAGCAACTTTCATTTTTTTTATAGACATCAGATCTGCTTTAAATTATCTAGGGATAGATATTTGAATAAATATCCAAGTCCCAAAAAGGCAACAGTTTTATAATTCCACCTTTAGTTTTGACGACAATGAAAGTGTTCTAGTTTTGATATTTCGTTTATTAAATTATATTATAATATAAAAAAACATGAACGAGGTCGTACGATTTATCTTTGAACGACAATTTGGATCACTGACTGGCCACTGACCCACTCGATCATTTCTACCTTTTTCAGGAGGAAACCCCCCATAGATGAGAAAACCCCTTGGCCCAACCTGTAACCCTTTTTTTTGTCACAAGTGGGACTTAAACCCAAGACCTCCCCATCTTAATGAAGTCTTGGGCATACTCATTTGTCACTAGGCTAAAATATTAGTTTTACGAATGATTTGATCATCTTTAACTGCTCCCTTCTAAACTCGATGACAAAGAGAGTGGGCAAATTCTATTCAATCTTTCAGTCATATTAACTTTTTTCTACTTATATTAAATTTTAGATGAACTACCGAAGATAATAAGGAATAGTGGTTTGGCGTTATCCGTAAATTTAGTTCAATCTGCATATTTTTTTTTATTTTGATTTGTTTAATTGTATGATATAAAAAAAAATCCTAACTAAAATTGAGGTTTCTCAAAATTTGACATCGGCAATATTTCAGCAAACAAGAGTAGTATCGAAGTATGGTTATGAGCTTAAACAAATGCAAATTATCGTATTTCGTACAAAAACAAATACTTCATATTTTAGTTTCACATTAGGACTATAAATTAGGGTGTTCATTATTCGAATCGGACTCGAATAATTCGAAATTTGATTCAAACCAAATTTGAATAAAAATTCCAAATTCGAATAAGGATTTCGAATTCGAATTGATTTCCAATTTAATATCTTGAATTCGAATAATTCGAATTAACTATATACATACATTTTTTTTATCATATGAGTTTCAAGTCTTAAATCTTCAAGCCTTTTAAGCATTTGACTCTTTAGTTTTTATGGGCATTAAATCAATTCATCAGTTCAAATTTCAAAACGACATCGACTCTTCACTCTTATTCTAACCTCTTGACTACTATGGTACCATACTCGACTTTAGTTTTTAGTTATCTTGTTAGTTGTTACACTCTTTATGTTCATTTTTTTTGCATATATGTATGAATTATATTGTTAAATTTTTAAAAATGTAGTTAAAAACATGAATATTTGTAATTTTTTGTTTTTATTTTTCTAATTCGGTTTAATCGAATGGATTCTAATTCGAATAAGATTCTTATTCGAATTCAAATTTAATTCGAATCCTGGTTTCAAAATTCCAAATTCGAATAATTCGATTCGATTGAACACCCCTACTATAAATAGATGGGGTCGCACCTGTAAACAAGATCGTGTAAAAGAATTCTCATATATTAACTTTAACTTTAAGGTATTTTTAACAAGCTTCTAATGATATAAGTCTGTTATTATTATAATAAAGTACACGAATAGTCCATGTGGTTTTCGAAAATTTTGGATTTAGTTCCTAAGTATAGTTGCAGGCGGTGGTTGTAGGAAAGGTGGTGGTGGTTCCATGGTTTGCTGGTGGTGGTTCAAGTGGTTTCCAACTAGGGTTTCTTTAATGGAAGTGATAAGTGTATTTTCGTCAATTCACACACATCTAACAAAAAAACTTAACCCCCCATCCAAGTTGAGGACCAAACGTGTTACGTGTGTGCAAAAGTTTGGACTATCTGTGTACTTTTCCATACTTAAGGACCAAATCTAAATTTTTTGAAAACCACATGGACTATCCGTGTACTTTATTATTATTTAAAAAAAAATAATAACTTTATAGTCTTATATATTATGTTGAGCGTTATTAGTAGTTTTGGTTAAAATTTATAAAAAGGAAATTATCGTATCAAATACACGTGAAAACGGTGTTCTTAGAACCGGACATAACATGAACGACCTACATAGTAGGTCTCGTTAAGTATTGTCACACCCAGTGACGAACCTAGAAAGTTTTTTCATGGGTGTCAGAAATTTTTGGGTCGGTTGACTAGCGATATATAACGCGTATATAAGACTAAAAATTTTCATTGTGGGTGCGATCGAGGGGCTATTGTAAAATTTTATGAGGGGCGATTGAGATTTTAACGCGTATATAACAATAAAAAAAAATTCATGGAGGACGGTTGCCCCATGTCTACATAGTAGGTACGCCCCTAGTCACACCATGCCCCGTATGAGATTAGCATGATCGATTGATAAGCGGAAGCAAAAACTTTTATTACGATCTTTGTACAATACCTGCAAGGATTCCAAACTTCTAATATAAATACAAGCATGTAGTAATCTCGTCTATAAGTCTCTCGTATCTTCTGTGTAGGAGTTATATCCTTCAATGATCCCGTGAAACACATGTTGAAAAGCAATTTAATTAGCACAAAACTTGTGATTTCCTAATTAGTAACATAAACAAATCAAAATTTTCAATATCTTGAATTTAAACGACTCACGCCAGAAAACTATTTCACTACAACTCTACTGTGACTATCCGACTTTGACACACATTCGGCTTTCACTATAATTATCGGTCGTGCCGACTTGCGCTATGGTACCGTCTGGATTTGAAACACCAACTCAGATTATTAATTATGTATAATAAACACAAGCCGATGTTTCAAATTCAAATGTTATCGTAGTGTATGTCGGCACGAGTGATATTTATAGCCAAAATGGGATGTATATCAAAGTCGTATAGTCAAGATAGTTGTAGCGAAATAGTTTCTATTGGAATTCAAAACATCTTGTTCTAGTGAAGGGCCTCACATTTATGTTCTCATTTGTTATGCCCTTCTAGTTTCCATAGTTATGGCTAAGCTTTCTTGTATCTATAAGTATTGTTCTCTCATTTCTGGTAAGGTGTGAACAATAATGAAACCAACTTTGAACCATCAAATTTGAGATGGTATCAGAGCTGGTTTTGACCTAAAAATGCAAACCTTAATCAATTGTCGTCATCCTCCATGGCCGGAAACAAGACATCTGCTCGGGCCCGAAACATGACTGCACCCGATACAAAGTCACCACTCTACATTCATCCTTCAGATTACCCGAAGCAGATATACGTTAATGACATCCTCACCGACAGCAACTATTAGTCTCAAGAGATAATGAACTTCCTATTTAAAAAGAACAAAGTAGGTTTTGTTGATGGATCCATCAATAAACCCGAGAAGACCGATACAGATTATATGTTGTGGATTGTAACACCCTTAATTTTAAACACCAGTTATAATAAACGTTTATATACGCGGAAACATTTATCCCAAGATTTTTTTTTACTCTTCGCGTACCGCGAAGATCCAGGGCACTCCTTTCGCGTACCGCGAAGGAGGCCCAAAGTTGCATGCCGAGACGCGAAGAACCCCCTCCCAGTCTTCGCGTACCGCGAGGACACCCAGTAAACAGAAAATTAGCTTTTTCTCCCAGTTCCAACACTTAGCCAAATTTCCAACATTTTTCAATCTTTCATGACACCAAAAATTTCCCAACACTTGGGTTTTAACCAAAAACATTCATACCAAAATTTTAACATCAAACTACATTTTCAAGTAATCCATTTACATCCATTAGATGGACATCTAATTACACCCGAAATCACCAAAAGTGCATACGAGAATCCAACATTTGCCATAGACTTGACATTGACTATCCCAGAGCTTTTACTACACAACACCACATATAACACCATTAGTAATGAAGATAAAACGTATGAAACAAGTAAATACTACTTGTTTTCACCCATTCACCCATTTGATCCGTTTCCACCCAATTTGTCATTAGGCTACATATCATTTGTATTTCACCTACGAGTTTCATTCTTTTCATTTATCAATCATAATTAACACATTTCCATTTCCATTATGGCACATAGGCCATAACCTCATTTCCATTATGATACTTAGATCATAACTTCATATCCACATATCCATTATGGTACTTAGACCATAACTCCATATCCACATATCCATTATAGTATTAATACTATAACTTCATTCATTCACTTATTCATACACCACTATACACATTCATACCACATAACACATTATGTAACTTATCATATTATGCATACAACATTGCATATAACACCACTTATCATCAATTACTAAGTAAGTGCAAGAGCACTTACCTTTCGGGTTAGAAGATCCCGCACCACCTTCAAGTTTTGAAATTTGATTACCTAAACATATACACCTAGTTTAGTAATCTAACATACATCAAATTCTCATTAAAATTGGGTTCACAACCCAATTTCCCATTTTCAACCCAAACTGATCCGTTTGAGTTATACTCATATCCAAACACCCTCTTTCACCCTAAACTCACCTACTTGAGTTTCATTATCCTTACCTTAACACTAATTTTTCATTCAATTTTTTTTATCATTAGGTTAATTTGGTGTTTGTTCAAGTGTTTAACATCATATAAACACTTAAATCATCATTAATTCATCATCTTATCATCATAATCCAAAAACCCCTAATTTTTCCCATATGAACCCTAACTTCTCATAATCAAAATCAAATGGTTCTTGGATGTTATTCACCATTCTTTACCTTTAGTTTAGCTAGATTTCCAACAATCTAACACTAATTATCAACATGCATCATAAATTTCGGATTTCTACAAAACCCACCAACTAACACATCAATGGTGAAATCAAAAGGAAGATAATCACTTACTTGATGTTAGGAGGGTGACGTGTGAGCCAAAACCTTCACAAAACAAGCCTCAAATGCACGATTTAGGATTCAATCTCGTTTTCTCCTTTTTCTCCCTTGCTCAAGAACGAGCCAACACCCAAATGAGACTAATTTTGACTTTCACTAGTCCATATGGCAGATTTTTGCCATTTTACACTTTTAGCCCATCAACTTCCATTTCACCCATTTTCATTCCAAAATTAGTTAAAAACTAATATAAGCCCATTACTAACTTGAAACCCACTTGTTTCAACTTATTTCTAAAATATTATTTTCACCATAATATTTATTAGAATATATATATATATATATATATTTATAACGAAATCCGGATTTTGGTTCGTTACATGGATGCGTTGTGATGCCATGATAAAGGGACATGGAAAAGGAAATCAGGAATAACGTGAAATACGCGAGCACTGCGACAGAGATATGGACCGACTTGCTTGAGCGGTTTGGAAAAGAGAGCGCCCCTCGGGCGTATGAGTTAAAACAAACTCTAAGTACCACAAAAAAAGGCACGTCAGTTTTGGCTTACCACACCAAACTATCTAGCCTTTGGGACGAGATGCAACCGACTTTATCCATTCTTCGATGTACATGTACTGGTTGTACATGTAGTATTGGGAAAAGGATAGTTGAGATCAGAGAAAAAGAAAGACTTTACGAGTTTCTTATGGGACTTGACAGTGAGTTTTCGGTCATCTGGACTCAAAATCTTGCTACAAATCCAACACGAATATGGGAAATTCTTATCACCTTGTTGCTGAAGATGAGAGACAGCGAGCAATTGCTGCTGACAAGAAACCGATGATTGAATCTTCGCCTTTAAGGCTTTCGTTCCTAGATGACATGACACCAACACCGGTCCACGCCGTGACAAACCTATCCTGAAAGACACCAAGCGCAGTGATGTTGTTGAGCACTGTACCTTTTGCTGGAAAGACTGACACAATCGGGATGGTTGTTTAGGACATCCCGGTTAGTGGCCAGGAAACAAGAAACGTTACGAGATGAAACCGAAGGTAGCATGCATCGATACCGACACAAGTCCTATTCCAGGTTTGACCAATGAACAATATGAATGTTTTGTGAAACATTTTGCATAAAATGGAAAAGCTACAAAGGATGGCATGACTCTCATGGCCTTCATGGCAGGTAAAACAAACTATGGTAATGATTGGGTCATTGATTCGGGATCCATCCAACATATTACACACAAAGTTGAAATTCTTGAGAATAGGGTTAAAACCCACAACGAAGCGTCGGTAATCATTCCAAACGGAGAGTCAATATCCGTTGAAGGAAGAGGTGAATGCACACTACCAGGTGGGGCTAATATAAACGGAGTTCTCTTTATTCTAAAGTTCACTTGCAACTTTTTATCGGTTAGTCGATTGAGCCGAGATCTTCAATCAGCAATTTTTTCCTGATTTTTGTGCCATGCAGAAACTTCACATGAGAAACTTGATTATTGTAGGTGAGTGAAAAAAAAGTATCTATCGAATGGGGATGTTTGGAGTCGAGAGAAAAGCCTTGGCTACAACCTTCGACATTTGGCACAAGAGATTGGGTCATGCTTCAAGTGAAAAACTTACTCAAATAGATTTTCTTAAGAACATTTCTTTTAGCAAGCCATGCAATTCTTGTTCAAGAGCTAAACATACAGTTCAAAATAGTGAAATAAAAACCAAAGATTGTTTTGAATTATTGCCTTATGATGTTTGGGGAAAATATCGCACACCCTCCTTTTCAGGCGCTAATTATTTTCTGACAGTAGTTGATGATTTTAGTAGGATGGTATGGGTTTATCTTTTAAAGTTCAAACATGAGGCAGGTAATTCCCTCATCCACCTCCACAATATGATAAAAACCTAATTTGGGAACTCTTAAAATAATTAGAAGTGATAATGGGGAGAGTTCACGTCAAATTAAATGATTAAGTTCTATGATGAAAATAGCATTTTACTTGAAACCATGTGCCCACATACCCACAACAAAACGGGGTTAGGGAACGAAAACATAGACACTTTCTTGAGACGACCCGTGCTCTTAGGTTTAAAGCAAACCTACCTAAGAGATTTTGGGGTGAGTGTGTTTTGACCGCCATTTACATCATCAATAGATTGCCTTCCAAAGTCGTAGCAAACATAACACCATACGAAATTGTTTTTAAATAAAAGCCGGATTATGATTTGCTGAAGGTTTTTAGGTGTTTGGCTTAATTTAGAAGCAATGAAACAAAAGGGGATAAATTCAAAGAAAGGGGGAAGCCAGGGGTGTTTTTAGGTTATCAGTCAAGGACTAAGGGTTACAAAGTGTAGGACATTGAAAATAAAAAGATAGTGATCTCAAGAGATGTAAGATTTTACGAAAATCAATTTCCTTTTGATGGAAAACAAGCTGAAACTAATGACACGGAATTGTTTGAGGTCCACAATGGGCCAATGGACTATGAAAATGGAGGCGAAAAGGGGCTTAATGGTGGAGACCAGCCCACCAAAAAAGTAAGCCCAAGAAAAGAGGAGGGCCTAACCCAAGAAGAAGGGAGGGAAGGGCTGAATCCACAAATGAATGGCCCTTCCCTCGGCGCTGAAGCGACTGGTTTTAACCTAGGGGATTAAATTGGTCCACCAAACACTACCACCATGCTGCCAGTTAATGAGCCTACTCGAGAAAAAAGAAACAATTCTCATCCTATACGTTTCGACGACTATCAAGTTAAACTCCCTCCATTAGTTGACCATGCACAAGCCCCAATCAAGTCAAAGTTCCTCCCCGGTACACCCTTTAACTAACTTTGTTTGTTATAAAGATTTTTTCGACACTCATAAGGCCTTTCTAGCGGCTATCGACTCAAACTATAAGCCAAAGTATTTTCATCAGGCTATCAAAGTTGACAAGTGGAAGGAGGCAATGAAGAAAGAAATCCAAGCTCTTCAAAAGAATGGCACGTAGACCTTAGAAAACCTACCTGAAGGAAACGTGCCATTGATTCCAAGTGGGTGTACAAGGTGATATATAGGCCAACCGGAGAAGTCGATAGATATAAAGCCCGTCTTGTCGCAAAAGGATTCACCCATATGGAAGGAGTCGACTATCACAACACTTTTGCTCAAGTGGCCAAGCTTGTTACTATTAGAAATCTTTTAGCAGTGGTGGTTAAAAGGAATTGGGTCATTCATCAACTTGATGTCAACAACGCCTTCTTACATGGGGATCTCAACGAAGAAGTTTATATGAAGATTCCATAAGGTTTTGCCAATGAAGGAGATACTAGGGTTTGCCGGTTAAGAAAGTCACTATATGGTTTGAAGCAAGCATAACGCAATTGGTATTAAAAATTCACCAATGCTTTTCTCAATCTTGGTTTCAAACAATCTAAAGCAGACCATTCTATTTTTATTCAAAAGCAAGGTGATATTTTTGTTGCAGCACGTATTTATGTTGACGATGTGGTCATGGTTGGCATCGGCACTGCAAAAATGCAAGATACAAATAATGAACTCAATAACAGATTTAGTATCAAAGATCTTGGTGACCTCAAGTATTTCCTTGGTATTGAGGTTTCCCGGACTAAAGAAGGTTTAGTGTTAAACCAACGTAAGTACGTGCTTGACATTCCTGAAGATTGTGGTTTACAAGGTTGCAAACCGAGCTCGTTCCCCATCGAGCAAAACCTCAAGCTCGATAGAGCCGAAAGAGAACCAATTTCTTGGAAAACAAGTAAGCAATCTGTTGTCTCGCGTTCATTTGCTGAAGCCGAGTATCGGTCTATGGCCTATACTGTTAATGAGGTTCTTTAGGTTCGGTGGCTGCTACCCGAGTTGGACATTCATTCTACTAAACCCACTCCTTTGTTTTGTGATAATCAAGCCACCCGACACATTGCCAACAACCATGTTTTTCACGAACAAACTAAACACATCGAAATTTATTGTTATTGTGTCCACGAATGGGTAGAATTACAAGAAGTTGAACCTCTCTACATCGACACCACCATGCAGATCGCTGATCTTCTAACTAAGGGGCTCGGAACTCAGCAACTAAAGTTCTTACTTGACAATTTGGGTACTCGAGATATTCATGCTCCAAGTTGAGGAGGAATATTGAAATTCAAAAATCTTGTTCTATTGAAGGGCCTCACATTTATGTTCTCATTTGTTATGCTCTTCTAGTTTCCATAGTTATGGTTAAGCTTTCTTATATCTATAAGTATTGTTCTCTCATTTCTTGTAAGGTGTAAAACACAATGAAACCAACTTATAATCTCTTTTGATTTGTTTATGTTACTAATCATGAACTCACAATTGTGCTCACTAAATCTTTTTGAGTATGTATTTAAGGGAATCACTAAAGGAGATAACTAATAAATGATACGAGGGATTTAGTTCCTTGTATTTATATTAGTACTTTTGAATCTTTGTAAGTTTTGTACAAAGGTTGTAACAAAACTTTTAGTTTATTGCTAAGTGTGATATCAATTGGTCACGGTAATCTCGTACTAGACACGGTGTGCCAAATACTCTTGAACTATCTTCATTCGGCCGCTAGTTATGTCATTTATTCCTACAATAAAGTGTATACGCAAGTTAAAGTGGATACACGATCATGTGTCGGATAACTCTAAGATATGGTGTAACTAATTACTAACATAGACATATGAGTATATCACATCTAAAAAAGTACTACTTTTATGATATTTTTAAATAAAAATTAGGTTAAACAGAACATTTTTATATACGTGAAAAAGATGAGTTGATAAGTTTTATAAATGATTAATACATTTAATACAACTAAAACTCGTATTATAACAATAAGAGTTTAAACTTCTAAATAAACCGATTAGGAGGTTATAATATTTAGATATACTTTTTTAATTCAATGAAGATATCACCCTCAGTGTGAATAATAGGTAGGTTTACGCCAGGGCCTAAAATTGTGCTTCCATAACTTTTTGTCTATAAGGCTACATGGGTTGCTTGGTTTGGAGTCTAATCATATCACATTGACCATGCCTTGGATTGGAAAAAGAAAAACATTTTATTGAAGGAGAAAAGTTGATTAAAGTGAGGAGGGTAGTTGCTCTTGGTGCCTTATCCCTAATTCTCATGGACCCCTTGTGTTTGATAGGGGAACCTTACTCTAACATGTTAACAAGTGAATGTTATTATTATTTGTATTTTATGCATAAAAACTTGTACTATTCTAAGTTTGTCAAGCACATATAATGATGAACATGTATTTAAGCTAGCGATAGATTAAGGGTTTCGGTCTTAGCTGACGCAAGAGTATGTAACTATTCACCGTTTAAAAAAAGATTATTTTTATAACCATAATGCCATAGTTCATGTTTATATCATATCATTATTCAAAAAAAAAAGTTCTAGACTTTATACCATGTCTCAACAATAATTTGGAATGGTAAAATAAAAAGACAATAGTACTTGAAATATTGAACAAATTTATCATGATTTCAGCTTATCAATAAAAGATCTTTACAAATGCTAATCATGTAGACAACCATGAACATTATATGCTACTCGTATTGAAGAAGAAATGACATATGCCATCTCGATCATCATACTTTACGTTGCTAGTGGCCTTCAAATGGAATTAGTTGAAGCAATGGGGTGTGGGTCAATTTGGTTTTAATCATCTTTTGGATGTGTTGGTCCAAAACAACACTTTAGGCGCTTTTTCTTTAGTGCTCACAAGGCATGTGACAAAGTAGTAGTAAAGTGCAAGCGATGTGAAATTGTTTTGAGGTTTATTTATCTATACATAATTTATTTTTTTTCTTCGTATTTTGGAATGTAACGAGTCAAGTCGTAATTAAACTATTTAAGATTGGTTTGCTAAAAACCTCAACCTATATCGAGCTTAAATGAGCTCGAATCGAGTCCAAGCATAGTTAGAGCTCGAGCCAAGCTCAAAGCATAAATTAGAGCTTGATCAAGTTCGAGCTTCATAAATCGAGGTACATCACTACTAGAAAAAAAAACGAGTTTGCTATGAAATATTTGTGACGCAAAATTTATGCCGCAAATTACGACACATTTGAGACAAAATAGTGACGAAAATGAAAACCCTAGTGTTTGTCGCAAATGTGTAGCAAATTGCGGCGCATTACCGACAAAACTAATAATAATCTTAATAACTATAATAAAAATACATCTTTAACTAAATTATCATAATTATTATTGATTTTGTCGCAATTCGCGACACATTTCCAATAAAACCAGTAATAATCTTAATAATTAAAATAGAAATACCTTTTTAATGTATTTATAATTATTGATATTATTTTTGTCACAAATGCGTCGCAATTTGCGACACATTTCCGATAAAACCAATAATAATCTTAATAATTAAATTAAAAATATCTTTTTAATATATTTATAATAGGGTTAGGATATGGTAAAAATGTTTTAAAAATAAAAACGGTAAGAAGTATTCTGGGCCTGACATGTGTCATTTTATTGTTTTTGAATGGAGGGCATATTGGTCATTGTGTCAAATACGTCAGGTCATTGTGTATAATGTCAGGTCATTGTGTCAAATATTTTTCATCGTTGTGTTAAATGTATTCATCAGTGTGTTTTACGTTTTAGATAATTTCGTGTTATTTTTGTTACTGTTTTTATGTATTATATATAACACGGAGATGAAAAAATATTTGAGACAATGACCTAACATTAGAAAAATATTTGACATTAGACACAATGATGAATAATATTTGACACAATAACTTGACATTAGACACAATGACGAACAATAATCACAATGAGCTGGAAAACGTAATTTTTTCCGTTTTTGTGTATAACGACACTATACTCGTTTTAAAGATAAAAAACACTCGTTTTCATCATGTGTTTTACGTTTTAGATAATTTCGTGTTATTTTTGTTACTGTTTTTTATGCATTATATATAACACAGTAATGAAAAATATTTGACAAAATGACCTGACATTAGACACAATGATCTGACATTAGAAAAATATTTGACATTAGACACAATGATGAAAATTATTTGACACGATTACTTAACATTAGACACAATGACAAACAATAATCAAAACGAGCTGGAAAACGTAAGTTTTTTTTCGTTTTTGTATATAACGATACTATACTCTTTTTAAAGATAAAAAACGATAGTTTTCATCATTGTGTTTTACGTTTTAGATAATTTTGTGTTATTTTTGTCACTGTTTTTTATGTATTATATATAACACAATGATGAAAAATATTTGACACATTGAATTGACATTAGACACAATGACCTGGCATTAGAAAAATATTTGACATTAGACACAATAATTAAAAATATTTGACACAATGATCTGACATTAGACATAATAACGAGCAATAATCCCAATGAGCTGGAAAACGTAATTTTTTTTTCGTTTTTGTATATAACGGAACTATACTCGTTTTAAAGATTAAATAACGCTCGTTTTTATGGTGTAATTTAAAAAAAAAATAATGTCGTATGTAAAAGTTATGAACGTTTAAAAAAACGGGGGGAACTTGATAAAAAGTCAACAAAAGTGGTCATGACTAAAATATCTTTTCAACAACTTTTTCTCCTATAATTTGATCTCAATCATTAAAAATATATCTAATGGCCCTAAATATTTCTCACCGTTTTTATTTTAAAACCCATTTTTATTTGAACTTTTTCCATTTATAATAATAATAATTAATATTGTTTTTATCGCAAATATGTCGCAATTTGCGACACATTTATGACAAAACCAGTAATAATCTTAATAAATACAATTAGAAATTGCGTTGGAAATTTCAACACCATTATTTTGTCGCATATTTTGTCACAAAAGATTTCCGACAAGGGTTTTTCCGACAAAAGTTTTTTGTCGCAAATTTGTTGGAATTTGATGATTCCGACGCATTTGCGACGAAATTTTGTGTCGAACACGTTTTTTTCTACTAGTGCATACAGACACACATATAAGATTTATGGTTATAAATTAAAACGTATGAAAAAAAAATAGTATGAAAAACGAAAAAAAAAGAAAAAAAAACTTTTGCCTTTTAATATATAGTTAATTCTATAAATAGTTCAAAATAATAAGATTCTAGTTAATACTCAATGGTCGAAGGGGTTTAAAATATATGCGTAAAACTCTTTAGATATTGTTGAGCAGTCATGGCTTAGAATTCTTTAAAGGAGATCACAGGTTTAAATCATGTCAGTTTCAACTCTTTAAAGCTACTCGTCTAGAAATCTAGAATCACTGGGAGTATTTTATTGGAGTTCTGAGTTTTTCTGTCTCGTCGGCGAGCACCACCGCCGCTGTCAAAACCAAACCCTAAAGTTGTGTCTTCTCCGACGGGCATCCACTGGGAACGGTATATTTCAGCAAAAAATTTAGGTTAAAGGGGAAGTAAAAAAAAATGTTTATGGTGTATCCGCTATTACCAATAGCGGATTAGGAGGAAGAAACTTGAAAAACCTGACACAACTGCGAATGTTAACATAAGCCGCTATTCACAATAGCGGATTAGGAGATATTTTAATGTGATCCGTCATTCCCAATAGCGGATTAGGAGTTATGTTTTTTTCAAGTTGTGTCAGATTTAAACCATTTCCTCCTAATCCGCTATTGTGAATAGCGGCTTATGTTAACTACTGCAACATTCGCAGTTGTGTCAGATTTTTCAAGTTTCTTCCTCCTAATCCGCTATTGGTAATAGCGGATACACCATAAACCTTTTTTTTTTTGACTTCCCCTTTAACCTAAATTTTTTACTGAAATATACCGTTCCCAAAAAAAATTCCACCAACCTCAATCCAGCCAGACCACCACCACCTCCCCCTCTTTAGCTTGCTATTTTGATGAAGAAATCGTGGGTAACGTTTGGTAAAGTAGCGACCAGAAGTCTTACGAATTTTGATGAAGAAATCGTCGGTAACATTTGACCCCTCACATTATCTCCATCCAATTCATCCTTGATCGCTCTCCATCTACCCAATTTCTGTGTGGTTGTAATCTAGCAACTTGATGTATTTTTGGGTCATCGTGGCAATGACAAAGTATGTCGTTATATAACTTTACTAGCTTAGACCCCGTGTAATACATACGGGTGAAAAACATCAATACATAAATTTCTCAAATTTTATTTATGTATTTTACAAGTGTAAAAATGTATTACTATATACTAAGGATATTAAACAAAATTCAAAATATATAAAAAATAATATATAATTGGTTTCAGAAATAAGTCAATTACTATTTAATTTAATTTGACTTTCATTACTATTTAATTGAAAATAAAAATTACATAATTAGATTTCAAAGTTTTTTTTATAATAAAAGATAAGTTAAAATAAATGTGTTTTATTAGTATAATGAGTAATTTATTAAAAGATATAAGTGCATTTAATAAGAGAGAGAGACGGAAAAATATTGATGATATTGAATATGGTGACGACATGTAACATACAAAAACCTTTATTTATTATATAGTATAGATAAGGGTGGAAGGACACCCAAGGCTTGAAGCTCACACCCTATAATGAGATGTGATACCTTATTTGAAGCCCTTTAAAGTCACATGAAGCCAGTGGCAGCACCCAAGCCTCTTGAAGTTACAAATCAATTTTTTTTAATTAAAAATTAAAAAAAACACATTTAACTAATTAATTAATTTAATTCATAAAAATAAAATAAACTAAAATAAAAATACATAAATAACCGAAAAAAATTAAAATAATAAACTACTCGTTGTCGTCCGAAACCATGATGTCCAAATTTGTTGCAACGTGTTCCACAAGATCAAATCTATTCCTAAAATGTGTGTCATCATCGCGCAACTCCGAAATGATATTTTCGTCAACAACTGGATCGGTCAGAGGATCCCGAATGTGCACCGGTGAAATTGCGTTTCCGTCATCTTTTAGAATCATATTGTGAATTATAATGCATGCGTACATTTGGTTTCACATCTTTTCTTTCTTCATCGCCCTAGCCGCACATGCAAATATTTGCCACTTTTCTTTCAAAACATCAAAAGCTTGTTCGACATCTTTTCTTGCTGATTCCTGCACTTTTAAAAAAAAATCCTTTATTTCTGTTGGATAACTATAAGATTTCACAAAAGTTGACCAAGAAGGGATATATCCCATCAGAAAGGTAATAACCACGTTTATATTGTCGACCGTTAACCGGAAATGGGCACCTTGGAGCGGTTCCATTCATCTTAGTAGTGAACAATGGAGATTAATTAATAACATTGATGTCGTTGTTTCAACCGACAACACCAAAGTACGCATGTCAAAACCATAAATCTTGTGACGCCACCGCTCGAGAATGACTATTGGGTATTCGTGATCACCTAGATGATATTGCCCTCGTAAACGCGTTGGACAATTTCTCCAAGCCCAATGTATGCAGTCGATGCTACCGAGCATCCCTAGAATGTCATGCCTATATTCATGTGCATCGTACAATAGAGCAATGTCATGGCTAGTAGGCCTTCGTAAAAATTCATCACCATTTAAAATAACAATAGCGTTGCAAAAACATTTAGCAGACATAGCTAAATATTCGTCGTATGCGTCGGGAGACAAATCTGTAGCGAGTTGACGAATCGCTGATGTGAATTTTTGTAGTGCCGTGAAACTTTGTTTCATTCTCCCATCAAACCCTTCTTGAAACCATTCAAACTTGTTGCGTATATATTCAACAATCCTAAGAAATAAATCACGAGACATCCGAAACCTATTTCTAAAAATCTCATTTTTTTATTTTGGGCTCTCGACAAAATAATCATTCATAAGAACCCTAAGAGCCTCTACACGATCACGTTACACGATCCTTTTTGATGAGCTGCCTGTATCTTCAATCTCGTTTTCAGCTTGTTGGAGGAGGGTTAAAAATTCTGGCCCGTTAGTCTCGGAACCATTGTTTTGAAACCCGGACCGGACCGGCCGGTCATACCGGTCGGACCAGGAACCGGTGGTCTGGCCGGTCCGGTTACATATGCTGAAACGGTCCTGCAGTGAACCGGTGGTCGGACCAGGAACCGGTGGTCGGATCGGGAACCGGGTGGTCGGACCGGACGAACCGGTGGTCAATTTTTTTTTTAATCATTTTTAAGTCTTTTGGCCTCGTATTTCATAGCTAATTGTTAGTTTAAAATTATTGGAATTGACTTGTTGGTGATTTTTGAAAGGATTAATGGTTGTTTGGATTAATATATTTTTATAATATTTATGACGTCGTCCGATTCTTAAATCCGTTCCGACCGGTCCGATCAATCCGACCAGTGGACCGGTAAGGAGACCGGTTCGACGTCCGGTCCGGTTCTAAAAACATTGGTCGGAACTACTCGAATCGGAGGAGGGAATAATAATATTGCGTTTCATTTTTTAAAAATAAAAGTGTTTTTGAGTAGAATGAGAGTATTGAAGTAAAGTTTGAGAGTATTGGAGTACAGTTTGAGGGTATAATTTTGGTTGAGTGTATGTTTAAATGATTGTATTTATAGTGGGTTAATTTTTTTATATATTTTTTTAAATATTACCGTTGAACGGTAATATTACCGTTTTGATCATTCACGACGTGCGTCGTTCCAAAGCCGTGAAAGGCCAAAACCATACGCCAAAGTGGGAGGGGTGGCGGTGGCGAAGTGGAAGCCCCTCAAGCCGCACGTTGACAATGAGGGTGCCCCCTCCACCGTAACATTTTTGATAATTTTATTCATATTAATCTAAACAGACAGATTTAATAAAATCTCAAGTCATAATTTAATAATAAACTATGGAGAAAGTGACATAAGTATAGACCTTTTTCTTTTATCAAGAAGACACAGAGGCTATTCGCGACAATCTATAAAAGTTGTTTGTGATACGTTCTTGTAGGTGGTCGGTTGTAACTTGTAACCCATTTTTTTTTAACATCGAACATTGAATGTTTTGACGTCGTATCTCTCCGTCATATGGGATAGCCTCGTCTAACTCAGGCCAATATGTTGTCTTAACCGAGCCCATTTGGCGTCAGAGTTGGAGAGCATCCAAGGAAAAATCTCACCCAATACGGCCCCTTCCGGGGTTGAGAGAGAGTCGAGGCTCGAACCCTGGATCGACGTGGTTAAAACCCAGGTGTATCAGCCTAAGAGCTAGGCTTCATTTGCATGCCGCAGAAACTAATGTGAATGACACAGATTAAACCTGTGTCACAAATAACACCATGTCTCTCCTTTACCACTCCACAACCAGCTAATTGGCTGGAACCCATTTTCTTATATCTCATTTCTATATCTTGAGTGTTCTAGTCATCTTCCCCACGTCCCAAAAATTGTTCTCTCAAATACGAAATTGGTCGGTTCTTTTCTTAAAAGTGCTGTTACCTTCCTCACCAAGTTACGTAACACCAACCGGTAACCCTAAATACGTCATTCACTCATAGCCTTTTGAGTATTATCACTCTATCAATCCATCCCTTTAAACTTCAATCTCAATCACAATTTACCCAAAAACTCTTCTGAAATGGCGACAGATCTCTTCTCTGATAATTCCGGCGGTACTCCGACGAGCCCTCGGATCTCCTTCTCATACGATCTCTCACAATCCGATACTGTTCCGGTGGAACAGCTTCTCCGATCATGTTCGTCGTCGAGCATCGATTTCAATTTCTCCGTTCACGAAAACTCCGACCTCCACCACGCCTCCACGGCGGACGAGCTTTTCTCCGACGGTAAAATTCTCCCAACGCCGATGAAATCGAAAACAGAGACACGTAAACCGACGCCGTCCCGTCCGGAAGACGAGGAGTTAAAACAACAAAATTCGAAATCATTTTGGGGGTTTAAGAGGAGCAGCAGCTGCGGCAATGGCTACTGTCGGAGTTTGTGTCCGATTACTCTGTTATCTCGGAGCCATTCGGCTGGATCTTCAACTGGTTCGAAGCAATCTTCGTCGTCTTCAAAAGAGAGGTTTAATCAAAAATACCATCAACATGTTCAGAAACCCTCGGTTTCTCAGAGACATCCGTTGAAGAAAACTGGTTACGGTTATGGAAACCGTACCAGCAATGGGATTCGGGTCAACCCGGTTCTGAATTTGGGATTTGGGTCTTTCTTTGCTAGTAACTGCAAGAACAAAAACAAGAAGTGATATGATTAGTGAAGATGGAGGTTAGAATTTTTGGATTAATGATTTAATTAAGGTAAACGGTATCGTATCAACTTCTATACTATGTACGCGACTATAAAATTTATATTATATTAATATGAATTAAGTAAATATAAGTGTTTAAATTTAAAAATAATGTTCATATTGTCTCATCAGTTAGTTTGAAAATAAACAGTAACGGTATATTTGATTGTTTGTTAGGGTGGGAAAATACTTATGATTTACAAATCTTTTCAACAGGATTTAAAATCTAAAAAGGAAAACTGAATTTTATAGAAGTAGATTGAAATGAAGTGATGATTAAAATAAATGAAAACAAAATTTGTAATTGAAAACTCTATGCGTCTGGTAGACAAAATAATCATGTTTTTTTCAATATTTGCTAAAGAATTTGGCGGCAACAATGGTGTGGTGATAGTAGCGATGGTGAATGAGGATGAAATACACTTTCTTCGATTGAATTACTTAACTCCGAGAATTCACGCATTTCATTTCAGTTTTAGTAAATATCTCCGTAGAGTTCAACGTATTACATAAATTATCAAATTCAAAATAAAACAAAAAAATGTTTAATATTTTGTATCTTTATACATACTTTTTTATTTTTATATTATTTATGACGTCATCAGTTGCTTAAATCTGGTCCGAACGATTCGACCAGTGGACCGATAAGACAGCTGGTTCGCTGTCTAGTTCGGTTTTGAAAAAATTAGTTTTTGTGACAGCAGTGAATCAATAAAAAATATAATATATTATTATGATATTAGCTTTATGCCAAAAAAATTAACTCCGACTCTCCGAACAGAATGTTACATAACCCACACATAACTTTTGTACAAATCCAATAAAAAAATCAAAACCTCATTTTGAATACAAAACAAATAAAAAAAAACTTAAAAAACAGAAGAAAAAAAATCAATAATACTGTCTAGATCCCAGAACAGTAGTCGTCCTTCCTCCTCCCCTGTTTCTGGCGACCCTCCCCCCTCTCTTATTTTCGCCATTAATCGCGTTCGCAGCCGCCATCGAAAACTTCTTCAGTTCATCCATGTTCGCACAGCTTCTCCTTGCTGTCATCATCCCATCATGTCTCTTCTCTCTGGAAACCATAGACTTACTCCCCATCAATTTCGCATTAATTTCATACAATCTCGAAGAACTCTTCGCCGGCGGTGTCGCAGACTTCTCCGCCACCGGTGGCAGTGACGGTTTCCGATTCTCTTTCCTCAAAACAGGTGAGAAGTCAGGGACAGATTGTGTCAAAACAGAGAACGCCTTTCTCCTGCTCGCCGGAAACTTGACTTGATTTTCCGGCGGAGTGGAGATACTACTACCACTACGGTTAGTCATCGATTTCAACCGGAGTTTTGATTCTCGGAGATCGGCGTATGCTTTGTATCTGGGTCCTCTCTCGAAGAAATTGGGGGGTTTGGTGTCGGAGAATTGTGAAAGGATGGAGAATAGGTGGTCGGAGGTGACGGCGGAGGGTTTTGCTCCGGCCATCGGTGATCGGAATTTGAAGGGTTTGGATGGGTACTTGTGATTTTAAAAAGAAGTGGGTTCTCCAACGGTCTAATTTAAGAGGGGGGAGGGGGGTAAAGTGTACTTTTTGGATTTTTTTAATTTTGCTTTCCAACGTTCTTATTGAATTTTGGGAATATGCACTCAATCAAAGAAATCAAATATGGAATGTTGCAATTTACCCCCTTACACTTTCCATATTTTCTGAAAGTTCATGATTGTTAACAAAAGTAAACTTACTGTCTAGTCTACACCATATCTCATTTTTTATTTCCAATATATTTATCGATTGAAATGAAAATATTTGATATCGACAATCACAATTATAATCAAGACAATAAAGAAAATCAATTATCAGTTATAATTCATAACCACATCTTTGATCACGAGAGTCAATTATTGTAATCATAGAATTCAGTTAGATTGGAAGTAACCTTTTTAGGTTATCACAAAACTTATATAAATAGATGCATGATTCAACTGTTGTCCGTTTGTCTTCTATCTCTATGTAATTTTCATTTGGGAGTTGTGTTTTAATATAACATTAAATACACTGTTGAAATATAGAAATTTTTTTCTATTTTATCTCTACTTTTAGTATAAGTTTTTTCCTAAGATTTTCAAACTTGATGTTTATGGTTTTTACTTTAATAATCATTTGAGATAAGATTATACTAGTTACTAGAAGAAGAAAACAATTCATTCAAGGAAATTGTTATTTAAGATTTATTAGGATCACTAATGTATCACAATAACAAAGGTTTAAATATCTAATAGGAGATCTTATCCCTTTTTCCGTCTTTAACCTAACATTTTTTCTATTAATCGGTTGTAGAGTGAGGAAACCCTTATCTTAGCTTATATATATGTTGGGAAAAGTGAGCTAAATATATGTCTTGTCGAGTGGTATCAGAGCTATAGTTTAGCTTAGATATGGATGGGGTAGATGTCACACCCCTGATTTGACTCTGGTTCAACAATGGACGGAATATCATACTCCTTAACTTGTTATTACATTTGAAAAGGCGGAACATGTATTACAAGTTCAAAACTGGTCCATGTGCCATGAATCAAAAGTCTTTCTGATGTTAACCTAGTGTGCATCCCGAGATTAAAAAACAACGGCACTAAAGAACGTTGAATCAGATGGGTTATCATTGGAGGGGAGGCCTATGAATGATTGTTAATTTATGTGTGTCTCAATTAACCGATGTATATGAGTATATATAGAGACATTGGCTAAGCCTAATACTCAACCTAATGTCATCATATTGGGAAGTTATGGACATGAAGAACGCGAAGTTGGCTCATCACCACTTTTTTCTGAACAAAATGAATGTCAATTTAGTGTGTTTGGTGCGTGAATGTTGTAATGGGTTAGGGGACATATAGAAGGCATTGACATTGTCGCATTAGACAATAGTGGCACAAAGTAAAGGACAATGAAGCTCAATAAGTAGATTGCGTATACATGTCTCAGCGATAGCATAAGCAACTCCGTGATATTCAACCTTAACACCAGAGCGAGAGATTATAGCATGACGCTTGAAAGACCAAGATAACAAGCTATCTCCCAAGAATACAATAGCCAGAGGTGGAGTGACAAGTACCCGGACAACCTCCTTAATCGACATATGAATATGTTATGAGATGGGGAGTAGATGATACATATAGCTTTAACTAATGATCTAAAATGCCTTTAATGTAACGAAGAATACACTTGAGAGCATTAAAGTATGGTTCTCGTGGATCATGCATATATAGGTAATATTCTCAAATTGTGTACGAGATATTTGGTCTAGTGAATGTTAAATATTGTAGAGCATCAACAAGATTTCAATATAATGAGGGATCTTCATGTTGAATTTGAAGTGGGTATCACAGATTCAAAAGGTTATGCAACACTGCAGCAGAAACACGAAGAACACGACTAGAACTTTGAACAACTGCGTTCGACTCTTTTTGATTAAATACTTGAATTACAAACTGAAACAGAAATCAATCTATCCTATAAATACTTGGTAACTTCATCTAAAAGCTAGGACTCCTAAATCAAATCAAATACAAATTTATCTATTACTAACCGACTCAACAAACGTTTAAATAAAATAGATAAAATAACCCTTAGACTTTTAGAGATCTCCTCCTACCACCCCTCGAGATCGACCGTACCACCCTTTTAGTCCAACATTGATTTATTTCAATACTCCCTCTCAATGTTGACTGTTTTCATATTCATTGCTTCACGAAACCCCTTAAGCTTCACACTTGGTAAACTCTTAGTAAACACGTCCGCTATTTGATGATGAGTATCCACATACTTTAAATCAATTTGTCCTTCCAATACTTTCTCTCGGATGAAGTGGTAATGCACTTCGATATGCTTTGATCTAGCATGAAATCTTGGGTTCTCGGCTAGATAGATCGAGGACATATTATCACAATAAATTATCACACTTTCACCAGTTGGTTGTTTTAGTTCACCAAGTAAAAGCCTCAGCCACACCACCTCTTGAGCCGCCATAGCCGCGGCTCGATATTCAGCCTCGGTCGTTGATAATGAGACTGTGGGTTGACGCTTACTACACCACGTGACCGCTCCTTGACCCAACTTGAACACATAACCGGTTGTTGACCGTCTAGTGTCTACATCTCCCGCATAGTCCGCATCACAATACCCTACTAATTCCAGCTTCTCCCCTCGGTTGAACTTAATACCAAGACCAAGAGTGGACTTCACATATCGCAACACACGCCTTATAGCTTCAAGGTGAGGCTTTCGTGGGTCTTGCATATATCGGCTAAGGACTCCGACTTCGAAAGCTTTGTCCGGCCTTGTTAGAGTCAAGTAGATCAAACTTCCTACTATTTGACGATACATGGTAAGATCGGTCAACTTTTCTCCTTTGTCAACACATAACTTTGAGGTATTATCCATTGGTGTTTCAATTGGTTTGCAATTTAGCATACCAAAACGGGTCAGGAGGTTTAGACAGTACCTTTGTTGATGTAGAATAATGGCTCCCTCTTCATGTTGTAACTCTAAACCTAGAAAATGGCTTAGTCTTCCAAGGTCTTTCATATGAAAACGGATGCACAGATTCTGTTTTAGTTGATCTATACCGGCGTAGTCATCACCGGTTATAACCATATCGTCTACGTATACTAGAACCACAACTATCTTTGTTCCTTATGTTTTGACAAACATGCTTGCATCAGCCTTGGACATTTCAAAACCATTATGTTGCAAGAATTCTCCCATTTTACCGAACCACGCCCTCGGGGATTGTTTTAATCCGTATATCGCCTTCTTGAGTTTGCAAACGTGATCCGGGTATTCTTGACTTATGAATCCCTTAGGTTGATCCATATGTATTGTATGATCCAGATCACCATAAAGGAACGCATTTTTAACGTCCATTTGGTGTAGCATCCAACCTTTACTTGCCGCTACTGCTATCACCACTCGAATTGATGTTAACTTAGCTACAGGACTGAACGTGTCCTCGTAATCAATTCCATATTGTTGTGAAAAACCCCGAGCCACTAATCGAGCTTTGTATCTTTCAATTGACCCATCCGCCTTACGTTTTATCTTAAACACCCATTTGCATGACACAGGTTTTACGTCTCTCGGTTTAGGTACCAACACCCACGTCTCGTTCCCAATCATCGCTTTGATCTCTTCTTGCATTGCATGGTTCCATTCTTCCGTCATGCTTGCCTCTTCAAACGTATCAGGCTCGATTTCAAACGACTCGGTTATAGCCACATTAACTTGATATTTTGGGTTAGGTTTTGGAACACGATACGAGCGTCTAGGCCCTGTACCTGGGCTGGACGTTTCTGCTTCTTGAGCTGAATTGTGCACGCCAGTTTGCCATGGTTGTTGGTGCTGATTGGGTGCAGGTCTTGGGCTTGGTATTGGATTAACTGATTCATCAATTATCTCGTTTGACTGTTCACCATCTTCAAAGGTCAGACTTATATTTGTTGTTTCCAACTTCTTCTTCATGATGTCGGTGTCTGGCAGAAGGTCCTTATCTTCGGATCACCAAGAGGAGTTTTCATCAAAGACTACGTTTCTTGAAACATAGCATCGATCCGTGGTTGGATCACAACATTTCCACCCTTTTCTTTCTTTATCATACCCGACAAATATGCAGCGAATAGCTTTCTTTTCCATCTTGTTCCTTTGTGTGTTTGGCACGAATACGTAACACACACAACCGAAGACACGAAAGTGTGTTACATTTGGTTTCTCCTTTCGTAATCTTTCATATGGGGACACATAGTCCAGATTCTGTGATGGAAGCCGGTTTATCACATGAGCTCCGGTTTGCATGGCTTCGGCCCAATAACGTCCCGGTACATTTTTTGCATGCATGATGCTCCTGCATGTTTCACCAAGATGTCGATTCTTTCTTTCGGACACGCCATTTTGTTGGGGCGTGTTCGGACACGTTAACTGTCTTCGGATCTTGTTTTCTCTTAAATAATTATCAAAGTTAGTGGCCAGGTATTCTCCACCATTATCTGATCTTAAGCACTTTATTGATATGCCTGTAACTTGTTCCGCCTCCACCTTGAATAGTTTGAACTTCTCAAACACCTCTGATTTTTCTTTTAGGAAATAGACCCATGTGTACCGGGTAAAGTCATCGATGAACGTCACCATATATCTTAGCCCTTTTACTGACGGCTGTTTCACTGGGCCAAACACGTCTGAGTGAACCAATTCTAGGGCGGTCGTTGTCTTGTGGTTTGACTTCTCGAAGGGTTGTTGATGTGCCTTGCCATATTGGCAACCGACACACACAACTTCTTTGTTGATATCGAACATAGGTAAGCCACGTACCAGCTCTCTCTTCATCATTAGCTCGAGTCGGTCGTATCCAACATGACTAAGCCGAGCATGCCACAGATCTGCAGTTTGGTTAGCCTTGGCCTTGTCGACATACGCTGACTCGACCGACAACACATAAACTGTTTCGTTTCTTTTTCCTTTTAACATGGGAGTTGATGTGGTTTCAAATTTATCATAAACATACACCTCTTCCGAGCCAAATAAAACGTATTTACCTGTCGCCGTGACTTGGGGAACGGAGAATAAGTTCTTTTTCATTCCGGGTACGTGGAAAACGTTTTGCATGGTGAAACCCTTTTGACTTTCTTCTGCGGGGAATTGGACTTCACCGGTATTGTGGATTTGGTGTCTTGACCCATCAGCTATGACAACAATGTGGTTTCCGGTGTATTACTTTACTTTGCTCAGTTTTTTTCTTCTCGCCGGTCATGTGGTTTGAACACCCGGAGTCCACAATCCAATCCCCGAATCTGTTAGACTTTGCTTCGGTTGTTGCAGTTAATGCAACATCTTCTACTACTTGTGCTACGTTTGCTTCAGCATCCCACGTCTCTTCTTCGGTTGTGGTGGCAGCGTTTCCTTCTGCCTTTGGTTGTTTGCAATCTTTAGCCATGTGGTCGCGTCTACCACAGTTGTAACAGTTGTAGGGAAACCTACGACTACCGTTGGTTTTGTCCTTGTGTTCTCCCGGAGTTTCCTTTTGAACTTCTCGTCTCTTCTTGTTCCAATCTGTCTTCTTTGACCTGTCACTGTTTTTTGGCCGGTTCTAGGGTTTGTTTTGGTCTCGACCTTTTCCCTTTTCTGCAAAGAGGGCCTTGTCCTCTTCGGATTTGATCGTGGTTCTAGCAAGTTGCTTTGCTAGAGCCTCTTGACCAGCTAATAGGTTTTCAAACTCTGTGAGGCTCGGCTGGGTCGGCCAACCTTGGATGGCGGTTATAAAGCTTCGGTACTCCGGCTTAAGTCCGTGGATAATGATTCGTTTCATCCGGTCTTCACTAATTCTTGATTGGGTGTCAAGGTCACCTATCTCTCGACAGTGGTTCTTAATCTTTCGGAAATACGTTGCTATAGCCAATTCTCCTTGAGAGGCAGTCATCAACTCTCCTTCTAGCATTTGAAGTCGGGCGTTGTTCTTCTTGGAGAATAGAGTCTCGAGTGTGTCCCATGCCTGTTTGGGGTACTCGATATCTTGGAGGTGATCAAGGATATCCTCTTCCACCGTTGTCTTGATGACAAACATTGCACGACCAGCTTTGACTTGCCACTTCTCGACTGCTCCGTTAATGTCGTTGGTGGGTAGCCGGGTCTCGATGCCATTAGTGACCTGCCATAAATATTGCCCTTGAAGATAAGATTTCATGCAAGTCATCCAGGTCTTGTAGTTGGAATGATTTAGCTTCTTGATTCCTCCGATGACTTGAACTCTGCCATGTTTCTTCGAATAATTAAGACTCTCCTGTTGCACAGTTGTCTTCTTGATCACGTCACTTGATCAAGATTGCCTTCTTTCTGCGATTGTTTTCTAGCCTGCTTCCTTCGACCAGAAACTTACTTCCTGTGGTCGGTTTCTTGGCTACCTTCAACCGGATCTTCCTTCTTCAACCTGGCTCTGATACCACTTGTTGAATTTGAAGTGGGTATCACATATTCAAAAGGTTATGCAACACTGCAGCAGAAACACGAAGAACACGACTAGAACTTTGAACAACTGCGTTCGACTCTTTTTGATTAATTAAATACTTGAATTACAAACTGAAACAGAAATCAATCTATCCTATAAATACTTGGTAACTGACTCCTAAATCAAATCAAATACAAATTTATCTATTACTAACCGACTCAACAAACGTTTAAATAGAATGAAGAAAATAACCCTTAGACTTTTAGAGATCTCCTCCTACCACCCCTCGAGATAGACCGTATCACCCTTTTAGTCCAACATTGAATTATTTCAATACTTCAACTAGCTCGTAAGACCAATTGTAGAGTTGGTGTCATCAGGAGTAGTGGATGGCTTATAGTTACACATTTTTTCAAGATCCAATATGTCTCGAGCGTACTCGAAACTCCAGTGAGGCATGTGGAGGCGCGTGGCGTTGCCAATGGGGCTGCGACCAGTGAGGTTTTGATCGGAATTTGTATTTCAAGAGAATGGTGGTAGTATCGTCTCGACAGGTATACTTATTACCTGTACTTTTGTATTTCATCATCTCCAAATCTCTTCTATCTGGTATATCTCCCTAAATTCATGATTTTCTAGGCTTCGAGTTGCCTATTTGGCATCGAAACTATCGATTTGGTTTTATAGTACTGGAATCACAGATTGCTTGAAAATAAACTCGATAACAACTTAAAATTTTAAACTGATGCGGTTAGGGATAAAACGGAGGGCTAGGTTGGTCGTCATTGCATCAAATAACTTTCTTTTTGTACAAAATACGGGAGATCCAAACATTGTTGGGTCTCAGTGTATGGAATTGATGCAAATCTTAGTTAAATTGGTTAATTGATAATTTGATCATGTTTGTGAAAGTCTCTGATTCTCCTTGTTTGTTGTTTCTTATAAGCTTTTGAAACTATCGATTTTTTTGCCTGTTATACACAGTATTTGTTAAAATTCTTCTCAACAGAATTTGGAAGTTCCATAAAAATTAGAGTATGTTAAGCTAGTTCACTAGCTGGCTTCGTGAGAGTTAGGTAAAGAAACCTTTCCCTCCATTGTTGATACTCCCTCACCGCTTGTACTCTGTGTGGATGAGGGGGGAATGTCTTGGAAAGGCCTTGCAGGAGACGACTCAAAGCGTCCGGGTGGTTGCAATGATTGAAAGCTGCCTTCTAACATCTCCACAACTTTAGTTATGGATGGCCGATCTGATGGATCAGTCTGAATGCACCATAGACTCATCATCATCATCTTCCTGGCTAATTCCTCTTCCTCTTTGGTTGTCACTCCATATTCCCCTAAATCGCCTCCAACTTCTACTTGCTTGTATATCCAATCTGGAAAGTATTCTTCACTTGTGCTTGTTCTTCTAGCGTTATTGTGCTTGCGTGCACCTGTCATTTCAAGAACCATCATCCCGTAGCTATACACATCAGATTTGTGAGATGCACCTCCGAGATTCCTGAAAAATACTTCAGGGGCCATGTATCCGGCAGTACCTCTTGCACCCAGTACGGACACAATACTTTCTTTCGTCTTGCACAACTTAGCCAGCCCGAAATCCGATATTTTTGGGATAAATTCTTCGTTCAATAGAATGTTGTGAGGCTTAATGTCAAAGTGCACAATTCTTGTGTTACAACCTCTATGCAGGTATTCTAGACCTCTTGCAATCCCTTTTGCAATTTGGAACAATGTGTTCCAATCCAAATGTGAGCCGTCGCAACGTAGAAACTTATCCAAAGATCCATTTGGCATCAACTCATATAACAGGGCTCTTTTATTTCCCTCGAAGCAGAAACCTAAAAGAGTGACTATGTTCACATGAGAAGTTCTGCTGATGCTAGCAACTTCATTAATGAAATCTTCGCCATTTCCTGTTGCTTCACTCAAGAGCTTCACTGCAACTAGACGCCCATCAGACAATTGTCCTTTGTAAACACTTCCATACCCTCCTTGTCCGAGTTTATCTATGAATGCGTTTGTCAATTTCTTGATTTCTGAATACTTGTATCTTTTTGGTGCCAAACTTCCGTAGTCCCTTATAAATATTTCTATCTGATCATTTGCAGCTTCTGGTCCTTCCGGAGTCACACGTAACCTCATTTTTCGACAGAGAATCACAAACAACAGGAACATAATTCCTGTGATGCTGCATGAAATGCCTACACAATATGTTTTAGTGGATAGTTAGATGTTTCTGTCTTGGTTCAACTAAAAAAGTGGGGTACATTTCTGTTTTAATCAAACAGTGTCTTCAGCATAGATTAAAGTTTATAAGCTTCAAATTAGTTCCCTTGGATCCTGTTTTGAAAAAGAATGGAAAAGACATAGGTGAAATCATATCAGACCATGAACCTTGATAAATGTAGGATATGCGTGCGACTCAACCAACAGTGATACGAAAGAGACTTGGGTCATATGATATTATGATACAATCTCTCTGATATATTTGATAATTTACTAGATAAGATTCTGTTTAGAGTTCCCAAAAATATCATCAAACTAAGTAGTTAGAGATGCTTTGGTTTAACTGGGCTAGTTACTAGCTGACTCAGCTGTATTGTCTTCTCGTGCAAACTGAGGTTTCAAATAGAAGATGGACATGTTCACAATGTGACCAAAATACGAATCTACGAGATCAGAAAATCACTTACCTCCTCCATTTACGTTGGAATTGATACAAGTTAACGAGAAATTCCCGCTAGCACAGTAGCAAGCAAACAACTCAGGTGAAGTTGAGTTAGACCCATATCGACCATCAGACTGAATACACCGCTCACACTCGTCGTTTTTCGCCATCCACCGTAGCTTGAAGCCAGCCGTCAAAGCTGATCTCAAATCACTCTCTGAAGCAGTGACAGATGCTAATCGATTTGCCCGAGATTGATCCACTGGTACAATGATAGAATTGTTGCATTGCACCAAACTATTCTCAAATTCGGTGACGATATAACTGGTTCTAAAGAAATAACTATCACTACGGGCTGTCCCATTCACATCGCAATCGAATCGATAATTAGTAATGGCCGGTACACCACCCGTTATATTATTTTGGCATCGGTAGTACAAAGATACATCCTCCTGGCCAAAATTATTGCCGTTGAAAAGCGTGGAGTTAATGGTGGTGTTGAGGAGATATTGAGGGCAATTGGTGTTCCACAGATCATTTCTAGCAATAGTGATCGTATGCGTACTGCTATCAGGATCTACGAGGAGTCGATAGGTTACGGATTCTAAAACGAGCAGAGGAACATCAGATCGGCAGGTTAGCTGAAAACCCGGGTGGCCGCAATATGCGGGCCGGCCTAACCCCCAAAAAGGATACTCGAAATCAATGTCTCCACACCGGACCGACTGGCCACATATATCATATGGCTGAGTCACCGGCGGGCTGGGAAACACATTGCAATGGCTAGGATGACCACCAAAGAAAAGATGGTGGGGCTTGAGTGGAGATGAGAGTCCATGGTGGTTGCCTAGATCAAGAAGGAAACGATGAAATAGAATGAGAGCTGATTAATGAAAATAGGACCATTGGGTGTTGATTCTTTAGCTGTTAAATCTCACCAACTAACACAGACTATTTATATTGTGAAAGACTTTTTAGAAAAAGAAGTTTATGTTGACCGACTTGGTCTAATGGCACCAGTTGACCTTTTTTAATTTTACATGTATATTTAATCATCAACAAAAGGATTGGTCCCTTGAGAGGAGGTCAAAGGATAATCCATATTAATGGATGTAAAGACTTGTAGATTACTATGAATAAGTCTTTAACTATTGCACCAATACTGGGTCTCATTTCAAGGTCACTTGTGCAATATTTAAAGCATTAGTTAATGGACCAGTTAGGTCACAGATTGAATTGGTAGGATCGTAATTGGCAAACACCCAAAAAACACGTTTATTAATAATCAATAAACCCTCTTAAAACTTAGTTACAATGAATAACCCTTAACACGGTATTTATAGACTAATTTAATCGCGTTAGACTATGATTACAATAGCTAAACAATAGGAATTAATAATTAAGATAATCCTAACTTCCTAAACCAACAAGTATAGGAGTATTACCCATCTTTATCTTTTATTGACTTGTGCCTTGCACGCAAAGTCACGAGTAGAAAGCCGCCAACAATCACCCCTCGAGTTTCTGAGTCGTGTAAGAGAGGTATTCAACACCGAGTAGATCCCGCATCTCTTTGAACTTGATCTTTGCTAGTGCTGTTGTCAGAATGTCCGTTTTCTGTTCTTTGCCACAAATATGTTAAACCACCAATTCATTACCTTCCACACATTCCCTCCATTGAAATATTTTGGGCGAATTCCTCGATTAAACTCCGTACAAAAGCCGTTTCATTTGAAAATTTTTATTTATACCTAATTTAGTTGAAGCAACCTTATAAAATTAATTAAACCAATCGTCATCTTTGAAGCGATATTCTCTTCATCTCCTTTCGGCTCGAAAGAATAATGGTGGAAGTGCAATGGAGGTATTGTCGATTCATTGCTGCCATAGTTCCTTACGTGCCCGAGGATTCGAAGTGAAATAGAGGAGGCACCGGTAAGAATGCTTCATTCTATGATTATGGTTCAATTATACGTTGAGAATGTGCACTTCCTCTTTTCTTATTAACAAACTAGGTTATATACCCATGTATTACATTAGTTGTTTAATAGAAAAATGAAAATACAATAATGTGTAGGGAAAATTAGATTTCAAATTTTATATTAGAATTCAAATTAAGTAATAATTAGAACTCAAATCTTATATTATATTTTTGAAAAAAAAACAATATTAACATAATTAGATATTAAAATTCAAAGTTACTTAAAATAGAGAAAATTGAAAGATTTAATGAGAAAAAACATGGTGTTGCCAAGTGGCATTAATTGGAATTGTTTATTAGAAGTAGGATTATTAAAAGATGGAGATGCATTTAATAAGAGAGAGAGAGACAAGAAAAGAATGATGAAAATGAACGTGGAGCCGACACGTGGTATGAAAAAACCTTTATTTATTATATAGTATAGATATTGTTTCTATTTTTATCAACCGGAGAAAGTTCAGATTGCCTACTTTGTTCACGAGGATCAGCGGCAATGTTGTTGGCATAGACATCGTTAAAACATATTGACCAGGAGATGCCGAGCTGCATTAAATCAGAGCGACCAGTACACGTATCTCCTATTACATTTGTATTTCATCATCTCCAAATCTCTTCTATCTGGCTTCGAGTTGATACTCTCTCACCGCTTGAACTCTGCATGGATGAGGAGGGAGTTCCTTGGAAAGGCTTTGCAGGAGATGTCTCAAAGCGTCTAGGTGGAACTTGTAATGACTCAAAGCTTCCTTCTAACATCTCCACAACTTTACTTATGGACGGCCGATCTGATGGATTAGACTGAATGCACCAAAGGCTCACCATCATCATCTTCCTAGCCAATTCCTCCTCTTTGGTTGTCACCCCATAGTCCCCTAAATCGCCACCAACTTCTACTTGCTTGTATATCCAATCTGGAAAGTATGCTTCACTTGAGCTTGTCCTGCTAGCATTATTATTACGTGCATCCGTCATTTCAAGAATCATCATCCCGTAGCTATACACATCAGATTTGTGAGACGCACCTCCAAGACTCCTGAAAAACACTTCAGGGGCCATGTATCCGGCAGTACCTCTTGCACCAAGTACAGACACAATACTTTCTTTCGTCTTGCACAACTTAGCCAGCCCGAAATTAGATACTTTTGGGACAAATTCTTCGTTCATTAGAATGTTGTGAGGCTTTATGTCAAAGTGCACTATTCTTGTGTTGCAACCTCTATGCAGGTACTCTAGACCTCTTGCAATTCCTTTTGCAATTTGGAACAATGCGTCCCACTCCAAATGAGAGTCGTCGCAACGTAGAAACTTATCCAAAGATCCATTTGGCATGAACTCATACAACAGGGCTCTTTTCTTTCCCTCGAAGCAGAAACCTAAAAGAGTGACTATGTTCACATGAGAAGTTCTGCCGATGCTAGCAACTTCATTAATGAAATCTTCTCCATTTCCTGTCGCTTCACTCAAGAGCTTCACTGCAACTAGACGCCCATCAGGCAATTGTCCTTTGTAAACACTTCCACACCCTCCTTGTCCGAGTTTATGTATGAAAGCGTTTGCCATTTTCTTGATCTCTGAATACTTGTATCTTTTTGGTGGCAAACTTCCGTAGTTTCTTATGAATATTTCTATTTGATCATTTGCAGCTTTCGGTCCTTCTAGAGTTGCACGTAACCTCAATTTTCGGCAGAGTATCACAAACAACAGGAACACAATTCCTGTGATGCTGCATGAAATGCCTACACAATAACACAATATGTTTAGTTGAGGGTTAGATCTTCCTTCTGTTTGCTTAATCAATCAAAGTCCTCAACATAGATAAAAGTGCCTGCTTACCTATTATAAGCTTCCTTGTAGTTCCATTGGATCCTGCTATCAAAAGAAGGAAAAAGACAAGGTAATTCATTATCATATCAGACCATGTGATACGGAGCTAATCCAGAGTTGGATAAAGGCTAACGAGACAGAAAATGACCCAACATAAAAAGGGCATAACTAGGACTATGTTTGGAGTTACGGCCCATGATGAGCGATAAATGAACATTGATGGGAAAATGAAAGAGGAACAAGTCTTTTGATTTTTTTAGTCGTCATTTTTCACAGTTTTCAAATATCACATAAGTGGTTAAAAAAATTAACGGTGTCTGGCGGTAGTTAAGTTTGGGTCAATTCCAAGCAACCAATTTACTAAATATTGGTGCATTCCGACCAAAATATGAATCTAGAGATCAGAAAATCACTTACTTCCTCCATTTACGTTGGTATTGTCACAAGTTAACGAGAAATTCCCGCTAGCACAGTAGCATGCAAACCGCTCAGGTGAAGTTGAGTTAGACCCGCATCGACCATCAGACCGAAGACACAGATCACACTCGTCGTTATTCGCTGTCCACTGTAGATTGAAACCAGCCCTCAAAGCAGATCTCAGATCACTCTCTGAAGCATTGACAGACGTTAATCGAGCTGCCGAAGATCGATCCACTGGTACAATGATAGAATTGTTGCATTGCACTAAGCTTTTCTCAAATTCGGGGACGGTATAACTGGTTCTAAAAAAATAACTATCAGTACTGCGGCCGGTCCCATTCGCATCGCAATCGAATCGATAATTAGCAATGGCCGGTATCCCACCGGGTATAAGATTTTGGCATCCGTAGTACAGAGATACTTCCTCCTGGCCAAAATTATTGCCGTTGAAAAGCGTGGAGTTAATGGTGGTGTTGAGGAGATGTTGAGGGCAATTGGTGTTCCACAGATCATTTCTAGCAATAGTGATCGTATGCGTACTGCTATCAGGATCTACGAGGAGTTGATAGGTTACGGATTCTAAAACGAGCAGAGGACCATCATATCGGCAGGTTAGCTGAAAACCCGGGTGGCCGCAATATTCAGGTTGGCCTAACCCCCAAAAAGGATACTCGAATTCAATGTCTCCACACCGGACCGACTGGCCACATATGTGTGAAAAGTTTAGCAATACCAACTTGAGGGATCAGAATGGTTGAGTGAAGAAAGTTGATATTGAGAGGTACTGTGAAAAACGAAACAATATCAAATCGAATGACTAATTCGAATAAGATCAAAAGTCCAAGGATTAGAAGTAATAATTAAATTTAACTTGTTAGTGAAGTTTGGTATTTATTTAATTATTTAGTTTCCTAAGTTGAATAGGTTTAGGTTTAGTTTTCCTTGGAGAGCAAATATTGTTTAGTATAAAAATAGGGCTTTAGTTTTGTTTATAAATTGTACCCTTTGAAGTTTTCGTTTAATAAAGAAAAGAGTCGTAGAGAGTTCTACAAAACTAGAGTTCGTGTTCACGTTCCGCTTGCGTCAAGCTTAACAATATGTTGTATGGCTGAGTATCCTGGCACTTCACTGGGAAACATATGGCAAAGGCTATCACCACCAAAGCAAAGATGGTGGGGCTTGAGTGGATACGGGATTTCATTGTGGTTGCGATGAAATAGAAAGAGAGCTGATTAATGAATATAGGAACAAGGGGTTGTTGATTGTTTAGTTGTCAAGTCTAACACAAAATGTTCTAAATGGTGAATGACTTTTACAAAAAGAAAAAAAAAACGAAGTTTTGGTTGAATAAATTTGTGTTGACCGACTTGGTCTAATGGAAAAAATACACGACCCTTGCCAAATTTACATCTATATTAAAAACATTTTATAAATTTTACAAATTATTAAAAAATAAAATATAACTTAAATTTTATTTAAGAAAAAAGGTAAATGAAATTAGTCCGGCTCCGCCCCCATCGGTCGCTCACACAAACACCTATGGACATGGTAGTGCAAAGTCGCGTTTATGACACAAACGCCTATGGCGTAAACACCTATTGCGGATGCTCTCAACAAAAGAATAAGGTACTAGATCTTGTGTACGGTTATCAAAATTTAGAAGTCTATGAACATTGAAATTATTTATATGATTTTTGTGTTTATTTTAACACAAATACCCGGTTATGAACATTGAAATAGCCGGCTATGTACATTCAAATAGCCGGCTAAGGAAAGTCAAAGAGCCGGCTATGAACATTCTGTCAATTTCTCTTAAAAAAACGCCGACTAAGCCGTCTAAATAGACGGCTATAGTCGGCATAAAATTCCGTGAAGCCACGTGTCAGTTTCTGATTGGTGTAGCGTCTGACAAATTACATTCGGACACGGAAATTTTAGCCGGCTAAGCCTAGCCTTCTTAGCCGTCTATTGTTCTTGATTATCATGTTTTAGAAGGATAAAAGTCAATGTTCATTTTAGAAAAGTAGGTTGATCAAATATCTATTTTAGTAATTTTCCCATTATAATCAACGTAGACATTTCTCATGCGTTGCGAGACAATTAGTTGTTTAGAATAAAGACTTCTAGATTACTATGGAAAAGTCTTTTAGCTATGAATCGACCATCTTAAGTCAGGAGTGGCGTCTTTCCAAATACTGTACAACTTTTAAAACAACTAGCCAACTAGGTCTTGTGTACGGTTATCAAAATTTTCTTCGAAAATGGCATGCACATTTGATAATCTCCTAGTCCAAATAGGGGGGAAATGCATAGAAAAGTAACACTTCGGGTAAATGTTTTTTTTATTTTGGAAAGCGTGTGATCTACATCTAACTAGTTTTATACCGTTACAGTCCGGGTCTTTTAAATAAATAAATTAAAACTTAACTAAAATTTTCAACAAAAAAAGTTACTTAGTGACCCGAGATTAACAAACGTAACATAACAATTTACTTCAAATTAAAAAAAATTTGACTGTGATCTACCCTTAAATTGTTTGAGCTTCTGCAAACTTATCATCGGCCTCGAGTCTAACCTCGTTCATGTTGTGGACCTAGATCCTGGCATCTAGCTTATGGGATTTCAACAAACGTAACAAAAGAAAGTTCACATGTAATTTATTACTTTTTTTGTGGTTTACTTTTCAAATCGCTTCGTCTTTGACGTACGCTTCTTGACCTAGACTGATGCTCTGATTCAACACGTATAAAATATGTTAATATTTATGTAATTATTTAATAATGAAATGAGTTTCAACACATATAAAATATATTAATATTTATGTAATTATGTAATAATGAAATGCCATCAGGCCTTTGGTCCGGTGGTCAAGGGATTTTGCCATAAGACTTTCTTCCTATGGAGGTCACAGGTTCAATCCTCATAAGGTGCACTTCATAATTTCAGTAACACCCTCTTTGGTAGGACTTGAATTCTAGGCTAGATGATGTTAACGACATCCTAACCGACATTCCGTACTAAAAAATAAAAAAAATGTAATAATGAAATGAGTTTATTTTGTATTCTATTTTCAAACATGAAATGACAACATGAGTGACTTCGAGCAACAAAAAATTTCATTTTTATATTGTTTTTTTCTTGGAAATGAATATGTTTTTTTTATTTTGATAAAGTTTTTTTAAATTAATTGTTCATTTACTTTAGAATACATTAATTTTATTTATTATTATTTATTTAATTTACCGTGGTCTATGTTTTAAACAATTTGTATAAAATCTTATTGAGACATTAAATGGTTTCTCACTAAAGTTATATTTTTTTAAATCTAAATAAACCTTTTACATTTGTCAAATTGATTCCGCTATACGTTTACAAAAGTTTATACAATGATATATCTATCTATTTAAAAAATGATCTAATTTTTATTTAATAGAAATAAAGTATAATACCATCTAAAATAATATAAGTCTGTCTCTATTTCAATGTAATTTAACCGGCTTTTAATTTGGGCATGGATTATTTAAAAAAGTATAATATTTTTTATTGATAATTTATGTCTAGATCTAATTTAGATATAATATTTTTTATTTATAATTTATGTATGGATCGTTTTTGAGAACGGCAATTTATGTTTGGATCTAGATTTAGATAAAATAAAACGTAAATTGAAGAAAAATAAAAATTCATTTCCCTAGATAAATTATTTTTTTTAGAACGGCATGTCGATTAGGATGTCGCTAACCCCACCTAGTCTAGAGTTCAAGTCCTGCCACAGAAGGTGAATTTTTCTAGATAAATATTAAATGTTTTTCAAAGAAAAAGATAATTATTAAATATCACAGCTGTTTCTTGCAACTATTTCTTTTTTTGACAGCTTAACTTTGAAACAATCCATTCGAGAAATATTAAAATTCTCAAACTCTCTACTCTCTCTCATCCCTCTAGACTCACACTCTCTACAACTATCCATCGGAGATCAAGAGATCAAGATTTTCTGCAGTTGAAAACGATTACACAAAAGGATTCAGAATTCGTCGCCGGCTAACTCTCGTTCTCCCTGGTTTGTTCCCCTTGTTAGTTTCTCTTCCGGCGACTGAAACCGTTTCTGGCTGCCACCCTTATCGTCATTCGCCGTCATCGTACCAGATCTACATGAACAAACTTAGATCTCAGATCGCTTAAAACTCTAGATCCGGCTCTTAGGTTGCCGCTTCTACGGGTTGTTCTTCGTGTCTTGGTTGACGGAGATGTGAGTTGTATTTCTCCGATCTATTTTTTGTGATATGCTATTTTATTTTTCTTATTTGTGATGTATTTTTTTGTTCTTCATCATTATATTGGGCAAGCAGCAGATAAAATGGATTGAGGAGCGAAGAACGTGTGGTAGTTAGAAAGATGGAGAAACA
Source organism: Smallanthus sonchifolius (assembly GCA_023525975.1). Lineage (NCBI taxonomy): Eukaryota > Viridiplantae > Streptophyta > Magnoliopsida > Asterales > Asteraceae > Smallanthus > Smallanthus sonchifolius. The sequence continues at coordinate 81,146,173 of CM042032.1, read as the reverse complement.
TGGAATTGTAGGACGATCCGTGTGCTGTAAAGGAGAATCTAGGGAGTAAATTTCGTAACCGTCGTTTTTCTGGAATTATTACGGCCAGGATGAGCTTAGTGAGGGGAGGGAGACCAGAACGTGGTTGATCTGTGTGAGTTTTAAAATCTCAATCCGTGTGAATGCCTCAGTTTGAGGTAACCGCCAAATTTTGATAACTTACACGGGTGAGATTTATTCTTGAGGCGGTTAGGGGTATTTTAAAGGGCCAGGATACATGTGGCGGTTGACCCACCGTGTTCCATTATTTATATAATTTCTTTAAAAAAAAAGTAAGGATCTACTTAAGGATCTTTAAAGAAATGAGGTGTTATTTACCTTTTTTTTTCTTTTTTTTTTAAAATAGTGTTTTTTTTTCTTTTTTCTAAAAGTTTAATTTCATATATATCCCTATAAAACTTATAAAATACCATGTATATCCTAACCAAATTCTAAATATCATATATATATATATATATATATATATATATATATATATATATATATATATATCTACAAAACTTGTCAAGTATCATATATATTCAAAACAAAATTTTAAATATCATACATATTGTAAAGTATCATATATATTCAAAACAAAATTTTAAATATCATACATATCCCTATAAAATAGTCAAAATATCATGTATATTCCTTTTAACATATTTCATAAAAATTAATTTATAATATGACTATTTTACCCTTTCTATTTTTTAGTTTTTGTACTAAACATCTCACTTGAAAATAAACTCAATAGCAACTTAAAAATTTAAACTGATGTGGTTAGGGATGAACCATATAGGGCTAGACTGTAGTCATCCCAAATAACCTTTTTCTTTACAAATTACAAAATAGTAAAATACTATTAAAAATCTTAGTCAGATTGGTTAGTTGTTAATTTGAACAAGATAGAACAGATTCACCGACTATTATTGTTGTCATTTTTTAACATAACAGTGTTAGCTAGGTTTCTCTTTATGCTTGTGGAAGGCTTATCTAATGTACTTTATAAGTTTTTAGTTCATTTTGACAGAATTTTTGCCTGTGATACACAATATTTGTTAAAAATCTTCTAAAACAGAATTTGAAAGTCCCATAAAACTTTACACCTAATTCAATGGACGGCTTCATGAGAGTTAAGTAGAGATGCACTGTTGATACTCTTTCACCCGTTGAACTCTGCATGGATGAGGGGGGAGTGCCTTGGAAAGGCCTTGCAGGAGATGACTCGAAACATCTAGGTGGAACTTGAAACGATTGAAAACTGCCTTCTAACATCTCCACGACTTTACTTATGGGTGGTCAATCTGATGGATTAGACTGAATGCAGCACAGGCTCACCATGATCATGTCCCCTTAAATTTCCTCCATCTTCAACTTGCTTGTATATCCAATCTGGAAAGTATGCTTCACATGTGCTTGTCCTGCTAGCGTTATTGCGCTCACGTGCACCCGTCATTTCAAGAACCATCATCCCATAGTTATACACTCAGATTTGTGAGTGTGAATATGGAATTCTCTCCACTTCAATGAGAAAGATACAACTTCTATATATAAAAAATTGATGTACAAAGAAAAAGAAATACAATTTGTTAACAAATGACAACTTCTATTGTTAAAATGACAATCTATCTTAATGTGTTTTGTTCGTTCATGAAAGACAGAGTTCTTGACGATCTGCATAGCACTTTGATTATCACAATGTAATGGGGTAGGCGAGGAAACAACAACCCCCATATCTGCCAGAAGCCATTGTAACCAAACAATTTCACATGTAGTCACAGCCATAGCACGATATTCAGCCTCAGTGGAGGACCTAGAGACAACGTCTTGTTTCTTGCTTTTCCATGAGATTAGGGAATCACCATGGAAAATACAGAAGCCAGTGGTGGATTTACGATCATTGGGATCACTATCCCAATCAACATCACTATAGGTACGCAATTCCAGAGAAGACGTAGAAGGGAATAAAAGACTTTGAAACTGAGTGCCACGAAGATATCTCAAAATACGAAGAACAGCTCCCTAGTGAACAGAAGTAGGAGCGGTAACAAACTGGCTAACCACATGAACAACATAAGCGATATCAAGGCGAGTAACTGTAAGATAAACCAAACTGCCTACAATGGTACGATATAGGCTCGGATCAGATAGAGGAACACCATCAGTGGGAGAGTAATGTGCATTGGTTTCAAGAGGAGTGTCTGCAATTCTGTTATCAGAAAGTCTTTCACGTTGAAACAGATCAGAAAATTACTTCGTCTGAGAGAGAAGATATGACTTTTTAGATTGAGCTAACTCAATCCCCAAAAAATACTGTAATAATCCCAAATCTTTCATAGCAAAACGATGGGCCAAGTCACGTTTTAAAAATTCAATTGCCATCATAATCATCGCCTGTAATAGTCATGTCATCCACATATAAAGACAGTAGAATGCGTCCATCATTCGTACATCGAACAAATAATGCCGAATCATGATTGCTAGGGAGAAAGCCAAGGGAAGTGATAATTGTAGAGAATTTTTCAAACCAGGCACGAGGGGCCTGTTTGAGTCCATATAGAGCTTTTCGAAGCCGACAGACTTCACCAGGCTGATGAGCTATTCCCGGGGGTGGAGTCATGTAAACCTCCTCATGAAGATCACCATTCAGAAAAAAACATTTTTGACAGATCTTCCATTGTCAAACGGACGCAACATCAATTAAAGTACGAACTGTTGTCATTTTTGCCACAGGGGCAAAGGTCTCCTCATAATCCATACCATATGTTTGCGAATATTCTTTTGCCACAAGTCTGGCTTTGTACCGTTCAACGGAGCCATCAGACTTTGTCTTAATCTTATACACCCAACGACAACCAACCTTATGTTTTCCTGGTGGTAAAGGAACCAAATCCCAGGTGTGAGTCTGATGAAGAGCAGTGAGCTCTTCAACCATAGCATTTTGCCATAGAGGGTCAGAGACAACCTCTCTATATGATTCTGGTTCAGACAGATGATGAATGCCCGCAATGAATGAACTAAACGAAGCAGAATATGCAGAGTATGCAAAGTATGGTAATTGAGTAGACTTGTATGCACGAGTAGACTTTCTCGGAGGTGGAGGAGAATCAACATTAGTGCCAGATGACGTGAAAGGTTCATGAAGTGGCACATCATGTGCAACAGAAGTATCTGGAGCAGGCATATTAGGATCAACAGACGAAACGGGAACATCAGAGGTTGGGACATCAATGTTGCTAGCAAAAGGATCAATATTATGAATATCTGACTTTGTTAAATCATGGGACTTAGCTGGAATCGAATAGAATGGAATATGTTCAAGAAAAGTAACATGTCTTGATACATATAAACAACGGTATCCTTTTTGTCCCGTGCCATATCCTTTGGGACCACTGGCATAGCCTAAGAAAACAAATAAGACTGACTTATTTGTCAATTTGTCTCGTTCAACATTAGGACGGATAGCAAAGCAAGTACATCCAAAAACCCGTAATTCACCATAATCTGGGCGTTCACCGAAAAGACTTTCAAATGGAGACATCACATCATTGTGAGAAGTAGGGATCCTATTAATCACATGTTGGGCGGTCAGAAGTGCTTCTCCCCAAAGACACTAGGTACTTCAGCAGATAAAAGGAATGAACGAGCGGTTAAGGGGTGACAGTACAAGACGATTGGTGTATGGTACCATCTGATGCAAGCAACTGAGTAAAATCATTAGAGGTGTACTCACCCCTAGGTCACACCTGAAGCACTTTATCACAGCCGAAGGCTGCGTTTGAACATAAGCCCTAAATGTTTTATAAATGTCAAAGAACTCAGATCTACGTTTCATAAGGTACACCCAGGTATAACGAGTGTAATCATCAAAAAAGGAAAGATAATAGCGTGAACCACCCTTAGTGGATACTGGTGATGGTCCCCACACATCAGAATGAACAATATCAAATGGTGCAACAGAATGAGAAATACTTTTAGCAAAAGGTAAAGCAGAAAATTTGGCAAGTTTACAACCACAACAATCAGAAATATCACAGGTTTGCAACTGACCCAAAACACCCGTGGAAACCAAAAATTTTAAACGAGATGCGGACACATGCCCCAAACGAGAATGCCAAATATAAAATTCAGACGACAAAGGACTTAAACGAAAAGAGGATAAATCAACGCTGGAAGCAGCAACATCAGGAGCAGGCACTTTGAGTTCTTCTAAGACATATAAATCTTCCACCCTACGGCCGATCCCAATCACCCTCTGAGTGTTGATCCTGCACAACACAAACAGTGTCACAAAAGAAAACTCAAATTCCAGATTTACACAACTGGCTGACTGAAGCAAGATTTAAGGCAAGCTTCAGAATATAATAGACATCATTGAGAGACACGTGAGGGGTAGACACAGATCCAGCACCCTCTACCAACATGGATGTAGCACTAGCAGACATGACAGAAACAGGAGAGACAGGAGACAAAGAAAGAAAAGAAGACATATAGGGAGGCATATGATGTGATGCACCATAATCCAAAATCCATAATGATGACGAAATACCTGAGGTACCAGATGAAGACAGTCCCGCAGTAGACATAGCGGTAGGATTGGTGGCATGAAACTGTCTGAACTGTTCAAATACTTGTTGATCCAGAGCAGATGGTGGTTTGTTCATTTCTACAGATGGTGGTGTAGCAGCAGTAGTAAACTGATGTGGTTTAAATGTCCATGAAGATGGACCAGATGAACCAGCAGAAGTGGACGTGCGAGACGTAAATTGTCCACCTGATCTGTTCTGTTGTGGAGGCTTCAGCAAGTTAGAATTCCTTCTGCTAAGTAATAATGGACATTAAGACTTCCAATGATTTTTCCCTTTGCAGAATGCACACTCATCAAATGCAACTTTAGCACCTTGTCTAGGCTAATTAGGGGGAACGACAAACACAGCTGGAGTAGTAGTTACTTTAGTACCTTTATCAACCTGAGATTTTAACCGAGTTTCCTCTACAATCAACTCGTGAACAACCGAATCAACTGTTGGAGGAGGGGAACGATGAAGAATTGTTCCACGCAGTCCATCAAAATCTGAACGTAATGCCATTAAAAATTGTACCAAACGTTGTTCCTCCCTTTGATCAATATAAGGTTTAAACACCTTCAGTGCTGCAGATTCTGTAAGTGCCAATTGATCCCATAAATCCGACATAGCTCCATAAAAGTCTTGAATGCTCATCTCATTCTGTTGAAGAGCACGAATATCAAACTCCAACTGGTACTGCTTGGCAAAGTTAGACAGAGTATACAGCTTTTCCAAATGATCACAAACCTGCTTAGCTGTATCATATTTGGCCAACTGAATACCAATGGACTGACGTACAGAGTTGGTGATCCAAGTTATAACTTTAGAGTTATCTGTTTCCTATGTATCGAGAGCTAAGGCATATTCAACAGCCTTAGTATTATCAGTAGGCTTTCCCTTAGTACCTGTGACATAACCCCACATATTTTTCCCTCAAAGAAAGTTTTTCATTACGTAACTCCAGTAGGTGTAGTTTTTACCATCCAGACAAGTACTAATAGACTGAAGAGAGTCATCTTTCCTAGCCATATTATCAAAATCGAACGACAGCAGAATTACCGCAAACTTCAAATAACAGCAAACTTCAAATTAACCGCAAACTTCGATTACCGCAAACTTCAAAGAACCGCAAACTTCGAATAACCGCAAACTTAAATTACCGCAAACTTCTTAACCGCAAACTTCGTAACCGCAAACTTGGTAACCGCAAACTTGGAGACCGCAAACTTCGTGACCAAACCGCAAACTTTGAAAAACGGGACAGAAACAAGGTCCAAACCTGTCAATCTGTCCAGAAGCTCTTCCAAATACACAAGTCAGTTCAAATAAAATGAAATCCGTAACTTTGATACCTCACGAGTAAACGAACTGAGCAGAAGCGAAAACGAACGAAACAACCCTTCAACAACGAACAAACCAAACAACGAACGAACCAACAACTGAGCGGAAGTGACAACAAAGATCTTCAATCAAACATGAATTGAGTTGGCTCTGATACCATGTTAACAAATGAACATGACAGACAAAAGATGGAGGCTCTCTATTACTCAAATGAAGATTAGCTTACAAATGAAGAAGAAAGCTACATTAAATAGAAAGATAATTGGGCCAGGGCTAAGGACCATAACAGCTGATTATACTAACACAATTAATATGTAACAGATAATTAAATGTATAACAATTTAGAGAGCAATCATAGGGATTGCATCTTATCTCTATTATCCCCCTTCAAGCGAAATGGCGGTGGACCCAAACAGTGCATATTCCAAAAGTGTTCAAATTGAGATTTTGGCAAACTTTTTGTGAAGATATCGGCCGGTTGAAGCTTGGTTGGAACAAATCGAGCGTATACCTTTCCAGACATAACAAGTTGACGAAAGAAATGATAATCCAAGTCAATGTGCTTTGCCTGTTTGTGAGAGTCGGGGTTTTGGCTCATGAATAAGGCACTTCGGTTGTCACATAGTAAAGTCGGTCTATCTGGTAGAAGAGCATGCAGCTCACGTAATAAGTCAGCTACCGTATTTGCATTGCCCGATATTCAGATTCACAGCTTGACCGAGAGACAGTCGGTTGTTTCTTGGTGCTCCAAGAGACGAGGTTACCTCCTAAGAAAATGGAGTAGCCATAGGTGGAACATCGGTGAGTTAATGATTGTATTAGACATGAACACATGTGTATCCTTACATAAGGAACAAGGCATAGGATAAATGGTACCTTAGGCCTGTCGCGCAAGTTAATGATTGTATTAGACATGAACACATGTGTGGTCACCAAGCAGTTTAAGACATAAAGCACAAAGATTTTTGCATAAGAACATAGGTATTGAATTGTGTATGTATAGCAATGTAAACATGTTCCACCCTGAGTATTTGTAAACAAATGTATGTAAAAGGGGCTATGAAACTCACGTTGAAATATGTAGCTTGAAAATCACACGAACTAGTTGTTGCACAAGGGTTTAGCTAACCACAAGGTTAACCTATGTTTGAATAATATATATGTATTAATGGTATGCTCAAGAGACTAATGTATAAAGAAATTGGGCTTAGTTGGGTGAGTGTGCACTTGTTTGTTGTAAGTAGTATGTTTGTTACTAAGTAATTGAATACGTGTATATATATATATATATGTGTGTGTGTGTGTGTGTGTGTGGATAACTAATTTGTTTTACAAATAAATGAATGATAGGTAATTGGTATTAATAAATCATATTTTTGAGATAAAACGTTCTAATTAATTTAATAATTAGATTAACTATTCGTTAATTAAAATTTATGAGATATAAAAATATAAGTTGTACAAAATAATTGGGTTTAAAAGTATCTTTTATCAATTATGGGTTTTCAATAAATGTGTAGGTTTTTTTTAAATTTATTAGGTTTTTAATTCTTAAAATGGTTAAATAAATGTTTACATTTGAAAATCTAATAGTTTGGTTCCATAAAATATTCCTGAGCCTTGGGAGTTTTTATAAAATAATTTTTATAAAGAATTTTGGGTTAGAAATATGCTTTAAAAATGAATTTAAAAATAAAATAGACCACGGGACTCGAATCCGGGTCTACTCGGTAAGGGCCAAGAGGACTAACCACTGGACTAGTGGTCCGGTAGTGGTAACAGGGTTTGTTTAATTGTTTTAAACAAGGAAGGCAATGGATCCGGGTTCAGGGGCGCACAAAAAGGGAAAATAAGGTGCGGGGCTGGACTCGAACCCGCGACCTCATCGCTATGCGTCAAGCGTTTTAACCGGTGGACCTGGGCACATGCCTTGGTTATGAACGAATGCGAATTCTTTTTAAAAACATAGCCGCACTCGTCTTCTTCCCCAACCCGTAACCCAAACCCTAGCCACCCAATTGTTCCAATTTCGCAACGATCGATCCACATACCATGGGGCTTTTGATCAGGTGGTTGAGACGAGTCTAATGACGCATAAATTACCTCGATTGGTTGCGCGTGGAGGACGAACGGCAGAGGTGTCCGAATCAGTGTTCTTCGAGCTCGACGGAGCCTTGGAGGTGAAATGCGGTGCTAACGAGTGTTTAGAAAGTTTGTAGTGAGTGTCGTGAAGGTGTGGGATCAGATTTTATAGGCTAATTTCATGTATAACGTATGAATTGATTATGAGTTTGACTAAAAACGGTTATGTGACGATTGGGCTCGAATTCATTGATTTCCACCGTAATTAGCTTGATATGGAGGGTCATAACAGGCGTATGATGGTTTAGTAATGATTTATTACAGTTTAACACCCGAATTAAAGAGTTTGGGATCGAATTTGATGGAGAAATTGCACCCTTTGACTTTCTAAAGTCAAACTGACGGGAATGGGGTTCAAAATCTTGGTAGGGTTCAATTTGAGGGGTCCAATTGTCCAAGGGGTTCATTGGTTCAAGTGGGGGTTCAGCCCAAGTTCTTTTGCCTTAAACCTTTTGTATATAAATAATTTGATTTCGTTTTTATAAAACTTAAAAAAAAATAAAACTATAATTTGTCATGATTTAAAAAAATGTAAAATATATATACTTACAATTTAAATAACTCACACACACACACACACACACACACACACATATATATATATATATATATATATATATATATATATATATATATATATATAGGGACATGTTAAATTAAGAACCATCATTTTGGCGAGAACCAAAAGAACCATGTATTTCTACACAAATATAAGGATGCATATATGCATTTGTGCATTTGTGTATATATAAAGTAAGGATGCATGTATGCATTTGTGTAAGAATGTATGGTTCTTTTGGTTCTCGCCAAAATGATGGTTCTCAATTGAACATGTCCCTATCTATATATATATATATATATATATATACATTTATAAAAGAGTGGGAATTAAACAAATATTTTTATGTGGTTTATTAATAATATATCGTCATGCATTTATAATTAATCATATTTATATATCTACATCTATATGTTTATATAAAGGAGCAAAACTACCTAATTAAATTCTTAAATAAATGAAATAAATATATATGTATGTAGATATATTATGTTATATATATCTATAGTGATGTTATAATATGAATGTATATCTTGTAATTAATATAACACAATGAAATGATACAGAACCGAAATTGAAATGATATTGTTGCACAAATCAAAGCATGAGAAAATCATGGATGTTACAATGCATACGTTCAACTGAGGTGTTGCTATAAGCCGCTTCTAGGGCTAACCAAATCTGACTAGAAGTAAACACACCTAAGACTTCCGCCACCGCCTCTTCAGTCAGTGATGAATGGAGAATCAATACGGCACATTGATCAGCATCAAGCCCGGCGACATAAGCAGTGTTCGGAGATTCATTGTCACCTGTAGAGATAATGGCAACCGAAGAAGAGATTAAACCATCAAAGTGGTGCACAAAACGGTTTTTTAACCCGAACCGGTTCAAAACCGAACCGAACCGGTTTGGTCAACAAAAAGTCAAAACCGGTTTTTTTTTAACCCGGACCGGTTTGAAACCGGTTTGAGATGGGCCGTTGACCGGGTTTGACCGGTTTAAAACCGGTTTGAAACCAGTTTTTAAGCGGTTTTTAAACGGTTCGGTTCGGGTTAAACCGGTTTCAATGTATAGGTTTCAAACCGGTTTTAAACCGGCGGTTTGAACCAGTTTGAAACCGGTTTGGTCTAAACCGGTTCACGACCGGTTCGGGTATCGGTTTGAAACCGGTTTGGGTTTTCAAACCGGTTTTTTTGTGCATCTCTCAGATCCTACCCCTCCTTTCCTATAAAAAATTACACGGTCATGTAACTTATGAAGTATGGTGGCCATGGGGAGAGTACCGTCACCGGAGGAGGACGCCATTAGAGTGAAAGTCCGGAGACGAAGAATAGGGTTTGGGGAAAGAAAGGATTGATGGTATGATTTGGCTGATACCATGGAATATGGAATTTTCTCTACTTCAATGAGAGAGATACAAGTTCTATATATAAAAGAATTGATGTACAAAGAAAAGGAAATACAATTAATGTGTAACGGACAATTAAATGTATAACAATTTTGAGAGGAATCATAGGAACAATTTAGAGAGCAATCATAGAGATTGCATCTTATTTCTATTACAGACACAATACTTTCTTTCTTCTTGCACAGCTTAGCCAGCCCAAAATCATATATTTTTGGGACAAATTCTTCGTCCAATAGAATGTTGTGAGGCTTTATGTCAAAGTGCACGATTCTTGTGTTACAACCTCTGTGGAGGTACTCTAGACCTCTTGCAATCCCTTTTGCAATTTGGAACGATTCTTGTGTTTTAAATGATTAATCCTTTAAAACATATTGTTGACTTTTAAACCAACTTTCCCACACAATTTTTAAACAGTCATAAGTTTTTCATACGTTAATATTTTTTGTTTTTATTTTAAATACACCATAAAAACGAGCATTTTATTCTCTTTAATTGGAGTATGGTATTGCTATAGTTTTTTTTTATTTAAAAATTTTTGACATGTTACGTGATTACCAGTGTATGTGTCTCTCAGTAATCGCACTGTTCACACGAAGCGACTAATCACAGGTTGCCACGTGACAGTCTGTGCTGCTTTTTTTTATTAAGTTGCAGTCTTCTGATCTTAGATATATGAGTTGCGAAACAAGAAATGAAGCAAGAATGCCTCTTGGCCTACTGCTCTGCCCTCCGTGTCTAATGTCTTCACCTGCCACCACCCCACCACCCCACCCTCCCGGCTGGTTGTTGTAGCGTATTCACATTTATGTGAGAGGCAGATGATGAGTTGGTTATCGGAGCCTGCAGGCGAGGTGAAGAAGATGATGATAATGATGATGGGGTTGAGAATGCGTTGAAGCATAAGTGAAAGTGAGTTTATTTTAATTTTTTTTCTTTCTACTATTTAACAAAATTTCTTATCTGTATCTATTAATATTTTCATTAAATATATTATTTAACAAACTAAGTTTTTTTTATACTAAACTAGGTTAAAATCTCGTGTATTACACGGGTTGAATAAATATAATATTATATATTAAGTAAAAAAAATTATTTTTTAAAAACTCGTGTTTTACACGGGTTGAATAAACCTATGGAATACATTATAATCTGTTAACACATACACTCGTTAAAATATGTCAGAAGATTTATTAATATAAAGATTAGTTTTTTTTAAATATGTTATTATAAAAAGTTAGAGGTGTATTTAATAAGAGAGATGCGGGAAAAAAATGATGAGAGTGAATGTGGAGGCGACACGTGGCATTAAAAACATTTATTTATGAGTAAATTACAGATATCATCCTTTATGTTTATAGCTTTTTTTCATATATTATCATTTAGCAAAAAAATTATCAGGAATCATCCTTTATATTTAAAACCCTTGCACCTCTTGTCCTTTCCCCCAGACACCGTTAAATTTTAACGTTAAAACCGGTCACATGGACCCCACGTGAGGGTAAAAAGGTCTTTTTCCCTTCCCTTTGATTTCCTCTCGTCTGCCCTCTTCATTTTTCACCCACGCCACTGCTGGAAACCCTAGCTCAACGAGGAAGAAGGAGAACCAGATCTGAAGATGTAAAGCAGCACAGTCGATTCAAGGAGTGATTAATCGGTTTCCTCTCGTCTTCCCTCTTCATTTTTCACCCACGCCACTGCTGGAAACCCTAGCTCAACAAGGAAGGAGGAGAACCAGATCTGAAGATGTAAAGCAGCACAGTCGATTCAAGGAGTGATTAATCGGTTTCGTGAATGACTTGTGACGGTTTGGAGTTGCCGCCGGGGTTCTCATTCCATTCGACGGACGACGAATTGGTTATGCATTACTTATGTCGGAAATGCGCATCTCAGCCCATTTATGTTCAGATTATTGCCGAAATTGATCTCTATAAGTTCGATCTGTGGCAGCTTCATGGTAATTTTGAATTTCGCGTAATCCTGTTTCTAATTTCTCGATTCGTTTTGCCCTAATTTGAAGAACAGAGACTCTGTTTTAGCGATTTGGATTGTTTTGCCCTAATTTCTTGATTTGTTTGGGCTGATTTTGTTTTTGGATTGATTTGGACAGACATGGCTTTGTATGGAGAAAAGGAGTAGTACTTCTGCTCACCGAGAGACATGAAAACGGATCACGACCGAATAGAGCTGTCGGAACTGGTCATTGGAAGGCCACCGGAGCCGATAAACCAATTGGAAAACCAAAGCCGGTTGAAATTAAGAAGGTCTTGGTGTTCTATGTCGGAAAAGCTCCTAGAGGGATAGTCTTAAAGGAGGGGGAAATCAAAGGGAAGGGAAAAAGACCCTTTTGCCCTCACATGGGGTCCACGTGACCGGTTTTAACGTTAAAAATTAACGGCGTCTGGGGAAAAGGACAAGAGGTGTAAGAGTTTTATACATAAAGGATGATATCTGATAATTTTTTTACTAAAGGACAATATCTGAAAAATTGTATAAACATAAAAGATGATATATGTAATTTACTCTTTATTTATTATATAGTATAGATATAGATGTTTGTTGCCAACAACGATTATTTAAAGATAATTCTTCCATTATCATCATTCACTTCCAGCAACCAGAACAAATTTACAAATCAAAGAGAACTGTGCCAAGGAATGGACATTGAATTCATGGTATATTCTTCGAACCAAAAGCATAAAAGTTTTCAATTCCTTCTATTCTTCCCCCACATCCTGCACCGCTAATAGTCTCTAACTGGTTGAACTCAACGTATCTAACTGAGATACGCCTTGGGTGAACCTTGCGGGAGACGACTCGAAGTGTCTAGGTGGAACTTGTAATGACTCAAAACTTCCTTCTAACATCTCCACAATTTTACCTATGGATGGCCGGATAGATTGATCAAGTTGAATGCACCAAAGGCTCACCACCATCATCTTCCTAGCTAATTCCTCCTCCTCTTTGGTTTTGGTTTTCATCCCATAGTCCCCTAAATCACCTTCAACTTCTACTAGCTTGTATATCCAATCAGGAAAGTACCCTTCACTTGTGCTTGTCCCGCGAGTATTATTGTGCCCATGTGCACCCGTCATTTCAAGAAGCATCATCCCGTAGCTATAGACATCAGATTTGTGTGATGCACCTCCACCTCCACGATTCCTAAGAAACACTTCAGGGGCCATGTATCCAGGAGTACCTCTTGCACCATTTACAGACACAATACTTTCTTTCTTCTTGCACAACTTAGCCAGCCCGAAATCAGATATTTTTGGGACAAATTCTTCGTCCAATAGAATATTATGAGGCTTTATGTCAAAGTGCACGATTCTTGTGTTACAACCTCTGTGCAGGTACTCTAGACCTCTTGCAATCCCTTTTGCAATTTGGAACAATGTGGCCCAGTCCAACTGAGAGCCGTCACAATGTAGAAACTTATCCAATGATCCATTTGGCATGAACTCATACAACAGGGCTCTTTTCTTTCCCTCGAAGCAAAAACCTAAAAGAGTGACTATGTTCACATGAGAAGTTCTACTAATGCTAGCAACTTCATTAATGAAATCTTCTCCATCTCCTCTCGCTTCACTCAAGAGCTTCACTGCAACTAGATGCCCGTCGGGCAATTGTCCTTTGTAAACACTTCCATACCCTCCTTGTCCGAGTTTCTCTAGGAATGAGTTTGTCATTTTCTTTAATTGTGAATACTTGTATCTTTTTGGTGCCAAGCTTCCGTGGTTCCTTATGAACATTTCTATTTGATCCTTTGCAGCTTTGGGCCCTTCTTGAGTTAAATGCAACCTCAACTTTCGGCAGAGTATCACAAACAACAGGAACATAATTCCTGTGATGACGCATGAAATGCCTACACAATATGTTTATTAGATAGTTAGATCTTCTTTCTGTCTTGGTTCATCAAAAAAGGAGAGGGGAACATTAGGCGTTTTCGAGATTTCAAATGCCCAGCGCGACTACAAATAAAGGCCCATAGAATATGAACTTATATTTAAAAAAAAGTGAATTGGGTTAAAAAACTATTGTTTTTAAATTAAATTTGGGCCAAAATAAATTTGAATTTTAATGGGTTTAAACTTTATAGTTTTTTATAAAATATAATTATATATATATATATATACACACATAAATTTTAAAAATTTTATGCCCTCGAAAACCATCAAAATTACGTGCCCCGCGCGGCGTCAAATGCCACTGAGCCACCTCCGGGTACATTTCTGTTTTGATACTAAGACTTTTCATGTATGCCTACTTAATCAAACTATGTCCTCATCATAGATAAAAGAGTGTCTGCTTACCTATTACAAGCTTCCTTGTAGTTCCACTGGATCCTGTTTTCGTTGTAGTTCCATTGGACCCTGTTTCCGTCGTAGTTCCATTGGACCCTGTTTCCGTCGTAGTTCCATTGAATCCTGTTTCCGTTGTAGTTGCATTGAATCTTGTTATCGTCGTAGTTCCATTGGATCTTGTTATCGTCGTAGTTCCATTGGATCCTATTATTGTCATAGTCGCATTGGATCCTGTTATCACCGTAGTTTCATTGGATTCTGTTTTCGTCACAGTTCCATTGGATCCTGGTATCAAAAGAAGGTAAAGACATAGGTGATTTCATTATCAAGTATCTGACCAATTTATGAATCTACGAGATCAGAAAATCACTTACCTCCTTCACTTTCGTTGGAATCGTTACAAGTTAACGAGAAATTCCCGGTAGCACAGAAGCAAGCAAACAACTCAGGTGAAGCTGAGTTAGACCCACATTGACCATTGGACCGAATACACTGATCACACTCATCGTTATTTGCCATCAACTGTAGCCGGGTTTCCTGGCATTCCACTGGAAAACACATAGCAATGGCTATCACCATCAAAGCAAAGACGGTGGAGCTCGAGTGGAGACGGGAATTCATGATGGTTGCTTAACTAGATCAAGAAGAAAGATGAACTAGAAAGAGAGTTGATTAATAATGAAAATAGGAACAAGAGGTGTTGATCGTTTACTTGTCAAGTCTCGCAACGACTTAAAAGGTGAAAGACTTTTGCAAAATGAAAAAAATTTAAGCTTGAGTTTAATTTGCGTTGAACGACTTGGTCTAATGGTCAAAATATACGATTTTTTAACCATCAAACCAATAAGCAACTAGTTTTATACCCGTGGGTTTTCGAAATTAATAAAATCAAAAAATTAACAAAATCTTCAATAAAAAATACATACTGTCTGACTGGAATCAACAAACGTAACACAAAAGTTTATATTTAATTTTAACTAGAAATTATGACCCGCGTGTTGATATTAACGTGGTTAATTACATAATTAAATCAGCGTGTTTGTGAATCTCTTCACACGTGTTGCCACTGTGACAATAACGTCGTTAAATATGGTGACTTTAGCACGCCACGCTCTGCGGTGGGAAACAGACCTTAAACAGTTGAGACAGTGACTAAGAAAAAAAAACGTGATTAAGTAAATAGAAAAGATTGTATGAAGTTACGACGACTTGATTAGCCCAATGAAAAAATATAAAAAAAACCAAAGAAAAAACCCCAAAAAAACTATGAACCACTAGATAGGTGACATATGACGTGGTGGTGGGGAAAAACACATAATTTTAACATTTTGTAAACTTTAGGGGAGAGTTGTGGTAGACACTTATAAATGAGTGAAACAAAATTTATATCGGGACGCAAAGAAAAAAATATTAAACACAAAAACAAAATAATTTCTTTGTGAAGATATATTTAAGCTTTTAGAAAGTTGAGGATTATTATTTAAAAATGTGTCAAATTGATGGGTGCATATGAGAAAAGGAAAAAAAAACCAAGAAAATTCTTATTCGTCGCCGACGTTGCCTTTTGAGTATTAGGGTAATACTCACTCAACAATTCCAGGCAGGCAACTTGCGTTTAGGGCTGTAAATGAACCAAACGTTCATGAACTGTTTCGTGGGAAGTTCGTTTATATTCGTTCATTTAATTAAATGAACGAACACGGACAAATTTTTTTGTTCGTTCATTTATATTCGTGAACGTTCGTTTATGTTCGTTAATATATGTTCGTTTATTAACGTTCATTTATTCATTTGTTTGTGTTTATTTGTTTTTGGATGAATCATGTATATTTGAACCACTAATTTATATGTGTTTTTGGATAAATTATTAAGTATTAAACTTGTTCATGTATGCTCATTAATGTTAATTTATGTTAGTTTTTTTTTATGTTTGTTCGTTTGTGTACGTTTTATGTTTGTTCATTTGGGTTCGTTTAGCTTCTTAAAGAACGAACACGAACATTTTCATTTTCTTAATGAATGAACATGAACAAAAAAATATGTTCGATTATGTGTTCGTGTTCGATTAAAATTAAATAAACGAACATGAACACATCGATATTCGTGTTCGTTCGATTCATTTACAGGCCTACTTGCGTGGCTACCTCCTGTTTTATAAGGCGGTTTCCAACTCTGGCCCGTGGAGGCTGCACGTAGCCGACGTGGATGGCCCGTCCAAATTGTCGGCGTTGAGGCATGTTCACCCGTTCCCTTCCGCATGTAGCCAAGGGCATCGGTTTGTAGAAAGTTGTGGGTCCCACCATTAGTTTTAGGTTATTTTTTCAACTTTAATTTTAAATTGTTTGTAGGAGAACCTGAAAGAGAAGTAAAAGACAGAGGACAATAATTCGATCTCTCTCCATCTCCTTTTTGGCAGAAGAAAATAGGAAAAAAGGAAACGGTGGAATGAAACGTGGGATAAGTGGCGGAACCACGTCTCAGGTAATGGCATCGGTCCAATGAAAAGTAGGAAGATGACCTTTACTCTTCCTAAAAGTCTTAGAGTATGGAGCCCGAGGATGCTTTGTAAATTACAAGAAGTTATGTGATCTAACTATAAACAACTAAAACTACATTGTTGCTAAGAGGTTGTCCTTTAAAGGTTTTTGTAATACTTGATCATTATTTACTTTTTAAATCGTTGTGACTTTTGCGTAAGCCTCTTCAGCCTAGACCGATGGTCTGATTTGTATGTTTAATTACTTATTTTGATTTGTATGAAATCTTTGGGCTATGAAGTAACTGGGAAACGTTATAAGGTTATTTAATTAAAATTAATAATAGTACGTCAATATTCAATCTTTTTTTATAACAGCCAACGAATACTATAAGCCCGGCCACCCGGGTAAACCCATTGACAAACGGCCATCCAGCGAACGCAGACAGTGTTGGTGACCCGGCCCGCCCACCATTCCAGTGGGAACCCACCACCGGAAGGTTCACTGTGGTAAAACCCCTAGCCCACCCAAGCATATTGTATCAGGTGAGTCTCGAACCCATGACCTCCACATTCAATCTAAACAAAAGTTACAATTTTTAGTAAATTATTTAAGAAACGTGGTTTATTATTTAAGTAAACTTAACGTTCATAATGAGTTTTCCAAATTATTTAATCTAAAGGTTGTATTATTATTGTTTATGAAATTAATTATTTTATTTCAAAGTCTAAAAAAATACTTGTGGGAGTGTAGTCGGATCCACCACGGATCCTGGTAACCCGGATTGACCCGCGAGTATTGAAACCACCAAAACGATCCCCACCGCTTCATTTTCCCTTTCCATTTTATGGAGGGCGGCTGCCCCCCATTCGTCCTTACTAGGTCCGCCCATGATCTCAAGTGAGCTGAAAAGACCCGAATATTAGTCAGCAAAATTCCAGGTAACCAACAGTCAAATATTATTTACTTTGGTGCTTAATAGAATTTAATGACCATTTTGTTCAACTTAGATCTTTACCATGTATTTCAGGCAACATATATAATGAATATGTTTACAAAACTGATTTGGGTCTGCTGCTGTTTGCGGTCCATTGTCATCAGTTTCAGCTCGCAGTCCATGAATTTTGCTGCTTAGTTTGTCGTTTAATTGTTTTAATATGATATACTGGTTTGTTGTTTCAATAGTTAGAGGTTTGCCTCAAAAAGTTTCAAAACTGACAAAACCGGGTGATGAACATCTTTATATTTAAGTATACAGTTAGAGATTAAACATTTTTATGGTTTTGTGATTGTAATTTTGTAGTGATGATTGCTTTTTAGGATTTTACAAGAAGAAGATGATGATTGAAATGACTTCTTGAATTGATGGTCTATTATTAACTCTACTTTGTAGAGATTTTAATATTAGTAGCAAAAACTAGCACTTTTAGGAAATAGATATTGTTGACATTGTAATTGTAGTCATGGAATAGTATTAAGTAGGATGTTGCATGTTCTGGTGCATAGCAAGAACACATTTATCTTTAATGAAATGTGATTTTCATTTAAAGAATATTGTTTTACTCTTCTCCATATGCTTTTAATTTACTTATTTAAAATTTGTTCATATATGTGTGTGTAGAGGTATGATCATATACAAAATGCTATTTTTCAAAAAAATGCAGGAACCAATTAGAGAATGCCACCTGTAATTCCAGAGGTTTTATCATAGGGTATTTTTGTATTTGCGTTTTTTCTGTTTTAAAGAAATCCCTACAATCATTCATGAGTTATTGTGAGAAATATTACAGAATCATAATCTTCTCATTCGATTTTACTGAGGAAATAAAACTATTAGGGCTTTATCCTCATGCCACAATTCATCTATCCCTTTATCGAATTCGGCTGCATATTATATACTATTATTTTGATCAATCGCATTATATCTAGTAATTTATTTTCATTTGTTTTGTATTTCTGTGTTTGCATTATTCATCTTGTTCAATATGTTGAACTTCTATTTTATTTCGTGTTTTTTTTTCTTCTTATTATTATTTATTACCGGTAACATACGTTAATTCTTAAATTTTTCTCTGTTTTTTTTAGATTCTTAGAAAGTTCAGAAAGAAAGGATTACAATAGGGATTGAGCGAATATCTACGATAACCGGTAGAAAGTCTTACATGCTTGATGTTTCATTGTCTAAGGCCATAAATCAGAGAGGACTTACTTGTTGGAATTACTCATAAATAAACAGTTCTTAAACTTGAATATCAAATAACGCAGCGGAACATTCACTCATACATAAATTAAAACTTGTTCAACATTCAAGAGAATCTCAACATTTTCTTAGAACATAACCATAAATAAAACATAAACGTAATGGGATGTCAGTCTTCATATTCAGCCAGGTAACTCTTTCTCGTTTGCCAAGCATCACGTCCCATGACCGTACCTGTCCTTAACCTGAATGTGCATACTAAAAGTCAGCTACACTGGTGAGTCCTAGCTTTACATAAAACTTCATCATAAAACATTTGCCAAAACATAACATTCATTCATTTTTAATAAAAGCGTACGTAAAACATGCAATAACATAACATTAAACATAAGTCAGCAATAAACTGAATCTGCGCCTTTTCTTAACCGTCAATTCCTCATTAGGTCACGGTGCTTAATAAAGCACACACACCCACCCATAAACCATTTGTAACCGTCAATTCCCTTCAAGCACGTCGTCCCAAAGGATAGCACGTACCACACCTTAAGCATTGTTCCCTCGCAGAGAACAGTACCTCAATAGGGATCCCGATAATCCCCATGGTAACCGTCATCACCTCTTTATCCCACCCAGTTGTACAACCGTTGGCCAGCCACAAATGCCCCTAAAAAGGTAAGATCCATACATACATACATACATACGTACCTTGATCCGCAAAGGAATTCATGGCAGATTCGTTCATTTCGTGACTTTCATAAAAACCTTTACTCCATTTCAGTTAAAGCATTCGTACGTTTTATTAAATAACATTTCATTCGTAAACATTTTGTAAACTTCATTTGGCAAAACATTTCGTAAACACATTTCAACTTTCCTTTCGTAACCATCATTTCATAAACACATCATTTCATAAGTATGCATACCAGCCCAAAACATAATTCAAAACATTAAAAGTAGGGCTCTAGAACTCTCCTGATAAGCTATCTCAAACGTACTATCTTAACTCAACTGAAGACGCTCGAAATCTGAATCGATAGTCAAACGTGTCAGTTCTAAACTTCATTCTGATTTGAGCGAAACTAAGGTTAGTTTCGCTCCCTCATGTCAAGCGAAACTATTGGTACTTTCGCTTCCTCACACATAGCGAACCTAGGCATCATGTGAATCTACTGTCAAGCGAAACTAGGTTAGTTTCGCTCCTACATGTCTAGCGAAACTATGGTACTTTCGCTCCCTTACACATAGCGACCTACCTAGTTTCGTCATATGAACAGTTTCGCCTGCCTGCATAGTTTTGCCATGTCGTCTTCCCCAGCAGAAACCGGAATGGCGGCTGACCATGAAAACGATCAAGACTTGAACTTTCACGTTAAAAAACGTTCGTCTACCCTTTGTGAGTCCAGATCTAAAGTCCTTTTCCCGTATTACACGTAAAAATCCAACCTTTTTATTGAAAAATCCATAAACGCATTTCAAACTAAAAACTCAGATCTAGGACGTGTAATTACATGTTGATGCTCGAATCTTCTTGCTGAGCACTCCAGAGACTTGTGTCAACGACCTCAGAGCTCCTTGAGACCAAACCCGACTTTCTCTCTCTATGGTTTCTCTCACTAGAATTTGGTGGAAATGAGAGAAAATGGGTTCTTGATGTATTTAAGGGAGAGGTTCCCTTCCTTGACCCCAACCCGCGCGGCCCTTGGCCCGCCCCTTCTTGAGGTATTTAAGGGAGAGGTATTTAAGGAAAAACACACAGGCTACAAAACACAGAATCTTTACACTCAAATATTTTGTATCTTCAAAAGAAGGTCAAAACTATTTCGAAAAGTCGATACTCTTACTGAAAACAATGATCCAGAGTCTAATGATAAAATAACGTAAGAGTAGACCTTCCATTCGAACGGGTCGGTATATGGTGCAGCGAGTCATTTCTCGTTTTGTCATTCTCTCCTCCCTCAACCTAATCCGGCCGTCCACCACCTATGTGAGCCACCGTGAGCTATCTCTACCGCCTCTCTACTCATCTTCAATAAAAGGTAAGTATACTCCATATAGACTTTTACACCCAATTTTGTGATATTGTGGTTACTATTGCCCAAATATAGGTATAACCAAGTAGATTTTTGAAGAAAATTAAGTTTTCCTTGAATTTGTCCCGACGACATCTCGTCGTCATTTGAAGGATTTTTGAAGAAATTTGAAGGTATATTTGTAGGAATTTATGTTTGTATGTATATGTTCGTATATATATTTTTGTATGTATGTATATGTTTCTATAACTATTTGTATGTATGTATATATAGGTTCGTATTTTTTTATTTATAAGTATATATGTGTTTGTATGTATGTATGTATGTATTGTTTGACCCATTTGATCTGAACACGAACCGTTTGACCCATTTGACCTGAACACGAACCGTTTGACCCATTTGACCCGAACACGAACTGTTTGACTCAAATTGTTTATATGTATGCATAGGTTGGTTTGTATTTTTATTTATTTATATGTATATATGTGTTTGTATTTATTTTTGTATGTATGTATATATGTATGCATGTAATACGAACAGGAAACGTTTGACCCGTTTGACCCAAAATTTGTATGTATGTATATGTATATATAGGTTTGCATTTTTTTATTTATATGTATATATGTGTTTGTATTTATGTATGTATATACTTGTTTGAACCGTTTGACCCGAACATGAACCGTTTGACCCGAACACGAACCGTTTACATGTATGCATAGGTTGGGTTGTATTTTTTTATATGTATATATGTGTTTGTATGTATATATGTATATACTTGTTTGACCCGTTTGACCTGAACTGTTTATATGTATGCATAGGTTGGTTTGTATTTTTTATTTATATCTATATTTGTATGTGTTTTCTATATTTGTATGTATGTAATATGTTTGTAATACGAACAAGAAACATTTGACCCGTCTGATCGAAAATTTGTATGTATGTATACATATATTTGTAAATTTATGTATAGGTTTGTATAAATGTATATATGTATATACATGTTTATATTTATTTTTATTTTTATGTATATATGTGTTTGTATGTATGTATATGTATGTTTGACCCGAACACGAACTATTTGACCCGTTTGTATTTTTTTTTATTGATATGCATATATGTGTTTATTTATTATGTTTTTTAACTTGTGTTATTTCATGATTTATATCTAATAAATTTGTAACAAAATTGTAGGTTTTCTTGATTATTTGAGAAGGATTTAAGCTTCTATTACTGTTTTCATCTCGATTAAAGTTAGCCCTTTTTGAACTCGAACACGACACACGTTTGTACCGAAAGTTTTTATTAGTGTATATGTGTTTGTATTTAACACATTTATTTATTTAGTTCTTTAAAATTTAACCCGAACACGACACACGTATTCGTGGATTGACCCGAACACGACCCGTTTGTACCGAAAGTTTTTTTTTCACATGTTAATACTTTAATTTAGTATAAGATACCCGAACACGACCTGTTTGAACTGTTTTTTTAATATATTTATAATTTATTATATAAAATATATTTTCATAAAAAAGAAAAAATATATTTAGCATAAGATACCCGAACACGACACGTTTGTTTTTTATTTATTATATAAAATATATTTTTTAAAAATAAAATAAAAAATAAATGGGTTAAACGGGTCAACACGTGAACCCGAACACGACACACGTATTCATTTAGGATAACCATTTAGAATATATCCGTCCGAAATTTATTTAATAGAGATAAATTTTTTATTGTCCACTTTTGGGATTGTTTTTTGAATATTCTATCTCATTTAGGATATGTATACAGTTTAACTCGTTGACTATTTAAGAAAAAAAAACGACACTTATTTCTCTTACTCCTTCAGGTTTGCGATTTATACACATAACCTGGGAGATAAGAAGGAAATATTTCTGATTTTTTATTGAATAATCAACTCGTTAAAATGTATACATAAAAGATAAAAATATTCAAAAAGTGGGTTAGGATCCACCACCTTTGAATATTCTATTTGATATGCATTGATAAGAAACAATTATGACAATTGATAAGAATTGAATTAAAGTGTGAAATCAGAATCATCCGAATTTCTGAAAAGGTCTTGACAACTTTATAGAAATCGTCAAGAGCCATCTTGATATTGAAGGCAAAACGTATTGCCCGTGTAAAGACTGCGCCAATTCGAATCGACAGATTCTGACTATGGTAAAGGCCCACATATATGACCGTTGGTTTGTACAATCATATTAAACATGTATTTATCACGGTGATGAATATCCTAATGCTTCGGTTATAGACGCACTTTGGGCTTCAAAAATACATACTCCAACAACAAATCATAAGATGTTTTGATGCACTTGATGATATGGCGGAGCAAAATACACAAGAAGAAAATTTAGATGAAGATAGAACTGGTTTAGATCCATAGGCGTGGGTGAAAGTTAAAAAGAAAAAAAAATACACAAGAATAATCCCCCACCTACACAAACTCCATAGGCATGGGTGAAAGTTGTTGATGAGTTGTTCCTAACTCCTGCATATATGAGCTGCTCCCAGAAAAATACAAATAATAGATCAAAACAAATTTATTCAAGTTCTGTTGGGAGTATATCATATGCCCAAAGACGACACATGGAGGTAAGAAAAATTGTTTTTATTATCCAAAGATGTATTCATAGTAATTTCAAATTTCAGTAATAGTATTTTGTTGTTTACAGTTGCAAGCAACCGGAAGCACGAGTTTTATTGAAGGTTGGAGACAAATGCACTCGATGGCGGGTGGATGGGTTAATTTTAGGGTGGCACAAAATTGGGTAAGTATGCTTTTATTATGTTGCGATTCAAAGTAAATTGCAAGTATATATGTTGGGTTAGAGTATATTGCATAGAATTTTATTTAAATTGGTCAAAATGATCCGACCCACTTTAATTGACTTTAAATATCCAAGTTTTAGTTTAAATTGGTCAAAATAACTCGAATACACTTTAATTGACTTAAATTATTCAACTTTTAGTTTAAATGAGTCAAAATGACCCGAACCCATTTTAACAGACTAAAATATCTAACATTTGGTCAATTAAAGTGTGTTCAGGTCATTTTGATCCATTTAAAGAAAATTTGAATATTTTAAGTCAATTAACATGTGATTTGGTCATTTTGATCCGAATCCATTAAAAGTTGGATATTATTGTTAGTATTGTTGCTATTATTGTAATTTGGGAAATTTTTTCGTTTGTTATTTATAGTTTATTCGAACCGAAAAGGAATTCGAATACGAATCGAATTTAGTTATCTCGAATCGTTTCAAATAACCCGAATAAACATTATATATATATATATGTATATCTATATCTATTTATCTATATATATATATATATATTATTATTTCAATATAATATGAAACATCCTTTTTCATTTTATAGACGTTATACTCATATTTATTTTAACTAAACTTATCATATGCACCTTATACTTTTCCCTTTATTTTTCATTTTCTTTTTATTGCTTAACCAGGTTATGGCACGTGGTACACTCATATTTATTTGGTTTTGTTTTTCTCTTATAACTTTTAAAAAATGGTGTTTTATAAATTTTCGAATGTACCATTGCGACGTACTTATTTTTATCTATGTTCAATATAAACTTTAACTAAACTTATCATATGCACCTTATACTTTTCCCTTTATTTTTCATTTTCTTTTTATTGCTTAACCAGGTTATGGCACGTGGTACACTCATATTTATTTGGTTTTGTTTTTCTCTTATAACTTTTAAAAAATGGTGTTTTATAAATTTTCGAATGTACCATTGCGACGTACTTATTTTTATCTATGTTCAATATAAACTTTAACTAAACTTATCATATGCACCTTATACTTTTCCCTTTATTTTTCATTTTCTTTTTATTGCTTAACCAGGTTATGGCACGTGGTACACTCATATTTATTTGGTTTTGTTTTTCTCTTATAACTTTTAAAAAATGGTGTTTTATAAATTTTCGAATGTACCATTGCGACGTACTTATTTTTATCTATGTTCAATATAAATTTCATTCAAAACCGATTTTTCATGTAATATACAAGTCATCGAAGCACGAACGTACAAACCGTCAAATCTACTTCAAGGTTTTATTATTTTATAGTTTTTTTAATTTTTCTATTACAACCTTTAAAATCAGATGTTTCAAAAAATTCCAGGTTTGCTGTTTTGGCATGAATTTTTTTCGCGTAATGAATACCCGTTTACATGTGATCAAAACTAACCAAAAACTTTTTTTTTTGTCCCTATGGTTTGGCCATTTTAGCCACTTTCATCCAAAAAAATTTTTTTAGCTTTTTCGTCCCTGACTTTTCAAAATCTAGTCATTTTCATTCAACTGACTAACTCCGTTAAAATTTTAACGTTAAATCAAAGACAATTTGGTCTTTTCAAAAATATTTTTTTAACCTTTTCTTTTATTCCCCTGTCCCCCCCCCCCCCCTCTTTGAAACACCACCATCTGCAACCACCACCGCTCCTTTTCTCAGGCGTCGGCTTCAACCATCCGTTTTCTTCTCTCCTAAATCGATCTGCCCCTCCACTCTTTACCCCTCTTTCGTCTGAATCCGGCAACAACAACCAAGGTCTGATTTTATTGAGGTCTGATTTAAAATCAATCGAACAACCACCACCAAGGTCTGATTTCAAAACCCTAAATTGATCGTCTTCTCCGTCCGATTTATTCAACAGATGTAACCCTCTCTTCCTCCGACGATTTATTGAACGAGTCTTTTGTCAATGGTGTCACCGGACTAAAAAACAAGCACCGGAAAATCAAGAATGCTTGGGGACAACCACCCATGACTTTGACCGAATTTTGGCGTGGATAGGTTAATCTTAAGCCCATTTTTAAGCTGTTCCGATGCTCGTGGGTTAATCTTGAGCCCTGGGTATGGAGTTTGTTCAGGTTTGGAGTTATCGGTGGTGTTTGGGTTGCACCGCCGGTGCTGGTACTGCTGCCGTTGCTGGACGAAGAGTTTGTCAGAGATGGGATTTCTCTACCGTGTTTCTTTGAGATGATCTCCATAAAGGGGGTAATACCCTAAATCAGGTTTTGAAAATGAAGGGGAAGTAAATGGGAATAAAAAAAAGGTTAAAGAAAAGGATTTTTGAAAAGATCAAATTGCCTCTGATTTAACGTTAAAATTTTAACGAAGTTAGTCAGTTAAATGAAAATGACTAGATTTTAAAAAGTTAAAAAAAAGTTTTTAAATAAAAGTGACTAAAATGGTCGAACAACGTCCAAAAATTATGTTAAAATTTTTTAGCACCTCCGCTGCGTTTGCCTATCAAAATCAATCAAATTAACTGTCATCTTTGAAACGATAATCTCTTCACTTCCTTTCAGCTCCAAAGAGGAATGCTGGAAGTGCAATGGCGGTATTGTCGATTAACTGCTGCAACAGTTGCCCGAGGATTCGAATTGAAATAGCGGATTCATTCTTCACTCTATCGCTTACTGTGATTATGGTTCCGTTATACGTTGAGAATGTGCACTCTCTTTTCCGTTTAACAGTTTTTGAATCTATTATCATCAACAGATAGGACGGTAGAAGGTTCAGATTGCCTCCGTTGTTCACGACGATCGGCGGCGATGTTGTTGGCAGCGACATCGTTAAAAGATATTGGCCAGGAGATGCCGCGCTACATTAGATCGGAATGACAGGTATACTTGTTAACTGTTACTTTCGTATTTTATCATCTCCAAATCTCTAATGTTTGGTCTATCTCGCTAAATTTACCATTTCCTAGGGTTTGAGTTGCGGGCATCGAAACAGATCGATTATGTTTTATATAATTCAAATCACAGAGCACATGAAAATGAACCTGATAACAACTTCAAATTATGAATTGATGTGGTTAGGGATGAACCAGAGGGCTAGGTTGGGCAGGAAATAATTTCTGGTTATTAAACTGTAGATCCGGACATTAGCAGGTCTCACTGTTATGGAACTGATTCAAATCTTAATCAAATTGGTTAATTGATAATTTGATAATGTCTGTGAAAGTCTTTCTCCTTGTTTGCTGTTTCTTATAAGTTTTTGCCTTTTGGTTCATTCAAGTTGAATTTTTGCCCGTTTAGACACAATATTTGTTACAAATCTTCTCCAAAACTTGGAAGTTCCATAAAACTTAAGAGTAGATTAAGCTATTTCACTAGCTGGCTTCTTGAGAGTCAGGTTGAGAAATATTTCCCTGCCCTGTTGATACTCTCTCATTGCTTGAACTCTGCATGAATGACGTGAGAGTTCCTTGGAAAGGCCTTGCGGGAGATGACTCGAAGCGTCTAGGTGGAACTTGCAATGACTTGAAGCTTCCTTCTAACATCTCCACAACTTTACTTTTGGATGGCCGGTCTAATGGATTAGGTTGAATGCACCAAAGGGTCACCATCATCATTTTCCTAGCTAGTTCATCTTCCTCTTCGGTTGTCACCCCATTGTCCCCTAAATTGCCTCCAACTTCTACTGCTTGTATATCCAATCTGGAAAGTATTCTTCACTTGTGCTTGTTCTTCTAGCGTTGTTGTGCTTGCGTGCACCTGTCATTTCAAGAACCATCATCCCGTAGCTATACACATCGGATTTGTGAGATGCACCTCCAAAGCTTCTGAAATATACTTCAGGGGCCATGTATCTGGCAGTACCTCTTGCACCCATTACAGACACAATACTTTCTTTCTTCTTGCACAACTTAGCCAGTCCAAAATCAGATATTTTTGGGGCAAATTCTTTGTCCAATAGAATGTTGTGAGGCTTTATGTCAAAGTGCACAATTCTTGTGTTACAACCTCTGTGCAGGTACTCTAGACCTCTTGCAAATTGCAATCCCTTTTGCAATCTGGAACAATGTGTTCCAGTCCAAATGAAAGCCGTTACCACGTAGGAACATATCCAACTATCCATTTGGCATGAACTCATACAACAGAGCTCTTTTCTTTCTGTCAAAGCAGAAACCTAAAAGAGTGACTATGTTGACATGTGAAGTTCTACTGATGCTAGCAACTTCATTAATGAAATCTTCTCCATTTCCTGTAGCTTCACTCAAGAGCTTCACTGCAACTAGAAGCCTTTCGGGCAATTGCCCTTTGTAAACACTTCCATATCCTCCTTGTCCCAGTTTATTTTGGAATGAGTTTGTCATTTTCTTGATTTCTGAATACTTGTATCTTTTTGGTGCCAAAGTCCAAAGTCCAAACTTCCGTAGTTCCTTATGAATATTTCTATTTGATGGTTTGCATCTTCTGGTCCTCTTGGAGTTATCAATTTTCGACAGAGAATCATGAAAAACAGGAACATAATTCCTGTGAAGCCGCATGAAATGCCTACACAATACGTTTAGTGGATAGTTAGATCCATTTAAAGAGAACAACCCTGCTTTTTGTCTTGGTTCATTAAAAAAAGAAGGGTACATTTCTGTTTTGATGCTAAAACTTTTCACGAATGTCTGCTTAATCTAACAATGTTCACAACACAGATAAAAGTGTCTGCTTACCTATTATAAGCTTCCTTGTAGTTCCATTGGATCCTGTTTTCCTCATAGTTCCATTGGATCCTGTAATCAAAAGATGGTAAAGACATTGGTGAATTTATCATCATATCAGACCATGAACCTTAAAAAATGCACGAAATGAATGTGACTCGACCAGTAGTGATTCAAAAGACACTTGGATCATATGATATTATGAGACACAGCTAAACCACTTTAGGCCAGTTTTTCTTTCAGCCTACACCATTTGTTTTTTTGTCAATCATATACATGAACGTAATTATTTGATGGTTTGCATAGTTTATTTATGTTTTTAAAGCTTGATATGGTCAACATTATGGAGAATTTGTTATAAAACCTTCAAACCTGAGACCCGTTAACTCATACCTTCTTATTTTTTTTAAACTCGATATGGTCAACATTATTTCTTCAACTCAATATGGCTGATAACTTTGATACTTTGTGGAGGTGAAATTGTTTCATAGAACCTTCTTATCTAAAATTTTAAAGCTGGCCGTGTGCTGCATATGCTGCTTATTAGAGGCACTTCGTGAATATCGAAACGATCTGAATGGGCTTCTAAATAGGTTGCTGGAAAACGCACAGAAACCAGCAGTTAAAGCTGATCTCAAATCACTTGAAGCATTGACAGATGCTAATCAATTTGCCAAAGATGGATTCACTGGTACAGTAATATTATTATTGCATTGCACCAAGAAATTGTCAATATTGTGGAGATCAAAGTGGTTCTATAGAAATAATTATCACTCTGGGCCTCATTCACATTGCAGTTGAGAAGGAAATGGATGACGATGGCTAAATCCGCTCTTATGGCAAATAGGGAGGGGCTCTAGTCTAGACGGGGTTTCATGGTGGTCGGGAACAGTTTAGGAGGAAACGATGAGTGATGAACAATAAATGAACTAGAAAGAAAGGTGATTGATGTGTGAAAAAGAAAGAAGAATTAACAAGTCTTCTGATATTTTAGTTGTCAATTTTCACAGTTTTAAAATATCATTTAAGTAAGCGGTTAAACAAGTTAACCGAGTCTAGCAGTAGTTGAGTTTGGGCCAATTCTAAGCAACCGGAGTTGACTCCACTAGGATGTCATCTCGAGCATCTTATGGTTTCAACTTTCAAGTAGATGATAAACATGTTCACAATCTGACCAAAATATGAATCTACGAGATCAGAAAATCACTTACCTCCTCCACTTTCGTTGGAATCGTTACAAGTTAACGAGAAATTCCCGCTAGCACCGTAGCAAGCAAACAACTCAGGTGAAGTTGAGTTAGACCCACATCGACCATCGGATCGAATACACCGATCACAATCGTCGTCATTCGCTGTCCACTGTAACTTGAAACCAGCCCTCAAAGCGGAACTCAAATCACTCTCTGAAGAAATGACCGAAGATCTATCCACTGGTACAGTGATAGAATTGTTGCATGACGGGCACACTGGTTCTATAGAAATAACTATAACTCTGGGCTAAGCAGTTAATGCGGTAAAATATCGGATATCGGTCAAGGACCGACATTTGAGATATCGGTTATCGCGGTGAGATATCGGTGGGATATCGGTAACCGTAAATTTATATAAAAATTATATATTAATCGTCAGATTCAATAGTCATAGATTAGAAACATAAAATTTATGTATAAATTTTTAAATTTATAAATATAACATTACTTTTATGCTTTTTATGTATAAATTTATAAGTTTGAGGATCAGATATAAACTAGTAAAATGTAGAGGGGTTAAAAGTTAAAAATCTAAACTTAATAAACCCTAAATCCATCCACCCCGTTCATTATACGCCGTTCCCCCTTTGCTCCACCGTTCCCCCTTTGCTCCACCGTTCCCCCTCTGCCTCCACGCTCACTAGCTCCAAAATTAGATCGATTGGGTTCGAAATCGTGGATTGTTGGGTTGATTTCCCACAATGGAAACACAAGTGGTTCGATTATGCTTCGAAATAAGGTAAGAATTCGTTCTACTTGCTCGATTTGGTCCAAACCGAGAATATTGGTGATATAACCGATATTTAAGACTCCAAATTTCGGCGATATATCGGTTATCTCGGCCGATATTTTCGGGAACGATATTCTAACCGATGTTTTAAACCGATATTCTAGCCTATGACCGATAACCGATATATCGGTGATATATCACCGATATATCAGCCGAGTTAACTGCATAGACTCTGGGTCTGATTCCGTCAATAAATATCACTCCGGGTCAGATTCACCTGGCAACTGGATCGAAAAACATCAGCATCCAATGGTAACGGTATGTTATCTTGGCATCCATAGTACAGGGATACATTCTCCTGGTCAAAACTACTGCCGTTGAAAAGCGTGGAGTCATAGCTAGTGTTGTGGAGATATTGAGGGCAATTGGTGCTCCACAGATCATTTCTAGCAATAGTGATCGTATGAGTACGGCTATCAGCATTCAGGAGTTGGTAGTTTACTGATTCTAAAACGAGCCCAGTAACATTAGAGGTTAGCTGAAAACCCGGGTGGCCGCAATACCCTGGCCTGTTCAACCCCCAAAAAGGATACGCAAATTCTATGTCTCCACACTGGGCCGACTGGCGACATATATCGTATGGCGGAGTTTGCTGGCACCGGAGGACTGGGAAATGGATGACGGTGGCTAGAACAATCATTATGGCGAATAGGATGGGGCTTGGGTCTAGACAGGAAGTCATGGTGGTCGGGGCAGTTTGGGAGGAAACGATGAATGATGTTGGATAATTGTTTAGTTAATGAAGTTGAGTGGAAAATGAAAAACGAACTCTTTTGGTTTTTTTAAGCGTCAGTTTTCATCACCAACGAATTTAATACTTAAAGAACTTGAAATTTGAAATAGAGTTCCAATTTGACTTACAAATATTAAGATGACCGGCCGTTACTAAAATGGAATACACGAATCCATAAGGCTATGCATTATACATACCCCGCACGCAGCGGAGTGATGAGGTGGCTGTGTTAGGGTGTTGCGGCAACACCGCCTGCACCACCGCACTTTTGCAAATGTGCAGGTCATTTCCACCGCACTCGACCGACCCTTCACCGCAGCGTGCGTGCGCTCTCTCACTTTAATATATAAAAAGATTAAAAAGAGTGGAAGCTGAAATATGGGTATAACATAGGTAAAGTGAAAGATAGATATAGCACATAGAATATTTTACTTATTTTTAATTTTATATAACTTAATTTTTCTTTATAATTTTGGAAATTATACATGTAAAGGATAAATATTTTAAACAAAACCATTTATAAAGCTTTTAGTATTTATCACCTTTATAATTTTAACCTATTTAACTCGTTTTTCTTACCTAATCTTTTTTTTAGATTCATTATTAATAATCCCCCATATATATTGAAACACTAATTAAGTTTTTTTTTTGAACGGCAATTTGGATCACCGATCCACCCGACCCACCATAGGTGAGAAAACCCTATGGCTCAACCTGGACACTTTTTTGTTACAAGTGAGACTTGAACCCAAAACCTCCTCATTTTAGTGAAGTATTAGGTATACACCTTTGTCGCCAGACTAAGCTAGTGGTTGTCACATTAATTAAGTAAGGATAAATAAAATAATGATCAATACAATTTGGACTAATTCAACAGCCTGCGCGTAATGTGGTTACTCTATTTATTTATTTTCTAACAGTTATTATGTGATTTAAATTGTGGGTTTTTATTTTAATATTTAATTGTCACCGGTGGATTGACAGAGATTTTTGTTATCCTTTTAGAATAATCATCGTTGATTTATGGTGTATTTATAAGTTATGAAAAGTACTTTTATTATTTTTTATTAATACATCATATATTTTGTTCAATAAAATAAAGAAGTTGGGTCCAGGCCAAGATGTTGGCTCCTACCCTACCATAGAGGAGGTGGTGGGTTTGATCCTTCCACGCGGTTTCTCATTTTTGTCCTTTTGTTTTCTCTAATTCTTTCACAGCTATACACACTTTCAAAATCCCCTTTACAAATAAAACAATGCCTGGATTTTGTTTTACACATACATTTTATTTGTTAACATTAATTATATTATTATTATTTTTTGGTAAATTAAAGCCACTATTGCGAACTAGCAACATGACAGATTTTGAATACCATTTGGTGTAAAAGATGTTATACCCGGGTTGCATCATACGTTGGATTTACTCTTTAGCAACATAGTTCAATAAATGAAAAGAGTATTTTATTGCAGCGGAAACTGAGTTTGTTACAAACAAGATAAAATACAACATATATTGTATGTAGCTATCTATCTTGGATGTCAGTCTTTTATCCAAGTAGCATTCATCTTTTTTGTCCTCCCCTTGTGCTCTTCTTAACCTGATATACACTAAAACATGTCAGCTTATGTTGCTGAGTTCTATCTTTATCTTTAACCGAATGCTAATCCGATATTTTAAAACATTTACATTCATAAGACTTTAACTTTTAACTTCATTACATAACCGTCTTTCCTCAGTACTTGTATTTCTACATCACTCGTTCTTAGGCTTGTGACGTAGCCAAGTGCTCAGTGAACCACTGCTCACAAGACTTCATACTTGTACTTGTACAAGACTTTATAAGTTTGAGTTAAAAGCTCCAAAATCCTTTACTCTTACTTTATTTCATTTGCATGGTTATTACCATACAATACTGTACTAGGTAATATAACTAAGTGGTAAGCCACACAGGCACTGCCGGGGGTCTCTCTATTGGTGACGATCATGAACTCATGCCACGATGTTGCCACTTGGTTATGAGTATCAAAACGCCTTCCATGACCCCAGCGAACCTCTGAACGTTGTTGAGACTTCGGTGATTCCTTCGACACCGTCCTAAAGATTTGGTGCTATGAAGAACTCACTCCCCTCAATGGCAATCATGATTCGCGGTCCATGACGTTACCAGGACAATCATGATCTTAGTGCCATGACGTTGTCCCTTGGTTATGAGTCTTCCTTAGCCTTTACACTTTATATTCTTGTAGTGTGAGAACATAATAGCCCAAAACATCGAAAATATTTAAAACAGGGCTTCATAGAACTCACGTAAAGTCTTTTCATAACTGGTATACTAGCCCAAACATTTAAAATGTTTGAAAGTGGGCATCATAACGTTCTCATAAACCTTTCATACTAAGTATACCAGCTCAAAATGTTTAAAACATTTAAAACCAGCGCCTCATGGAACTTATGTAAATTCTTTCATAGCTTGTATATCAGTCCAAAACATTAAAACGTTTTAAAGTGGGAATTATAGAACTTACCTTTAATCTTCTCCCTTTCCTGCAGTATCCTTACGTTTATAATCAGTAATGGCACAGCACTTGACTCAAGGTAAATGCGGAGAACCTGATTTTCGAACGCGAAACAGAGCTAGGGAATCACGTTTACAGAATGTGTGTAAGGAAGTAGGTTTGGATGTGAGAAATGAGGCTACCATCGAATGTCCGTCACTCCATTCCTTGGCGGCTACACACTTTTTGCCCATGTAACAGACTGTTATGGCTTTGTGACGGTCCGTTACGAACACGAGTCACATGCCACGCGTCAGACCCCCTAAACCGCCCTCCGGTATAGCGACACAGACCGTTATCTCTGAGTGACGGTCTGTTACGGCCGACACGGACCGTTACCATCTATGACGGTCCGTTATGGTATGTTTTTCCACAACTTTCATTTCTTGTCACTTTTAACCCCTGGAGTTTGGGCTATTGTCCATTCTAGTCTCTTGGGGTATTTTTCTTTCTAAAATTAGGGTGTTACAAATCTCTCCCCTTAATAAGGTTTCGTCCTCGAAACATGTTATTGTTTGAATAGGAAAGGGTATGACTTCATCATATCTTCCTCGGCTTCCTAGGTGGCTTTATATCCTTTTCTGTAAAATATTTAGCTACATTAAATCTACGACTAATAAAATAGAGTTAGACCGAATGGATGATCACCGTGTGAAGCCAAAGGATGCCATAGCCATCTATGGGTGATTAACGAGCCTAGCCTGGCCTAAACCCAACCGAACCGTACCGAGACTGAGACCGTTTATGGGGTGAAATGGAGACCAAGGATCGGACCGTTTGTTGATGGGTCAGTAGAGCTTAGTCGGGCCTTGACGGGTCTGTCTTCAGGCTTTAACATGCAGGCCTGATTTAAAATCTTATTGTTTGTTTAATTGCTTTTAAAATGTATATAATGAATAATGATACACGGTACAATTTTTCTTAACTATAATTTATGTTTTGTTTTATTCAAAGAAAATATTTTAAGGATGCCCTATTAAGAAAATAATGATTAAGCTTATAAAATAAACCGTAATAACAAAGTAAAACTCAAAAAGCTTAAACTAAATTATTGTTTAGTGTCACATCGAAATTTGGTAAAACTAGATTGTAAATACTTCCACAGGTGAAATTTAGAAGCAATGTATCTGAAATGAGTGCTAGCAAACAACTATTTTCAGCACCACAGAATAGTAACAAGTTTCAAAAGTGTTCCAATTAGGTCACTCACCATAGTATACCCGATGGTGTATACCGTGTAAAATGCGTATTGAGTGACCTAATTGAAACACTTTTAAAATTCGATTACTATTCTACAAAGTTACCCCTTCTTTTAACTACATATGTGTTCATTAATCATAACCAAAATTTGTGTCAAAAGCACATACACACATAAGCAAAGTCACTCGAGGATACCCAAGACATGAACAAGTATACGTCTACTTATGTATAAGAAATTGTTATAATCACTCAAACAACAATCATATTAGTTATATCTTAGTGGATACTTATAGCAAGCCGAATCTCTAAAGTTCTTAATTTGCAATTAACTAGATTTAGAAATGAAGCTCTTTCCAGAAAATAAAACCTACCCAACACCAAAAATCCTACAATTTTTTTATTCAGGAGCAAAAAAGGCAACTGTGTCCAATATAATGAAAGAATCGCATATAAAAATGAACTCCACAACTCAAGATACATACTGAATGCAGCAAACGATTATGACTTTAGTAGCTCTAAGATTTTACTATATACAGTATATTTAGAACTTGCTGTCATGTGTTCTCATATAACAACACACTAAATAAGCAGCAAGAAAATAGTAGTTTTCAGATCCAAGAAAGTCCGATCAACCATCCGAAGAATTGGCTAAGAACCGCCAACCAATTTGTTATTATTCCCAGAATCCGGTGAAGCTGGTTCTGCGTTATGATCCTTCATCAGACTACCATCATCTACCAGAATATCAAGCACTTCCTGTTTCTGATCATTCAACTCATCATTCTGAATCCCTTTTAAAGTTTCCACCACTTCTTTCATTGTGGGCCTCATATCCTTCACATGTTGCAGACACCGGAAAGCGAGCTCAGCCACCAAGGTGGTCATCCTCCTCACCAAACCATTTGTCTCAAACCCAATACTCTTGTCAACCAACTCTTCCAGCGTATGGTTTTGAATTTTGGTCACAGCCATATTAGCCAGGTTTATGTCAAGCCTGTGCCTGCTGGTATCAACCGCTGGTAACGAAGATATGAGCTCAACCAAAACAACCCCGAAGCTATAAACATCACTTTTATCTGTCAACTGATAACACTGGTAGTATTCAGGATCAACATAGCCAGGGGTCCCTTGTGGGGCAGTGGAAACATGTGTAACATTTTCAAACAATCTTGACAACCCGAAATCAGCAACTTTGACTTGGAAACTTTTATCTAATAAAATGTTGTTGCTTTTCACATCGCGGTGAATGATGCCTGATTTGTGGAGATAAGCTAGTGCTTCAGCTGTTTGTAAGGCAATGTTGAGGCGAATGGGCCATGAAAACAAACTTGAGCTCGAGTTTGCTAGTTTTCCATGAAGATGATCGGCTACTGTGCCATTGGGAATGTATTCATAAACTAGAAGCAGTTCTTTGCTTCGTTTTGAGGTGCACCCGTATAATTTCACCAGGTTTTCATGATCTAACCCTGTCAGGATCCTAACTTCGTTTATGAATTGTTCCACACGTTTGAAATTGTTTTCGTATAAACGCTTGACAGCAACTTCTCGACCATCAAGAAGCTTACCTGAAACCAAAATGCAAAGATCGAGTCAAACAGAAATAGATAACTACAAAAAAAGAAGTTTATTTAGTAATGAAAAATTAGGCTCTGATATTCCTAATGTTATCGGGGACTGATTTTATCATCAGTCCCCAGCCAGTCCCCTATTCCTAGTCTTTGATAGTGGTTTTAGTAACTAAACTAAATATTAGTATACGTGTATGTTTATAAGTATTACCGAAGTACACAGTTCCAAAACCGCCATCTCCAAGTTCCCTTGAATCATTGAAGTTATCGGTAGCTACATCTAGTTCTTCATAGGTAAAAACCTGAGCTCCAAAATATGTGCTTTTTCCAAACTCTTTAGATGTTTCTGATGTTTTTGATGAAGGATACGAAGGGATGCTGGAAGTGGAATTAGTAGTGTAACTAGTTAGGCCTTGGCTCGAACCAGCAGCAGTCAAAATGGTTTTGGTCTCGATATGGGCAGGTGATGCTTCTATGATCGCGCGCCTTTTTCTTCGTCGTTGGCAAACAAAGATTGCACATCCGGCGCCAACAACAACAACAATACCCGCTCCAACGATTCCAAGTACTATGATTCAAAGATAAAAGATTCAAATTTTTGTTTCTTGAAACAATGACTGATGAAGAAACTTAAGTTTATTTAGTGAGAGTAAAAATCCATACCTATGCCCATTGAACTACTCTTTGAACCACCTGCGATTATATAGAATTTCAAGAAAATGTTAGATTTAAAACCACTTCATCAAAACATTAACATAAAAGTTTATGACTAAGGCTGATAAATGAACGACCCCTCTTGGGAAAATAGAACTAATTTCTCTCGTATCAATTGATTTAAGGAATGTATTTAAGACCGGACCACTACTAGAAAACACTGGCTTCACCGATGGACAATTCCGTCAGAAAATCGTCGGTGAAAGACATCACCGACGAGAATCTGTCGGTAAAGCTCCGTCGGCTAAATGGCCATGGGTAATACTTTCTGAAAAAGACTCTGACCAGGGATTATTGGTCTGAGATTACCAGTGAATTACTGACGGGCCAAGAGTCCATAGGTAATTGCCTACGGAACGCCGACGGGTTGACCAAATTCCAAAAAACTAACTGCAATGGTGGAACTAGACGGATTCTGTCGGTGATCTATCGGTGAATTTCCGACAGAGTCGTCCGTTAGTAAATACCCGTCAGTGAACGGTCTAACATGGAACAATGTGTCATAATGTCCGGTTATTCCTATTTAAACTGTTTTTGGTTGAACCGCGGCTACCGGTTGGACATGTGAACTGCACTGGATTGGTCAAACCATATTTCATTTTTTTATTTGTTTTTTTCTAAATCTCATTTAATTATTAATTTAGTACTTGAGTCTCCATATTTTATTTATTTAAGTTTTAAAAAATACAAATGTAAACCAAACATAAGTATTTTAATATATTTTTTAGATATGTTATATATATGAAAATTTATAATTCAAGATCTTTTTGGAAAAAAAAACAATAGATTTACAAAGACTATTATACCCACTTAAAAATAAGCGGTAAAAGAATGTCGGGCTTACAGAATTATAACCAGTGGAACGATAAGACGACGGATTTAACATCTGATTTGGTTGTAAAAACGCTATATTTATATTTAAGTTATTCCGGTAATTAAATGGAAAGTATGTATAAAATCTACGTTTGATTCACATAAATAAATGATTTAAAATTTAACATTCTCTTGCTTTCATTTCTCAAGTCATTTATTAATTTAAGTAATTGTTCCAGATGAGAATTAATTTAAACTAGAAAATATGACCTGCACGTTACGGCGGGACAGTACGATGACATTAACGTGTTTAAGTACATAATTAAAGATCACGCGATGCGATGGGTTTGCAAACCTCGTTACGCGTGTTGCGGCGACGACAATAACGTGACTAAGTATATAAAAGAAACGTATGAAGTTGCCACGACTCGGTTCTGGAGATCGAAAAATAGATAAATTGCGACGCGAATAGAAGTTAATACTGAAACAACAAATTCATTAAAGAAAAAACAAATTGAAAATAGAAAAAACTAACTTTTACAAACGAATATAAAATAAAGTAAAATAAAAGGAAAAGAAATTTGAGGAGTAAACTTGAGAGTTTAAAATTTGAGAAGTAGAGTTGAGAATTTTGTACAGGGGTAAACTTCAAAGTTTAGAAACTTAAGGGATATGTTTAAAATTTAGAAAGTTGAGGGGCAATATATGAATATGGATACCAGCATGTTACCGTCAGTCGATATAATCAACGATATGTAAAAAATATATTTCACGATTTAAAAACAAAGTTAACGAACCAAAGTTTTTAGAAAAAATAAAATTTAATAAAAAAATTAATTGAGTTAAAATTATATATTATATATAATACAGGGGTTAAATAAAAATTTTTAAAAGTTAAAGGTTTACATAGTAATTATAAAAAAGTTGAAGGTTTAAAGCTGTCGATGGCTTTTGCCACGACGTTGGTAATTGAGTTTTTAGGGAATAATGTAATGTATTAATTTAAATAAACTGACATGGAATAAATTAATAAAAATCTAGAATATGATTTTTTTATAATTAGTATAATTCAACTTTTGTGGGACCAATCCTGCGATTCCTACACACAAATGACAAGAATAACGTAATTTGAAAATAAAAAAAGGTGGTAAAAAATGTACATCGTTGAATAATTCCAAAGTCGACCTAACCATTCCTTTTATTTTATTATATTTTTTTTTTGAAAGGCGTGGGCTCAACTGTCACGTCCCACTAGTGGAGGCTCGTACATTAGTCTACCCAAACAACCCTCAAGGAATTCGAAATCTGCAGAGCGTGTTTCTAGTTTTTATGAAGTGCACAGTACAAAATTCGAACCCATAACCTCCATAGAGGAGAAACCCTTAAGAAAAACCCTTTAACCACCAAGACAGAACCTTGATGGCTTATATTTATTTATTTACAACCTAACCACAATTTGTACAAGGTAAGTGTAAACATGTGAAGAATCACCAAATCTTACATATTCGAGGATTTCTATTTAAATATATAAATTAATAATCTACCTAATTCATTAGTATCGGAATGTACAACTTTTTAGGACAAATTAAACGTAATAATAACATGGATAATTAATCTTGTAAACTTTTGAATATAAAACCGAATCGTATCTATAACTTTTTTTTTATTTTACTAAACTCTTTTCATATCTTATAAAAATAGCTATGAATCACTTATTTGTGTACTTTTCTTATCTTGCGAATTTTAAAATGGAAAAAAGAAAAAAAAAAAAAAGAGTTGATTTCGTCTAAACACGTATTAAAAAGGTTATAAGATTTTATTTTAAGAAAAGTTTCAACTCTGATAAAGTTTCAAGAAAGATATTAACTTTTTTTTAAATAAAGAAGTTAATTGCATAAATGACACATGTGGTTTGATCAAATTGCATGTTTGATCCCTAGATTTTAAAAAGTTACAAACTTAGCCTGGGCATTTGTGATATTGTTGCACCTTTAGCCCATGTGGTTAATACTAGCTAGTTTTTAACGGAAACTATCACATGTGTCATCCACGTGGCTTACGATTGCAAACTTAACACTAAAAATGAGTTAAAATCAGTAAAAATCACTAGTTTTTTTTATTGAATTACACAAATTTTTAATTATTATATAACTCATTTTTAGGGTTAAGTTTGCAAGCGTAAGCCACGTGGATGACACATGAGATAATTTTCCGTTAAAAACTAGCTAGTATTAAAGTCAGGGGCTAAATGCATAATCAGGTTACAAACGTTTGTGCTAAGTTGATAATTTTTAAAACCCGAGGTCAAACGTGCAATTTGATCAAACTATAGAGACCATTAATGCAATTAACTCAAAAATAAATTTACATTATATCTTGAAAAACAACTAAATGAACAAAATTTTACATATTTTGAAGACTTCAATCTATTTACTTAATATTTTATAAAAACTGACAAACCTTTTTTTTCAAGTTTATGAAACAATTAATTCTTGAGTAGGTTGTTAGACAAATAAACTTTCCGGGTGGTTAAGGAGTTTTTTAAATAATGGTTTCTTCTTGAGTAGGTCCCGGGTTCGAGTCCGCTGCGATTACAACCCATAGTGAAAAACATACATAACTGACAGGAGCACCCGGGTTGCTCCCAAAAAGAGTAAATGTTTAAGAAAGTCGTCTTTAAAAAAAAGAAAGACAAATAAACTGGGTCTAGCGGTAGTTCAAATAGATGATTAACATGTTAACAAAATATATGTGTCTACGAGATCAGAAAATCACTTACCTCCTCCACTTGGGTTGGAATTGTTACAAGTTAACGAGAATATCCCGCTAGCACAGTAGCAAGCAAACAACTCAGGTGAAGTTGAGTTAGACCCACATCGACCATCAGACTGAATACACCGCTCACACTCGTCGTTTTTCGCCATCCACCCTAGCTTGAAACCAGCCGTCAAAGCTGATCTCAAATCACTCTCTGAAGCAGTGACAGATGCTAATCGATTTGCCCGAGATTGATCCACTGGTACAATGATAGAATTGTTGCATTGCACCAAGCTATTCTCAAATTCGGTGACGATATAACTGGTTCTAAAGAAATAACTATCACTACGGCCTGTCCCGTTCACATCGCAATCGAATCGATAACTAGCAATGGCCGGTATCCCACCGGGTATAAGATTTCGGCATCCGTAGTACAAAGATACATTCTCCTGGCCTAAATTATTGCCGTTGAAAAGCGGGGAGTTAATGGTGGTGTTGAGGAGATGTTGAGGGCAATTGGTGTTCCACAGATCATTTCTAGCAATAGTGATTGTATGCGTACTGCTATCAGGATCTACGAGGAGTCGATAGGTTACGGATTCTAAAACGAGCAGAGGAACATCAGATCGGCAGGTTAGCTCAAAACCCGGGTGGCCGCAATATGCGGGCCGGCCTAACCCCCAAAAAGGATACTCGAAATCAATCTCTCCACACCGGGCCGACTGGCCACATGTATCATATGGCTGATTATCCTGGCACCGGAGGGCAGGGAGATGGATGATGGTGGCTAGAACCAGTGTTATGGTAAATAGGTTGGGGTCTAGACGGGGTTTCATGGTGGTGGGAGCTGTTTGAGAGGAAATGATGAATGAGGATGAATAATGAATGAAGTAAAAAGGAAGGTGGTTGATGGGAAAATGGAGGAACAAGTCTTTTGATTTTTTTTAAATCGTCAATTGTCATCAACAACTAGTAAATGGAAACTTCCAATTGGACTAACATATATTTAGTTGACCGGGCATTATGAAAATGAAATCCACGAGTCCATAAGGATAAAAGTGTACTACTAACGATAGAAAATAAAATTCAAAATATGAAAAAATTAATATATAATTGAGTTTTGAAAATACGTTAATTACTATTTAATGTAATTTAACTTTTATTTATTATTTGACTAAAAATAAAAATTACATAATTAGATTTCAAAGTTTCTTATAATAAGGGATAATTTAAAATAAATGTGCTTTATTAGTATAATAAGTATTTTCTTTAAAAATATATTATTACTATTATTAAAAGATTGAGGTGTAATTAATAATAGAGAGAGACGGGAAAAAAATCATGAGAATGAATATGAAAGTGACACGTGACATGAAAAAACTTTTATTTATTAGATACTAGGTTAGAATTCCATGTATTACACGGGTTGAATAAATGTAATGTTATATACTTAGTAATAAAAAAAATTATGTCTTTAAAAACCCGTGTATTACACGCGTTGAATAAAATATTACGTGACAATTATAGATTCTGTTAAGTTAATTTTTAAATTATATTTTTAGCTGAGTATTAATTTTTTTTATGTAACTGATAAATGTCAATTCATATTAAACTTTAGAAACACGGTATATTACACGGGTTGAATAAATACAATTTTAGTAATAAAGATGTATGTATTACATATTTATGAAAAACGTTTTTTTTTTTAAACTATAGAAATCATTATTATTTAATAAGAGAGAGGGGCGGTAAACAAAAAATTATAAAAAAATTAAAAAAATTTGTATAATTAATAGGAGAGAGAGACGGGAAAAAAATTTAAGGATGCATGAGAGAGTGACAAGTGTCCCATCAAAACCTTTATTTATTACATCTATATTATATAATAAATAAAGGTTTTTCATGCCACGTGTTATCTCCACATTCATTCTCATCATTTTTTTCTCGTCTCTCTCTTATTAAATACACTTCTATCTTTTAATAGTAATATACTTTTAAAGAAATACTAATCTATATACTATATTAATAAATAAATCTACTGACATATTTTAACGATTGTATGTGTTAACAAATTATATTGTACTTCACGGGTTTGTTCAACACGTGTAAAACACGAGTTTTTAAAAAATAAAACTTTTATTTCTTAATATATAATATAATATTTATTCAATCCGTGTAATACACGGGATTTTAACCTAGTAGTATAGATATAGATATGATATTTCTATGCTAAATTGCTAAAATACTAAAATGTTAGATTTTGCATGATGACTTCATGAATAAGACATTGCTACATATAATGACTTCATGACTAAGACATTGCTACTACATAATTAATGCATATATTACACGGTTTGATTAATAAAATATTAAAAATTTATTAATAAGTGAAAAAATAAAGAAAATAATTGAGAAAATAAATATTAAATAAATAAAATATTTATAAAGTAAATATTAATAAATAAGATAATAAATAATTAAGAAACAATAGGTGAAAAAAACTAAAAATTTTCAAAGGCTTACAAGAATCTTGAGCTCACTGAACTGTGACACGTGACTAATTACTTATTTATTAGGTATAGTTTAGTGTGAAATATAACTATAACAATTTATATATATTTGTTTGCATAAAATTTAAACTTAGTGAGACTTTCAATCGATATGGCTTCTCATTTTATACTACTTTTATTTTATTTTAACCGTTTGACCCGTTAGAGAAAAAACATAACTCAAATCGACCCGTTCATAAGAAAATAGTTCGAAGTTCCCACATATACAAAACATATACAAACATATACAAATAGCTAAAATAAGTAATGATGTAAATCGAAATAGGAAAAAAAGAAAATAATTACTTGAATACTTTCAGCTATAATAATATGACAAAAAATACAGTGAGATTTAACAAATATTAGATATTTGAATATGTAAATATATGATTGAATGTTTTTTTTAATTGGAACTTAAATGGCTATAAAATCGTTTTCAGTTTGTAAAATTTATAAAAATATGATTGATGATAAACAAAATTTTGAATTCAAAAATATGTAGGTAAAAATTCAAATGAAAATTGATCTAGTTGTCTAAAATAATGGAGTTTATTAAAATGTAAAAACAGTCTAATAATATAATAACTTTTCATAATACAAATTTATTTTTCAAAAATGATAAATAACATCATTAACTATAACTATTGATGATTAATTTCATATTAAGCTTATTTAGTTAATATATAATAACCATCAATAATTAAATTTGTTATGTTTCTTAATATATATTATTTAATAGGAGAGAGAAATTAAAAAATAGTATTTAATAGAATAGAGAGGCGGGAAAATAAAAATGAGAAGGAACCAGAAAGTGACATGTGTCATCTCAAACCTTTATTTATTAGTATAGATTATAGATATAGATTATTGTTTAAAACGTTTGTCTAAACGTCTCGTTTCTTAACATGGGTGTTAGAAACAGTTATTTTATAAAATAATCTAACATGGGTTTATTGTATAAACCAACTGTTTTAAATACGTTTTGTCCGAACGTGTTATTTTCTAACTAGCGTATTCGAAAAGGTTTATCGTATAAACATTTTAATATCTTAACAAGAGTGTTAGAAATGGTTTATTTATAAAAACCGAAAGTTTGAAATGTTTGTGTCTAATATTCAAACGAGCGTGTTAGAAATGGTTTATTTATATAATAAACCTTAAAGGATTTTGGTTAAAACATTTCAATAGTCTAACGAGCATGTTGGATACGGTTTATTTATGAAACCAAAAGTTTTAAAACGTTTGAAACAAACTCGTCTATAAACAACTTGGTGTTGGTGTGACA
Organism: Smallanthus sonchifolius; assembly: GCA_023525975.1. NCBI lineage: Eukaryota > Viridiplantae > Streptophyta > Magnoliopsida > Asterales > Asteraceae > Smallanthus > Smallanthus sonchifolius. Next base: position 81,101,398 of record CM042032.1, on the reverse strand, counting down.
TAATTAATTGTTCAAATACTACTACTTGCGTGTAGTTTACTATATAAACAATTGTTGTAGTTTTGGATAGATTTGTGACTATTCAAATTAGAGTTTCAAGATGAAACAATGACGTGTTGATAAGAGTGCATGGAGTTCCACTGAGGGAGAGCCTCAACACCCACCAGAAGAGGAAGTCATTGAGCTGCTTCGAGGGCTGTGTGAAATCACACGGGTGATTGCATGTCGTGGATGGTTCTTATTTACAGGATCCACTACTCATGCTTGTTCCAATAGGTCGAGCTTTAAGACCTATTACGCTCTTGAGAGACGTGTGGCAATGCCTGATGGTCGAATGATATCAATGCTTGGAATTGGACTGTGGAACTACAATTATCTACAGGATGTATACTGCCTTTGGGGATGTTCTCCATGTCCTAGACATCACAAAGGGTATTCTTTCATCTACTAAGTTGTATGAAGATGATTACAAAGTCACACTTGGTGATAAGTGGACGGTTCATAATGTCACGCGTGGTTTCACGTTTCCCATTGGTGTTGGCGCGTCGTGGGAGGGATGTACCGACTTAATCTCTCAGGTGAATATAGAGAATATATCCAATGATAAGAGTGTTCATGATAGTAACACTATATGATTGATGTTTTAAAATCAATGATGTATTCGTTACTTTCATTATATTAACACTATATTATTAATAAAAGTGTTGCTTTTTACTGAGTTACTTTAATTGTATTATTGTTTTGTGTTCACTAGTTTTGAATAACTCATGCAATGAAATAAATCAAAAAGGAAAATTATTATTTATGGAAAATAATTTAAAACGTCTATTGACTTCCCTGATAATATGATTTAAACATATAGTGCAAGAAGTGAGTTGCACTACCACAAATGAGCGAATTGTGATCATGACTAATGTAAAAAGTCACAAATAAACATCAAAAAGTATAACCACACCATGATAGAATGTGGTTGGTGTATTGGGATGAAATACAAAAGTACATGATATGTCACATCATGTTAAGGATTTAGAAATTCACAAGAGATGACTATAACATATGAAAGAAATATATGTTACTATTGTAAATTACTTTAATAAATCTTGTGAGATTCATTAGAGACTATTTACAATAATGATGGCTTGTAGAAGTGTATACCTCCATCAAGGTTGTTTGAACTATGTGGATGATTTGTCCTTCATGTTGGGAGAGTATCCCAATACATGGTTTCAAGGAAACAACAATTGAATTGTATATATCATTTTAGGCAAATGTGAATGTCATGTTGTTGAGTGTCAATCTAACTGACTACTATATCTCAAGACTTTAGTGGTTTTATACTAGTACCATTCATCTTGTTGATGTTGCATGTGTTCACCAAAGCGACTCAGCTTAAGACTCCGATTGAAAGTCATTTGAGTAAATGGTGATGATTTGAGATCAAAGGCCAATTAGCAATGGTCCTGAACTGAATAAAGAAGATATGCATGTGTAACATACAAAAACTAATGAGACCTTCCTAAATACTGAATTTTGTGATGGTAAATAAGTCTCTTGACTTTGCCAAATTGATGAATGAATGTTAGCAAGGGATATTGCGATATTCCTTTAGGATGTGAAGAATCAAAATGATGCATCTTCTGTTCACATACTAGAGTAGTGTAGTCTAAAGCATGCTAGACTAGTACTTGTTAATTATGATGCTCCAAGGAGACAAATTAACTATAAGCATTCAAAATATACTTAGACATAAGAATGAATTTGTGGGTAGATAAAGTTAAATGATTATCATTGATATAACTTATGGACAACTTGATTAACTGTATCACTCAAAATGATGTTATCTAGTTTAATGAGGAGAACTCATATTGAAATAGAATCATTCTAAGTATGTGATGCTTTGATAACAAACTTATGACAAGGTTAGCTAAAACACTAGTAAGTGTTGGAAGCTTAAACTAAGGCATGCTTTGCTTTGGTTAGCTTAGAAGCTCTTGAGAGCTAATGTAATATGAAGTTGAGACAATTATGAACTCAATAATATAAAGATGTATATCTTTTCATGAGTGTCTAAATATCGTCATAAGTGAAGTTTGATCAAATAGCAAGAAATGTGGGGGGAGAAGCCATTTGCGAAACAACCCTTTAAAGTATGTAGAAATGGTTGTGGAAAGTTTTTTTTCAAGATCATATAGGAAGGTAGAACCTTTCATTGTCACATTTGGATGTTATCCAATAACACTTAAATGTGGGGGTGACTTGCATTTGAATGTGGAATGTTTGGCAATAAAGATTTTTGTAATCCAAATTGATATTGCAAACACATGACCAAGTGGAGTACACAAAGGTCATAACTAGTCTATCTAGTGAAACTAGTTGCAAGACTCGAGGCCAACCGGTTAGATTCAGAATCTTGCTAGATGTCTGATACCAAAGGCATAATGGAGATGTGTTCGCCTTGAAATGAGAATTGTACTCTTCAAAGACAATAATTATATAGTCTTAGAAGCTTGGCAATAGGCATTATTAACCTGCAAGTTAAGAACACATCATAACAACTCATCTCAACTGCAATTATCTATATTGACTTGACGAAGTCATAGATAGATGTTTTGGATCCAATAACCCGAGGGTTGATGAGATGGAGTTGTGGAATGAGATTAAAGCCCATGAAAGATAGTAAATGAAGGAAAACCTAACTAGTTGACTTGAGATCCCAAGATATAAGTTCAATAGGACAACCGACTCATATATCTAAAGATGGTTATTGTGGGGGCATAGCTAATATATAAGTTGATATATAAGCTAAGATATATATATATATATATATATATAGAGAGAGAGAGAGAGACAGAGAGAGGAAGGTTCAAATAAGAATAACAAATAATTGCGAAAACACAGAGAACCAATCTCCACCTTTTAATTATTTGATCAATGGTTCAAATCATTAATGATTTTTTAATAAATTAAGAAAAAATTAATGAGGGTTAATTAATGACATAACGGTAATTTAAATTTTTTGTCACTTTCTCTCTCTTTCCATGATTCATGCTCCTATTATTTCTCTATATATTTTGTAACTAATTCAAGTAGTCACTTATATTAAATATAAAATATTCATTAATTTAATTTTTTGTTTTTGTTAATCGTAGTCATTTTTTATTTTATGTTTTCAATTAATTTAGTTTTATTTTTTAGTTTAGTTTAGATTTTGATATAGTTTGTATTCAATAATTGAATATTTAAGTTTAAATTCAGAAATGATTACTTCAATAGATTAAAATTAACTTTTTTTATACTAGCACATGTGTTTTTTATGAATGATTTTGTTAACTGTTTTGATATGTGCATGATAAATGTTAATATGCGTAGGATACGTTTCGTTATGTGTAGGGATAAGTTTCTTTGTGTGTTTGATAAGTTTCGTTAAGTGTAGGATAAGTTCTTTGTGTGTAGGATAAGTTTCGTTATTTGTAAGATACGTTTATTTGTGTGTAAGATAAATTTCGTTATGTGTATGATAACTTTCTTTGTGTGTAGGATAAGTTTTCGTTACGTGTAGGATAAATTTCGTTATTCGTAAGAAAATTTTCATGTCGTGTAAGCTAAGTGTTTTAACCTACACATAGAGTTTGTAGCTCTATAAAAGTTTCAACCTACACACATTTTATTATGTGTACGATACGTTTTATTTTGTGTAGGATACGTACCCATTTATAAATATTTAGAATATATTTTGTTTCTCATGTTCAACAAATTACCTACACATTCATGTATAGTTCAAATTTATTTTTTCATGTTTACTCACATTCATAACACATTTTTTTTTCATGTTATGTGTTAAAATATTCAGACTACAAACTATGTGTAGGTGAATAATGATAGTTCAAATGACTTTTTTTTTCATATTCACCTTTAATTGGATTTCTGATACACCTAAGTCATTAACATGTTTATTATTTGTAGGATAAATTTTGTATGTGTAGGATGAGTTTGGTTATGTGTAGGATGAATTTTGCTATGTGTATGATGAATTTCAGTAGTGTAGTATTAATTTGAACTAATTAATTGAAAAAAAAAGAGAAAAATGATTATTTTATATAATAATGTTTGTCTCAATTATTTAATAGGAAAGGGAGTATACAAACTAATTAATTTGAGAGAAGTTACAAATAATTAAATGGAGAGATAGATTTTAATGTTTACTATTTTACCCTTCTCATTTAATTATTATCTTTTAAGATTAAACAAAAAATGAGTGGTACAGATTAGTTCTCCATATTCTCGTAATAATTTGTGTTCTGAATAGAAGCCTCCCCTATATATATATATATATATATATATATATATATGTTTATACATATCTTCCTAAATTATAAAGTGTTTTTAATCACTTCCTAGTCCAATCCTATAAAAACAGTTACGTGTTGTGAGGATAAGTATAATATGTGGTGAATGATTTGTGTAATAGTAACCGTAATGTTTTTAATGATTTGAGACAAATCACCTATGTGAAAGAGAAGTGTGGTCGCTTTAAATGAAATTGTGGGGTGCGCAATTCCTAGACCTTTTCACATAACCATGCTAGTGTTCCAGGACCATAATGGACACGACTATGAGGGGATGTGCCCGGTTAAGGAGTGTCTTGTGTGAACGTGTATTGTCGTCTACGTAAATGGTGGTTAGTTTAACAACATCGTGTCTACCGAACAGCTAGTAAACTAAATATGCTTCACAAGGGAAGGTTCAAAACTAACACCTACCTATCCTATGCAAGACTCAACTGTCGAGGTCTCATTGGGGATTTTGTGTGTTTTGATCGATCTCCATTCATGTAGGGGATTGTTAAATTTTTTTAGTGAAAATTGGTTTTTCATTAACTTTGGACACAAATAATTATATTTATATATTAGTTATATAATTAATTATTTATGGGTTGTGTTTTATTATGTGATAGCTTCGCAATGAAACAAACCGTGTCCAAACCGAAGCTAAGATAAATGAGATATCGATGCTCGAAGTTGAGTGGTTAGAATGAACATTTCTAATCTTAGGTGACTCTAATATAAATTTGTTGCATCTTTGATTAGATGCTAACAAATTTTGTCATAAAGCTACATGGGTCTTTTGGTTCTTGACTCATAAATCTATCATTATGAAGGTTTGCTTATGGCTTTTAATTTCTTTTAATTTGACATTAACTTGTGGTTTTGGTTTGTCTTCCAAATTAATAAATGGAGTTTTTTTTTGTTTGAGTACATAATTAACCTTTGATTCCTTTTTTCATAAGAGAGAAAATGGATGGGAAAATATACAGAGAAGAAAGAGTCTAGCAACCTATAAGAGAGGAGCACTCTCTAATTGTTCATCCTCCACTATCATCATCTTCATCTTTTTCACCTTTTTCTAAACACACAATTTACCCGGTGATACATCGGGTGCGAGAGCCTTTTTCGGCAGTTTATACTGCTTCAGCTTTTAGACCTTAGGAAACAGACGACATCCTTAGTGGAGATTCGAAATATGCTTTAAGGGACCCGTGTTAATTAAACACGAAGCCTCAGCCACAACCGTCAACATTTTGTTTGCCCTTTGTTTCAGTCAAGGAGCATAGTTGAAGACTAAACGTGGTGAAGAATCAAGTCAAGGATTATAGACGAAAAATTATTGAAGTACTCGATAAAGACCCTGGTTCAAATCAAAGTTGATATTTATATTTGTATCTTATATTTAATTTTATTCGGTTTTGTGTACAGTATTGTACTAGTTTATTTACCATGATTAACGAGAGTACCGTAAGTCATGTGGATGATACATGGACTAATTTTTCGTTAAAAACTAACTAGTATTAATATCAGGGGCTAATGACTAAAAAAACTAAACGTAAACGTAATTATAACATGGTTAATGGGTGTGAGAGTTCCTATTCTAAAAAAAACTAAACGTGATTATAACATGGCTAATGACTTGTAAAATTTTGGAACTTATAAAGCCGAGTTGTATTTATAATATTTTTTTCACTAAACTCTTTTCATATCTTATAAAAATAGCTATAAATCTTCACTTATTCTATAACCTTTACAAAACAATAGTGCATTAACAGTAGTTACATTTGATTGGCCCTCATAGGTGGTTTGTCGACATGTCCCCTTTCCATTGGTTGTGCAAAATTCTCTTGGTTTTTTTTTTCTTTTTTAATTTATCCAACTTTAAGTTGTCATTTAAGACTATTTGTTGGGAAATTAACACTAAAGTGACTTTGGTTAGCGCCTGCACTCTTCCTTACATCCCACCCTGGTTCTAACCATGGGGTTGGATTTTTTTTACCTTTTTTTTGTTTTTTAATGATATTTTTTTTCATTTGGTTTTTTCAAGTTTTGAGCAACCTTGTATTTTCTTATTTTTAAGTTGCAAATCTTAACGCTCCCGTTTAATCATCATCACCGCTAGTTACGGCACCGGCGCGGAGTGCGGATCCTCCTAGTTTGTAAACAGTTTCGTATCTTGCTAGTTTTAAACGGTCTAAAAAGTAAGTAAGAAGTTGATTTCGCATAAATTCAAAGAAACAGAAACTTCTATCTTATAAAAATTGACAAACCTTTCTTTTAATTTTATAAAACAAATTTTCTTTTTTAATATATCTTTGTGGTTAAGCAATTTTTTTTTCTACAATAACTAACTCACACACCCTCTCAAATCAAACTCATAAATCAATACTTTGGTACCACTAGACCATATGCGCCGTATGATGTAGTTAACAGAGAAACCGGTCCAGCGGTTTGGTCAATTATAAGCAACCAATTTTCCAAATATTGATGCGTTCATTGAACCGGCCAGTTCAAATAGATGATGAACATGTTAACAATCCGACCAAAATATGAATCTAGAAGATCAGAAAACGACTTACCTCCTCCATTTACGTCGGAATTGTTACAAGTTAACGAGAAATTCCCGCTAGCACAGTAGCAAGCAAACCGCTCAGGTGAAGTTGAGTCAGACCCACATCTACCATCGGACAGAACACACTGATCACACTCCTCGTTGTTCGCCATCCACTGTAGATTGAAACCAGCCGTCAAAGCTGATCTCAAATCACTCTCTGAAGCAGTGACAGATGCTAATCGATTTGCCCGAGATTGATCCACTGGTACAATGATAGAATTGTTGCATTGCACCAAGCTATTCTCAAATTCGGTGACGATATAACTGGTTCTAAAGAAATAACTATCACTACGGCCTGTCCCGTTCACATCGCAATCGAATCGATAATTAACAATGGCCCGTATCCCACCCGGTTTAAGATTTCGGCATCCGTAGTACAAAGATACATTCTCCTGGCCAAAATTATTGCCGTTGAAGAGCGTGGAGTTAATGGTGGTGTTGAGGAGATGTTGAGGGCAATTGGTGTTCCACAGATCATTTCTAGCAATAGTTATCGTATGCGTACTGCTATCAGGATCTACGAGGACTCGATAGGTTACGGATTCTAAAACGATCAGAGGAACATCAGATCGGCAGGTTAGCTGAAAACCCGGGTGGCCGCAATATGCGGGCCGGCCTAACCCCCAAAAAGGATACTCGAATTCAACGTCTCCACACTTGACCGACTGGCCACATGTATCGTATGGCTGATCAGTATCCTGGCACCGGAGGGCTGGGAGATGGATGAGGGTGGCTAGAGCCACTGTTATGGTAAATAGGTTGGGGTCTAGACGGGGTTTCATGGTGGTCGGGGTTGTTTGAGAGGAAACGATGAATGATGAACAAAGGTGAATTTTTAAATAGTATTTAATCGTTAAAAATTAAAATACTTGAAAAAGAAAGCTTTCAATATGACTAACAAATATCTTCGATGTTTTCATAACCGGATCGGACCGGGAACCGAACATAAAATGGGTCTGGTTGTATGTGATTGAACTGTTTTCATTTGAACCGGCCGGTTACCGGTTGGACCAGTGAACCGGACCGGGTTGTCGGACCGGATTTCAAATTTTTATATTTTTCCTTCAAAATCATGTTTTCTGATTAATTTAATAATTCAAGTTACATATTTTATTTATTTAAGCCTTTATATAACATTAAAACTGTAAATTCACATCAAAACAAAAAAATGTTTTTATATTTGTATCTTTATATATAATTTTAATTTTTATATTATTTATGATGTCATCCGGTTTTTAAATCCGTTCCAACTAATAAACCTCTAAAACGACAAGTTGGTTGTCCAGTTCGATTTTGAAAACATTGAATATTTTAGTAGACCGGGCATTATGAAAATGAAATCCACGAGTCATAAGGATAAAAGGGGAATTTCAGATTGGATTGGGTTAATATGTCTCATTTCTTTTTTTTTCTTTTTTTTAGTTTTATAATTACTTATTATGTTTTTATAATTATAAAACTATATATTTTTATAATAAATATTTTAATTAAAAAGTTTACAAGCTTGTTAATATTTATAACTTTTATCATGTTTGATTAATTTAATTGTTCTTTATTTATATTTTACGAGACTTATTACTAATAAACCGTCATATGTTACACAAAATAGAAAAATCCTTATTATAATAAATCATTAACTTTTATTATAATAAATAAATAACTTTATCTGTCACGTGTATGAACATCAGCGGAACCACAGGAGGGTCTGGGGAGTCCCCTGACCCTCCAGCCAACCAGATTTTTCCATTACTAGGGTGGCTATCAGAGTTGTTTTTCTAGTTTGGCCCTCTTGCTTACAGTTACAGTGAAAAGAATACGATCAGATTTTCTGATCATAACGCCGGCGAGAGATGACAGAACCTGTAGAGTTGTGAAATGTGAGGAGAGAAGAATGAAAAGAGCTTCCGAACTTCTTTCCGGTTGATAATCGTGGCGGCGAGCGACAGTAATTGTAGAGGCATGCGGTGAAATGTGAGGAGAAAAGGATGAATAATAAATACACAAATTAAAGTATTGGGAAGATATTTATCTTTTGCTAAAAAAGTCATCAAAACTTACCACAAGTTTTTACAAAGTCAAACAAGAAATATAACTGTGTATGCAATGAAATGATTTTGATGGAAGAGTAGTAACTTTAAAATTTTTATTTTACTACTTAGTTTTATCAATACCCGTTTAAAGAATAATAAAAGATTAGTTTTATTAGTGTACTTGATTTTATTTAAAAATTGCCAAGGAATTTTATTTAGTTTTATTAACATATGTATATGTATTATCTTATTTTATTACTTTACTAGGTTAGAAACCCGTGTATCATGGGTTAACTAAAAGAAATATTAAATAATTAGCAATGAAAATGTTTATTAGGTGTTAATTAGGTATTTAATAGGAAATATGAATAAACGGGAAAAAGAATTTTAGGCTCACAAAATCGTAACACGTAGTGCAACCAGTTATTTATTATTAGGATAGATTTATTCAAAATTAATTAGTTTTTGTGTTTTGTTTAATTCAAAATTCAATGGGTAAAAATATGAATATCGCATACTAGCAATTAAAAAATAACTATTGACCCCCTGTTTTAAAGTTTCTGGTTCTGCCACTGCTGATAAAGTCTAGGTGTTTGTTTCTCGCATCTCACTCCTATTAAATAACTCTCTCTCTTATTAAATAATAATGATTTTTATTAATTAAATTATAAAATTTATTCTAATATTTTATTTTTACTGAATAGCAAATCATAAAAAGATTTCAAATTGACAATCTCTTATTGAAATTAAATAACTAAATAAATTCACAAACTAATAGATTTCATGATTAACGAGTTTTTAGAATGAAAACGGAATAAATTAAATTGTTAAATTTGGGGAAAACAATTAAAACCAAAATTGATGCTCTAGATGATTGAATTTGGATCCGAGATACACCGTCTATGGTTATTTGTCACAACCGGTTTGTTACGCCGTTTCCTTTCATATATAACTGTAACAGACTCAATAAGTTAAGACGGGTTAAAAGTAATTTCGTCCATTTTAAGTTAGACATTTTTTAGCACACTTAATTTTATCCGGCTACTTAAATTGCTTTAAATACGAATCTAGTAACTTTTAATTTGCTCTAAATCAACATAGATTGACACACTTTAAGTTTGAGAAAATAGTATAAGTTGCTGAATAATTCAAAAGCCTACATAAGGAATTATGAATACTTGATGACTTCTAATGAGTTTTACGTTATTTATTTATTATCATCATAATTATTGTATGGTTTATATTGAGAAAGATTTACGTTTATTTATATTTTGCAAGGGTTTTAATTTAATATTTAATTAATTATCATTATGGGTAAATGACAAGTTTTATGGTATATGAATACTAGAGTAGGTATAACGACCAATAATCAACTTTTTTGTCCTATGATAATGTTAAAATTTACTAAAGCTGTACTTACGGCTCATTTATTAGAAAAATGTTCTTTAATGTCACTTTTAATCAAATCAACATTTGCCTCTCCCGGAGTAGTTTTTTCTTCTTCTATTGTACTAGTGGACGGTATCACGTGTTACAGTAGTTAAGTACGTAAAGAAAGCGTATAAAGTTATTGCAGCTCGGTTTTGAATATCGTAATGTAGATAAAAAAGCACGTCGCAACAGTATATTCGAAAATCAAAAAAAGTTACGTCATTATAAAAATGAGTAGGCTTGTAAAAGAACCGAACGTTAAGTAACTGCTCGGCGCACTACTATAAAACATGTATATTTTCTACAAAAGTTTCCGACAACTTACCAACATAAGAAATTTTCCACAAGTTTGCGACGACTTTCCGACAAAACAAAAACAAAAAAGTAACCACAAGATTTCCTACAATTTTCCGACAAATTTATTAAGTAAGTTAACTTATTTATTTAATATAATCGTCGGAATTTTGTCGATAATAACCGACGAAAGGCTTTTGTCGCTAATTCGTCGGAAAATTTGTCGGGACTTTGTCGGAAAATACATTTCCTACGGGGTTTTTTCCAACAAACACTTTTTGTCAGAAAATTGTCGCTAACGGCCAATTCCGACAAATTTTCCCACGAAACTGCTGTCTCAAAATTTTCATTTTTTTAGTAGTGGCGGGAAGTTCGTTCACGTTCGTTTATTTAATAAACGAACTAACGTAGGAGCATCCACGGGCCAGCTCATGGGCATTCGGTAAATGGTTCGAGTGTGTGGTGGTTGGGTCGTTTGACCCCGGAATCAGTGCAGTGTGGGTCCGATTCGGGCCTATGGGTTTTGAAAGGACCCAAACCGGTTATCTCTCATAGTTGACAAACATAACATAAACATAGTTCTTATATCTTGAATTAAACATTAGAGTAAACAGCGAAAGTCTATTACAAAATTCGGAGTCAATTTAAACTTTCAAATAACATTGTTCAACATTCATAAACTAGATAATGGGGGTGTCAGTCTTCATCAGCAACAGCCACCCATCTATCATTTCCAAGCTCTTTCAGCTTTAAACATGATTCTTTCCTTTACTACTTGATGTGTACACTAAAATAGTCAGCTAACGCTTCTTTCCTTTACTTCTTTCCTGTACCTGTTAAGCGGTATTGATCACGAGGACAATGCCATGTTAAGAGGTGTGGATCACGAGGATCATACCATGTTAAGCGATATTGATCACGAGGACAATACCATGTATTGATCACGAGGACAATACCAGGTATTGATCATAAGGACAATACCGGTTGTGATAAGGAATTGATGGTTAAGCGGTACTGACCACGAGGACAGTACCAACAGTGACAAGGAATTGGCGGCTATCGTATCTTTTAAATTGTTTTTAAAAGTAAAGTATGTAAAGTAAAGTATTTAAAGTAAAGTATGTAAAGTTTTGCCTTAAGGGCGTCAAGTATGATTTGGTAAATCCTTCTTTTTATATTATGTATGAAAAGTTTTATGTAAGCGTTAAAACTCACTCAGCGTTGCTGATTTTAGTATGCACATCAGTTAGTGTAGGAGCTGTAGATGGATGTGGATGCTTGGCTTGGCGAGAAGAGTTACCCGAATATCAGCGACTGGCATACCGTTCATGTTTAAGTTTATGTTGTTTGAGACAAGTTTTATTTTCGATTAGACCAGTTATGTTTAGACATGTTATGCTTCTGTTGTTTATGATAAAGTTTTAAATCGTTTCTGCTGCGATGTGTTGAATGTCTCATGATTATGTGTTGATGAGTAAATCCAATAATTGAGGCCTCCCGGGTTTGGGGCCTTACACTTGTGAAAAGTTCGTTATTCTAAACTACAGATTCGCTGGAAAAGGCAGTGGTGAAGATATGTTTGGATCACAAGGTTACATGTTTCAGGGAACCGACTCAGTGGTTTTCTTGTGGAATACGGACTGTGAGAAGGAAGAGAATCCTGAAGACTGTAGTGACATTTGTCCAACACCACCATGTTTCGATGTTTACCCGGGTGATAAGGTAAACAAAGAAGATTTGGAATTGGTGATGAAGGCCTTAAACGGATCAGGTCATCTTGATGATGAACCGTTGCAAGGGGTAAGATTAAGGTTGAGTCCAATATGGAGTCAGTGAGTAAGTTCACGTGCATGGCTACTAGGATGGTCCTAGGGTTAGCGTTACGACAATGGGAAAACAGGGTTTGCAAGACCACCGAGTTTGTAAGGATTTGAAAATTCCTGAGATGGGGCCAACACAAGGAAACCGAGTAGAAATTGGTCTCACATGGTTAGGGTTAACTGACAAAAAGTCATGAGGGGTCAAAGTCTGATTACGGGTCCATGTTTATATGGGCTTACAAGTATTGGTGAGGCCCAACTTCGGAAAAGACCTCAACAAAAGAAATTGGATGGGTCACATGAGGCGTGTGAAGGCGGTAAGATCAATGGGCCAAATGAAGCAACATGGGTTTTTGGGACCTGGGTTAGTAGAGACAAGCCGCAAGAAGGGAGGTCTTGCCTTGGGCCATAGCATGGTGGACCACTAACTGAAGAGGCGACGACCTTTTTAGGCGGGTCCTTTATGTGGGGTGGGTCTGCCGGGTGGGGCAGATCTATGGCCGAGTCTAAAAGAAGCGAGGGGACACCTCAAGACGTGTTCCAAGTCTTTTAAAAAAATCATTACGACAAGGCTTTTAAAGCATTAGTGCAATGCATGTTCACTATCACTTCTTCCACCCCCACGAGTGCTAGGGTTTTCAAGTGAAGGTCAGTCCCTGAGAAACTCGTTTGTGACCACAGTGACGGTTGAGAGGGTGTCATCAACGGTAATAGTGGGAGTCTAAGTGCACCGTCGAAACCTCCGTTCGTGTAGTTGTTCTTGTCCGATCGTTTGTTTGGTTAAAGCTAAACGAACACGAACAAGCCTCGTTCGTTTCGTTCGGTTTGTTTACTGGCCTAAAAATGAGTGTTAAGAAACACAAAAACGAATTTTAAAAAAAGTATTCAATTTCCGCTCGTTGCGGCATCTCGGTTTTGAATAAAATTTATACCGAAACATAGGTATAAATAAGCAAATCGCAACAGTATTTTCATAATTCTAAAAAACATCATGCTGATGTGGAAAAAAAATAAAAATATATTACATTTGACCCAGTTTAGTTTTGAATAAAATATATATCGAAACGCAGATTAAAATAACACGTTATAACCGTGTATTCGGAATTTTGTAAAACATTATATTTTAAAAGTTATAATAGGAAAAAAAAACATGTTTAAAGGTAATTATAATATTAAAATTATAGTAGTTTTTAGTAGTTGTTCTCTTGTGCTTGGACAGCTTGTACCCAGGTCAGTTTTGAAAAAAAAGAGTAAATTACTATTTGAGTCCCCTAACGTTTGTCCATTTTAACCATCTGAGTTTCTTATGCTTCAAAACCTCGATTTGCACTCTGACTTTTCATTTTAGTCCCCTAACGTCCACATACCGATATGCATTTTAGAAATACATGGAGGTTGCCATTTTTAGGCTTGAGAGACCTAATGTTACAGTTTCCAAAAAAAGGCTCCAACAGAGAACTATTGGTCTGATCTGACCGGCAAATTACCAATGGGCTAGGAATCCGTCGCTAACTCTGACGGATTGACCAAAATCCAAAAAATCAAATGAATGTTGAATTAGACGGATTCCGTCAGTAATTTTCCGAGGAGTCTTCCATCGATAGAATCCGTCTGTGAAGCCCTAGTTTTCTGGTAGTGAAAAAGTTGTTTTGTTGATCTTCTATGGGGTACCCCCAAATGGAAAACAATTTCCTCTTACCATCTTAAGAAAAAAAAAGATTAAATTAGACAAGCTTATTAAAAGTCATGCCAACCAAAATGCCATAATTTTCCACAACACATGTTTAGTTGTAAAGCAAGACATTTCCGTCTTAAATGGTTTGTTCAATATGGAAACCGATTAGAGTACATATAAAACAGATAAAGCATTTTGCTTGTATTGTTACATGTTAATGAATATGGTGACCGGGTATAAAAAAAATGCATTTGTAAGGTTATTGAGAGATGTTTTACACATTAATAGTTGGTGGAAACAAAAAAACATAATTCATATTCGATGGTCTACGTTTATTGAGAGATGTTTTTCTTCAATGAAATATGTGAATTTGGAATTGCGTAATCGGATTGGTGATGATTATATGAACTATTGTTGCATTTGTTATATTGAAAAAGAGCTATTTATGAATGTTTTAACCGAATATATGATAGATTGTTTTTAAAGGATAAAGCTCGTGGAAAACAATTATGAATATAATGTTTTTCATTTCTAATGACACTATATTTTTGTTATTCTTTTTTAGTGACATTGTATTTTATCATGTATTTCCCGATGACAATGTATTTTTATTATGCATTGTTATTACGTAAATCTACCTGCACTAAAGCTAAAAATCGAGTTGGTAGATATGCAAACAACCAAACTTAGTGACACTAATGAAAAAGTTATGAAGCTGTCACGACGAGGCTCTAGCGTAGAGGGGGGGGTGGTGGTTAAGGTGGTGGGGGCAGTTTGGGAGGAAACTATGAATGATTTAACAATGAATGTAATAGAAATGAAAGGTGAATGATGGGAAACTTGAAATAGGAACAAGATCTTTTGAGTTTTGATATCTTTAATGGTCAATTTTCATCAAGGAATAACGTTTTTAACAATTAAAGAAATTGAAATAGAGGCTTCCAATTTGACATACATAGATTAAATTGACCGGGCATTATTAAAATGGAATACACGACTCATAAGGATAAATAGGAATTTTACCCGCCACGTGTTGCGGCGGCGTCGAAATGTAGACTGCCTCGAATTTATAACGTCGAATGAATACATATTATATTTGACACGACTCGAACAAAATTTACGTTGAAACGCAGACCAAATGGAAACGTAACCCGACTCGTTTAAGAACAAAATTTACATCGAAACGTGGACAGCCGGAAACGTATATAAAAATAAGCAAAGAAACATATGAATCTATGGCGACTCGTTCAACCCAAGAAAAATTGAATGAAAACAAAAGAAAAAAACCATAGAAAAAAATGTTTTGACGTTGACACTAACGTAACTAAATACATAAAAGTAACGTATGAACTTGAAGTGGATCAGTTTTGGAGATCGAACCATAGATATAAAAATTTATTATGTCTCTCACATTGTGCGTAATAATTTAAAAAACAATCAAAAGAAATAAAAAGAACAAAGAAAAAGAAATAAAAAAGGAAAAGAAAAAAGAAAAAAAAATTTGTTAGCCATAACCTCGAACCCACGACCTAGATAAAAGGGTTGTATACAACATAAGGTGATTAATATTTGAGCAATCAAATACAAAACATAGAACAAAGAAGTGTTGCTCACCTACTGGCCACCGACCCTTTCTATTTAATGTTTAGTAATAACCAGTAACTTAACTCCGCGCGTTGTGTAGGTTTTAGATGTGGTTAAGTATGTAAATGGAAAACACGTCGCGACTGTATATTTGGAAAAATGTCGTAGTAAGAATGAGTGTAAAATTCATAATCAAGGAAAAGTTATGTCGTTGTAAAAAGGAGCGGTAAGAAACACAAAGTGAATACTAACCCGCACGATGCGGGGGGGCGTTAACCCGTGCTAAAAAATGACGTGGAGCGTCGATAAAAATAAGCATGTGAACGAAACAAAAAGACGATAAGGAAACGAATAAAAAAATCACATTACCAAAATATTAAACCATGATGAATCATGCCCCACTCAAATTTAGAATTTTCGTTGATAACGTTGAAACTTTGTAAAAGAAAAACAAAACCTTTAAAAGCAAAATTGAAAAGAAAAGAAAAAAATTAAAAGAATTTGAAAAACGAGAAGAATTTTAACACATAGAAATTAAAAGAAAAAAGAATAATAAAAAAAAGAAGATTAAGAGAAGATTCGAACACATGTGGGTTTGTATACAAAACAAGGTGCCATCCATTAGACCATGGGTGTTGTCATGTTATAAACTTGAAATAAATTTGATATAATATAAACAATAAAAGTGTAAAGTAAAAAATGTAAAGCGGCATAAACTGCTTGTGCCCTGCGCTGCCTTCCTTGTATGTCTTGTACGTGTTTCTTTCTAACTTATAAGTTACTATTCACTTGGGTTGTAATTTAAATAGAGTTTATAATTTCTTATCGGGTTGGATTATTATGTCTAACACTTTTATTTTAATTTTTATAAGTTTATTCTTACTTAATGTGTTTCAAAAGTTATAAAATTTATATATTTTAAATAAAATGTTTTAAATATTTTATCATGTTTGATCAGTTATACAGTAGAACCTCTATAAATTAATAATGTTGGGACCGGGATATTTTATTAATTTAGTGAGATATTATTATATCGATAAATTAATAAATTATTAATTTAAAAAGTAGGCCTATATTTGTGAGCAACTCTCAAATTAATGCATCGACATTCAAAATTACCATGTCCGTTCACTTTACCTATTTGAATAAAACATAAACAAGGACCTTCAAAATTCCCATGTACGTACATTCACACATTAATGAACTTGTCAAGTTCAATGTACATAGATTTAGATTGATCACTATAAAATGTCTAATGATAAATTTTAAAATCATATCAACTATGGCTTCTAATCTAAAAGGTGTTAAAAAATCAACGATGACCGATCAACAACGGAAACTATTATGCGAGTATAAGAGAGATCACCAAGGATGCACTCAACAAGATTTGGTGCACTGGGTTGACAAAACTTTCGATTTGAAAGTTAGTCAAGGAATACAGTGCCTCAACTCTTAAGTGCAATGAGGAGATTTAAAGATGAACTCAATATAGATTTGAAGTTCACAAAAAAACAAGTGACTATAGATTCATTTTTTACTAGAAAATCCTAGAATTTTGGAATATTTTAGTAATTATTAATTTATAGTTTCGCTGGGACCGATATATTTACATTGAGATTTCAAAAAAATTAT
The DNA here is from genome assembly GCA_023525975.1 of Smallanthus sonchifolius. Classification (NCBI taxonomy): domain Eukaryota; kingdom Viridiplantae; phylum Streptophyta; class Magnoliopsida; order Asterales; family Asteraceae; genus Smallanthus; species Smallanthus sonchifolius. The sequence goes on along the minus strand of CM042032.1, from coordinate 81,083,993 downwards.
TATCTTATTAATTTATCGATTGGGGTCCAATTTTATACTGGTCCCAAGTTAGGACCGGACAAATTATTAATTTTATCAAGGTTATTAATTTATCGAGTATTAAATTATAGAGGTTCTAGTGTATAAGTTCTTGAATAATATACCCCCACAAAGTTTTATGGCTAAATAAATAGTGATATATACGTTGTTGAATAATTCAAAAACCGACGTAATGAATTATGATTATTTTCAACACAATTATTGTATGATTTAATTACCATGAGAGCGATTAATATTATTTTTATTTTGTATGGGTTTTAAATTTATAATATATCATGAGAGTATTCTAGTCTTCTCTTTTTTTATATTTAGGCTTCTAAATAAACCGAATTAAAACGAACAAGGTTTGGTCGTATTTGTTCGTTAACTTTAACCGAACAAATGAATAAACATGAACACTTAAACAAATAAATTTTCTTATTCATGTTTGTTCATTAAGAAACGGTTCACGAACATAAATGAACGGAAGTAAACGAACTCCAATTAAAAGTAAACTTGAACTTCTAACTTAAAGTCTAAAATAACATCATTTTTACATTCAATATTTCAAAAGTAAACAAAGATATAAAATTGATTTTAAACCGGGGTTAAAGTTTTTAAAATAAAAAGAGTAAATTACACGAAAGGTCTCTTAGGTTTGTCATTGTTTTGGATTTGCTCCCCAGGTATAAGAAACTACATGTATCCTCTCGTGATATGTTAACTTGTAACATAATAGGTCCCTACAATAAATGTCTGTTAATATTTCTGTCAAGTTTTTAAACAATGACCAAAATACCCTTACAATTAAAAATAAATAAATTATTAAACAATTTTTAAAATGGAACCCTCCACTTAAACAATAGACAATTACCCAACCCTAACCCCCCACCACACATCTTCATCTCCGTCTTCTTAATTCAAGCGTTCACCATCACCCCCTTTCGTCGTCTGAACCCTAGCCGTACACTCCCCCAACTCCTCTTTTTTCCGTCCGCAAACGTGAACCGCTTTGATCTCCTTTTCACCATAGCAAACCACCGTTGCTTACACCAGTGACACGTCTTGTCCGGCCATTAGTAATGAAAGAATTGATGAAGGCTTCATCTGATCACCGCCGCACACCCATCTTGTCCGGCAACCTCATCATCTCCGGCCACCCCTACAAGTACCATATTCGATCAACGACTGACGTCAATAAAATCCAAGGCTCTACCGATAAAATCCAAGTTCCATAAACTAAAAAGCTTAAAGTATATACAAAACTAACATAATAACGGGGTGTATTTCACAACACATCACATCCCCACAGTTACTCTTTTTTCGTCCCGAAAAAAAAATTTGCAATGGAATCATAATTGAGAGATTGACATGCAAATAGTTAGAAACCTTACTTAGCTAGATATAATAACGCATTAACTGCGATTGCCAGTATCTTTGTCCAACCAAACCCAACCACCAACAACTCAGGCCCCCAATCTTGTTTAGCTTTAAGTTCAAGTGTATCATTCGATCTATGGGTTCCTCACTTAAGAAGCCACAGCTCCACCTAATCCCAACTCAAGTTTATAAGGCACAGGTTAAACCATATATAGATTTTCCTACCACTGCACAGTAAAGATCCTAATTATTATGAATTAAATTATGGATGGACAAATGGAAGAAGGAATTAGTGAATTTTGCATACTTAACCCGGTGGTGTTTCAACCAAGCTGCGACTCGGCGTGTGACACGTAGGCTTCAGCATATATATATATATATATATATATATATATATATATATATATATATATATATATATGTTTTCCGCATTGAACCTAACCCAGCAGTGTTTCAACTAAGATGCGACTCGGCATGTGACACGTAGGCTATAGTTCTTATCTATTAAGCTCTGATGATGGAATAATGGAATTTTTTTTTATTATTTTTTTTAAGCGCCACCATTTTCGGATTTGTTCTCACAAAAAGGAAACAATGTGCCATCTAATTAACAATACATATGGGTCTTTAACTCTACAGTGGTACCACTTATACTATTATTGACAATTTTGGCTTAACCGTTTCTCAGAAGATGAGAACCCACAAGATTTCTTGATTAAATTATGTATATTTGTAAGAATCCTAGGGCAACCCTTTCAAAGTTGGCTGGGCCTACCAACACATCCCAAGGTAAATGCGTTTTCTATCTTATTAACATTCTCTTACCTCTATAATTTGCAAAACCAACTCCCAATTCTTCTATCATTTTCCATTTAATTGCACGATTTTTGAAAACATTTTCCAATTTTTTTTTTTTTTGAAAAACAAAACAAACCCCAAAAGGAGAACAAAAACTAAAACTAAACACTAGTTTCACCCCTTCACACTTAAACTCTACATTGTCCCTAATGTGGTTCAAGAACGGAAACTAAAAAAGAAAAATAACTGTACAAAAGTTGGAACCGACTCCCTTGGTTTAAGTAGAAGTGTCCTCGTGAGTTTTGTTCCATGTCCTTCCAACTTAATGCAAACGGCCGTATAGCATTCCATTTGCGGCCGCAATCAAACAAATGTTTGGGATGTTCTTTACAATTGCATGGTGAAGGTTAGACCATCCCAACCTAAATGGAGATTGAGTACGGACGGATCGATCGAATATTGCAAAAATTAAACTCAAAACGTTACTAAACATCGAAAACTGACTCAAAATATAAAAATTAAAAGAAAATAGAGAAATGTACCTGATCAATGATGGACTTGGGACCACATAAATCGAGGTGATGCAACGGTGGTGGAGTGGAAATAGAAGTGAAATTGAGGGTTGTGAACGGTGGATGAGAGTGGGGTACACGGTTGGTGATTGGATTGTGAATTGAGAAAAAAAAAATTATTTTTATTTTTTTTAACTTCGCGTGTCGCGAAGGTGGGACATACAGTCTTCGCGTGACGTGAAGTGCTGAGAATGTAGCCCCCCCTTTTTTAATCTTCGCGTTTCGCGAAGGTGTGCCCCCCCTTTTTTCGCGTGGCGCGAAGAGTTGAAACCACATAAAGTTTTCTCGATTTTTTGTCATAGAAATTTTTTCACCATCCAAACCCATTTTTTTCAAAACCTCTAAAAGCGTGTTCCAATGACAAAATCAAGTGTATACTTACCTGGAACCCCGGTATTTATGATTTTCCTTCGCCGAAACAGTCACGAATCCCTGAAAAACTCAGAACACACAAAAACACACACCGAAAACATCGAAAAATACACACACCTCTACAAACTCTACAAAACGGGCTACATTTCATTTGAAAACACTTTTGCACTTACCCTACCCCCCCCCCCCTAAGGACTCTGCATTGCCCTCAATTGCACTCACACTAGCCTTAAATTCTTTAAAACTTCATTACACTTGGCCGGTTGCACACAAAACACACAAAATGAAGAAAACAAAGAAAGCAATAAAACTACCTACCCTTGGGTTACCTCCCAAGCAGCGCCAAGTTTATAGGTCTTTAGCCAGACCGCTCCTGATGTCTCTTAAGCATCACCAGCATCCAGAGTGCTCAAGAAGAAGCTCTCTGATTGCTTATTTGGCCCATTGATGTCATTTGCCTCCAGATATGGTGTCAGACGATGTCCATTCATAGTTTGCCTCAAATGATTATCAAAATCCTCAATCTCAATGTCTCCAAAGTCACCCACCTGGGTAATCAAGTATGGACCAGTCCACTTGCTCTTCAATTTACAAGGGAAGAGTTTCAACCTCGAGTTGAAAAGCCAAACCTTTTGACCGAGTGCGAAGGTTTTCAACCGTATCTTTGCATCGTGGACTTTTTTCATCTTGTCCTTGTGTGCAGATGCACACTTATAGGCTTCATCCCTCAACTCCTCCATCACACTCAAACTCAGCTTTCTGTGTTTACCTTCAGTATTATAATCAAGATTAGCATTCTTAATAGCCCATAATGCCCGATTGGCTAACTCTACAGGTAAGTGACATCCCTTCCCGTAAACCAACCGGTATGGTGTTGTGCCAATAGGTGTTTTAAAAGCAGTACGGTATGCCCACAAAGCATCATTCAGTTTTGTTGACCAATTGTTACGGTTAGCTCGTACTTTTTTCTGCAAAATTTCTTTTATTTACCTATTGGACACCTCCACTTGCCCACTTGTTTGTGGGTGATATGGAGTGGCAATCCGATGGTCTACACCATAGCGCTTCAGCAGTTTGCCAAAATGAAAGTTCTTAAAGTAAGATCCCCCATCATTTATGATCACACGAGGGAGCCCAAATCTTGAAAAAATATTTGATTGAACAAATTTGCAAACTACGCTATGATCATTTGTTTTGGTGGCAATCGTCTCCACCCACTTAGACACATAATCAACTGCCACCAAGATGTACAAATTGCCGAATGAGTTTGGGAATGGGCCCATGAAGTCAATCCCCCACACATAAAAAATCTCAACTACAAGGATTGGCTGCATAGGCATCTCATTCTTTTTTTGTTATGTTGCCCATCTTTTGGCAATTTGTACAAGTCCTAGCAAACTCATAAGCATCTTTAAAAATAGTAGGCCAAAATAGCTGGGACTAAAATGACCACCACACGTAGATGCATGTGCAAGTTCTAACACAGCTGGGACTTCTGATTCTAGGATACAGCGTCTGATTAGTTGATCAGCTCCCACTTTGAACAAGTCCGGTTCATCCCAAGTGTATTGTTTGGCCCGCGCCAAAAACTGGTTCTTCTTCTTCTTTGACCGATGCTCAGGAATGGTACCTGCAGCCAAGTAATTAGCAATATTAGCATACCAAGGTTTTGAAGAAATAACAGACATCAAATATTCATCAGGAAACTGTTCATTTATATCAGGAATAACATCCTCCTCCTCCATTTGAATTCTAGACAAATGGTCAGCTACCAAATTCTCACACCCCTTTTTGTCCTTGATTTCCAGATTAAACTCCTACAACAAAAGAATCCACCGAATCAACCTATGATTGACATCCTTTTTCGCCATCAAATAATGCACTGTAGAATGGTCAGAGTAAACAATTACTTTACTTCCCCAAATATAAGACCGTAACTTGTCTAAAGCATAGACAACTGCAAGCAACTCCTTATCTGTTGTGGTATAATTCAATTGAGCACTAGAGAGGGTTTTGCTTGCATAGTAGATAACAACCGGTTTTTTATCTACTTTTTAACCCAACATGGCCCCAACCGCATAGTCACTTGCATCACACATAATTTCAAATTGAAGATTCCAGTCTGGTGATTGCAAGATCAGGGCCTGTACTAACTGTTCCTTTAACATATTAAAAGCATGTACACATTCTTTGTTAAAATCAAAAGGAATGTCTTTTAAAAGTAAGTTACATAAAGGTTTTGTGATGACACTAAGCCCTTTAATAAACCTACGGTAAAACCCGGCATACCCTAGAAAAGAGCGCACACCCTTGACATTGATCGAGGGAGGTAACGTTGAAATAACACTGAGTTTAGCTCTATCGACCTCAATCCCCCGACTCAACACTACATGCCCTAAAACAATACCCTCTTGAACCATAAAATGGCTTTTCTCCCAACTCAAGACCAGATTAGTTTCCACACACCGTTTTAAAATCTTTGACAACTCATTCAAACACAACTCAAATAGGGGTGCAAACGAGCCGAGCTACTCGCGAGCTACTCGAGATCGGCTCGCTAAAAAGCTCGAAACGAGCCGAGCTTAAACGAGCTCGAGAATAAGCTTGTTTATTAAACGAGCCCGAGCCCGAGCTTCACTTATCGAGCTCGAGCCGGCTCGCGAGCCTTAACGAGCCTTTTATTTATATAATGTTTTTAATATATTTAATATATATTTATAAAATAATAATAATAATTAGTATATATAAAATTAAGATAAATATAATTAAATAATATGTATTATGTTATATATAAAAACTATAATAAAATTTATATAAAAATAATTATAAATATATATAAATTAATTAATATATAATAAACGAGCCGAGCCCAAGCCGAGCTCGAGCTCGAGCTCACAGTAAGTTAAACGAGCCGAGCTCGAGCCTAGTCAAGCTCGGGCTCGGCTCGGCTCGTTTGCACCCCTAACCTCAAATGATGCGCCAAACATCGAAAAGTCATGCATGAAAATTTCAAGGGAGTCCCCGACCATGTCCGAGAAAATACTCATCATACACCTTTGAAAGGAGGCCGGTGCATTGCACAACCCAAATGGAATTCGCCTAAAGGCGAAAGTACCATAAGGGCATGTGAAGGTGGTCTTTTCCTTGTCATCAAGATGGATAGCTATTTGGTTATACCCTGAAATTTCTGACCTGATAACTTCTCAATGATTTGGTCAATAAAAGGCAAGGGAAAATCATCCTTTGATGTAGCATCATTCAATTTAATGTAATTAATACACATACGCCACCCGGTTACCGGCCGAGTGGCAATCTGCTCATTGTTCTCACCTTTCACTACCTGTATTCCTGCTTTCTTGGGCAATGTTTGAGTTGGACTTACCCAAGCACTATCAGAGATAGGATAGATGATCCCCACGTCCAACCACTTTATCACCTCTTTCATGACAACCTCGCGCATATTGGGATTTAATATGCGTTGTGTATCCCACGCAGGTCTTGCATCTGCATCAGTGATGATCTTGTGCATCGTGATGGATGGACTAACACCTTTCAGATCTGCGATTGTCCACCCAATTGTAGCTTTGTAAGCCTAGAGCACCTTCAGTTGTGCTTCCTCCTGATCTTCTTCCAGCGTGGATGCAATGATGACCGGAAGAGTTTGATCCTCCCCTAAGAATGCATATTTGAGGTGCTTTTTTAGATCTTTCAATTCTACCTTTAGGGGACTCAAAAGTGATGGCTTCAACCCTAAATCAATTTTAGTTGGTAGACTCTCCACATGATGAGTCCATGGAGGTCTACCATCTTTCACTGCCATCTCTTCCAAACTCTTTTCTTTCTCCTTCAGTTCATGCTCTAATTCCTATTCAACCCTGTCACACATAAAATAAACCTCTGTGGAATCGTCCTCAGAATGAGGATGGCACCCTTCAATGATGTCTCCCATGAAGCATTCATCACTAGTCAGAGGGTAAGATTCATTGGAAAAAAAATATTAAGGCGAACATTTCTATTGCCAAAAGTCATGTCAACTGTGCCTAAACGACAGTCAATCAAAGAGTGTGATGTGGCTAAGAAAGGTCGACCTAAAATCACAGTTGGTTATGTGATTTTCTCAGAATGCACATAATCAAGAACCAATAAATCCACCAGATAGTAAAATTGGTCAACTTTTACTATCACGTCATAAACTATCCCTATTGGGAGTTTAGGGGTCAAATCAGCCAACACCACGGTGGTGTCAGCTAGACGCAGTGGACCAAAATCATATTGGTCATACAAACTCCTAGGAAGGATGCTTACACTTGCTCCAAGATCCAATAACGCCTTGTTCAATTTGAAATCTCCCACTTGAATGGGAATTATAGGCGCTCCTGGATCTTGGAGTTTTGGTGGAAGAGCACCAGTTAAAATGGCACTGACTAGTGCATTCAAATCCAGCTTCTTTGGAATTTTGTTGTGCATTTTTGAGTGCACAAATCTTTCAAATACTTTGTATAAACCGGAATTTGTTTAATTGCATCAAGTAAGGGTAGATTGATTTTTACCTGTTTGAAAATTTCCCAAATTTCCTCATGTTGTGGACCCTTTTTATTAATTACCCCCTTTTTAGGTGGGTTCACTAAAGCTGAGGGAAACGGTACCAAAGGAGGTACCACCTCCCCTTCTTTAACAATTGGTACTTCTTTTGAAAGAGATTTTTCATTTTGATTTTGAAAAGTAACACGTTTAATCGGAATCGGCTCCGGTTCATCATCACTAACCTCATTTTCATCAACGTCCTCCACCACACCTTCAACAAAGGTTGATGGAGGATTAACTTTGTTATAATAGACTTTGCCACTACGAAGAATACTTACCTGACCAACATGGTTGTTCTTCGTGTTCCTGCTTCCCAAAGCTTGATGAGATGGATTAACTTGTGTGTCACTTGGAAGCCTCCCATTGTTCTTCCTCAAGTCAGCCATTTTAGTGGCTAACTGCCCCATATGAGTAGTCAAAGATTTGATTGTCTTATGATGAACTTCATCTAATTGGTTCTTCTTTTACAAATCTTTTGGATGGCCTTCAAGATATCCATCATCTCACTCCCACGAGACTGATTGGAAGATCCAGATGATCCTCCTTGCCCATTCGACCTTTGGTACCCCTTTTGATAATTATTTTGAATGTAGTTTTGATTCCGGGGTTGATATGGTTGTTGACTTTTCTGCCCACTTATTTTAAAGTGTGGGTTAGATTGGGTAGAGGCATCCCCATAATGGAAGTTGGGATGGTTTCTCAGGCCCGGGTGATAAGTGTTGGAATTCATATCATAATTCCTACCACCCCCTTGGATGTAGTTGACATCCTCAAACTTTCCTCATGAACCCGTGCAGTTTGCACCACTATGACCCAAGTCACCACGCTGGTCACATACCTCATATGGTTGACTTTGTTGAACCCCGGTTCCCAAGTTTGCAACTTGTTGCTCCAATTTATTCAACCTACCCGACTCTGAATTCTGATTATCCACCGACCTCACTACTAAATGTCTCGCCCTTCTTGAGGATTGGGATTTTCTCTTTGAAGTTCTTGCCAACTTTTCTAAATAATCCTAATCTTCATCCTCAAAGTTAGTACCAAATGTGCCATTGGAAATCGAGTTGAGATCACGAGCATCATCATCTGTCAAACCTTCATGGAAAGCATTCAACATCTCCCACATTTGCAAGCCATGATGTGGGCAATTCTTAATCAACATCTTGAATATGAGAAAGGCTTCATGAAATAGCTCCCCCGACTGCTGTTGAAAGTTTATGATATTCTTCCTCGCATCACTAGTTCTTTGATTAGTGTAGAACTCATCTAAGAACTGTTGTTGCATATCACCCCATGTATAAATAGATGCAGAAGGTAGAGAATGGAACCATTGTTGAGCCTTGTCTTCCAGTGTGAATTGAAAGAGTACCAATTTCACATCATCGGGTGTGAACCCCTGTCCCCCATTAGTGTTGCATCTTGCATCATAAGCACTCAGATGCAAGTAAGGTTCCTCTGTTCCTAAACCAAGATACTTAGGAAGATTCTGAATGGCTTGCGAGCGAACCTCAAAAGATCTGCCATATTGTTGTGGAATAACAACTGGTGATGGGTTATTAACAATGGCGGGATGAAAGTGACTCTCAATTCCCCTCACAAGGCCCCTATCATACCTTCTTGGAATGCCTCCTGGATTATCAAAAGGAGGAACCACATTCCTAGGATCAGGTCATCTCTGTCTGTTCAAGGGTTGTTGTTGTAGAATCGGGACCGGAACACCTTGATTAACCGGATGATGTTGATAGTTCTATTGTGGATACCGACTGTCATACTCTTGCCCCCTATTCCCATCATTCTAAACACCTGTATCATACCTTCCCTGAGTTTGCAACCTGACCCGCTGATTATCCATTTTATTAGATTCATCATTCCCATATCCCTCAAGATCATCATCAAAGTCCCTTGACTCCGCATCAAAGTTTATTCCCGAAGTATATGGGCGAACTCTTTGAGGATTTTTTTGCAGGTTTTTGTCTTAGTTTGAACTCATTGGTAACATATTTGTTCATATTAAGGTCAATATGATCACTTGTGTGTGGATTTTGATAGAGAGATAGATGTTGTGTGATGAGATGAGGGAAATAGAGAAGGAGATCTGAGGCCGGAGTTACAGATAGGAAAACATCGTAACTGTGAGAGTTGGTCGGGGAAGACAAAGTCGCCTGAGGTGTGGGTTGTGTTTGTCTAGGCGGTAGAGGGGGATTAAATGTTAATTATTTTAATGGGTCCCATTAAATAATATAATATATTATTTTTTAGTTTAGGTTTTTTTATATTAAGGGGCATTTTAGTCTTTTTATATACACTTAACAACAAAACTTAACAGACATCCACATTAGGGACCATCCATGTTACCTTTTGTCGTACCATGGGGAGTAGAGATGTAGTTTCTTATACTTTGGGAGCCAAAACAAAATATTGAAATACCATAGGGACCTTTCGTGTAATTTACTCAATAAAAAATCAAACTGACTTTAAATTAATATTACTAACAAATAAATTTGAATGAATATTTAAACGAATATAAGTGAACGAATGTACACTTCTAAAAAAATGAAAAATTTGCGACAGCAATTTCGTAGGAAATTTGTCGGAATTGGCCGTTAGCGTCAAGTTTCCGACAAAAGTGTTTGTCGGGAAAAAACCCCGTTGGAAATATATTTTCCGACAAAGTCCCGACTAATTTTCCCGACGAATTAGCGACAAAATCCTTTCGTCGGTAATTTTCGACAATATTCCGACGATTATATTAAATAAATAAGTTAACTTACTTAATAAATTTGTCGGAAAATTGTAGGAAATCTTATGGTTACTTTTTGTTTTTGTTTTGTAGGAAAGTTGTCGCAAACTTGTGAGAAATTTCTTTTGTTGGTAACTTGTCGGAAACTTTTGTAGAAAATACACATGTTTTCTAGTAGTGGTAGAGGAATGTAAATAAACGAACATAAACAAACGTAAAAGTACGAATAAACAAACGTAAATGAACATAAATAAACGTAAACAAACATAACCTTTTATTTTCTTTTCATCGATATCTTTTATAATCAGATCATCAAACAAAATATTCCATTGGATGCCCTTGGACATCCTATTCCCTTACGCATTTACCTCCTCCACCTCTCAATTCGACAAGACAAATAAACAAAGAGTCCAAAAAGAATAATGATTCTTTAAAGGTGTTCAATATTTATTTACATCTTCGATCTTGAACGACATTATCGATTCCTTGATAGTTGACATGACCGATGTTATCGTTGATCTCATGTATGTTTATCCCTTTCCTTCAAAACACTCACGATTAGTCTCTTGTTCTTTGTTAGATTTCGTTAAATTTGTTTAGGATTTAGAGTTAGAAAATGTGAATAAAAAACTAAAATATTCTCATTTGAGGGGCAGATTTAATTGATAGAAATTAGCACCATTAAGAACAGAAGTTAACTGAAGTAAAAATGACGTATATGAGGGATATGTTCAAAATAAATAAAGCGTATCGGCTATTTTTGTAACTCTACACTCAAATAACTACAAACAAATATACCAAGTAAAAATCTTACTCCAACAGTAAGATTTGGGGCGGATAAGATGAAAGCAAGTCTTACCTCTATCTAAATGATAGAGAGACTGATCACAAAGAGACCCTGGCTCTGGAAAAACCTTATTTTTTTGTTCTTTTTACTTCTTAATGTATTATACCGACTGTTTTTGATGAAAATTATAAAGACTAATTTTGTAACCAAACTTAGTATGTGAGATGGTGTGCTTGATCAAAATGTGAAACAATGAACGTAAATGTAAAGTTTGACACGATGATGTACGAGTAAAGCCCTTAACCCCTAAGGATTGCCGGCATAAAACCTCGGGAAGTGATTGAAAGTCACTTGCCTCCTAGTCTTATGTAAATCGAAAAAATGAGTACAAAGATTGCAGTAAGTGATCGAAATCTGTGTTACAGAGCTGTTTGCGAGTGTTGTGTATTGCCAAGTGTGTGTAGATGTGTTTCCTATTCGATATTACTGCTGATTATATACAGAGATTATCCTAACTAACTATCTGAAAATCCTAGAGTCCACTCAGTCTTCAATATGACCGTTGTAGAGCTTCCCCCGCATGTTTCACACGTGGTCCACGTTGTAGTGAGCGAGTCTTCAGGAGTGACTAAGTCCATACGCGTTACCTGTGAATATAAATCGAAATAGAGGACAAATAACCGTTAGTAATATTAATGGTCAGGATAGCGAAAATATGGATTTCGGATTATGCTCAGGACCTGTATATGAAAATTAACCCCTAACAATTGTCCCCAAAATATTTACAACTGTTACCCACGATTAACGGTTGAAATATTTTCGAAATTCAAATTTCAACCCATGACTGAACTTGATAAGACGTGGAGCGGTAAACGAGGTGGCATACGACGTCGTTCAAGGCGGTTAGTAATTATACCCTATAATTACTCTATTTCTTTCATCTTTTTCCATTATCTTCTTCCCCCTTTCTCTGCAACTTCAGGTAAAATCCTTTCTTCCGATCTTCAAACTTTTTAATTTCAGTTTTCAAAAAATGGGAAAAAAGATGACCCGATCAGCCTCATCTCTGGCCTATGATTCTGATGTGATCTTGCTAGTCAAAACCTACTCAGTCATCCTGAATCTATGCGTTTCCGAAAAATACCGTCTTTAGAGCCTTTGACCCCGCAGCAAGATCCGATTTTATTTCTAAAACTTGGGTTTGTTTCCCAACAATGCCGATGATTTGGAGAACTCTGTATGTTCTTGAAATCCTAATCCGACATCACACCCTTGACTTCAATGCTTCTGAACTAGCTTATGTGTACAACCTTATAAGCCATGGTTCTTCCCGTTTCTTGTTTCAAATAAAAACCGGGCAAAATCATCTAGTCTTAAAAACCACTCATAATGATTCCAACCGGAAGAATCAATTTTTCTTTGTCAGGAGGGATTCCATACCTGGTGGGAATAAGTTGCCCTTAAGGTGGATTGGAAAGGGTAGGATTCTGCTTGTAGGAACCTTAAGATTCTGAAATCCAAAATGTTAACCCTAGATTTTATTTTTGTTTGCAGCGCTTAATTTTTCGGAGTTTGCCCCTCCAAGATCCGACACTGCAAAGAGAGTCGCTTTCTTTTTCAGTCTTGATCCCATTGAGAGAACCTTTCGGTTCAGGGTCCCTTCTGCAAAAGAAACTTTGAAAAGCCATCCTTCCACTTCCGAGATGTCTGGTGAGATAAAAAAATTTTGTTCATATGTTAGTTAAATGCATATATAGAAATCTAACCCATTGTTCTGTAACAAGTGTTCATAGGTCTAGCTCTCGATTCGCTCTTGACGACATTGACATCATGGTGTCCAAAGGTAAAGCTGTCATAAAAGAGATGAGTCAGCCTGCCATCGAAGCTCTCAAGCCTGATGCTCCTACTCCTCGCTCCAAAGCTACTGCTGGCAAGAAGAGGAAGCTCTGTGATTCCACCGACTCAGCAATCTTCGAGGGCCTAAGCTATGCTGATGCTCCCAAAAAATTCATGCTCTCGGTCATCTGGTAAGATAGTTTCAATATCCTGGATCTTGAATCTGTATTAGAGAAATACTAACATATTTTCTTATAACAGGCCATGGAGCAAATGACTAAACGCTACGAGTCAGTTGAAAAGGAAGCCGAGGAGGCCAAACAGATGGTGAGCGATCTGTAGAAGATAGCTACAGTAAAAAACAAGAGGTTAGCAGATGAGGCTAAGGAGCTTCGTCGGGTGAAGGCGGAACCGGAGGAAACCCATGCCAAACATGCCCAAGATCTTGAAGAGTCCTACGATCAAGCTAAAAAATCAGCCGCAATCTCCATATTTCAAGCCAGGATAAAAATGGATAAGGAGGCTGAGGATAAGGATTTTGACCGGGCAGCCTGGGATGACCAAAAGTGGAAGAGGGTCGTGATGGAGCTTGGAGGTGAGCTGGAGTAGGATACTGAGGTGGGCAACCAGGTGGAAGTGGCTGAAGGCAGCGAGAAGGCGGCGGAGAAGATGGTGGAACAGGACAATGATGGCGATAAAGACAAGGCCTGAGTCATGTGTTTTCATGATATTGGTGAATGAAACCCTTTACTTTTTATGTCTGTGGTTGTTGAAAAATTTTATTTCTTTTGCTTTGGGGATCCCAGTTTGGGATAGACAATTTGACTGATGGTCTGTGAATCGGGTGGATGGTTCCAACTTTTGGATGAAGCCCGAGTCACTAATTTTTCTGCACTTTCAATATCAGTAAATAGCTTATGACTATCTTCTATGATTGTTATGCATTTGGTTTGTTTTTACATGTTCTAGAAAATTAGGATCCTTAGATAATTAAGCCTTGTGATACTTAGAATAGTAAGTTTAGGTATATTTTTAGGATACCAGATCCTTAATAAACATTTATAAATAACATCTCGGGTTTTTATCAGACTTTAATTTATAAAAATATAGTTTGGTTCTGATAAATAGTTTGAAAGAATACCAGTTACAAACACATCATGACCTAGTCATCCAAATTTTGAACTACCCTTAATTGAAAATTAATAAGTAGTTCTAGGTATATACCTCGATTGAGAATTAGGTTGGGTAGATATACATACCAGATAAGGATAAGTAGTCCAAACAGACTCAATGCATGATAGCTTTTAGCTGTCCCCTATGTATAGTTGTCAAACAAATTGTATGCTTAGTAATTGTACCTCAGGATCTTCACAAATGTCTCTAATTCGTTTAAGTATCAGGATCTTGAATCATCATATTAATGTTGAATACTTGGGTTAACACATAAGTGTTAAATACTTGGGACAAGTCAAACTTGGGACAAGCCAAACTTGGGACAAGCCAAAAACTTAGGTTAACACATAAGTGTTAAATACTTGGGACAAGTCAAAAACTTAGGTTAACACATAAGTGTTAAATACTTGGGACAAGACAAAAAATTAGGTTAACACATAAGTGTTAAATACTTAGGACAAGCCAAACTTGAGTAAGCATGAAAAATGCTAAAAACCTGAGTTAACACATAAGTGTTAAATACTTGGGACAAGCCAAACTTGAGTTAGCATGAAAATGCTAAAAACCTGAGTTAACACATAAGTGTTAAATACTTGGGACATGCCCGGTGAATAACACGTCTGTTATATTCTTGTGGTCCAACATATAGCCAACAGTGATGAAATTATCAGCCACTGTTACATGGACTGGTCTCACCACCTTGAACTATACTTGGATATCGTGGGCCGAGGCAGAGTGTTTAAACTCAATTCGTAGAAAGGTGAAAACCTTTAAAACTTTGAAGGGATTTTGAATACCTTAAACTTATAGAGATGGCCAGTCTCTATCTTTTGTCAGGATCCTTGAGGATCCTTCCTACAAAACATAAAACCTTGGTGAAGGTGGGTGTTAGCCTGGCTAACACCCCTCCGACGCTCAAGTCAGTACTTTGATAAAGAGTAATAAAGATAAAAATAATCAGGGATAGAAGACATACCATTCTTAGTTAGAGTTTAAGTTTTAACTTACATAAAATATGCTTTGAGATGGATAGCATTCTAGGATCTTGGTAGGATATCTCCCTCCATAGTGGCTAGCCAATAGGCACCCTTTCCTGCTTATGAATCTATTAATTACGAGCCTTCCCACTTAGGTGCGGGCTTTCCTTCATTGGTATTGATAGTATTTTGAAACACTTTTTTCAATACTAGGTCACCTACTTGGAACCTTCTAATCCTTATGTTCTTGTTGTATGATTTTGCTATCCATTGTTGATAAGCTGCGATCCGAACTTTAGCGAGATCCCTAAGTTCATCAACCGTGTCAAGATCATGAGCAAGAGCTTCATCGTTGGTTTCTGGAGTTTGGAGATTGGTTCTGGCAGTGTGGATAACCATCTCTGTAGGGATCATAGCTTCAGTACCAAATACCAATGAGAACAGAGTTTGGTCTGTTGCATTTTTGTGGTTGTCCTATCCGCCCAAAGTACAAACGGTAGCTCTTCTGTCCATCTTCCTTTCTTAGTACTCAGTCTCTTCTTAAGGTTGTTTATGATGATTTTGTTCCTGGATTCTGCTTGTTCATTAGCTTGAGGATGTACAGGGTTGGAAGTTATCATTTTTATCCCCCAGCTGGCACAGAAGTTCGTTGGTCTTTTGCCGATGAATTGAGATCCATTATCACATACTATTTCTGCCGGGATCCAGAATCTTGTCAGGATGTTGCACTTTATGAAGGAGATAACTTCTTTTTCTCTGACTTGGACGAACACTTCAGCTTCTATCCATTTGGAGAAATAATTCGTCATTGCCAGCATGAATACCTGCCCTCCTGGTGCTTTGGGAAGTTTGCCGACTATTTCCATTCCCCATTTCATGAATAGCCATGGGGAGTTGACCGGATGCAAAAGCTCCGCTGGTTGATGGAGTATGTTACTATGTCTTTGGCAGGCAACACATTTCTGAGCATAAGTCATAACGTCTTTCTTCATAGTAGGTCAGTAGTATCCTGTTCTCAGGATCCTCGAGAATAATGCTCTGTCCCCAGTGTGGTTGCCACACTCTCCTTCATGTATATCTTTTAAGACTTCCTGTTCTTCAGGATCCTCTAAGCATCTTAAGTATGGACCTGCAATAGATTTTCTATACAAAACATTGTGCAAAATTATAAAATGAGATACTGTCATGCGAAAAGTCTTGTGATTCTTTTCGTCACCTAGGATCTCACCATCCTGCAAATATTTTTTAATAGGTAGGATCCAGGATCCTTGATAAGTTTCAGGATTCTGAGTCTCTTCTTTTGTATTGGACACTTCATCTATTTTCTCAATCGCTGGGCTCAAAACATGTATGATTGGTATTTTAATACCTTATGGTATGTTGAGAGCCGAAGCAAGATTTGCTAAGGCATCAACCTCAACATTGTCTTCTCTAGGTACCTGTGTGATGCTAGAATTTCGAATTCTATGGATAAATTTTTAACTATTGCGAGGTATTTAGCTAACTTCTCACCTTTAACTGCATATGAACCATTGAAATGGTTAGCGAGTAACAATGAATCTACATGTACCTGGAGATTCCTGATTTAGTTGCAATCCCGCTATCAGTGCTTCAATTTCTGCTTCATTATTCGTTGCCTGTAACTCACAACTTATGGATTGGGGTATTATGTCCCCCTGTGGCGATTTTAGTATTATTCCTAGACCTGTTCCGCTTATATTTGACGCATTGTCAGTGAATAATATCAATTTATCCTTGGCTTCCTCCAATTGTTGGATTTCAAGGTCTGCTTCATGTTGAATGTCACCACTGAAGTCAGCCACAAAGTCCGTAAGTGTCTGAGACTTTATTGTTGTTCTAGGTTCGTATACTATATCATAGGCACTGAGTTTAACAGACCATTTTGCCATTCTTCCTAACATCTCTGGCTTTCTCAAGACACACTTAATAGGATAATTAGTTTTAACATGAATAGCATGAGTTTCAAAGTAATGTCTAAGCTTAGTAGATGCCATTATTAAAGCTAAATTAGTTTTTCTAAATGAGAATACCGGGTTTCTGCGGCTAACAAGCCTTTACTTACATAGTATATGGGATGCTGCTATCCTTCATGATCCTTGAACAATACAACACTTACAGCATTTCCGCATACTGCTAAGTACAGGGATAATGGCTCACCATCTTCCGGCTTCATTAGAAGAGGTGCTGATGATAAGTAGTCCTTCAATGCTTGAAGCGCTTGTTCATGCTTCTCTTCTCATTCGAATCGCTCGTTCTTTTTCAGGATGTCATAAAATTCCTTACATCTCTCTAAGGATCTTGAAATAAATTAGTTTAGTGCTGCTACCCTTCCGGATAGTCTCTGAACATCCTTAGTATTTGCTGAGGATTTCATATTGATGATTGCTTGGATCTACTTTGGACTAGCTTCTATCCCTCCCTTGGTTACCATGTATCCCAAGAACTTTCCTGCCCCTACTCTAAAGTGGCATTTTGAAGGATTCAGCTTCATGTTGTACTGGTCCAGGATATCAAACGCCTCTCTAAGATCCCTAGGATGATCCTCGACTTTTTTTTACTTTACCACCATATCATCTATATAGACTTCCATGGTGTCCCCTAGTTTATCCTTGAACATTATGTTCACCAGTCTCTGATATGTGGCACCTGCATTTTTAAGACCAAATGGCATAGCTAGATAACAGTAAATACTTGTCGAAGTCATGAAGGTTGTATCCTCCTGGTCTGATGGCTCCATTTGGATCTGCTAAAACCCGAAGAAGCCTCCATAAAAGCTAGGATTTCATGGCCCGCTCTAGCATCAACCATCGAGTCTATGTGTGGCAATGGAAAAGGATCCTTGGGACATGCTTTATTCAAGTCAGTGAAGTCAACACAGACTCTCCATTTTTCATTTTTCTTCTGGACCACCACTACATTAGCTAGCCATCTTGGGAATTTCACTTCCCTTATCATTCCTGCTTTCAGCAGTCTCTCAACTTCTTCCTGTATAACTGCATTCCTTTCCGGTGCAAATTTCCTTCTTTTGGGTGTATTGGCCTGAAACTATTATCAACGCCCAATTTATATGTAATAACATCTTTAGAAATACCTGTCATGTCTTCATGTTTCAAAGCGAAGGTTGAGATTCTGCTTTTTAGTAACTCTAAGAGTTCCTATTCAATATCTTTGGGGATATTAGTTACAACAAACACCTTGACGTTAGGATCCTCCGTGCTTAAGGATATTTCTTTCACATCATACTCTTTGGTTTCTAAGACGTCTCGGGTTTGTTTCTTTAATTGTTATGCTTGCCTAGTTTTGGCAGAGGCTTTCACTGAGGAAGTATAACAGACTTTAGCTTCATGTTGATCGTTGTTGATCCGTACTACCCCCAAGGGGTCGCCATTTTGAAACATTGGTGATATGTTGAGGGTATCTCTTTCATGTCATGTATTCAAGGTCTCCCTAGAATAATATTATAGTAAGATAAAGAATCGATGACACAAAATTTCTGTATAGAGTTTACCCCCTCGATGTAGATTGGTAGCTTTATTTCTCCAGCTGTGTTCTTAACCTCTCCAATAAATCTTACCAACACCGAGGATTTCGAAATGATTTCGGAATCAGGGATCCCAATCCTTTTTAAGACTTCAAGCTGTATGATGTTTACTGAACTTCCTCCGTCAGTCAGGTCCTGCAAATGAAATGGTTGGCTATGTATAGAGTGATTACCAGACCATCATAGTGGGGGATCCTGCATGTTATCTCTGTCTTCCTCATCAAAAGAGATCACTTTCTTTTCGGTTAAGGTTGACGTTTTGGTAGGTCTGTCTCCTTTTTCCATATTTGATTCCTTAGCGTTCCTTTTAGCTGTGGGATAAGAAGTACCATATATGTCAGAACCACCAGATATGAAACTTATTACCTTGGCATCTGACGGCGGGGATGTTGCTCACTGCGGGATCCTGTCCTAATCCTTAGTTATGTCCTTTCTTTTGCCTAGGAAATATTTGAGGTGGCCCTTACTTAGGAGGTAACTAATCTCCTTTCGTAAGGCGATGCAATCCTCAGTCACGTGGCCGAAATATTCATGAAATGCTCACCATTTGGATTTATCCTTCCACCCTGAGTTCTTCTCATTTTTGCGAGGCCATCTGGCCTTTTCACCAAGATCCAGCA
Source organism: Smallanthus sonchifolius (assembly GCA_023525975.1). Classification (NCBI taxonomy): domain Eukaryota; kingdom Viridiplantae; phylum Streptophyta; class Magnoliopsida; order Asterales; family Asteraceae; genus Smallanthus; species Smallanthus sonchifolius. The sequence goes on along the minus strand of CM042032.1, from coordinate 81,064,574 downwards.
TGAAAAACATTAAACATGTTGTATCAAGAGAAAAACAATATTAAGATATTCTAGGATATTCTTCTTCGTCTTCGTCATCCTCTACGGCATTGACTCAATGATTGTCAGGCTTGGAGTAAGGCTTGGATCTGTAAGGTTTGTAGGGTGCAGATTCAGTTTTTCGGTTGGGTTGATTGTAGCTGGTTGGAGCATCCATTCTTTGTTGGATCTTTTTGTCATCTTCAAGCCTGATAAACCTTAATGCCTGATTCCTGACTTCATCAAGATTCATACAAGGATTCATGACAAGGTCCTCGTAAAACGGGGAATCCTTCTTCAATCCAATCATGAATGCTTGGACCGCTGTGGCGACGTCAAGGTTCGGGATATCTAGGGATTCCCGGCCGAACTTGCTAACATAATCCCGAAAGGACTCTCCGGTATTCTAGGTTATCCTATACAAATCACTTGTCAGTCTTTCGAACATTCTGTTGCAAGAGAATTGGTTATTAAACAAATTGATTAAGTGAGCAAATGAAGTTATTGAATAAGGAGGAACATTCAACAGCCATTTCAGGGCTGATCCTGTCAGAGTGGACTCGAAGCCTTTGCTTAAGCAAGCTTCTTTTAAATCCAAGGGAATGAGGTTGATTTCCATTCTCTCCCTTTATTGCGCGACATGCTCTTCGAGATCTGTAGTTCCATCATATAACTTTATGTTGGGAGTCTGGAAGCGTTTCTGGATCTCCACATCACATATCGGAGGAGCAAATCTTGAGATCCTGTGACTGGCTGAGGATGCTTCCAGTATTGTTTGGACCACACCCGGTACGCTGAAGATCATATCCTTTAGCTTCTTCAGTTCTTTAGCCATGACTGGACTGATCCCTGTATCTTGTATAAGGTCATTAGCATTTAAAAACTGACTGAAAGTGTTACCAATGTTAGGATCCTGCGATGAGGATCCTGGGATGATTCCAATATCCCGGTTTGTGGTGACTCTAACAGTTGGAGTTGGATCAACTGTAGTGGTTCCAGCCTGTATAGGGATAATGTCTCCCTGATGATTTCCTGAGAATCCTGCATAGTTAAAGTTCAAGATCCTGGGTTGTAACGGGGTTGTCGTTTCCACCGGTTTCTTCGATTCTTTTATCCTTTCAAGCTCTCTGAACATCATCTGATTGGACCTTTCTTGCTGTTTCATTTGTTGCTTCACTTCTGAGAACATATTGAGTATGTCGTTGTTTGAAACAAGCACAGATCCTCGGGCAGGTATCCCAGATCCCAAAAACCAGTAGAAGTAGTTTTCTTAGGTAGTTTATCATTTTTTTCTAGAATGACGGAGGAGGAGGGAGAGGGTTGTTCAACACAAAGCTTAAAGATGGAGTTGAAGAAGAAACCAATTTTGTATTGGGACGACATTTTTGCAATAAGCTTGAAAAAATAGTGATTGAATGCAAACTTTAACAAAGATTTTAAGATAAAAAGCACCACTTGCCCTACGATGGGCGACAAATTTTTTTGGGTGGAAATTATAAAGACTAATTTTGTAACCAAACTTAGTATGTGAGATAGTGTGCTTAATCAAAATGTGAAATAATGAACGTAAATTTTTGTAACCAAACTAATTTTGACACGATGATTGATGTCGTCCAGACGGTCTATATAAAAACTAACAAAACCTAACCTAGACTACTAAGTAATAATAGGAATACCTATGAACTAAACCGCACTGACGGGCAAGTGTAGCATAGCTTAATGGTAAACCGAGTTATCGAACCCTAGAGACACTACGAATAACAAAACTAGACTCTGACTCGGACTAAAGATTGTATTGGTTTGGGGGGTTTACTACACTAAAGATTAACTAAGAATGCAATAAAGTAAGGTCGACTCAACTAACCAGACAAAGGACAAAGGTAATATCAAGAATGAGAAGAATATCACCTAGGTCGGAATCCTACTTGCAAAGCACAAATTCTATCGGTTACGGAAACTATAATGGATCTGGGTTTCTAAGGAAACAACTCTAGACAGCCTAGTGGATCCCTAATCACTCTCAGGGTGTCACCAACTAAGGAACCTAAAGATGTACTAACTCACCAGATTGTTGGATCACTTCTCGGGTATTTCCAACTATGATAAAGTACCCTAATAGACAAATTACCTCTCAGTCTCTCCGTCTACCAATACACTCGAAGAATGCATGGGGTAATCTCAAGATAACAACTATGACACGAATAGCAACAATCATAGACACCTAATACCAGCTTCCTCTCAGACAGCTGACACTCGGATTCCTAATGACGAAGACTAAACGACTAATTCTCACCTCTCGGGTATTGAACTAGGATACACATTTAATTCTAATCAGCAATCAAAGACAACTCCTTATGGCTACTACGTCTAGCAAACCACCCTAATCACAAACCCTAAGATCTATGACCACGATACGAAGATCAAACTGGCAGACAACCACAATCAACGCAAGGAATTGAAATCAAACACAAAATCAGATCTAAACATGCAATAACATCACAATTATCAACTCAAGATCTTTTTACAAAATCATAAACCTAGTAATTGAATCCAAAAACCGATAAAAATCCAAACTTTAACACGTATTCATCATTAACCTAGGCAATATCAAAGTTTTAGCCTAGGATCATGCTTAAACAACCAAAACAGAAGTAATAAACAAGATTCATGGTTTCAAACACACAAATTAAAGATAAAGTTTCAATCTTGTAAACCTAGGACGTCTAAACAACGAACCCGGAATCCAAAGCTTTCACCTTTAGCCTTCAATCGACTTCCTACTCCTCAAAATCGCCATCAAACCTTCTCTGGACGGCCAAAAGTCGAACTCCTCTCATAATGGGAACCAAAATCTATTTAAATTCGATTTTTAGGGTTTTGCGGAAATTAGAGCTCCCGCGTACCGCGAGAGATCAATTTTCCACATTTTCTTCTTTAAACTTTTGGGCTTCATTCTCTAGCTCGGTTTCTTTATGATATTCACTTGTAATTCATACGAGCACCTGTAAACATAACAAAGTCTCAAATGTACATTAAAACGACTCAAAACAAATACAAAACTAAGTAAAAACGCACAAAACACTAGGAATAAAGATGTGTGCTTTGCACTACATCAATGATGTACGAGGAAAGCCCTTAATCCTTAAGATTGCCGGCATAAAACCTCGGGAAGTTACTGAAAGTCACTTGCATTCTAGTCTTATATAAATCGAAAAAATGAGTATAAAGATTGCAGTAAGTGATCGAAATCTATGTGTTACAAAGGTGTTTGCGAGTGTTGTGTATTGCCAAGTGTGTGTAGATGTGTTTCCTATTCGATATTACAGTTGATTATATACAAAGATTATCCTAACTAACTATCTGAAAATCCTGGAGTCCACTCAGTTTTCAATATGACCGTTATAGAGCTTCTCCCGCTTGTTTCACACGTGGTCCACGTTGTAGTAAGCGGGTCCTCAGGAGTGACTAAGTCAATACGCGTTACCTGTGAATATAAATCGAAATAGAGGACAAATAACCGTTAGTAATATTAATGGTCAGGATACCGAAAATACCAGGAATCTTGGGTTCCGGATTACGCTCAGTATCCTGCATATGAAAATTAACCCCTAACACCGACTCAAACAAGTAATTAACTAAAAAATAATAATCATACTATATGGACTGGAAAAAAACATAGTTATTACTAATAAAATTATGTTAAATTTAATTGTTAAGAAAAAACTAAACCAATAACGATTAGAATAAAATTAGCTATATGACATGAAAAGAAGAAAACGTTATACCTCACCTAACATCTTGCACTTGCTAGTCTTTTAATATATCGACACTCTTCTAAAATAAACGTCTTGAAGTGTAAGAAAACACACTTTCTTAGAAGACAAAGGAATTAAAAGCTTATATCACATGTGTCATATCTTGATAATTTGTTGGTTAATATACAATTATATAATCCATACACAAATTAATGATATGTCGATGTAAATTTGCGCACAAATTTATTTCTAATATGTGGAACCGCGAAATTCTAAAACTGGGTGTTCCGGTTTAATCGGGTTTGACGACAATAATGCCGTAGGTTCCACCGAACTTTGGTTATAAGAGGAGAGTCTCATAATCAAAAGGTTGTGGGTTCTAACCTCATCCAAGACACAAAAAAGAAAAAAAATAGAATAAAAATTTGCTGTTTAAAAAATAATTAGACAAACAACGTTCAGATAGGATCGAAAGGGATTTAAGAAAACAGAAGGTTCTGATGAATTTGTGTATTGACCGACTTAGTCCGATGGTTTGACCCATTGAATTTCCTCATCACTTTCTCCTTCTTTGAGCCATCGAGTTGAAATACATGTTGAACTGAAATTCTAAAATTGGTTGCTCCGGTTATTTGAGTGAACTCAATAATGTCGTCGGCTCAACCAAACTTAGATTACAAACAGGGGTGTAAACGAGCCGAACTGTTCGTGAGCTCCACGAGGTTGGCTCATTAAAAGTTCTAATCGAGTCGAGCTTAAGCTTATATTGGAAGCTCATCTAATAAAAGGGCTCAAGCTCGAGCTTCACATACATCTTGCTTGACTAAGCTCGCGAGCCTAAACGGGGTTAAACGAACCTATTATTTTTATAATATTTATTTAATATATTAGACATTTACATAATAGTTATTATATAAAAAATTATGATAAAAATAAGTAATATATATTATGTTATATATAAAAGTTATAATAGTGAATATATATACGTATAAAATTAAAAATATATGTGTAAATAAAATAATTAAATAATTACTAAATATAAAACAAGTTGAGTTTGAGATGGAGCTCAAACTTAAAAATCTACCCAGGAGCCAAACTCCAATTTCAAAATCAAAGCTCCAAGGGTGGAGGGGGTGGGAGTCAGGTTCGACTTCGAGTTCTTCGGCTAGGCAGTAACACCGTTACAACCCACACGAGTTGTGGCACGGGTAAGATTGACGGGTTCGTGAAGTCGTAGAGGGAAGATGTTTTGACCGTTGAGATTGAGCCGTTAAACCCCCAAAAAATAGCCGTTCTCCAAAAAAGAATCCTCTATAAGTACAAACCTTTTTAATACACAAAATTTATACGAAACAAATACTCTCCCACTCCTACTTCTCTACTATTTTTATTTTTTCTACTCTACTCATGGATACAAGGAAAAAACCATCCTCCGCCCGTAAAACCTATAAACCAAAAGTCAGTTCGGGTCCAAGTGAACCGACTCCACCACAATCGTTTCAATATTTCCTATTCTACTAAGATCCTCCAACCCAATCGTCCATGCTCGTCCGAAGTGCACCGGGTCATTTTGTGCTTCCACAAACAAAAGGACCCAACCCGTTTCCATTCTACCGAAATCTACCCTTTCGTAACACAATCCAAATCGTTCTTCAAACCGAATATGAGGTGGAACAAGATGATGAGGAAGAAGAAGAAGAAGAAGAAGATTATGAGGTGAAAGAAGAAGAAGAAGAAGAAGAAGAAGAAGAAGAAGAAGAAGAAGAAGAAGAAGAAGAAGAAGAAGAAGAAGAAGAAGAAGAAGAAGAAGAAGAAGAAGAAGAAGAAGAAGAAGAAGAAGAAGAAGAAGAAGAAGAAGAAGAAGAAGAAGAAGAAGAAGAAGAAGAAGAAGATGACACTGTTCAAAGTAAAGGGAAATTCGCAAACCGGACACCTCATAAGGTTTGGGAGAATTATTAGGAAGTTGCCTTAGCCAAGGCTGGGATTCGGGTCTCCGAAGACCCTAAAACCGGAGATCAATATAAAAGCTCATTGTTTTAGGGACGAGTGCTTAAACATTTTAAGAAGAATGTTGGTGGAACCGAACGAACATTCCACTAACTAAATTCAAAATGGGACACGATGAATACGAAGATGTCCCTTTCAACGGATTATACATCCATGTGGTATACTTTATTTTAATTTAATTTTAAGCTATTATTTTATAATTTTCATTTTAATTTACTAACTTTTATTTAAAAAAAATGTAGAAACATCGATGGGCTAGTGGAACCAATGATACAAATATAATTAAGAAAGCGTAAAAGGAGTATAAAAACAATACGATAAGAGAGGTTTCTCCCACATGATCGCATGAGAGATTGTAAAAGACCATGATAAATGGAACCCGTTCCGGTTATGGGTGCGGAGTTTGAATCTCAATCCTAAAAAAGAACAAAAACATCAGAGTCGGGCAATTACACAAGTTCAAGTGACGATTTAACAAGCAAACTTCCCGATCTAAACGAAGGCTCAACACCGACACGGCCGACACGTAAAAGGAAGAAATTGGCCAAGTGATCAAGCAAGAACAAAGAAAGTTTGATTGAAATTGTTTCCGACTACAACACGATGAAAGAGTAAGAAAAATAAGAAAAAAACAAATTCGAAAGAAATTGGTAGAAACAAAATTGACCATAACAGAAGAACAACGAGAGGCTATCCGGCAAGAACAATATGACTAGAACATTAAAACGTTTTCTTGAACCGCATGACGGTATTCTCGAACGTTCTAGCAAATCTTCATACAACGCAAACGAGACATAGCCGCAAAATATAGATGGCCTTGCAATTTTTAGATTTTAGTTATTTTATTTTTATTTTTAATGTTTTGTTTTTTTTTTTTGTTAGTTTTAATTTTATTTTTAATTTTTATGTTATATTTTTTTAATTAATTTTAATTTTATCTTTAAAATATTTTATTTTTATGTTTTTAAAATTTATTTTAAAAAAATGCTAGGAGACTTAGGGGTTCCACCTCTTATGTTTAGGGTAGTTTAAGATAAAAATAATGTGACGGTTTTAGATTGGCTAATCTTTAGAATAGTTTGAGGTTCCACCTATACATCGACACAAATAGACAAACTACAGCCTGGGAAGGGATTTAACAAAATCGAAAGTTCCGATGAATTTCGTGTCTTGACCGACTTCGTCCGATGATTTGACCCATTGAAATTCCGAATCACTTTTTAGTTTTTTGGGCCATCGGGTTGAAATATATGTAACACAAGACTTATTATTATTATATTTGCTTTCGATGTATGAGTCGACGTTAATTAAATTATGGTAGAAGTTAATATAAATTGAAATAAATTACGTAAATCTTTAATTTTTTTTAACGATAATTTGGATCATTAACGGGCCACCAACTACCTGATCATCTCCACCTCCCTCAGGAGCAAACTCATAATAGATGAGAAAACCCTCTGACCCAACCTAGACTTCTTTTTTTTTGTCACAGGTGGGACTTGAATACAAGACTTTCCTATTTTAATGAACTCTTGCCTATACACTTTTTCCACTAGGCTAAGCTAGTGGTTGTATAAATCTTACATTTTGAATCCGAAAAATCTTGAAACAATTCATGATTTTTTTTAAATCGATTGTTTTAAAATCTGATAATAAGTGAGACTTTTTTTTTCCTTTAGCTTGAATTATGGGTTAGTCGCTATTGAATATAAAGACTTGTAAGGTTGAAATGGTGAGAAACTAGAGGTTGATACATAACGACATCACTTTCTTTAATTTTAATTTTTTTAATTTTCAATTAACATATAATTTAGTTTTTCTTTAATAATATGTAACATATAAAAATTAAAAAAAATCTAAATACATAATTTCGTTTAATTTATTTTTTTTTCAATTTTTCGACATAAATTTTATTGAAAACTAAGTTATATTCAAAACAAAGTATTTTTCGGTCTCGTAACATCAAAAAATACGTTATTTTGGATACAACTCGATTTCAATAAAATTTATACTGAAACGTAAAAAAAACGGTATATTTATATATTTCAAAAAAAAATTACATACTAGTTTAAAAACTTGTGTATTACGCGGGTTGAATAATAAAAACGACATAATTCATAAATCTCAAAATATTTATTATGACTAAAATTACGTATTAAATATAATAATAAAAAATTAAAAGTTACAGTTTTAATTCACAAATCTCCAAATACTTATTTTTATACAATATTTGATGTTACATTGATAAATTTACCATCTTTATCTAATATTAATAATTTTAGTATGACTCTACTTTTAACTTTAGATAATGTCACAAGTATTGTTTTAATTAAATCTCATAAAAATTGATTAAATCTCTTTTAGTCCTACTCAAATATGAACTAATTTTTATTGTGAAAATAGTTTTCGATCGAAAGTCTCTTACATACTCTTTTCTTTTCTTGTAAAATGCATTTTTTATAGTTTGATATATAAAAAAAGCGACGAAATTTGTTTTTTTTGTTTTATGAGTTTTCGCATAAGAAAATACTAGAACAATTACTTGGTTATGTAAATTCATTAGTATAAATATTTAATTATAAGTTAAATGTATTTTTATTGAGAGTAATAAAATCTTGAATAAACCATATAGTTAGTAACTTTAAACAGTAAATAGATAAAATAGTATATAAAAGTAACAATTTATCTAAAAAAAAACAACCACCTCAAATTTGAGACACTATATAATAAATTAAAAATGTTACATTTTCATAAATTGATTTCACTTGTAACGTATGTCACTTTTAACTAAATTAGGTATGGATATGTGTTAGAAGAGATGGAGGTAGTTGAATAAGGAAAGAGATAATTATTTTTAGAGCTAATTAAAAATTACGTCTTTTAAGTATTAATCAAATTTCAGTTTACGTCCTTTAACTAAGGAAATTACAGCATATGTCATTTATGTTTAAAAAGTTTGCACGTTTCATCCTTTACACTAACAGGCGTTAATTTTTTCTGTTAAATCAGGTCATGTACAAAGCACATGAGAGCAAATGTGTCATTTCACCTATCCAGGGACTATGTGCCTTGCACATATAGGACATATGTCCTTTAAGCTAATTACACATATAGTCCATTAATATGTGAAATGAAACATTTGCCCTCATGTGCCTTGCACATGACGTGACTTAACGGAAAAAATTAACGCCCGTTAGTCTAAAGGATGAAACGCGCAAGCTTTTTTAAACATAAAAGACATATGCTGTAATTTACTTAATTAAATGACGTATACTAAAATTTGGACAATACTTAAAGGCCATAATTTGTGATTTGCTCTTAATTTTAATTAGATTTAATCAAAACGAGGTAGTTTTGATGGGTAACGGTTTATATGAGAAAATGAATGTGTGGTTTAACCATAAAGTGACACATGTCATAAAATTTATTCTTTTATTAGATAGAGAATTTAGATATTAAATGAAAATTGAAGAACAAAAAGTAAATTAAAATTAAAGAAGGCGATGTTATGTAACATCGTGATTTGCCAAAGAGGTTGTGATGTAGTGGTTTAGGTAAGGCCCAAAGTCCCAAGGACCCGGGTTCGTTCCCTACCATCAACATTAATTTTCGCGGCATCGCAAATGAGGCCTAGCTCTTTTGCTGATGCACCAAGGTTTTACCCACGCCGATCCAGGGTTCGAGCCTCGGCTCTCCCACAAGCCCGGAATGGGCCGTATTGGGTGGTGTTTTTCCTTGAAAGCTCTCCAACTTTGACGCCAAGTGGGCCCGGTTAAGACAACATATTGGCCGGAGTTGTACGAGGCTCTCCCATATGACGGGCAATGCGACGTCACAACATTCAATGTTCGGCTTTCAAAAAAATGTAACATCGCGACTTCTGTTTTTCCACCTTTTCAAATTTTAATGTTGCTATCTTGAATAACGACCAACTCATATTTCAAAATTAATAAAAACCCCATTCGTCATCACCAGTTTGCAATACATATGAAGGCATCAACTTTTATAAATTTATTTTCTATGTTGTATTATAATGATAAAGGTAGTAAAACAAATAATTAATTAGTATATCTACATATATGTGTAAATACGTATAAATTCTATAGATGAAAGATGCAGAGAAAAATAATTAATTAAATATTGAATTAGAGAGAGATATTATTTAAAAGATTACAATTATACCCAATTTATATATTTTTTTAATTTTTAAGATTAGAAAAAAATGATTGGTCCATATGAGTTATTTAAATTCTCATAAAAAATGAAGTTCTCATAATATCCCTCCCTTACATATAAATATATATATATATATACACATATTTGAACCTCTCCACATATACATATAATATATAATGATGATGTGGTGTAAAACTAGACAGTGATATAGAGTAATTGGGGAAATATTCAAATTGATAACTTCAAATAATGCTACAAAGGCGTTTATATACAAATCAATATATTTGGTGTTGATCAGTGTCGAAGGGACCGGTCAAATATAAGAGAATTTGTGTGTCCTAATCACCTTAAACTAGTTAGGGTAAGAAGGGTGTCGAACCACGAAGAGTTTGTGGTCGGTATCTAATTTCAATTGACAAAGTGATTTATGAAGTTTGCTTTGTGTCTTTTTAACAAAACGAAAGTAATGATTGAGGTATCACACATTGGTTTCAATGATTAGTATCAAACAAGTAACAAGTAGCAAACAAACAGTTTAGATTGTAGACAACGATTATAAATGAATCACACCCGGGTTCAAGTTAATTAGTAATTAGGAAGTACCACGCCAAAGATATGAGCTCAAGTCATCGCAAAGGTTATTTAGGTTTATTAGATCAAATTCCTAATCAAGAACATCAACAATCATCTATCATAAGCAAATGGTGCAAGAAAACCTTCACAAATGAATTATGGACAATTGTATGCAATATAGTCTTAGAAAAATTAACAAACCTTAACACAAACCAAATGTTATAGCAATTATCATCTCACGAGGTCAATGATGCAAGAAAATCTTAACACTCGTAAGTTAATAACAATACAAAACGCAATGATTCAAGTATTTCAAACCAAACGATTACAAGAAAAAGTATCTCAATTCCTTAACATGGTAAAACCCTAAAACTTACAAAACTTTACACCCGGGAATGATTACAGAGTTTTGTTAGGAATCGTGCACCGGTTTTAACGTTTAAAACAAATAGTTTACAAAATCAGATTTACGAAGCGGAAGCGATAATAATGGCACACGATAACAAAGTTCAAAACTTTATCCGACAGTGATCAGATTACACGAACATTTAGACAATAATAATTAAACGCATCAATAGGGTGTTAAGAGTTTTATACCTTTGACAATAAAAACCGTGTTGAAACACTTAGGATCAAAGAACGTCACGCTAGTTGACAATACACGAACTCGTCACATGAAAATCCGGCTTGCAGACTTGGTCCGGTTCAACTCGCGGACCCTGTTTTGGGCTGCGTGGTAGCGGCTCACAGCTGCAGAAGGCGACGTCCCGGCTCGGAGGTGAGGCGGCTATGCGTCAGAGAACGGTGGCAGCGCGATGGTGGCCGGTGCCCGACCGGAAAAACGAGAGAGGGAGGGGGGCCGGTTCTCGGCTTTGCGCAAAAGGGAGGAGGAGGAGGCCAAAAAGGATTATTAGGGTTTTAGACTTAAGCATGTATATATAATCTCATTATTTACAAGTCAAACACTGAGTAATTAACATTTAATTACTAACTGATTAACTCTTAATCAATTCCAGACCCTGCAGTTTATAATGACCCTAAGTAATAAAACCACTTTGCGTAAATAAAACCCGTTTTATATTTAACTATTAAACATAAAAGCTGACCATATATTTATACTAATAAATACATATAAAGCCACATTCCGACTTTCGGTAATTAATTATTCTAAATAATTAAATACAAAGTAATCCAATAAATATTTCTCTAAATATTTAATCCATCGAATCCGAATTCGTGTTTCGTGAAATAACGTTTAAACATTTAAACGCTATGCTTTGTTTTTTGCCCAAGGTGTAACTTTTCGGATCGTACCTCGATAGTAACATTGATATTAACGATTATTGGACGTCTAATACCCAACAAATTTAGCGAAACATAATAATAAATAATTCAAATACTGTCACTACCAAATTCATCATTAAAATTATTAACTAAAGTTTCCAACTTGTTCTAAAACTTAAATAAAAATAAAACCGAAAATACTTCACTTGATCTCGTCTCAGTTCGGGTGCAATTCTTTGCTGTCTCGTGATGCATACCAACAAGCCGTGACCTCCTTGCGTGAATTTCCAGCCGTCAAAAGGGTTAGAGCCCTCCTTGAAAATCGTGCCCTTGCACAATTCCTTTTTTTAACGGCAATTTGGATCACTGACGGGCCACTGACCCACCCGACCATCTCCACCACCGTTAGGAGAAAACCCACTATATGTGAGAAAACTCACTCACCCAACCTGGAACCGAAACTCTTTTTTTGTTACAAGTAAGACTTGAAACCATGAGCTACTCATTTGAATGCCCTTGCACAATTCCTAATTGCCGTCCCTGCTTGCGTATGATCCTCCCCATCTAAACCTCCTGCCGTGACATTTATAATTCCCTTTCGTTTGATCGTTAATTTAATTCGCAACCTAATTAGATATTCAGTGTAGCCCATCACAAGTTGAGTATTGGCCCAAGAAAAAATTTTGATCGCATTTTCATTTCATATTTGTTTGATGCCCACGTGAGTCCAATGCCTAAAGAAATCACAACAAAGTTATTTTCTATCCAATATTTTTAGTGCATGATTCCATCAATTTATTTTTATCAAAACAATCTATTTCTTTATCATTACCCAATCACTTCAATTTAAACTAATTTTATAACAGAATTTGGTAATATGATACTTAAAGTGTCATGAAACGAGACCATCAAATATTAACGTATCAATTCTTTTGTTTTTAGGTTAATTACGTTATTTTAACTCGTTCTCAACTATATGCTCTGGACACATAAATACACTCAAAGTAAATTATTTCATACATAAATAGGATTAAATACATTTAATTATATATAATTAAGACGTGTAAATTAACCACTCATCAGGTGTGTTCATGAAAAAAACGGATTCTTAGCTGTATGAATAGCCGCTTGACTATCTCATTTGAGAAGAACATGAGTTTGACCATGAACTTGAAACTCATAAAACAAACAAGTCAGCCAAGCATGCTCATGTTTCACCCGACGAATTGAACGATACTCAGCTTTAGCAGAGGTAAGGGAAATTGTGGCATGTTTCTTGGATTCCAAGAAATAGGAATGCCCTCAAAAGAAATGAAATATCCACCAACAGAATACTGAGTGTTAGGACATGAAGCACAATCGGAGTCACAATAAGAGGTTAAAGAAAAACCGGGCTTATCATTGAAGAATAAATCTTGTGAACAAGTACCCTTGACATAACAAAAAGTATGCCAGACAACATCCCAGTGAGGAACCCTTGGATCACTCATGAACTGACTGAGAATTTGAACAACAAAAGCAAGATTAGGTCAAGTATGAGTTAAGTAATTCAGCTTCCCAACTAACCAACGATAATCTAAAAGTTCATCAAGAACCTAACAATCACTAGTTTTAAGTTGTAAGTGTAATGGCAAAGGGGAATTAGCAGGAGAAATGTTGTCACCATTAAACCCAATCAAAAGATATTTGGCAAACTTTCGTTGAATCATGATAATCTCGGATAAATTTTAAGAACTTCAATCCACAGGAAGTAGTTAAAGAACCAAAATCCTTGATCTGAAAAGTACAATGTAAGAAAGCTTTCAATACAGACATTTCCTTTTCGTCATTACTAGTTAATAGAATATCATCCATATAGACGACCACATGAATAACATAATCATCCATTCTTTTAGAAAACAAAGAATAGTCATTGGCAGAGCGCCTCTAGACTTCTGTTTTAAGAGCATCAGATAGCTTCGCATACCATTTCCTAGAAGCCTGCTTTAAACCATAAAGAGATTTCTTGAGCTTCAAAACTTGACCAGGAGAGGATAAAGGCATACCCCAAGGAGGACTAAACACATTATTGGCATCTAACTTATATAAACCCCATTGTCTTTTAGTTACATTAATAAGACTGCGAATGGTAGTCATTTTAACAAAAGGAGAGAAAGTCTCATTGTAATCAATACCAGCCTTTTGAGTGTCCCCACGAACCACCAATCGAGCTTTACAATGCTCAACAACATTGTATTTGACATTATACACCCACTTGCATTTGATAGCCTTTTTACTAGCTTTGATTACTTACCAAAGCTTCAAATTCTTTAGACATAGCTTCCTGCCAAGCAGGGTGTTTAGCAGCCTCCTGATAAGTGGAAGACTATTTCGCATCGTCAAGAGTGATAAGAAACTGATGAAAGTCAATAGACTCAACAAGATTGACAAAACCGGTAGCATGACACATACTAGTGAGAATATAAGAACAAGAGGAATCAATAGGAGAAGAAGAAATGGAAGCAAAATTACAGACATAATCCTATAGATAAGAATGAGAAACATAAGATCTAGTAGACCTCTTGACCTCATAATGTAACATCCCGAGGTTTTAGAGTACGAAATAGTCTACGAGAATTAAAAAAAACAAGAATAAGGGAACGAGCTTGGGCTTGGGCGCATGGGCCAGAAAGGAAGGAGTTGGGCCCCTAAAAACCCTGGTTTCCTGCCCCCTTTCACACCATTTACCCATTTTCGAATTCTAGAGAGAGAAAGTGGCAGAGAGCCTATAGAGAGAAAGTCCCGATTTTCGAATCCGAGCTTATAGGATCGTTGGCATACGTCTCAGGATCGCTTAGCAACTGAAAGGAGCAGGTAACGGTTCTCCCTAGATCTGATATTTTGTTATGTGTTGGGTTTTGGAGAAAAAATCTAATAAAGGTGAGGTTTTTACATTTGAAAATGGAAACAAAGTACAGATCTAAACTCTTGGTTAGAAACGAACGTTTTGGACGTAAAAAGTTCGAGTCTTGATGAAATCAAACCTTAGCCGCCATGTCCATGCAAGCTAGGGTTTGGGTGGGGAAGAAGAAGCCCGCAGGCGAACTTGCTAAGTTCTCTTGGCAAGAAACTAGCGAACATAGTAGGTTCGCTTAATAAGTTCACTAAGAATAGTCTAGCGAAACTATCAAGTTCGCTAGGTATAACTTAGCGAAACTATTAAGTTCGCTTGGTAAGTTCGTTGTGTTCATAAGAAGCGAACTTAACCTAAGTTCGCCTGGCCAGATATTGTGAAACTGTTTATTGTCGGGTTGAGTCTGATATGCATCGAATTATTATGATTGTTCAGATTGTGTGTGATTCTAGTAAGACATTCCCGCTAAGATACCAGGTGAGTTCTAATCTCCTTTTTGCTTGCTTTAGGGGTGGTGTGCATACTTAGTGTAAAGTATTTATTACATATTAATATTAATAGACAAAGGCAAATGCTACGTTTTAAGGAAATGTTTAAAAGAGGAAAATGTACGTTTTGAGCAAAGCATACCTATATTATTGGCAAGTGTTTACTATATTTTCATATACATAAATTGAGGCATAATATTCGTGTTAGCATTTTTAAGTAAAGCAAGATATATCTTTATGGCAAGTGTTTACTATATGTTTATATACATAAACAAATGCATGATATATGTGTTAAGCTATATTTCAGTAAAAGAAAAGGTATTTATGGCAAGTGTTTACTTTATTTTCATATACATAAACAAAGGCATAATACATGTTAAAGTTATGATCAAGTTAAAGAAAGTTGTATGAACTGAAAGTGAATAGTTTTCCTACGGGAAAGTGTACCAGCTTGTTAAGGTCCTTGGGACAGATGTTACTTGTACAAGATGTCAGTTATGGGTGCTACCCATTAGTAAGAGCCTTGGTGGCTCGTTAACAGTCGTGCAACTGGGATGAGTGACGGCGGTTGCTCGTGAGGTCTACGCAACCTCCATGTACCGGTGTTAAGCGGTATTGGTCGCGAGGGCCATACCATGTTAAGCGGTAGTGTCGGTTCATGGATGTTAACTATGAGGGCATTGATCAGGTACTCGTCAGTTCATGGATGTTAGCCATGCGGGCGGTACAGTAGTGACAAGGGAATTGACGGATAAGCGAATTTGCAGTTCATGGATGTTAGCCATGAGTGCAGTACAATAAAGAGAAATTGACGGTTATCACATGAATGTTTTAAATTATTTTTGAAAGGCAAAGTATGTAAAGTTTTGTCTTAATGACTGTATGTATGTATTGGTAAATCTTTTATATGATAGATTTAAAGTAAACATTAGAACTCACTCAGCGTTGCTGATTTTTAGTACGCACATCAGTTAAGTGCAGGTGGTTGTTGATGGATGTGGATGCTTGGCTTGGCGAGATGAGTTACCCGAAGATCAGCGTCTGGCACCCCGTTTATGTTATGTTTTAATGCTGTTTTAAAACAAGTTTGGGTTGTAATTGACAAGTTGTATTAGACATGTTATGTTTCCGTTGCGTATGCTAAAGTTTTAAATCGTTTCCTCTGTGTTGATGAATGTCTTATGTTTATGAGCTATGTGTTGATGAGTAAATTCAATAAGTGAGGCCTCTCGGGTTTAGGGCCTTACACATAAGGAGGAGAGGAATGTAAAAAGGACTGAACTGAAGGAATTTGGAAAGAGGAAGAAGAATCAACATTATGAATAGCAGAAGAAGAGGAAGAAGAAGGTCAACACAATCAGTATTATCAAAAAATTCATGAAGAGATGGAAAAACAAACGAAGGATCAACATAATGTAAGGAAGGAAAAATATCTTCAAGAAAAGTGACATCTTTAGAAACATGAACTTTACGAGTGTCAAGATTGTAAAGCTTGTATCCTTTCTTCCAAAAGGATAGCCAACAAACACACAAGCTTGTGCCCATGGTTGAAATTTGTCTCTTCTTTGTGTAGAGGTTGAAGCATAGCATAAACATTCAAAAGTGTGAAGATGATTGTAAGAAGGAGCCTTGCCAAAAAGAACATCATAAGGAGTTTTGCCTTGTAGTAACTTTATAGGGAAAATATTAACAATATGAGTAGCAGATATAACATAATCACCCCAAAAAGTAATAGCCAACTTGGATTAAAACAAAAGAACCCGAGCAATTTCAAGAAGATGCTTATGTATTGATTTCAATCTCCTTTCTAAATTCTTTGGGAAGCTTCAAATTCTTTAGACACTTTGAATGTTACACACGACACTTTGAATGTTACGCACGACACAATAGTTTCATACGAAAGTTTGAATTGAAAATTTTTCTTGTAAAAGTGAAAAGAAAGATAGACTTTCGTGTAAATGATCAAACGAAAGTTTGACTATCGTGTAAGAATAAAACAGAGAAACGAAAGATTAACTTTCGTGTGTAACAACCAGAACTTTCATACATGACAATCTTCAACATACTGGCGGGAAAACCTTCAAGCTTTAAAACTTGGAAGATGAAAAACAATGGCAAAAGCTGATGAGATCACAATTCGATGAAAATTGTGAAAATAACCAGAAACAGACACATAAACAAGTCTCTGAAACGAAAACAAAAGTATTGATTGAAAAGAAACGAAAGTTATCGATGAACAATCAAGGGAGAACACAAACATAGTGAAAACAGAAAAGAAACAAATGAAAATCGATTTCAAGATGAAATCGATGAAAACAGAGACCGAAACAAACCTATTTGAACCGAATCAAACGAACATATTTGAACCGAAATCGAGCACATAGGCTCTCATACCATGTAGAACTAGATAGTGAGAGGGAACAATTGAGAAAGTTTTCTGATTGATTTCATTGATAAGTTCAAATAATGATGCAAAAGCGTTTATATACATGTCAAAGAAACAAAATCTAATCCAAACAGAAAAATCCGTGTGAAAACTATACATGCGCATGAAACATGAAAGTTTCGTGCGTAACATCCAACGTGTCGTGAGTAACATTTCCATATATCAAAGTTCAATCTTTGTACAGTAAACTAGTTGTGTAATGGGTGACGAGGGTTTTGGCTAATGACATATTGGAGATAACGATAGAAGACATTAATTGCTAAATTTGATGGCATCTATGGATTCCCAATCGCAATTAGGTTTACATTAATTGAGAGGCTGGTTCGGTTTTGACCAATAACCAAAAAAAAAATCCGTATAAAAATTGAAGATTGACCGACAGTAAGGTTTTTTAGCCCGTTTTTAAACCGGTCTCCGTTTTGGGCCATTGGTTCTGCCGTTCTTGAGTCATTTGCTACATTTCAAACATATTATCAGTCATGGTTGTAGTTGGGAATATGATGTTTTTAAACTGGCATTTTTATCAACTCTTCTTTATGTGTTCAAATTATTACTTTTATTTTTGAAACATGTAAAATGAAGTATCATGAAATTTAGAAAATAGTTTACACTTTATCGGCCAAGTGGAGAAAATCCAGCCCATTAAAATAATCTAAGATGGGCAATATAAAAAGAAAAGGGTCCAACTCCTAAAGCCCTGATAAGCCCAAGCTTGGATCCTAAAGATTGACCCTTACTTTAAGCCCAAGTGAGCCCAAATACTTTGACCAGTCTCAAATTTCCTTCTCAGATTCATCAATCGAACACCTATGAAAACTTTCATTGTATGTCTAAACATACTCCACTGGCCATTATTTTCGAAAATGTTAGTGGGCTTTCTACATATGGAAATTTATGGCAATATATTGGAAAATTGATGCATAAGTGTTATTTACTAATTTAAATATTTGTGTTTTGGGACGGCTGAGTCAAACACCCTCTAAATCTACTTCTAAATGTACACATATTTTGTCCACCATAAGATGTAAACCATTAACTACTTAAGGATGGACACATTTTCTACACACGTTGATACCGCTAGGCCACATGTCCTTTGGTAAATATTAGTTCCAAAATTGATTACAGAAAGAAATTAAACGGCTCAAACCACCAAACATTCAAAGTGACCTCAAGGG